>JARWIR010000007.1:40785136-42179302 GCA_029959085.1 Nemophila menziesii | reverse complement strand
CAAGTCAGCTAAAAGGAATGAAAAGAAAAAGGAAAAACGTCAACAGGTTGTTAATTCTTTTTCAATTTCATTATTTCAGTTTAAAAAATTACTTGTTAACTTGAGCAACCGTATTTCGTGCTGCTAATTTTTGTATATGAAATTATGTGTTTCTCCATTTATTAGTGTGCTTAAGCATTCTTGAAGGTTAAATCGATGTTGTGATTATTTCCATTATTTGCAGCAAGCTACTCTGGAAAATGGTGTCTCATCTGGGGAAGCTTCAAATAATGGCCAAGATAATGTAGAATCAGTAGTGTCCGAGATGAATGAGCTCACTATTTCTGCAAATTCCTCCACTATTAAGAGTAGGACTCTTGAGGATCAAATTCAAGACATTGACAAAAAAATCCGTGCCATAAAAAAGAAGGTGAACTCTTAATCCTAATAGCTTTTGGTGTTAATGATAAGGGTATTATAGGTATATATTTACATGGATTTTGGATATGAATACAGATTAGGCTCACAGAGGGTCAACAGCAGAAAGTTGCAGAGAAGGATATGAATGCAGAACAGTTGGAGAAGTTAGGGAAATTAGATGGGTGGCGTGAAGAGTTGAAGCTATTGGAAGATGAAAGAGCATCCATTGCATGAATTTAGGTTGTGTGTTAGTGTTAAAGTTGTTGTGACTTGTGAGTGTAACATGTACTTCTATTTATGGTTACTTAACTATTATATAGCAACTGTGAACTATGTGTTACGTTTTCTAATGGTCAAAAGATTTCTATGACTAGCTTTATTTTCTTTTACAAATCTTACCAGCTTTATTGTCCTATCAAAGTTTCAAAGTAAAACCAAAGTAGATTTGATTGTAAGAATAAGAATGTTGTTGAAGGTAATGGAAAGTCAGGTTTGAAAATAGTAATGGAAGTAGGAACTAGGGCAAGAGATTGTTGTTTTTTAGCTTTTCTAGTTAGCCTTCTTACCCTATTCTTATGGAACTGTGAGAGGGTTTTTGGGTTTTCCATTGTTGTGTGTCAAAATCTTTTCTACGGTTGTCCTTGAGTGTTAACTAGATGCTGAGAAAGGGACACCTCTGAATTGGAGAAAACTAGGAGTTTTTTGCTTTTCCAGATTAACCTGACTTGGATGTTGGTGATTTACGCTTGGACAAGTGTATAAACTCTTTCGAGACTGTCAAAGGAAGTTGCGGGTGTTCAATTTTTCAGTGGTTGAGTAGACTTAGTCGCGAGAGTTTGGGTTTCCTGTATGTGGTAAGATTGTGCTCTCATGGTGGTTTTTGCTGATTGGTTATTAGTTGGAGCAACACTGGATGTTTGTTGTTTAGGTAGAGTGGGTATCAGTATTGTCCCAGATGTTGTCCTTGACCGTTCATGGGCTCCATTTTCTCCTATTTTGTTACCAGTTTAATAATCTTTTTCCATCTCTATCATTTTCACCCTTTTGTGGTGCACTCATCACCTTTGTGTTATTGGCCTAAATGGTTGCTTGTCTACTTTGTGTTGTTCTCGTCGAGTTGTCGATTGCTTTGTGTTTGTTTGGTTGGTCTTCCAAGTTTTTGGTTCTTTTTGATGATCGGAAAGAATTTTAAAAATCAAATGGTACTTAGAATGGTATAGCGTTCTTTGCTCAGCATTTGTTTGGATTATAGTTTATTTTTCTCGTGTTAGTTCCTGTTCTTTTATGTGTTTTACAGGTTGGTTAGTCAACCTATATCTATTGTATATGTAAACTTCTATTATTAATATTATTAGTAAGACAAAATAAAAATGGATTTTTTGGTGCCTCCATTTTTTCTTTTGTTCCAATTGGTGCCTCCATTGAGAGTGACATGTTATCCGTTGTTTGAACAATCAAGACTACCAGTGAGCGCTTCCCGTGGGAATCAATAGGATCAGAAGATCTACAGACAATGTTTGATTAGAGATTGGAGAATTACTAACTAGGACTATTATTTCTTTTTATCTTTGCATATACTTCTTTACTAGAGGTTAGTCCACAAGGCTTACTTTTTTTCAACTTTGTAAATTTACTATAGAAATTGTATAGATATATCTTGAATGTATCATGGCTCACATAAGAAAACCATATCTCCATGCATGATTTTGCAAAATGAGTGTTGAAACAATATCCTGTAATAAAACTAAAACTTAAGAATGGAAAAAAATGAGACACTCTTAATAAAAATAATCAGCATAACAAGTCAAACAAGATATCATAAGTAATGAAATAAAATACATAACTATATATCTCATCACACAGATTCTAAAGTGACGAAAATAAACATTGTTATAGTTGTAAGTCAAAACTGGTCTCTTTGGGGTCTAAACATCACAATGACCAACATATATGTTTTTCTCATCATCGGTTTCAATATCAGAATCAACCTCCTCTAAACCTTGTTGATAAACCTCAAATTCCTCTGGACCCCATCTACATAGCAAGTTTAGCTTAAATGTTGCCATTTTAATACCTAAAAGACGCTGCACAATAACAAATAAATATACATCCTTAGTTTTTCTCCCTTTAAAAAAAATTAAAAAAGACACAAACCAGTATGCGAGATGCTTCTGGAGATATTTGTTTTCCTTCTTCACATACAACAAAATCCGATACAAGCTCAACCACACCTGTAAACAAACAACCATGGTTATAAAGTCAAACATACCAGTCAACCATTCTGACCTGGGGACAATAATTACTATGATACACACCTTTGTCTAATCGAACAGGCATCCCTTGTTTACGAAGGAGAGGTTCCATTTCGTGAGTAAATTGCTCAAGTGGTCCTTCTTTCAGCTCCACCTGAAATTATATTGCCATAAATATTGGAATAATACAACATACTATTTTATTTTATTTTACCTTTTCTGTTGCGATAGTACCAGTTCTTGCAAAGTCATATTCTTCATATTCATTAAATAGTCTAAAGTAAAAACAAACAAAGTTTAGTATTCAAGCTGAGATAAAATGCGTATTAAGAATTTATTTACCTTAAGACCTCATCTTTTGGCAAATCAGTTAAGAGGAGCCCAGAATCACCACGTAGAAGCTGAAATAACAAATTAACATATAAAGATACATTAAATTTGAATTATAAATATGCAATGCTCACCTTTGAAATTTTATGGAGGCCTGGCCTAATTTCATCAGAATCAGCCTTACCTAGAGCAATTTGCATAACCTTGTTTGATCCAAGGAAGAATCTGGAATTAATGAACAAGCATAAGTATCTCCAAATAATTTAACTACTTAATGAACAATGAATTAAGACTAAGCAATTGGTGCATCAGACAGAATATGTACCTGCTAGAAGACTTGAGCTTCTCTCTGAATTCCTTAAATTTGAGATTTCTCATGTTCTCAAATGTAAAAACATAGGCAGAATGGTACTTTTCAACAGCTTCTCTTATCGTATTTACAATTACCTCCTTATGCTCTCTTCCCTTCTTCTTTGTCTTCGATAAAGTCACTGCATTAAACATTCACCAACTAATAATCAAATCTTTGCACCAAATAATACATAAGCATCTCAGCAAGTCTATTTAACATCTCAAAATTTTAAAAAAAAGTTCCAAATTTTAACACTTTCTATGAAAAACACAACCCAAAATCTCAAAAATCAAATCTTTGAACAAAGCAATACATAATCGCCTTTTAAACTGAACCAACTAAAAAACTGAAAATAAAAGTTCAAATTTTTACTATTTTCTGTAAGACCCACAATACAACCACATAAATAACACACACCCAAATCTTTAAAATAAGTAAATAACTGGGTTATTAACTCAAAACTTGAAAATAAACCATAGTTAATATACATTATTCTGAAAAAACTAAAGAGAAGATAATGAAGTAGAGAGATAGAGGAACGGGGAAAAGGTTAACCTGTTTTGTTACGCTTTGACTTAGGCATCTTTGTAGAAGGTGGAGGATTGGTGGTGGTGGTGCTGTATTGATGGTGAAAACCCTAGAGAAATCTCTGTGTTAACGTTCTTTTTGTGTTTATAGGTCGTTTTCTTTAGGATATATTTATGGGCCTATGTTGGCTTTAGTTCTCTCCCCATCTACATGTTGGTCCATGGATACGGCCCATGCTCTTTCTTAACTCTCAAGACTGGTCCATTAAGGGTTTTGTTCTAGCTATTTACCCCGTTTCTTTCTTTTACACAATATCTTGTTCTTTTAAAATAAATAAAATACATTTTAACCTACATAACTTTTAACATAGAAAGGCAAAATATTTTCTCATTCAACCGAATATAGATTAGATTAGTCATGATGCACGTAAGCCGGTTTGTATCATGTATAAAAAAAAAGTGTTCTCTTTATTGAATAAAGTAAATGTCTTTTTCAAAAACAGTTATAAAATATAACAAGTGATTTATAAACATTCAGTCGTTATATTTTAAATCTCTAAATTATTTAAATCATTTTGGAAATAGTTATTTTAGATAAATTATAAGAATCTATACTCTAACCAAGTTTCTTCCACAACCACTAAAACAATAGTTCTCAAAAGAACTAAATATATCGTTTTAAATTGGTTGTGTATGATTTAAATTTTGTTGTAATCTTTATTCGGAAAAAATATAGTTTTTTTTTTTGGGAAGGTCCATGGTTTGAATTCCCTTTCCTAACAGATGTAAAGTAAGAGATACAAGAATCGAACCCTTTCTTGAACATGGGTAACTTAGTTCTGATTTACCTGAGAATATACATGGGGAGACGTGTATATCCCCGTGGGATTAGTCGTGGTGCGCGCAAGTTAGCCCGGATTACCCACGTACATAAAACATATAGTTTTTAGATATAGGAGTGGATAGTCTAATTTCTATGATTGTATACTAGTTGGGATTCAGTAGACTACTCTTACCTGTCATTTAGGCTCAGACGTATGGACGGTGTCAATTTGAATGATTTCACTATTCCTCGGTTCCACTTATATGGTTTTTCTGGTTTGGATATTTTTACGGTTGTCGTTTTGATGGTTTTGTTGCAAGAAAGATTTATGCTTAGTTGTAAGGGAGGTCAACAATGGAGGTTGTGTTTGGGTTCTTTTGTATGTGGTTTTTATTTGTGTTGTTGTGTCTTTATTTGTGCGTGTTTTTTCTCAGTGTGGTAGATTGGTAACTATGATGCGCGACTTTGTCGGGTAGTGTGGTTCAAGTGAGAGTTAGGTTTAGTTTTGTTTATTATAAATGTCGTACTTGTATGTGGTATTTGTTTTCCTGCATGTATCTCGGTTACTGGTTTTTACAAATAGAGGATTGGCTATCTGCGAGTTTTATCGTTCATTTGTTGATGGTTCTCATATTCTTGTTAGGGTGCTCAGTTAGTTTAAATGTACATGCCAAAGATGGTTGGGTTAGTGAAAGATATTGAGGTGCTTATTGAAAATGACTCGAGGGTTGTCCGATCTTATTCCATCTTACTTTTGATCATTATAATCCTTTTGTAATCTTAGTATTGGGGCTTTACATAGTACTTTTTTATGGGGTTTACTTTCTCTTTCTTACGTTGAACCCTTAATATTCTCTATTTCTCTAATCGTTTCTATCTTTGTTTTTGCTTTATTTTTCATGTATTTTTTTTTCTAATTTCAATTGGTCAACCCAAAAATTGTAATCTTCCATTAATTTTATATTTTTTTTAATTATTTTGACCAAAAAAATCCCCGACTCATATTTTAGCAATCGATTGACCATCTAACAATCAATCAATATGGATAAGAAGATGTGTCAACAATTTAGGATTTCCTTAAAATATTTCTCCCTCAGTCTAATTTATTTCTTTATAAAAAATATATATTTAATATTATTTGATATTTTATAATAAAAATATTTTTTTTCTAATATTACTTTTATGAAAATATTATACTAATTTACTTCCAATAAAGATGTAAGATGGTAATCTTTGTAATTAAAATGATCATTAAATATGAGAGTAATAACTTATTGACATTAGCTAAAAATGAAGGGGGTGTGATGTCTATTGATGCAACCAAGCTATCTCTTTTACGTCTTCATTGGAAGGTAGCATGGTCTAAATGATATCTATATTATATTTCAGAGTTTTTTCTACGGTCCGGATTTACGCAGATAAGCGGTAGCCATGATTAAATTAGGGATGGCAATGGATCGGATATCCTCGAATAATTGCATAACCACATTCACATCCATTAAGAAAAACGATAACCAAATCCGCATCCATTAACCATCGGATTTTAGAATTATTTACCAAATCCGCATCCGCGACGGATGCGGTTTATCTGCGGTTAATCCGTATCCGCAATATTTAAAATGATTTAAATAAAATAAATCATTAAATATTTTTAAAATTCTAAAATTAACTACCAAATTATTGGAAGACCATAAAATGATATTAAGCAATATAGTAATAAAATATATAATAATCAATTAGCTAGTTTATGTAGGGAATAATTATATTTGATCGATATTATATATGAAATTTGCATATATAGAATATTTTATATATATTTTTATATTTTATATTTTATTTTTTATTCGGATTTCGGATTATTTTCGGATTATTGTAAAAGACCAAATCCTAACGGATAATCCACCGGTTACCTTTTGTGAGAACCAAACCCTCATGGATGCACCATCGGTTCCATTAACGGATTTTTTATCGGATCGGATATCCATCGGTTACGATTAATTTTTGAACCATTGCCATCCCTAGATTAAATCTAGCTAAACATAAATAGTGGCCAAGATTTAATCTGGCTAAACATAAGTGGTGGCCAGGATTGATTATGACTCCACTTATAATCAAATTTTTGATATGTTTGGAAAATCTTAGAGGATTTGAGCGTTCGGTTCGTAAAAATAATGGGTATTTTCTAATTTTATTTTCTAATTTTATTTTCTAATTTTATTTTCTATATTTTTCAAAATACTAATAAAAACGTGTTTGGCTAGAGAAAATTAAAACAGTTTTCTGAAAAATGAAATGAAAACCGTGTTCGACGTTTTTCCATTTTTTATGAAAATTTTGAAAAGAAAACGAAAATCATTTTCTAAAAATATTTTATGAAAATAAAAACGGAAAATGTTTTCACAAATTTAGCATTTAGAAAGACTTTAATATGACAGGAATATAATTAAGGAAATTTACCTTATAAGGACACATTCTTGCTCCATTGTTGTTGGCTCGACTGCCGTTTAATCCCTTATATACCTTATTTATCAATCCTTCTAAAATATTGACCAAAACAATCCCTCTAAAATGAAATCATTTAGAGAAATGGATTTGTAGTTTTCTTCCCAAGTGTTGCATCTGATTATAATTCCACAAGAAACAAGTGAGGTGTGGTACGGGTGTATTGTCATTAACTTGGTGATCGCCTTGTTCGATTTTCGCTCAATTACTAAGATCGGTGGGTTGTGATGAATATGGTTTCTTTGGAGGTGTTTAAACTAACTTTTTCTAGCCTATGGTTTTTGCATTTTCAAATGTTCATTATATGTTTTGGGTGCGATAGAATAAAAAACCCCTTGTCAATCCAAACATACTAAGTTAAAATAAACAGAGTTTATTATTCAATATTACAAACATACGGGGTAAGGGACTACTACATAAATTCAAATTTCAAATCAATTGTTACAAATAACCAGCTTTTCCTCAAGCTTCCATCTTTCTTGAGAATAAACCTTTTATACAAACACCCATCAATACTAATAGGTGTGTGACCCGACCGACCAATACAATCAATGAAAAACCAAATATGCATAAATTAACATCCTAAAAATTACAGTTAAAATCCATTTTTTTTTTCTACCCTAACATAAAAACAAACCATTTTTACCTTCCCCAATTTTCAACAGATATACACAAACACCCCCAATAACACACACCATCAATCTCTCCCTCTAACCCTACCATTCCTCGAACCACCAATATCATCATCACTTTCACTATCAGTCTCCAAATCAGACAACACAAACCCCTCCGGATTTTGACGTGGGTCCCGATTATTCCATCTATTCGACTCATACGCACCCAATCTCTGAAACAACACCACCACATTTCTCCTCAAATCCGCATCACTTTCACGTTCCAACTCATCTTCATCATCCGAATCCAAATCATCTAAACCATAATGACTCCCTTCAATTACATAATCACCAAACACCACAGCACCAGGCATAGAAGATCGAATCGTACTAATCACATCTTCTCTTTCTCGTTCATGTTCAAGCCTCCTCCATTTTTGCTCTAAAACCGGGTCCACTTCATGTGGTCTAGCACTAGGATGCTCTGTTTTTACGTGCTTACGTAACTCCTTGTAGGTCCCGATAAACGAGCATTTCTCGTCCATACAGCTTCGTTTTTTCGCGTTTAAATAGTCACGAGCGGGGTCCACTACAGTCCAACCTTTGACTTGTCCACGACAAAGAGGGCACGCAAGTTCGGTTTTCTCGAACAATGAGACTTTTGTGTAGGCTTTCTTGTATTGCTCGAGACAATTGGAATAACGTGAGCTTGTTCCACACATGTAGGGGCGACAACCTTTGTCATGTGATGAACATAGGAGAAGTACTGCGTTATGTGGATACTCCATGCATACTGAACATGTTGCATCTTCCCAATCTTTTTTGATTTTTGGGGATTTTTTGGAGTTTGGTAAAGGATAAGGTGTGGATCTGTATTGTCTTGATGCGATCCTTCGTCTTCCTCTGGTACCTTTCGCCATTTTCTCTGTAATTCAGGGATTAAGGTGCAAATTAGTCGTTCAACAATCAAATCAATCAAGATCACAAAAGTGCTAAATTGCCTCGAACTACACAAACTCTGTGTTATGCTAAATAGCAAATCTACCACTACACGCTCATTTTGGGAATAACAGATAGCATAATGCAACTTTCTGAGACTCAGACAGGGTACATTTATTGATTTTGCATAACACAAGGACTCGTGATGAAATTCAGAAAAGTTGAACTGAATTGACTTAAATATTAACAAAGCAACATTAGATCAGCATCGCTAGATAAAGTGAGATCTAATAATAGAATTAAATCATCACAATGATCTAAAATCATCGAATTATGAATCAATAACAACCCGATTCAAACAAATCGGTAAAGTGTTGAATAGAAAAATGACGTATAATTGAATACTGAATTTCATCTGATGTAAATAGAAACGACCAACCTTTAAAGCTTGTAGTAAATCTAGATCACCGAAAAATAATCCTTCAGAGACGAAATTATCTATATATGTGTGTATAATGTATGTTAGTTTGGGTAGATATAGATATACAGAGAGGGGTTAAGTAACGTGGCTCAAGCGAAGAATCACGCGACTTGTTATTATAAATAATACAAATAAAAGCTAAAAGGCATCTCATTTTCAATTAAAATAAATAAAAAAATCAGCTAAGCACATGAAGCTAGCCTTATCCTAGAGTAATTCACCATCATTTTATTCTCAGTATAATATAAATAACAGTAAAGAAGACTTCTTACCAATTAATTTCGCTGCGAGAAGAATCAATTTTTTCTATAGAGAGAAAAGAAAAAAAGTAGGGTTTGTTTATATCTACGTGAGCATTTTCTGATTTTACGCTACACCTTATATTTATTTATCCATATAAAAAAAATATTCTGTTCTTTAGGAAATATAATTTAGAAATGAATTGGAGAAGACGTAACTATGACACTTTTATCGGATTTATCGAGGGGTGTGTTTCTACGCTACTCTAAGAAAATTGGTAGCTAAGCGAGTGGAGCATACGTGCCTTGTCAGTGGAGGCTGACCAATATTCGCTATTTGGGACGTAGAACGCGCGGTTTTGGAGCGTGGAAATGAGTGTGAGTAATTACGTGATCTAATTTGTAGCTAACGTGGGTGGAGACGTGACGGTTAAATATAATCTTATCTTAAATATTAGAAAGATAAATATAAAAAGGTAAATTCCATGTAATCAAAATGTTGCCATCACAAAAAACAAAAAAGAACAAGTCAAGGAACGCTCCATAATTTTAGCGAACTGCAACAGCTGCTCCACGAACCATGGCTTCACAGCCGCTCCCTCTGTCCGGCGACGCCTCCCTTGTGGTGGCGCAACCGCCTGACAAACAAGACGAAACAATGAATGATCAAAACACAACAGTACCTGCTCCTGGCGCGCTACCAACAGAAGATTTCCCTGACCTCAATGCTGCAAATGGCAGAGCTGGAAAGAGGCCTAGAGCGACTCCTATCAATGATGGTGAAACGAATTCGAATGCTGCATCAGGTGAGATTCCTCCAGCACTGCAATTTCCAACGAACAAAATAGGAATCAACATGAAACAAGGTAATTCACCAGGAACTTTTTCTAGACCAAAACTGAATGATTGGAAAGGTACTGTAACGGGTAATAATGTAGTTATTCCAATCATGGAGGATAGTGAGGAATTAAAAACTAGTCGTATTATGGAAGATGATGAATTTTTTGAAATAGAAGAGATGATTGAGGATGACGACGAGGATGGAATAAATGATTCTATTCCCACCGTCATTCGTACTAGGGACGAGATTCAGGAAGGAATAAGATTACGGCGTAATACTGCTGTTATTAGGCTATTGGGTAGGGAGGTCGGTTTTACGTATTTATCGTCTAAACTTAGACAAATCTGGACTCCCCAGGGGCAATTCGAATTGGTTGATGTGGGTCACGGTTACTACATGGTTAAATTCGAAAAGAGAGAGGACCTTGAGTTTGCGATTTCTGGAGGCCCGTGGATGGTACTTGATCATTATCTAGTGGTTAGAGAATGGACTCCGAGCTTCAATGCATTAACGAATTCAATAACAACAACAATAGCGTGGGTCAGGATTACGAATGTTGGTATGCAAAATTACACCGCGCGTATATTGAGAAAGATAGGAAATAAATTAGGGCGAACGGTGAGAATCGATCCGATGACAAAAGCAAGACTAAGAGGAAACTACGCGAGATTGGCGATTGAATTAGATTTGAAAAAACCACTCGAGCCTGAGGTAAGAATTGGTCCTGATATATGCAAAGTTGAATATGAAGGTTTACATTTGATATGTTTCGAATGTGGTAAATTCGGCCACAGAAAGGAAAATTGTCCTCCAAATATTGCATCTAGAATGGATGAGGATGTGATTTCAACAAAGGGGAAGGAAGTGGTGATCGAAGGAAATGTAGTGGTCCAACCGGCTAAGGAAAAGTACGGAGAATGGATGACGGTTAGAAGGGGTAATAGAGGTCCAAGTAAGGGGTCTTTGAATAATACAACCAGATCTCAGTTTAGTAATGGTTTGGGGTCTCGATTCGAAGCTTTAAGAATGGAAGATAATTTTCATGAAGGGAGACACTCGGTACAAAGTATTCCAAGTAAAGGCCAAAGTTCGGGGTCAAAAAATAATATGGGTAAAGGTAAAAGTGTATCTTGGACAAATACGAATAATAAAAAAGGTGGAAACTCGCGTGGCCATAATGTGATTATTTCACCTAACTTTGAACAAAGGAGAATGTTAATAGATGAAGTAGAGGTACTTGAAGCGGAGAACATTGAATCGCAAATAGAAGCTGCAGCGGTGAAAAAGAAAAATGAAAAAAAAAATGCAAAACAAAGTAGGAGGTCAGGGAATAATAATGGGAGCAAGGTGGGTCAGGAACAAGAAGCTACTGTATTGGACAACATGGGGGAAGTGTTAGGCGCATGTGGGACAAGTAAGGACTTAGTGGAGGTTACTGTAATGACTACTAATTTAATTGGAAAGGACCACCTTGCAATTAATATAAATAAAGAAAACATAACAGTAGAAGAGGAAACTCCAAAGCATTCAGCAACCTTCTCGGCAGGAACTACTCCAGCGCTGCCTAGCCCAGCTGGAAACTCAGAAGTTAGTGGCCTAGCGCCTATGCCCCCGGACCCGCTATGGGACATGGCGAAAGGCGGTGAGGAGGAGGATTCGATGTGCTACGAAAGTCAAGTGAATGAGTCACCGGAAATGCAGCAGCAACAACAAGAAAACTGCGGCGGAAACGGAGAGGAGGATATTGTTATGGATTCTCGCGCCTGATGTGCCACCTAGGTAACTATCGTATTTATTTTATTATTAATGTGTTGTGAAATTATTTCAGGTATGAATTGGGAGAAATCTAAGCACCCAATCAATATATTAGTATGGAATTGCTACGGTGCAGCTAAGCCTAGATTTCGGCAAGTGTTACGTGACATGATGATAGCTAATAATGTCTGGTTAACTGTAGTAGTAGAGCCACGGGTCAGCGGGGTAACGGCGAATAATATTATCAACTCTTTACAGAAAGATAATTCAATTAGGGTAGACTCCGAATGCTATAGTGGTGGTATATGGTTACTTTGGAATGACTCGAATGTGAATGTGAGACTTTTATCTGCGGGACGGCAAGTAATAAATGTTGAAATAGCTCAGAATGGGTGTATACCTTGGACTTTTTCGGCAATTTATGCGAGCCCAGATTATAAGGAAAGGGAATCTTTATGGGATGCTTTATATCAAACTTTTCATAATTTACAATCCCCGTGGATTGTAGCCGGGGATTTTAATCAGGTAGGGTTAGAGATAGATAAAAAAGGAGGTGTTCCCGGAGTTTCGAGAAGAATGGAGAAATTTGAGGAGTGGAGACACAGCTGCAATTTAATTGATCTAGGCTTTGAGGGACCGCGATATACTTGGTGTGATTCTTGGAATTCGGGGCAACGGATTATGGAACGGTTAGATAGAGCGTATGGTAATATAGAATGGCAAAATTTATTCCCGAATACGCGTGTCAGACATTTAGCAAGGGTCCACTCGGATCATATGCCGTTATTAATTCAAGTTTGTCCAATTCAAAGACCGATGGAGAGTTCTCGTCGATTCAGGTTTGAGACGGCCTGGTGCCTCCACAAGGGGTTTCAGGACTTGGTGAATAACAGGTGGAAAGGTAATGAGGAAGGAGTGAGTAAAGGACTAAAGGCAATTCAAGACGATCTAACTAAGTGGAAAATGACTGTCTTTGGAGATCTAAATCGAAGAAAAAGAGAGTTATGTGCTAGAATTAGAGGAATTCAAAAATCCTTACAAATCTCATATAACTCATCTCTTCGGCAAATGGGTTTCCGGTTAATAAAGGAATATGAGGAGGTTTTAGACCAAGAAGAAACTATACACTACCAAAATTCGAGAGAGAAGTGGATTGAATCTGGGGATAGGAATACGAGATATTATCATCTTGCCGCGAAATTAAAGAAGAAGAAGGCTTTTTGCACTAGATTATTAAATGATTCCGATGTGTGGATTGAAGAAGAGGAAGAGGTAAAAGCTATGGTTAAAGATTATTTTGAAAAATTGTATGAAAAACCCACTGATCCTATAGATGAGTTTCTTTTACCTTGTGTGGGACCTATGGGAGGGGATAAAATTAATGAGCTTAGTCAACCTTTTACGGATGAAGAAATTCGAATGGTAGTCTTCCAATCCAACCCAACCAAAGCCCCTGGTCCGGATGGAATGTCAGCTGCGTTTTATCAAAAATGTTGGACTACTGTAGGCCCCTCGGTCTGCAAGATGGTTCGAGAAACGATTGATACAGGTCAGCTTCCCTCGGGTCTGAACGGCACACTCATACATCTAATACCGAAAGTGCCAGACCCGAATCGGGTACGTTTACTTCGTCCTATTAGTCTTATAAACTCTCCGGTTAAATTTATTATGAAGGCTATGGTCAATAGACTTAGGCCTATATTATCTAACATTATTGGCCCATGCCAAAGTAGTTTCTTACCAGGTCGGTCGACGATTGATAACGTAGTGCTAGTACGCGAGGTGGATCACAAGATGCGTCATCAACAAGGATTAAAAGGAATAATGGGTATCAAAATCGACCTAGCGAAAGCATATGATAAGATCAGATGGGAATTCATTGAAGATACAATTAGTCGTTTTGGATTTCCGGATAGTTGGGTTAATATTATTATGTCTAGCTTAAAGGGGAATGAAATGCGTGTTCTATGGAATGGAGAGCCTCTTTCACCGTTTACGCCTCACCGCGGTATCCGGCAGGGGGACCCACTATCGCCTTATATTTTTGTTATGTGTATGGAAAGATTATCTCAATTAATCCAAGAATTGTGTACCGCCGGGAAGTGGAAAGAGATTCAAATTGGCCGAAATGGACCAAAATTGTCTCATTTATTTTTTGCTGACGATCTAATCCTTTTTGGTGAAGCATCTCTTTTGCAGGTACAGTTAATTCATGAAACAATGGGAAGATTTTGCAAGGAAGCGGGACAAACCATTAGTGCGGAAAAGTCTTTAATTTATTTTTCGAAAAATGTCCCTCTTCAGACACGGATGGAATTGGCACAAGCGAGTGGATTCTGCTATAGTGATTCGTTTGGTACTTATCTTGGGGTTCCCATTTATTCGGGGAGGCTACCTAAAGGTTTCTACAAGGGGATTGTTGAAAAAATGAGGAACAAGTTAGCGACATGGAAGACAAAGACTCTATCCTTAGCAGGCCGTGTGACTCTTGCTCAGTCGGTGTTAAATGCCATACCGGTATATCAAATGCAAGTGATGAAATTCCCAAAGTACGTGTGTAAAGAAATAGATAGTATAGTGAGGAATTTCATTTGGGGTTCGAGTGCATTGGAAAGAAAGGTACATTGGGTAGCTTGGGAGCAAATATGCAAATCAAAACAAAGTGGAGGTTTGGGAATAAGAGGCGCGGAGAAATATAACTTAGCATTGTTAGCCAAGCTCGGATGGAAGGTGCTACAGAACGATCAGGCTGTAGCGTGGATTGATATACTCCGTAAAAAATATTTTAAGAATGGTATTTTAAATCGAGAAGTAAATGGTAATGAGTCAAGTATATGTAAAGCCATCCTAATCGGAATCAAGGCCCTTCGCGATGGCATAAATGAATCAAATCATGATGCGGGGGTGAGTATCTCATGGAACTTGGAAAATTCGGGGTGCTTCACAGTAAAATCTGCATTTTCGAAGTTGAATGAGAGTGGAGAGGACAAGTCTTTTCGATGGGAGTTGATTTGGAAGCTTAAATGCTCTCAGAAAGTTAGAATTTTCATATGGCGGATCGTGCTTGATCGAATGGCTACAACTGATAATCTGTATAAACGGGGCATTGTTGAATCGCAAAAGTGTGGAATTTGTGGAGCGCAAAGGGAAGATTTACACCATTTGTTTTTAAAATGTAAGGTAGCAATTAGAATTTGGAACTTATTGGGTTTATATGCAGGGTCTGATGGATTGCACAATAATGTTATGGGAATGGGAATTAAAGCTGGAAGCTGGAATGGAGGCGCTGACTTGGAGGGAGAGCTGTTGCTTTCATTGGAGCAGCACTTGAAGAAGGAGGATAGAGATCATCTGCTGCAGCTGAACTCCTCCTGGAAACAGGCGCGAACAGAAGTCTCCGGAGCTGATGCGCCTGGAAGAAATGTTGCAGCATCTGGACGAGCAACTAACCTGAGACAAAGTGCTGCAGATCGATGGATTGCTTCTGGACGAGCGGCTGAGCCTAGACAAACAGCAGCTGCTGGACGAAACGATGCGCCTGGACAAACAGCAGCTCAAAATGGACGAACATATGAGGAAACTACTGCAGATTTTCGAGGCCAAGAATCAGGTTCTGTAAAAGCTTGGATTGAGGCCCATTTATTGTCAAAAGCCCGAATCGCGGGAATTGAGTGGCCCTATGTGTTCATAGCTACCTTGTGGATCATTTGGACTAAACGCAACCTTCTACTATTTAACGAAACAGAAAATTTACCCCACTCCCGAGCTCTAATGAAAGAAATCTTTACTTTAGCGAAAAATTTTGTGTTAGCTTGGGGAAGAAGCATCGATGGGGGAGTTGTTAGGATGGCGAGAAATGTAATGGTTAAATGGACAAAGCCCGATAATGGTTACAAGTTAAATATTGATGGTAGCTTCACCACAATGAAAGGGGAAGCAGGTATTGGTGGTATTATAAGGGACAAATATGGCTCGTGTATTGCGGGTTTTTTTGGTCCTTGCATAGTTGATTCACCTTTAATTTCGGAGTTACTAGCACTACATTTTGCATTGAAATGGGCTATCAATAGAGGATTTATATCTATGTGTATTGAAACAGATTCGGAGGAGCTCCACGCGCTAGTGAAGGGCGGTGGGAGCTCAACTCAACATGAGGTGGACTCGAGGAAGTTCCATGCGCTAGTGAAGGGCGGTGGGAACTTAAGTAGTCGCAATGTTTCAATTCTTAGAGAGTGTTGTTTATTGTTACGGGATTTGCCGAATTTTGAAATTAATTGTATATTCAGGGAAGCAAATCTTTGCGCGGATAAACTTGCTAAAAAAGGTGCATTGATGAACACACATCCGTTAGATTTTACAGAACCTCCAGAGTTTCTTTCGAGTTGGATCATGAGGGACCGTTGTGAACACACAACTGCGAGAGTTGTGTTAGATTAATAATAAGAACAATTGTTCTTCGTGTAATAGTTAGTTCTTAACGGCTTTAATGCCTCTCTTGTATGCAAAAAAAAAAAAATGTTGCCATCATGTTTTTCTCTTCCGACCTAACAAAATGTTGCCATTATGTCGTGCTAACATGTTG
This sequence comes from Nemophila menziesii, assembly GCA_029959085.1. NCBI lineage: Eukaryota > Viridiplantae > Streptophyta > Magnoliopsida > Boraginales > Hydrophyllaceae > Nemophila > Nemophila menziesii. The sequence goes on along the minus strand of JARWIR010000007.1, from coordinate 42,162,666 downwards.
AATATAAAAAATTTAAGTTTAATTTGACATTTCGTATAAAGAGAGAATAATAAGTTACCAATTATAGTCACTCCTACCTAACAATGTTATAATACTCCTACAATATAATAAAAAGGAATATCTATACATGTAAAGTCATACTAGTTTTTAATTTATAAAAGTACTAGGTATTGCCCGTGCCTGAAGTCACTTCGGTAAAAAAAATCAGCTAAGAATTCATAAATCATGCTTAATATGCAATGAAACTTATATTTGAGCCAAGAATTGAAGAAAACGTGTTAGTATAAGCATGAACATCAACAAAATTAAGGTTATTATACCTATTGAATATGAAAGCAACACAAATAATAGACATAGTCTACATAAATCTAATGAAATTCTCATGTTATCAAATACAAATGAATCATAAATTCTGTGTATAATTTATAAAACATTCAGACAATACTTTAAAAAACAAAAAATGTAGCGATGTCAACATATACATATTTCCAATTTGAAAAATTTGAAGATACAGCAAAACACACACATATTTTTATTTTTATTTGAATCTAGTGACTTAATGACTCTGAGACGGAAGTGGCTCTCGATATATTAAAAATCTATATTTTATAGACTTGAGCAAAATTCATAATTTATTTTAGATTAATTTTTCTCAGGCCAGGAAAGGACCCGTACTGTGACTTTGTAGAATAAGGCAGGGACCAACATTGCAGTTATAACTAAATACAACAAATTTTTATTAAATAGATCATGATATTTGAAGTAAGGTTGACAAATTAATTAAAGGTGTTAAATTCAAGTCTTATAATATGACAAAAAAAATCTCAGAATATGAAAAAAAATAGTCTCAGTGAAGTATAATTTCAACTAATAAACCATTAGAATACCAGAACCCATATACAAAGGGAGGTAAAAGATAAAAAGAAAAAATTAAACTGAATTGAGATTAATTCAACATAAATAAATAGATCGAATTCCATAGTCAAGTAAATCAATAAGAGGACCGAAAGTTCTACTTAGGATTAATAAATATATGTCACGTACCAAATTTCATATAATTTATACTAATATTACGGGATAAGTATATGATAATTAAGTAGGCGAGGGAAATCAAAATATAAGTGGCACTGTGATGTTCATTCAACATAACATTTGAAAAATATATCCTCTTTGTAATTTAAAAACTGATGAATGTACATATTTACAACCATTCAACATAAATAAATAGATACATTTCCATAGCAAGGCAAATATTTTCATGTTGAACTATTAAACAAAATTACATGTTACGCATCTTTTTATCTTTCTGAAAAAAGAAACAATTATTTGATGAGAGCTCCACACCTTTATCTCAGCATCAAACCATCATGTATCTTAAATGATACCTTCAACTAATTGAGGAAAATCCACTTTGATTTTTCAAAAAATATTTGGATGAGTAACTATAGTCAGCTTTGGTTTGACACCTCACACAAAAATAAAAACATCTAATCCCTCATTCTTCCGAAGAATCCAGGATGACCCTTATAAGTAAACAACAACTCTTCAGCATGATCTGGATACCTTCATATATATGACATCAAGAAATTCTTTTCTGATATTTAAAACAGAGTAAGAGATGTCAACTCCTTCTTCATAATCCCTTTTGTCTTCATTAGTTTTACAACTTTGTATCGTGGATCACTATTGCCCTATCAGTTTTTAAAAAGAATTCAAGTCCAAACCTTATCTTATCCTCGGATACCTCGAATAGTTCAATATAATCCCATCTTTTTTAAATATCTTCTTGCCTTTATATTGCAATTTTGTCTTCTTTTGGATGCATACTCATAACACAGGGACCAGTAGCGCAATTAACCTTCATACCTGAAGAAATTGACAACCGAAAAAATTATCTATATTTTACTTTAAATATTAACATTGAAGTAAAAACACACAATATATATTTGCAAATGGCAAATATAGACTCTAAGTGTGAATCAGGTCTTGTGGCTAATGATGAACCATTAACAACAGTGCCAGATCCAGGTTCTTTCTAAATCATCTGCAAAGTCCGAGAAGGGAACACTGTTAAAAAAAAGATGCATCATGCCTGAATAAATAGAGGATACTACCTGTCTATATGTCTTGCAGAACACCTGAAAAGCCAAAAATTGAGTTAAGCTAAGTTGGGAACACCAATACACTTTTGCAGATGTAACAAAGGTAAAAAGCAGAGGAATTAAATGCTGACCATATTTAGCTTGGTTGCAAAGTACTTGATGGTCTTCCCAAACAAATTGCGAGAGCAATATATAATTACAGTCTCTATCAATTCATGGACCAATTATCATCTTTCTGACGCAAAATAGTAGGCTTAGGCTTACGTAATCTTTGGTAATCCAATACTTGAAAGTCATATTTACCTCTTTTGAGCAGCATCTGCCTCCTCCTTAAAAAAAAATTGGCATCTTAAAGCCTCGGTATCTTCGCTAGCAAACCATGCTTTTGCCTAAAAATAACAAACATGTAATCTCTGTAGAATAAATCACCCCAAAAAAGAATTTAGAAATTAAGTAAATAAATACCCATATATATTAAAAAAAGGAGGCTAGCACAATCAACTAAGTTCTCATCTTCCTCCATGAGTTGTCATTTTGCAAGGATTCAACACCCTCAACCCATAAAAATGTGACCATTCAAGAGACAAATCAGGAAGAATTAATAGATGGATAATCAATGATTGCCTCCATTAACATAATATAGGGTTATATAAGTATCTTTTAATAATATAAGGACTTACCATGGAACTAATTTAATGGGACCTATAGTGTAATATTTGCATGATACAGGGACATATAGTGCAATTAACGCCCTCCACCCCGGTCCCAATGAAAAATCTTCTAATTTCAGTGAGCAAAAATATAACACAGAAAAAATTCTTTACATATATATACCTCTTTCTCTAGTGTATAAAGTGTTCTCTTTAGTTTATTGATTGTATCAATCTTAAATGCTTTTAAGCCTCTTCCAAATTCATCCTAACGCAAAATAAAACACAAAATCTTAGCAAAAAAGTTAGGTTTACACAACATATAATGAAATGGAAAATGATGTTTTATAGTATAAAATTATTATAAAATCGTGAAATACACAAATAGAAATATTAGTTTTTACCTGAGTGAAATATCCCTGTTTCTCAGCTTTCACTTTCCTGCACAAATGTATATTCATTAGTGCTATATTACTTACAAATACACAACACAAAATCTATTTAGTCCTTGCATTAAAAATCCCTTCAACAGCCTCAAGAGAGTGGAGGCCTCGAAATCTCGAACCATGAACATGATACATAGCTGCTGGAGTGTTGAAAAGGTATAAAAAAGAAAAGAAAAGAAAAGAAACTTCCGCCACTCCACAAAATGGCCATTAACACAAAAACTGGGACCCTCAGGTTGAATAGTCTTCATCGACAATTGCCCTAACATAAGTAATCAAAAATATATAAGCTACGTGTATAGTTCTATACTAATACGTTAAATTCAAACTCAATCTTACCTATACAGTGTAACCAACAATGCATAAGGTACATAATTCTTTCGAGGAACATAACGTTTTTTACCCTTAATACTTTTACCTGAAAAGATCAACAAACACCACGCCATTAAAATAAAACTCATCATTCACTTAAAAAAAAGAGCATTTCAAATACCTTTTTGTGACGGGTCTTCATTATCACTAAGCATAACTAATGTTGCATCAAAATTGAATCCTCCAGGTGCTAATCCTCCCTAAAATACAAACAAACAACATTAGAATTAATGATACTCTTGAATATATCAAGATAGTAATAGAGATTGTTTATTACATTTTTAATAACACTAAGCATAACTAATGTTGCTTCTGATACATCCATTAGAAACTGATCTGTATCCCAACCTGTAATCTCAACACACAAATTATATTAATTCTTCATAAAAAAAAAACAAAAAAACAATTACCAATCTGAGGATCCCCTGTATTTGCATCAATATTTCCAAGCAAACCCTCAATTCTAGCTATCTGAAGTTCATGATAACAGCTATGACCGGACAAAGTTGCGTGATCACACTCAATATTCAGTTTAATTTCATCTACAAAACACAATCGAATCGGGTATTTAACATCCATTTGCCAATACCCCTATCGATTACAACATAAGACAGACAATAAGATTGTGTTACGAAATAAAGACATAAAAATGTTTGAAATAATTACCGGTGTTCCTCGTAATAAGCGCCAAACATAACATGTTCCTTTATTATTTGCAGCAACAACTAAACTTCCATCCCACATTACAGTTAGAGAACGTACAGCTGTATCTACTTCTGGAACTAACTCACAACTACATGAATTTGCAGTCAAATCCCATACACGAATATTTCCATTTTGATCCCCAGAAATCAACTCAGTCTATTTATGAAAATACACAAAAAAGTACACAAAGAATACACAAAATCAGCTAAGATTTCAAATTTCAAGACTTTTGGAATTTTAGGCAAAAGAATCAAACCTGTTTTGGATATAAAACAACTGTATTAACAGCTGCACGGCTTTCTCTTTGACAGCCTGGGGCTCTATCAATAAATAATAATTTATAATTAAGGTAAATCAAAATTATATACTAATAAGTTCAAAAATAATAATACCTTAAGTCCCAAATTTTGACTGTGCCATCTTCTGAACCAGAATACATCCATTTTCCATCACGTTGAAATCTAACAGCCATAACATTATTAGTGGGAATCATAGCTCATTACCTTGGGATGGAAATAATTTTTTTTTAAATATGTGGAAATGAATTTGAAACAAATATTAATAGAGAAACATACTGCCTGAATTGATGTCAAATAATCTAATTCCCAGCTGCAGCTAAGAAGCGTTTCTCTGGAGTTATCTCAAGACGGTTAACTTGCTGTACTTACAAAAATTCATGAATAAATAAACAATGCAAATTGGAATATAATATCTCAAATTTGAGATATTTCTACTATAACTGATTAGCAATTGTAAACAATGCAAAACAAATTTGGAAAGGGCTTTACTGATTCTGGGTATTGAAGTGTTCTGTAACAACGTCCACTTTTGCTTCCCAAAATCAAATAGTATGATCATATTTTTTTCTTAATATGCTACCACGTTAATTCTGGAAAAATTGTAAAAGTGATGAGATTAGATTAAAATTAAATCAATTTTTTAGATATTCAAGGATAAATATTAATTTTTTACCTTAATTTGGGTTCTTCGATTTCACTCCATTGATGAAGGAGACAAATGAGTGGCGGCGATCTTCTTGATCATGAGAGCAGCTTGGTGGGAAGGTGAGTGTGAAGAGATTTCTTTTTGTCTTTTGTTCCAATGCGAGTGTGAAGAGATGAGTATACACTATTTGGGTTCTGCGATTGTTAATTGTTAATGGCGTAGCCAAGCAGGGTTGATGATGGTTGAATGGTCTTCTAGCGGCGAAGGAAAAACGAAAGGCAATGGAGGGTGTGAGAAAGGGAAAAGGTAATGTGAAATGAAAATGGAACGGGTTAGGGTTTATTAATTTTTTTATTAATTATAGGTGGGACCAGATTCGATCCTGGCCACTACTTATGTTTTGCCAAAATCGATCCTGGCCACCACTTATGTTTTCCCAGAATCGATCCTAGCCACCACTTAAGTGGGTAAATCTGGACCGTAGAAAAAACTTCGAAATATAATATAGATAATTTAAAGGTTAAGACTTCCATCAAATATTGGATGGTCTAATATTCACATCCATTAATTATTATACTAAAACATTTGTCATTAGATTAATTTGTTAGTTACTTTTGTAAGTTTAAAATATAAGGTATGTGTAGTTATATAATTGGTGTAGGATTATCCAATATTAGATAAACAAAATTTTCAAATCTAAAATAATACTAGAACTAATATTATATCACCATTGGTTTTTTATCACACTAACTTCGCTCTATCATATAAGATGATTTGATCAAAAATTAAATAAAAAACCAATAACTTTTAGAGGCCTTAGATAAAAGATAGATATATTATAAGGCTTCTAGTTAGAATTAGTAGTAAAAAAACAGACTACTATAGCAGAAGGTACAATAAATCCTTATTTTCACTTTCTCTCTCCATATGTGAACATGATAATTGTTGAGTGGATCAAATTATGAATAACAATATTTATGTATGCTATTGGCACAGTTGGTGAAAATTAGCTATTTGCAAAGCGTGATAGGTTCGAGACAAGGTGTATCTGAGTTTTCTTATATCTTTGTGATTTACATTCAGTCACCTTGGCTAAAAATTTGATACAATGTTATCATGGTATTGTAGATTTCAATATTTTACTTAGAGTTGTTAGATTCTATCGTGATTCATCACCCCAATCTCCCCCCCCCCCTAAATTACACAAGTTCTTAGTTATGTATGATATCCTTTCGACTAGTATTTTGATACACTGGTAATCTGGTATCCAAGCACAACAAGTACACATATGTGGGTTGACAAATTATAGTATCTAAATCCTTATAGATATTGTCCTACTCGACAAGTCAAGACAATCAACCATAAGGAATCCCTGATTTTGGTTGGTTCATTAATTACATCTTCATATGCATAATCTATGTACATAACTCAGTAAACGAGACATATCAATAGTTATCCAGTAAATACTTGTTTTCTACTTATTAATCTATTCAGCGAGATTTTAATTCGATAATCATATTGTTAAAAAATCTGTATAGATCGTATAGATTGAGTCCTATAAATAGAATCTTATTACTATAACACTTTATGATCTTCAATTCATAATTTATCCAAGGGTCCCATGTATATTATATAGATTACTACCACAATCATAGATATTTGTCACAAATTAAAAAACAATTCATTTAATCAATAATATTAGGGATAACTATTATTCTACACAATAGTCACTTATTGTTCAATACTTTATAAAATAACGTGATAGAATTTTAACAGTTTAAACATCTAATATTTGGTTTGTTAAATTTTTAAACTAAACAAATAAAATTGAAATTTTAGTATTTGATTCGACTTCCCTTATTTACATTCCCAATTAATTCATTTTTAAATTTACAAGATTGTCTTGTTCATGAATGTAGGCTAAATAGTAGAGAAACAAATTGTGAATGACATGTAATTTATAGGAACTTGTGATATCCACTTTAAACTTTTTTTTATATATAATTTCTTTTTCAAAACTAGAGTAAGAAAAGGAGAGGGAATAAATAAAGAAAGGAAAAGTATAAAAGATTAGGAGTATCTAAGATGTCATTATCAAGTCTAGACTTTGTAACAAAATTACTCGGTTGTTATTTGACCATGCTTACCTAATCTTCATGTAGTTGATTAGGAATAAGGTTCAAAGTCGCAAAAGTTCTCCTATTTAATCAAATTATATTCCAAGCCACTTGAAATTTCATCTTTTATACTTACAATTTACGATCAAATGATTAAAATGTTAGTTACAAATATTCAACCACACCTAATCAGTGAGGGGGTCAGTTGGTGGGTTCATGCTAAGTACGGTTATTGGAAAGAACCAACAACCTATAAAAGTAAAATGTAAATCAAGTTTATTTACCCCTAAAAACTAGTCACATGATGAACGGTGGGCACTTTTCCATAAAATTTAATTAATATGGTCACATGTGAGTCTGTGACAAATTTGTTAGAAATAATCAAAAGATTAATGATAGGGCCAGAATTTGTCGCTTTAAAAAGAAGATTATACTCTCTCTCTCTAGTTTGAAATGTTAGATCTTAGCATTCATAAGCAAAGTAAAGGAAGCACATGCAATCCAGCTAAACAAATTTCATAATTCTCCATTCCATGCATATAGGAAGGACCTGCCAAAAATCACGATTCCTTATTTGTCACGTGAATACACCACATTGCTAAATTTGTTCTTCTGCCTTTATCATTTAAACTTAATATTATACGCATATAAACTCTTAATTTAAGCCTCTATAAACATCAACCTTTAGCTTTTTGCAATAAGATAGAGTTACTCTTCTATAGTCTAATCCTCTTTGCATATAGAAGCTGAATCTGAATAAAGGCATACATTTTGTTCTCTACACACAAAAACATGTTTTAAGAAATACTAAAAACAGTTATAACTACTACCACTAAAAAAACAAATCATCGTTAAAACATACATCAGTCTCACCCCAAACCAAATAACAGAAAAAAGGACCACGATGCTTATCCCCCTAAACGGGCCAGGCCTTACAAAGGCCCAGGCCCCTCAAATACAAAACCTATGAACCACCACCTTTAATAGCATTAGTATTATTATTATCTGCAGGCAAATCATCTTCATCATGATAAATATTCTCAGCCATTTGCCATATCTGTAATATATTATCCTCAGCTACACTTGCTACTACCCAATCTTCACATGGATTCCACGAGAAATCTGATATTTTACTAGTATGCCCTCCATGTATAAACAGCAACTCTGGTGGCCCATCTTCAGCATCTTCTGGTGTCTGTTCATCATCAATCCTGTTACATCATTAAAACACACAAAAATCAGACAACATTTTATAAAACATTAATATCTATTGAGCAAAACATACCTGCTAAGATCCCACACCATAAGTCTTCTACCAAGACAACAAGACGATAAAATTGTTTCATTCTTCGGATTCCACCCCACTTGAAAAACTTCCTCTCTGTTTTTCAAAATAAATTTAATATAGAAATTAAAAATAAATGTAATAGAAAAAAAACACTCACTTGTGACAATCGAAAGTATGAAGAGCTGTATTAATCTTGCGTAAATCAAACAATTTAACAGTCTTATCAGTCGAACCAGTTGCTACAATCCATTCATTAAATGGATTAAACGCTAAACAATTCACCTGCAACAATCACAAACACATTAAAACCCCCAAACTATTTTTAAATTACACTTTTAACCCTATACCTCGCTTTGATGTGCAACAACAGATTGAATAGGTTTAGTAACAGATGGGGTCCGCAAATCCCATATATGCATGTATTGATCATCTCCAACTGAACCAAACAAATACTCATGCCTTAAATGCCACGCCACATCCTCCACAACTCCTTCATGAATCTGTAAAATTAAATAAAAAAAAGTTAATACCAGGCCAGGCCGGGCCCACGCATAAAGATACGATTTACATTTACGAACCTTGAAGATTTGCATGGCATCGAGAGATTTGCTCTTTGGAGTTGCGTTTATGTCCCATAAGCAGATTTGGGCATCATCGGACCCACTTAGTAAATGACCTTGTTTGAATTGACTCCATGAAAGACCATACCCTTCTGTGTTATGACCACGTAACCTTAAATCAGGGTTACATGTTCCATCTAGAGGTGGTTTTGAGGGGTGTTTGCTGTAATCAAATACATAAACTTCTGCACTAACTGTTTTTGTTGCGATTACAAATGGGTTTTGAGGCATGTATCTTGCTCGATTAACTTCTCCATCGTGATTTATTTGCTGAATTATTTGTACCTGTGTCAAATAAAAGGGTAATTACACTTAATGAAATGTCTATGTAACATAACAACTCAATACACTTTCGATTTCATCAACTATGGAGTTAGTTTAAGCAATCATGAAACTGTGAAAACAAATAAAAAATCATGTAAACACTTTTGCCAAAGTACCTTAACTACAGAAAATCACAACTTTAAACACAAATAGTAAGCAAAAATAAAATCAAGGCGAGACCCAATTGGGTGTTTAAAAACATGATTTTAATTACACATAAAAAGGGGGAATTGCCCTACTGAGCCCTGTGTTATCTAAAATTAGCAACTACACCCTTGTGTTTCAATAGGTAGCAACTATACCATATGGTATACATTGAATTTGCAAATCTACCCCTCGACATGGGTATAGTTGGTTATATTGTATAACCCAAGGAGCATTAGTGTAATTAAACATTATCAAAAGAAATTGCAAAGAAAAAAATAAAGAAATAAACCTTGCCGTTGGCGCAGCCGAAGCCACCATACTCAGACCGATCATCATCGTAATGGCGAGAATCGTTTTCGGCATCTTCAAGAGGTAGTTGAACCTGAGCAAGCATAAGGTAGTTAGGCTCATTCTCAGAGGTGTGTGTACCGAGAATGACCTTCTGAACGGAGTAATCCTTCCCCGCCGGCTCTTCACGGTCAGGTAACCACTCGACGGTGAGTGACGGCCATTCTAGGGCATGTGTTATCACTAAATCGTACAAAAAAGGTGTGTTTTTTTTCCAGATCTTGTATTCTTCGTTAATCAATCGTTCCTCGATTTCTCCTCTCATCTCTTCATCTTCTTTTCCCATTCTTCTTTTTTGGGATTTATTATTTTGTTGTTTTGGGGAGGGTTCGGAGGTTTGAAGAGAAAAGTGAATTGCAAGGGTTTGTCTTTGTATTTGTGTGGGAAGTGAATTTTGGTTTTGGTGGGGGGTTTGGGAGAATTGGAGGGAAGGGGTACTTTTTTTTCCTTTTTATTTGTGAAATTTGTGTTGCGGAAAATCACATATTTAAAATACTTTTCTTTTTCCCTTAACATTATAACTTTATTATTCCAGTTAATCAACAAATAAAGTTAAAGTTTTGTATTTTAATAGAGGTTCCTTAGACCGTTTTTAAAGAAAATCTATGTATTACATACTCATTATATTGTTTATCGTCTCGGATCTTCAAGAACCGTATAAATATATCCTTCTCTCGTTTCCAAACACATCAAATAATCCGTACTTTCATTAGCTTTACAAAATATATGTCTAATCTTGATTTCTATCTTCTTTTCAATAATCTTACAGATCCAAATTATCTACTCTATTGTCGAATTCTCACATCATAAGTTTGTCTAATCACATTTAAAGTCTCCTTCGATCCACCTCTACCACAAATTCTTGAATCCCCATATCTACCGCCATTCAAATACCCTCATATAACGCAATGAATTCAGTTACTACTACCAAATAAAGTAAAGTTAAGGATATTATACTCTTCAAAGTAAACACTTAATCCTATCCATCTTTTTTGATTAATTTTTTAAAAAGAAAAAAAAAATCTTAACATCTTTTTTCTAAAAAAATTCCAATTTGGATAGAAAAGAATCGGACTTAAAGTTGGTCAACATGTTGTTTTAAAATATTAAAAAAAATATATAAAGGAATTCACTATTTACAAAAAGAGTAGTTATATACCACTCAACTTCATATCACTTAATATATCAGCCATGATGCTACGTGATTTGTGTCAAATCGTCAATCAAATTAAAAAATTAAAAATATAACAATTTGCTTATCTCAAATTACCCAAATCATAGGTAAGTATATTAGGTGGTATATCCTTACACTTTATTAAAAAAATTATATTATAAAGTATATTTTTCAGAACGATATGAATTCATTATATAACATACTATCAAGATTGTCTAAGGCCCTTAAATAACTCATATGCATTTAATAATATACTATTTTCATTTAATACGTTTGAGAAAAAATTCTTTAATTAATTTTATATTCATTCAATTCATATATTTGAAAAATCTCTTTTCATTTACTAATAAAAAAATAGATATTTTGCGATCTCTTTCTCAACCACCGTCATCTAAACCATTACTTATAGCCGTCATTATCTCAATCATTATCCACATACACCGCTACTTTTCTACATACACACCCATTGCCACCTTTATCACTCATGACTCAGGTAAGTTTATTCATAAACCGTAAATACATAAGGTTATTTTCCATGATTTGTTTCATTTTTACTCTTTCTATTGTTTATAGATATTCTCCAAAACATGTCGAATCCAAGTCGTAAGAGATATTCTCCAAGGCGCTCATATAGAATATATTCTCCAGGCATACAAGTTTTTTATTTTTTTATTTTAATATAACAGTAATACTAAATAAACCCACGTTATTCAATGACCATAGATACATGATATTATTTCTCACAATATGCGTCATTTTTACTTTTTTTATTATTTATAGATATTCTCCAAAGCATATTGAATTCAAGTCGTAAGAGATATGTAAAGTTCTGGAGAGGGTGAATAAAACTCTTATCTAAACCATGCCTAATTAAAATTATAGACTCATAAACTAAGATTAAGTAAGGCTAAACTAACCTATAAGGCAAACTTTTAAACAAGGGTACTAAAAGATATTTAAAGAGTTTGTTAAATGCGGAAGCTAAGTGCTAGAGTAAGGAGCTAAGTGATATTAAATGAAACTAAACTAGCTATAAGGCAAAATCTTTAACAAGGATACTAACATACATTTTTGAGAGTTTGTTAAATGCAGAAAATAAGTGCTAGGGGAAGGAGTAAGTTATGAATCATAATATCAATTTAACTATGCTTATGGGTAGGTGATGATTGATCTAAGGCTAAGGTCCTTAATAGAGTTAAAACACTAAAGTATGAAGACTTATATGCACACTAGGTAAAGGTAATCTAATGAGATATCCAAGGTCAAGGAGAAGATCCCTAAGGGTTGTAAAGATATGATTAAATGAACTATCACAAGTTAAGGAAGATAAGTAAGTAAGTAAGTAAATGCAATAAGTAAAAGATAAAGGAAAGAAATTATGCGAGGCATTTAGAGTGGTTCGGTTTCCCTACATTCCTCAAAAGATTTTCACGTTTCCCCACTAAGCTTCTCGATATCCCTTAAAGATGATATATAACCTTTACACCAAGGTTTTTTTTGGCTGAACCACAACCTGAACACTCCTAAGACTTTTGCCTACTAAGTCACAGCCCGATTGTGAATACCCTTGTGCGCTTCTACACACAAGTTACCACTTCCATTAGAGGAAGTCTTTTCCCTCTTCTCTAACCTCTAGCAAATATGTCTATGTGCTAATCTAAAAGAAGAGTTAAAACCCCATGGTAGTTGAATATTACAATCAATTTAATGATGATCCTTGTTAAGCTAATCTAACTATAAAAAATGTTTAAGCATTTTAACAAGTCTACTGATAAGTGAAAGTTTGAGATGAGCTCCTCTCTAAGTAGATTTGAATTTGGAGCTTCTAGTTTGATCTCCCTCTTGAATTGATATGAAAATTGTGGCTTTGAGGAAGAGAAATTAGTTGACTAAGCTTAGATATAATATGTGAAAATGCTAGAACAAGATTGTGATTTCTTTCTTGAAGTGTATGATAGTGTATGGTTGAATTGGTGCTTTAATAGAGGTTCTTTGTGATGCAAGGAGGTCACATACACACACACACACACACATATATATATATATATATAGGATAAGGTGAGTTCCAATGAAACTTAGAATGTGCGACAAATATTAAAAGACGTTATACCGTTTTAAGGTATACAGACATCTGTTTTTGTTCCCAACGAATCTAATCCACGTGACGTCCTTTCTTCAACGGTTGAAAAGTCATAAACTCTTTGACATGACATCATTGAAGTGGAAACTGACATATCGTTTTTTGCCTGAAAATGGGTATTCGTTTTGGTTTAGATACTCGGCATGTTTGTGACAAAGTTTTCGATCATCTTTGACTTTATTTGGTTTCAAAGGAAAAACGTTATACTGATGATGCTAGGAAAACAAGAATCCGTTTTGAATCGGGGTGCCATTTTTTATGGGTACAAGGTTTTCGATTTTTTTCTATATAATGTGTTTCTTAAATAAAAAACATTACAACATGATATTTCTTCAAATTAAGTTTCGAGAAAGTTCGTCGCTGACTACAAAAGCTATTTCTCAACAAATAAAAAGTTATGGCCAAAAAGTGAAAATTTTAATGGTAGTGAGAAAAGAAAGTTTTTACCTAAGTAAGGAGGCTTGGATGGGAATGATCTAAGAGATAGAAGTGTTCTCAAGGTATGTGTGAGAATGTATGTAGTTAAGCTTAAAACCTAGTATGCAACACCCAAAGAAGTGACGACCTCTAGAAATATCAAATAAAGTTTAAAATTTTCTATAAGAACAAGTGTGAATGTAAAAAGGATATTTTTCACTACTCCAGAACCTGAACCGCCTTCGGCCATCTCGCCCAATGGAGGCCACCACTAGCATACATATCCCTGTCATCGAACCCCTCACCTAACGAACCCCAACACCATCTCGTCTTCAAAGTTGACAAAAATCTTATGACACCCATCGTAATCGTCTTAATAAAATGATACCCCACACCGCCGTCCACACATATCCACCGAAATCCACTCAGAAATAATAGACACATGATAGTGGTTGATATCGTGGTTGAAATACACATCAATCGTGAAAATAAGGAGAAGGACGGATCATTAGAAAACATGGAGAAAATATCAGAACCCTTAAGAAATAGGGGGGGATGAAACGCTTCTCTCTTTCAGGGAGAAGGAAAGAATTCAATTGGTGAAATCTTTGAATCGTGGGTTCGAAGTAAGTGATCAGAACGCAAACAAAGGTTCTCCTCAATCAAACTCAGTTGTTTCTTGACATTGACCAAATTGAAGGTAAGCTAACAAAGTTTTATTATTGTCATCTTTGAGTTTAATAATACTTATACCATATTATCTACCACTAAAATAATCCTGCCTGAAGAAGTTAATACTTAATTGTTACAAATTTAAATTAATATCTAAGATGATAAAGTTGTTTTTAATATTTTTGGAGTTTAAAATAAATATTTAATGTGTTTTTTATATTATTATTTTAAAATAAACAAAATAACAAAAAGGTAATTAAGGAAGAAAACAAATATGATGAGAAAACAATGTAATATTTTACCAAACAAAACAACACTATTAGTACTATTTATTCATTGCACGAAATTTTATATACATATACCTATATACATACATGAAATGATCGAAAATCCCTAAAACCATATGGAACAATTTCATCTTCACCTTACCCAGGAGATCGGCCGTGTGATGAAGAAGAGGAAGTGGTATTCGTAGGCTTTTCCGCCCCTCCTTTTTTACCTATAATAATATCATTATAAGTTATTATAAATTTTAGATAAAAAACTCAAAAGGTATTTTTTTTAAGAAGAAAAAAGTAAAGGTATTTTTCCAATACTTACAAAATTTAATAAATATCCTACTTAAAACTAATTTTGTTAATTTAATAAATTAAATATATATATATTTCATATTTAAAAAATATTTATTAATTTTTCTAGATAAACTTTGTTATTGCTTTACAATGGATATGGTTTGATCTAAAATGCTATATACTTTTAATCTAGTGGTTAAAATATTATGAATAATAATAAGATTCTAAAAAACAAATTTTAAAATTAAAATACTTTTGAATTCAAAATGGTTAAGAATACTATTAGAATAATTGATTTTAATTTTGAACTAAAAAAGTATTATAATTTCCTTGTACTATATTTTTTTTCTTCTATTTACATTTCTTACCGCTGCTTGACGGTGAATCTTCTTTAATAGTTGAAAAAACAGAGACCATTTTAAGAGGACGTTCACTCGTTCCTCTGAAAAGACCAGAGACTAAAGTATCATCTGTTGTTTTCACCGTGGTGCAACAAAGCCATGTTTTATTACTTTTGCCCTTGTTCTTGGAATCTTTGTTTTTTGCTATGTCCACGTTCCTGGATCCATTACCATCTGAAGACATGTTGTTTTTGTGTTCGTCCTTGGTTTATAATAAGAGCAAATAGAATAATGTTACTTTATTTTTCACCAATTCACACGTATACACGGATATGATAAAAGATCAATCTAAAAGAAAACACATACCTTTTTGTATAATCTTTCTTCGGTTTCCTATGTTACTATAGACACATATTGTTGTTACATATTTTATAGAGGGGTAGTTGATTGATTTACAAAGAGAATATTGCTTATTCATTTTTCCTCATGCTATATTATACAAATTAATTCATAGTTCGTCATTACAAGAATATCACAAATAAAAACTATTCAGGGTCTTATTTACAAACAAAATTATCTTATGTATGATGTAGCATTAAATGTATTGGGTATCTCTGCGGCCAATAACGTGTGAAAAGAATTAATACAATGACTTTTGGAGATACTAAATGTATTTTATGATAATTATGTACGCTAAAATCATATCAAGAGGGTTGGCATGTAAAACAATTTAAGTGCATGACTCGCCCAATTATTAAATGTATTGGGTATCTCTATATAATGTGTTTCTTAAATAAAAAACATTACAACATGATATTTTTTCAAATTAAGTTTCGAGAAAGTTCGTCGCTGACTACAAAAGCTATTTCTCAACAAATAAAAAGTTATGGCCAAAAAGTGAAAATTTTAATGGTAGTGAGAAAAGAAAGTTTTTACCTAAGTAAGGAGGCTTGGATGGGAATGATCTAAGAGATAGAAGTGTTCTCAAGGTATGTGTGAGAATGTATGTAGTTAAGCTTAAAACCTAGTATGCAACACACAAAGAAGTGACGACCTCTAGAAATATCAAATAAAGTTTAAAATTTTCTATAAGATCAAGTGTGAATGTAAAAAGGATATTTTTCACACGTGTTTTGATGAAGAGATTCATAAAATATGAGATAGAATAAACACTTAATAATCACTAAGTATTTGTCACATTAAAACACCTTATAAAGGGGGCTATATTCCAACAAGATATTCACCAAGCCGCTCAAATAAAAGATATTCTCCAAGCGGTTTTCTACGTATAAGAAAAAACTTTTCATTTACTAATAAAAAAACAGTTACTTTTACCTCCTTTCTCAATCACTCATAACTACTACCATATAAACCATCAACTATAGTCATCGCTATCTCAACCATAATCTACATTCGTCGCTGCTTTTCTATCCACACGCCCATAGTAATTTCCATCACTCAGGCTAAGTTATTCAGAATACAAGTTTTTATTTTTTAATTTCATTATAACAGTAAAACTAAATAAACCCACATTATGCAGTAACCATAAATACATGTTATTGTTTCTCACAATCTGTTTCATTTATACCTTTTCTATTGTTTATAGATATTCTCCAACGCACGTTGAATCCAAGTCGTAAGAGATATATACCAAGCCGCTCAAATAAAAGATATTCTCCAAGCGTCTTTAGTGTGAGAAAAAACTCTCCAAATAATTTCATATTATTTCCATTCATATCTCTGATTAAAAGAACTCCTCAATGGAAAAGCTCCAATTGATTCCATATTTCAGCCAATTAGTTATAAACTCTAAGAAGATTTGAGGCCACTCGGCTTCCTCGGTAGCTTTGCCCAAAGATATAAACTCGGGTTCCATGGTGAATCTAGCTATGTATATTTGCTTAGTGGATTTCCAAGACACGGTTTCTCCTCCTAACATGTAGACAAATCCACTTGTGGATTCTGAAATATGATATCCATTTTGTGTCACTGTATCTTATTTTTGGTACATGGGTGATACGGGATTGCTTGCACATACCACGACTAATCCCACGGGGGTATACACGTCTCCCCATGTATATTCCTAAGTAAATCAGAACTAGGATACCCATGTTCAGGGAGAGGTTCGAGCCTTGTACCTCTTACTTTACACCTGTTAGGGAGGAGATTCGAATTCAAAGTGTCACTGTATCTTTCTAGTACAACTGGATCTCCTGTGTATATCGAATCTTTCTCATAGTGTATCTGATATACTTAGAACTCTTATAATAACAATCCAATGATCCGTACCCGGATTATTTGCAAAGCTACTTAGCTTGCTTAGTTTATGAACAATAATTGTCCTAGTGTAATTTGCTAGGCACATGTGACTCCATATAAAACACGAGTATTCTAACTGGTTGATCGCATCAACAGTGTTCTTAGCAAGATGTAAGTTAACTTCAACAACTGTTTTATCGATATTTATGTCACCATTATTGAATTTGCTTCATACTTTCTCATATAGTGTGATTGAGATAGTATTATTCCTTCATATGTTTTGAGAAACTTGATGCCCAAAAAATGCAAGGCCTAAATTTTCATGTCAATTTACTTGAAAACATTTTCTTGGTAGAGGTGATTATATCATTATTACTTTCAATATCAACATATCATATACATGTAAGCACACAGTGATATATCCTTTATCATATTGTTTTACATTGACACATTTGAAACATTTATTTATCTTGAAGCCATTAGAGATCATGACTTTGTCAAAAAAATTATGCCATTGCTTTGGTGCATGTTTTAGACCATATAGAGATTTAACAAGCTTACCTAATTGATTATCTTTACCTAGAACTACATAAGCCTCAGGTCGTTTATGTTTATCTCTCGTTTAGTACTACATTTAGGAAAAATGTCTTTACATGCACTTGATAGATTTTAAACCTATATAGAGAAGCTATAACAATTAATATTAAAATGGATGATATTCTTATGACTGTAGAATATATGTCAGAATAGTCAAGTCTTTTTCTTTGAAAATAACCTTTCACAACAAGGCGAGTCTTGTAGTTTTAATAGATCCATTAATTTTCAATTTCTTTTTTGGTATCCGTAGGGATCCTAAAGATTTATTCCCATAAGGGGCGTCATGATATGTCATAGACTTTTTCTATGTTCACTGTTTGTCACTTAGCACGTAAGATAAGAATTTCAAGACCAAAGGATGTAGAGATTCTCATCCTCTCATTTCTTCCTCGTTTGGAAATGACTTTTGGTCTTTCTGTTCTTTAGTTGCACGGTGTGTTCTTTTCAAAGAACTTGATTCTTATGTGGTCATGTACTGGAATGTTGTTTAAAAAAAATGTGTACTAGGAGTCTAGGAACTATATGCAATACTCTTGAAAGCATATCCAATAAAGATACAATATATTTTATTTGGTCCTATTTTGACCACTTTGGGAATATGGATTGCTATCTTTGCCAGACATCCTTTTTTAATATTTGAAGGAAGGTGGTTCCATTCCATAACTACTGAACTTTTTATGGCCCGTTGTCATGTCCAATGGGTGCGAATGCGGGTGCCGGTACGGGTACACGAACCTCTATTCTTGAGGTGTTTCTTGTCCCAAGTTGCTTTTCACGTTGTTTAGTTTCTTTCCCCATATTTTATGTGAAGTAGAAATGTGAACTCAGTAAGAAAATAATTTCTGGTATGTATACACAAGCTCAAGACAGAATAAGAGAAAAATGAGTATATTGTATTTTTCTATTCAATATACACATACCTAGAAATTTTGCAAAAGTAAAGTTTATCAAACAAAAAAGAAAATGTTTTTGGTTTATAAGCCGTGAATCCTAAAGACTTTAAATCGATATGTTATATGTTTATAAACCAGAAAAGTTATTAATCAAAGCAAAAAAATGCAAAAAATAAATAACAAAAAATAAATCGGTGAAAAAGTAAAATATACTTGTCAAGACTCAAATTGGATCTGATATTTTCAAGGTATTTAAGCTATGTATCCGTATCTTATGTTTATTGGTTTCAACCTCTTGGATACAACGACAAATTTTTTTTGAAGAAACAAATACACGAATTATTCATATTTTTCAATGAATTCAATATTGTTGCTTCTTACCTAACTCTCTCTAATGTTTTTAATGCTCAAAATTTGTAAGAAAATGAATGAATAAAATATCTTAAGAGACCCCATTTGAAACAAATAATACATGTTTAGAAATTAAGTTATTATTAAGAATAGGTTTGTTGGAGAAAACATGTCTATTCATAAAGTTGAATCTTTTTATTCAAATTTTAAAGTTTAAATTACTTAAAAAATATTTTTAATCAATTATAAATTTATTAATTATTATATAATTAAAAAATAAATTTTCGTAGAAAAAATAATATGACTAAGTTATACAAGATTAATTTTTTAAGATTTTTTCGATATGAGATTTTTTTACAACACTTTAATTAATCACTTTGAAAGAATAATATCTCACTAAATACTAAAAGATTTTAACTATATGATATCAATTTTTTAATCTTCAATATAAGGTTCACAATTTTGATTCTTATGATGAGACTTTGAGGGTTATGCAAATTACAGTTATTTTGAGTTTAAAACTAACAATTTCGTATGGGTCAAACCTATTTTCCAACATGATCCAATTAATAAGTGTTTTAGTGTTGACTGTGTGGGGGTGGTATGGTCATATGGGTAATGTACTCTAATTGAAATTCTGTTTCACCAATTAAACTCTAATGCCCAATCCATTGGTAGGTTTGTCTTTATTGCTGCAGAGTTCCCTCCATCGATGCTTGAGAGCTCTAATATTGTCCATTAATAATCTCCTTATAAGCTTTTATTGACTTAGAGCTTTCCTCGAACACCATGCATTGCAGCTGTAGACGCTAAAGTTACATATTCAATGAGATCCTGAAGTTACATGTTCTATGAGACAAGATTCCATGGGACATTGATGCTTCGTCCGGTCTATTTCGGTTTGGGATCGAAATGTAAAAATAAATATATAAGGAAAACCCAAGAAACAATTTTTCTTTAAGCTGAAGTTGTTTGTAGTATGAAACCAAGTGAATTTGTCCAAAATTTAACTTAAGTACGGTTTGAGATTATATCATCAATACGTATCAATACGTCTCCTAGTGAATCAGGATTGTATTTTATAATTAATACGGCTAGTAATTAGTAAAAATTCATAAAAGTAATATTGTTGATATTTCTAAACTTGTATCATCATTTTAAAATAAAAGAGGAATTTAACATGTGAATAGAGTCGATAGACTTATAACATGAAAAGATAATTCAAAGCCTGTAAACAAACGAGTACAAACTAAAGAAACAGATATGAACAATGTTTTTTCAAAACATAAAGAAAACTCAATAAAGTTAGAAATAAAATAAAATAAAATACATAGCTAGAAAACAAAATGTAGGGTCAATTGTAACTTATAGTCTTATACAGGCAACGTTTTTACTAATCACTATAGTTAGAAAACCTAGTTCTGAAGCTTGTTCAATGAGACAGGGATAGGTCCTTTGAAGTTGTTCAGGTTAACCCCTTCAGCTACTATTGCTTATCAGTTATCTCTACTTAACAGTTAACACTAGCTCAAATAGTAGGTTTCGAATGATGGTGACAAATACATATACTAGGAAGCTTATAATATCATTCACTATTCACTAGTATTTTCTAAAGATAGTGAACTAAAATGACCATGGGCTATTTCTTTACTTTTTTCATTATAATTTACGTATCTTCTAAATCCTCTAGTATTTCCACAATGATCCTGGTTAAGTTTTTCCACTTCTGCAGCAGCCAGCTACAATGACACAATAAGAGGGAAAAATCAAATCAGTATATTATAATTGATACAAATAGGTAATAATATTTAAATATCAAACCCTCTCTAACATAAGGGGTCAATTGAACTATAAAATGGAAAAAAATAAAATTCACAACCTTATCATCATCATCACCACGAATGGTATAATTTTTCTTAAGTCTAACATGTATGACTTTTTTCTCTTTAGAATCTACAGTATCCAACACCTGGGTTTGGAATATTCTAACAATAACATGATTGTCTCGTTTCTGTTTCCGCTCCTTGGCCTTGAAAGTGATGTAGTAATAAATGCCACGAATATTGAGTCGTTCTATATTTACCTTATCAAACTCCAAAAAGTCGTACTTTGTTCTCTATCCATAAAAATAAAAATTATCAAATTGAGATAACATTAAACTTGGCAAAAAGGTAGGGTTTTAAAAAAAATACACGATTTTGTTTATTGTATTCCTGAATTGCCGTGGTAGCCATGTCGGTCATAGCCTTCATGGTCTCAGGGGAGCGAATATTGAGAGGAGTAATCGGATAATCCACGTAAGGTCCAGTGTAGTCGTGGGTTATATCAAAACCTTGGGTATTACGAATCTCTTTGTAGTATTTTTCAAGGAGTTCTTGCTCCGTCTTTGAAAGAACCGGTAATTCGTCAAGCAACTCTTCATAATCAAAACGACCTTTTGGATTGTGACGATCGTGAGCAAACAACATTACCCTCGGATTATCTTTGAAAGGCCATACAAACGGAAACTTCATCGGAGGGAGAGGTCGAGATACTATAACCAACATAGAAACTTAATTTTATTTTTACAACAAAAATGTAAACAGAACTTCCAGCAGTTGCGCCAAATGGATATTTACTGCAAAATACAAAATTAATAACAGCAAATTAAATAAGGTACCCACAAACTTACACAGCATCCTCTCCCATAAACGCTATTCTCAACGCATGGATATAAATATAAGTATATTAATACACACAAGTGCAATTAAACATGAACTTAAATCTGAATATTTTAAAAAATTGTAAAAGTAATCACGTGGTAAGAATAGATATTTTACCTTAATTGTATTTTTCCTGTGGAGGCGATTATAAATGAGCGACCGGTGGTGAATTTGTGAAGAGTTCTTTTTTTTGTTTCATTTTCTAGTAATGCTATATATAAACTCCGTTTATAATTACCTCTTCATGTGTAATCCTATATATAATATTATTATGTGAGACTAAGTCCAATTGAAAGTTACAATGAGTTTGACCACTTCATTTTATTGCTCTACTCTAATATGTTCAATAGAATTGATTCTCTTTCAATATCTTTCCAAATAGCTAAGCGATTTAAAAGTCAAATAAAAATCAAAGAAGATATTTTTTTTTAAGAGTAATGATATTTGTCACCCTTTTTTATCACTCTTTTATCACCTCCTACGTGTATGCCTACATGTACCAATGAATGGATTTCTCTATCCTATTTAATTTTTCTCTATCTTCTATTCAAGGATATCAAAACATATATATAGAAGGATGATAAAAGGGTGACATGAAAAGGAGTGACATATATCATTACTCTTTTTTTAAATGACAACTTTAAAAACAGTTTTACTAGTTTTCCAATTTCAACATCTTAATTTTATTTTTTTCAACAAATTTTCTAATTTAAACAATTTATAATTATTTATATTCATTTTATATATATGTTTATTTTTAATTTATACACAAATGTGTGAAATGAAAATTAATATATTTAATATTAATTCTTTTATTAAATATTACTAAAAATGATTAAATATAGTTATTATTTATTGTAATGTTTTTTAATAATACTATATTTATCATTTATGTCTATACGAGAATTCTTAAAAGTATTCGTTTTTCAATTTTTATTTAAAAATATAATCGTAATCATTAATATTCAAATAATAAAATAAATTAATAATATAAATAGATTAGTTATGATGTTTTATTGAAAAAAAAATGTTAAATTAATAAAACAAATTGTTGGAAATAAGTTGTTTCGGATAATGACAATGATATAAAATATTAAAAAATTATATTAGGGTTGAGACTGGGGTTAGCCACATGTAGCTAACATTTCTTAAAAACCGACTTCCGTATTCTGGCTTTAGCCAGAATTTGAAACCTGTTGGGGCTGCTTTTTTCACTGTTCAGTCCCCAAATGTAGCTTTTTGCTACAATTAGGGTCATATTGGACTTAGCCTGCTATATGTGCTAAGTTACACATTTTAAGCTACACTTTTTTTTTATTCATTTGTACATTCTAGCTTTGTATTATTAATTTTTTTAAGTTTTATTTTTAGTTATTTTTTCCAACAATTTTTTTAATTTACTATCTATATTGAGTATTTTTAAATTTTTAAAGAAAAAAGATCATAAACTATAATATTTTCAAAATAAATAAAAAGTTAATATGTTTTTACAAATAATAAATATAGAAAAATAATTATAAATATAATTATAATTAGTATATAAAAAATAACTTTTGTAAAATATATAAAATTTATAAAAATAAAATAATTATTAGAATAAATTTTATAAAACCATTTTTTAGTTATTTCTTTTTCCAATCATTTTTTAATTTATTTTCTATATCAAAAATTATTTTTAATTTATTTCTAGAAAAGATCATAAATTATGATATTTTCAATTGAATAAAATAATATGTTTTTACAAATTATAAATATATAAAAAATAATTATAAATATAATTATAACTAGTATATAAAAAATAACTCATATAAAATATAACTTATATAAAATATATAAATAAAGAGATACTATTATAATAAAAATATTAAAATAAAGTTTGAATATAAAATTTCAAAATTGGGAGTTGAAATAAGGGAGCTGTTGGAGCGAAGTTATTATAGAAAGTTAATATTTAAGAGAAATTGGTATTTGACTCCCAATTTTGGCTAAAATTATAAGGAAGCACTACCGCACGCGACTTCTGTTGCGAGGACAAAAGTCGTCGCGAAAGAAGCCAAACGTTCTCGTGAAAGAGGGTAAATGTCTTTAGCGAGGACATGTCCTCGCTAAAGGGTTCTCGCTAAAGATTCGTCGCGAATAACTACTTGTCGCAACGACATTTGGAAGTCATCGCGTATGCACAAACCCTTTTGCGAGGACATCTGGTTTTTCGTTATTGGGTAGTGTTTTGCGACATACAAGGTTCTCGTAAAAGATTGGGGCAATTGCGACCACTACCCCGTCGCTAATGAGGGGGTATGTTTTAGTGAGGAAACCTTTCGCGACGAAAAGGTCCTCGTTAAAGCCTATTTATATTTGTTATTTTTTTTTATTGTTGTAAAACTAAATATAAACAAAACCGATATTGATGTAAGATTAAATATAAATTAAATACATAAAAGACTAAATATAAACAAATCTGATAATAGAAATAAACCCGAACCATGTATATACAAATCCAAAAGTCATCCAAAAATATCCAAAAATCATCCAAAAGTCAAACACACATACATAATAGTTGAATATAGTCAAATAAAGTCAAAAGAGAGATAAAACACGTAAAAACTATGGTAAAGAAAAGTTTTCATCCGAATCAGGAGAGGGGGTTTGACGAGGATTAGCAGAAGACACTTAAGGCCCCTGATGTTTACTTAAAGACACTTAAGTTTTCATATATTTCCAAATTTACCCCTAAACTACTTAAATTTACTAAAATGTCCCTAATGTTTTTTTTACACACTAAACTATCTAGTATTACTTGAAGGCAACTAACTTTTCATATATTTCCAAATTTACCCCTAAAATTACTAAAATGCCCTTAATGTTTTTAAATTTTCTTACACACTAAACTATCTAATATTACTTAAAGGCACCTAAGTTTTCATATATTTCTAAGTGAGACAACGCCAAAGTATATCAAAACTAACCTCTCTTTCGAATTTCTTCGTTCGTACCGAACCGCTTGCAGAATCAAATCCTGCCTGGTTATTTTATTTTTAATAAAATCTGAGGAATTACGTTCTTGTGCACCCGCCGGCGGTGAGGTAGGGAAAGTTGGTATGGAGGGATGGAGAGTCAACCTTCTCTTGACCGGCTCGGCTTCCCTGTGTTAAGCAAAGTTAGTTGACTTCGTCATGTAGTTGACCGAGATAGGACGAATTCTATCCAGGGAATCAAAACAAAGACTAAGGCGACCTTCACATGAGAAAAAGACAGTCATGATTAGGATTGGCATATCTTATGTTTAAGTTCCTGAAGAGTTGTATTTTCCTTCGTCGTAAACATACCACTTTCTCCACCGATATAATCTACCGCACCGTTACTACCATTCGAAATTCTTCGACCATAATGATATAACCAATTAAATTCCATATTACCAAACCTAAAATAAAAAAATTAATTCAATAATTAACCATAATTTTCAAAATAATAATAATTATTATTCCAAGCAATTTATGCTTCAATAACAAAATGCTAACATTTATTAGTTATACCAACATGCATTAGATACACAACAATTGATAAAAAAAAAAACTACTAATTATATCACATTTATACAAATAATAAAACAAAAAAAAACATAAATTATTAGAACTGAAATAAATAGTAGTTGTAATAGTTTAAATGATTACCTTTTTAGAAGATTAAGGTGAATTTAGTGAGTTGGTTGATTATTTGGTTTGATTTTTCTGATCTTTCGAGTAAAAGAATGAAAGAAAATGGTGGAAGAGATGGGTTAGGGTTTCATTTCCCGTGGGGGTATTTATATTTTAAGGTAGGCGCTCTCCGGGGGAACGCCTCATAACCCGTACAAAATATTTAAGGGAGGCGCTCCTTGGAAGAGCGCCTCGCTAATTCGTTATTTTAAAAAATTAAGATGGAGGCATTCCTTGGAGGAGCGCATTCACGTTAGTTCCGCAAATATTTTCCCAAATACGTTTATGATGCGATTATTTTATTACAAAAATGTTAGATATAAAAAAAACCTCTGTATTTTATTAGTTTATAATATGTATACATTATAGTGTAATAATATTTATTTATATTATTTCATTTTCTCAATTTTTTTAATATATAATTCTTTAAGATAATTATTAAAGTATTATATTAAAATATAATTTATTTATATTTTTTCACTTAAATTGTATTTCCATATATCACATATAATTAGAAACTTATTAAATAAAAGATAAAAAAGATTAATAATTGAAAAAAAGTTGATTAAGATGATGTAAGAATAAAGCAATAATTAGTTTTATTTTTGTAATATTTTTGCTTATACTTTTTTGATACAATATTTGGATAATAGACACACACAAATTATGATTTGAATAATTATTGAAGTTAAAATATATTATATATTATGAATACAATATTGCGGGTGCGGGTTTGCAGGATGGGGAATATATATCTCCACAATCCGTCCCACCCCGAGCGGGTCTTGAAAATTCATCTCCGTAATCCACCCCAAGCCCCATTTGGTACCTTCAAATCCACCCTGTTTAAAGTGAGGCCGTACGGGTACCCGCGAACCCACGCCTTATTGACATCTATAGTCATAATACGATTAGTATTGAACTATCCAATATTAAGTGGAAGTATTTGTTATATACTTTATCAATATGGCATGACGTATAGATCTATTATTACAAAAGGTCATCTCATCCTTGTCTATGAAAATGGGGGTATTGAGTTTATAAGGCCCAAAGCCTAGTCAACATACTCATAACTTCGCTAACCTAACTACCCCATTAGCAACCCAGCTAAAAGGCCTAAAATACCCAAAATACCCTCCTCTTCCCTCCTAATCACAGTGAAGACCCAAAAACCAAACCACAACCATAATAAGGGACCGGACCCCCTCACCTCATTCATTTTTCTATCTCATGCACTTCTCTCCCCTCCCACTCTATTCTCTCACCAACCCACCGACACCACTCCCCCTCCTCCCCTCCCCTCCCTCTGTCTTCTCTCTCCCTATCCCACCATCACACCTTCTCACTCGGTTTTCACCTTCCCACTCAGATTCCACCATCCTACTCAAATCTCACATTTCCACCAACAAACATTAACCAAGCTGATCTCACCTTCCTACTAACAAACCGTCGTTGTTTGTGGCCATTCTCAACCATTTAGCCTATCTCCTACAAGAAAACCGTCGCTTAGTTGCAACAACCCGCCGCCGTTCGTAGCCATTCCCCACCATTCAGCCTCTCTCCTGTACAAACCGCCACCGTTCGTGGTGCACAAGAAAACCACCACCAAGCCCCTTTTTGTGGATCAAATTTCTTTTTGTATTTTATTCCAATGGTGATGAGTGTGCAGAGATTTTTTTTATGTTTTGTTCCTATGTTGCGAGTGTAAAGAGATTTTGTTTTGTTTTGTTTTTCTTATTATGCGAGTGTGTATAGATTCGTTTTTGTTTTTTTGTATGTATTATGGTGATGGGCACAACCCAAGAACAACTCTGCCATGGGTACAACCCAAGAACAACTCTGCCATTGGTACAACCCAAAAACACCTCTACAATGGGTACAACCTAAGAAAACCTCTGCAATAGGTCTGAACTTGAAGAGATTTCGATTTGTTTTTAATTCCACTGCAACGAGTGTGAAGAGATTTAGTTTTAATTTTTGTTCTATTGCAACGAGTGAAGAGTTGGCGATTTGTTTTTTGTTCGAGTTGGGTCCGTACCCATATAGCTATTTGTTCGAGATGGGTACGTACCCATCTAGCTATTGTTCGAGATTGGTCCGTACCCACATGGACTTTTACATGGACAACCATCAAGGACTTAATTAAATTTAATTAAAGAATTAATAAAATTTTACAATTGGCACGGGTCCGTACCCATCATTGTTAAATTAAAGTAAATAGGTCTGAGCATTAATCGGTCCGTACCCATGAAAAAATCTAAAAAATTCTCTCTCCCAGGACAACAAAAGGGATAAGTGTAAGGGGAAGTAGGAACAAAGGCCCCATGACT
Source organism: Nemophila menziesii (assembly GCA_029959085.1). NCBI lineage: Eukaryota > Viridiplantae > Streptophyta > Magnoliopsida > Boraginales > Hydrophyllaceae > Nemophila > Nemophila menziesii. Next base: position 42,134,459 of record JARWIR010000007.1, on the reverse strand, counting down.
TGTGGATTTATAAACAAAGGCATACCCCCAACCAACCCATTACACCCCAACTAAAAAAGAAAAAAAGACTAAAAACCATCCACCATTTTCTTATAGACGGTGGACACTATACCCAAACCTACATCCAAAACAAATTACCCATTAGGGTTTAGACTTAGAAAACCCATAGTTTCTCTCTATCATCCATATATTTCTCTCTTTGTAATCACGGTGGATAACCCACCCCTCTCCACCATGCCACAGCTCGCAGAAATCCTCACTACCATAATCACGCACGCCATCTTCACCACCACCATCACGGACGCCACAACCCTCTCCCATCTCTACCATTATCTTCTTCTCTCTGTATTTCCAGATCGCCACAAGAAAACCGTCGCCCCATAGTGGCCAGTTATCCACCATAAAACCGCCCCACCAGATCTCCCATTCGCACCAGATTTCAACCCCGTACAAGACAACCGCCCATCTGGTCTCTCCTTCCATCCGCAATGGTGGATATGAAAGTCCTAAGCCTTCATTTCTTTTGCTCATGAAACACGACGCAGCATCATCATCACACCGCCGTTCAGATCCGGCACACCATCACTTTTTTCACACCATCTTCTGCATAATACTCCACCATTCAGATTTGGCACACTAAACACCATTTCTGACCAGTTCTCAGGCACAAAACCTACACACCGTACGTGGACCCAGTCTCCACCTTCATCTGTTCGCCTACACAATAACACTGTCTCATATCTCTTCGCCCAATCTCTTCGCCGACGTGGACCAGGGAACAGATATCAGATCTGATCAAAGATAATTTTTTTGGTACCGAGAGGGTGAACAATGGTTTTGTTCTTATGATTATTTGCAGGTAAACAAAGGGGTGTAGAGCCCACCCTTGGATTTTAGCCCTTTGGGTCCTGTCAGTAGGATCCCTTAGGCTTGTGATAATTGTGTTGTAGTAAAAAATCCATTTTTTATCCTATGAGATTCTTTTTTTTCCTGTTCCTATGTTAGAGTGGGTAAGACCGAAAATGAAATGGAATAGGGTACAACCCATAGGGTACAACCCATAGGGTACAACCCATAGGGTACAACCCATAGGGTACAACGATTGGACATGGACATGGACAAAAACTGATAAGGTCTTATGACTGTGCTTGGGTACAACCCCTAGGGTACAGTGGACTTTGAGATAGAGAACCCCGAAAATGATATTAAAACTTATAAATCAATTATATAAAAAATCGCATTACAAAAATAAAAAAACGACGTACCTTCGGGTATAAATTAAAAGAATAAAAAAAGTACAAAGGTATTAATTGAAAAATAAAATCGGAGGAAAAAGTAAATAGGTAAATATTCAAACCAAATAAATAAATATAAACCTTATATAGAACAAAAATTTAGTTAACCTTATAAAAATTAGACTTTTTACAAAATTATTTTTTAGTTGAGATTTACTTCCTCATCAAAATAAAGCACCCGAAGTTACATTCGGGGGTCATCCAACTCGGCACCTTCAAATCTAGTTTGATGCAATTCCTCACCCTTCCTAGCCTAACCCATTAGGCCCAACTTTAATTCTCATTTCCCCTTTCAAACTTGGCCCAAATGAAATGTTTTCCCTTCCCTCGCGAAACAACATACCCATTATTATCCCTTCTCCTCTGTTCCTTCATCCACGTCTACTTTCCTCTTTATTTTTAAAAATTAAAACGCACATCTAGGCGGGAAAACCCTACGAACAATGAGAGGTGGTGGTCGACGGCGCGTGAGAGAATCAGCAGCACCAGATCGTTATAGACCACCTCCACCAACACCTAACTCATGGCAACAATTCTCCACCGCCACTGGCCGAGACTCCGATGCTAGTTTCGCTAGCAGCCGTCCATCCAACTCCTCAGTCGGCGTTAACCCACGCGCCTCCTCCGGCATCCCTATCAACGAAAAATCCTATCAACACTCCGCCATCCGTACAATCAACGCCTATCTTGCCTCCCATTCTCAACCTTTCTCCCTCAAAGCTTCTCTCCCTTCTGCTAAAGACATCCTCGATTCCCTTAAATTCATACTATCTCAGTTAGGTGTTCAATCGTCCCAAAAATTCGAAGACGATTTCAACGCTTTGATTAAGGCACTAAATTGCCCTATTAAACTTAACAAATCTACTCTTCGTGCCCCTGGTACGCCTCACACGTGGCCTAATTTACTCGGTGTAATGCACTGGCTTGTTCAGATCTCCATGTACAATGACCACCTGATCAATAAATCCCAAACGAGTTCAGCTTTAGCAAATAATCCGATGAATGATTATGCTATTAACAACTATATACACTACATCAGGGTTGAAGATGATGCTGTAGATGCTTTAGACGAGGAGTTTATGAGCAAATTAGCTGAAGAAAGGGATGCAATGGCTGAGAATGTGCAGGGACTAGAAGGAAACGTGGAGGAAGCTGAGAAGAAACTCGAGGAGTTAAAAACACGTCCGAGCAAGAGAGAGGAGTTGGAGAAACAAAAGTGTTTGTTAGAAGAGGATATAAAGAAGTTCCATACAATAATCGAGCAATTGGAGTCGCATAATTTGATTGTAGAGAAAGGAATATTGGATAAAGAGAAGGAATTAGAAGCCAAAGTTGGGGAAAATAAAAGGATTTGTGAGGAAAATGAAGAGCTGAGGACACAAGTGGAAGAGCAAGGGATTAATGCTAGAGATGCTGAAAGAATGAAGCGTGAGTTACAGGCTGTGGAGAGAGATATTACAGAGAGAGAAGTGGCTAGAAGTGAATGGGAGGAGAAAACTTGGGATCTTGATTCTACTATTAGCCTTAAGTTTAAGGAGCTCGAATCACAAATGATCGATTGTAACCAAGATATCCGAAGGTTTTTTTATTTCTTTTATCATTAGTTATTATGATTTTGTATCTCCATGGTTGACTAGTTGAGTTTTGTGTGATTTAACAGGTTAAAACTCGGAAATGGATTTCAATTTCAGTTAAATCCGAAAGGATTAACACCTGGTGAAGTGTTGGGAATAGATTACAAGGCAAAACTTAAACCTGCACTTTCTTCATTTTCTGAGGAATTAAAGAGAAATTCCGTGGAGAAATTAGAGGAATTGATATTACTTCAGAAACAAGCAGCTGAAAGTAGTGCAAAAATTGAAGCAAAAAGGAATCATATAACTGCTCTTGAATCCCATATTGAAGAAGTAAGTTTAGTTAGTTATACCTTTTTATTCAAATACTAATATTCCTGTATAGGTTGAAGATGAAGTGAACTTAATCAGAAAGGAAACACACGATTACACATCAAAATGTGCAGATGAAGCAAGAAAAATGGTAGAAGAAGTTGAAACAGAAGCTCGTAACTTAGATATTGCTGAAAGAGAAGTTGAAGAATACTTAAAGGTATGTATGTAAAATTAGTGTTTTGATTACCTTGTTTTAATGGTGAAATAGTAAATTAATTAACCATGGTTTGTAAAAGGCTTCTGAGGTAAAGTATCAAGAAGCAGTTGTGCAAAATGAGGAAGAAATTCAAATGTGTGCTCGAGATTTATTTGCTGTAGTGGATTCAATATCGAAATCTAAAGAATATATGGCTTCTAAAATATCTGAGATGAGAAATGATCTTTTAGTTACAGCTGGTTCTGTAGCAGATCTTCATAGAGGCTCTTTGCCTGCATTTAAAGAAAGCAATTGATATTTTGTTTCGTATTTGGACTTTTTTACTCATGGTAAATGAGCCCTTTTGTGTATTTCATGTATTTAGATGCATTTCTAAAATATAACAACTTATTTATCTAGTATATATTATTGGATAGACTTATCATTCATCTGCAGTGTCTTTATCTTTAGTTAGAAGTAAATCATATTATTTTTGAATGGAAGTTTATGTGGAGGTATTTTTACTGATATTTTTTTAGGGTGAATGCCCATTAACCACCTGCCACCTTAGTCACTTGCCCATAAAAGGCACTTAAGGTAAATATACCTTAATGCCCTTAGCCCAATAACCACCTGCCACCTTAGCCACTTGCCCATAAAAGGCACTTAAGGTAAATATACCTTAATGCTTACTGCTGTCGACTGCTGCTGCCAAGGGCGAGTAGTGGACTTGTGCAAGTACAATTTTTGTCAAGGGCGAGTAATGGGAGTGTTTCCCACAACTCGTGCAAATACACTTTTGTACTGTATGGGCTAATGTTGAGTAATGGGAGTGTTTCCCACAACTCGTGCAAGTACACTTTTGTACTGTATGGACTAATGTTGAGTAATGGGAGTGTTTCCCACAACTCGTGCAAGTACATTTTTGTACTTGTGGACTAAATGTTGAGTTCTGGGATAGATTCCCACAACTCGTGCAAGTACACTTTTGTACTTGTGGGCTAATGTTGAGTAGTGGGAATGTTTCCCAGCACTCGTGCAAGTACACTTTTGTACTTGTGGGCTAATGTTGAGTTATGGGAATGTTTCCCACAACTCGTGCAAGTACACTTTTGTACTTGTGGGCTAATGTTGAGTAGTGGGAATGTTTCCCAGCACTCGTGCAAGTACACTTTTGTACTTGTGGGCTAATGTTGAGTTATGGGAATGTTTCCCACAACTCGTGCAAGTACACTTTTGCCGCTTCATCATTTGCTTTTTTATTTTTTAATATGTTTTGTTTGCATAAATCAATCAATGTATGGCACTATGTGCTCTCTAGCATCCAACTCAGTAACATGCTTAATTACGCGCTTTTCTATTTTATAATTCAAAAAAAAAAGTGTATCTATATCTACAGTAATTAATAAAAACTTAAAGAGATTATAAATTCGCTAATTTACTTGGGTCGCAGCGAAAAGAATTTTTCAACATCTGCAAAATTAAATTAAGAAATAATTACCAAAAAATATGATTGTTAGTATTTGAACATTTAAAATCCAATTTCAAATAAATTACCAAAAACGTAAAATAATAATTAATTTTGAATTATATTAAATAATAATTATATGATATATATGTTCATTATTATAATATATAATTTTCTCTAGTGGTTAACGCTTTAATCAAGCCAACTCTTTGCCCCTTATAGTCTTTGAAGGAGGGAAAATTTGGAGACGGCTGTTGGGGTGGGTAAAATAGGAAAGAAAAAAAAAGGAGTGCCTTTTATGGGCAAGAAGAAAGCGGCAGGGGTGAGGAGGCATTAATTCTAATTTGAGGTGTTTCTTGGGCAATAATCCATTTTTTTAACTGAGGAAATGATCTAATCTATGAGAATGAATGGTCTGTAAAGTTTGGTATAGAGCTCGTGTGTACCTGCTACTTTTGTGTCTATTATTATAGAAAGTTTGGTAATTATTTGGATATTGTTAAGTGGGAGTATCATTTTTTGTTGAACTAATGAATACCAACTTTATCATATTAGCTTTATGTGTTTTATGGACATAATCTGTGAGAACATTTCCACAGAAACTAGTTGTCCAATCAAATTTAATATGATTCATACTTTTGAGAATTGTGATTTCTTTCCATTTTTTGGATACTAGTTACTTAATCTTTTTAATACATAAGGTATTGAGTAGGAGAGTATGAAACGATAAAATCTTACTTTTTCAGTACTTTTTTGTCATTGTTCTAAAAAACGCTAGGCGCTACTAAGACGGCTGAGCACTTTCGAGCGCTTAAATGACTAGGTGTCCCATTAATTAGAATTTAGAATTTAGACGGTTTTTACCTAAACGATTTTTAGTTGCTACATGTTCATCTTACATTCTTAGAATAAATATCATGATTATTATTCAATTTATCACATGATATTTTCTTTACACTCTTCTAGACATATATTTGTGGGTGATGCCTTATTACTCTTAGTCGTACTAACATTCATTGTAAGATTTCATATTGTACAACTTTTATGAAGGAAGCATTTTGATTCGAGTCATTAAATGATAAATAGGTTGAGTGTCATTTCAGTCTAAAAATGTCATACCGTTCCAAATCGGTAATGATGTTTTATGATAAAAAATGGTATAATGTTTTCAGTAGGTGCCAGAAAAAGTTAGAGATAATCGGCAACCTTGCAACTATGTTAGGCCGACATCCCTACCCAAAACGGTTATCCGTTTTTAGTCAAAAAAAGGTATAACGTTTTTACATCAACGACGACGTTTAGAGAATATGTGTAACCGTTGAACAAATGACGCCACGTGGAAAATAGTGGTAGAGTACAAAAGCGGTTACCAATTTTACACATAATGGTATACTGTTTTTCAGAGTCGTTGTAACTTGATCTACTATATATATAAGGCTCCCTTGCATTACATGACTCACCTCTTGAAACCTTAATCCATCCCTATACTATCCTACACTTCAAGAAAGAATTCACAAATTTGATTTTATCATTTTCACATCAGCAAATCAAGCTTCCTGCAATTACTTGTGATATTCAACTGACAAAAGGAACACATCATAGTCAAGCTATTGTCTTAATATCTACTCCACAAAGGAGATCAAGTTCAAGTTTCATCTTATATCAACTTTTCAAGGAGTCCACATTCAATCTTGTTAGATTAGCTCATCAAGGAGCATATTCGAATTAGTTGTAATATTATATATCAAATCATTAAGGGTATTATTGTTTCTCTATATTAGAGAAGAGGGAGTCTCATAGGTTAGGTCTGAACCTTGTAAAAGTCTATCGGGTTGTGACTTAATCGTCAAAAGTCTCACCAGGTTGTGACTGCAAAAGTTTGGGAGTTTTTAGGTTGTGATTTAGCTCGGAAAAACCTAATTGTAAAGGTTTATATCTCATTCTTGAGAGATAATAAGGAGCTTAGTGGAAACAATTGAAAATCCTATAAGGACGGACCTAGGTAGTGAATGTAAGGAAATCGAACCACTCTAAATACCTCATGTAATCTCTTTCTTTTTATCTTTTTACTAATCGTGTGCATATCCTTTACTTACTTGCTAATCTTCCTTTACTAGTGTTAGATTGCATAGGTGCATCTTTATCTCTTTAGATGTTTTATTGCTTAACCCTAAAAGTCTAATTAAGTTATTCGAACTTTGTATGCATATAGATTCCCTTATTACTTCTCTTAGCGACTTAGCTTTATTTGTCTTAAGGACCTTGACCTTAAACCAAGCATCTATTTCCCTTTAGATTAGATTGATTTATCTTAGTATCCATCTCTACTCCTTATCCTTAAAACTCCTAGCTCTTAGCTTCCACACTTAGCATATTCTTTAGATCACATTTAGTATTCTTGATTAAGAGTTTTGAAATTTATAATGTTTTAACCTCATCCATCCTAGTTTAGGAAACCTTAATTTTTAATTAAGCATATATTAGATTAGAGTTATATACATCCTCCGATCTATGACTTTACAATTTGGATTGGGGTGGCTAACCCTTGTGAGTTGGACACTTTATTAATCGAGACCTGGAGTAAAAACATTATCCACAGTCATTGAGGTAACACCTGGAGTTGGAGATGAAAGATCAACAACAAATTCAACTTTAACACATTTGATAAAATAAGTTAGTTTTACACTCAAGTGTAATATAAACTTCACAAATGAATCGATTTAGTTGATTGTATTTAGCTTACACTTAAATTTTAAGTGCATAACACTTAAATAGTTAGTGTTGATAAGATTATACTAAAATGTTAGGTAATTAAAACTTAACTGTGTAACTTATGTCCCTTCGTTTGTGATAGATTTATAGACTTAAGAGATGATGTCTCCTCATTTGTGATAGATTTATGTTAAGATGAAACATCATTTTTAGTGTTTTAGAAGTCAATAATGTCGATTTTCTTGAGTTTTAGTGCACTTTCCTATTTTGTGTCTTGATTTGTAGAAATAATGTTTTTAGAGCATATTGGGTTTAATTGTTTATTTAGTGTGTAGCTTTAAAGATAATTATGGAGTTTAATTAGAGTCCAAGTCAAAGACAACAACTTATGGAAAGAGATATGCATGGTAATTGGAGATAAGGAAAGAATTGCTAAAAAGATGGAAAAGGAAAAGCTGCCTAAATCTGGGATTCTGCAAAGATAGGCGTTTTTACCTAATAAAGAGGCCGAATTTGGTAGATTACTCCTAAAGGGCGTAGGAAATTCTGTTGCGATTCTTTTGGTATCTTGTGGAGCAAAATCGGACCAATAATAAAGAAGTTATGACCAAAACAACGCAGCAGTGTTTATCTTTATTTCCATACGAATTTGAGTTGGGCTAGAAGTCCATTACCTTAACTCTTCCTCAAGAAAACGAATTAGGTCTTCTAAACACCTATAAATACACCCTTATATCACTTGTAAATCATCCTTGCCTCATAGTAATTAGTTCTTAAGGTTTTATTCTTCCAGTTTATTGTAGAGAGCAAGATGATGTCTTTTATTATTTCTTTTAGTTTATTTCCTTCAGGTATGAACTAAACCTCCCATAGCTTGGGTTTTGCATATGTATAATCTATGAATTCTAATTCTTCTATCTAAGTTTCTTTGGGAATTATATGTTTTAATCTGATATTAGCTACTTACTTTATATTTGCTTATGTGTTTTGATTTAATGTCTTTCCTAGAATTGATCACTTTAGGATTGTTTTAAGAGTAGTTAGATGTTCTCCTTGACAGGGTGTTTAACTATTGAACCACCACATAATGTCTAGTGTCGATAGCAGTTCTGACAAAACATACTTCTAACTAGATAGTCATTAAGGTTTGTTTTAACCACAGTATCACCAAGACTTGCAGTATTTGCTTAGGGCCTTAGTGGCGTTTGATAACCCTATTTTAAATCACTTCTTGGTTGTGACGTAGCCCCCTTAGTCGCTCTCAAGGTCTAAGGTAGTGGAATTTAGAATCCTGACTAAGTATTACCAAGAGCTAATATTCTCCCTTATGAACTAGATCTATAGATAGAATTAGAAGGATTAGTGCATACTAGCAAAACCTAAGCTATACTTCTCATCTCATATTCTTAATCTTTTACTTTATTGTCTTTATTTTCTTAGTTTTAATTTAGTTTTAATTCATAAATTCGAAAAACCAAATATTTATTTACTGTCTTCTAGTTATTTACTTTTACTCGTTATCTGTTCCTCCGCGTTTAACACACTTAAGTCCCTGAGAACGAACTCTACTTATCATTAAAACTTGCATACGTCCTGTAATACTTGCAGTACTGTGCCTGTCTAGGGTGAGAGTGCATAGTTTTCCATACTTAAATTGATCTTATTTTTATCACACCCTAGGCGACACCAAGTTTTTGGCGCCGCTGCCGGGGACTTGTGTCTCGTTAGCGTGTGGGTTATCTATTTCGAGTTTTAGTTTTTAATTAGTTTTTACTTTTCAGTTTTTAGTTTAGTTTTAGTTTTTATTTTTCCAGATTTACGCTTGTGGTTTGCTTTAGTCTTTTTCAGGTTTTCACAGTGTTTAATTCTTGGCCTCCCTTACCGGAGCCTGAGAGGAGCTTCAGAGCTTATAACAAAAGAATTCGTAAGGAAAGAGCCTTAAGAAGAACTATGGCAGACATTCAAGACAATGATCCGGAGTTAGTTTACTTTGCACCAGGAGGACCTCCTGCGTTTGTTCCACCTGGTGTACAACTGCCAGTAGGAGAAGGTAATGGGCAGAATAATCAACAAAACCGAGTTGAACAAGATCTACCTGGCCTTAACATACCATTCCATGTTCAACCCATCGGTTACCGCCCTCCTGAGATTCCGAATATCAAATTTAGACCCGATCCAGGTATGCTTAGTCAATTTCAAAGTTTCGGACTCTATACTGGTACTGCAATTCAAGATCCGGTAAAAGCGATTCAGAAGTTTATGCAGATTTGTGATGCCTACATTACTCCTGGCATTACACGCGAGCAACTGTATTGTCATATGTTTTCGTTTTTCTTGACCGGAAGAGCTAGCGATTGGCTAGAAAGACAACCACATGGAACCATTCACTCTTGGAGAGAGCTTCAAGCCGCATTCTTTAACCGATTTTATCCGAAGAGCATGAGACTTAAAGATCAAACCGAGCTTGCAAGATTTTCTCAAGAAGATGGAGAAACAGTGGGAGAAGCATGGACAAGGTTTCAACAAAAATTAGCTAGATGTCCGCTCCATGGTTATACACCTGCTCTACAACTTGCTATATTCTATGAAGGTCTTGATGACAAGGGTAGAGACAAGGTGGATAACATTGGAAAGGGTAATTTTGTGTCCATGAATCACAATGAAGCTTCCGAGGTGTTAGAAAATATTATGGAACAAGAAAGAAGTTGGCCTTCAACGCGAGCTTCTGCAGCAAAGACCCGAGGAACGCTTCGTTTAGATGCAGAAACCGCGAACTCAGCTCAAATATCCTCGTTAGAAAATCAAATCAAGGAGCTGAGAATCGCGATGGAGAAGAATTTAGCTGCTACAAAGGTAGTTCAAGAGGCACAAGGTTGTCAACAATGTGGAGTTAACGATCATTCATGGGAAGAGTGTGAATCAAATCCGCAATCTGTTTACTTCATATCTAACCGATGGGGCAACCGCAACCATCCGGGTATGCAGTATTCAAATCCACAAGGGGCCGCTAATCCTAGTCAATATCAATCGCGACCCCAGAACAACTCTTACCAACAGAGAGGTCAGTACCAAAACCAATATCAGAATCGACCTACTCCTCCACAACAACCTGCTCAAGACGCCTATACCGATACTTTAGACCAAAAAGCTTTACCTCAGTATCCGCAAGAAGGATCTATGGACAATACACAGATAGTACAAGCTCTAGAACGTTTGAACACCACTGTAAACGCTCAAGAAGAAAAGGTCAGAGGACACGATGCCATACTTCAGATGCTAAATACTCAATTAGCCCAAATAAACAAGCATCTAACAGAACAAAAGGAAGTAAAGGCAATCGAAGGAGGTGAAAACAATGTTGTGTTCGAAGCTTGCAAGGCTATATGCCTTGAAATCGAAAAAGAAAAGGAGGAAGCACCACATGCTGCCATTAGTGCCGTGGAAGTTCCCAGTATTGAAGAAGAGCCAACCGAGTCTAACCCCGAGGAGTCCGACTGTCTAGAAGTTTATCATCTGGAAAGCGATGAAGAGAGAGACGAGTTCATAGAGCTACTGAAAAAGGTGCAAGAGGAGATGCGATCAATGGTAGAGTACGCAGCGGAGTTAGCAAGAGAGAAAGAGGAAGAAGCCTCAAAAGAAGAATCGAAAGAAGATGAAGTGGCACCTGCTGTGCTAGAGGAGAAAGAAGAAGAGAAGGTGGAATCGCCACCTAGTGTTCAACCAGTGTCATCAACTATTCCTGATACAAATCCTAAAGATGACACTATTCTCAAGACATTTGTAGAGGCGTACCAACCTGAAAATATCAACGCCCAAATGCTTGAGATTGCGAAGAGAGGACTTACACCGCAACAAGTTTTTACGCAAGTTATTCCTGAGAAAGAGGCGAGTGTAGAGATCCCAAGAGAGAACCTGAGGGTTTCGAGAAGAAGTGAGAAAGAGCTACCCACTAAGCTTAAAGATCCGGGAAGTTTCAACCTTCCTATTCAATTGCATGGTAGGCTCAAAGTGAAAGCAATGTACGATGTGGGTTCTGGTGTGAATCTTATGCCTAAGTCCGTGTTCGAGAGACTTGGACTTCAAAAATCAGAGAAAACTCCAGTGAAGTTGCAGTTTGCTGACAACTCAGTGAAGAGGACGTGGGGAACAGTGGAGGACGTCTTAGTCCGTGCAGGTAATATCGCCATCCCTACTGACTTTGTTATTCTTGAGTTTGATGCAGATAAGCAGGTTCCGATCATACTTGGACGGCCTTTCATGGCCACAAGTCAAAGTGTGATCAACTTCCAAGATGGGACCATCACCCTTCATGCTAAAAATGTATCCGAGACCTTCTATGTCTTGGGTAAGAAACCGAGGAAGTTGGATCCCACCGTACCTATCATCCACAGCCTTTCACATCACAAAGTCCCTCCTGAGGAGATCCACTTAAAACCTGTGGATACTGAGCCAAACATTGAGTTTGGGGTTGGCCATGAAGTCCTATGGAAAGCCCACAAACGCGAGAACAGGCCACGAAGTTTCAAAGACTCGTGGATGGGACCATTCATTGTCACTAAAGTTGTTTCAGCCAAGGTGATAGAAATTCGCCCCAAAACTGGGGTCAAGCGCAGATTAGTTGACGTTCATAGCCTTACTCGTTGTTGGGGAGGCTATATTCGCAAATCTTGACAGAGGTAACACGTCTAACTTTGAAAGACGTTAAACAAAAGTGCTGTTCGGGAGACAACCCGAAGTTTTTTTTATGTTTTCATGTCTTTTACATTCTTAGTTTAAGTTTATTTTAGTTGTTTTTAGTTGATAATGCATATTTGAGAAAGGTATTAGTGTTTTTGGTGTGTAGGAATCGGAGAAATCAAGTTAGGGAACGCGAGGAAAATTTTTGGAGCGCAAGAAAGCACCCCGCGGACTACCCTCACGGACTACCCCATGGTCCGCAGGGATGGTCCGCGAGGTCAAAACCCGTACCACGGGTAGCTACCGCGGGTTTAGGTCAGAAACACGAAAAAAATTCCACGGACCACCCCGCGGTGCACCGTGCCATGGTCCGCGCCCCAGAAACCCGTACCACGGGTTGACTACCACGGGTATTTTGACGGAGCAGCTACAGAAACCGCGGTGTACCCCGCGGTACACCGGACCCTAGTCCGCGAGCCAAAAAACCCGTACCACGGGGTCCTACCACGGGTTTAAGTCAGTAAGCAAAAATTTTCGAGCATCAGATGTCACAGACTACCCCGCGGTGCACCCCATGGTCCGCAGGGGTAGTCCGCAGCGCCGCCAGAGGAGAGAGAAAGTTACGGGATTGAGTTATAAAGGAGGTATTAAAGCTATTATTCCGAATTTATTAAACCTTAACCCTCTCTTTCTTCTCCACAACTCTCCTAACTCCATTGAAGCTCATCAAAACCTTCACCAATCACCAAAACACTACCCAATCATCAAGGAAAACACATCAAACCTTCTCTCCACATCATTACAAGAGAGAATCAAGCTACCAATCATCACCAAATTCATTCAAATTGAAGAATCAAAGAGCCAAATTTCACAAATTCATCACCAATTCACCCATCCTAGGACAAATCAAGCTTGTTCATCCATTAATTCAAGAGTTTAATTTTCAAGGGTTGCTAAAGCTTTGAGTTGGGGGTTAATTGAAGATGACTAATAGAACATCAATCTTATCTAGCAAGAGGGAGGTGAAGAGTAACAAGGGATTGGATTTAAACAAGAAGAAATCAATTGACAAAGGAGCTAGTTCTAAATCAAAGGGTAAAGATAAATTGAAGAGTGAGAAACCTTCGTATGATAGTAATGGTAAAAAGCTTTATTTTTATGCAAAGGAAAGAACACTACCTCAAACAAATCCTATACCTATAGAGAAAGTGGATACTTCAAAGGCCTTGAAGATTTCTGCGGAGAAACAATTAGAAGAACTACCTTTTGCCTATGAGAAAGTATTCAAGGAAGAAATTAGAGATGGAGAATACAAGAGATTCTTTAAGCTTGGTGAGAAGTTGGGTTGGTCTACGTTCATGGTAAGCCGTTCTGAATTATGTCCTGAATTAGTTTTGGAGTTCTATCTAGGCCTCTTTAGCCGAGATAGTGATTGTGTTCCGATTAGAGGAAAGTTAGTTCCTTTCACAGTTGAGGAGATTAGGAACCACTTCAAGTTTCAGAATCCGAAAGGTTGTTGCAAATTTGAGGAAGCAGTTGCTAAACGAAAAATCTTTGATAAGGAATTACTTTTTGAGCATGTGTTAGACAAGGAGAAAGTGCAATTACATAAGGGAGAATTGAAGGCACCTTGGCCTTACAAATATCTTCAAGCAGATGCTAGAATTTGGCATAATTTCCTTATCCCTAATGTCTTTGGAAACACACGAACTTTGGAGGTGACTATGAAGAACGCGCTACTGTTGGACTGTATTTTGAGAGGAGAAGAAGTTGATGTGGCACAGTTGATCTATGAGGAGGTGATACGATTCTCGGTCTCTCCTAAATCGGTTTATAACGTTAAATTTCCAACTATGATCACGTGTCTTGTGCGAAAAGCGAATGTAGTATTGGGTGAAGAAGAGAAACTCGAGTTTAAGACGAGTTATATTGATAATGCTTGGATCAAAGAAAGCCTTCGAAGAGCGGGTTCTACTCAAGCCTCGAAGGAAGAAAAGGAGCAAAATTGGCAAGAGAAGATGGAGGAGCGTTTAACGAAATTTGAAGCAGCTCAAACTTCCTTAGTCAATGATGTGGCACAAATCAATGCTAATCAAGTGCACATCATGAAACTCCTTGAGCAATTAATGAAAGATCCAGCAATTCCAATCTTGGATATCAATGATGCGAGGCAATAGCCTCGAGAGTATGTTTTCTTTCTTCCTTACCATTTCTGTAAATATGTCTATCTGCTAATTTTAATTTCTGTTTTCGAGTCTTTTTCGAGTCGTGGGGACACGGCTCATTTTTGAGTTGGGGGTTTGGGGATTCGTTGTCTCTCATCTCCATTTTTCAATTTTTGGGTGAAATTAAAATTTTTGATACATGGGAATTAGATGTAGAGTGTGTTTAATAGCTTGAAAGCATAAGCTCAGTAGGTTAATGATAGTAAGTGATATGTTTATGAGCTATGTATTTGTATACTTTGAGTATTTGCAGGAAAACACACGTTGATAGTAAAGAAAGATTAGTAAGCAATGCGATAGAAAGTATGTTCGATCTCAGGGAACCTTGAAAGTGTGTAGGCCGTGAGATCCAAGCTAGTTGAAAAACCATTTGATGAGAGTGCTAAAGATTTTTAGGACTTTTCCATATGACCCGCACTCGAATCGCGATGCTTAGACAGTTGTTTTAGAGCTTGAGTTTGGGGTGGTGGGTCCACCATTATGGGAGTTATTATGTTGGGATTTTTGAGCTTATTATTGTGCTTTGTGCTTTATATTGAGGATGCTTTACAACATTGTATTGTAACCCTTTGCCGGGGTAATAGTGAATGAAAAAGAAGCTTCGAGCTAATTTTGCCAACAAGGGCATTAAAAGAAAAAATATATATATGAGAAAATTAGCGTGATATCTCAACATTAAAAGAGAGTCATAGCTATAGAAAAGAGATTGATGTGAAAAGAAAAGAAAATATATATTCGGACCGGCAAAGTGGATTTTTATGTGAACATCTTAAAGCTTAATTGGGTTATTGGGGATGCTAAATTGTGCATCAAGGAATTCATTGGGTTGAGTGAGAAACGTTTTATGAGAGTAACTCAAGCTCTAGGGCGATTCGTTGATGGCTAGTGAGGAGAGAGCCAAAAGCTCACTCCAAATTATCCAAATATACTATCATACCGTCCCTAAGCCTACATTACAACCTTAAAGACCTTGTGATTCTTTGTTATGTAATTAAGAAGAGATTGAGCCATTAGAGATTAGTTAAGTGGATTCTTGGATACTAGTAAGGTTTGATGAACAATCTATAGCTCTCAAGGGGAACTGAGTAAAGTCCCAATCCTTCTTACATTGCGAAACTAATCTGATCTTGAATTCAAGCCGTGTTGACTGTGGATATAAGAAGTGTACAGGTATGTAGTTTATGAATATTATTGCATGAAATTTTCTGAGTTATGTGCTTTAGGTTTATTCTATATATTCTGCTATGTTTTTCCCTTGTGTTGAGAATTTTATAAGAGTGTATTTCTAGACTTCCCTTTGTTTTATCTTTTATTGTATCGGGACGATACAACTTTGAGTTGGGGGTCTTGATGTCTCCTCATTTGTGATAGATTTATGTTAAGATGAAACATCATTTTTAGTGTTTTAGAAGTCAATAATGTCGATTTTCTTGAGTTTTAGTGCACTTTCCTATTTTGTGTCTTGATTTGTAGAAATAATGTTTTTAGAGCATATTGGGTTTAATTGTTTATTTAGTGTGTAGCTTTAAAGATAATTATGGAGTTTAATTAGAGTCCAAGTCAAAGACAACAACTTATGGAAAGAGATATGCATGGTAATTGGAGATAAGGAAAGAATTGCTAAAAAGATGGAAAAGGAAAAGCTGCCTAAATCTGGGATTCTGCAAAGATAGGCGTTTTTACCTAATAAAGAGGCCGAATTTGGTAGATTACTCCTAAAGGGCGTAGGAAATTCTGTTGCGATTCTTTTGGTATCTTGTGGAGCAAAATCGGACCAATAATAAAGAAGTTATGACCAAAACAACGCAGCAGTGTTTATCTTTATTTCCATACGAATTTGAGTTGGGCTAGAAGTCCATTACCTTAACTCTTCCTCAAGAAAACGAATTAGGTCTTCTAAACACCTATAAATACACCCTTATATCACTTGTAAATCATCCTTGCCTCATAGTAATTAGTTCTTAAGGTTTTATTCTTCCAGTTTATTGTAGAGAGCAAGATGATGTCTTTTATTATTTCTTTTAGTTTATTTCCTTCAGGTATGAACTAAACCTCCCATAGCTTGGGTTTTGCATATGTATAATCTATGAATTCTAATTCTTCTATCTAAGTTTCTTTGGGAATTATATGTTTTAATCTGATATTAGCTACTTACTTTATATTTGCTTATGTGTTTTGATTTAATGTCTTTCCTAGAATTGATCACTTTAGGATTGTTTTAAGAGTAGTTAGATGTTCTCCTTGACAGGGTGTTTAACTATTGAACCACCACATAATGTCTAGTGTCGATAGCAGTTCTGACAAAACATACTTCTAACTAGATAGTCATTAAGGTTTGTTTTAACCACAGTATCACCAAGACTTGCAGTATTTGCTTAGGGCCTTAGTGGCGTTTGATAACCCTATTTTAAATCACTTCTTGGTTGTGACGTAGCCCCCTTAGTCGCTCTCAAGGTCTAAGGTAGTGGAATTTAGAATCCTGACTAAGTATTACCAAGAGCTAATATTCTCCCTTATGAACTAGATCTATAGATAGAATTAGAAGGATTAGTGCATACTAGCAAAACCTAAGCTATACTTCTCATCTCATATTCTTAATCTTTTACTTTATTGTCTTTATTTTCTTAGTTTTAATTTAGTTTTAATTCATAAATTCGAAAAACCAAATATTTATTTACTGTCTTCTAGTTATTTACTTTTACTCGTTATCTGTTCCTCCGCGTTTAACACACTTAAGTCCCTGAGAACGAACTCTACTTATCATTAAAACTTGCATACGTCCTGTAATACTTGCAGTACTGTGCCTGTCTAGGGTGAGAGTGCATAGTTTTCCATACTTAAATTGATCTTATTTTTATCACACCCTAGGCGACACCAAGAGACATAGTCGAGGTTTGGTTTTTGAGGTTTAATTGTGGCATTTATCCCCTTGTTTGATGTTATTTGAGTTTTAGCTAATCTTGAACGATATATGTATTTTTGGAGTAATTTGAGATGATCTGTTTGTTAAATGTGAAGATCCTAGATACATGTATGATCTTATACACTAAAATAAATCAAGGAAGTCAAAAAGTCACGAAGAAACCCAAGACAAGTCACAAAAGGAGCCAAGGAGTCCATTTAAAGCTCAATAAGAATTGCCATAGCTCATAATTGGTGAAAATTTTGATCTTGAAACTTAAATTCAAGATATCCCTTCGAATGTAGATCGCGTGAGAAGAAATAATTTACAAATTGGAGTTGTATTGAGTAAGTTATGTGCATTTTGATGATAAGACCCAAAGTTGTCCAAATATGAAAGAGTCCATTGACAATTTTTTACTCATTTAAGTTGATCCAAATAAGAGAAAGCTATGTAGACTAGTTTTTAGCCTCAAAACACACCACTTATCATATTATAGATCTTGGTACGCTTGGGTGCAAGGGCAAGAGCAAGGCAACACTCTATTTCACAAATTTTCCATAATTTGTAGTGTAATTCTTCCCTCTTTTCAATTATTAGAATTACTATGTATATTTTATCTTTTGATAACCATTTTGCTCTACCCATGTTGGACCAACGAGTGGAGCATTACAAGTACGAGTTTTAGATAGTTGTACATAAACATAATTTATTTAAGACAAGTGTATTCATTACTTGTTATCTTTAATGCTTGGAAGAAAGGGAACTCTACTCCCTCTCATCCATTGTTACATTTTATACAATCAAATCAATATTTCCACCTTAGTTGATCAAGCTTCGATTATTATTTTATTAATTAGTTTTACTCTTGTAATTATCATCAATTATAAGTTATGTTCTTTTATAGCTCGAGGTTAGCTTGAGACCCTATTTATATGCATGTGTTAGTTAACTAGTTAGGGTCTACATAAGGATAATAAAAATGGATTTAGTAGATTAAATAACTTATAATAGCTTGTTTTAATCTCTTCTCGAGGGGTATCCATACTTTGAGTAATCCTAGCCTTCAATACTTCCTAAGGAATATCAAAAATTTGCAAATTTGTCGTTAATATCACGCTAATACCATTTTGAGGGAGTGACGACCGTGAAACCTGAAATATAACTTCAATAGGTTTAGATCTATAATCACATCTTATCTTGCATTGGCGTGGTGTACCGCGAGAGAAGCGTGATTAATTGGCATTAATGGAATCTCAGATAGTACAAAACATGTATGAAAGGAAAAGTAAGAAAAAAATATGCCAAGTGCAAAAATGGAATTCAACGTGCAACCGAAATTTGATGATAATCTTGACCATGCGGATCTACCCCAAGGAAATAACATGTATGATGAAGCCAATGGGGCCGATAATATCATTGTGATAGGAGGTCAAGCAAATCCCTTCGATAGGGGTGGTGTAGATGGAACGTTGCCCATCTTCCCAATATTGGTTAGAGACAACCAAGACTTGGTGCTTAATATTTTAAAGGATTAATATTGAGGTTCCACAGCTTAGAATTCCTCACCCGATTATATAATGTGTCCAAATTAGATGTTGAGACTCCACAACTTGGGATGGTTGACCAGATTTATGCTTAACTTACAACCCATTACAACTAGTGTGGAATTATATGTCCAGTTTGGAACGTCAAGGTTTGCATGTATGTATATGGGTTGTGCTGAAACTCTAGGCTCTGATAGGTATAATGACGATCTTTATGTCTTTTGCTATATCTCTGGTCATTATGAAGTATATTGAATATATAGTTATGTTTATCATTTCTACTAATCACGTTTGCTTCTCCAATTTATCGTTAGATGTTGCATCTTTTCGGTTGTTGTGTCAACTTTGTCGAGAGATCCAAGATGTTGATGAGGTTAAGAAGGTGATATCTTGTTGTTGAAAACTCGAGTCAAGCTTCAGTGTGGTTTTGTATGTATAGGTGTTGGTTACTTCCAATTCTATTTGTTTATTTGTATTACCTGTAATTCTTGATTGAATTGTTAATACAATTTTCTTTCCCGATCAACAATAATAAAAACAATTTGTTAATTTTTAAAAATAATTAAGTGTGAAAAATTAGAGTTAGTTTAAATATCGTTTCTAACTTATTTTTTACGAGAAATAAGAAAAGATTTTACAAAAATTAATTATAGAGTTGATGTGTATTATATAGGAAAAGGGTAATATCCAAATTTTTTATTTTATAAAATTATAAAATAATTTGATAAAATTCAATTCAAATATTTTTATATAAAAATATGACATTTGTATGTTACGGAACACAATCTCAATTGAGTAGTTTTTTTTTCAACACAAATATAATTTAATCCTTATTTCTATAAAACAATTTAGCCACGAGTGAGTTTTGCAAACATTCTCCCCAAAAGATAATATATCTCGTCATACATATCATCTAAATATATTTCGGTAAAAATCAGATATTTAATGATAAACTCAATCTATACCTAACATAGTTTTTTAGTTTTTTCTTTTAAATTTCAGTCAAACCTTTAGGTTCCTAATCGTTTTTACTTTTCAACTCAAGCCATAAATGCTCTTTTTCTTTTTCTAAATTAGCCAAAAAGAAGTTGAGAAAAGACAAATACATTAATTCCAAATGTAGTCAAACAAATAAATTATGTTTAATTAACATTATCGAAATTAACAAAACATAGTCCATATATTCTAGGGAAAATACACCCTAGTATCCAACATTTTAAATTTTGACTTTTAAATGTCCAAACTTTTAAAAATAACAAATTGATATCCAAAGTTTTAGTTTTTGACTCTGTTAGTACCTGTCGTCAGTTTCTCCGTTAAATGTCACGTGGTGCCTACGTGGCGCTTGTGTGGCAGTTTTTTCACACGCCACGTGGACTCCACTTATACAACACGTAGGCGTCATGTGGCATTTAACGGAGAAACTAACGGCAAATACTAACGACGCCACAAAAAATGAAACCTTGGGTATTGATTTGTCACTTTTAAAACCTTGGACACCCAGAAGTCAGAACCAAATTCGATGGGTACCCCAAGGAATTATCCTTATATTCTACTATAAATTGATTTTAGTAAATCTTATTCTATATATCTACAACGTTGAGTATTTCATTACTTATTTCTCTCAAAAGTAGATGCAAAAAAGTAAAAAAATAATTATTATAAAAAACCAAACTATTTACCCTCTTTATACCTGTATTATATACAAAATAGAGTTTTTCCCCTTAATTAACTGAAAATAAACAATATAGTAAAAAGTTACCGGTATAATTTTAAAAATTATTGCTATAACATATAATAAAATTAAACTTAGATAAAAATTTATACTAATTCATTGTATTGTTCAATTATTATAAAATATTTCCTCATACGCAATAGATCCAAAAGGACATAGGATTACAGTTGTCACTAACTTTGAATTCAGTACGGCTTATACGGAAAAAGTAATTGATGTCGTAAATATTAACTTATATCAATATAATTTAATTTTCTATATTTTTTTATTTTCTAGAGAATAATCCATCTGAGTACATTCACTTAGGCCTGTTTGGAAGCTTTTTTAGAATAGAAAAGTGTTTATAGAGTAAAATTAAATATTTAAAAAAATTATTAAAAATAATTTTACAATTCAAGTAAAAAAACATATAGTTGATGCTTATGTTAAAAGTGTTTTTTAGGATTAAAACACTTTAAATAATTCTAGAAGCATTTTTAATGGACCCTTGAAAACTTTTAAAAAATCAAGGTTGGATTGTTGTTGGAATATTGAAAGACAATAAATGAAGAAAATATATTTATTTTAAGGATAATAATAATAAGTTTATATGTATGATCATAAGTTGGAAGAATTACCGAAATAAACAATATTTTCTCAAAAAAAACACACAAAAAAGGACTTGTAATGCTATTCTACTTACTACACACAACAATACACACGTCTCTCTCCAGTCTATATATATAAAAAATCCTGCAACAATCTTCTCCCTTCGTTTCCTCACACACATAACACACACTCATTAAAACTCGCTTCATCTCTCTACATACACATACGTATATACATACATACACAAAATCGAAACCCTTTTGTTTTCTCTCTCTATCTCTTCTCTCTCTCTCTACATCACTAGAGCGTTACAGAAGACAATTGAGAATAACAAGATTACCCTTTTATCCCTCCTCTGTCAAAAAACTTCCATACATATTGCATGATACAAAAGGCGGCGGCGGCTTAAAATTCTAGGGTTTTTCGGTATTGTTCTTTAACAGCGTCAATTGATTGGTGAACGGTTAGTATTCTTTTTTTTCCCTTTTATTTTAGCATCGTAATTGATAACAAAGCTTTAATTTTTTTAATTAGTTTTGTATGTTTAATTGTAGGAATCAATTTAATTTTGGTTTTGTTATTATAGGGTTCGAGTGAAGGGTTTGATTATTATTATATGTAATTAGTATTGAGAATTTGGTTTATCCTATATTCCTGGGTAGTGATTGAACTGATTGATTATTGAGGTTAAGCTATGAAGGGTGCTTAGTTAGTTCAATCCAAAAAACAAGGGTTTTGAGAAAAGAGTATTCACATTGTTTCGTTTGTGTAAAGAATCGAATACAAGTATATTTCAGTTATGAGTGTAGAATCTTGAATTGAATATTCAGATTCTGTTATTCAATAGTGAGTGTACAAGGGTTGAATTGAATACTAGTAAAAAAGTTGTTTATTTGTCGGATTTCGCGAGTATTCCGAGTTGCGTAAACCTTACGATTTTGTAAAATTAACGGTGAGAAATAGACGCGTGTATAATCGATTAATCGAAAATTGACGCGTGGAGTATTAAATCGGTTAGTTGATAAATCAAACAAAATAGTTGGTTTTTTCCTTTCATATGATGCACATAGCTAGTTATGGAGAAAACTGAGCCTTCATTAGTACCTCAATGGTTGAAAACTGGTGGTGGAAGTGGCGGCACAACTACTAATCCGTCACATTCCGGTAATGTCTTTTTATATACTTTACTTTATTTTATTTCCTTATTTAACCTTTTTATTTTGTGTTTTTAATAGATGATCGTGGTTTATCAAGAAACAACTCTTTTGTTAACAAAAATGATGTGAACAGAACAACTTCTTCATATTTTCGTCGAAGTTCAAGTAGTATCGGTTCTAATAATCTTCGAAATTCAAATAGCTTTAATAGAAATAATGATCGTGATAGAGATTGGTTTAAAGATGAGTCTAGTTTAGGTGCACATTGGCATAGGGGTAGATCCGATCCTTCTTTAACTAGGGTTAGTAAAGATGGGTTAAGACATTCACGATCCATGGTTTATGAAGGTCGAGTTGAAACTACTTGGGCTAGAAAAGATAAAGTTGCTGAAAAATCTAATGTTTCTGAGGTTAAACGTGTACCTTCTCCTTCTTCTGGCCTGAGCTCAGCCATGGTTGGTGTCTCAGGTGGTGGCTCAGGTGGTGGTGATAAGTGGAAATCTGCTTTAGCTGAAGTTCCGGGTTTAGTTGAAAAAACAGGGTCATCTTTGTCTTTAAGCAAACATGGAGGTTTAAATATGGCTGAAACTTTAGCTCAGGGTCCTTCTCGTGGCTCTGTTACTCCTCAGGTATTTCAGACATGGTTTAAGATTGTGAATCATAAATTAAAACATCCTTAAAGTGATTTATATATTAATTTATTTTGTTGTGTTTAGGTAATGACTGAAGCTCAAAGGCTTGAAGAATTAGCTATTAAACAATCTAGACAATTGATACCTGTTACACCATCAATGCCTAAGGTAAAATTGTAAAATTTCTGAAATTTATTTAGATAATATTAATGTATATTTATTACAGGTTTTGAGTACCTCGGATAAATTGAAGAGTAAAATAG
Source organism: Nemophila menziesii (assembly GCA_029959085.1). NCBI lineage: Eukaryota > Viridiplantae > Streptophyta > Magnoliopsida > Boraginales > Hydrophyllaceae > Nemophila > Nemophila menziesii. The sequence goes on along the minus strand of JARWIR010000007.1, from coordinate 42,111,173 downwards.
GTCAGCCGAGTAGTGCGATGATGTCATCTATAAACACAGTTGCTCAATCTCCTCGTGGTGGGCCCGTGAAGCCGGATCTTTCAAGGGCTACGAGTGTTGGAAAACAGCTTCATGTTCTAAAACCTACTTGGGAGAAAAAAGATGGTGTTTCTTCTGTTTTAGTTAAGGATAATTCGAGCTCTGTTAATGGGGTTAAAGTAGTAAATTCTTCTGCTACTCCTTTAGTTACTACTGTTAAGAGTATTGATCAGAATAAGCTTGGTTTACCTTTGTTGGAGAAAAGACCTTTATCTCAAGCTCAGAGTCGAAATGATTTTTTTAATCTTATGAGAAAGAAATCTGTTGGAAAATCTTCCTCCTCCACGCTCCTCCCTAGTGGTGGTGGTGGTGGTGGTGGTGAATCACCACCACCAACTGAGGCGGTGTTACCACCTTCTTCTCCGGTGGCTACTGAGGAGGAGAGGGTGAGTGAGAGTTTAGATATAACGTGTAATGGTAAGGAGAAAAATGGAAAAACAAGTTTTGGATCGATATTTGTATCAGAAGAAGCAGAAGCTGCGTTTTTAAGGAAACTAGGATGGGATGAAAATGGGGAAGAAGGTGGTTTAACTGAAGAGGAGATTCGTGCTTTTCATATGAGTGTAAACAAGGTAATTAAATAAGTAATCATTGTTTATTTTTTATGTAAATTAAATATATAATATTAATTTTATTTGTGTTTTTTAAAATGTAGTATAATAATGCAAAGCCAGCGTGGAAGATACTACAAGGGAGCATAGCAGGAATCTCGTTTGGGTTAAACTCATCATCAAACTCAAAGCTGGAATCTTGAAGATTTGGATGAAATTTTTGAATTAATGAATAGAAAATGAAAATGAAAACTTTGTTCTTGGTTTGGTTTGATGTGTGTGTGTTGAAAAATGTGGGCAAGTGAATTTTGGATTTTGATTTTAGGTAGTTTTTGGATGGATATGATATGGATTTCTCTTTATAACTTGCCTTTTGCGAAAAGAAGATAGAAAAAATTAAAGAAAAATGATGTTTAGACTTTATTTATGTGCCGTTTCTTTTTGTTTTGTTTTGTTTTTGTTTTTGTTTTGTTTTGTGGTTCTTGATTGATTGTCTCATCTCATCTATTGATTCGTACATGTCATACTAGACGTTAAAAGTGTTGTAGCTTTTCAGGATGAACTTAAGAATCCAAGTGGAGATTAATCGATAAGGTAAGAATGAATTGTTTGTAGTGAATTGGTAAGATTTATTTTTTTGTGGTAGATATTGGATGAAATATTACTAGTTTGTTAAGAGTAAGCTCTATCTTTTGTCTTACAATCCGAGCAAGTTATTTTACATTTATGTTAATGTAATTTGTGTCATACATGTAAAATTTGGTATACTACCCTTAAAATCGGACGTAGTATGGCTAAGTTTTTCAAGGCCTATGGCTAGTATACGACTAAAGGATGCATGGAATTAAAAGGAAAAGAGTATAAGAATAAGTCAAGGGTTTGATCTTATGGGTGGGTCTAGTTAAACGTCACATAATTTATGTCCTTTTTGGTTTGGATGTTTTTGATAAATTTTGTGTGTAATTTTAGTTTGATAAACTAAATCCCTGTTTGGCTTGTGAAAATATTTTCTGTTTTTGTTTTCATAATATGTTTTCAGAAAATGATTTTCAGAAAATGATTTTTGTTTTCTTTTCAGAATTTTACTTTCACGAACCAAACAGGTACTTTTTAGATCGTACTAGGAATCTTAGGCTGCCAATTTATATTCCAATGGTGAGTTATGAGGAATTAACTCAACATTTTTTTATTAATATGATAACCAGATTTAATTGTATACACACCAGAATTAGAAGAGTTGAACCATCAAATAAGTTGTGTCCAAAAAAAATAAAGAAAAAAGATTATCAAATAAGTTCATTTGAATTCTCTAACATGTTCTCATTCCCATTTTAATGTCGTTTTTGGTTTGGGCACACATATTTACAAGGGACTTGTTTGGAAGTGTTTATTTTAAAGTAAAAAACAGTTTTAGAATAAAATTAAAAAATTATAAAAATTATTAAAAATAATTTTGAAATTTAGAAACACTTTAAAGAACATCAATTTGGTGCTTTTCCTATTCTATAAGTGTTTTTCATGGTTTAAAACACTTTTAAAGATCTAAACGCATTTTTGCTTTTTTAACAAAGTACTTCCAAACGTGCACTAATCCAATTTCTATCCTTGAATTTGATAAGTTATTCATTATACATATCTAACTTAATAATCATATAATACTTATACAATTTTCTCTCTTTTTCGAAAAAGAAAGACAACTCATAAGTAATAATATGATTATGAGTAAAGTTTACTTTTATATGGTCTAAAATATTCATAGCTTATAAGTATATTTTAAAACAGTTTTGGAAATATATATGGACAGTGAATGCGGAAACCAAGTAGATTTTCAAGCTCTGAAAATTTTCATGGACCAAATAAACATTTTATTAATTTTCATGTTTCAAATACTCCATGCAATATTATTTTGAAATATAATTTATATTTCGGTATTATAATTCATAAATAAATCGGATCAGAAATATAATTCAAAAATAAAATCTGATCGGAAAACCCATAAATTTCGAAAATTTATATGTAGTTTCAATTCTGATCCGATTTTTTTGGAAAAATCGGAAATCGAAATTTCGAAACCTTAAAAATCTGTTCCTAAATCGGAATTTTCAGATTGAAAAAGTCGGAAATCGAAAATTTTGAATCCAATTTTCACCCCTAAGAAGGAATAATAATCTCATCTATATACAACTATAATAGATATATTAAGATCTTAAATATTTTTATACCTTAAATTGACACAAGTTATAGGTCTAAAGTAAAATCCAAGACCTTTTAACATACATCACATTCAGTAAAAATGTAATAAGAGTATAATTTAAGCTCCTATATATATATACTAGGTAAAACCCGTGTCTGAAGACACTAAAGAAAAAATTTGTTGCGTTAACGGAAATCAAATACGGGTTCTAAGGGTGAAGGTCAAGGTTAAAGTTAGGGTTAAGGTTGTTCTTTTTTTGCTTATCAAGAAGAAGGTTAGGTTATAGTTAAGGTTAATGTTAAGGTTAAGGTTAGGTTAAGGTTTAGGTCAATGTTAAGGATATGGTTAATTTTAAGGTTAAAGTTAGGGGTTAAGGTTAAAGTTTAAGTCAAGGTTAAAGTTAAATTTAATTTTAAGATTAAGATTAAGTTAGAATTAAGTTTTAAGATTAAACATTTAAGGTTTAACAGAATTCCAGGGTTAAGGTCGAATATTAGCGCGGTGATTCTTCATCTGTTTAAGGTTAAGGTTAAGGTTTAAAGGTTAAGGCAAATTTAAAGGATAAATGTTAAGGTTAGGGTTAGAATTAAAGTTAAGGTTAAAGTATAAAGTTTAAGGTTCAAAGTTCAAGGTTTAAGGTTCAAGGTTAAGGTTAAGTTTTAACTTCAAGATTAAAATTATGGTTAAGGTTTAGATTAAAGTTAATATGAAGGTGAAGGTAAAGGTTAAGGCTTGAGATTTAAGGGTTAAGGTTAAGGGTTTAAGGGTTAAGAGTTACGGTTAAATTTAAGGTTAAATGAAGATGATGATAAGGCTTTAAGGTTTATGGTTCAAGGTCAAGGTTTAAGGTTAAGGTTAAGGTTAAGGTTAAGGTTAAGGTTAAGGTTAAGGTTAAGGTTAAGGTTAAGGTTAAAGTTAAAGTTAAGTTTAAGGTTAAGGTTAAGGTTAAGGTTAAGGTTTGGGTTTGGTTTTGGGATGGGTTAAGGCTAAGGTTAAGGTTTGGGTTTGGGTTTGGGTTTGGGTTAAGGTTAAGGTTAAGGTTAAGGTTAAGGTTAAGGTTAAGTTTAAGATTAAGGTTAAGGTTAAGGTTAAGGTTAAGGTTAAGGTTAAGGTTAAAGTTAAGGTTAAGGTTAAGGTTAAGGTTAAGGTTAAGGTTAAGGTTAAGGGTAACGTTAAGGTTAAGGTTGAGGTTGATAGTTAAAGGTCTAAGGTTATGGACATGAGAGAAATTAGAGATTTTTGAGTAGTAATATGAGAAGTTAGGTACATTCTGATTTATAATATAAATATTATAAATTTAAATCAAATGTAAAGAGTGATCTAAGGTTTTTTTTTAATTTTTTTTTATTAAGTAAATAAGAATTAATTAATGGTATTATAAAGGTCCAAATCGAATTCGCCCAATTGTTCTTAAGTGTTTCAAGATATTATTAGTATCATTATTGTTATTTTTAACTCCACCATATATTTCAATATTATTTTCCTTCATTGGCTTTTCGAAAAACCGTGTAGGCCTATATTTCCAATTTGAAATTTTTTCTTTTAAAAGATCAACGTGGTTTATATATAGATATAATAATTGAGAAAATAAAAAATAATTTTTTTAAAGATATTTATGAGAAGAATAAAAGAATTATGAGAGAAATTAGAGATTTTTGAGTAGTAATATGAGAAGTTAGGTACATTCTGCATTATTATATAGATATTATAAATTAAATGTAAAGAGTGATTTAAGGTTTTATGTTTTATGTTTTTTATTAAGTAATTAAGAACTAATTAATGGTATTAATAATAGGTGGGGCCAGAAACAATCTTGGCCACCACTTATGTTTGGCCAGAATCAATCATGGCCGCCACTTATCAAAAAACCTTGTAATATAATATACTCCCTCCGTTCCACTAAATTTGTCTACTTAGCTTTTTACATATATTAAGAAACATAATAAATGCATTCACCATTACAATACCCCTAATAAAGTATCTTGATATCTTAAATGTGTATTGGAAATATAAATTTTAATATTTTAATAAGGGTAATAGTGGAAAAAGTAGGAAAAAATTGTTTTGAACTCCTAAGTCAGGGTGACTAACGGTTCGGGTAAACCGGTCCTACGGACCGGACCGGACCGGTCAACGCCCGGAAATGCCGGTCAAATGCTGCACGGCACGGAACGACCCGAAGATGCCTCCAGCGGTCCGGTTCTTATACTGCATCTTTTGAATTGATTTGCAGTAAATATTCATTTGATGCAATACTGCATTTTAAGATTGTTTTGCGGTAAATTTGCATTTGACGTAATTGTTGAAATTTGGTCTTATACTATAAGTTCAATATTTTTACAATAAATATTCATTTGACGCAACTGTGAAAATGACCAGCGAATTATATCGCACAACCCAGTAAAATTTTGTAGCGTGTCGCAACCTAGTCAACCGTGTCGCGTGTCGCATCCCAGTAATGTATGTCGCAGTTGCAACCCAGTAAAGTGTGTTGCAGCCCAATGAAGGGTTTTTATAGACCCGAATTGTTAATGAAGTGAGTTGGACCTTATAAAGAAAGTCTGTTGAATTGCTATAAATAATGACTTTTGAGCAATAAAGAGTCATCATGCAATTGATCATTCATGTTCATTAAGTCTAATAATTCTATCTTGGATTATGTTCGAGTTGACCATAATTTTTCTCATTAATCAAAATTTGAGCCAAGGTTTTTTTTTTGTTCGGAAGCCAAGGTTTGATATCTCATGAAATTCAGTTGGCTGATCTTTTTGAAACTATCCGTTTTCCTTGTAATAGTTGAATAACTTTTTCGTTGTTACTGAAATATCTCTTACTCATTTGATCTAAAAGTAAAAAAGAAAATTTGTTACTTCATATTAATGCATTGAATTCCACCATTTGGTTTATAATATTCCATACACTTTTATATTACTTTGACACGTACGACCACCTATCCAAAAAATCTCAAATTATATATGCATTACATTTTATATGGGCCTTTATCTCGTTAACTTTAAAAATGAGTGATTATATCCAACTACCGACAAAACTAAGAAGAAAGTTTAGAAACAATATCATCCTTTCACTAATACAAACGACTCCATCCAATCGTTCTCTTACATGTTGATCAATCAAAATGTGATTACTCCATGTATAATAACATACCTTGATATACGGTTTAACCAATTACTTTTCTTTAATAAATTCATTGAATATTTAAATTATTTTATCTTTCACAAACCTAATGCCTACTTTCGTCATAGCGAGAAAATTTGTTTAAGTATCCGAGAATCACCTAAGGGTTAGTTATTCTCTTGTTCTATTATGTTTTTTATTTCCAAAATAAAATACATTCTGAGATATTGGTAGGTGCATGTATAAAAAGTAAATACAAAAAAAGGAATTAATTTTATTAAGAAACTAAATTTTATAAGATGATATATATATATATATATATATATATATATATATATATTAATATTAGCCTTCCACATGACCATACCTCCTCCCTCTACATGAAATTTTGGTTCAACAACAGTCAAACATTAAAATGAGCACATTGAACCAAACTTTTTAATGCTATTATACTTTGCCTCATCATATCTACATACTTAAACTTAAGCGTTGTTAAGGGTTCTCTTTCTCCCTAACAATGACAACACATAAAATTCATGTCTTACGACCAGGATGTTGTGGGACAAATACATACTCTTATTAACAAATGTAGTGAGAAATCTCAATAATACTTTAATACTACCTAAGATGGGGCGATAAAGAGATTGTTATTCGCTGAGAGATTTTAGATATTCGGTATTTAATTGTCACATCAAGAAAAAATAACTACCAGATAAGCATGCTCACCACCCTCTGATCGTTATCATTCATCCTAGTTATAATATAAATGATTGCTCTCGTAGAAATATATTGTGGGAGTTTAGTAGGTAATCTTACATAATCTGATACACCATAACAAATTTTACTTTTTCCCATAAAAACATTCATCATTGATGTCTGTCTTTATAGAAGAAACACACTACTTCCATTTTCCAAACTAATCCCCTTTTGCAAAGAAGTCCAAAACAACAATCATGGTTTAATTTGCGATTGAGCAAGAAACTAGGTTTAGAAAATCCATTTAATGATCCTCACTAGAATTAAAAACTCCCTTAATGAAATTTCCGTTTCCACCAAACCTTAATTATATAATTCCAAAAAGTTATTTGTTGGAATTCCACAATGCTCTAACTCCTCCCACTAAAATACCAAAAAAACCAATAAGTATTTAGACATGGAATTACATATTAAACGTATAAGATTATCTCTACTACACTTATCTTCTTGATAGTCGTAGTAAACAAGAAAGAAACTCAAAAAAAAAAAAAACATAAACTAAAAACACTATAAAAGTTAATTGAACTCTACACCTAATAGTTTACCTATCAAAGGAAAACAATTAATCATAAACATTCTTTCAAATTGAGATACTCGAATTCCCTTATGTATGTGAAATACAATTTTCAAGTTAAGGCGAGACACTTTTTTTGTCAACAACATGAATTTAAATTAAAAAAAAGGGGAACAAATTTTATCCGATATCTTGTCCTCGTAAAGAATTAATTAGATTGGACATTGACCAATTTTCGGGGGTTAAGTTTTCTCTAAATCCCCATCTAGGAGACAAGTCGCGCCATTCCTAAATTTAGGAACATGCTTGGCAAAGATATGCGATTTATATATAATGATATACCTAATTTTTTGCACAAGCGGTGTAATCTTCCAATTAGTGTCATATGTTGAGCTGAGGCCTTGGGAAACTCCAACACATCCCATATAAATAGTAACATTCCCATCCTTAAAGGTATCATCAAATTTATATGCTTTAATATTGTGGTAGCCTCACCTCTAACACCACATCTTTTTTCCATCGCAAAAAGTAGGCATATTAGTGTTATCCAATCTAATAATTGCAATATTAGTAGGCATGTGTTCTCCAACTAAAGCAGCATTATAAAAATTGTTGAGAGAAAATATGGTAACATTAGAAGGTTCATAATATAGAAGGTCAAAAAATACTGGTGTTTTAGTGCTTCTTGAATGGATATACATCCATCTCTGAAAATGTCGTTCATGAGATTCCTAACCAGAACGAGGATCTCCTTCGGATTCCATTTTGTATTTTCAAAAATATATTTCATCCTTGCAATCCAAGTGTTCTAAATATTGATAAAAATGAGAGGAAAATATACTCTTCAACACCACCCACGATTGACCCCATATTTAATAGTTTCCAAAATGCCATGAGTCAAAGTTACGTATGGAATAAAGGTCAGTAGTACATATACAATTATCAACATTCCACACTTCTTTTTTAGGCCAGTTCAATATGACATGTTCAAGAGTTTCTTCTAGGTGTTTATAGAAGTTTCATATCCTAGGATTATACATTTCTTTGTGTAAAACGTGACTTTGCAAGGGATAACTTCATTACAAGATAAAAGTCACTGTCCCATCTTTGCAGGTTCCCTTACCGGTCAAACTTGTTACATGTGTGTGCTTTTGAGAGTTGTCATGTTTTTTTTGGAGCATGTCTCACTAGTTTATGTGCTTTTCGCCCCTTGGTTTTATCGACAAACATTTATGAAGTCTATGTTTAAGGGTGTATTGATAAATGCTATCAAAATAAAGTGAGGATTGAATATAATTATATCGAGGAAGAGATGGCATAATAATTCTAGATCATTAGGTTCCTGGACATTCTACTTCAATTCCATATCAACTGCCCGATGATGAAATCCATCAACTAAGATTCCAAAAAATCTAAAGTTTTTGAAAGATGTGGTAATGAAGAAGAAACGGTTTGAAGAGTTTAAACAAGTGTTATAAACACATGATGACAAGTAGGTGTAAAAGAACAAGATGCCCCATGAACTAAACAATCACAAAAGCTTCATCATATCATGTGTTATCAGAGATACCTATTCGGGAAGAGCACTGTGTGATCTAGAAGCATTTATTAACGTACTTCCAAAATTTATGTTTGACTCACATGACGTAAGATAATAAAAACTATCTACAATATTTCTACATTTAGCATACATAATCACAAGCCTTTACATGGGGCATGGTAAAATAAATGTTTGCTAAGATATGGAATCTTGTCTATCCAGTGGACTTTAATAATCTGAACTAAAATAAAGATTTGGATGCCCGTATAATATTTGTAGGCTATTCATAGCTACCAAGGAATATCATATCAACATTCCAACAAGAGAGCTGAAAATGTCCATCAAAGAAAAACACGAGACTTTCAATGATTTTAGAGAAATTTGTGTCACTGTCAAATGCATTAAAGATTACACAAAGATGAAGAAAGATGATGATCTAATTGGGTTAAAGCTTTTGTAACCTAAAGTTATTAACCCCAAGGAGGTTTAGAAGCCTAATAAAAAGACTGAAGGAAGAAGAGATAAGTTTGGGGTGAAACCCTTAAATCAAGAGTTGAAGAAGTAGATGAGGTAATAAAACCTAAATATGGCTCTGATGAAAATAAGTAAGTTGAAGACTATAATGAATAAGATGAAGAATCTCACAACTCAAATTCAGAAGAAGAATATTACTCTGATGATGAGTTGATGGGAGTAGTAGACTTTGTACCAAGAAGAAATTTGAGTCAAAGAAAGGTGAAATAGAAGCAGTACAAGAATGATGGAGATCATATTGATCAAGAAATTGTTAATTAGTATATTATCTTCATCACAAGTTTGATTGATCACAAAATCAAACAGTGTTGGAAAACATACATACAAAAAATGGTGGCTAGAAGAGCACAAAAATCTGAATGACGATAGAATAGAAGACAAGTCCAGAGAGACACAAGCATCCACAAGAATACAACTCCAAACTCGACAATAAATAGTCGTTCAAGAACTAGTGGGGACCTTATGCTATCATATGAATATTACACGTGGATATTTGTCACGCCCCGAATTTCCACCACCGAAACCCAAGGCGCGACATGCCACAGACTTAAGTCAAACCACCTAAGCCTGCAAGGCGACCTAACCAAATTCAATAATTACAACTCATTAAGGTAAATTTTAGACTTTACTAATATTCATAAATTTACAGTTTTGAAGTTTATTTAAGAAACAATATCGCGACTCGCCTATACCTCTGGTCCAATACGCCAACTAATAATTAAAACGGTGGTTAACGCACTATCTCTCTTGGGAATTTCCTAGCCCACTTTCCCCTGCACATTAAATTAACGAATGAGCTACACAAGCTCAGTAAGTCGAAACGTCTCCCAGGAAGGGGATTCACATAACAACATTACAACATGAATTATAATTAATGACATATAAATTAAATGCATGTATGACATAATATTGTTCAGTAACCGACCATCACTAGGCTCGAATATAAAGGGTCATGCACACACACTACTTAGAGCTGCGATAACTAATATTCAGCACTCACAGTGCCTCGGTACACAGCCTTAGTACCATCGCCTGCTCCTGCCATCTCCGACCCCCTGGGCAACATATAGGCCCACCCCACACACCCGCAGTGGATCTTTCCACCTACGGCACAACGCAATCAGTACCTGAGTACCACACTCAGTACCTCGACAATTTCACCTGTCGGATAGGTGTCGCAGCCCTAATGATCACATAACACGTATAGGTCTCGTACACAACTAAATGCATTTCACAAGATATAATCATACTTCACGTAATCTCAATATATACAATTTAAATAAATGCCGATAACACAATATCGTAAATCGACATAAGGAAGGGAGTCCGACTTACCTCGGTCCGAGCTTTAATGATCGACTCGTTTCCTATAATAATAATCTTTCTAGTTAATTCTTAGCAATTAAAAACAAGATGATATTATAACTTGAATATAGCAATCTAATTTCACCATGGTTATTTAATTATCTTGTTTATTAAAATGTTTATTATTATTATACAGTATTATTTTTATTTCTCATCTTTTTTATTGAGGGACTACGTTGGGTTTCATAACAATACAATAATTATCTCTACTTAAATATACTTTTCTGTAATAACCGACTAATTAGCACAATCTCAATTCTATACAATTATACCGTGGCCATTTCTTTTTATTTCTATTATTTGTAATTTATCCAATATACATAACACCAAACACTCCCATAAAAATTCTTTACATTCTGTCCTTTTAATCTTTTATTTGCTTACGTTTATTCCAATACCCATATAGCTAATAGAACTCATTAACACTTTTATGACCACCTCTACAGTTATATTCATGCAGGTACATATATATTTATCTAAAGAATATCATAACTTCCCCTTATTTATTCTTCCTTTTTTCTTAACTACTAGCCAAATTAAGAAACACATAATATGCCATATTAACTCTACTCAATAATATATTTATACACAACATCAATACTATACCTTTATGCAGCAGTGGAACTAAGGCAACCTTTTTTTTTCTTTTTTTTTGTTTTATTTTCTCACAGCCGATGGCTGTCCTTTATGGCTTTTATCTTCCTCTACTTACAACACTATAAGGCGGTTTAGCCTTTCTTATCTTTCCTTTTTTAATTGATCAGATAAGTATAATTATAAAACCTCAAGACAACACGTGTATTAAATGGGTGAGGAGGCAAAACCTTCTCTCAGCTATTTGCATATAAGGACCTACAATTATTAATATTATTAATATAATTGCATTCTAACCCCTAAACTTTTATATATAATTAAATAGGCTCTAATCTTAAGAAGCTTATGAATAAATTCCCCTAAATTTACCAAATTATTGATAAGACCCACTAATTAAATTAAAATTGTTTTTAATTACGTAACCGGGTATCACATTATCACCACCTTTTAAAAAGTTTCGTCCTCGAAACTTAAGCGTAGCACAAAGGTACCCAACTAAAACCTGTTCCATTTAACTGATATTTCGCAGCTGATCAAGAAACTTCGCAACCCATTATTCCATATCCTCATAAGAACCCCTCATGGTTTTCTTGATTCAGTCACAGCCTTAACACCCACACCCTTCCCCTTCTCCCATGTAAGGCTCGACCTCTCATTCATCGGCTTGACATGTTTATCACCCAAAGTACACATTCTTTATCACTACTTCGATATTCAAAATACATTATTTCGAATTCTTTTAAAAGGACTTCAAGTTAAGCAGATGCGAGAACTTTTTGATTTTCTAAATTCAGGGAGCTTGGAGAAGAATCTAATACACTTGCGTCCGAGCTTAAATCACATGGAACAACAATCCATTCAAGCAAGTCACTCTCCCAAGTAGTAATCTCTCAGATTTCTTACACCATTCATCTTGTGGGTGCCTGCTAAAAATGGCGGTAGAGCAAACTTACAAGCGACCTCACCTATATACTTTAAAAATTTCAAAATGACCAATTTATCAAGCATTTATTTTCCCTTGAACCCCAAACCTACTCACACCTTTAGTGGGTGATATCTTAAAAACACGTGATCACCGATCTTGTATTCTAGTGCTTTACGTTTCAAATTTGCCCAACTCTTTTGTCTGTCTTGAGCTACCTTAATTCTCGCTCGAATAACTTCTAACTTTTTTCATAGTCTCCTCGAGAAGTTGTGGACCTATTACTTTTCTCTCACCGAGATTCCAATACAATGGAGTTTTACACTTCCTTCCATAGAGAGCTTCGTAAGGGTCCATTTGTATACTGGACTTTAAAGTCCATGTCACATGATCAGAGTAAGTTTTCCAAAATCTGATTTGTCCATTCTGTTTGACCGTTTCTCTGGGATGGAAGACGGTACTTAACCTCAACTTGCTACCTATAGCTAATTGTATACTCTTCCGAAATCTCGATGTAATCTTGGATCTCAATCAGACACGATATCCTTTGGTACCTTATGTAGACGTACCATCACATTAATGTTTAATATAGCCAGTATAAAACTTTTTGATACAACACGCACCAACTGTAGAGCGTAATTCACTATCTCACCCCTTAACTATGTCAACTTGGCGAAATTATACCCGGGTATCACATTATCACCACCCTTTAAAAATTTTCGTCCTCGAAACTTGAAAGAACTCGATAAACAAACAGATATAAGATGAAGATTCGTCAAAGTAATATTCTACGACCAACTCGGAACGGCTTTCTTCAGTTACAAGGACTGGTCCCACAATTTTTCTTTGCGTCTCGGAGATCTATACGACCTTCTTGTCCAATAACTATCGCTGATTAAGAATGTAAGTAGAAAATTTCATCTTTACCACCACGGGTCCGACTCATCTGAAACACATCTTCATATATATCACCCATCAAATTGCCTATACTATGATCTTTCTTTGGACTACCATTAATCACTAATCTCATTTGCTTGTAAAACAGTATCCCACCAGTTCTCTTAACAAACAACCGATTCTTCCATTTCATGCGTGTAAATATTCTGTAACTGAAAACCCAACCTAATTAAACCACAAAAGTGCCATGACGCGTATTTATAACAACGTAGGTATCAACATATTCCACTCCCCTCATAGAATTTTCAGAACTTGTTTTCAAGGCAACTTTAAGATAGCCATTCTTGTAAAGATTTTCTACACCGTACAACTTTACCCTCTTATCCTTGGTTACCGTTGAGACAAGCAAACCAAGATCTTGCAATCTGATTCTATACTCCATAGGGAGCGCGCCAGTTGTCACTGTATTAGACGGTCTCAATAATGAAGTTTTTTTGTCACGCCCCGAATTTCCACCACCGAAACCCAGGGCGCGACATGCCGCAGACTTAAGTCAAACCACCTAAGCCTGCAAGGCGACCTGACCAAATTCAATAATTACAACCCATTAAGATCAATTTTACCTTTACTAATATTCATATATATTACAGTCTTAAATTTTATTTAAGAAACAATATCGCGACTCGCCTATATCTCTGGTCCAATACGCCAACTAATAATTATGACAGTAATCTACACACGATCTCTCTTGGGAACTTCCTAGCCCATCCCCCCTGCACAACAAATTACACGAATGAGCTACACAAGCTCAGTAAGTCGGAACGTCTCCCATGGTGGGGAATCTACACAAAACAATATAAACGAAATCATATCTGAATTCAACATACAACAATATAGTAGTTCCCCTTTCCAATAATCCCTATCTCAGTACAATCCCGTGCACCCACATAACTTAGAGCTGCAATACAATAATATACTTAGTACACGTAGTGGACCGATCCACCTACTGGACCGATCCACCTACGTCAACGTATACTAAATACTCATAGTGGACCGATCCACCTATGGTATAGTATACCCCGTACCCATAGTGGACCGATCCACCTATGGTACCGTATACTCCGTACCCATAGTGGACCGATCCACCTATGGTATAGTATACCCCGTACCCATAGTGGACCGATCCACCTATGGTACCGTGTACTCCGTACCCATAGTGGACCGATCCACCTATGGTACCGTATACTCCGTACCCATAGTGGACCGATCCACCTATGGTACATCTCGACAATTTCACCTGTCGGTTAGGTGTCGCAGCCCTAATGATCACATAACACGTATAGGTCTCGTACACAACTAAATGCATTTCACAAGATATAATCATACTTCACGTAATCTCAATATATACAATTTAAATAAATGCCGATAACACAATATCGTAAATCGACATAAGGAAGGGAGTCCGACTTACCTCGGTCCGAGCTTTAATGATCGACTCGTTTCCTATAATAATAATCTTTCTAGTTAATTCTTAGCAATTAAAAACAAGATGATATTATAACTTGAATATAGCAATCTAATTTCACCATGGTTATTTAATTATCTTGTTTATTAAAATGTTTATTATTATTATACAGTATTATTTTTATTTCTCATCTTTTTTATTGAGGGACTACGTTGGGTTTCATAACAATACAATAATTATCTCTACTTAAATATACTTTTCTGTAATAACCGACTAATTAGCACAATCTCAATTCTATACAATTATACCGTGGCCATTTCTTTTTATTTCTATTATTTGTAATTTATCCAATATACATAACACCAAACACTCCCATAAAAATTCTTTACATTCTGTCCTTTTAATCTTTTATTTGCTTACGTTTATTCCAATACCCATATAGCTAATAGAACTCATTAACACTTTTATGACCACCTCTACAGTTATATTCATGCAGGTACATATATATTTATCTAAAGAATATCATAACTTCCCCTTATTTATTCTTCCTTTTTTCTTAACTACTAGCCAAATTAAGAAACACATAATATGCCATATTAACTCTACTCAATAATATATTTATACACAACATCAATACTATACCTTTATGCAGCAGTGGAACTAAGGCAACCTTTTTTTTTCTTTATTTTTGTTTTATTTTCTCACAGCCGATGGCTGTCCTTTATGGCTTTTATCTTCCTCTACTTACAACACTATAAGGCGGTTTAGCCTTTCTTATCTTTCCTTTTTTAATTGATCAGATAAGTATAATTATAAAACCTCAAGACAACACGTGTATTAAATGGGTGAGGAGGCAAAACCTTCTCTCAGCTATTTGCATATAAGGACCTACAATTATTAATATTATTAATATAATTGCATTCTAACCCCTAAACTTTTATATATAATTAAATAGGCTCTAATATTAAGAAGCTTATGAATAAATTCCCCTAAATTTACCAAATTATTGATAAGACCCACTAATTAAATTAAAATTGTTTTTAATTACGTAACCGGGTATCACAATATTAGTGAGACTCAAATCTCTACTGAAGAGGGATCACACATGGTCATACCTTTGGAACTCAAGAGATGTCACATATGCATTAAATTCGACCATACCACGTCTTTGTTAATGAGTCATGGGGTAACTATAGTCAAACTTACCAACTACAAAAAAATTCTAGTGGGAGATAACCCATATTTTTACATGCTTTATTGGGAGTAGTTGTAATATAATGTTAATTTTTTTTAGAAAGAAGAAAAATTGCACTCATGGTCCATGGAAACTACTCTGGGTCATAATTTAATGAAGATCCGATATACCCAAACGTCATGCAAGTCAGAGACACACATCTAAATAAGTTTGGGGTCCCTCAGAAGAGCTGGACTTCCTAGAAAATAAGAAAGAAGCTGAAGAATTCAAGTATGGATAGTTGAGAGACACTAGATAGCCCGCTTATGACCACCATTTAGTCAACGACGATGAGGTAACACTCCAAAAGAGGTCTCCAGTCACAAGCTCTTCAACAACTACACAAGTAGGTGAAGAGTCAGCTACACAAACTGACCATCACTCCTAGCAACTCACCAGATTGTCGTTGAATTACCTAGTAGGCAACTAACAAAGCAACAACAAAGATCTTTTAATGTTTAGTCTCAGTGACTTTGTTGACTTGTCGCCAACTCCTATACTAGGCGACATGTAGGTGAAAAAGGCAAGACTAACAAAAGAAAATCACATTCCTAGAGTCAAATTAGCACCACGTTTTTGCCAGTGAACACCATATTTAAAATATGTCATGTCCAAAAGGATAAACATATTAAACACCTCAAGCTTGGGTGTAGAGTTTTGGAAGGTAACTATATTTCTTATGCTCTTATATTTTTTATGATTTATTTGCTTTACCGAGTCGTGGGGACACAACTCATTTTTAAGTTTAGGGTGATGGTACTCGTGTCCTCATCCTCATTTTAAGTAATCAAATAATAGTATCAATGTTGATTCAGTGATAATATGATACATTTTCTTCCATGAGATAAATAATCGAAATTTGAGATTTCCTCTATTTTCCTATCTTTATCCAATTTTAAGTAGGATCACTATTATTTTGAGTAGTTTAGGACCAATAAAACTCCTTTATTATATATAGAGATATAGGTGTGTTTCAAGTCTTATCAATAATTTATGCTAGGGTTGCAAGTCATTATTTTATTCCAGGTGAGTTAATTCACGTATTTTTCCTTTTCTATTTCTCATAGAAGATCATTTAAGAACAATGTCTTGTCATAGTATTAGGATGAGCTAAATATTTTATAGACTAAGGATAATATTGTGAACTCACTTTATTTATATTTCTTAGGTAGATTTTAATGAAGTAAATTTAACTAGGGATTAATCGTGTATCATGATGAACTATATTAGACACCTAGGGTAATTTGTTGTAGTCACGCATAACCGTGTAAAGTGACATCCACATATCTTTATAGAATCACTGAATTGATGCCTCAATGACCTAGACTTCCAAAATAGTTATCAGACCCATATAATATTGAACATCTAAAATTAAAAACCTTTGGTTATAATAACTGATGTTCCATGTATGTCTATGGTTTTTTCTTAAATATGTTTAATCAGTTGTAATCTAATAGTATTGAAAATGGGGAATCAATACACTTATTTAGCATAGTTAGAGTTAGCAATCATATTTCCTTCACGAGATATATTATCTTTGATATGTTCTTTTTCTGAATCACTACTGAAACTATAGGTGGTTACCTTCACCCGAGGTCCTAGTAAGAGGTAATTTGTAGCTTATCTACCTTGTCTTACGATTAAATTGGACTGTAGAAACCTGGTTGACAGATTTTGCATGTTCCTATTTTCTACACGTACTTTGAGAACTATCAATATAGCAAAATAATTATTATGGGATCGTATGCTTGCTTAGTCTTCATCTTATCCTATTTTTCCAAATCTTTTTATTTCATGTTTTGCAATAGAAATAGTAATCAATTTTTTTTAAAATTTTTCGTTATCGTTTCATGACCTAATATTATTCATAGATTTAATTGTTTAAAAAGTCTAAATACCTAACTGTCAACCTGTATATTTTTATTCCTTGTAAGGGTCAAATTTAATTATGATCTGCCATTTTTACCATTTCAACTTTTACTTTTAGTGATCTCATTTATTTAAAGGACTCCAACTTTGATTATTTTTCCGGTTATCAACAAGCCTTCTTAATTATGACCTAAAATTAAGAAATATCTAAACAGAAAGATTTCCATGTTTAAAACTTACCATTACCTATAAATTATTCTAGATGCTCCATTATTATCACATATAAAAATTTAGCGAAAAAGTTGTCGTTCTAATAGTTCAAGTTAAACATTTGTTTCATTTTTTTGCAAACTTTATACTTATTTATATGTGTTTTGCGTGATGTATCATAAGACTATCCATAACTATTATATTTTTTCTTTTCTTTTATTGATGTTCGCAGTTTAAATATTAATCACATTGTCAGTTTCATGTGTGATTGTAGTTTATGCAGAACATATATTGACACTAGCATCCCGCCATTTTTAGTTATCAAGTCTCTGGTATACACATATAACCCGTTGTTTTTATTAAATATCTCAATCTTTTACATATTATTCACGGTAATTCATTTTTATTCTTGTTTCATGGTGCTTTATTTCATTTTCATGTTAGAATATCCCATTGAATTGGCTCAGCAACCCACTATGTTTGAACTAACAACTCATTGATATATCTATACAATCTATTGATATGTGTGTGCAACCCACTATTTTGTACCATCAACCCACAATTTTTTTTACAGTCAACCCACTACTTTTTCCTTATGTTTTAAGTATCCTTCTATCTAAGTGTTTTTTGTTTGTTTTATGCATAAAGGAATGTTGATGATTTTGATGATTCGAGCAACGATTTATTTTTTATGATGGAATAGAAAATGTTATGGACTATATTAGTTATAAAATATTATAATTATAGAATGTTTTAGCTATAAAATATTTTATTTATGGAATATTTTAGTTATAATTTATTTTTGTTATTGAAAGTGAACTTTAGTTATGTAATATTTTGTTAATAATTAAGGTGGTAAAGAGTATCTTAGTCATTTTATTGGGATGGATCTTTTTGGCTCGAATTGTTGGGTCATGGGCTTTATGAGTAAATGGTGGTCCTTTGCGTGTTCTAGAATAAATGCAATAAGGAAAAGAGAACCACAACCGCAAGTGTACGGTTGTCCCAAGTAATATAAGTGATAATACATATTCGTTCTCAGGGACGGAATGGTTGACTCTAATGCTTACCAGATAGTAGTTAATTGCATGTGGAAACAAGTAAATGATTTTAAGATTGATTGTTTGTTTTTCTACTAACTAAGACAATTAATTAAAAGACTGAAGTAATGCAAGTAAAAGACTAGACACAAGGAAATAAAGTGTTTACGCAAAGAGGGAAAACTGCACTTGAGAGACGCAAGGGTTTCACCTAATTATCATTCATTTCATGTATTGTTTAAGGGACAAATTGGTAAATATGCATTGGTAGGGATTCAGAATTCTCCTTACCCCCGTCAGGGTGGACTAAGGAGCTACCTTCAAGTGCTTATAACCCCGTCAGGGTGATTATAGTCCACTCTCAAGTGATTAAGTCTAATTTAACCAATAGGCCATAGGTTTAATTAAGCTCGTCAGAGTCTCTAATTTCTAACCTACATTCATTAACTAGTTCTGTATCCAGACCCCCTATCAAGGTGATCCAATCGTCACTAATTGGAATAGCCTAGATACTAAGTCCTATGATTGATTCATGACTTCAATTACAGTAAATAAAAGCAAATTAATGAAAAATACAATTTACCCAATTTGATTTCAATGATTAAAATCCAAAATCCAAACACATGAAATAAAATCAAATTGGGATTAACCCATTATGCGTTCTCAAGCACTAATTAAGTTTAGCTCATAATTATTGAAAAGACAAAAACTAAAGAAATAAATAAGTTCATCATGTTTTACAGAATAAAATAGAAGAACCTAATTACGGAGTTGAATTGGCTGAGAATTGGAGATATAAACAGTCTCCGGCTCTTGCTTCTTCTCTTCCTGCCTCTAGCTTCTTCTTTGGTGTCTGACTCTTAAGCGTATGTTAAATTATGAAAAAGGGTGTGTGAAAATAGAAGTCAAAAGCCCTTTTATATGCTGAAAATCGGATTAGGGCTTATAATAAGGATTAAGTGAATATTAGAAAAGCCCAAGTCCACTAGTTAAGTCCAAATCCCGTAACTGCTGCACCACCTCCACTAAAACAGCTCTAACCGGCTTGTTTCAACTCGGATTGACCTCATTCCAGTTGCTAAATTTTCGTAACTCAATGGGCAACAATTTCTTTTCACAAGTAAGAGGCTAAATTTAATCTTTTCTTCTTGCTTTGACTTCATTACACGATCTTTGACTTTATTCTTTAGTTCCTCTCCTAGATAGTATTCAAAACTTACAACTTTTCACTCAAAACAAACCATATTACGCGCAAAAGTTTAATAACTGAAAAATACTAGAATTAAAAGAGGAAAAGAAATTTATTGCATTTTAATACCAAAAGTCTATCTAAATAGTCAAATAAACACCAAAAATGATGTCTCCCAAGGGCATAAAATTAGAATATTTAGGGAGACATCAGTAAACCAACCTTATCTATATTCACTTGAATTTTTCTAAAATCATCACCAATCTCTGGAAGAGAAGAATAATAAATTTCTCACTTTATTACTTGGAATAAATACTGTGCACTTTAAGGATAGTTTTAATATCCTCATCCCGTTAGTGGTGCAGTGTAATTCGCCTCATTTGTGCCTTATAATGAGAGAAACCATTCTCATCCATTAATTTTTGGTGAATGTTATATATTTCATCATATCTTAGTTAAAAACTGATACCCACCTCTTTTTGTTCCTCGTGTGTTTCAGCATCTAATATACCAACATTTAGAAAAGCTACCGCGATTTGTACTACTTATTCAATTGTGTAATTAATTGGTTGAACATATTATCTACTGAGAATTTGTTATTCACGTCGTTCATGTTATATTCATCGACATCAGGTGCTTTTACTATCACCTGAACTCAATCCTATCATAAGTAGTGTATGAATCTTCTATATATCATTTGTATTGTCTTCCTCCACATCCTTTGATTCATCATCCACCTCTACATCTTTATCTGCGTTCGATCTCCTCATGATCGCCCTTATCATTATCTTCATCTTCTATATTATCATCGTTGGCCACCTCATGTCCCGCTGCCAACGTAATCAATCGTTGGTTATGTTCCTCGAGCACCATCTTGCACATGATAACCTGCAATTCTGTTACTAGTAGTACACATATTAATCAGTACAATCTATTTTATTTACCTACTCAATTAACTTATCTGTATAATAACTTACACGCTCCCCCACACCTCACTTATATAAATAGACGTGAATGAATTACCTTTTATAATGTCCACCCACTTAAATATTTAGGTACATACTATTTGTTTTGATAACCGTAAATAGTCTACGTTCTCATAGAAGAATAGATATAATCACACAATTCTACCTCATTAGTTGTTATACTTTGTAGTAACCATATGATGTCTCGTCTTTTGTGGTAAATTTATAGGGTCACGAGACATTATCTTTAAGGGGTTTTGGACTTATTTGTGGGATTTATCCCTATTATTTGACATTGTTTTGGTTGATATTCTATCTCAAATTTTATTATATTTTTAGATCTTTTTGCTTTATTTGCGCGTTAAGTGTGTAGCTCCTAGGTACATGGGCGATACGAGACATTGAGATTGAGTAAGAAGTCAAAAAGTCAAACCAAGTCAAGGTGCAAAGAATCATAAATCCTCCTCAGAAAGTCAAGTGAAATTGCTGGCAATACTTCGTAGTCAACTTTATAGTGCCACCATCCATAGTTGGTAAGGTTTCTAATCAAACCATACATCTAGAGATAGCCCTTCAAGTTTGGAGCGCGTGAGAGGAAACTGACCGTGAATTGGAGTCAAGACTACAAAATTATGCTATCGTTTCCACGGTGAGTCAAACCTATCCAAATGCATTCAAGATGTTTTTGTGTTACTTTTGACCCACCCAAGTGGGTCGACAACCCAAAAACATTTTTCCATGATTACTTAGGAGAAATTGATGATTGAAATCAGTTACTTTTATCATTTTGAGAGCTTGGAAATCCTATCCTAGGGAGAAGAAGAGGCAAGAACAAGAAGTCAACACCATCAATTCAATCACTTTTAGACATCATTTCATTATATTCTTAGTGTAATTTCTTCTATTTTTCCCATTCTAGTCCTTATTTTGTAACTTATAAACCATTATTTTTTCATATTTAGCGAGTGCTTACGCGAACTCTAACCACCAAACGGTCGATAAAGATTATTTTTATAGCAATGGATGCATACACTGTTAAACTACGATAATCTCTTGTATTTTTTTTTATATTTTTACACTTCAATTATTGTTTATTTATTTGATATATTTTACTGGTAAAATCGATTATTTTACAATGTAGCTTTATATATATATATATTGTTGTAAGGTTAAGAAAAATCCTATATCTAATGAAATATAACTCAATTAAGATTCCTTTATTTTCCATCAAGATCAAGAGAATACAAAGCTATGTGATGTTACTATTCCTAATTATATAGTAAGAGAATCCAAACTATCAATGATAATGATGGACTTCCGTGAAGATATATCTTTTCCCACTCTAGCACATTTTGATGTCAGATTTGCAATTTCATTGAAGTCTCTCTTAGGGCCCGTTTGGAAGTGCTTATTTTAGAATAAAAAAGCGCTTTTAGAATAAAATTCAAAATTTAAAAAAATTATTAAAAATAAATTTGAAATCTAAAATTATTTTAAGTGCTTTTTTTAAGAAGCACTTATTTGGTACTTTTCAAAAAAATGCTTTTCAAAGTCAAAAAAACTTTTAAAATGCTAAAAGCACTTTTAAGTGCTTCTCTAAAAAAACACTCCAAACGGGCACTTAATGTGATAAATTTTTCAGTCGGGAAATTTCAAAATCCATTTCCAGATCTTCTCGATCAACAGTAGAATTTTCCAATCTATTTACCATATTTTGTTGATTCCTCGAACTATTTCAAGGTCATCCGAATAAAAAGAGACACTTTTATTGTTTCTTTCTGCCTCTGCTCTCATCGCCTGTAGGATCGCCCAACATTCGCCTTCTTTAGCACTCTTAACGATTCCTCTCCTATATTGCTTATCAGTGATAATTCCGTCCTTGTTAATTGCAATTGAGGCAATACCAGCTGGTTCCCTCCCGTTGATAAAAGATGTGTCATTTAGACAGATAGATTCAGCTGTGTCTTGTAGTATTTTATTGTCTTTAGTATTGATGTTTTTATTTTTTTCTCTATACAATGATTATTTCTGTTCTCAAAGGATACTGAAAAGAGATCGATAATTATTTTATTGGATTTATTAACGATCTCAGAAACATTATATTTTTTCTTTTCAAAGAAACCTTCCATTCTTACTTTCCAGATATTCCAAAGAATTGTTAAAATGTTGCTCGTAACAAGATTTTTATCCCAACCATTCTTACAGTAAGATTTGATTGTATTAATGATCCATTCTCTAATTTTTTGTGTATTCTCTCTGTTGATTTTAATTTGTAATGGCGACTCTGCCCAATCTGCAATGCTAAAAAGGTAATTCATGAATAGATGTTCAACTGTCTCATCACCTTCTTCACACCATTCACAATTTAATGAGCTAGTGCATTTCCTTTTTGTATTGTAGTTTTGGTAGGTATGGATCCATTATAAATATCCAAGTAAAGTTCGTAATTTTTGTTGGAACATTTGATTTCCAAATCATAGACCTTAGTAAGGAATTACCGTTATTTTCACACATAACTGAAGATTATGCATCTTTCCCGATATCATTATTGATAAGAACGTAATACCCTGTTTTAGTTGTGTATTTACGATCTTTAGAGTATGGCCAAATATTTTTATCTTCTTTGTCAAGATTCAAAATCTGCATCTTAATAATTTCCGCAACTTTATGAAGATTCAATGCCGAGTTCTACAAATTGAATCTTTTCGCCTCATAAAAACACTATAAATATCTGGCTGTGACTTCTGAGGAAGAGAGCAAAGTAATGTAAGAGTGATATTAAACTAAGGGGCAATTCGTAAGTAAAGCCCTACAACATGTGCAACTACAAACTAAAGCCTACCCCAAAAGTTCCATTAAACACTAACTAGAAGGGAAGAGAAAGACCAAAAACACCACCCTCTTTCTTATACTCTCTTATACACTCTGCACCAAGAAACAAAAAACAAAAAACCAAAAACCAAAAACCAAAAAACCAAAACCCTATTAGGTTTTTTTTCTTCTGAAAAGCCTCCCCCTCTCTATACCTCTCTCTCTCTCTCTCTCTCTCTCTCTCTCTCTCTCTCTCTCTCTCTCTCTCTCTCTCTCTCTCTTCCTCCCACCTTCCCACAACCGAACCACCTTCCCACCACTGCACCACCAGTCTCACCGATGCCCTCCTTCATCAGCACCACGAAGCCAGCTTCTGCAACCTCTCCACTGCTGCTGCAAATCTGAAAAAATGCGACCCAGCAAGCCACGCCACGAGTCTTCCTTCCTCCATTTCAGGGCTAGATCCACCACCACTGCCTCCATCAGCGACAATATCAGGTCCATTTCCACCACCATCTGGAGCCGCGGTAAGGATCCCTTCCCTGCTGTGAACCAAGCCGCCGCTGCTGCCTCCAGATCTGAAAGTCGATCGACCTTCCTCCGCTGCAGCGCTCTTCTCCGGCGCCTGTCCAGTCCTCCACTGCAACACCGACGCCTGTCCAGTCCTCCACTGCAACACCGGCGCTCAGATCTCCCGCGCCGCCATCATTCGCCACCACCGTCGCGGCTGTGACGAGCTCGAACAACCCGAGCCTCGCTGCTGCACATACTGCCTCTCCTGTACAAGACAAACACCAGAAAACCGAGCCTCCCTGCTGCAACGAGACTAGTTTCTCCTCCACACCATTGACGCCGCTCGTGTTCTGGATCTAACCACCGCTGTTCCGATCTCGATTCAGTTTTTTTTTACGTGTTTGGTCCAGCGAGTGTCCAGCCTATTATGGGCTTTCTAAAACTGCATAGGTCCAGCCCATTATGGGCTATAGCCTGTTTTTAAAAAAATATTTTTTTAATTATTTTGGCCCAGTCATTTTTGGGTCCAGCCAGTAATGGTCTAGCCCTTGGTTGTCCAGTCCAATTTTGATGGGCTTAAGTCCCCTCTGTTTTTTTTCTTTTAAACGTGATTTTTTAAAAATGTTGGGCCAGACTTTTGTTAGTTTTTTCTTTTTTAAAAATATGATTGTGCAATAGGTCTAGACATTCTTTGGAAAACTTAGTTCATTTTTGGTAGTTAGTCCTTGTGTCTAGAGAAATGGATTAATTGGTATAGACATGGGGGTCCATACCCAAAGCAAAATTCTACTTGTTTTACTAGTATTTTTAAGTGTTTTTATGAATGTACAGCCCATACTGGACATACACTACATATATGTACAGCCCATTGGATGTATTGTGTACAGCCCTACCTTGGACAAATGGACAAAAAGATGGACAATTGGATAATTAGATGGATAATTGGATAATTAAATAGGTAATTAGCCAATTAGATAGACAATTAAATGGATAATTGGACAATTATACTTGGACACCTATAATTGTAATTATATAAAAAAATCATTTTACTTAACTTAACAAACGTAAAAAGTAAACGTATATATGTCTGTACCTTTGTGTCCGGACGGACGTATCCATTAAATAAAAAGGAAAAAAATTAAAACGAATTATTGTAAAAAAAAATTGAAAAGGGCAAAATAGGAAAAGGTTTAACCAGAAATTAGTAACTAGACTTTATAAAGTAGTATTTTTTAGTTAGGCTTTAAAACTTAACAAACTTTAGAATTAGGCTACACTTAGTAGTTTCCTCTCAAACTAAAGCACACAACACACTCAAACGTATCTGTTAATAATATCTTAGCCTACTCTTCATTCTGATTGCCGTCATCGTGACAAAATATTGTCGAAAAGAGAGGAAGATCAAGTCATTTGGAATCATGCATACTAACAAGTTGACTATAGAATTTTTAAATTGAAAAAAATTCGAGTGTAATGACCAAATAAGATTGCATATACATATGCTAATTATTCAAAATCTTATAATATATACAACTAGATGGTTTTGTCATCTTTAGCATGAATGGCATAGGTTACGCAAGTAATGAAAAGTTTTAAGTTCAAATTTCAAATCCAATATTAGTATTAGTATTTGATTACGAAAATAATACTACATTTTTAATTTTTTGACTTAAAGAACTATTTAAAACATTTAGCGATGTGGACTTCTCCAAAATATTACAATATAAATACTTAAAACATCAAAACAATGAGAGAACGAATAATAAATGATATAAATGAAATGGACATCATATAATAATAGTAATTTCAATTATAATAATGATAAAATATAAAAGAATGATTGACTTAAAAGGTCCATGAAAAAAAATTGTTGCCTAATAAGATTTACGTAACTCAGTAATAAACACGCGCCACCCATTGAAAAACACACATAACCCATTAAAAATACACAACCCAGTAAATAAAAACTCGCAGCTAATTTTATGTTTTTCGTGTAATCCTGAGGTGGGGTGGGTTTTGTGTTCGTGGTTCTAAATATATTAAAAATTTGTTTGATTAATTTTTTTTCAAAAAAAGAAACATTAAGAAAAATATAAATTAACATGCATCATTTTTCTCTCCCCTCATACACAAGTATATATTCGTCACTAGAAGGATGTGAGAAAGCACGACAAATCAAGAAATTTAAAAAAATAAAAGGCGTTAACATGAAAAGCACAACTACCGGGAAACCCCTAAAAACGTTGTAATGATTATTACTACATGGAACACGAGGGGGTTCGCTTCACCCCATAAGATCGGTGAGGGGTAATAGACTTATTCGAAGGAAGAATATTGATATTATGGGTATTTTGGAAACTAAATGTGATATTCTATATGCGTCCTAGAAGGGGGGTTGAATAGGACAATTGAAATTAATCGGCTAATTTTATTTCAAGTAAATAAAATTAAAAGCTAATTTGAATCCTATTGTTTTAGCAAACTAAATAGTTAAAAACTAGATAATCCTAAAAGACAATATTATCAAACTATTCATGTAAGCATTTTATCAAGCATATAGAGTGCGGAAAAGTAAAGAGTATAGGGATAGAAAGATACACAACGATGTATAGTGGTTCGGTTTCCCTACATCCACTACCTAAGGAAGCCTCCTTAGGATTTGCAAGATTCTCAACTAATCTTCGTAACTCTTTAACCCGTGTGAGTTTACAAACCCATTACAACCACTTTAAAAACCTTGAAGGAAATACACTTGTGTTTTCACCAACACAAGGAACCAAGTATAGAACCTATACTCACACTACTCTCTTAATCTATTACAAGAACTAAGAGGAAAGGAAAAGTGTTTAGGGGTGTTATAATAGCTTGAACTAAACTCCTAAATGAGTGGATATAAACTATGTAGCTTGAGGAATGAATATGACTTGAATGCTCCTTTGAAACCTTCTTGAATGATAATATTAATTGCTCTTAAGATTGGTAGATGGAAGGGATGAGTTGTGTCTTGAATGAGCTTCAATTTATAGCTGAAATAAGCTTCCAACGGTCAAAAGGCTTCTATCTAACAGATAGATTTAAACTCCAACGGATATAAGCTTTGTCCTCTTCTAATAGTGCAGAAACCCTTTCATGCGGTGTACCGCGGGTATGGTCCGGTGTACCGCAAAATCCCTCGTCTTGATTTCATAGCTGACTGACGGGCTACCCTATGCACCGTGTTCCTGGTCCGCGCCTCAGTCCGGTGTACCGCGCCTCAGTCCGGTGTACCACACATTTTCTTAGCTTACTGGTCGGACTAGCTTATGCACCGCGCCTCTGGTCCGTGGTACTGCGGTGTACCGCAAGTCTTGTCCGGTGTACCGCGACGCTGTTCTAAAGAAGCTCAAGCTTAAGATCAAGGATTTAAAGACAACTAATCTAATGAGGGGTTTTGGAAAACCTTTAAAAGTGATACCAAATGAATTTTAGTTTAAATGATGATTTGTCGAATATTAAAACGGGAATAAAAACAAGGTGAGGCTAACAATCTCCCCCTTTTTGATGTTTGACAAATCATAAACTTTTGAAGATGCCTTAGAAAAAGTTTTGATAAAAAACTCCCCCTCAACCTAATCACTAGAGTTTTTAGAAAAACTCCCCCTCACAAAATGCATTTGAAAAAGTTTAACTAAAATTTCTCCCCCTTTGTCAACAACAAAAAGAATCAATGATACGATTTTTGAAAATTTTAAGGGGTCAAAATACATTTGAGTAAAAACAAAGGCTAAAGGAGTAAATGGACAACAATTAGAAGCTTCAAGGACCCTATAACACCAAGAAAATATTAGCAACAAGATAATATATACAAAAAGCACTAACACTAATGGCAAGATAAGAAGTTAGAGAATTTGCATGCCAATTTCACAACGAATTTTCTCAAAGAGATCTTGGGGTAGAGGTTTGGTAAAAATATCGGCTAGTTGATTTTCCGAAGTGACAAAATCAAGTACAATATCCCCTTTTTGAGTGTGATCACGGATAAAATGATGACGGATTTCTATGTGTTTCGTTCTAGAGTGTTGGATAGGATTTTTGGTAAGGTTGATAGCACTAGTGTTATCACAACGAATGGGAACACAATCATATTCTAGGCCAAAATCTAGTAAGGTTGTTTCATCCAAAGAATTTGAGTCACACAATTTCCGGCCGCAACATATTCGGCTTCGGCCGTGGATAAAGCAACACTATTTTGTTTTCTACTAGACCAAGAGACAAGGGATTGAACTAAGAATTGGCAACTTCCACTAGTACTCTTCCTATCAAGTCTACAACCGGCATAATCGGCATCCGAATAACCTATTAGTTCAAAAGAGGGTAAATCTTGGGTACCAAAGTCCTAGACTTAGGGTTCCTTTCAAATACCTAAAAATATGCTTAACGGCACTAAGATGAGATTCTTTAGGAGAGGATTGAAATCTAGCACAAAGACACACGGAGAACATAATATCGGGCCTAGAAGCGGTTAAATAAAGTAAGCTACCAATCATACCTCGATATGCTTTCTCATCAACATCCTTACCATCTTCATCTTTGTCTAATTTTGTGGATGTGCTCATTGGAGTTCCAATTTCCTTTGCATCTTCAAGTCCAATTTTTTTGATCAATTCTTTTGTGTATTTGGCTTGATTTACAAAGATACCATCCTTCATTTGCTTGATTTGAAGGCCAAGAAAGTAATTCAATTCTCCCATCATGCTCATCTCAAATTCCTTATGCATGCTTTTAGAAAAATTCTCACAAAGATTTTCGTTAGTAGCACCAAATATAATATCATCCACATAAATTTGAACAAGAAGAATATCTTTTGAAGACCTTTTTATACATAAGGTGGAGTCAATATTTCCTCGTTTAAAACCATCTTCTAACAAAAATTTGCTTAAACGTTCATACCAAGCACGAGGTGCTTGTTTTAAACCATATAAAGCTTTTGAAAGTTTAAAAACATGATTTGGAAATTTTGGATCTTCAAAACCCGGTGGTTGTTTAACAAAAACCTCCTCATCTATAAAACCATTTAAAAAAGCACTTTTGACATCCATTTGGTAAAGTTTAAAATTCATATAACAAGCAAAAGCAAGTAACATACGAATAGATTCAAGTCTAGCTACCGGAGCAAAAGTTTCATCGAAATCAATACCTTCTTCTTGATTGTATCCTTGAGCAACTAACCTTGCTTTATTTCTAGTGATAATACCGGTGTCATCTAGCTTGTTGCGAAACACCCACTTTGTGCCAATAATAGTAGGGCCAATTGGTTTCTTAATTAATGTCCAAACTTTACTACGCTCAAATTGATTTAATTCCTCATGCATAGCGTTGATCCAATGATCATCTAGCAAGGCTTCTTTAATATTCTTGGGCTCAATTTGAGATAAGAATGCTTGATGAGCACATAGAGCAATTATACGAGAACGAGTGGTAACACCTTCTTTTGGATCACCTAGAATTAATTCACTTGGGTGATCTTTGATGTTTTTCCAACACTTTGGTAAATCCGTACTAGCTTCTTTTGAGAGTTGACCATTTTCCTTAAGAGATTCATCATGAGATTTTAATTCTTGAGTAGGAGATTCTAAGGGTTGATCTTGTGGAGAATCTTCATGTAAATCAACATCTACTACTTTCTTGATACAAAAAGGGTTAGTCTCATCAAAGTCAACATGCATAGATTCTTCAATGGTACGAGTATGTTTATTGAAAATGCGATAAGCTTTTCCCTTAGTGGAATAACCAAGAAAAATACCTTCATCCGATTTAGCATCAAATTTGCCCAAATAATCCCTAGTGTTTAAGATAAAACATTTGCATCCAAAAACACGAAAATAAGCAATAGTTGGTGGTCTACCATTCCAAAGCTCATAAGGGGTTTTCTTAATAAGGGGTCTAGTTAGAACTCTATTTAACATATAACAAGCCGTATGAACGGCTTCACCCCAAAAGTATGTAGGCAAGCTATGTTCTTTTAGCATTGTTCTAGCCATTTCTTGTAGAGTTCGGTTTTTCCTTTCCACTATCCCATTTTGTTGGGGAGTTCTAGGAGCCGAAAAATTATGCTCAATGCCAAATTCATCACAAAAATGCACAAAAGGAGAATTCACATATTCACTACCATTATCACTACGAATGCAAGTAATAGAGTAGCCTTTCTCATTTTGCACCTTTCTACAAAGTTTTGCAAATTCATTGAAGGCTTGATTTTTTAAAGCAAGGAACATCACCCATGTATATCTAGTGTAATCATCAACAACAACAAAGACATATCTAGATCCTCCTAGACTAGTGACATCAACGGGACCAAAAATATCCATATGCAATAATTGAAGTGGCCTAACGGTGATGACCTTATTTATGGATTTAAAAGATGAACGATGTTGTTTACCAAGTTGACATGCATCACATAATTTATCTTTATCAAATTTATAAATAGGCAAACCAACAACAAGATTTTTTCTAGACAATTTTGAAATCAAATCCATGCTAGCATGTCCTAAACGTCTATGCCAAAACCAACTATCATTAACCACAGATAAGCATTTAATACGTTGACACATAAGACTCTCAAGATCAACTACAAAAACATTATCCGATCTTTTTGCAATAAAAATAGTATCGAACTCATCATTTTTGAAAACAATGCATCTAGATGCTTCAAATTTAACACTATAACCAACATCACAAAGTTGACTTATACTAAGCAAGTTAAAAGATAGACCCTCAACAAGCAAAACATTTGAAATAAGTAAAGAATTCATATTACCAATGTTACCTTTACCTAAAACGCGTTTTTTAGTATTGTCGGCAAAAGTAACTCTATCACCTTTTGTTTTATATAGATGTGTAAATAATGATGGATTCCCGGTCATGTGTCTTGAGCATCCACTATCAAGGAGCCATATATTTTGCTTCTTAATGCTCAATCCCTACACACAAAAATAATTTAGGCTTTAGGTACCCAATTTGGTTTGGGTCCATGAGGGTTAGTGGATTTTCTTTTTATAGCCCATATAGGCCTTTTCCAAAGTGGCACAAGAGATCCCAAATCCAGTAATTTACGATAGTAACAATGAGATGCATCATGACCAAGTTTTTCACAATACGTGCAAGTGATAGAAGATTTTGAAGAAGATGAAATTGCATTTGAAATTTTTGGTTTTACAAAAACATTTTTCAAGAATTTTTGTTTAGTTGATGGATCATATCCAACACCACTTTTTTCAAAAGCCATTTTTTGAGAACCTAAAATCAAATCCAAGTTTTCTTACCCATTTGTAAATTTTAAAATAATAGCATTTTGATCAACAATCTTTTTCTCTAACAAAGCTTTTTCTTCCAATAAACTTTTCTCAATAAGATGAAGCTTCTCATTTTCATCTATACATTCATCACAAAGATTTTGACAATCTTCCAAAGCTTTTAAAATCTCTTTAGTTCTATTTTTCTCAATTTCTAAATCTTTTGTTAAAACTTTGTTTGTTTCGATAGAGTTTAAAAAATCATTGTAAAGAGAATCAAATGCCTCATGAATATCTTGCTCACTAGCATCATCATTAGATAAAGAGAGTTTAGATTTAGGAGTTACCTCATCATGATTTGCCATAAAGGCAAAGTGAGTTGAACCGGTATCATCATCCCAAGAAGTATCTTCATCATTTCCAAGTTCTCCCATAAAAGCAACAAGATTAACATTCTCATTATCACTTTCTTCTTCATCCGAATTTTGAGTATCCCAAGTGATATTAGCATGCATTGCTCTCTTTGGTTTCTCCTTTTGAAGAAGGGGACAATAAGTTTTGATGTGACCAACTTTTTTGCAATGATAGCAAGTGGGTTCATCTTGTTTGATGGCTCTAACATTCTTTTTATAAGGTGTGGAAGAACTTCCTTTCTTGGCAAAGCGTTTGTATCTCATGAATTTTTTCATATCTCTTGCCAACATAGCTACTCCTTCATCCTCACTAGTTTCTTCTTCATGTGAATTTTCTTCTTCTTCACTTTCCTTCCTTTCTTTTCGTTCTTTCAACTTGCTACTCAAGGCATGGAAGGCAATGGATTTCTTAATCTTCTTCTCCTCATCATCTCTTATCTTTTCTTCTTCAAGCACAAGCTCTTCCGTCATGAGGTTGCAAATGAGTTCATGAACCGTCATTTTTGAAAGATCTTAAGTGTCTCTTATAGAGTTGATCTTTGATTTGTATTTCTTTGGAAGAGCAAATAAGATTTTTCGGCATTGTTCTTTGTTGGTGTACTCTTGACCAAGAGTGTTCAAGGTGTTGACAATGTTAAAAAATCTTTGATGCATAGCATTTAAGGCTTCATCGGGCTCCATACGAAATAGCTCATACTTAGTGATAAAAAGACCAATCTTAGTTTCCTTCACATCTTCCGTTCCTTGATATAATAGCTCCAAGAGTTGCTACATTTCATGAGCCGAATTGCATTCACTCACTCTAGCATATTCCGTGACACTCAAACCATTTATGAGTATGTTCATAGCTTTGTTGTTTTTGGTGAGTTTAGCTATGTCTTGAGCATTGTAAGCATCTTCATCTTTCTCAACCGTTTGACTACCATCAACATAAGGAATGTAAGGACCCTTCTTGATAGCAAGCCACAAAAAGTAATCAATTCCTTTGACATGAATCTCCATTTTCTTTTTCCATCCAAAGTAGTCTTTTCCTACAAAAAGCGGAGGTCTAGTAGAACATGAACCTTCCGGTTGATTAGAGTCCATATCGTTTTTAACTCTAGAAACGATTAAGTACAATAGAGCTAGGCTCTGATACCAATTGATATTCTATATGCGTCCTAGAAGGGGGGTTGAATAGGACAATTGAAATTAATCAGCTAATTTTATTTCAAGTAAATAAAATTAAAAGCTAATTTGAATCCTATTGTTTTAGCAAACTAAATAGTTAAAAACTAGATAATCCTAAAAGACAATATTATCAAACTATTCATGTAAGCATTTTATCAAGCATATAGAGTGCGGAAAAGTAAAGAGTGTAGGGATAGAAAGATACACAACGATGTATAGTGGTTCGGTTTCCCTACATCCACTACCTAAGGAAGCCTCCTTAGGATTTGCAAGATTCTCAACTAATCTTCGTAACTCTTTAACCCGGGTGAGTTTACAAACCCATTACAACCACTTCAAAAACCTTGAAGGAAATACACTTGTGTTTTCACCAACACAAGGAACCAAGTATAGAACCTATACTCACACTACTCTCTTAATCTATTACAAGAACTAAGAGGAAAGGAAAACTGTTTAGGGGTGTTATAATAGCTTGAACTAAACTCCTAAATGAGTGGATATAAACTATGTAGCTTGAGGAATGAATATGACTTGAATGCTCCTTTGAAACCTTCTTGAATGATAATATTAATTGCTCTTAAGATTGGTAAATGGAAGGGATGAGTTGTGTCTTGAATGAGCTTCAATTTATAGCTGAAATAAGCTTCCAACGGTCAAAAGGCTTCTATCTAACAGATAGATTTAAACTCCAACAGATATAAGCTTTGTCCTCTTCTAATAGTGCAGAAACCCTTTCATGCGGTGTACCGCGGGTATGGTCCGGTGTACCGCAAAATCCCTCGTCTTGATTTCATAGCTGACTGACGGGCTACCCTATGCACCGTGTTCCTGGTCCGCGCCTCAGTCCGGTGTACCGCACATTTTCTTAGCTTACTGGTCGGACTAGCTTATGCACCGCGCCTCTGGTCCGTGGTACTGCGGTGTACCGCAAGTCTTGTCCGGTGTACCGCGACGCTGTTCTAAAGAAGCTCAAGCTTAAGATCAAGGATTTAAAGACAACTAATCTAATGAGGGGTTTTGGAAAACCTTTAAAAGTGATACCAAATGAATTTTAGTTTAAATGACTATTTGTTGAATATTAAAACGGGAATAAAAACAAGGTGAGGCTAACAAAATGTACTAGAGTTAGTGTAAATACCTTTATGCGAACTATGATATAAGGTTGGAACCACGTGGATAACTTTGATATAGTTAAACATGGAAGATTAGTGTTAGTTTAAGACTTAGATAAAGTCAAAGTTTATGTACTTGGGATTACTCCTTAATCCATCCATTGGAAAGTGGTATGCAAGGTAATCTTTATAATCCTTTATACTTTCTTCATCTATGGGTTAAATGAGAAGATTGCGCAGAGGTATTTGTGGAGGAACTAGTGTGGTACTACTTTTGACAATATGTGGCTTCTCCTTGGAAATTATAACAATATTTTAAATCACAATTAAAGCAAAACGTAAGGGTGCTAACAATGAGAGACTTTAATAAGTTTGTGGATTGTTGTAATACCACTGGACCTGAGGATCTTGAATATTCAGGTCAATTTTATACATAGGATGACAATCAAATACTTAGTCGGATAGTTCAAGCGATGGGTAATGAAGTCTTGATGCCTCAGATCACTATGTACACATAGACTTTCTTCTATATCAAGTTTATCAAATCATTCACCATGCATAGTGTCATTATTTTTACAAAATATTACGAGAGTCGCCCCATTTTTTTTATTCTTTAATATGTGGATGGATCATAAAGATTATGTGAAGTTGGTTTGTAATAGATGCAATAATGCACACGAACGAGGTCCATAATAATATATTGTTTGTCAAAAGCTTTGTAATTTGAAATCGGATTTGAAGCAATTTAATAAAGAACAATTCTCTTATATTTCAGAAAGATACAAAAGGGAAAGTGAGGCCGTGGAGGTATCCGAGATCAAGTTCCAAAAAAGTATAACAAATAATGGTGACCTTGAAGAGTTGATTGAGCTTTAGAAAGTTGCAAATAGACTTGAGAAGGACGAGATTAGATTTCTCCAACAAAAGGCAAAACTTGGGTATAATCTTAATAAAGGTCGATGTACAAAACTTTTCCACGGTCTCATGAAGAGTAAACAATGTAGAAGGTTTATTGCCAAAGTCCAACTTTCAAATGGAGAAGTCACAACTTCAAGTACTCAAGTTAAGGATGATTTTTTGGATTATTACAAAAGGTTGTTGGGTTCGAAGGTTGATATGACAAGTGTAGATCTTGGAATAATATTTTGACGAATGATCAAGGTTTCGAATTTTGTAAAAGGTTTCCGATGGAGAGATTATAAATGTGATTTTCATAATAACAAATGACAAAACTCCCTAAGTCGATGGTAATTCTTCACTACTCTTCAAGAAATCTTGTGAGCTTATTGTTGATGAAGTAATGGAAGTGGTTCGTGAATTCTTTATTTACGGGTTTTGACTTAAACAATTGTATACTACTATTATTGCTCTCATTCTGAAAAAAAAATAGTTACTTAATCATGGAAAACTATATACCTATATCTTATTATAATGTCATCTATAAATCCATTGGAATGATTATCACAGATCGTATAAAACTAGTTTTAAATGACATTATAGATAAGGCAAAAAATGCGCTTCTTTATGGGCCATCGATGGCCGAGAAGATTAATCTTATGCAAGAGTTGTTGAGAGGTTACAACAATAATAGTAGTTCGTTGCGATACACTATTAAGATTGATTTGTGCAAGACTTCTTACTAGATCTCTTTAAATTTCATTCGTGAGGTATCAATTTTTTGGTATTATATACCAAATGAATTATGTAGTGTGTCACAAACCCTTCTTATTTGGTGGATCCTAAATAGGAAATTCATGGGTTCTTTAAGGGAGAAAAGAGCTTGAGAAACGGTGACCCTCTATCGGCTAACCTTTTTATCTTGTGTCTTGCATACCTCTCGAGAATTTTAAAGATAAATACTAATGTTGGATTTAAATATATCTGAAATATGGTAAAAACAAAGATCACTCAAATTACATTTGCTGATGATATCATGCTCTTAGCTAAAGGTGACCATGCTTCGGTAAAAATACTCATAAATAAATTAAAAGAATGTAGCTAGTTCCTAGGACATCAGCTTAATGTACTTAAATCGAACATTTATTATATGGGTACTAAGAGTGAATTTTTTGAAGATATATTTTGAAGACTACGCAACTAGAGAAATGAGTTATACCGATTTGTTATTTGGGTATACCACCTGGAGTTTCACTTTTTATTTTCAAGAGACTACATACCTATTATTAGTAAGTTGGAAAGATGATGTATCCTTTTAGGTTCCTTTTGTGCTCAGCTGAGGGTTTGTTCCTATTCTTTGATATATTCTCATTTCTCATCTTGTTTTGAAGATTTGTTACTTTTAAAGCATTTTAGGTGTAATTTGTGAAGCTCTTAGGTACAAAGATGTAGGGATAGAAACGGATCGGATACCCTAAAAAATGGCATAACCACATCCACTTCCATTAAGAAAAAGGATAACCAAATTTGCATCCATTAACCATTAGATTTTAGAATTATTTACCAAATCCGCATTTACGAAGGTTTCAGATCATCTACGCTTAATCTGCACCCGTAATTGTTCAATAAGCTTTAAAAAAACCTTATAAAATATTGTTAAAAATAGATACTTAATTATTGGGTTACTATAAAAAGGCATTAGGCAATATAGTAGTAAACTAGATAAAATCAATAAGGTGCAATATGTATGGATAATTTTATCTGGTCGATATTATGTTTGATTTTTTTTATATATAAAATATCTTTCTATATTGTGTATATATTTTTATTTTCTTATTTCTTATACTTTATTAGGATTTTGGATTATCCGTCAGATTATTGTACAAAACCAAATCCTAACGAATTATCCAGCGGTTACCTTTGGCAAGAACCGAACCCACATGGATGCACCATCGGTTCCACTAACGGGTTTTTATCAGATCGGATATCCTTCGGTTATGGTTAATATTCTAACCATTGACATCCCTACAAGGATGATATTAGATGCAAAATCATGGATAAGAAGTCAAGGAAAGGAGATCAACGAAAGAAACCATGACAAAAAACCGTTTTTAGAAAGTGCAAGAGTTGTCGGCCAGAATCAGAAAGCAAATTGTTTCCGATGACATGTGAGATTTACAAAGAATTTGAAGGATACCTTTTATATCCAGGTAGGTATCTGACTTAGGAATGCGTAGCCGCTGATGGTTTGTGATTTGAAGCTGTAACGGAGAAGTTATGAATTTTGCAGCTGGCGTGACTCGAACTAGTCCCCTATTGGAGGAAAACGATTTTGATGGGCTAGGTCATATAAATGAAACCCACAAAAACCCTAAAACGTTTTCTATCTTATAAATATCAGCTATGAACATCAATTATGCACCTTGTTATCTCTATTCTTAGGGTAATGAGCGTTATATTTCTTGGCTTTACCTTATCTCTATGCTAGTTATTCTTAGTTTTAATGTGCACTATTATCTCTTTGCTTAGGGTTTGTTTATGTATGAACCATTGATTATTGTTTTTATGTTTAATTGATTTTGTAATTATTATATTTAATTGATGTTGGTATTTATATTTCCAATGAGTATGTACTTTTAATTAATTCATATTCATATCCTAGCTAAATATTTGAATAATATTGGTATTAGGCTATTGCCCATAAGGAGGGGTCAAATTACGAAACTAGTACATAGAAGTCTAGTGTGTGATAGTGAATGTGATGTCTTGCCTAGCCAGATAGTCGATATTGTTAGGTTTTATCACCAATCCTTGCCTAAGGTCCCCTCACCCAAGTCTTCCTAGTAGTGTTGCGGTTGCTTTCTAACCTACACGGGAGAAAATTAGAGAGACTTTTGAATCCCGACTAATGTAAAATCACGACTTCACCCTTAATCCTAGAACCATTAATTTAGTAGAATAGATTGATACTTGCAAACCTTAAAATATTATCTTATTTTCATATTAATTACTTAGGAGAAAACAACACAAACATTATTTGAGTTGGAGTCGAGGCACATTCACTAAGTCAACTATACTTTGGCTTGGATAACACATAAATCAGATTGTTCCAGTCTCTAGTCTTTTTTGTGAGTTTGATCATTTCACCTTGAGTGAGTTCTTCAAGAGGCTTTACCTCATTTTTTAGCACGCTTACTCCATCTTCAAAATTTTCCTTGTACTAAATTAAAGGATCTTTTCTTGTAATAACCCAAAGCAAGCTAAAATTCAATACATTGTAGATATATCTCCATTATTTTTCTCCATAGTTGTAATTTGTACCTACTAAAAGTGGAGGTATAGTAATAATGAACCTCCCATTTAATTAATTTCTATGTTGTAACTCTATTAACTAGTTAAAATATATATGTAGAGTTAGGATGTGACAAAAATTGCACGTTCTATATGTATTATGTAGAGGTAGGACACTAATCAAGATAATGCCTAAAAAACATTAACAAGACAATTTTAAGTTGGAAAAACTTCTACTACATAATTTATCAATCACAAGGGGGATACAATATGTATTATTTAAGTTTGATAAAAAAATCATGTAATGAAATATAAAGCAAAATATGTAAAGAGTAATTGACAAAGAGTATACAAGTATCTTTGAATGATTTAAACTCCTGATGGCCTAATCCAACACACAAGGGAATGCTACCTTAGGATTTTAAAACTTCTCAACTAAACTTTTGAATTTCTTAATGTGAAATACAAACCAATTACAATGTGATTTTCCCAGGCACATTCACCAACCTAAACTTGTGATTTTTATAGTCTTAATAACAACCATATTTTCGTATCAACATTAAGAAAACACAACCACTACACACAAGAAAACCTTCTCTCTTCTCTAATATGGGAGTTACCCTTCCTAATCTAGAGCAAGATGATTAAGTATTTAATAATGACTATAATATAATATAAAACTATTCTGAAGAGTGGATAAAACTTTGAAGTGTATCATGCTAAAAAAATGAGGATTATAACTTAATTTTAGAAGCTTGAGATCTCTTGGATGATTACTTGGATGATAAGAGTATCTAATGTAGTTGAATAGATGAATAAATGCTTCATCTGAGCCTTCTTATATAACCATTGATTTCCTCAATGGTCTTAATCTTCATATTTGTGATGAATTAATCTAGTTTATAGACATCATTTTAGATGTACTATATTCTTAGTTGAGGGATTTTTTTTCTATTAATCGTTAGTTTCTGAATTTTTGCATTGATTTGGAGGTTTATTACTTTTAGAGCATTTTGAGTGTAATTTGTGTGTTAAATGTGAAGCTATTATGTATAATGATGATATTATATGATAAATCAATTTTAAGGAGTTAAGGAAGAAGACCCAAGGCGAAATCAAGAGTTGAAAGGAAAGAATCTGGTTTTAGGAAAGTGCAAAAGCTGCCAAAAGTTGTTGTTCAGCTGTGA
The DNA here is from genome assembly GCA_029959085.1 of Nemophila menziesii. NCBI lineage: Eukaryota > Viridiplantae > Streptophyta > Magnoliopsida > Boraginales > Hydrophyllaceae > Nemophila > Nemophila menziesii. Next base: position 42,071,456 of record JARWIR010000007.1, on the reverse strand, counting down.
AGGCGTGTAGTATTTTCGATGTTGCATTAAATAGACAAGGAATTTGAAAGAGACCTTTTATATTTGGAAAGGTCTTTGAATTACGGTCTTTTCGATACTAAGATCACTGGATTTGGAGATGTAACGAATGATTTATAAATTTTTTAAACTCTGAAGGTCAACCAGTCCCTATTATTAAGGAAAACAAGTTTGAGTTGGATTAGGACTTAAGACTTGACCCATGACCTAGATTTCGACCTAACACCTATATATTACCATATAACTTTGTAAATAGGTCCTTGCTTAATTATTAATATATATTACATTTAGAGATCATCCACAAGTTGACCAGTAGAGGAAGACAAGAAGCTGGAGAGTGACAAACGCATCTTCTCTATCCTTCCAGTCTACCATTAGGGTAATCTGTATTACATATATAACATAAGGTTGATTTCCTTATAGAGTCCACAAGTAATCAGTGATTGCCCATCAGGTCCAGCCCACCGTAAATGACAGACTTGCCCCTAGTTACCCATTAATTGGAGATTTGTTACCAAAACTAAAACACTAAAATCGTGCAATCAGTTAAAAATTTAAACAAAGAAATTAAAACAAACAAAAATCGCTAAAATCATGCAATCAATCAAATCAATAACCTAGAAAAATTACAATCAGTAACTAATAAAATTCAAATGCAGCAACTGATGAAAAACTTGAAACTTTTGTTCAAATGGACGATGGTGGGTTGTCCACTAAACTCGATGGGTAATGCTTTGTAATATCGATGGTGTGAATGTTGAAGTCGTTGGGTTAGTAAAAATTGGTGCAGACTATGAAGGTGGGGATGAAGATGATGGGTAATGCTTTGTAATATCGATGGTGTGAATATTGAGTTCGATGGGTTTAGCCTTTAGTGCTGTCGTCTATTGGTAGTGGATTATGTGTATGATATTGATGGGTTGCATTTTAAAACTAATGGGTTACGGTGGGTCGGATGTCAGGCGCTGATGGTCAGAGTTTGTATCAAGAGGGGCGGCGTGAATGGAGTTTGGTGGTGGTCGGTGTTGAAGGAAGAACGATGGTGCGTGGGTCGGCTTCTATGGAGGAGAACGGGAGGTTGGGTGGTGCTTGTTGTTTTCGCTGTGTATCTTCTCGGCGGTGGCTGATGGTCGGAGTTTGGATCAAGAGGGGCGGCGTGAATGGAGTTTGGTGGTGGTCGGCGTGAATGGAGTTTGGTGGTGGTCGGCGTGAATGGAGTTTGGTGGTGGTCGTGGTTTGTGTATGAGAATAGATTTGTTAAATCATTAATTGAGTTTCCCATAATAAAAAGCAATATTTAAGGGATTTAAATCAATTAGCTAATAATATGGAATTGGTTACATGCGAGAATCAATAGAATCTTATATATGATCTGATATAGTCAGGGGCATCGATGGTATAGAATAATATCAGCTGGACCTGGATGGGTAAAAATGATGGGTTGGACCTGTTAGGGGTGGATAGTTGGGTTGGTGGACTTAATTGGCTAAAAACTCATAACTTAACTATGTTTCTAATCTCTTTATTCTTTAGTTGTATTTTTTTATCTATGAACTAATTTTCCCATATCTTGGTTTTGCAGTATGTATAGTTCTTGAATTTTATATCTATATTCTATGTTATTAGGGAAAGTGACAGTTAATTAATTGAGCTTCTTATTTACATATCCGTATTATGTGCTTTGACATATTCCAACCCTAGATCTGGCCAATCTTAGGACCACCCTTAGTAGTTGGATTGTCACCCTGATGGGGGATTCAATTATAGACAACACCTCATAATTGTCTAGTGTGCGGTAGTGATCCTGATAGGCTTGCCTAACTAGATAGTCATTAATTTTTAATTTAACCACCGATCATTGTGTAGGGTCCCCTTACCCAAGTCCCTTGATAGTGTTGAGTTTGCTTCCTAAGTATACTCTGATGAGAGTTAGGAAGATTATAGAATCCCGACTATTTATATTTGCTTAAATCACTCTTATAATTAGAATACTGATGTAGAAGGATAGGTGCATACTAGAAGATCTAAGCTAATATTCTCATCTCCATTCTCTTAGTTTATTTATTTGCATTAGTTTAATTATTGTCTTTGATTCCTTATCTGAAAACCAAACAAATATTATTTCTTTATTTCATTCTTTCAGTGTTGACAATTAATCTCTACTATGCTTTCTCATCTAAACACGACTCTGGGCTTACCGATAAATCTCTACGAACGAACTTTACTTATTAACTATAACTTGCAAACGATTTGCACACTTGCAGTGAGTTTCTTGTGGCAGTAATGGGTGTGTGTTCTTTACTATTAGTTTTATTTATCTGTTATTTTATCACATCTTTGTCACCACCACTTATTCCGTCATTTAATGTTGAAACATGTGAAAAAGAAAATCTTGGTTCATCAGATTGGCACCCAGATTTTATGTTTTTTCCCATATAACACATCAGTATTAAATGCCCCAACTAAAACATTTTTCAAATGCACGCACGCGCACACACACACACAAATATATATATATATATATATATATATATATATATATATATATATATGATATATATATCATAATGGATCAACACCGTGATGTTTTCATAATTTCGGCATCACGGATGACATTGGCATCCCGATCTTCAAGTTTCGGCAACCTAGAAAAATTATATAATCGTCATATAAGACATTTTGTAATGTTTCCCAAATGTAAAGACTTTATTCACATGAGATTCTAGAATTAGATTCTTAGAAAGTTTGTAGTTTATAGCACTTTCGGATTGCAAACGGGTAAAGAGACATGACATAAAACGTGTTCAATAAATGTGAGAGTGTAAATGTGTATTTTTCCTACGTAGACATGTTTGGATGATTTTTAGCTTTCTAAATGATATATTTTTTAAACATAGAATTACACAATTTGAAAATTGACAACAATTTAAGATATAAAACACAAAGATTTGTCGCATAAAAATACACTAGAAGAGAGTTTGCCCACAATCAATGTCTCCTTGACCTTTTGTATTTCTTATTACGGGTTCAGTATCCCGTTATATATGAAAATTTGATAACAACAACGGTAACTTTCCAATTTTTGAGAAGAAAAATATGAGTTGTGAGAATATTTCAATAACTCATCAACAACATTACTTATTTGAATTTTAATATCAGTTATGGTAATTTTTCCATAACTCAACTTTTGTGTTATTAGAATTTTTCCATAACTCAACAATGACATTAATTACGTATTTTTCCTATCAATAAAATACTTAACATGGTTCGTTCCTACGAAATCTCGCTGATTTGGTATGATTTTTAGGTGAAAAATTTGGAGGAGAAGTTTTTTGGCATTGCAAATTTTTGTTAGAGCAGAAATAATTATGTAAAAAATCTAGACAATTTTTGCATGTTTTTCAACGACAAGTAGGTGCCTTATTATATCTTTATTAGTAATTCACCCATAAAACCATGCAAATTAGGATATAAATACAGTATGAAAATAAATAAAATCCAAGATTATTATATATGACACCCTCTCAAACTCAAGTTGGTTGATAAGAGACCATCTTGAGTATGTAATCTAGACCAGGGTGACGTGTCTTGAACGTTGTTGGTTGAAAAGTGTGGCAACGGTGTTGACGTGGTGACAATATCGATGTGGTGGTATGACATTGAAGTGGAGTGATAAGTAGAATGTCGAGAATCATAAAGCAAGAATCGAGTGTTGATTGATTTAGCAAAATGAGATCCATTGGATATTTTGATAAGATCAAATTCTACAAGAGAATGACATGACAAAATTTATACAAAAAGGAATTGGTGAGTTTTCTACGGAAAGAAAACACCGATATATCAAAATTGAAAGTGAGTAATGGGCATAATGAGCATAGATTTACCCATTCATGTCATTTCAAGATACAAAATAATTAACCAGTTGGGGTTAGATCAACTGGCCAAGTCCTTGGTTCTCCTTCTAAGCGGTATAGGTTCGAGCCAAGTTAATGACTCTGAGTCCGAAGTGACTCTCCGATGTATTAAAAACGATACAAGATAAATGACGTGCGAACATGACCCGAGGTAGAATTGTGAAGTAGAGAAAAAGTACCTCCAATTAGAATTAGAGGTACAATAACTTGTGAATAGAACAAGAGAACGAACTAGGGTAGAGTAATCAGATAGACGGATAATTTGGATAGTGTAAATGAATTTGAAATGTTAAAATTTCTCAAGATTGCAGATGTAGTGTTTTAACTCTTCCAAAATGGGATTTTTATGTTTATTATGACATAAATGATACGGAAGCTAGAAACACAATATTACGGTGAAAGGTGGGAGAAAGTGGAAGGTCGGTAAAATGAACTTTTTGATGTTCTAGAATAGTCTCGACGAGATGCACATTATGGTAATAGAGGTGAGATTATAAATGAGTGAACAAAGCTTGGACCTAGAGGCATTTTGGAGATGTGGAAGCGATTAAAACAATAATGAGAGACCATTTGGATATATTGCTCTAATACCATGTTTGAAGAAACTGAAGAGGAAAGGCATATACAAGAAATAAATATCTGGAATCTTCTTCGTTATACATTAGAACCCACACTACTAGACTAAGGGGGTACTGAAAATTTAAAACGTAAAAACTCAAACCATGGACGATGAAACACTTTTTGTAAAGGAATCAACTATTTTCTTCTCGTAGGATACGTGATGAAGATGTATAGTTGTATCGACAATCTTATCGTAGGATTGAATTGGGTATCAGATTCTTATTTATAGGTAGGTAGGGAAGGATTTGGATATGAATCTATGGTTATTTGGTGATGTTTTGGTGTGAGGTAGAGGTCTGATGAAGCTTTCATGGTGTTTTAATGGAGTTTGGGTCTGAAATTTCGTGTTAGGATGGTTGGAAGAGGCTAGGTTAACCCCTTTAAGGTAAGAATCCAATTAGGAATCATATTCATCTCTTCAAACCGCCTCATGCGGTGCACCAGACGATCCCTGCGGTGTACCGCAGGTGACGTCATGGCTACCGTGGCGACGGGTCTTCGCATTTAACGACACGGTACGGAAAGGTTGACTCTCGGCATTGACCCTGATTTCCTTACCATTGTAACGGTTTTTGTGAGGCGTGGTGCACCGGTATCCATGTGGTGCACCGCATGGTAATTCTGGATGACACCGAAAAAAATACGTTTTTTTATTTTACCTCCAAATCAGTTTTTATCCACTCCATTGGATAGATCTCGGAAAATATGCGATTTAGACTCGAGGAACAGTGAACTCCGACCTCCGTGCGCAAAGTTATGACCTTTTGAAGTTTTTCATACCGTGACACGGTTTTTCGCATTTGACGATATGGTAGAGGTGCGGTGCCGCGACTCCCTCAAAATACCTCTGTCCAGCAATTATAAACTTCAAAAAAAATTCAATTTTTTCACCCCAAACTCGAACCCTTGCATACCTACATACCAAAAACACTTATACCTTCCTTATTACTGCAATATGCACTCAAAAACACGTAAACTAACTAAAAGGAACAAAAACATAAATACATAAAAACATAAAAGATTGCGAGATGTCTTCCAAGAGAACTCTTGTTTAAAGTTGTTTAAAGTTCGACGTGTTAACTCGGTGATTATGTCTTAACATCACCTCCCCAACAATGAATGGGCTTATTAATATCTAGTCCGCGAAATTTGAATCTCTTGCCTTTCACTCCCACGAACTTCTCAGATCTATTCTTTGTAACCATGAATGGTCCCATCAAAAAATTCTTGGGTGTACGTGCTTCTTGTGGTAACTTGCTTTTATATATATCACTACACTCCTCTGGCAATCCAATCATCCCCCCCCCCCCAGTTTCTAAAATTAGTTTGTTAGAAAGAATGTACTTCATGAATTTAAGATATTTTGGCATTCTCTTGAGAGCTTCTACAAACGGTATGTTGATATCTAACTTGCTCACCATATCAAGGAACTTCTTGAATTCATTTTCATTGTTCTTGTTTTTGGCACGTGATAGGAATGGTGGAGGAGGACGTGTATTGTTCACCACTAAGCTTTTCTTCTTTTCAGGTGTCTTCTCTGTAGGGAAACTATTTGGTTCAATTATCTCTTCGATTTTATCTTCAATTGTTTATTCAACCACCTCTTCAGGAGTAAGGGTTGGTTCTTTTGGTCGTTTCGTTTCTTCCACTCTAGGCAGAGGTAATTGTAATCCACTTCTTAGTTCAACCGTATAACAAGCATCATCTTGAGGAGTTATAGTATCACTCAGAAGTTGCCCTTTTGGTCTGCTCTGTATTGCACTCTCCATCTGTGATATAGTATTCTCAAGATCTTCAATAACCCTCTCTTGTTGTTGAATTATTTGTTGATTCACCTTCATGCTTTCCTCAAGAACTTTCATAAATTAATCTAGATTTTGATCCATACTTGAAGGTTGCGATGAAGGTTGCTCATGTGTAGCTTGTTTCGTTGAATACGAATGTGGTTCTTGATAATAATCTTCATTCTTTGGAAATTGTTGATAGATTGGTTGTGGTTGATAATAATTTTGAGGTCGAGTTGTATGATAGTTACCTTGATTCTGATCCAATTCTGATTATGTGGGGAATAATAATTAGCGTGACTCCCTTGAGGATGATAATAACCATTCGAGTAATGGTTTATTTGATGAGATACAACGGAAATCGAAGCTTGATTATGAATACAATTCTCCCATGAATGATTTCTTTCTTCACAACCAGGACATGAAGTTAATGCCTGTACTAGATTTACCTGAGCTGTCGATCTGCTCTCCATACGTGATTTTTCTTGTAATTCCTTGAGTTGTTGGTTTAATTCTTCGATCCTTAGATCTTCTAAGAAATCTTCTTCTTTTTCTGATTCTAACGCCCAACTTCTCTCGGTTTCAAGAACTCTTTCCATGATAGTATGATCATCCTCTGGATCTAATGACACAAAACTTCCATCTCCTGAATTATTTACCTTTGTCTTGGACTTGCTGTTGAGTCGTCCATAGAACATGGTCAATTGATCTTTGGCGAGGAGACATGAAATGGACACCTCCCTTTCTTCTCGTTAAAACGTAACCATGCTTCACCAACACTTTCCCCCTCTTCTTGCATAAATTGCTCTAACTCCAACATATCTTTTAAACGTCTACTATTCGGATAGAATCGATCTAGGAATTTTGCTTGGAGTTTATCCTCATCTAGAATTGAATGAGGGTGTTGGTAGTCATACCAATCGCTTGCACTTCCGGTTAAAAAGAACCGGAACATTATGTAGTACATTTGTTCCTGAGTGACACCTTGAACGATGTAAGCATCACAGATCTGCATGAATTTCTAAATATAACGAACTGGATCCTGATGTGCAGCACCACTAAATCGGCCATAACTCAAAAATTGTTCAAGGATGCTCGGATCAGGCCTGAATTTAGCGGCTTGGATTTCTGGAGTGCAGCGAAAAGATCTACGTTTACTCTTTTGATTGCTTATCTAAATTCCCAGCCGATTTGAAGTTATTTTCACTTTAATGGACGTAGCTACCGAATTTCAGATTTACTTGGTAACTTTTTCTTTCCTATTTTATCTCTACTTCCTTTTATCTCTTAATTTCTTCTATATCTTCTTTCATTGTCACTTTAGAATTGATTTGCCATCTAATTATATTTCATATATCTTTAAAGCTTCACATTAACACACAAATTAAACCAAATATGCTCTAAAATAATAAATCATAAAATCAAGACAAAAAATAAGAAATTATCAAAATATGAATAAAAATCTATAATTTATTAATCATAAACACCTAAAATGATGTCTCCAGCCTTGATTATTATATCAAAAATAGGAAGACATCACTTACGTACCAATCAATTCGTAAGAAATATCTAGTCGGGGGTTACTGGAAACCCTTTAGTTTTTTGGGCAATTTTTGAGGGAAGAGTTGTCGATTTCTATAACTTTTCTTTTTCTGATAATCTAGTATTAGTTTTCTCGAGATTTCTTGGATTGTTGGTTGCAAATCTCCCATGGAAAACTTCGAGGTAAGCTTTAGTCTTACTCAATAATTGAAATTGATAGAATTATGGTCTCTTTTGGTTTTAATTAAGGTTAGTAGGGTGAAAGTAGATGAAGATGCACTTTTTGTCAGGAAGTAACAATATTAAATCTTTATTCACTCTCTTTGTCCTTTGTGGTTCAAACCCACTTTGATTGGTATTTTGAAGGAATTGTGATATTTCACTCTCCATGTTACTATTATTGGTAGCAGCGTAATTGATCGCGATTGAGATCCTCCAAACGGTTATGTGATTTTTTATCCCTATTATGGTTCCGAAAGTGACTTCGTAGAACGTGGGTCTCCGAAACGCTCGAACTTTCAAGCGGGGGCCTTGAAAAAGAATGAGAGGCTTGAACGTCAATAGAAATCCTTCCCTTTTTTCGGAAGAAAAGGAGGATCCGTTGGGAAGCGGAGTGCCCCACTAAGCCTATATATTAGTTTCAAAATCTTAATACTACCTTGATTTAAATATAAGATTTTTGACCCTTCTGAACTATAATTTAACTAAATAAAAATATCAGAACAATTTCTCAAATCTTAATAAAAATATCAAAACAATTTTTCAAATTTTAATAGATGTTTTAACTTTCAGTTTTTTTCGAGCAAATCTTAAATCTGTTCTGAGAGTGTGGATGTATTATTTGAAAATATTTTTTTAAAAGATAGGAATATATTGTTTCTTACGTATTAAGGTACTAAGAGTTATCAGTTTGTTTGTTATCACATAAATTTTGTTGTAATGTATTCTAATTTCTAATAAACTTGTTAAGGGAAAAAAATACTCCAAAAGTAAACGATGTTTGATTAGATTTTTTTCTTCAATGATTAGAGTATTTGAATTGTCCAAGTTAACATGGGGTTGTGGAGAAATTATTTAAATAAGAGGATTTAATCTTAAAAATTGGAAAAGTTTGTGAGCTTAAGAGGTCTTCAAGTGGACTATTTCAAGATCTGATCCCAAAGCTCTCTAGTCTCTTGTTATGGGATTTCGTACGGGGTTCATATTCATATTTTATTCATTTTATATATAGTATGATGAATATTTAATACCAAATGCCAAGAAAACAAGCATTGGTCCTCTGTGAATTATCATTTAACTTTTTAACATAATTTAAAATGATTATCAACATGGGTTGACTCTCATTCATGTATATTTGTGAGATCAAACTATACGCTTTTTTGTCTAACAATTTTGCCCCATTTCCATGAGAAGAAGGATTTGGATCTTCTTTAAGTGGGTTATTCTTTTCTAATGAAAGTTAATAATTTTTCTATACTAAAATTATATTCCATCCGCTCCATAGAAAATGTCTACCTGCTAAAATTAATATTCTAAAAAAATTGTCCACTTAAAATTTCAAAATCCTTTTTTTCCTATTATTTTCATTATTACCCTTATTAAAATATTAACATTTATATTTCTAATATATATTTGAAATATCAAGATACTTTATAAGGAGTATTTTTACAAGTGTTAATTGCTAATTAATGCTTATTAAAAAATTTATTTTGAAAAAGGTACCTAGAATAAGATACTTTATTGAAAACAGCCTCACCCCAAACTAATAAACACGCGTGCATCCGTGAATTGTTTTTAAAATCGTCATAACTAATTCTAAAAAAAATCAAAAAAATCAAAAAATTATATATTTGGATAAATCAAATTAATATTTATATCTATGATTTTTTTCGGAATTTTCTGATTTTTTTGATTTTTTATAAAAAAAAATTCGCAGATACGAAATTTCATGTTTATTTCACGGTTTAAAACATGGAATTCCATGTTTAAAATATGAAAATCCGTGTCTGCGAAAAAAATAAAAAAAACTCAAAAAAAAATAAAAAAATCATAGACGTAAATATTAATTTACTTTATTCAAAAATACAAATTTTTTAATTTTTTGATCTTTTTTGAATTAGTTATGACGATTTTAAAAAAAATTCACAGACGCGAGCGTGTGATGGAATTAGTAGTAGTAGGTAGTGGTGGTGGTGGTGTTGGAGGTGGTGATGGTTGTGGTGGATGTAGTGGTGGTTACATACATGGTGGTTGTGGTGGTGGAAGAAGTACCCTATTATTTGTTTAATATATTTAAAAATTAATATTGTATTAAAATAAAATAATATATTTAATAATAAGGGTAGTAAAGGTATGAAAAATATAAAGGGGATGTTTTCTATAAAGAATTACTTTATTAGGCATTTTTTTATAAAATAAATTATTGAAGGCATAAAAAAATAATTAGAGAGCTTAATGGGGATGTTATTAACAATAACCTCTTTTTATAATAGTGAATGCAATTATTATGGTTCTTAATTAGTGGGGAAAGCTAAGTGGACAAAATTTGTGGAACGGAGAGAGTGCTTTTTATCAGAATTATATACGTAAGGAACGTTACTTGGGAATTGCATAAAGATTCAATTCCTAAGGAGCTCTTATGAGGAGTATTGGAGAAGAATGGTTAAATTTTGGCATATATTAAACAAGTGAAGACATGTATAAGATAAATAGTGAATTTTCCTTGAACCCCTTCAAGGAAAATTCGTAAGCGCCTAATTAACCTTCTTCCTTCTTTGGTTGATCGACCAACCAAATAAACAACTGAAACATTAGCCTCTGGTCACAAAATGGAGCAATTTCCCTCCGTAGATGCAACCCTTAAACGTACGAACAAGAGACTTATGTTCGAATTGTAGATTAAGGGTGATGTAGTCCTACTTTTCCACATAAGCTGACATTGATTTCGACTATATCGACTTCAAAAACAAGTTGAGGAAGATGAGCGGTCATGGGACAAAATTTGTGATCCTTGTTATCATCAATACTGGCGAACAAACAACCCTTGAATTAATTATTAAACTAATGGATATGGAGGAACTAGTAGAAGATGATGATAGTTAATTGGAGATTGATATACCTTATGTTTTGCGCACCAGAGACGAAAACTAGAAGGCATCCATCTATGAGAAAATAGTGTAGTCATTTATTAGGTCATGTGATAGATTACAAGTAATTATTATCGAAACTACGACAAATCTGGAACTCAAAGGGAACTTTGAATTAGTTGGCGTGGGGCTTGGCCACTTAATGGCAAAATTCGCTAACAAGTGAGATTTTTTGTTTGCTCTTGAGGGTGATTCCAAATATACTAAAGTCACCAGTGAGAAGTGGATAACTGTCAAGTACGTCGGGGCGACCAGGAAACAAACTCAAAGGAAATGGGAGCTTTGTTGGAACAACAAATATATCTCAGAACGAAGCTGGTTCACGATCTCAGGCCCTTTATATTGAAGAAGAGGAGCTTCATTTGAGATTTCAAAATTCTAAGGTGTAATTTTAGGTGGCAACCGTATCCAAAAAACATTCTAGGTGGCAAAAAATTCAAAAAATATCACAAGAGCAAGACGACTAGTAAGAATCCAGGGACGACACATTGTGGATAAAATTTATGGTCACAAAATTATACCGGGTCCAAACTTTGAACTACATGGGAAACTTACAATAATTCTAGAAGTAGTGGAATTAAACAAGTGATTGATAGGAGACTTATCAAGTAAAATTTGGAAAAAAATAGTGCTACGAGCTGCTCCGAGGGGAAAGAATATCGAATGGTACTGAGGGGATGCAAGAGAAATTAGGGTTGACATTAACATGCATGTGGAACTAGAAAACCATAGTGTGAAAGATATCCGAGTGGACGTACCAATTGTAGATGGGGAAAGCGTTTCTTCTCAACAGCTGGCCAGTTCAGAGAAAAAGAGGCCTGATGTAATAAATGGTAAGGAGTTGTGCCCTTCGCCCAACTCTACGCTTGAAGTGAGAAGTGTGTTCCCACAACTAAAACCAAGTGATGACATATGGTAATGACAACAACTCTGATTCAATGGAAAGTCAGGTCCCTGAATCTTGACCCTACCACTTCATATATGCATGATGACTCAATGCACGACATTGACGATTTGATCATGGTATCACCATATCATGAGCGTTTGTTTCTTATGTACACATATTTTATTCAATGAATACATCAAATAACGTAATCTTAATACGGATGGAACAATTACTGTCGTCTGTTAAATATTATGGTATTGCAGGGTTCTTAATGACTTTATGGAGGCCTACCGTGTATGGTTAACGATAGTCGAACCACACATTATCCGTGACAATGAAAATAAAATATTGCTGCCTCCCCGAGCAAGGACAATTCGGTTCGTGTTTATTGTGAAACATATAAAGGGGTATATGGCTAATTTAGGATAAACCTAACATTAATGTGTGTGTCCTATCAGCGGGTCGCTAGGTTCTTAATATTGATGTAAGCATGCATGATTGTATACCATGGATTTCTCAGCGATATATGCACCTACATATCCGTCAGAGCATGAGGAATTATGGAATAATCTTAGTCAGGATTTTTAGAATATTTGATCCCCTTGGCTAATAGCCGATGAATATAACTAAGTTAGGAAAGAAGATTATATAAAAGGAGGGTTCAAGGTATTACTTGACATATTGAAAAGTTCAAAGCATGTAGACATATTTGTGGACTAATTTACTTGGGTTTTGAGGAGCCGACATTTACGTGGTGTGATTCCTGAAACACAATTCAACATGTTCCATATACACAATTTAGCACATGACTTTGTATTTCCTTTGTCCGAGGAGATCGATAGTGAGTTATTGGTTTTAACATTATATCGTCATGTTTAATGAGTGAATAAAGCCAACTGTTGGAGATAAACTCACATTGATGGGTATTATATTTGAAATCTTGATGTAGTATGTTTTGGGCTCTATTTCAAGGCAAAAACCATATGTTCTTAATTGGATTTGTAAGGGTTTGTGTAGGTGAATTAACATTTAGTTGGAGTTGTGTGCACTCCTTTTTGGCCTTAGGATGGAATATGAGTAGGGCTTAACTAATTTGTGTACTAAGACAAATTCAAGAGAGTTACATACGCTAGTGAAGTGCGATTATGGATCTATTAAATGTGCTACTACGAGAATGTATTTATATCTTGTGAAAAAATATGAGTTTGGGGTAGGACGTATCAATTGCCAGACTAACATTAAGCAAATTATCTAGTTAGAAGATAAGCAAAATTGATAATTAGACCGATGCAGTATGTGAACCTTCCGTTATAGTTTAGAAGGACAGCTATATATTACCATAGATATGAATGGCCATAATTATGCCTAGATCGTTTTTTAGCACTCAAGGTTTAATAAAAATTAATTTATAGGTCTATTTATTATAAAAAAATTAATAAAAAAGTCAGATCCAATTAACCAGGGGTGGAGCCAGTAATTTTTAGTTGGGGGGGGGGGGAGGGGGGGGGGCTAAAGGTGTACGAGGGCATCTCTGGATTTTTCTTTAGACTTATATGCACTATAGGTCTATATATTATAAAAAAATTGTAAAAAAACTTTATATTATATAATACTCACTATAATTGTTAATATAAATTTTTTAATTGATTATCCTTTATGTAATATAAAATAAAATATAATTTATTATAAAAAATATAATTATAAGTGTAATAAAATGAATTTTAAATATTAGGGGATCTTTTTTCTTTTTAAAATAGAAAGTTCTTCCATCTAATATTGGATAAGTCTACACCAATCATATTAATACATATACCCTATGTTTTAAACTTAAAAAATAACTAACTAATTAATCTAATGACATGTGTTTTGGTATAATAATCTATATATAGATATGATGTGAATATCTCCACTATTAGATATAAGTTTTACCCTTTTAAAATAATAACCAAGAAAGGCCATGGTACCCTAACCTCCAACCTTCACGTGGCTCGACTACAAATAACCTATATTTGTTGTCTCAATTATTCTATATAAATATTTTGTCAAAAATCCAAGGGGAAAACATTTTTGAGTAATAATATATACCACCAAAATTCATACCACCCAAATATTACTCAATGACGTAGCGTGAATTGGTTGGTTACAAATCTTTAATCAAATCATGAAAATAAATACATTAACAATTTGTAACCAACAGATTCAAGCCACGTCATTGGATGGTATTTGGGTGGTATGAATTTGGATGGTATATATCATTACTCAACTTTTTTAACCATCCGATACAAAATTTAGTCAATTTTATTTTGATACTTTATTAATTTATTCAAAGAGTAATAATATATACATTCAATATATCATTCATAATTTAATACTAATTCAAATTTACTTAAATATGAGGGGTATATTAGAGGAATAATTTTAAACAGATAAATCAGTACTCATATTTAAAATAGTGAATGCATGTGAAAACAAATGCAACTTCATCCCAGAAGAGTGGCTAGGAGACTAAATAAGTGTTACACACAGCTAACATAAAGGACAGTTAATATTGTCAGATAGGTCAATGACTTCAAAAACAATAAAATAACAGTAAGTAGGTGATTTAGGCAAGGGGCAAAGTAGGATGTGACTAGATTAAAGGGGGCTCCTATACATTAGGTCACGGCAAAAGGACCACTCTACAATATTGCTGAGGGGGGCAATTTAGTCTTTGCAGTTGAAGTTGCTACATTGCAATAAACTATTCATGTAAGCTTGATACACATGTCGTTAATTAAGGATCTAATTAAAGTCAATACTTAGATGCGTCGTAATTATGTATCTCTTAATATATACATCCGTCTTTGAGACGAAGGAATTGACTTTGGTGCCTCAAAAGCAGCAGAAAAGAAAAGCAAAAGTAGAGAGAGAAATAATATCAATATGGGAAGAGAAGATCAAGAAAGTGAAATGAAAATTGATCTATCACTCAAGCTTGATACTCAAGAAGAATCAGGCAAAGAAGATGAAGTAGAATTGGAATTATCAAATGAAGAACAAATTGATAAAAAGCAAAGTTCAAAATCTATACAAACTGAAGATATCGTAACCATAGATAAGAGTTCCATTGCAGAAAAGTCGAAGATGAAAGAGGTACGTTTATACTATTTATTTTCCATGAAAATTACCTATCTAAAAAACTTTTGTTATCACTTAATTATGTGTTCCTAGGGTTTAAACGCTATAATCAGCAATAAAACATGACGTGTAACACTAGCTTTTTGTAGAAGCAAACTATATTAATATATATTTCAATGATCTAACGATTGGATTCTTATGCATCAGTTATCAGGTTTGCATGAGGAGATGAATCGCATGAAAGATGAAAATAAAGAATTAAAAAAGGTTGTTGAGCAAACCATGAAAGATTACTATGATCTACAAATGAAACTTTCTGTTATCCAACAAAATAATCAAAACAAGGTAATAAATACCCATTTTAATGTTGTAGTAAATCCACTAGACTCTCAAATGGTAATTATAATTGATTTACTTTAAATTTTAATTTGCTAAATTTAGGAAAATCCCAATTTTTTCCTTGCCCTTAATGGAAATATTGATCATGAAAATCCTAGTAGTCAAGAGCCAATTAATGAAGGTCGTGAAATTGGAAATACTCATCAAACACCCTCATCTCCTCCGTCACATGATCATGGTGGTGGCGATCGGTTAGGGTTATCATTAACGCTGCAAAGCAATACAAGTAGAGTCGAAAGAGATGAAGTCGAAAAGGCGAAGAATGAAGATCATCATAGAACTATAATAGGAGGATTGATTACACCATTAATACAAAGAAAGCCAATACTAGGGGGCAGCAACAGCAGTTTCGGGGGAATTAGTCATGTTAATTCTCCAGCTAATAGAAAAGATAGGGTTTCAGTCAGAGCTAGATGTGAAACAGCCACAGTAAGTGAAAATTCAACATTTATAAATATAGTATATTATAATACTTTTAAATTGATGTATAAATATAACAACACTTTAGATGAATGATGGATGCCAATGGAGAAAATATGGTCAAAAGATCGCAAAAGGAAACCCTTGTCCACGAGCCTATTATCGTTGCACCGTGGCTCCTGGATGCCCCGTGAGGAAACAGGTATATGTAATGATTATAATTTTATGTAGTTCTTTTACTAAATAATTTGAATATTTCCTTTTTAGGGCTTATTAAATAAATTCAAGTTCTTTATTTAATCTAATTAAATGACATTGTTTGAATAGGTGCAAAGATGTTTGGAGGATATGTCTATATTGATCACAACTTATGAAGGAACTCATAATCATCCATTGCCCGTAGGTGCAACCGCGATGGCATCAACTACATCGGCAGCTGCATCCTTTATGTTCATGGACTCAAACAATTCCCTTTCAAATGACACCAATATTATGTCCAATTTCAACCAAGCATTGCCCTTTCCATTCCCTAATCCTCACATAATAAACTCATCAAACCCTCATCATGATCCTTCAAAGGGTGTCTTATTCGACCTCACAAATAACCCTAGCTCTTCAAACTCTTCACCACCAATGAACTTTTCTTGGATGCCTAAGATTGGTAATTTTATTAGTGGTAATAATAATAATACACATTTAAATAACTTTTTCTCTGGTCCAAAACTAGGGGATAATAATGTGAGTGCAATTGCTTCTGATCCTAAGTTTAGGGTTGCTGTCGCAGCTGCCATTTCCTCATTTATTAATAAAGAAAGCAAACCAACTCATCCTACAATGCCTTCTAATTTAGTCCCTAAAAATGGGGACAATGGTGGCTCATCAAGTACCAACAATTGGGTCCTAGAATCTTTCCCCATTAATGGTAAGCCAATGGGGCAATGATCTCCACGAGGAAACGAGATATACTTTGGAGAATAAATGATTTACAAATGAGCAAACTTTACTCAACTCGTGACCAGGGTTACCTGGACAACTTGGTAAGAATATGGAGAAACTTAGTAAGAATGTTAAGAAATGATCTCCATGAACGAATATATATACATTTATAGTTTATTTTTTGTAATTGATGATACTTGTAGAGAATGGTGCATCATAGAATTCTTTTCTTGTTAATTTATTTGGCGAAGCCATTGAAATTCGCATTGGAATAATATTGCTTGGAGTAAGAAACAAGAGTTTATCTTTGTTAGTATAATAGGTATATAAGTACTTAAATTCGATCTGGCCTATTGACTGTTGTAGAACTCGTAAGGACGTTTAAAAATTTGTTAATCACTTGTTAATTTATCTCCCCAAGGAGAAGAGTGAATCTTGCTCCTCGATAGTGTCATTTTTATCTTTTCCTTTTTGTTCTTTTAATTTGTTAGTATAACGTTATATTTTTCTTCAAAGAGTACTTAAACTAAAATCAGGAAAGAATAATACACAAGTCATCATACATAAGTTGTTAGAAATTAATTTTTTCTATAACCTATATCTTTTTCAGTTATTGCGTTAAAGGTCTAATATTATATTAAATAGTCTATATATATTTTATGAAGTAACACTACAATAAATATTATTAGGAACGATACATATAGTGGCAACACTAAAAAATGTTCTAAGAAATGGTCTTTAATGATATTTTAACCGACAACATTTATTCTGGTAACATTAAAATGACTTCTAATTATATTTTTAGTGGTAATATTTACCGCTAAAAATAAGGTCAATACTCAATAGAGGCAAAAATTAGGGGTGGAAATCGGATCCGAAATTTCCGATTTCCGACTTTTCCGATCCGAAAATTCCAATTTCGGAACAATTTTTTACGGTTCCGAAATTCCGATTTCTGATTTTTCCGAAAAAATAGGATCGGAATTGGAGCTACATATAAATTTCCGAAATTTCCGGGTTTTCCGATCCGATTTTATTTCCAAAATATATTTCCGATTTTTTTCCAATTTTTATTTTCGAATTGTATTTCCGATTTTACATTTCCTATATTAAATAAATAATAAATATTAATATAAAGAAAAAATATACAATCAGAAATGTTGAAATTTTTCATAACAAAAGAAGAAAAGAACATCTAAACGTTGAAAAATTGAAACACAATGATACATTTTATTTATATCAGGAAAATAAAGAAAAACAATAAATCTGATAAAACCTAATGGATAAGGCTAACCCATTTTTTCACATTTTACATTACCTTCCCA
The DNA here is from genome assembly GCA_029959085.1 of Nemophila menziesii. Lineage (NCBI taxonomy): Eukaryota > Viridiplantae > Streptophyta > Magnoliopsida > Boraginales > Hydrophyllaceae > Nemophila > Nemophila menziesii. Next base: position 42,053,348 of record JARWIR010000007.1, on the reverse strand, counting down.
CGAAGCCCAGTATCTATTTTTTTGTAATTTGAAAAGTAATTCACCATCATTGTTTTTTTACCTTTTGTTATTTATGTTACTTCTTTTACATGGTCTTTTACCTTCGTTACTTATGTTATTTCTGTTACTGTTCATGAAGTTTTAAGTTAAGCTTTTTAACTACTATTACATGAAAAGTTTTATAAGTTTTGTTTTTAACTATCTTCATGTAAGTGATAAACTATTGCTCCGATTTTCAACCCTTAGTCCCGCAATATTTTCCAAAACAAAAGTTCCGAAATTTCGAAATTTCCTAACAAAAATTTCCAAAATTTCCGTGCCGAAACTTCCGAATTTCCGGCAAATTCCAAAATTCCGAATTCGGAATTATTTTTCCCAGTTCCGAAAAATTGGATAGGAATTGGAACAGAAAAAATCTATTCCAAAAAAAATAGGAATTTTTCCGAAAGACCCTTTTTTCGATCGGTTCCTTCCGATTTCCACCCCTAGCAAAAATAAATAGTTTGCTACAAAAGATGTCTTTATAGATGAACTTATAGGGATGAACAAATAACGGCTATTAGCGGCAAAATCAAGATTTTTAATGCTAAATTTTTTGCCGTTAAAGATACCTTCTCTTGTCGTGTAATTATGCTACAGATCCCTATATATAATGCAAAATAACTATATCTTTTTGAAATAATTGTGATATAAGTCCTTATATGATGCAATATAAAATATATTTTAAAGTAATTGTGTTATAGGTATCTATATTATTTATTCTATATTTAATATTATATCGGTATAAATAATGCTAATTAAAATTTAATTTTTACTATACCAATTAAATTTATTATTAAAATACTATTAAAAACAAAAAATATGTAAATTTTATCTAAAGATGGCTAATAAATTCTTAATAGATGATGAAAATAATTATAAAAGTACTTATAAATTTTGAAAATAAAAGTTAAATAATAAGATTGTTGAAAAGTTGAAATATGACAAATTTAGTAAAATAATTATGATTTTAGTGTTTTATTTTAATTTTTTTATTTTAAATTATAATTCATTATAGTATTTTAATTTACAAACTTTGTTGGAGATTCACCTTGTCAAAATAGTTTTTTATTTTTTTCTGGTAAAAACAGCTTTAACTTGTCATTTTGTTTTTCTCAAAATTCTATACCATTAAAGATGTTATTATAATTTTTTTTATAAATTATTGAACAATTATAATTATATATACTTTTTTTTATTTATTCACTCAAAATATGTTCATATTCCTCGCAAGTTGAGAAATTAGTCATACATAATACTTGTTGGAAACTATTTTTTTTTTTTTTTGAATTTTCGTATTCTTGAAAAAGATATTTGGATATTTTGAAAAAATAAAATAAAATATTATTTCATTTGAAGAGATTAAAGAAATGATTTAATATGGTGGTCACCCGCTATAACTCCAGTTTTTAAGACTTGACTACGTTGATCAAAGTGTCCAAATTCATTATACACTACGAGACCACCAAACATCTAGATTCATTGTGAACCGCGAGGCAAAACGATGTCCAGATTCATTAGCCACCCACAAAATATTTTGTAACCACTAAAATGCATTAATTTGACACCTTTTTGAGAGTTAAAGTGTATTAATTTGGCAGTTTTTTAAGTTTTAAATACATTAATTGTGTATTTTTCATCTCCGGTTAATGGACAACGTTTAGTGCTTTTCACCTTTTCACATATATAAAGAGTTTTTTTTTAGTTCAATTGGAAAATACACCAACAATAATTACAAAATACTAGAAAAAGGCTCCCCACTTTTTTTTGATATATGGGTGTATGGGCCAGTTTTCGTGCACCATGGCTATTCTTATAGGAAATATACACGCCTCCTCTCTGTACCTCTTGCTCTCCACTTCTTTCTCTTTAGAAGTCGTTTCCAGCGTTGTAAACGAGAGTAGTAATAGTATAGTTGTTTGAAAATACTGGTTATATTGGAAAAAACATTTTTAACAAAGTAATCGTAACTATTGCTCAGAATTCTGGTGCTTCTATTTGTAAGTTTGTATTCATATTCATTTACGTGTAATTAGTTGTAAGTTTACTTTTGTAGTGAATTATATATAATTTTTAGAGTAAATACATCCAATACCCCCCCCCCCTACTATGGGCGGATTGACAACTTACCCCCAGTATATTTTTGATACTGGTCACCCCCAGTTTTTGTTAAAAATCGTGACTCCTTACCCCTTTTTAACGGAAACCTATAAAAATGGTCATTAGTTAGATGTATTTACTCTAATATTTATTGTGATTACCAATTTTCGATCAGAGTGTTTGTTAGTTTTTCTACAATTTAAAAAAGAATTTATTATCAAGAACGCTGATAAAAAACGGATTACCAATTTTATAATATTGCTTCACTTTTGAATGTAAGAGAATTTTTCCGACGTGTTAAAGTTAGAATCCATGAATGATTCAAACTTATAAAATTAGGAACAAAAACTTCTACTATATATCGACTAATGTGATCTTGATTCAGTTGTGTTCAAGGGGACTTCTCATATTGACAGTGTAACCGCTACTGGAGAGGGAATTGCCAAGACACTTCAATTTTAATAATAATATCTAGGTAGCTAAAGGATGGATCCTGAACAACATGAAGAAAGAGTTTCTCAAACCACTTCACAAAAAAAGAGTATGCAAATATCATATAAAGGACACTTGATTTCTCCTTTTATGTGATAGATTAATCTAGTCATAAACATCTTTTAAGGGGTATTTAGAAGTTAGTTGAGGAATTTCACCCTATTATTAGATGTTTTATGATTTCTTGTGTAGTTTCCGATTTTATGTTACTTGTTGATCTTTTGTGTATAACTCTTAGGTACTTGTATGATGAGAAAATGATTAGAAGTCAAGAAAACAAGATTACCCCAAAGTCACAGTGTTTAAGCATGATTCAATTACTTTTAGACAGATAGAGCGTTTATCGATAAAACTTGGAAATCGACTTATTATAGTTACCATGCATAATCAGTTAGGATTCTGGAGGAGCCCTTGGATTTCATGGTAGAAACTGAAATTAGGAGCACTTGAGAACTGGCGGTTTGCGATTTGGAGTGGAAATGAAAGAGTTATTCAATTTACCGCTGATGTGGCTTGAACCAGTCCACACACCCTTAGCAATGTTTTTGGGGTTGAGTTGGGATTATTATAAGGTGGACCAAAACACCAAAATCATTTTAGAATATCAGACAACATGACAGAGGAAGCTAGAGAATCAGATGCGGAGGCAGGATTCTTAGGGACTCTAAAAGAAGATAGAGGCAATGTCAAGCCTAACTTATGGTGTTAATTTTAGTTGTTCATCCAGTAGAATGCACAAAGGTGGGAAGCCACTACTCCACGGCTCAAGAAAATTCATCGTAGGCTTTAGAATCCGCAATAATCTTTGACTTAGCCACATATGACAGTTGATCAAACTTTTCATGCATCTGTAATATTTTTCCTTCTAACTCCACACGATGAGTTCTTTTTAGAAGAAGAGTTTTCGTTGTTCTCTAGCTTTCTTCTCTAAAAGTAACTTAGACTTCATATTGGCCATCTATTGTTGGAAAGAGATTTGATTGGTTTCAACCTGGATCTTAATACTCTCGTACTTGGAAGTCATCATAGTCAGGTCATTGAAAAGACCATTCTTCTCTTTCCCGGGATATACCATATCCATCTAAGAGCAACTCTTATGCTTCCTATAGCACTAAAAGATATCCCTTTGTGTCATCTTGAATGGTTGTAAAAGAGGTGAGTTCAAAAACTCTTTTTTACCATCAAAGCTTGCTCAGCCTTGGAAATTATCGGATCTAGCTTCGAAAGATAATATGAGCACACCTTACGCTATAAAATAGACGAGAATTCGTAAGAAAATAATATGAAATAATGGTTATTATCCAGAGAAATCGGAACCAAGGATATAACTGAACAAGAGAGGGATCAAGTTTCGAGGTAGGATTCTTTGAAGTATGAGAATATTTTTGTTCAAGGTAAGATCTTTATGAGGCATCCTGACCACCTTTTTTCGGTGAAAACATATCAAGGTTTCTTCTTCTTCATCCTCTTACTAGTTATGAATATTGATTAATGAGGAGGAAGTCGCCGTGCGAGGGAAGACCTATCTACCTTTTGCTTTAATTGATAACCAACGTATCACCTAAACCTCTTGATGAATGAGCTTGTGAATCCTCTAGGGGGTGCTTAAATTTCCTTCATGACTCCCTCTTTTTCTTTTTAGCTTAGGAAGCCACTTCTCCTCCTCTTCATCTTTAAACATTATTCGTAGCATTCCCATGATATCCATTTATGTTCATTAAAGAAAAAAACATGATTTTAAAACATATTTTCATAGAAATTACGTGATTTAGAAGATATTTATTTTCTCTAGAGGTTTGAGCATAATCCTATTATTCGGATGTGAAGTGTAATAATTCCTCTTCCCATGACAATTTTATAATGAGGGTATAGTTTGGAAATCTTTATAATTTTATTTTTAAACAATTCTGATATCACACTGCCATCATTACTAGAAAAAAATTATTAAACATTGGGTATTTTCTACATTCTTAAGAATATGGAAACCATCCTTTCCGGGAAGAAATTCTCCCCAAAAAGTAGGCATTGTACAATTGGAGAGTTTTTTAAACTAAAAAAACTTGTGCCACTCAGAATGAATGCACGAAAAATTCCTAAAGACATAAATATATTGATACTCTGACTTACAAGGAAAGAAAGTTTACCAACCCCCTTGAACCTTGATATTTTTTGAAAGGTTTAAAGAATTTAGTTACCGAGATAGAAACATTCGTTCCTATTTTGTATAAAGATCTGAAAAGTCTAAAAACAAGAAGAAAATTGATATTTTGTCGACAATAGAGGTAAAAATAGGTTATCCTACACTAACAATTCAGTGATAGTTGGCTGAGGCTTAAGGAATAAAATTATAATAAGTCATGGAAAAAAGAACTGAATGAGTATCTCATTGCCATGTCAAAAAATCATAAATATAAAGCACGATCACATCCTCGTATCCATCACAAGTTTTTTTGTATCCCTTGGTACCCTAAACTGTATACTCCGACCTATATCTTATGAGGTTTGTAAAAGATCTGTAGTCTCTTTAGATATAGGACATTCTACCTAATTAGCCCCAAGCCCTAATTTTGAACGCTGGTTATGCTTATATCATCTTTAATATAAACAAGAAACATTATTACCGAAAAACATAATTTCTCTTGGATGAAGATTCTACCCTATTTTCTGGAAGAATCTTAGTAATAGATATGGAGGTATCACAGATCTTATCTATATGCACAGGGCTGGAAGAAATATTTTGGGATTTAGTCATTCTAAGACGAAAGTAATGAAAAGATGATTGAAAAATAACTCTAGAGTATAGAAGTGTACAAAGTTCTAATATGGATAAATCTGAAATAATGACAAAACTTTGGTAAGAAGAACTAATAGAAAATGAGCTAGAATTTTTTCTAAGTAATGACAAATAGAGGTGTATGTGTGTGTAGGACTATACACATACTAATGACAAAACATATCGATTCAACAACCGATTTGTGATAGGAAAAATATCCTTAATATTGTATGATCAAAGATACACCATGTCTACTCAAATCAATTCGAACGAGTAAAGCACCGAACCAAAGCAAAGCTCAAAAGCAACCTCGAGAAAATGGTGATTGTCAGTAAACCACTAGATCTTATCCCGTGAGAAGTTTAATATGGAAGGTGGCATCCTCAGCGGTAACCTTTGGGTCGTGGCTCAAATCAATATTCAATAGCTATAGATGTTAAAATACAATACATCATTGATATACTTATCAATAACTATCTGATAGCTATATACATGAAAGTAATTCCATTAAAGGCAAAGACCTAACTTATGTAATCACAAATGCTTTAACGCCAACAATTTTTTCAATAAATATATTTACTCTTTTGCATATTATTTTGTCAAACACATTAATTATTGTCCATTTTAGTGTCCGTTTGGAAGTGCTTTTTTGGAGAAGCACTTAAAAGTGCTTTTAGCATTTTAAGAGTTTTTTTGACTTTGAAAAACACTTTTTTGAGAAGCACCAAATAGGTGCTTCTTAAAAAAAGCACTTAAAATAATTTTAGATTTCAAGATTATTTTTAATAATTTTTTTAAAATTTGAATTTTATTCTAAAAGCACTTTTTTACTCCAAAATAAGCACTTCCAAACGGGCCCTAAATAGGTGCTTATTAAAAAAAGCACTTAAAATAATTTTAGATTTCAAAATTAATTTTAATAATTTTTTTAAATTTTGAATTTTATTCCAAAAGCGCTTTTTTACTCTAAAATAAGCACTTCCAAACGGACCCTTAATCACTTTGATTCATGTAGTTTATATCTAGTAATTTTCAATATAGCAAATAGAATACCAGCATACGACAATTATTATTCTAATTGGGACTATACAAATGTATTCTAGTTTTCATTCATATTTTTACAGAGGTATTCAAAATTCAAACGTAATTGGACAAAAACGACACAAATGTAAGACGCATAATAAAATACGAGGAGAACTTTTTCATAAACCCTCATATCTCCTAGGGAAGAAAAAATTAATATTTAAAAAAGTAGTTGATAAGAAAAAATACATTTCATCTTTTTTTAAAAGTTGATATCCGAATATATTGAAAATATAGGGATAAAGCATGACAAGTAGGAGTGAGCACGGTACGGTTCGGCTCGGTCTTTGGCCAAAACCATAACCGAATAGTTCGATATTTAAGGGTGTCGTTACCGAACCGAACCGTTTATATCGGTTCGGTTTCATCGGTTTTCGGTTCGGTATATGTTCAGTTCAGTTTAATTTTCGGTTTTTGTATGTGTTTGGTTTGGAAATTAGATAGCCCTCAAGTATCTACTTGAAACGTTTTATTTTTTAACAAATCAATATATAAATCGTCCGATTTTCATGTTGTTGGACAATGTACAAAAATTGCATTCTTAGAATTAATGTATTAAGCATAAAATTATAAACAACTAATTATAGAGGAATATATCTATAACTTACTGTGTATGTTTTAGTTTTAAGAAAATTCAATAAACGAAGGATCTCTTTAGATATATCGACTAATGATTTGTGCATATTTTGCACATTATTACTTTCTAAAGGTGACACATGTCATTTGTGAGTATTTTTCTTTCGAAATTTACTCCATTTTCTATCACCTAATCATAATACTTTTTAAAAATATCAAAAAAAGTAAGGGGTGTCTTAAGTAAGGGTAGAAAGGAAGTGACATAAATTAGTATTTGTATTTTTTCCAGTGTTTTAAAAATCGGCATAGGCTACCGCTTAGGCGGCGCCTAGACGCTAAAAGGTAGTGTAACTTCCAGAAATGGCCCAGGCGGTCTCAGAAGGTCCTAAGCGGGCCTAGGCGGCGCCTAGGGCTGTAAACGAACCAAGCCGCTCGCGAGCAGCTCGAGCTCGGCTCGGTAAAAAGTTCGTTCGAACTCATTCGTTAATACAAACGAACAAAAAAGTTCGTTCGAACTCGTTCGTTAAAAAAAAGAGTTCGTTCGAACTCGTTCGTAAACTCGTTAAAAATTTATGATCTGTAAATAAATGTTTTAATTGTCAATAAATATATCTTTAAACCTATTAAAAAATTATTCGTTAGTAACTCGAGATCGACTCGAAAAAAACTTGTTCGATATGTTAACAAATTTTAAAATTTGAGCTCGACTCGTTAAAATTTGAGTTCGACTCACTCGTAAATCTTATCAAACAAACTTGCACATCTAGTATTTGGTTCAACTCGATTTATTTACAGCCCTAACCGAGACTCTCTCCACATAATTTTGACTAACCGCTCTTATTGGCTCCTTCAAAGCCACTTCTACGATTAGTTCTTCAATTTTCAAACCAACAGTCATAGTACTTTTTAATAGAAAAATTAATTCATAGGATGGTCTAATATAATTTCTAATCAATCGTAATATATAGATTTGTAATCAACCAATTCACGCCACGTCATTGGATGGTTATTGGGTGGTATAATTTTAGGTGGTATATATCATTACTCTATATTTTATGTTTTAATTTCATAAAACTAATTATAATAATTATATAATTGATAATGATCATGATATAAATATGGAATAATTCAATATTAAATGAAATTCTTATTCTTTTTCTTTTTTTGCGTAAATCATTTTTATAAAACAAACGGACTAACAATCGTTCTGACCAAGTTCCATCGAGATATTTCTAGAATTTAATAATAAAACCTTAAAATTAATCACCCTGATAATTTAAGAGCTGCAATATTATTTGAACAAACCAATATTCTTAATTGATCAATTTATTTTTGTCATTGAAACTGTCACGTTGATGAACTCGGTCTCTTCTTTTTCCATGCAATCCGAAAGAATCTCTTTATATTTGTAGAATAATTCATCGATTATTGCTTCCCCAAAATGACTCACAAGTAATGGTTCAGCCACAGCTCTCATACATTTTGCCACATTGTATCCACGGTCATTTGATCTACTAGAGAGATTAATATCATCACCATCAAACTCACTCCAATGCACTTTAGACACCTTTAGGCAATCAATTCTGAAAGATCCTTCCATTTCAATTAAAGCGTTTACTTCTTTTGCTGAGGGTAGGTATTGAGGTATATTAAAATAATCTAGTTCCTTCTCTTGTATAATCCCCTGCAGAAGATAGAGAATAAGCAAACAAAATGTTGATTCAATTCTTTGGTTTGGATCAGGGTCGTTTCTCTAAGGTAAGCCACCAACATAACTGTTTTAGGTATAAGAAAATTGATAAAAAGATGCATCAGTTCTATCTGAAGTCACTAAGTACAATTAAACCACATTCGTCTCCTATTGTACACCGATAAAAATATTTATCTCCTAATTAATTTTCTTTTCTTTATTTAGTGTCCATACTCTATTTTTATATAGGGTAATATGAGTTGAGAATTCTAAGTTATTAATTTTTTTTTTTGATTTTTTTTTTTGGACAAGTTATGATATTGTTTAATGATAATGAATAACCACTACAAGAAATAGTATCTTTAGCGGTAAAAAATTTAACACTAAAAATCTTAATTTCGCCACTAATAGTTCGTTATTTGTTCCCTCTATAAGTTTCTCGCTAAAGATACCTTTAGTAGCCAATTATTTGTTTTTGCCTCTATTAACTTTATTTTTAACGGCAAATATTGCCGTTAAAAATATAATTAGAGGCCATTTTGGTTTTAAAAATATTATTAGAGACAATTTTAGTTGTTGCCGCAATAACTTCCCCGCTAATGCTACTATTTCTTGTAGTGAACTTTCTAATACTCTACCTTTAGATTAATAAAATTCTAAAATAGAAGTATACAAAATTCTAATTAAAAAAGAAAATACCTTTGAAACCATATGATTAAGGGCAGTTGCTAAAAGCTCCCAAATACGACAACCTTCTCTACTGAAAGGATCGTCACCTTCTCTACCAACAAATGTTATGATCATGTGTCCACCACTTACTAACTCTATTGAACGAAGTTTAAGAAATTTTGAAAAATCTTTTTCAAATTGTTTATAATATGCTTTTAGTACACATGGTGGACTGCTTTTTGAAGGGTAAATATTTCCTTTATTGTTCTCCGCACCTTCGGGTACCTAAATAATAATAAGAAATAAGAAATAGTCTTTATTAATTAAAACAAAATGTATTTAATAGGTACATTCATAACACAAGTGATAATTCACAAATAGTTAAATTGTAAATTACTCTTTAATATGTAGGTGAAATATAGATTATTTCCTATATTTTGTCCATTGACAGAATTTTAGATGAAATTGTGTAGTTCATGGGCGGAGGAAGGGTCTAGGGGAACCGTGGCGCCTTTTTATTTTTCTAAAAAAGAATTACAACTATCTTTAAAAAAAATTATAAATAATTGATCTTTAAAGTATTTTTAAATCTTAATTTGGTCCCTCTCTAACTCTTGAAATCTATTTTATTAGGTTATAAATAATTAATTTATATGATTTAATTTTTTTACCACAAATATATGTTATTTTTATAAAAAAAATAGAAATTTATAGGATAATTAATTAAAAAAATTAATAACGGGACTTATAATTCGATCTTTAATTAATATACGGATATATAGTACAATTTTGCATAAGATAAGGACCTATTATGCAATTTTTGCATAATATATTGACTTATAATCCAAATTAAGGTTTAGGGTTTAGAAGATAATATATTTGCAACTTTAAATATAGAAGATAATTCAAACAACTTGAATTGAGACCGTAAGTGGGAGTTGTAGCTTCGGCGTTACGTTCCTCTCTGTTACACCAACTATTGGTGCAAAATACATATTTTCGTAGAGAAAAAATAAAGCCATAAGAAAGAGCATTTCGGTATAAGAAACCTTACTTGAGAAAGCCATTGAAGACTATAAGAGGAATAAACAAAATGAATACTGTTGATGGGAAAAAGTCTCTCATAAAATGAACCAGGAACTCCATTAAAGAACCACGGTACAAAGTCATATCCTAGCTTCTTCTTCAAATCATCTTGGAAGCATGGAAAGGACTTAAAAAGCGAATTAAAATCATTTCCATAAAGATCGTTTAAAAATATTTGAATCTCTGGTGCTTTTTTGTTCATCTTTTTGCAAATTTTGTCAATTGTCTTGATGACTAGAGACACCATTAACAAAGTGGTTGGTCCCGAAGAACAACCTAAATCTACTATGTTCAAGCTGCTTTTAGGACAAACATTGTTGTAAAGATTTGTCATGCCTTCTTCTATTAAAGTATTTGTCAGGAGAATAACCTTTTGCTGAAAAACACAAAAATCAAAAACCAAATCAATTTTAGATAATTGCATCATTAATATGTGTATGGTGTAAAAGCATAAATATATTTGTATTATTGCATTTTAAAAGTAAATAATATATTCCTTTATTTTAGCAGAATATTTTCAATTTAACATCTCTTATTATATTCCTTATTAGTGTTTTTTTAACATAAGAGGTCTAAAGACCATGAAAAAAACTTATTAAAAAATTATTGACTAACTACGTGCGCTCTAGGCACAGCCTAGCCGTAGCGATTCCGTGCTAACAACCGTCATACCCTTTCCGAAGGATCTCTGAATGGGGTAGGACCCTCCACGCTACTCGCGCCTAATTTCTCCAATCCGTACAACTATTTGCTTCACGGAAACTCCAAACCAACTCAAATCTCTCATTAGATGCTAAAATTTCTAGACAATCATCCATTATCACATTTGAAACTCCTCTTGAGTTCGCACCGCCCTTCACTAGCGCGTGCAACTCACTTGAGTCAGTTTCGATGATGAGAGGGGTGTACCCTCGATGTACCGCCATGTTCAACCCAAAATGTAAGGCTAGAAGCTCTGCTTCAAAAGGTATCTGTGCGACACAATTACCTGCAAACCTTCCCAGATATTCACTGCTATAATTGCGAAAAAGTCCTCCTAGTCTAGCTAATAATTTAGTCGTGTCATAGGATCCGTCCACATTTAATTTAACTCCGCACGCCGGTTTGACCTATTTGACTAGAGTACTCTCTGCCAATATGATTAGACCGCCGTCCCGCTTAGCTCTCCAAGCCCTTATATAATCACTCACTGTATTTTTATAATTGTTTTTAGCTCGCTAACATTTTTCTTTCTTACTAATGGATCGAATGTTATTGTATTTTACTCTCTCTTTTTATAATTTCTATTATTGACAAGTTTCTTCATAAAAATTCTTATGTTTGTCAGTATTTTTTTAAATCTCATCCCAACTCTACGCACACTCCCTAAACCCTGTGACCTAACTTCTTCTTGTAAAGCGCCACCAACGAGGTAATATGAGGAAAAATGTGGAGACATGACGGATCCAAGAAATCTTGAAGGAGAAGGAGCTAAAAGTTAGAATGGTCAATAGAGATGGGAGTATTGCTGTAAAAATTGGGTTAATTTTTAATTTTGGAAGGATTAATATTCAGGTTAAGGTGCTAATGTTCAAGTAAACAGAACTAATATTCAGGTAGGAAAAAGGGGAATTAAGGTATATTTTGCTAAAGTATTTTTCTTAAAATTAAAAAGTCAAACAAATTCTTATTGTATCCCATAATTAATGAAGACTATATCCCATATCTCCACGTCTCACCCCCTCCCCTTGGGTGGGAGGGGGTCGAATGTATGGTTAAGATGAGGAAGAGCATAATCTTTCCAAAAGAAAAAAGTAAAAAAACAAATTAATATTAAAAAATAAGAGAAGTATATTAGTAGAGAATTGTAAAATATAAACACTATTTTGTTAGCGGCTCAGGCGTGGCGCATACTTCAGACCCTAAATTTCTTGGGAGCTAGAGTAATCGAAGGAATTTACCACCTGAGAGAAGAATTTTTGGAGGTGAAACTGCGGCAGAGTAGATCATGGTCATGGGCGAGCCTATTAGAAGGGCGAGATCTATTAGTACATGAAGGAACAGTTCATCTAAGGAACGAAGAAAATACTAATATCTGGAAGCATAGATGGTTATGTTCGGGATGAATTAAAGAAAAACTGATTATTTCTAACATTAGTACAATGTATCAACTCATGAACGAAGGGAAGGATGTGTTGGACTTAGAGATGGTAGACACGTTATTCGCAAAACCGGTGCGCATAGAAATCGAGAGGATGCCAATTATTAGGAGACAGGTTCAGGATACGTTCACATGGCCTCACACCGGTTAGGGGAATACACAAAACAGATCAGGATATTATGCGTTGACGACTAACGCCATTTCAGAAGCTGCACAATCCTCCATTCAAGGTGAACTGAATAACCCTACTGTCTAGGACAAGATGCGGAAGTCAAGCGTCCCGAATTAAGTTTGGATTTTTGTGTGGAAAGCGTGCAAGAATATTTTACCGACCAGAAAGAATCTCAAATCTAGACATTGTACGACTGATAACTGGTGCTACTGGTGTGATGAGCAAGTGAAAACAATTAATCATTTGATAATTTTGTGTGCATTATGCAAACAAGTCTGGGCTGGCTCATCACACCAATCAGGATCAGTGATCACCTGGAAGGCAACCTGGGGGAATGGATCGTTAAAGTCTCAACTGGAATTGGTAATTGTAGATGGGGAAAAGAGTTGCCACAACATATATATCCTTCTAATAATGTGGAATATCTGGGGAAAAATAAAGGCGGTTCATGAAAAGACACTCCTCGAACCTGATAACATTATCAAGGAAGTGCACTCAAAGATGAAGGATCTTTTCGGCAAAAACTGGGATAATAGACCCATGAACGCTATAAATCTGCAACCCCATAAAAATGACCCTGTTTGGACAGGAACCGAACTAAATGGTATACAATCTATTGTAACTTGTGATGCCTCGTTTATAAACCAAGCAACACGTGCTGGTGTCGGGATAGTGCGGCATGATTTAAGATCAAGAAGACGCCAAATTAGTTCAAAGATGGTTATGGTGGAATCAGCGGCAAAAGGATAGACATAAGCATTATTGGAAGCAATTAGGACATGCCTACACGATCAGGGAACCAAAACTATTATTTGCTCTGATAACCTTGATATTATTCAAGGTATCTGGTCGTCGTCAGCTGCATGGTGGTGTGTCAGTCCGTACACGTTGCGAATTAGGGAAATTGCTAAGCGGCATGGGAACATGAGGTTTAAACATATTCTGTGATGTCTCAACGGTTTGGCCGATCAAACTGTGTGTATTGCTAGATGGAGGGCCCTTTGAATGGTGTGACGAGCTCAGCTAGAGCCCTGGTTTTTTAAACTTGGGACTGACTGGTTTCAGCCGTGTTAGATATAAAAAAATATGCTTTGTATTTGTTGAAAAAATAATATAAAAAAATTAATAAATATATAAAGTTGAGATATAATAACTAAAGGGTGTTTTTTAATAATTATGGGACACTAGAAAGTGACCAGATTTGCCATCTCCTACGCCATACATGGGTGGTCCAACTGTCGCCATTAACACAAAATATAAGCGAGAAGATTAGAAGAGAGAATTGCGAGTAAAAATGCCTTACGAGAGAAGAATCACGCTAACAAGAATGTCTTTGTGGAAAAGTGACAAATAAAAATTATGAAACTATGATGTAAAGCCCAGAGTAGAATTTTGATTTGATAAAAACTTTTTTTATTCATAATTATTGTTATCTTTTTGTTGGATGGGTAGAGGAAAGATTAACGTAAAGAAAATAGAGAATTCAATTAGCAGTCAAGTTACATTCTCTAAGAATATGGAATGAGACTTTAAATGAATCTTTGAGTGTTACCTCAGTTACCTATAGTGTTTTATTGAATGGTTTTATAATACATGGATAAAATGGATGATAGGTTGTATTACCTCAGTTACCTATAGTGTTTTATTGAATGGTAACCAAATCCAACTCCAAAGACCTCCTACAGATATTAGGCAGGGATACCCCCTTTTACCTCTCCTATTTTGTTTGATTACTCAAGCATTGACTTCTCTTTTGAAAGAAAAAATTAGTAACAACTTAATAAGCGGGCTAAAAATGAATAAACATTTCCCTCTATTAAGCCACATATTGTTTGTTGATGATAGCTTATTTTTTATCAGAGCTGAATTGGAAGATGTAGAACAGTTTAATAATGTTCTCAATGAATATAGCCATGCTTCAGGCAATGCATTAACCTTAATAAAAGTGGCATAGTTTCCAATAAAAATACCCCTCCTGAAAAAATTAATACTATATTAGATCTCTTAAGAATGAATAAATTAGTCAATTTGGGGAAATATCTTGATCTACCAGCTGATTGGGGTAGATTCAAAGTTAATTTCCTTAATTGGATGTTTGTTATTATAAATGGTAAACTGGATAAATGGAACACTATATTTCTCTCAGAGGCAGGGAAGAGAACACGTATAAAGTCGGTTATAAGTGCAATTCCCTCTTATACTATGTCATCTTTTCTTATTCCTATGAGTTTTTGTGATAAAATAGACTCCCTAATTGCTACTTTTTGGTGGAACTAAAATAATAGTAAAAAAAATCACCGGAATAAATGGGGTAACATGACAGTTAACAAGGATAAAGGGGGCATGGGATTTAAAAGTATGAGGTTAAAAATTATTGCCCTCTTATCTAGAAATGTTTGGAAAATATTCAATAACCCAAACTCACTATTGGCAAGAGCATTGAAATGGTTATATTTTAAAAAATCTAACTTCATTGAAGCTACTTGGGCTAACATCCCTCCTGGGGTTGGAGGATTTTGATTGAAGGTAAAAATAGCTTCAAGAAGGATCTTACAAGGAAAATTGGTAACGGTAACTTGATAAATATATGGAATTATAGTTGGATTCCTGACATTAAAAATCTTAAATGCCCTGAAAATTGCCCTCTTATCTCAATTTCTGAAGTCTTACATGAAGGTTCAAATATATGGGATCATAATATGATCTCTAAATGGTTTGATTCAGATAATACAGGTTAAAATTTGAACATTATGACTCCTTTTTTAATATATGGTGATAATGCATTCTGGGGCCACTCTAAAAATAGTAAAATCACTTACAAGGATATCTATGGTTACCAAAAGGATATAGAATTGAAAAAAGAGTCCTTACTTAAGGAGTTCTAACCTAATGGCTCCTATGCAACCCCAAATTATATTTGGAATGATGTTTGGAACCTAAAGGTACCTCCTAAGATTAGGAACTTTGTATGGAAACTCTGTATAAAGAAAATTCCTATTGAAGAGTTAAAATATAAAAGATTATGTAATATTTGTGGTACTAAGATAGAATCAATTGAACACATGGTATTTAATTGTCCATGGGTTAGGGCTTTATGGCTTATATCCCCTGTACAAATGTTATCAAACTCAAACTTTAGTGTAAGATTTGAAGTTTGGTTCACTGATATGAAAAATATGCAAAAACATAATGATATAGCTGGAAGAAAACTGTATGGACTTAGTATGGTAATAATATGGAATATATGGAAAGCAAGAAATAAATTTTTCTTTGAAGGTTTCACCCCTGACCCTATACAGGTGCTAAAACAGTCTCTTAATGCCTATGATGAATACTCGTATAGTAATAAAAATATCTCTGAGGCAAATCTCCTAAATTTACCAAGTGTTAACCCTCATGGCCTGCTTGGTTCAAATAGTCTACAGGTAGATGAGACAGAGAAACTCGAATCAGGTTAAAAATAATAGTAAAACAAAAAGTGATATATGGAATATGAATATGACTTCAGATACTATTGTCTTGTTTACAGATGCCTCCTCTAAAGATGACTTTAATGCTTCATCTGCTAGTGTTTTGTTAGATAAAAATAATAAACTTATCCATGGATATGCTTGATCTTTTTCCTAATACAACTCTGAAGAAGCCGAATTGATTGGAGTGTGCAATGGTCTTAGTTCAGCGGTGAACTTCCATCGACAAGACATTGGAGTCCTTTGTGATAACAAGGTGGTTGTAAAGTTCCTAAAGCTACCCAAAGCTCCTCCAAATGTGCGGCACAAGTCTTTTTACTTTGATATTAAAAAATTGAGTTGCAATAGATTAGTATCGTTCTATTTTATCTCTAGAATAGATAATATGTTTGCGGATTGAGTTGCAAGGCAAAAGCTTATGGGTATGTTGCCTTGTAATTGGATTTCTAACCCTTCTCGCCAATTTGCTAGTTTATTTTCTAATTCCCCTACCCCTAATGGAATAGAATGAGACTATCCTTTCTTGTAATGACGCTTATTTCGATTTATATATTTATGCACTTTGAACAAAAAAGAGTTACATCCTCCAAAAGATGTACACTTTATCAAGGTTTGAAAAATCGAAAAGAAAGAAGTATTAATTAGGAAATAATAAAAACAGCAAAATTGACAATCAATCACCAAAGATTTTGATCGAGGTGATATATATAAAGTTAAAATAATAATAGTTATAATATAAATAAACATGAATAGGATAATGTTGTTTTATGTGAAGTTTAATAGGAAGGAATAACCTCCTTATTAAGTAGAAAAAAAATTATAATATACTTCTTTGGTTTTAAAAAATGGATGATTCCAAATTAATTACAATTCTATAAGTTTTATTTTAAAAAAAAAGGATTACTTCCTACTTACTCAGAAATTAAAAACTTAATTCTCAATTAATCATTTTTTGCGTATTTAGCTTATATTTTTACCCTTATATGGGATAATATCCAATTAATTACAAATTTACACTTTTCATTTCCAAAAAAATCGAGGTTTTGACTTCCTACATACTCACAAGTTAAAGAAATCAATTCCCAACTAAACCAATCACCAACAACTAATTCCATCACACGCGCTCGTCCGTGATTTTTTTTTAAATATATATATATAACTAATTCTAAAAAATCAAAATCAAAAAAATAAAAGAATTGCATTTTTGGACGAATCAAATTAATATTTACGTCTATAAATTTTTTTGAATTTTTTGGGTTTTTTTTAATTTTTTAAATTTGATATTCCGTTTTATGTGTTCCTGCAATACATAAAAATATATTTATGTGTTCATGTAACACACAAAATCATATAATCAATCTAAAACATTACCTTCTTTAACAAAATTATTTTTCTCTCTTTATTAATCGCATATATCCTATTTTTACTTGTTTTTAATATATTGATATATTATTTTTTTATCCAACAATCTTTTGTTATATTGTGTGTTGTAGTAATACACAAAACAATTATTTGTGTATTACAACAACACATAAATTTACCTTTTTCTTCCCGTCAAGCACATTCCCAATTAAACACTTGTGTCTTACTTAAACACACCACCTTCGTAACTATGTGTTGCATCTACACATAATTCTGATTATTACGTGTTTCTGTATCACACAATTGTTTCTTGCGACGTGCAACATTATATAAATTGACTTACACACTTGTGTTTGTCTTACATCTCTTTCGATGTGATCTATGTGTATCTTATACACACAATTTTAAAGTTTTGTGTTTAGTATGGTTCTTTTGTGTGTTACTGTAATACACAAATGACTGTTATGTGTAACAAAACCACACACAAAATAACAAAATCGGGTTGGACAAAAAGTCAATACATCAAGATACTTACAAACGAGTAAAAATATTGTATATTTGACTAATAAAGAGAAAAAAAACGATTTTCTTAAAAAAGAGAATGCTTTAGATTGATTTTATAATTTTATGTGTTACAGGAATACATAAATATATTTTTGTATGTTGTATGAACACATAAATCTGAATATCGAAAATTAAAAATAAAATAAATCAAAAAAAAATTCTCTAATGTAGATATGAACTTGCCTCGTCAAAAAATACTATTTTTTAATTTTTCAGATTTTTTTGTATTTAATTGTGATTTTTTTTTAAATCACGGACGCGCGTGTTGTGGAATATGAAAATTTTGTTTTTGTGTGTTATAACACACATAAAACGGATTATCAAAATTAAAAAATTCAAAATTTAATAAATAAATTCAAAAAAAAATTATAGACGTAAATATTAATTTGTCTTGTCCAAAAATGCAAATTTTTTATTTTTAAGATTTTTTAGAATTCCTTATGAATTTAAAAAAAAAATCATGGACGCGCGCGTGTGATGAAATTAGTTGGTGGTGATTGGTGGTTGGGGTGGTTGCGGGGGTGGTGGTGGTGGTGGAGGATGGGAGTGGGGGTGGGGTGGTAGTGGGGATGGTGGTGAAAGAAAATAAATAAATAAATATTATTATAATAAATAGTAAAGATATAAGAATTAATTGGTCTATATAGTTAAAGTAATTAATTAATAAGCCTAAAAGTATTTTTGCAATCTTTCAATTTTGTATTTAAAGTGGAATTAAGTTAAATTATAATTAATTAAGAAGTTTTACGTTCTCTTTGTAATTAACTGGACATTATTTCTTTAAAAGTATTATATTTTTATAGCATAAATTAAGAAATAATATTTACTATTTTATTTAAATATTAAAATATTTTTTATAAAATATTTTGACATCTATTAAAAATATAGATAATTAATATAGTAGGGAAGGAGTCAAAGGGTGGGGTGGGCGGACTGCCTTTCTCCTCCCTTCCTTTTTCCTATCCTAAAATAATGAAAAATGTTTGAAACCTTTTTTTGTAATTTTTTTTTAAAAACGATAGATTTTTTTCAATAAGAGTCATTTTAGATTTAGAATTATTTTGATTTCGGTAAAATTCTATTCCAAATTTTTTTGATCTCTATGAAATAGTCTAACTACTAAACCAATTATTAAGAAAGATAGATTTTTGTCTCATTGCTCAAGTCTAAAATCCGTCCTCTATCCTTCTTTTAAACAGAAACTAAAAAAACAAAAGTAATAATGTCAAAACTAAAATATCGTCAGAAAACATAATGATTCTCCACAATATTAAAAAGAATCCTAGAAATTCTTTAAAATTTTATAGAATTATTTTTAAAGTAATAATGTAAAATCTTAGTTAAATAACATTATCCAAAATTTTGTTTTATCTTATAACTAAATATTTTGTCGGTGATTTATGATTGGAATCGTTTGAAAATTACTTTTGTGATATTATCTACGTGAGATCCAAGACGTTACTTTTTCTGAAGTATGCTTATTATATTAATTACGTAAATCTTTATCTCTTACTCGACTTACTATTTAGTCCTATGAAACATCATGTGATTGTGAGGGAGGAATATACCTTTTAAGGCCTAAAATTCAAAAAAAAGAATTTTAAAGGCCCAGTTTTGTTTTATATTTTTTAAGGGTCTAACTAGAAATTTTCTTAGTTAGGGTCACGTTTTTAGGGGGCACACATCCGCTATTTTTAATTTTTTGGAGGTAGATTTCCCTTATTTTAGGGGGTACACACCTGCTATTTTTAATTTTTTGGGGGTAGATTCCCCCTATATTAATTTTTTGGAGTATGTTTTTTAAGTTAAGTCCATATTTTTTAGAGTCTTTATTGGTCAGTCCTTGTTTAAAATCGATCCTTGTCCAGGTCAGTCCAAAGTTTGTCCAAAACAGGGGGATATACCTCCTAATTTTTCAGTTTGCCCCCTAAAGTATCAATTTACCCCCTAAAATATCACAATACCCCCTAAAATATTCTGTTTACACGCTAAATTTTACCCCCTAACTTAGCAAAACGGGGGGTTTATACCCCCTAAATAATTAAATCTGCCAAAAGCTCCATTGCAAAAAAAAATTTAAAAAAAATAAAAACCTAATGAAAAAAACAGATCTGATGTCGATGGGGGTGTTGAGTGGTGTTTGTCTCGTCATGGTGGTGGTGGCGCTTCGTGCGTTTGGCTCGTCGTGGAGGGTGGTGGTGGTGGGGCTCGGAGTGAAGACAAGTAGATGGTCGAGGTGGGAAAAGTGAGACCTGGTGGTGCGTGGATCGTGGTGGCCTGGTGGGGTCCCAGTTCGCAGTGGTGGCGCCTCTTCTTGGTGGTTTGGTTCGTCATGGTGGTGGTGCGGGTGCAGTTGACGCGTGGTGGTGCGGGTGGGTGCAGTTGACGTGTGCGGTGGTGCTGTGTTCACGCGTGGTGGCCTGGTCGTTGGTGGATCTCGAAGGTCGAAGGTCCCAAGGAGAGAAGCAGACCGGGGGGGGCTGCGACGGTGGATCTGGAGGTGGGGCTGCGAACGGAGGTGGGCGCGGTGACGGGCTCGTGGATCTCGACGGTGGTGCAAGGTGGATCTCGTCGTCGCTGCAGTTGTGGTGGTGGTGGTGGCTCGTGGATCTCGTCGCTGCAGGTTGGTGCTGGTGGCTTGGAGCAGTGAGGGGGGGTTTGTGTGGGTGGGTTTCACGGGCGTGAAGATGAATGGGGTGGGTGGGTGGGGTTTTATTAGTTTTTTTTAGTTGAATCCTAACTAGGGTAGTTGGTATCTAATTGAGGCCCTTTTCAGAAAACAGATGTTATATGGGCCTCAAAACCTCTTTTACCCATTGTCAGGGGCGGATGTAGGGGTGGGCTGAGGTGGGCTACAGCCGACCCCAACTTACCCATCCCATTATAATTTAACCTACTTTTTTTTAAAATAGATAAAAATATAACTAAAAAAAATTATAGCATAAAATTAGTCCTCCCTAACTTAAAATTTAGAGATTAATTCTATCAAATAGTAAAATTTATTAACGAAATTGGAACGTAAATACCATTAAATATTCAATTTCTTGGTTCGTTTTAATTTTTTTCATAGATTTTTTTATAATTAACTCTTAAATGTTTTAAAAAATTTCATTTGGGCCCCCTAAATTTTAAAATTTATTTTATTAGATTTTAAATGATTTTATTTATAGGATTTTTGTTTTTTTGCAACAAAATGTATGTTATTTTGAATAAAAAAAGAAATTTTTTGAATGATTAATTTAAAAAAATAATATTCAGACTTATATTGCAATCTTTACGCAATATAGGGATTTATAGTGCATTTTAGCATTATATAAGGATCTATCTAGCAATTTTTGCATAATATGTAGACTTATCGTACAAATACGGCAAAATAATTTTTTTCGGGGACGTTGCCCCGGAACCCCTTTAACCCACCCTAACAAAAAATCCTGGCTCCGCCCCTGGTGATTGTAATTTGAAATTCTATCCAATCTATATATTATTATTTGCCAATATAGAAAGCTTACTAGTAGTATTAAATTTCCTTTAAAAAAAATTAAAAGAAAGAGTATAAAGATAATTTTTCGTTGAAATCCACCTTTCCTTTTCTTTCAATCCAAAGAAATATCCATATAATATTTATTTTTCTTTCATTCATTTTCTATTTTGCCGTTTAAAAAAATTAATTTTTTTTATTATTACGTTTCATTTTTCTTCCACCGTTTACTTCAAACAATGCATTATAAGGGCGCACATGCAGGTGTGCAATGTTTAAAAGCATTGATTTATACATATAAAGGCACAAATTTAACAAACATGGATACTCATGAAGATGAATGTAAATATGAATATGTTAATATAAATGATATGATTTTGCATGGTATTATATCATCATTCTAAATTGAACATATGAATGTGAACCTGGAGTAATGAATTTTTTCCATAACTTGCATCATCTATTCCTCCATTCATGTGAAGCACGCTTACAATTTCCATCACTAATAATTTTAGTTTTCTTCTATTTTAAATCTCTAAATATATATGACTCTTACTTTGAACTTAGGAGATGTGTAATGCTTATCTTTAACGTCTCACATATAAATACTACTGTCTCTCTACTGGCATCAAATGACTACCAATCATCTCTTATCCACAACTACTGCGGCTTGTTGGGCTAAATCTACATAAGGCACAGTGATAACGAACAAGACATCTATAATTTTTCATAACTTTTGGCAAGTGAAACACGGAGCATAATGGTACAAAAATATCATGATTAAACGCCGTTTAATATTGACTTATATGCAATTATGCTTTTGTCGTGTTGAGCTATAATACGTAGTTACGTAGTATGATCATGCAATTGGTTTGTCGTTTGCTAATGAAGATAAAAGTTACATGTACGATAAAGCTTATAAGTTGCATTGCTATTAATGTGCTACTCATGATGAAAATTGAAGGTCTTTTTGTTTTTTTTTAACGGTTACATTAAAATAAAAGAGGATCGGTTCATTATTAAAGAGTTATCCACCTATGTTTAAATATTTAAGATAGCAATAAATTATGCATTATCAACTATTTTATACTATTACAAATTAAACATTTAATATTTCTAAAAAAATATAATAAGTAAATAAAAAAATAGTATAAATAAGTGTACCATTTAATTTTCTTGATAATAGCTAACTTAAAAAAAAAAAAAACTCGCCTCTCATAGCAAGATTATTTCTTGTCCTCCAAATACAATAAATACCTCTAAAGGTAATCCTCCAAACCTTTCTTTTCCAATTCTTCTAAGTTTTATGCTTCTTGAGCTAATTCAATGCACTCAATAAGGTGTTCAATTCCCAACCATTTTTTAACCTCGTCACAAATATCTCTAGCGAATGCATTATTCAAAATAAAGTTGTTTATTCGATTCAAAATTATCACCACACAATTCACAAAGTGGAACCAATTTCAAGTAAAATAATTCGATCAGTTGTCTTTAATCTCTCATTTAATGTCATCCAAACAACAACAACATATTTTGAAATAATACAAGTATCTCAAATAATATTAGCCGAAGACTTCAGGCGAGCGAAGCACGAAATTCTACCACCTTGCCGCTTAGATGAAAAAAAGGATAAGAGGTAATTTTCGCCTCAAAGATGTCAACAACGAGTTGATTGAAGATGGCGAGGCTGAGAAGCTTTGGGTAAGAAGATTTTTGAAGACCTATTCTCATCCGAAGAGACTGTCCCAGATTGTTTTACTCTTCCTAGGATTTCCCCTCTTGAATATGCGGTTATTGCCTCACTGAGTGAGGAGATTACGAATGATGAGATTCAAACTGCCGTGTTTCAAATGTACCCACGCAAAGCATCGGGTCCAGATGGGATGACATCAGGTTTCTACCAGTCGTGTTAGGACATCATGGGGTCAGCAGTTTGTTATATGATTCAACTTGCTCTTATAGAGGGAAGATTTCCAAGAGAGGTCCTGGGTACACTAGTTCTCCTCATTCCCAGAGTTGGACGCTTTGGAATATATCTCTCAATTCACGTTGTTAGTTTGATTGTGTATGTTATAAGATATGTATGAAAGTGTTGGTGAATAGATTGAGACCATTGTTGGCAAAACACATTGGACAGTTTTAAAGTAGCTTCATACCTTCTCGAGCTACGGTGGATAATGTGATTTTGATGAGCGAGATTGATCACATGCTACACCATCAGAAAGGGAAGAAAAGTTATGTGGCGGTTAAGGTAGATTTAGCTAAAGCGTATGACAAGATTAGTTGGAGCTTCATAAAGGACTCCAAAGAATTGCTTGGTGATCCTTGGACGTGGGTGGCTTTAATCATAGCAGCGATGGCAGAAAATGACCTTAACGTCCTTTAGAAAGGTTCTCCTCTTCCTCCAATTTAGGCAAGGAGGGGTCTTCGGTCGCCCTATCTTTTCGTTATTTGCATGGAGAGACTATCGATTCTCATACAACAGCTCGTAGAGGAGTAGAGGTGGCAATCTCTTTGACTTTGCTCTAGGATGACCCATGTCTCTCATATTTACAGATGATCTTATTTTATTTACGGAAGCCGCTATTGATAATTTTGATCTTTCGCAGGACACGTTAGATATCTTTACGGGAATAGTTTGATATGTATGAACATATGTATTAATTATCAAAATATAGTGATGAGACTGAAAGTCCTAGAGGGGGGTGAATAGGATTACTAAAAAGATTAAAGCCTAATTAAAAATCTTTTGGACAATTATAAGTTTAAGTGAAAACTTCTAAGTCAACTTAATATAACAAACACTTAAAGGATCATGCAAAGGATAAGTTTAGAGGTTCGATATATTAAGTATAACAAGTAAAACGATAATCTAATATCTTACTACTCTAGAAGACTATATGTTAGGAAGCTAGAAAAACAATATCACAATAATCAAGCTAGCATATTATCAAACAAATAAAGTGCGGAAAGTAAATAGAGTAGGGATAGAAAGATACACGTGATTTATAGTGGTTCGGTTTCCCTACATCCACTACCTAAGGAAGCCTCCTTAGGATTTCAAACTTTTCACTAAGCTCCTGTGTCTCTCTTAACCGGGTCGAGAACACAATAACCCTTACAACCTCTTCGATAACACGAAGGACAGACACTTGTGTAATCACAACACAAGGATACCAAGTATACTCCCTATACTTGAATTCTCTCTTAATCTATCTATTACAAGACCTAGACTTAAGAGGAAAGAAACAAAGTGTTTAAAGGGTTGCTTATAAAAGGTTGTAACTAAACTCCTAAAAGAGTGGATATGAACTATGTAGCTTGTGAACTCCTCTTGAGTAGATAGAACCTTGTGGCTTATTTAATTAACTCCTTGAAAGGACTTATAAGCTCACTAAGATTGATTTTGACTATGTATAGCTCTTGACACCTTCTTGAATGATAACAATTAAGCCCCTTAATGTTTGTAATTAGTTGGTGTGTTTGTATCCTTCAAAGAGCTTCAATTTATAGCAGAAAATAGCTTCCAACGGTCATAAGGCTTGGGTCCAACGGATCTATTAATTTCCCAACAGATATATTCCTTATGACTTAACTTTTGTGCAGAAAAACCTTTCTTGCGGTGTACCGCAAGTTTCGTGCGGTGTACCGCACCTCAACGGTTAGATTTTCTAACTCTCTGACGGGCTGGCCTATGCACCGCGCCCTGGTCCGCATTCTTGGTCCGGTGTACCGCGCCTCTGGTCCGGTGTACCGCGCCAAGTATCTTTGAAGGAATTTGACTTATGCTAAGATGCTCGGATCAATAAATCTTCTTCACGAAAGTTGTAGATAACATCATTCTTATAAACATTGTAGTTGATCATTAAAGCTATATCTCAAAGTACATAAAGATATGAATAAAAGTGAATGCAATGAGATATAACAAGAATGGTATGAAAAGTGTTTTTGATGAAAAATAGTGCAAGATAGGATGAATATAATAAGAGTAATTAGCACACTAATCATAAGAGGATTTGTCACATTAAAACAACCTATTAAGGGAGGCTATATGCCAACAGAGACTCAAAACAACATGAGGGTTAAGTGTAATTTAGTCAATAAATGCATTGGTTATATAGATGGCATATGAAAGCAGATGAGGTGACCTCTTCATCTAATTGTTGGGACTAATCATGTTGGTGAACATGATACACGTGTATATAAGTGCTTAAACCAAAAACCAGTAACTGCTTAAACAAAAAACCAATCATCAGTAGGATTGATAGACCCCTTGAGATAGAGTTGCTTTAAAATTACTTGTGTCTCACAGGAATTAGAGGTCAATGTTACTTTAGGCCTCGAACGGGTTGATACTTTTTGCTCCTCACATTGTGTTAGACCCCCAAAGTGGATCAAGAGCCATTTTTTGTCTATCATGCATATATCGCAACTGGCGTAAATATTTACACTTCATTGTATGTCTTTGTTAGAAATATATATTTTGATGTCACAAAACAAGAGAACTATAAAAGGGATATTAACTTTTAAAGGCCTACAGTCTATAGTGGTTTATAATATAAGTCCCCCCACTAACAAGATAATTATCAGCCCAACTAAACAGCAACAAATAACCAAAAACCCCTTCTCTTCCCTATTAACTACAGAGAAATATCAAAAAGGAAAACACAAATCCCATATAAGAAACGGATCTGGTCTCCCACCTCCCTTCTCTCTTCTATCTCTACCCACCTCTATCTTCTCTCTGGAAAAACAAAACCGACGCCGCCGTACAAGAAAACCTTTCCACCATCACCAAGCCTCTCTTCACACCCAGATCTCACCTTCCCAGCAACAAACTCTTCACATCCAGATCTTACCTTCCCACCAAAAAGCGTCCCCTGCAGAAGAAAAAGAGCTTTCTGATAATGAAACCCAAAACAAGAAGAAACCTTTTCACCACCATGCCACAGTCTCCCCTGCACAAGCCAACCGCCATAGCCACAGTCTTTCCTGTAGAAGAAACCACTGGTCTCGTGTAGCAGAAAACCGCTGCCGTTGTGAAATCCGGAACCCACTACCGTGGGTACAGCCCAAGAATTAATGGGCCATGGGTACCGATCGTGGTCCATTCTACTCACCTTCGAACCAAACACAAGCCGCTGCACCAATTGTTATTCCATCTTCAAACTGCCGAAGCATAGGTCCAACTCCACCGTTAAAGGCCCGCCTCTCCTCCACCATGGGTAAAGCCCGGCACCAATTGTTATTCCATCTTCAAACTGCCGAAGCATAGGTCCAACTCCACCATTAAAGGCCCGCCTCTCCTCCACCATGGGTAAAGCCCGGAATCCAGTCACAACAGAACCATGGTGCCAGCCCCATCACAAACGCACCATCTCTCCTCCACCATGGGTTCAACCTGGAATCCAATCATAGCAGGACCATGGGGTCAGCCCCATCACAGACGCACTATCTCTCCACTATGGGTACAACCCGGAATCCAGTCATAGCAGGTCCATGGGGCCAGCCCCATCTTCTTTGTTCCATTTCTTATAAACTAGTTTTTTTTTTTTGGCCATGATGATATTTGTGTTCAAATTCTAATTTAGGCCACGAGTATGGGTTATAATTGTGATTTAGAAAAGATTTCAGTTTGTTATTGGCCTAATGGTGATAGGGTTCTTCGTGGGGCTGTACCCATCGGAAAACGAAATGATATATTTTTCAAAGCAACAAAAAGGTAAAAAAGTCAAAAACGAATCAAGGAAATTAGAATTTGGTTTTATAAAGTAGATTTTTTTAGTTAAGACTTATATCATAAAGTTGTTAAGTTTTTGGCCTCAAAATGTATTTTCCTCACTATAAAATCCAACAAAATGCAAGATCAAATACCAAATCAAAACTAACACAAAACTTTAGAACTCCAAGGTTACTAAGTATAAGCCATAAGGTAATTCCTAGAGAAATGCAAAATTCAATACCACAGAAAATATCAAAACTCCAAAATTCCAAAATAACCCAATTCAAACTCATACAAAAAAACAAACTATTAAGCCTTGACACGTCCATAATACTTCTGCTTCTCTTCCATAGTTTGGAAACGTCCATGTCCAAACTTAGACGAAGTATCAATAAACTTCAACTTAATCTCTTCAAGCGCAACACGAGAAGTTTGACTCAACAAAGTCTGACGAAGAGTAACAACTCTCTTCTTTGGTCCCACACAACAACCCTTAATCAATATATAATCCTCTTTCACCACACCATAATGTGGAAACCCACCAATAGGTGTAATATCCTTCTCAGTCCTACAAATCAAACACAATATAATCAAAACTCAAAATCACTAAAAAAAATCAAAATTACAAAATAAAATGAACAAACCTGTCAAACTCAGTACTAGCAGTATGTGATTCTTGACCAGATTTTCCAAGTTTATAAATTTTCTTATTCATTTCAGTACGGTGATGATAACCATTTTGACCAGCACGTGCAACTGTAAATGAAACCCTAGCGGGATGCCATGCACCAATACACGCAACTTTGCGGAGCCCACGATGAGTTTTCCTTGGTAGTCTTGTAACACCCCAACGAGTCACAACACCTTCATAACCTTTTCCCTTTGTTACACCAATAATATCAATCATTTCATCTTTCTGGAAAATCGCATCAATTGGGATTTGCTTCTCAAAGAATCCATAAGCATAATCAACTTTTTGTGCAATTGATCCTCCATTCACTTGAATTTCCATTATATGTGCCTTCTTTTGCTTCAAACCCTTCATCTTCCTTATCTTTACATCAAAAAAACATTGTTATTCTCCATTTTTTTTAATTTCTTCATCTGTATAGTATAAATATTAGTACCTGAGTGTGAGCTAAAACACGAATGACTGTAGCATATTTCTTCATTTTTTCAAGTTGGGAAAGAATATCTTTTTTCCCTTCATCGCTTTCATATTTCTTGGAGTATTTAGTGAAGGCTTTCTTCTTGGATTTGCTCCAGTTTTTGTAGAATCTACGTTTGATTTCTTCGCTTAAATGCTGGGCCCACACTGTGTTAAGAGAGCGAAGGCCACGGGGTGTTTTGACGTATGCAACTACTCCAACTACTACCATTGGGGGAGTTTCGATGATAGTTACAGCCTCGCAAGTCTCCTTTTTGTGAAGTTCTAAAGATAGTAAAATATGAGAATTAGAAAAGTAGAGTGATTTTATAATAGATAGTAAATTTGAGGGTGTAATGGTAAAAATGATTACTTGATCCGGGTTTTTCGACCTCTCGGACAATGTGGGTCATTCCTGCTTTGTAACCAAGGAAGGCAGTTAAACTGCAAGGCTTGGTAGGGTCATCCTTTGGGAAAGCCTTCACTGCATCACAATAAATAAATACATATACAATAAAAAACAAGCCAAATATCACAAAAAACACAGCTACATTTTGCTAAATTTAAGGGACTAATGGTGCAATATACATGAGAATGCGCATCATTAAGAACCCGACTGAATGTTATATAATAACATAAGAACTATTTACAATCTACAGATTTTATCAAACACATTAAACCAGAATGCTTATATTTATCCAAATTAATTAACAAAACTAATTACGAAAAAGTAATACCTTTTCCTCTCATTCGGTTAGCTCGCTTCCTTGGAAGAAATCCAAGGGACCCATGTCTTGGGTGCTCAAACTTCCTGTGAGACATCTTCCACCTTCTTCACACTGAAAAAAATTGTTTATACAAAAATATAAATTTTCATTATACAGGAAATCAATTAACATTGAAATTAGATGATCAATTCATATATAAAACTTTATTCATGGAAATGTAAGTAATTAATATCGATAAAAGTAAAAATGCAATGTTAGGGAATAGTTAGCTACCTCGAGAGGTCACGGCGTCTGGGTTGGGTTGCGGAAGCCTTAGTGGAGAAACCCTAGTGAGTTTTGCAGGTTGATATATGGTGGTATTGGCAAATTGAAGTGGGCTTGGGCTGTATTGGAACATCTGTCCACTATTACATTCTGGGCCCATCAAATCCCAATCCGGTCGAACGAGCCCAATATGGTACTGTGGCTCTTTAAATTCTTATAAGTTGTCCAAAATGAAGGAATGAGCCGCTCAGCTGGTGCTCGACTCGAAAAAAACTCATTCGATCTCATTTGTTTATTCAAATGAACAAAAAAGTCTGTCTCATGCGTTAATTGCTCGTTTATATTTATTATATGTAAATTAATGTTGTAAAATCAATAAAAATAACATTAAACCTAATATATATATTTTAATTTTTTTATTTATTTAGAATTTAATTTTCATTAATATCACACTTCATACCACACATTTTGTCTAATACAAATCGTTCATGAACGATCCACTTCAACCATAATAAAATTAATTGTTCGTCAATAACTCGAGCTCGGCTCGAAAAAAACTTGTTTGACATGTTAACAAACAAGCAATAAATCTTTTGGTTCGACTTTTAAAATTTAAGCTCGACATGACTTGGAAATCTATACAAATAAGCTTACACATCTAGTATTCGGCTCGACCTAAATCTTTTACAGCCCTAATGACAAGAGATATGGAAGAATATTCAGGAATACAAGCGGTATTTTATTATATATAGATTTATGGGGCTTGTGTATAAGGTCCAATTTGAGTTGTGTATACTTAATGTTTGATTTTATGATTGTAAAGGAGTAGGGATTTGCTATTTTGAAAAATGAGACAAGTAAATAGAATTGTAGATATTAGTGAACACTTATGTAAGATCTAAGAAGGCCTAAAGGGATACAACGAGGTTGTGTGGCTATTTCTAGCAGAAATAAGAGCTTTGAGATGTGTTATATTTATTGTGAGATTAACGCTTGTGGAAATCGACGGGAAAGAAAAGGAGCAACATCTATGATTTGACAGGTTCAGTACGTGGTTCCCCCTTAACTCGATGGTGTATGGGGTGTATGGACTACACGAATCTAACAAGGCAGTATTGATGCATCCAACCATGTATTGGACAACGTGTAGCGCGTGTTTAGGCACATTTGATTCACACGCCTAAACTGTTGTCCATGACTTTTGACTTTTTTTGGCTCGTTTTTCGGCTAAATTTTAGGACTATGGACCAAAATTTCAATTCAGATTTATAAATTTTTAATTAGGTTTTAACTTTAATTTTCTATTATCCTTGACTTCTAAAAATAAGTGGTTCGGATAAAAAAAATAAAAAAGTGGTTCGCACAAGAATTGCATGAAAATTTAATATATCTTTCTTAATTTAGAGTTACATTTTTTTCATACATCTGAGGCCAAATGTCCAATTTAAACATTCTTACTAAAATCTCAACAAAAAACCTATTACAGGCTACTCAAAGTAATTTTTGTGTAAATCATATTTACTATCCTTGGTGATGTATCTTTGTATCCCATTTGGTGTATAAAAAAGCTGGATAAGTCATACCACTGTAGTCGCACGTATCCTAACCATCCAATTATACTATCTATGTAGGGAGGTTGTTCAACGAGACAAAGGGATGTTAAAGGAGCTATAGACTTATAGTCACCTTTGACCACAAGCACGAGTGCGGACTCGCGGCATATCACCGACCTTCTTTGGGAACTTTCGTACCTCGGATAGGACCAAGGGAATTACGATATTCTTGAATTGTGTGTTTCGAGAAGTGGAGATTGATGTAGCGTAGTAATATTTTATATGGTGACGTGTTTTGCAAAGGCACCTAAATCGGTGTATAACTTGAAGTATCCGAACATGATTATAGAGTTGATTAGGAAGGCAAAGGTGTCACTTAAAGACGAGGAGATAAGTTTCATAATAGCAATGTGATAGATGATATGTGGATCAATGACATTTATAAATGTGTGGTTATTAAGATTCCCTTGGCTATTGAGCATTCACGTGAGGAATTTGAGAGGGATCCTAGAGGCCGCATGAGCAAAGACCTGCATGAGACGGGTTCACCGCATAGCATCAGGATGGGGTCTATCTCACGAAATGATGATCCTTCGTGGCAAATAAGGTAAAGGAGTAATTTGATCAATGTGAGGCTAACTAAGATCGTATGATGGATGTGATCTAGTGGATGGAGATGAATCGAGCACAATACAAGGTGAACCAACTATCATGAGAGATGAAGTGGCACAAATCAAGCAACACATACCCAAATTGTCACGCTTCTCGAGCAAATTCAACACGTGAGTGTGGGACCATCACATGACCCTACCTCGGGTAAAGAGCACGAGAACAGGGCCTTGAGCCTCGAGATATATTTTTGTATCCCTTATAGTTATTTCTTTATATTGTATAATATGGTTAGTGTAGATTTCTAAGTTTATTGCTTTTAGAGTCTTTTTCGAGTTGTGGGGACACGACTCACGTTTGAGTTTGGGATGGGGTACTTGTTGTCCTCGTCCCTATTTTATGTGTTTACTTGTTTTAAGAAAAAAAGATAAGTAATTAGTTTAGGAAATAGGTGTGAAATAGTTAATGTCCCTTGAAAGCATGTATAAACGAGTCGGGGAGAAGTACTTGCTTTTTGAATCTTCCATATTTTTACTTGAAATGCCCGTATATAAATATGTTAGTGTAGAAATAAGATTAGTGAACAGTGCATATACGGGCCTAGAAACTAAGAGAGAACTGAGTAGGTGTGTAGAACGTGAGGTTCAACCTAGTTGAAAACCTACTTTACTTGTGACGTTGATGTAAATGAATTAATGAGCCCGAGTAGCTAGGAAAATGAGTAGGGGAACTCTTTGTTAACCAACTGTTCCCTTTATATTTATGAGTAACATTATTTATCATTCTTAGCATTTGGGTATGAATCATTTTTCTTTGTTAGCCCTTATTATAAGTAGATAACCCTTAGTGTTTAGGACTTTACCATATGACCTGTCCCCGAGTCACAATTCCTTTTAACTAGTTGTCTTGAGATTGAGTTTGGGGTGGTAGGTGTTTGTGGGTTCGAATCCCTCTTAGAACACCTAGTTTTGACGTGCCTGTGGTTATGCTTGGAGAGGGCGGGCATATTCTCCGTGGGACTAGTTGGGTGTGTGAAAGCTAGCCTAGAACCCACATACCAAAAAAAATGGTATTTTATATTTGTCGGGGCTATACTGTCTTTTCACCCCTCCTGGGTGGACTTAGGAGTTATCCTACAGTACTACAAACCCCTCTTGGGTGATTATATCTACTTTCAGATGTTGAAGTCTTTTATCCAATTAGCTACGTGGTTAGTCAATCCTGTCGGTCATTGACGAATACCACGCGTCTATTGCCTAGGTCCGCAATTAAACCTCTCTCCCGGGCGATCACCGCCACTAGTGATTAGCCTAATTACTAATACCTATTCCTAATTAGCTAAGTCAGAAATAGTAAATAATTGCAAGATAATAGTCAATATAAAAATACCCAATTCAAATTAAATTAGAAACTAATCCCAAATCAGAATATACTAAAATAGAAACTAGGGTTCATCCCCAAAATACGAGTCTCAAGAATGTAAGGTTTAGCTCATATATAAATACAGAAAGGAAAATAAATTAGAAGTATACAAGTTTCCTAAAAACATAAATAAAAATAGAAAGAACCTAAACATGAGAATGACTTTAGCTGTTGTTGGAGTTGTTGGAGAAAAAGAATTCTCGAACTCCTGATGTTGCTTCTGCCTCTTGACGCTCTCTCTAGAGATGATGGAATTTGAAGAATAATTGAGAGGTCCAGAATAATAAGGACTAAAGGAGCTTATATAGAGAGTAAAAACATATTAATTAAGGCCAAAGTCCAGAAAGTAAATTCTGTAACTGTTGTACACACTCCACTAAAACAGCCGTAACTTTTGCGTCTCACGTCCAAATCACTTGATTCCAGTACTCAATTTGAGCTGACTTAGAGCCGCAACTTTCTCTGTTGAATCTCCAAAACTGAATCAGTACTGTTTTGGGTCAAAATCAGCAAGAACTAATAGGTATCCAGATTCTTATGCTTTTCTTCAACTCTTTGAGTGGTACTTTCTCTCTTTTGACCTCTCCTCTTGATCTAAGACTTTAAACTTCACTTTTCCTCCTCGTCTTGGTACTTACTAGCATCGATGTATCTAAGAACTTCACACTAAACAAGAAAATTAACACACAAAAGCTCTAAAAGTCACAATATTATATTTCTGGAGGAAGAAAGTGCATGATTTCATATTAAGCCCAAAAGTATATCTAATAAGTCCAATTCCTACCTAAAATGATGTCTCCTAAAGGCATATTTATCTCACAAAAAGGGAGACATCATATTGTTCCCATGGATGCATGTCGTTTGTTGTTGGGTCGTCCTTGACAATTTGATCGAGGGGCGATACATGATGGAAGGATGAATACATATAGTTTTGTATTTAATGATCGAAAGATTGTGTTATTACCTCGCAAAACTAAAAATTTCCTATATATCGTTGAGGATAGTAGCACTAATTTGTTGACTCGTGCTTGCTTTGAGGCTGCTATGGAAGATGCAGTGGTTGTGTTTTTGTTGATTTAAAAGTCTAGTTACGAGAATTTCGATATTCCAATGGTGGTTCAACCTTTACTTTAAAAATTTGATGATGTATTTCTATAGGAATCACGTGAAAGCCTACCCAATTTCGTGACATTCAACATCAAATTGATTGGGTTCCAGGTGCTTCTTTGCCTAATATCCCCCACTATTGGATGAGTCCAAAGGAACATGAAGAATTACATCCTCAAGTAGAGGTTTACTTGCTAAGGGTCATGTGCGTCAAAGTTTGAGCCCTTCTGTTGTTCCTATCCTCCTTACTCCCAAAAAGAATGGTTCTTGGCGCATGTATGTTGATAGTCGAGCATCAATAAAATCACGACACATTATCGCTTTCCTATTATGCGTTTGGATGATTTATTGGATCAATTAGGTGGTGCGATAATATTTAGCAAGCTGGATTTAAAGAGTGGGTATCACCAAATTTTAATCTTTAGGCGGATGAATGGAAGACAACGTTCAAGACGCGTGAAGGGTTATTTGAGTGGCTGATTATGCCTTTTAGTCTCTCTAATGCTCCAAGTACTTTCATGCATGAATCAGGTTGTACGTCCTTTTATTGGTAAATTAGTAGTTGTTTATTTGCTGATATTCTAATTTATAGTACTAACCCGAGGTGCATCGTCGTGCTTAATTTACATTTATAATTAAGCATAGGACAAACACCTTGAACCGTGTTGTAGACGCGTTGAGCCGTCGTGACGGCTTTTTGACAGAGATGCGAACGACATCCCCGGGATTTGATATGTTTCTGGATGTATACACTTCGAATACGATTTTTTTTGGGAAGTTGTTGAAAATTAAAGTGGAGAGCGGACTGACTTATGATACCGTGATAGTTTAATAATCATGTAAATATTTACCTGAATTATATGGGTAATAATTATTGAGTTGGCATCAATAATATGGCAATCATCCACCACTGATCATCCATATTCTTTCAAGAAAGGTGGGAAGCACGTTCAATATTAAATAATGTTAGTACATTCAAATATCTTGATTTTTGAAAAATAAAAACTTTATATATTGATCCTCCTCCTATAAAATCCGTTAGTAGTTCATTGATCTATACACAAATTAACTACTGTTCGTGGTTTAACCTTCTAGTTCTTTATGAAAAACAACACCATGAAAACATCTTTAAACCTCTTCTTATTTGCTTTCGTTATTGTTCTCTTCGCTTTATTCAACACCCTGAAAGCCCAGGATGTAGACGTAGCCGTAGAACCACAACAACAATTAGCAGGGTTAGGTGGTACAGATTCGGTACTAGGTGGATTAGGAGGTGGAGGAGGTGGAGCAGGTGGGTTACTAGGTGGATTACTTGGTGGAGGAGGTGGAGGAGGTGGAAATGGGTTACTAGGTCCATGAGATGCAGGTAGGGGGCCAATGTAACAGGCACATCTAGTTGTTTTGACGGAGCAACTAGTTATAATAAAAATCTACATCATATATGTTAGTGAGATGAGGCAATTAAAACTAGCTAGTTCATTTCGTGCTAATCATGCATGTTCTTGAACTCACTACGTTACAATTGTTTCTTCTAGCTCTTCTTAAACTGTGATGTAATCATATATTCCGTCCAACTATCCATTGTTTTGTATTACTTAATATCAGATTCTGTTTTGTGATTCATTAATAAAAATGTTGTTATTTGTGAAAGACTTGGACATGTTATATATCAGATTAAATGTTGATTAAACCTCATCTTGCATCTTGCTAATTTCTACAAATCAAAACACAGAGAATATCAGTGAGCTCAACAATGTTAAAATGGTAGGAGTCAATGACAATCCATTCCTTTACATGGCTTTGTTGCTGTTCATCTTCTGCTTGATCCTGAGTATCATCTTGGGATAACAAAATCACGTATAAATGATCTTCTTTAATCTGTCAATGGTGTTAGGTTACTAAATAAATACTTTTTCTACCATGATTTTATCCCCCTGAATCTGTGGTTTTCCCGTTCAATACAATAAACTATTACACGACAATTACATATTTAAATATCATAGCCATCTAAGGAAGCTATCAGCTAAATCAACCATTTATTCTTCATCATCTTAATCCCTCGATCACCTAGTTATTTTTATATCCAGATGGTCAATTAGGGACCAAAATTAATTGTAAACATCAAATAACTAAGAATTAACACGTAGCTTGTACATGTGTTTGATGAACTAGCTGACATGTCTTGTTAAAAATAGTCTTAAATTTGCCAACTCAACCAGAAGTATTAGGAGAGCATTAATATATTATATTTTAATGAGATTTTACACTCCAACAAATAGCAAAATTAATGATTTTAATTCAAAAAATATTGAACTATTAGTCCCTGCCAGAGAGGCAGATTGCAAATTTGCTATCCACAATGGTATGGTTATTTTGCATAGCACAGGGGCCAATTGTGTAATTTACTCGATATCAAGATTAAAACATTACATGGACCAACATCAACAGAATAAATTGACGGTGAAGCACAGTCTTAGAAGAATACCTTGAAGAAGATGCATCATTGCCGATAATGGATGATTTCGTATATACAGCGACAGCAACGAATAATGGTCTGAGAAAAGCCACCGCGATGGTGGTAGTGTTCTGTGAATCTGAGACAGCTGTGGGGTGGTGGTGCGATGTTAGAGCGGCAATGGAGCGCGGTTCGTGGTGGTGCTCTGAAATTTGCAGGAATAATAACAAAATAATATTTTTTACAACTCCAGATGCTAAATTGCACACATTAATTTATTGAATGTTTTTTGTTTAGATAAGCAATGCACTGAATGTTAACATTACAATGATTATTTTGGGCAGAGCAGAGTTGGTTTAATCCCGGGTTAAGTATAATATTATCCCGGGTTAAATTGAACAGGTTTAGTTTTAGTAGTCTTAAGTCTTAATCCTACCCTAGCTCAACAATTTTTCAAAAATTGGATTTCTGGGTTGACCAGATTAACTCAACTCATGAATAAATTAATTCTGGTAAAAATGAATATCCCAACTTAGAACCATTACTAAGCCATTAAGCACCTTGAATACCCAATCTAAAGATTGATTAATTTGATTACACAACCCAATATTGAAATTCCATTGTTTTACTGAATAACATTTTCACACGATACCTCATGTAGCCATGTACTAGACATCATTTCTATCTAGACACCACAACTTCATCTTCTTCTAACTTCTTCTCTCAATTGGGTATCTAATTTTCGGCCATTATCATGAATAAGATTTTTCTTTCAATCCATAGCATGTAAATGCTTGTAGCTAAGGCTATACACAACTATTCCAACATTGACCCTTTATCACTAGTCAATGTTTGAGTAGATTCATTATTATGTATAGACAGATAACGTAGAATTAATAAGACGGGTGGAGTATTTAGTGCATTCATTAGGCAATTTATTATAGTAGTACTAATTCATTACAGAATGGTATTTTCAGTCGACATGCCAACCATCGAAGGACCAAAAGATCTGGTCTTAAATTACCAAAATTTTATATACAAATTAAATTAAAATATCATCAACATGCAAACAGTAAAGGGAAACAAGGGAAGATTGAACCTCTCCAAGAACTAGTAAACTAGTTTTGATTTACATAAAATATATATAAAGAGGTCTACATATTCCTAAAAAATTAGCCGTGATGCGCAAAAACTGATCCAGACCATCCACGTACCAAAAAAGAAAAAAAAAAGAAAAAAGTTGAAACCAGGAAGAAATGGGAAACAAGAAATTCAAAAATTGACAACCGAAGCCAAGCATTTATATAAGGGTGGGCCTGTGATGCCTTTTATGTTTGGCCAAAGTGCGCTAGCCGTCTTTTATCTTTTATATGATGAATTTTTATTGTCACCGTTAGCCTTTTTTTTCATTTTCTGTTAGATGATTGTTAGTCAATGCCATCTGGCGCCACCTCACCGCCACGTATGATCCACATCATCGACATTTACACCTCATTATTATTTTTTTAAAACCCATTTTCTTCTTCTTCTTTCTCCCGCTACTCCATCAACAATTGAAGAACCCAAATAAAAAAATGCAGTTTAATTATAGTGGGATTTAATCTGTTGAATCATATTAAGCCTATTCAAACATTTTTTCTCGACAAAATCCATTAAGACACCTTTTCTTAAGACTCCTTTTTGAATACACAATGATTATTGGAAAAATCGAAATCTTACTTGAATTTCCTTGAGTAGTTCAAAACGGTTATGAGTCCTTCACCAATGTGAGTGATGATATCTGAACAATAGGTAATAGTTGTACGTCCCATTTCCATTGATCTTTTGACTCACCTTCTATATTATTCACTATAATTTCGAGAAATTGTAGAAATTGAACTTAAAATTGGAGATGATGACGATGAAGATGAAGGTGGAGGAGTGATTTCAATGGGTCCCATAACTCTTCCCAGCCACCATGTTCCGTTTCTTCTCTGAACCCACACGAGGCTTCAGCGGAGTAGTGATTTCAGTGGGGCCCATAACTCTTACTCAATCAATATTAAGATCTGAGCCCCTCTCTTTGTTTATTTTATTTTCTCTATTGCGTGAGTGTTAGAGCATTATCATGTCTGTATATATAGTACAAACCTTTGCAAGCATTTTTAGCATAGGAAATCTATGAACAGAATGATGGCCTCCCACTAACATCTCAACATTGGCAATTCATATCTTTCCAGAGGTGTTATATGTCATTGTTTGTTTAGATCAGAACTTATTTTATTTTGAGTTAATTGCATTATAGGTCCCTAGGATTTGTAGATTTTACTAGAACATGACAATTATAATATTTGGGTTCTTCGATTGTTGATTGATCCAGAAAGTATGATATGCAGGGGATTTGATTGGGGTGATTGGAGTGAGAAATATGTTTTTAAACTATATTTTTTTGATTTGGGTTCTTCAATTGTTGATGGAGTAGAGAGAGAAAGAAGAAGAAGAAGAAGATGGGTTTAAATATTTTTAATGAGGTGTAAATGTCGATGATGTGGAGCATACGTAGCGGTAGGTGGCGCAGACGTGGCGCCAGATGGCATTGACTAACGGTCAACAAACAAAAAAAAATGGAGAAAAGGGCTAACAGTGACAAACAAAATTCATTAAAGGGCGTTTTGTGACAAAAAAAGATAAAGGGCGGCTAGCACACTTTGGCCAAACATAAAGGCCATCACGGGGGCCCCACCCTTTATATAAAGTATCGACTTTATACATCAACTGTGAGGGCATTAAATGAACCCATACTTTTGCAAATAAAAGCTTGTAAATCATTAGAAATCAATATATATATATATATATATATATATATATATATATATATACACTTTTAGACCTCTTGTACATGATTGATTGAAGAGAATGTGAGGCTTGTGGGATATTTTTGTATTTTTGAGACCGATGGTTATTACTCGAAAACAATATAGACGTTTGGATTTAATTGATCTTGTTAGTAATTCTATGAATTTAACCAACTTAGATTTAGTTTGGATAATCCTCATTAGGATTTAATCAAGCGTGTAGGTAATTATCAGAATTTGATCAACTTAGGGTTTATCTTCGATAACACTCGTTGAGATTTAATCGAGTTTGTTGGTAATTCTTTGAACTAACCAACTTATATTTTAGCTCTGAAACCCTCGTTGGCATTCAATCAAGCTTGTTGGCAATTCTCTGAATTTAACCAACTTAGATTTTGTTTCGATAATCCTCGTTGGGATTTAATCGAGCTTGTTTGTGTTTCATCAAGATTGGCATATTCATGCGTAAACACAATTTGAAATCATAATAACGCATTTTAACAACTAACAAGATTTAAATCTAACATATAACAAACTACATTATTATCTGTCATCTACCTTACTAAAATCCCCTTAGTGAGGAAAAAGAGTGTGACGAGGTTTTATATTATATATTTACCTAATTGCATCTCATGATCCCATATTCATTTCTCGAGATGTATCTATTATATAATCAGAGTAGACGTTCATCATTGTCATGGATTAGGTAAAATCCCCCCATCTTCAAAAATAAATGGGTATGTACATGTTCTTGTTTCTTTGTTTATACAATTTGATTCGTCGCTACCTTAAATCGCGAACGTGTGCTCTGGATTATCCATAACTTGAAATTTGCTTCTTCAACTCCAATTCATCCTCTATGATCGTGAATAAAGCCACCAAGCCTCTATTGACCAAGTAGGTCGCGTTCCATTTTGATTGAGTGTCGACTTCTCTCTTGATCCACTAGTATTCTTTTGTATGAGTTAAACGATGTCAGTGTTTGATGTTACATGACTATAAACTTTATTGACAAAGGTCTTGTCGATGAGGCTTTACTTCGACCGTGCTTTCTTGGAATATCTATAGCGAAAATAACAGACCTAGCTAATGAGTTAAAGTAAATTTCCCTTTCTCGGTCCTGATTTCCTCTAGTGGTTACTATTTCTTCCTTCGTTGAAAACTTCATAGTCAGGTGATAAGTAGATATCACAATATGAAACTTATTGAGTGTAGTTCTTCCGAAGATGGCATGATATGTAGACTCACACTCTACCACTACAAACTTTGTTGTATAGTAACATATTTCTAGTTAGTACCCAGTTCCAATGACAACTAGGTATCCCCTATTGGTATAACACTTTTTTAGTTGGTCCATTCAGATATCCGAATAAACTTGTACATTAGTTCAAGGCTTTTTCATCTTATCGACCATAGAAGCAAACAATAAATCTATCAAACTTCTGGTATCAACTAATACTCTTATTGCGAGGGTATTACTATTGATGGGGGGAATTACAAGTGCATTGTTGCGAGGTAACATCATACCTTTATCATCATTATTGAAATTGACACAATCATTATTCTTAGGTCCTCCTAGATGTGGAATTCTACGACCTTTCTCAAAATAACGATTTCTTCCAGTACAAATTGTTCAAATCCTTCAGCGATACTATTCAGTTCCATCTTAAAACCTACTTTTAGAGGGTTATCTCTATCTTGTTTCTCGAACAACTCTCGCTCTTCCTTCGGTATACTATGTGGTGAAACCCTTCCTTCTCGATGTTTATCATTGAAGAACTTATTTCTAGGGGGAAATTATTCCTTTATGGATTATTCTTGGGTTTAACTCAACTGTTTGGATGAAGAATTTTCTTGAACCTTCCAAACATTTTATTTCAACGAGCACCGATCAACACTCGTTTGTTTTGTGAACAACTTTTTCGATGAAAATGACTATATTTGTCCTTGTCCCGTTTCTCCGGGTGTCCAATCATTTTTTGAGACTACTTCAACTCGAGCTCTTTTTTATTAAAATAAAACACTTTCCCTAGGCTTGGTCGCGATCCAAAGTCTTGAGAGTATGACGTGTAGTCCCAATACCCACTTTGCTTTTTTGCCTTGCTTTATTTATACCCATACGAGGTTTGTCCTTCTTTTCATGACTTTTATTAATCATCATGCATTTGAGTCCTTTCTTTTGACATCAATAGTACATCTTCAACCTTGATATATAGTTTGGTTTCTTCCAAATTCAGCAAGACTTAGATCAATATTTATGTCCAATTTAATTTGGAACTCTTATTCCTAAGGCCATGCGTGAAAGCAAGACATGCTATAGTATTATCTTTGTATCATAGGCATATTTATGAATCTCTCCGTGCAACTTCGCAATTGTTAGCATATAACTCATTTTATAAATTGTTTTGATGTAACAAATCCTAATGAAAAATGCACGTTCGATGATTTCCTTATTGAAACATATCATGTGTATAGATTAAGCATCCTATCATGATCTTACTTGCTAAAACATGTATGCACACTTTCATCTATCTTGACCATGATTTATGTTTAAGTGCTTTGTACGAGTTGCTCACTTTATTAACTATAATTTGTTATGTGCATTATATATACCAAATTGATAAACTATAATCTTCTTATACTTAATATATAGACCACGTCTTATGTTAGGAGCACACGCATCACATCATCACTTCTATGCATAAACACGTACTTACACTTTCACATCTTATGAAAATATTTTTGTCATAACTTATTTTCTACTATGATACTGAAAATGATATGAACTAATAGTTCCTTCGAATTTTTATATTAACATATCTCGTGAAGAAATTTGAAGGATGGATTAAAAAGTCAATGCCAAATACATATCATTTCGGGAAACTTGCACAAATCACAAACTAGAATACCGATCTATTTTAGTAACATTTTTATGTGGAAAACATCACCTCGTTTTAAAAAATTAGTCGTTTAAAGTAATACGTTGGAGCTCAATGGAAGAAAGTACATTTTCAGATCGGGAGCCCGCTCTTGCTGAAATTGGGGACCCAATTATAAACGGGTACCCATTTTTGTTGAAATCGGGGCCTCGTTTTCAGTCATGTCAGATTTCTCAAAATATATGTTATATCTTTTGAAAGTTATAAATACCCCCACCAAAGTAGCATTTAGATATCTATCAAAAGCAAAACTTTCACACTATCGAAGAGGTCATCCCACAAGAGATCTCAATCTATAATCTTCACTTTTAAATCATTGACATAGCTTGAAGCACTTCATTGTCCATATCCACTTAAATAAATTTAAACAATATACATTGTATTATCTACTCAAGAGGATTTCAACAATCAATCATCATTAGTCTATCTACTCAAGAAGGAGTCAAACATTATCATTGTATTATTTGCTTAATTAGGACTTTATTGTTCTTGTTGTAAACATTTATAACCACTTATACTCTACCTCTATTTAGGAAGGGTAATTATGAGATTAGAGTAGAGTGATGTTACATCTTCGAAGTAGAGAAGGATTCATGTGATCGAAGTGGTTTAGGTTGAGATTGAGCCTGTTAAAAATCTTGCCTTAGGTTGTGGTTGAGCCTAGAAAAACATCATTGTAAAGGTTTTTTAATTCACCTTCAAGAATTAGAAGAAGTTTAGTGGATAAGATTAAAATCCTAAGGTGGCTACCTTAGATGGTGGAGTAGGCCATTGGGAGTTTGAACCACTTGAAAATAAGTTTGTACCTTCTATTCTTTATCTCTTTACATATAGTTTTTATATGCATGCTTAGCTTCATTATGAATTACAATAATCTCTCATTTCATGATCCCTTGGGTGTTTGATACTTTGCCTAAACTTGTTTTAAACTTTTAATTGCTTGCATCCCTAATTTTAAAAAACTTATCTTGTAATATATTTCATAATGCCCTAGAGTTTGTTAGATTAAATTGATTAGACTTCTTACTAATATATTGTTTTGAATAAGTTCTTAATTAGGAAATTCTTCTTATGTGTCTTATTCCCCCTATAGAACCTAACACTAATGAATCTTCTTTTTGTGATACAACTAATATTGAGTATTAATCTTGCCCTGAATGTTTACTTCCTGCAAAATATGCTCTTAAACTTTGAACTTAAATGCCCAAATACTCTAATTGTCTTAGGCTTCAATTTTAAAAACCACTACTGATCTCTTTCTGACAAAGTCGATGGAAAATCTCGACGAAAGATGGCAGTTGAGTCTGTTATCAACAATACGTGTCTCTTATACATATTGATATACTGGTCTGGATCCGTTGAACCTTCATACATTGGTAGTTGTGGTGGCTTGAACCTTTAAGGCAACTGCATATCTAGTATTTTTCAAGAGAATGGACTACCTTGATCATCCTTGGTCTCCCCATTAGCATTATATGGTCTCGATCTTTGGATCGTGTCACTAGATTCCTGATGCCTGAGTTAGCGATTGGACCCATTAGATTTGGAAGGGGATGACATCTCACTGATAGATTTTGTTGTAGAGTTTGTAATGAATGCCCCAACGTTTGTGAGGTTATCTCTACCACTGTAGGTGGTTGATTTAAAGCCACACTAATATTTGGTACCAAAGGACCATGATTCTCTTGAACCACCAAAGGTGTTTCCTCCAAAATTATCTGGGTTGTTGCTACCCCTAATATTAATGGTGCTACCACCCCTATCATTATCGGAGCAACTAATTATGTTGTCATAGGTAGCGTTATTTGTTATCTTTGTTCCCCTGGTAAATTTGCATTGTTTGATTTCGCAAAATTGGAAGTTGTTGCTCCATTTATCAATTCTTTATTATGCATTTGTGTTCTTTCAATGTCTCTTGTTTTTGCCATCGTGGTATCTCAATGGATGAAAAGGTTTCTGTTTCCCACAGACGATCTCAACCTGATCGAACAAATTCTACCATATAAATAAAGTAATATGAATAAATATGAAATAATTTTTTATATGCATTTGATGTATAAATCATGATATACGAAATTTCGGGTTCCTCGTCCTTTGCAAAGTGTTTCTAGTTATAGGTGCATACAATTAGCTAGACTTTCTATATTTATAATCCAAGGTTACCGCTGGTGATGACACATAATGACGTAAGTTACTCAAAAGTTAAAAGATGTTTTTTAATGTGCTTGTATATTCGAAGCGTTATTCGAGTTTTCAAAAATTAACTTTGTTTTTACTTGATCTACATAGATTAGTAAGGTGTAGATACCAAATCTCAGAAATACGAGATTAGAGATTTTTTTTTATCACCAATTAAAAGTCTAATTACTTATCAAACTTTTATGTGTCAAATATTGATAAGTTCCCATTCATGAAAAATCAAACCTTTTTATGGTGAATTCGTTATTTCTTATAAATTTTTGGATCCATATGTAAAAATTCGG
Source organism: Nemophila menziesii (assembly GCA_029959085.1). Taxonomy (NCBI): domain Eukaryota; kingdom Viridiplantae; phylum Streptophyta; class Magnoliopsida; order Boraginales; family Hydrophyllaceae; genus Nemophila; species Nemophila menziesii. The sequence goes on along the minus strand of JARWIR010000007.1, from coordinate 42,008,391 downwards.
AGTTTAGGTAACTTCACGCAATCAAGTTCTCAGTCTACCTACAAGTAAGCCCACCAGGCCCATAAACGATGACATAGCGTCACAATTTTAGTTCCATACGTATACACGGAGAGTGAACAGCCGGAGCCACCAACTGGCAATCAAATTTCCGACCATGGATTTCTCACCACTCACCAACGCCTTGGCGTCCAAATCATACGACAAGATCGCTGATATTTGCGAAAACCTCATGCTTCAGGCAATTTCACAGAAAAACCCCTAAACTTTGTAAATTTTCAGCTTAATCCCTAACTTATAAGCTTTATATTCTCATCTGTTCTTCCTCGTCTTTGCACAGTTTGCAGCAGAGGGAATTGCTTTCCAAGACGAATGGCCGTACGCGATTAATCTATTAGGGCACTTTTACGCTAATGACATGTAACTTCAAACCCTCTCCATATTCTTTCTACATCTTAGGGTTCGATACACTAATAAATTAGGATATTACATTTATTTTCGTGTATTACAGTAACAGTGCGAGATTTTTGTGGAAGTCAATCCCAGACTCAATTAAGGAGAACCGGCCAGAAGTGGTGGCTGTTTGGAAAATTGGTCAGAAGCTATGGACAAGGGACTATAGTGGGGTCCACGAGTCACTTCGCGAGTTCAATTGGAGCCCTGAAGTGCAGGACATTGTAGCTGCCTTCTCAGGTAAGAAGTGTATATGTATGCAATGTTGGATGTATATTGCTCGAATTGTTTGAACTACCTTTGAGTTTTTAATCTAAATTGCTATATTGATTTTACATTTAGTGAATACAATTATAATTCTATTTTCACATGATTACACGTATACTATAAAAGAAGTTTCATTAAATTAGGTTTTGGATTTATGCAGAATTGTATACTAGATGGATGTTTGAGCTTCTGCTTTCCGCTTATTCAACAATAAGTGTACAAGATACTGCTTTGTTCTTGGGAATGAGTGAGGATGATGCTACTAACTGTAAGCCATTTTCACTGCTCGTAGATGCTTAAGGGTAAATGAGTAATAATAATACTTTATTTGTTGATTGTGTGCAGACGTGGTACAGCAGGGGTGGATTGTGGACCCCGCTTCGAGGATGCTAACTGTGAAGAAACAAGCAGTTTCAAAAGTGCAGAAAATAGATCCAAGTAAATTACAGCGTTTGACTGAATATGTATTCCATCTTGAACATTAAGCTTTGAGAGTAAAAACTAGTAAATCTGTTTCTTCTTCTTGTATACAAGAATATCATAGACAATCTTGTTACTTTTGAGCAACAATTATGGTTTATTTCTGTTATATAAATACGAGTTTTTTATTTTACCTTTCAAAGAATATTTCTAGTGACGCCGTCAAAAGGTTAAATCTGTTGGAAAATTGCTGGGAAAAAATGCCTAAAAAGTTCATATTATACATAAGATCTGTCAATTCATTAGTTATTTTTTATGATAGTTTAAATGGCAGCACAAATGTACCTTCAGAATACTTTGATTATCAAAAATTGGAAAAGTTAGGGAAGAAAGATATTATTGTTACTTAAATTGGGGCAGGCATTGCATCTCAAGACTTTTGATGAAACCCCACAACTTTATAAAATTGTAAAAGTGGATAGATCTAGGGAGGGCATTATTTCTTAACCGTTAAGGAACTTTTATATTTTGTGTTCAAATTAGTAATTCCTAAGGTGTAAAACTTAGATATTATTATGTGTTAATGTGTGGAATTAATTTCTTTTATACACTTAATCGAAACTTGATAGTTACATTTTCATAATCATGGATATGTCATGTGTAATTAACTTGAGAGATACTTTTCCTAAATCATGGATACATCACAACGCAAAATGAGGGATAAGATGATGAATAATATTAAATTGATACTAATGGAGAAAAGCGTACCTTAATTTTTATTTACTTTTTGATCAGTAAAACATCGTTTACTAAATTCTATGAACATTACAAGATGCAAGATACGAAGGAAATAAAAAATAAAGATCAAGGTTTATAAGAAATCGACTATTTTCAACTAGAGTAATGATCATCCATTTCTGCTTATCCTTATATCGTGTATTGGTGTTTAAAATTTTCACAAAAAGAGAAGGTGTTTACTCTTTCAACCATAACTATTAAACACCTAAACCCACCAGCCTTGTATAAAGTAAAGAAACCCAAAAATAAATAATCACATTAGTGATATTAATAATGATTAAACACCAAAAAAAACCTCCCAATACCCTTTAAACTATTGGCTAAACATAATATTCTACAATATAGAATCCTCCATAGCCTTCTGAATTGTGTACCCTCCGCACCTCACCCTATAAACTCACAAGGACACACACGATAATGATGCCTCTGTGTCTTTTGTTTAGAAAAACCGATTCAGCTATTTTGATTAATGGAAAATAAGAATCATGCATATAAAGATCAAAAGAAAAACAATTACCATACATAAGATCCTAGTTTGATCAGGTTAGCAAAAGAGGTACATTTTTCATTATGTATTACATCTACAATCTTACATATAAGAAAAACAACATTTGTCTACCTAGCCATAACCTAACTTCCGATCAATTTCTACTTTTCTTGCTAATCTTCTTCTTAACCAAGGGCTTAGTATTGTTATACAAATCAACAATAGACTTATACTTTTTCATTTTACTTGAAAGATAAGTCTTCTTAGCTTTGATCATAGCTGATGATATCTCTGTGCTATCTCCAACACTTTCTTCTCTAGTTTCTTCTTTTTTGGGTTCATCCTTCGCCTTTGAGTTATCGAAAAAATAGTTTTTGCTATCGGAATCACCACTAAGTTGAATCAACTGCAAAGCTGCATCCATTTCTGGGCCTGTGAGTCCTGAATCCAACTGGGTTCTCACTACTTCTCCTCTTTTCTTCATTGAAGAAGGTGTTTTCCGGTGGTAGTTGCCTTGAAACATATCAAGCAAAGGGTGTTTTGTGGTTGTGGTTGTGATGGTGGTGGTGGAGTATAAGATGATGCTTCGTACTAGGATGTTTGAGACCAAGGGGACACGAAAGAAGCAAATGACTTTGATTTCTCCAAGTGCTCTTTTGTTATTTGAATGAAATGACAAAAATATCTTCTAAACTTTTATTGATATTCGTGCTTGGTAAAAAGATTGTACATTTTACTTTATTTATAATCAAGATCTTTTCAGGGAGAAGTTTGTAATTTCATACATTAACCGCCTTCGTGAGCAACATGTCAACATCTAATCCTACCTCAATTAAGATTTGGAGGAGAGAGTATTCCATGCGGTCTGATTAAAATAATCCAAAATAATAAAAGACAATTTTACCCTTAAGTAGGGACTAAAATGCAATTATTGTGGTCTATTTTTATAAAAGAAAGGCCAAATTTTATCACACAAGTCATTTTCATAAAGTGCATATAATATTTATATTATTATTATTTTTTAATTATAAATACCCAACCCTACCCGTATCCCATTTTTCTTTCTTCTCTGTTTCATTTTGTCTTTCTTCTTCGTCGAAAACTAAGTCACTCTCATTTTTGAAAAGCGTGTAACCGGCGTAGGAGCAACATCACGGTGTTATTCAACATAAAATTCACACCATTCTTTCACTCTTAACACCACTATCATTTGGTGTAAAGCTATTGAAGATTTCTGGAAAAAAATAATTGGGTCTGTTGGAGAAAAAAATCAAAAAACGGGGAGTGTTTGGCCTTATTCACATTAAAAATCACACCATTCTTTCAAGCTTAACACCACTGTCATTTGGTGTAAAGCTTTTGAAGATTTCTGGGCAAAAAAAAATTGGGTCTGTTGGAGAAAAAAATCAAAAAACGGGGTGAACACTAAGCTTTGAAGGAGAACCCCATTGTTTTAGACTTTCACAAACAATGGCAAAAGATAAACTACACAAAAGGTGAGTAATTTTTTTTCTTAATTGTATATTTGTGTTTAAAATTCGTAATTGATTTGTATGCTGAAAAGTGTGTTTGTCTAGAGAGAATCAGAGAATTGATTCTTTCACCTTATTATGCTCAGGTGATTATTATTACTTAAAATATGAATTAATTTCTTTTTCTTTTTGTAGAGACAAGCAGATCGATGATGATCAATCACTTACTCCGTTTCCCAAAAGAGCGAAATGTCCTCTAGCTTGTTTTTTGTAAGTTTAAATTTATCTTTTGATAAGAATACTATTAAATATCACTGAGCTGTAATTTTATACTTTGCTATGTAGATATGATGTGACTGAAACTCGGAAGAAAGAATATAAAAAGGAGGACAGAAAAGTTAAACTTCAAATAGATTTGGCCAACGAATTTAGAACTTTGCCAAAGGATCAGAAGATTAAATACGAGGAAATGTCAAAAAGAGATGTAGCCCGTTACAAGGCTGAGAAAGAAACAGTAACGAACAATACAAAGGTATGTTCGTAATTGCTCCTAAGTAATTAATATATGAGTTAATTAGGATATTAAAACGTTTCTTTTATTTGTTTGTGTAGTGTGTCATGGCTACCAAGAGCTCCATTAACCTTCTAACCAAGATAAACGCTGGGCTTACGGAAGCTCAAAAAGATATGGTGCGCATAGCTGGTTTCGGGTCAATGTTACATGTTGACCTAGGTAATCTTAGACACCCCGTTACCGCGTGGATGCTCGAGAGGTTTGACGGTGCCACTAATACATTTGATTTACATGGTGTAAAGTATTCCTTTTCCCCGGATGACGTTGAACAGTTCATTGGACTGCGAAATGAACTTATAACGTTTTTTCCATTAAACTTTACATTTTTTATCTATATTTCCTAATCAATTATTAAAACAAGTTACGTAATTTTAAATTATTATTTCAATTCAATATATATCATTAAAAATAATTATGTTAGATTCATAAATATTTTCTAACGTTACTATACTATTTCCTAGATATAATTACCATTCATAATTTATTACCATACTTCTAATTTATTCCTTTACATAATTACATTCTATTAATTTAAATAACAACTTCTTTATTTTAGACCTATATTCATTAAAATTAAAAAACGATTTTCTTACTATAATAATAGTGCATTTATCTAACTTCATTACTATAATTATATTAATCAATTCCTAAATATAATTAAAACGTAAAACACTTCTATAATAATTTTTTCCCATTTACACAAAAAATAAGTATATGATTACAAATGAAATAATAAAAATTATTACCTTTTTCGATTATTATTCTTGAATAAACTCTTCAAATAACTAAATCTTGAAATGAAATAAACTCCCCTTAAGCTTCAACTTTACTAACAACAATAGTTCATGCTTGAAGTGAACTATATACACTAGTATATATAGCATAAAACCAAGTTAGGTAGTTTAAAATACATTTAATTGTTATTAATTATTTCATTTATACACACCAACCCCTACAAATCTACAATTTCACATCAATTCTTGTATTTTAATATTTTTACTTATCCTAATATTTGCTATCTAATATATATCACATATTATCATGATTAATATTACAAATAGGAATTAATAAATTGTTACAATCCTTAATTTACATTCACAAAATAATAAATAATATTACACTTGATCTTTTAATAAATTCTTAATATAAAACAATTATTACACATTCAAAAATTTATTTGTAATTATTTTATAAATTACAAATTTTCGTTTACTTATATAAAATAATTAGTCAAAAATAAAAAACCAATTTAAAATTACTAATAATACAAATCACGGTTTTATGTACTCCCTCCGTTCCACTTAAATTGTCCACTTACTAAAATTAATGTTCCAAATATATTGTCCACTTAGAAGTCCAAGACACTTTTTTAACTACTATTTCCACTATTACCCTTATTAAAATATTAAAATTTATATATGTGAAAAGCTATCAAGATACTTTATTAGGGGTATTTTTGTAATGATAAATGTATTTATTATGTTTCTTAATATATGTGAAAAGCTAAGTGGACAATTTAAGTGGAACGGAGGGAGTATTATTTTATGAAAATGACCTTCTATAAAGGAGTATAGTGCAATTAATTCGGACACGTGTCGTCCTATTATTGGTAAGCCGTCACTTCTAATTTACTTTATGAAAATACACCATCAAAGGGTAGTTGGGTAATAGCCATAAATGGGCCAATTTGCAATAAATGAACAACCGCCACGTGTCCATGCCAGATTTATTCACCCATCCTTTCATTCCACTTGTCTTAATCTTATTAATTGATGGGTCACTTCTCCTTTATGAGAAAGACCCCAAACCGTATTGAATAAATTTCCGATTTGGAGTTGGGTGGGTCCACTTGATAGAAGATGTCTTAATTAAGATATTTAAAAAATTGAAAGTCTGTAAATAAATTAAATAAAAACCCATTTGCAATTGTGGGCTTGGATACTTAAAATGAAAATCGACCAAAAAAAGGATACTTGAAAAGAAAGAATAGTGTTTGATTTATCTTGACCCAACTTGGTCTACACTTTATATTCTATAAAATGTTACTCTCTCTGTCCATTTTAATTTGTCCACATTTTTGGTGCACAAATATTAAAAAGAGCATTTAATACTCTTCTATTTTACACAATTGCCTATAATTAATATACATAGGGTCATTTATTGCAACACTCTTTATACTATTTAATTAGGGGTATTCTTGGAAAAAATAGAGAAAAAGTGTCTTGATATTGCAAATTGGACAAATAATATTGGACACCTCCTTTTAGAAAGATGGACAAATAAAAATGGACGGAGGGAGTAAAAAAATTGATGTAAACGTTTTATCGACATTTTATGTTGAGCTTTTAGTGAACTTTATGATTTCTTTGTGACATTACTTGGGGTTTCCTTAAGCTCTTAGACTTCTTGGCACCATCTTGGGTCATCGTATGATCCATGGTTTTAAAATCTACACACTTAACACATAAATCATCTAAAAATGCTCAATATAAGTAAAATCTAAGAATAAGCTAGTAACTAAAAATATGTAAAATCAAGGGTTATACCCACATTAAATCACCAAAAACCCTACAAATGATGTCTCAAAAGTATGTTGATCTATCACAAAAGACGAGACCTCTTAAACCTAACTCAAGGTTTTGTCATCGACAAAATAAGCACATACTAGGGTCTCAAGTCCAAAAAGTTCACAAGGGCAAAACATGTAATAATCTCCAAAAACTATATAAAACAAGTTTCAAAAATTCTTATTCAAGGATAATCCACACATATACTATTTATACACATAGCCAACATATCAAAGTACCAAGAGAGATTAGCTTTACAATGCAAAAAGAGATACTAAAGCACTTAGCTCGAAGTGATGGCTATAGCTTGATCCTCGATCTTTCCATGGAGTCTAATTGTCTACTTACTCTCTTCTTTTCCGCTCATTAATCAATTAACCATATAACAAGTAATCTCAAGGTATTTTTTTATTATAACATGGCTTAGGATCGGGTATAATACATTTGGATAATTTAAAAGTGAGCTTTTGGCTCTCTCCTCAATTAACTAAGTAACTAACTGTGTAAGAGCTTGAATTTATTCTCATAGATTTGCTCACTCATAACATTTTTGATGCATCAAATCCACATACCTAATTCCAAAAACTAACTTCTTTTTGATGTTCAACTAATTCACTTGCCGTTTTATTTCATCTTTTTATTCTTTCTTTTTGCAAGTCAAATATAAATCTTGTTTTGATGTAAAAATCCATGTTGACTTCTTTTCTATTCATTTTTAATCTTTTTTTCATTTTCACTTTTTCTTCAATCACTTTATTTTATTTTCTTCAATCCCGGTAAGGATCATAATAGAGTGCATCAATGTGTAGCACTATACAACAAAAAAACCCACCCAATATATAGTCCGATACCACAACACCCACCATCCCAAACTCAAGATCGAAGACGACCAGTCCTACGATATTGTGACTCAAGGGTTGTTCATATGGCAAATTCCTATACACAAAGGGGTAAAGGCTTATAATAGTGTCTAACAAAGAAATAGGCTTTAAGGCTCAAATGGGCTAAGAATAATACACGATCTTATATATGAATCAAAATGGAACAAGTGGCTATAAGGGAGCCTTGGTATTTTCCTAGCTATGTAATCTCGTTAACTCTTTTACATCAAAGTCGCAAGTAAAGCAGATTGTTAACTAGGTTGGATCTCACGTTCTACCCACCTACTTAGTTCTCATTTAGTCTCTAGACCCTTATATACATTGTTCGCTAATCCTCTTTTCACACTAACATCTTTTAATGTGTGCATTTTGATGTCTCCTCATTTGTGATAATAAAATATACTTCCGAGACATCATTTTAGGCTTATTTAATAGTTTATAGGTTGATTTTAGCTTAGTTTAGTGCACTTTCCTATTTTAGGTCTTGATTTAGTAACATAATATTTTTAGAGCATATTGGGTTTAATTGTTTATTTAGTGTGAAGCTTTAAAGATAATTATGGAGATTAATTACAGTCCAAGTCAAAGACAACAACTTATGGAAGGAGATTTACATGGTAATTGGAGATAAAGGTAACAAAGGCTAAAAACATGGAAAAGAAAAAGCTGCCTAATCTGAATTTCTGCAGCACGCGCCTAAAGAAGTGGTAATTACTCCTACAAGGAAGCCGATTTTGGAAGATTCATTTCATAGAGACATGGATAATTCTGTTACGATTCTTTTGGTATCTTATGGAGCTCAAACCGACCAATAACGAAGAAGATATGCCCAAAATGGTCCAACAGTGTTTATCTTTATTTCCTTACGAATTTGAGTTGGGCTTGGAGTCTATTACTTGGCCTTATCTCCAAGAAACGAATTAGGTCAACCTATACACTATAAATACAGCCTCTTAACACTCTTAAATCATCATTGGTGAAACCTTAAACCAAGAGGAAGCTTACAACACAAGAGAGAAGTCTGGAAGGAGCTATTATCAACAATGTCTTCTTCTACCTTTAGATTTGTAATTTATTTCTTTTCTTTCATGAACTAAATTTCTTTAGCTTGAGTTTTAGCATTAATGTATGAACCCTAGTTTTGAGTTGACATCTATCTAATTTGGGAATTTAATGTTTTAAATCGAATTATAGTTTTTATTCTCTGTTTATGTGTTTGGATTTATATTCTGTGTTCTTGTGGACTGCAGCCATTAGAATTACCATCTAGTAATTAGGTCACCATTGACAACGGTGTTTAATTGCATGTTTAGCACATAACGTCTAGTATTAGGTCTGATATGACAACCCAACCTAGCTAGATAATCACTATGGTTTAGTTCTTGTGACTATTTACCAATTACAGGAAAAGTTTGCTTAGGAAGCCTTATTGACACAGGTAAATCCTATTTGAAACTACCGATAGCGAATTGGAACCGATTAGAGAAATACTACATAATTCACCCTTACATGTTTAGAACGGCAAAACTAGTGGGGATTGCATGCTAATAACTCGAGCTATATTCTCATATTACCTCTCTTTCATCTTTAATTTTCTGTCTTTTAATTCTTAGTTTTAATTTAGTTAATTAGAAAACCAAACAAACATCTATTTTTCTTTACTTTTATTTGCGATTAGTTGTTCTAGATTTAATTTATTTGCACTTGGTATTTGCATAAGATTCTCCTAACATTCGTAGTCTCTGCGGGACGAATCTTAATCTCTTAACTAAAACTTGCATACGATCTGTATACTTGCAGAACCGTGTAGCTTTAGGGTGTTATTTTGCACGTTAATTATATCTTATTTTATCACACCCTAGGCCCCACCACATTTCAAGTACAAATATGCAAGATTCTCAAATAAATTACCTTTTCTCTATCATTGACTCGTATATATATGATTGTAAGGGAAATAACCATTTCAACACCTAATTTTCTAATCTATTTAATGTTTGTTTTTTGTTGTTGTTTTCTTAAAGAAATTAAACACATAAAATGGGGACAAGGACAACTAGTACCCTACTCCAAACCCAAAGAGGAGTAGTATCCCTACGACATGGAAAAAACTCTAAAGCAAGTAAATCTAGAAATATACACCGATAGAAAATTAAATAATAAGAAGGGATAAGTAACATATCTAGAGACTCAAGGCCCCGGTCGCTCTTCATCCAAGGTAAGATCACATGACGGTCTCGCAAGATCACATCGAATTTTCTCTTGAAGCGTGATTTTATGGCCTTGTGTCACCTTGATTTGAGCCACATCATCTTTCTGAAAAGTTTGAGTCGTCTTGTATCGCTCAAATCGCTCCATCATCCTATCTTGGCTCAAAGAGTCTCCACTTCTTGACATAGATCCAATCTTATCTCTATATGGTGAACCCGTCTCATGCTAGTTGTTGCTCGTAGGAACCTTCTCAATCTCCACAAGTGAAGGGTTACTAGACAAGGGAGTCTTTAGAACCGCTCCTCGGTAAAATCCTTTTATCCACATGTCATTGAATTTACTTACAATCTATGTACACATCCATCTCACTTCCAAGTGTCACATTCATCAAATCCATAATCATGGTTGGGTATTTCAAATTATGCATCAAATTCGATGTCTTTTCAAAACACATTACCGAACCAAAGATCACTTGTGCAACATCAATATCCTATGAAAAAGGCTCGCACTCGTGTTTGTGGTTGAAAGTGACAATAAGTCCATAATCACTCCAACCTTCTTTTGTCTCATTGAACCACTTCCTTACATAACACATGCTCATACAATGAGTCCCAATCATAAGATTTAATATTCTTCAAACCTTCTTGATACTTGCACGGTCTAATTAATTCTTTGAACTTGAAGCAGTCTCAAATAACTTCCACGTAATAGTATATTTACAAGCCTTTCTTTCTCTTTACCCTTTTTTGCAATTTCAACTTGCTCTTTATCTCGATTAATTTCCATATACCTTGCACTGATTAGTGTTTATGTTCTATTAGTCATCTCAAATTACTTCCAACTCAAAGGTTCACTAACTAATGATTTAACCACGAGGACAAAAAACACTATATGTCCAATATATTCCAATAATTCAAGCTAAAACTTCACGATCTCCATACTTTTGATGTAAGGAACAAGTGGAGATAAAGATATTATTATTGTAATGATTTATCAGAAATTGATGATTTTGAACCCTTGGACACCTTCTCTTCAATCTCCAATCTTCAAAATTTCAATAATATTCAATTTGAACATTTAGGGTTTTGAATATTATGCTTGTTTTTTGGTGATTTGTTTTGGATTGGTTTTGTATTTAGATGATATTTAACGAAGTGTGTATTGTGAAATTTGGATTGAGTGAAGATGAATTGAAGAAATTTTGGAGAGGAAAAATTGTTTTTTTATGATTTCAAGGATTTGTGGGTGTTATGAAAAAAATCTGATGGTGAAAAGGCGATTGATGGATTAAGGAGGTCATTTTAGAGTGTAAAAGATGACAGTGTTATGTAATATAATGAAGATAGACAAAGCTTTGATAAAGGTTTAATGAAATTTATGACGGGTGGAGAAGCAGAAGAGGAATGAAGGATATCAAGATTTATGATTTCCTATACTTGTTCATCATGTTTGATCATCATCACGTTGTGTGCGGTAATACCGTGTAAGGGTGCAATATACCGCTTATTGTCCTCTTCCATCTGGTCGACACAGTCTTGTTGATCCGTCCTTATTGATTATCACCTATATGGGTGCGGTACCCCACAAGACCTCATAGTACACCGCAAGTACATTCTACCAGAAATGTATTTTCAATTAAATAGGACCCGGTTCCCCCGGGATGAAAATATGTCTTGTTGATTATCTGGCAATCTATACTATGTAAAGGGGCGGTACACTACAAGTCTACTCGACACAAATAAATGTTTTCCGATAAATATCACCCATCACTCATAAAAAAAATCTTGTCTCATTGATCCTTGGTGAGGTATACATCGAGACCCTGCAGTGCACCGTAACTTGGCTCGATGAAATATTAATTTCAACTTAATCCGATCTGGTGACCCTATTTTAACATAGGGCCAGACCTGAAATTTGTCGATACGAGTGCGGTATACCACGTGAGCGTGTTGTATAATAAGCATTTAATATTTCCCTCTACATTGTAGCTTGATTCGTACCCCGATTTGTGGCAGGAATATGTCGTGCATAGGTGCGGTATTACGGTGCCCTGCTTGCTCCTTCACCAATTTTTCATTAGCATCCAAATAAACATCTCTTGCCCTTCTCGTTATGCATCATATAAGCGTACTAAATAAATCTATATACATTAACTTAATGGAAAATACAAGAAGCAAGTAAAACTATGGGGTGTCTCCCACCAACACTTTTCTTTAACGTTGTTACCTCAAGTTCATGGTGCTTCTAGTAGATAAACCAACTCTCCTTATTCGTCTTCTTTACCTACATGATAAATCATCAACCGATTACCATTTACCATGAGGTACATTGCTCAATTGGATGTCCAACCTCAATGGCTCCATGAGGAGTGATTTTGGTAACAATGAATGACCTCGACCATCTCGGTCTCAACTTCCCAATAAAGATCGAGAAATTGGAGTGGTATTTTAGGACCCATTGTCCTCCCTTGCATGCCACTTCTTGGTTTTCTCTTTATAGAGTTTTGCGTTCTCACATGAAATTGAAATTCATCAAGGTCATTCAATTGCATCATTATCTGCTCCCTTGCTAGCTTCTCATCCCAGTTCAGTTCCTTGATCGCCCAATATGCACCAATTTCTAATTCAAGTGGGAGGTGACAAGATTTTCCATACACCATACAAATAAAGAGATGCTCTCCGGTGTCTTGAAAGCTGTTTTATACGTCCAAAGGGCATCGTTGAAATTGGTTGAAAAATATTTTTGTGCTGGCCCCACCGTCTTCTCAAGGATTAATTTGATCTTTCGATTGGATACATCGATTCGCTCATTTGTTTGTATATGATAGGCGGTGGAAACACAATGTATCATCCCCAATTTAAGAATAATTCTATGAACTGTCTCTTTATGAAGTGAGTACCTATATCTCTAATAAGAACATGTGGAGTTCCATGTCTTAAAAATATGTGTGACTTGAGGAATTTAATCACAACTTTTTCACCATTAGTTGGTAACACCACGACTTCAAACCACTTGAAAATTTAATCAACTATTAGAAAAATGTACTGATTACCATAGGATGGAACAAATTGACCCATGAAATCAATACCCTATACGTCAAAGATCTCCACTTCTAGCACATTGTTGAGGGGAATTTGGTACCTATTTGAAATTTTTCTAGTAAACTATTACCTCTTGCATTGCTTCATGTACTCATGACAGTCTTTATGAATGGTAGGCCAATACAAACCAAATTGAACAACTTTTGATGCTGGTATATTACCCTTGAAGTGACCTCTATAAGGTGAGTCATGTCAACTTGCAATCACCAAACATATGTCTTTCTTGTTTATGCATCTTCGACTAATCTGATTACTACATACCTTGAATAAGAACAAATCCTCCCATATATATTGTTTTGTACAGTGGATGGGCCTTTTCCTTTCTTTTGGATTCGATTCAGTGGGGAGTACTCCACTGGTAATGAAGTTCACAATATATGTGTATCACGGAGTAATACTAGTATTCACTGTAAACAAGTGTTCATCCAAAAATACCTCATTGACCATCTTTGGTCGTGATAGATGATCAACAAATTGATTCTATGTTCCCTTTCAGTCTCAATCTCTTGATCAAACTCTTGTAACAATAGTAATAGTACCAATCTAACATGGAATGGTGATGTCTCCCTAATTGTTCTTATTTTCGACCCTTGGGAGACATCATTTTTGGTGTTTATTTACTTAAATTGATAGACTTTTGGACTTAATATGCAATAATCCGGAATTACCTTTTTATTTCTAGCATTTTTAATTTATTAAACTTTTGCGCGTAATATTGGTATTTTTAGTATAAAGTTTACAGGTTTTAGATGTTAGCTAGGAGAGGAATCCGAGGAGAAAGTCAAAGATCGTGAATTAAGAGTCAAGACTTGAAGATAAATCCCGAAGATATTATTTTTAGAGCTGAAAATCCATTTTCCAGGCCATAGATTGCTGATTTCGAGGTGCTTAAGCGATGATTTAGCTGTTGACCTTTGAAGAGAAATCAATCCTTATCGAGTTACGGAACTTTAGCAACTGGAATGAGGTCAATCGGAGTTGTAACGAATGTTGAATTTGGGTTTTTATTGAATTAAACTAAATTAGGGCTTTTACTCTTTTCAATAAATTGAGATTATTTTACTGTTTTTGGAGTAGCTAACTAAGAACAGGTGTTAGTATCTAGGCTATTCCAATTAGTGGCGATTGGATCATCCTGACGGAGGGTTTAGGTACGGAAATATTTATTTAATCTAGGATAGAAGTTAATGATTCTGACGAGCTTAGCTAATCCTAGGGCCAATGAGGTAATAACACTTAATCATCCAACGGTGGATCATATTTACCCTGACGGGACTAGTGACACTTTAGGATCGCCTTATAGTCCACCCTGACGGGGGTATAAGGAGTTTAGAATCCCGACCATTGTAATTGACTAATTTAGCCCTTAAACAACATAAGTTAGGAAATAGGATTGAGAGGATCCTTACGTTCTCAAGTGCTACATCTCATATTGCGTTTTACATCATTTTCCTTGCGTCTTAGTTTTTACTTGCATTTTAATATTTGTCTTTCATTTACTTAGTCTTATAACAAAAACCAAACAAACATATTATTGTCTTTTATTTTCATAAGTGCATCAATCACTATTTGTTAGACATTGTGATCAACCATTCCGTCCTTGGAACGAATCTGTATTATCAGATATACTACTTGGGACAACCGTACACTTGCGGTTGTGGTTCGATTTACTTTTTGCATTTATTTTAGAACACACAAAGGACCACCAAGTTTTTGGCGCCGCTGCCGGGGACGGTAGCGTGTGACCACGGTGTTTATCCTTTAGTGATAGTTGCATTTATTTTTATATTTGTTTTTATCAGTTTTACGCTTTTTGCTTGTTTAGTTTTCTCAGGTTTTTAGGTTTGGTGTATGCGAAGAAGGCTCAGATTTGAACCGCTAGTTCAAATCCTTGATAATCCGGATTCGTTAATCAGACTTGCAAATAAGAAAAGAAGAGAACAAGAGGAAAGAGAAATGGCGAATATTCAAGATCCATGGTTTACTAATGGTCCACCAGAAGTTCCATTCCGTGCTCCTGCTATAGGAGTAGGTGCTCCAGATATAAATGTTCCGAAGTTTCGTCCAGATCCGGGTATGATAGCTCAATTCCAAAACTTTGGAAATTTTCGTGGTAGAGTTGGAGAAGATCCTCTTAGAGCGATACAGAAATTCAAACAGATATGTGATTCTTACATCACACAAGGAGTTTCAAAAGAACAGATGTACTACGCTGTGTTTAAATTTTTTGTTATTGATGGAGCAAGTGAATGGCACGATACGCAAGATCCGACGAAGATTACTAATTGGGACCAATTAGAGATTGCTTTCTTTGACAGGTATTACCCAAGTAACATGAGGTTAGATGCTGAATTAGAGTTGACGCATTTCCGTCAAGAATATGATGAAACTTTGGGTAGGAGTTGGACAAGATTTCAGATGTGCTTACGTAGAGTCCCCAATCATGGCTTTTCAGAACAACAACAATTAAAAATATTTTATAGAGGCCTTGATGGGACTTCAAGAGAGAAATTGGATATGCTATGTGGTGCAGGTTTTCTTCAAGTTCAACCCGCTCATGCAAAGATCATCTTAGAGAGAACAGTCAAGAATGAAGTTGGGTGGAGTTCAGTAAGAATACCAGTTAAAAGAGTGAATAATGTTGATATGGAAGAAAAGTTTGCTACGCTAGAGACAAAGCTTCAGACCACACTAGAACAACAATTGAGACAACTTACTCTAGCCGTGAAAGAAGGTTTCTCGAATAAAAGGGATGAGGTAAAGGTTGCACAAGAGGTATATGGATGTGAGTATTGCGGTGTCAATGATCATAGTTGGGAAAATTGTCAAAATAATCAAGAATCCGTGATGTTTGTGTCCAATAGAGGTAACTTTAATTCAAGTGGTAATGGATATCAGCCTAACAGAAACCATCCGGGGTTTCAATACTCAAATCCTGATGGGGCAGCAAATCCTACTTATGCGTATCAGCCGCGTCCCCAAGGTAACAACTACAATCCAAGACCACACAACAATTACCAAGGAGGACAGAATCAAAATTATGTTCAGAGACAAGCTCCTCAAGACAATTATGATGACACAATGAATCAGAAGGTCTTACCTGCCCATCCGCAAGAAGGAGTTACTCTTCAGAAAACAGTTGAAAGTTTAATCGCTTTTCAGACACAAGCTTTGGAACGTCAAAATGCAATCGAAGCTAATATGAATTTGTTCCAGAATCAACTAAGCCAAATTAATAAACAACTGAATCAGCGTCCACAAGGGCAACTCCCTAGCGATACTGAGAATCCAATCCAAATCGAAGACTGTAAAGCTATTACTCTCAGAAGTGGTAAGAACCTTCCTCCACCTCCTTTTCCAGTTATGAAAGAAAAAGAAGTTAGAAAAGAAAAAGAGGTGGTGAATGAAGATAAAGAAGTTGAAGTAGAAGAAGTGGAGAAGTCGAGTGAAGTTCCGAAAAAGAAAGATGATACTATAATAAACCGTCCTCCTCCACCATTTCCATCGAGAGTTCAAAAGAAGGGTGACATGGCTGATTATAAAAAATTCTTTAACAAGGTAAGAGGACTTAGCATAAATATTCCGTTGTTAGAAGCTATTCGAGATGTGCCCAAGTATGCTAAGTTTCTAAAAAGAGCCCTCACCAACAAAAGGCCGTATTGTGATAATGAGATGATTGGTCTCCCTGAGGAATGTAGTGCTATTTGTCAAGGCAAATTACCTCCAAAGTTAGTTGATCCTGGGAGCTTTACAATTCCGATATCTATTGGTAATGAGTGGAAAGGAAAAGCGCTATGCGATTTGGGTGCAAGCATAAATCTTATGCCCAAATCAATCTTTGACAAGCTTAATATTGAAGCAAGACCCACTTCTATGGTCTTGCAAATGGCGGATCGATCTCTTGCACATCCAGAAGGCCGAATCGAAGATGTCCTCGTTAAGGCAGGTACGTTAATTTTTCCCGCTGATTTCATTATACTTGATTACGACGCGGATAGGAATGTCCCCATTATTTTGGGAAGACCATTCCTAGCCACGGGGCGTACCTTGATTGATGTAGAAAACGGCGAAATGATTATGAGAATCCAAGACGAGGAGATGAAGTTTAATGTGTTCAGACCTATGAAGTTTCCGGATTCCAAGGAAGAATGTTTTCGTGTAGATGTAATGGAACCGGTAAGAACAGAGCCAATTAGTGTTGTGGACACTTTAGGGGTGGAGGAAAGAGAGCTACGAAAGAAACCACCAATTAAAACTCCTCCATACCCTAAAAATCCACAACTCAATCATGCAAAGAAGAAAGAGAAAGCACGTGCCAAGAAGGTTCCGAAAGAACCTAAGAAAGAAAGAAAGAAAAAGGGGTTCAAGGTAGGTGAAGAAGTAGCTATGAAGAAACCAAACCCCCATCCAAAGGTACGTGAATCAAAAAGTTCTTGGCTAGGACCATTCATGGTCGCGAAGGTTATCTCAGATAAACTAGTGGGAATAAAAGCTAAGGGATGCAAATTTCGAGTTGCAAATATTGACAACCTCACTCACTGCTGGGGAGGTTATGTCTAGGGTAGAGCATAACCCGGGTTGACACCGGGTTTAGACTTTTATCAACCTTCAATGGTAACACCCCGGGTTGTAATTAAAAAATTCTAACCCTGTTTTTTGTGATGAAACCCTCCCGGGTTCCAACTACCGGGTCACTCCCGGGTTACTTACTGTTAACACCGGTTTAAAAATCTACTCAAATAGAATAGAATTATAAAATATTTATATTATTAATACACATGTTTCATTCAAAGGAATCAGACTTTATATATTAAAAAAAATTAAACTTCAACAATCCCACTAGCCACACGTATTAGGTGAAGGATGGTTGCTGTGTACAAAAAGAAGTTCAGCGTCCTATTATTTATAGGCAAAATTTGAAACTTACTTAGTAATGTTACGATGTGGGAGAGAAAGTTACAAAAGTAAACACAACATCAACTTTGTTTTGAAAGGATAATAAACAACTTATCCCACATCGACATTTTGAGAAGCAAAATATAAGAAACATGGCTTATAAAATAAGGTGGCCGGGTTGACGGGTATATCCGGCTTTAGTTGCTCAAAATATTAACCCGGCTAAAGTTGCTCCGGGTTAAGTTTGTTAGCTATTAATCCGAGCTGAGTTATAAATTATTTTTAAAAAACAATTTTTCCGGGTTAATTTTGCTCGGGTTGGACTCGATTATCGGGTTAGACTTTTATTTGCTCTATCCTAGTTATGTCAATGACTAATGAATGAGGTAACCCGTCGAGCTTAACGACGTTAAACAAAAGCCAATTTCTTGTATATTAGTCTAAGTTTTTATTTTTTGCAATTTAGATTAGTTTGATTTTCGTAATTTTAGTGTTTATTATTAAGAAATGAGGAATGGTAGTTGTTTTTGATGATTTCAGGGATAAAAAGGTCATGAGTTTGGGGTCGAAAGGGCGAAAATAAGAGAAAATTTGTGGTGTTCCAGGGGCCAAACCGGGTCCCCGCATTTGCAAATGCGGGTACCCGGTTTCGAAAGCTAAAAATTCTACATTCTGACCCTGCGTCTTGGGTCCCGCGTTTTCCCGCGTTTTGCTGCGTTTTGGATTCGCGCCATCGACGCAAACCGGGGCCCCGCATTTGCAAATGCGGGTACCCGGTTTCGGAGCTGTAACTTTCCAATTTCTCTGACCCCGCGTTTTGGGAGGTCGCGTTTTGGTGCGTCTTGGCTCGCGCCATCGACGAGAATGCGGGTACCCGCATTTGCAAATGCGGGCACCCGGTTTCGAAGGGCAATTCTCTGACCCCGCGTTTTGAGGTAAAAAAAAAAAAAAAAAAAAATTATTTTTCGCGTCGACACAGCGACGCGAAACTGGGGCCCCGCATTTTCAAATGCGGGTACCCGGTTTCATCTGTGACAAGGCCGTTTGAAGCTTTTTAGCCCTAGATTTTTACCTCTTTCTTCAACCCAGCCTCCAAAAACACTCCCAAAACCTAGAATCTTCCGAAATTATCATCTACAACCACATAATCATCAAATCCTACCCTCTTCCACCACAATAACATACAATCAATTCATCTCCTATCTAAATCACCATGAAATTCCAACTTTTCTCCACTTGTTCTTCATCCAAGCTTCAAATAAAATCCAATTCCCTCTTCCCACACATCAATTAGCCTTTACCCATCTCATATTCCACCATAATCTTCAAGTCTTAAGCCTCAAAACATCAAAGTTCTAAGCCTTAGCTTCTCACTATTTGAAGTTTTGAGTTTGGGGTGGAAAGAGATGCCTATCAAAACCGTTTTCATGTGTGCTTATCAAAGGAATTCTCCAAGAAACAGGAACGCTTTTGGTGCTATTCAAGAACAAGCTATTGAGATCCCTATTTCAAGTTTCAAACAAGACTGAAGCGGTTCAAATTAAGGCTAATCCGAAGAAGAGGGAAGTGATTGAGGAACCTGAAAGTGAGGAGGCAAATGATCCGATGATGGGTTGGAATCGAAAATCAAGGTGTTGGAAGAGAATCAGGATACGAGGTGCGCTATTTTGGGAAACGTTACAAACAAGTTGAACTTTACTTGTTCAAAGCACAACTTACGATGTCTAGACGCAAGATAAAGTTCATGGACGCAACACCGACAACCAGCCTCGCGCTGGTTAAGATACGTTTTCTATCCCTTCTCATTTAGTGTATATTATTTTATTGCTTTGAGTCTTTTCGAGTCGTGGGGACACGACTCATTTTTGAGTTTGGGGTGGGGTTCGTTGCCTCATCCCAGTTTTTATGTGTTATTCGTTTTATTTGCTTTCAATAAAATAATTTTCGGAGTTGCGTTTGACTGTAGAAATTTTTAAATATCCCTTTAAGCATACTCTTGATAAATCTATGATAGTAAATAGTGGACTTTAGGGATTGATATAAAACGCACTTACAATTGCATGCGAACATAGGTAATTGATAGGAAAAATTAATGAACAATGCAAATGAAGGAAACTTGTACTCAAGGAATATGTTTGGTGTGTAGAACGTGAAATCCTAATTAGTAGAGAACCCACCTAGATATGAACTAAAGACAAGCTATGTACTTAGGAAAATGATAGGGGCAGTTCTTTGTTAGCCATTTGTGCCTTTTTAGCCTTCTATCCCTTGTATTAATTATTATCCGTCTTAGCCCACTTTGAGCCTTTAGCCTTTTCTTTGTAGCCACGATATAAGCCATTATCCCTTAGATTATTAGGCATGACCATATGACCCGCACTTGAATCACAATCCTGAGACATGTCTCGAGCTTGAGTTTGGGGTGGTGGGACCACATATGGGGAATTTAATGGGTTGGGATTGATGTGCTTTGTATTATAGCACAATTGCAGATGATATATACTTGTAACCCTTTGCCGGGAATGAAGTAAAATGAAAAAGAAAGAAAAAAAAATGAAAAAAAAAATTGAAAATTCATACAGTAGGAACCGGGAACCCGGATTCGTCAAAACCGGGAACCCGGTTTGCTTCTGTACAAAAAAGAAAAAAAATATGAATGAATAAAACATCCGGCAAAGTGGAAATTTCTGAAAATCATCTTGTTTATAGTAGGTAGACATGAGACGCTAAATTGTTGCGTATATGGGTGAGTGAGAACATCTTTTTGAGCGTTAACTCAAGCTCGAGGACACTGTTGATGGTAAGTGAGGAGAGAGCCAAAAGCTCACTTCAAATTTACCAAATATACATCCACACCCGTCCTTAAGCCAATATTATAACCGTAAAGACCTCGTGATTCCTAAGTGCATAGTGAATTTATTATTCTGTTAATAGGGAATATACTAGGTGGAGCCTTCAAAGCGAGTTAGGATTAATGACCACCCTATAGCCATCATACAGAGATGAGTACAAGTGTAGCCTTCAAGCATTGTGACTTTAATTTTATGATTGAGATTATTTATGTTTGATGTTGCATGATTAGTGTATGTGTATATTAGTTTCTAGAGTTTGCTATATGAGATTTGTTTTGAGAATTGCTTTAGGGTTTATTTGCTAGCTTCTACTTGTTTATACGCTTACTTCTACCCCTTTGTTTTGTTTTACTTTGTCGGGACGACAAAGGTTTGAGTTGGGGGTCTTGATGTCTCCCTAATTGTTCTTATTTTCGACCATTGGGAGACATCATTTTTGGTGTTTATTTACTTAAATTGATAGACTTTTGGACTTAATATGCAATAATCCGGAATTACCTTTTTATTTCTAGCATTTTTAATTTATTAAACTTTTGCGCGTAATATTGGTATTTTTAGTGTAAAGTTTACAGGTTTTAGATGTTAGCTAGGAGAGGAATCCGAGGAGAAAGTCAAAGATCGTGAATTAAGAGTCAAGACTTGAAGATAAATCCCGAAGATATTATTTTTAGAGCTGAAAATCCATTTTCCAGGCCATAGATTGCTGATTTCGAGGTGCTTAAGCGATGATTTAGCTGTTGACCTTTGAAGAGAAATCATTCCTTATCGAGTTACGGAACTTTAGCAACTGGAATGAGGTCAATCGGAGTTGTAACGCATCGGGAAAAGCTGTTTTAGTGAAGGCCTATCATTAGTTACGGGATTTTGGGCTTAGAAAGTGGGCTTGGACATTTAATTAGTCTTTTATTTTCTGGTCCAAGCCCTAGTCCGAATTTATGCTTATAAAAAGGAGGTCTGGACTTCTATTTTTCACAGAATTCACATTCTACAAGATTAAACACCAGAGAGAAGTCAACGGAAGGAAGAAGAAGAAGCTACAAGAGCTGGAGAGGGTCTATATCTCCGTTCGTAGTCATTCCTATTCCGGAAATTAGGTTCTTTCAATTTTAATTTTGTAATCAAATATGAATTCCTTTATTTTTAATTTCGTTTTTCGTTTTAATATGAGCTAAACATTTCATAGTGCTTGAGAACAAACAATGGGTGAATCCCAATCTTATTAATTAACGAATGTTGAATTTGGGTTTTTATTGAATTAAACTAAATTAGGGCTTTTACTCTTTTCAATAAATTGAGATTATTTTACTGTTTTTGGAGTAGCTAACTAAGAACAGGTGTTAGTATCTAGGCTATTCCAATTAGTGGCGATTGGATCATCCTGACGGAGGGTTTAGGTACGGAAATATTTATTTAATCTAGGATAGAAGTTAATGATTCTGACGAGCTTAGCTAATCCTAGGGCCAATGAGGTAATAACACTTAATCATCCAACGGTGGATCATATTTACCCTGACGGGACTAGTGACACTTTAGGATCGCCTTATAGTCCACCCTGACGGGGGTATAAGGAATTTAGAATCCCGACCATTGTAATTGACTAATTTAGCCCTTAAACAACATAAGTTAGGAAATAGGATTGAGAGGATCCTTGCGTTCTCAAGTGCTACATCTCATATTGCGTTTTACATCATTTTCCTTGCGTCTTAGTTTTTACTTGCATTTTAATATTTGTCTTTCATTTACTTAGTCTTATAACAAAAACCAAACAAACATATTATTGTCTTTTATTTTCATAAGTGCATCAATCACTATTTGTTAGACATTGTGATCAACCATTCCGTCCTTGGAACGAATCTGTATTATCAGATATACTACTTGGGACAACCGTACACTTGCGGTTGTGGTTCGATTTACTTTTTGCATTTATTTTAGAACACACAAAGGACCACCAAATGGATTTGCTTATTTATTATCCATTATTTACTTGATCACTGAGTGACCTGTGTAAACAACAACTTTCTCTCCCATGGGATATGTACACAACTTGTTGAATGCTGCTAGTAACTCCTTCTCACTGATTGTGTTATTCAGTGGAGTTGTAGTAAATGTCATACTCGCGTCGTACACCATGTGAAATATCTTCTCTTTTTTGTGACACATCACTTCTTCCATATCTAGATCACTTGCATCACACATGACCTCGAACAGTAGACTCCAATAACAAGGAGTAACAATTAGTGTAGTGATGAGATTCTCTTTCAGTGCCAAGAACGCCTCTTTGCAAGCATCATTGGATCAGAAAGAAGTATCCTTTTTTAGTAGGTTGCATAGTGGTTTGGTAATATTGGAGATATATTAATGAATGAAAGATAAAACTCAACATGGCCTAAGAAATTTCTTACCCCTTTCACATAAACCAGAGTTGGTAGCGCCTTGATAACTTCTATCTTCGCACGATCTACTTCCATACGTTTAATAGAAACTTTATGTCCCAACACGATCCTTTCTCGACCATGAAATTACACTTCTCCAAGTTTAAAACAAGGTCAGTCTCTTTGCAACAGATCATAATCTTCCTGAGGTTGTTTATGCAGTCATCAAAATCATCTCCAAACATAGAAAAGTCATTCATGAACACCTCTAAGAACTTTAAATCATATCCCAAAAAATAACCATCACACACCTTTGAAAAATCACGGGTGCATTAGATAAACTGAATTACATACGATGATAGGCAAACTTACCAAAATGACACGTAAACGTAGTTTTGTGTTGATTCCCGAGATTCACACAAATTCGATTTATCCTGAGTATCCATCGAGAAATCAATAATATTCTCTACCTACGAGCTTGTCGAACATCTAATCATGAAAGACAAAGGCATGTGATCCTTCTTTGCTGCCTTATTCAACTTGCGGTAATCCATGCAAAATTGTCACCCAATAATGGTTCTCGATGCTATAGCTTCACTCTTCGAGTTAAGAATTGTAGTAATACCTCCCTTCTTGGGAACACATCGGACAAGACTCACCCACTCACTTTATGAGTTTGAGAGATGAAACCCGCGTTTAACAAATTGATCACCTCCTTCCTCACGACTTCCTTCATCACATGCATAAGCCTTTTCTGACCCTCGATCGATCTCTATATCTCATGTTAAAAATGGATCATGTGTTGGCAAACGGTCGGACTAATACCTTTGATATCGACAATAGTTTACCCAATTGCCTCTTTGTTAACTCACAAGACTCTGAGCAGTTTATTTTCTCTAGGACGTGTTAATTCCACAAAGACAATAACATGTAAAGTAGTATCAGTACCCAAACAAGCATACCTTATGTGAGAAGGAAACAACTTCTCCTCGTTCCCAGGTGGAGACTCGATGGAAGGCTTTTTCGTCGATTCAATGTTCTAGCTTTTTTTCTTTTCTTTGGGAGTGCCTCGACTGTTTGCTAACTAGGGATAAAGGGAGTGTTTTGATTTTTGCTAAAAAATATCATTATTGCTTAGTTGAACAATCTTTTAACTCTTTTTAATATATTATAGAAGAGTTAAAATGTTACTACAACTTCTCTTTGTGAACGACTAACTCTTTTAATTAAAACATAATTAAACATAATAATTAGGAAATTATTGTTATCATATCATGTTATTTATGTATATTGGAAGATAATAATATTCCAATAAAATAATCAAGTAACAATATTACCTATATTAATAATTTAACTTATTTAATACAAAGAATCAAATAATAATAAAAATTATTTCTTATTATTTTATCCATCAAATAATAATTAAGTTTTTCATTCTATTGAATATCTATTATCTACAGATGAATTTTCCGCAATTTATTATCATATTTTATATTATACTATGTTTATTAAAGAAAAAAAATTGATATACCAAGTCAAAAAAAAATAAATACATACAAACAACACCGTAATTCCAAAAAAAAAAAAAACAACGTTGTAAGTTGTTACGTTGTTATATTTCATTGGCAGAAACAAAATTATTATATGGGTCAATGCCTTAAAAAATCAAAATAATATTATACTTGCCCCAAAGAATCATCCATTAACTTACTTATAAGATTACATATTTACCCTTACACCATAAGAACTATTCCCGTCACCGACGATTCCCGTCAACGCGACGAATAATGTATAACATAAGTAGGGATAGTATAGTCAAATAATGTATAAAATAATTCAATTGATGATTTTATTGAACAGAAATTTTTTCATTGATATTATTGGAATAAAAATAATATTATTTTGATTTTTTGGGTCATTTTCTCTTATTATATTCCTATCCGATTTTATTTCCATCAAGATACATGTGTACCAAACTTTGACCGATTATAGAAAACTCAACATTCCATTCTGAAACATTTAAAAAAAAAATGTGTTTGGCATAACCTTATTGATAAATGCATGATCGAGGATGATAATTTTTTTCCCTCTTGTGGGTAAACAGATCAATAATTATGACTTTTAAGAGCCTATGTAGCTAACATCCTCCAAAGTATGGTAGTGCCTGTACTTCACATGAATAGCAAAGCATATCACCTCCTACTCCTAGTAATTAATTCCAGCACTATTCCACTATGTGAAGTCCGTTAGGCAAATCTCACATCACATTCATATTCTTAAAAATATGCCGGAGAAGCTATCGCTTTGGGTACCTGATCTTTTTGATACTTAAAAATATTCCAATCTTCTAGATGTATTTTTTTATATATATGAGATATTGATCTAAAGAGCCCATGCATAATAATTATTATCTAATAAAATTAATACTAATTGCATACTCATAATCCATTAAAAAAAACAAACGCGACTCGTTAAAAATTCTACACGATCCGTTAATATGTAACTCGTTGAATAAAATCGTACATACTAAAGAACAAAAATAACCCATTAATAACTAGACTTTCCGGAAAAAAAAAACTAGACTTGTTAAAACAGAGAAACAATCAACTGTTAAAAAAGTGAAAAATATATCATAATGAGAATAACAGTTGTTTAATTATAATGTATACAATATAAAAGAGGAGCA
This sequence comes from Nemophila menziesii, assembly GCA_029959085.1. Taxonomy (NCBI): domain Eukaryota; kingdom Viridiplantae; phylum Streptophyta; class Magnoliopsida; order Boraginales; family Hydrophyllaceae; genus Nemophila; species Nemophila menziesii. The sequence goes on along the minus strand of JARWIR010000007.1, from coordinate 41,982,360 downwards.
TACAATAATATTGTATACAATATATATGTATACAATAATATTGTTAAGAACGGAGGTGATTGCTCCTCTGTTTTAACAAGTCTAGTTTTTTAAAAATAATATTATTTTTATCTTTGCATTTTTATAATTAATAAAACAACTGTTATTCTCATTATGATATATTTTTCACTTTTTTGTTTACATCGGAGGTTTTAGGACCGTGGAAAAATATTTTCCACATTGCATCAAATGAATTGATTGATTTAACCAAAACTGAAATGAACAGAATTAAAATCAAAGACCGTTCGACAAAATAAAAAACAAAGATTATTTCAAATATAATCAAAATCAAATATCTATTCAAACAGAACTCAAATGTACAAACTTAAAATAAAAATTCAATTTGACACAATCAAAATCAAAGAACGATTAAAAAAACAAAAATAAACAAAATAAAAATCAAATATTGATTCAAACAAAACCCAAATAAACAAAACCACTTTGTTGTACAAAGTATCCAACTTACCTCATTTATTTTCTAGTGTATTGACTCCGTATTACTAGTTGGGTGATTGACCAAAAAGATCTAGAAAATAATAGATTTTCCAAGAAAGCCTGATTTCTGATAGGTAAAAATTCATTAGATCTTTTATGAGTTAATCCATACCTTTTATGGGCAAATTCTGATTGATAAAAACCTATCAACCTTTTGTGGGTTTTAAATTTAATTATAGACATTTTTTTTCATTATTCTATTACTTATATAGCAAATATACCCCTTCAAAGGGGGCGGGGGGCGGGGGCGGGTATGCATATATATATATATATATATATATATATATATATATATATATATATATATATATATATATATATATATAGTTAACTACTACACGCTTATCCAAATTAGTGGTTATATATCAGTCTCAGTGTTTTTCATTCAAATCTATCTTGTGTGATCACTTTTTGTTTCCCTTCTAGTGGGTTTACATACGTGAGCTAGGGAAAATTATTCGGTACAATAATATTTATTTTTGTTAGTTCAATTTTTATGAAAAGATACTAAGATATGATTAATATAATGGGATTTTATGAAAAGATATACCTGTGATGTGACAGATTTTATGAAAAGATATACCTACACTTTATTGATGTGACATAAAGTTATTGTACCAAATACTCTCTCGTGAGCTAGAAATGGGATTGGGGTGACCCCGTATTTGCCCGCCAGTCCATAAATGCATTAGATTCCCTGTAAATATTCTTGATTTTGTATGATGTATTATGTGCTAAGACGAGCCTTATCTCCTCAATTCATGAGGCCCCATGGCCAATGGAACAATCAACACACGTTTATACTCCATTTTCCAAGCCTAAACTCTTATTTTTTTATTGACAATGATTATACATTTATTAAAATTGAACTACTTCTACCAATATTCTAAGTTCCGTCTTTCAATATGTAAATTCAAATCTATTTCTATATCCGTATAAAAACCACCATCACATGTTACACAACTTGCAGCTAACATGGTAAGTGTTGGTGAAGGTTATACCCAAGGGCAAAGTCACTTGACTATATGATAATTAATAGTTCCCTCCACCCCTTCCACACCAGGGTGCAACTCCCACGGGCAGTACAAAATATATACAAAGAAAGTGAATACCAATTTGAGAAGAAGATTTTGAATGCCAATGATTTTTTGTGCCACTATGTCACCGATAGCTAACGACACCCCTGCAGTTAATGCATGTAAGAAATCAAAATTATTAATTTTGAAAGAAAAATAAGAAAAAAATACAATTATTAAAATAAAATCAAATTAAGTAGGAACTTTAATTATAAAAATCAAGAGATATAAAATTTTGGTTTTTCGATGATGTTGATGATGATGTATAAAGTATGGTTGATGACCATTCTTTGTAATTGATCTCATATTTTGAAAATAGAGAGAATATTTGAAGAAGTGAAAGTTTTGGATGCCTTAAACTTTCGAGGAGGCGGTGGTTATGTTTAGGAATGTCAATGTTATGGTTAAAAATCGAAATCGATGATAACCGAATTGATAAAAACAGTGGTTAAAACCATTAGGTTATGGTTTTAAAAAGTGTAACCGATGGTTAAAACCGTTAGGTTATGGTTTTAGATAAAACTGAATAACCAAAAATTGTTTAGTATCATATATATTTTCAAATTTTATAATAATCTAAGTTAAATTAGATATATTGAAATTCTAAAACAAAAATTTAAATTCTAGATTTAACAAACTAAATAATAAATATAAAATTTAATCAATATTTCATATATCTTGGAGATTTTTCTTATATGTGTGGTTTTATTTTATAAAAAATAATATATTTATTAAATTATCATTTGGTTATGGTTTTGAAAAGTTTAACCGATGGTTAAAACAGTTAGGTTATGGTTTTTAATAAAATAAACGGTTATGGTTATGGTTCTTGATATTTTTGCAAAAAAACAAACAGTTGCCATACCTAGTTTATGATGATAAAGAAAATAGTTTGTTACGGTGATAAGGAAGAGGAGGGAAGGCGCGACAATGATAGTGATGAATAACTTTAGAGATTAAAAGATGTGATGTGGTGAAGTACTGATGGTGGTGATGTCAATAAAGAAGAAAATGATTAATGATGATGATGAGACATACGATTATCTTAAACGATGATGTTGATAAATGATGAGATACTGCTGGGTATGTTGATTGAGAAATGGAGGTGAGATTGATGATGTAAAAGAAGATTAGGTGAGAAGAACAGTGAGAAAGATAAAAAAAAATATTATTTTTAAGTTATAAGGAAAGTAGTTTAGTAAAATTATATATTATTGAAAATTTTATAAAAGCTAATGATTAAAAAGGTATATAAATTAATGGATTTTTTAGGGTGATTTTACTCATGAAATTCATGACCCACTAATTTCGGCCAAAAAGGTCCATCTTAAGCAAATGTTCAATATACCTCTTTTCAAAAAATATTCCATAAGATAATATTTACATTCCTTAACTAAAAATTATATAATTAAAACATTCCAACATTACAAAAATTCTAAAATCGAAACATTTCTATAAATACAATATTCCCTATTGTAAACCTAACTAATTCCATAATATTTTCTACTTCCTTGAATCATCAAACCTGAATTTGCATAAAAACAAAAAAAAATCAATTAACTTAGGGGCTAAAAGTATGAATAAAACGTAGTGGGTTTGACAACACAAAAATAGTCGGGTGACAATACAAAAACTATGGGTATCCAGTGCAAAACAGTGGGTGACTCCACAAAATCTGTGGGTTGACAGTGCGAAAATCGTAGGTGACAGTGCAAAAGCAGTGGGTTGATAGTAAAAAATAATGAAGTGATAATGAAAAATAATAGGTTAACAATAAAAAGAGGTATATAACTAGAAACGTTGAAAATTTTCAAAACAAGAAAAAAGTAAACGTTGAAAAACAATGAAACGTAAAATCTAAAACTTATCTCTTTCACACTTGCATTCACTGGAACCAAAAAAAAGAAAAAACGTTGAAAAATAATGAAACATAAACCCTAACACTCTCTTTTCACACTCATATTAATTGTAACATAACATATGAAAAAATCTTTTAACACTAACCGTCCTCGAGTCACAGCGACGGTTTTCTTGTGCAGGAAAGGCGACGTTTTTCTTGTGTAAGAGAATGGTTCCCGAGTGGCGGAATTTTTTAACTTAATTTGGGTTCTTCGATTTTTGATGGCGTAGCTAAGCCGGGTTGGTGATGGAGAATGGTTCTTGAGTAGCGGCGATTTTATGTTTCATTGTTTTTCCAACGTGTACTTATTTTTTGTTCTTGAAATTTATTTTGATTTTGTATTAGATACATTCTTATTTTATTTGTATTAAATAATATATATAAGGTAATATTTAATTTATTTATTATAATATAGAGGTAGAAACAAGATCGGTAATTAGTCTAGTGGTTAGACTACTCCATTAGACTCTAAGTCTAACAATTAATTTTTTTTATAGATAAATTTAATTCTTATATACGTAAATCTTGATGGGTAAGAAAACTCATCGACTAATTAACAAGTTAAATTTAATTTTAGATTTTTTTTATCATTATTCTTTTAAGTTATAAATTAATATGTGTACCATAACTTTCAACAAAAAAATTACAGTAAATATTAGAACTTCTAGAGTATGAAATGGAAAAAGTACAAGATCTTCGAGTCCCCGAGTGTTTTTAAATGGACCACATAACCTTGATACAAAGGATACTTTTATTTTTTATTTTTCTCAAAACTTACAAAAGATACTAACCACATACATGATCCTTAAATGTGTGTTGGAGTATAAATCTCATATAATCTGTTTTTCGTCTTCTTCTACCTGTTTAATCTTTTAGTTAAGTTGCCAAGTTAATATGGTATCAGAGTTCTAGGTGTTTGAGATCCTGGGTTCGAGTCTCTCCACCATACCTACCTCGATATCTCCACGTCCATTGCTTAGATCAATCCTGCTAAGCCACCTCGATATCTCCACATCCTGCTAAGCTTACACGTAAAGAGGCGCTAACTTTAACCTCAAATAATCTGTTCTTCGCCCGTTCAGACTTTGAGTTGGCAAGTTAACAATTTAGAGGATCAATAAAATAAATTTCAAAGAAACATTGAAAATCAAGTTTGTGAATTGAAATACTAGGTTGAATTTTGTTGTTACCTTATACATTTGAAAATCTCTATTTTCATTTGTCAAAATATGGATTTATTATATTGGGTTTTTTGTACATAAACTTAATATCAATTTCTACTCCTCTATTCGTAACTTTGGCTTTGTCGAAACTAATAGAAAAGAATGTATCCGATAATTTCATGTCTATTTCAAGGGTCTCAAAGAACTCTATTAAGTTGTGTAAGGTATCTGTCCAAAAAACTCAATGTTGACAAATCATAATGGATGAAGTAAACCCTGTTAAACTATTTTTATGTTTATTACTTAGTGCCTGTTTGGGATTACTTTTCAAAATAATCACTTAAAGTGATTTTAGATCCATAAAAATATTTTAGACTCTTAAAATCACTTTTAAGAAAAGCACTAGATTAATGATTATAAAAATAATCACTTAAAGTGATTTTAGATGTCAAAATATTTTTGAGTAATGCTGGGTATCACCCAAAAAGGTATCACCTAAACATCACCCATGATGTGGCGGTTAGGTGGACCAATCATGGATTTTCTCACACAGATTTACTTTTTTCTCTCTCCTTCATGATTGGTCCACCTAACCGCCACATCATGGGTGATGTTTAGGTGATACCAGCATTACTCAATATTTTTTTATAATTTTTACAAATATTTTAATTTTAATCAAAAAATAATTTTAGCTCCAAAATAATCAATCTAAACGGGCCCTTAGTCCATAAACTTTAAAAATGGTTTCAAATCTTCTTAATTTTTCTTCTTATGCTAGTTACCCCTTTCATTAGTTTTTTCATTAAAATTGACTTGTGTTTGAATTCCTTATTTTTTGAAAAAACTCTAAAGATACCCTCTAAGGATAACCTGATTAACCCGGATTTATAAGATTGAGAGTAACCCCAAAATTGAATCACTGCTAACAACTCACTTCTAAAACATGTCGGGTGAGTAATAGGAAGAATAGAAGTTTAATAGTTTATAGACCTTATCGTTAATTTCTTCACGCTTTACATGTCCCTAGACGAGAAGTCACCTGATGAAAAATTCAATCAAATAACATCATTAACAGTAGATAATTGCTATCAACCTTTAGTATTATAACGTTAAAAATTTATCATTTGTATTTTTGGACAAGCTTAAATTTACATCTCTCCATTGATTTAAAGAGAAGAAGGTTGTAAAGTATTTCAATAATCTAAGCGTCAAGAACTACTGTAAACACCAATATATGCCATCCATTCTTATTTTTCCCTTTTACCCATATATTGAAGGATGTCCATTTGTACACAATTGTGAAAACTTTGTTATATCAAGTAATGCTATTGGCTTCTTAATGGTGTTTCAATACCTATACAATTCTTGCTTCTTCTCTTTAGCAATGAGGTGAAATGTTAGATAAACTAGATTGTAATTTATGTACTTCAGCGGAAAAGATAATCATAGGGGGTAACTAGCACAATAAAAAAAGTTTAAGGAGTTATGAAGTGATTTATTTAGTTTATGGACTAAATTGCTCCTAAAAAAATAGTTTGAGGGGATTTAGTAGTGCACTTAACCCAATGGTAAATACTAAAAGAAAAAGAAACCTCAGACCCTTCGTCAGAATATGTTGCAGAGCCCTTGATCACCTCAATGTTCTGAGACTTCAATTAATAAGACGTGACTTGTGCATCAATCAATAAACTGCCCTTTGCAGAAAGCATAGCCATGAAAATATATTTTAGCGTGGATACTCCTCCCAATAGTGATAAGAAGCCGAGGCAGAGGAGAAGGAGGAAGTAGAGCATCAGAATTTGTAAGCTTTTGTTAAACAATTGCCCCAATAGATATGCCTTACAACGTAACTGATAATAATGTAAAACAGGAAAAGAAATATGCGACTTTCTATTCTACCAAATCAGTTAACCAAAATCACTCTTTTATATTCGGCATTGTGAACTAACTCTTTGCTTTTTGTTATGAAATGTCATGTTCAAATGACCAGATAAATATCACCAGTATTGAAAATTTTGTACTTTGTGTAATTTGCTGATGCCTATTTAAATTGGTTTTCTCTGGTGGAGATCAATGACATGTAAAATTCTGTACATCGATCCGTTTAAAAGATCTCTAACACTGTGAATATTAATATCTTTAGATTCTCTACAATAATGTCTCAAACCACTACGATTTTCAATCTGAATAAATGTCAGATTTTATGAGTATTCCTTCATCCATTGTTTGCTTAGTTAGCACAAGTTAACACGTCCCATTTGTACATTACCGTCTTCTTGGCTCCAAACAATTCAACTTCAATGCTAATGAAATTCTTAGTGGACAAATTTTACCGGATCTGTAAGGTTAGGAGTCTAAGTTAGAAGATCTTAATGATCTATAGTTGTTTTAGTGGTTAAAGTACTTGATAACCAAAAAGTCCTGGAATCAAGATTTTATCACATTCAAAATGGCTCTATTAAAAAAAAAAAAAAGATAAGAATCTCTTCCCATTATAGTAACCTAACAAGAGTTTACTTCTTTCTTCCTTTGATAACTTTGGTTGTCTTTATGATTAACACCCACTTGATTTTCCTCTTTAATGCACTAAGCGAAATATCTCATGTGTCCGTTTATTGCCTAATTTACCCAGTTTTCTATCGACATGCCTTTTTATTTAAAAAAAAATCTGCAGGTCCCAATTGACATACAAGCGCTTTTCTTCATAGCCTTGAGATGTGCCTTATTGTTACTCAAGCCAGATGCTGAAAAAAGTGAATCTTCAGATCATCTCTCCAAAAAATACTAAAAATCAACAATCTGAAACATGATTTTCTAATTCAAGAGGGTAATGGATATAATTTAAAATGCTCCCAATCAAAATAGAGACTCGGCCGACAAGGTTAAAGCACCGCCAGCCACGGGCCAAACTAGATGGCAAAAAAGGCCGAGGGCCTATAATAGAATGATTTTTTATGAAGTAATACATTACTGAATTACTTTACAGGATTACATTGTATATTTATGAATAGTTTGCTACTTATGATGAATATTAATTCTATGCATAATTGCATAGGGACTGCTCTAATCATATGACCACTATTAATTCTAAATTTGTTTGGGTATTGTCCAATAGCGCTACATGAATAACCTCAAATAGAGAAACAAAGCATGCATATATTTAAAAAGCATATTTATTTGAGTATGGTATCCAATACAATTTGTTTAGCTTTACACAGATACAATCTGTTGTGATACCATTGATTGTAATTGACAGATTGTGTTTGTAGAAAGCTCAACATATTGCATTGGATATCCGAATATATATGCCTTAAATATACACCTGCTTGTTTTGCTATTTGAGGTTAGGGATGTAGCATGGTTAAAATTGAACCGGGAAATACCCATACAAAGCAATGAATGTTGATGTCGTGCAATTTGCCTGTAGATGACTCCCCATCCTTTTATATTCACCTTTATTCAGTGCCATACTTAAGGCAAACATCAAACACTGGCCAGTGACAGTAGATCACCTCATTGATCTGAGACTTATATAATAAGACGTGGCGTGTTCATCAACCGATCAATCACTGGTTGCTGCAAGCATAGTCATAATAATCGTGAAAGGAAATTTCCTTGCTGCAAGCATAGTCATAATAATCGTGAAAGGAAATTTCCTCCTCCAGGCAGTGAAAGGAATAAACATATTAATAAACAATGGAAAGTAAATAAACATTAGAATAAACAATATTTTTTTATAAATCCAAATTTGCTAAAAAATTTCAACAAAAATATGTAAAATTAAAATCGAAAAATCCGTCTCTTCACATGATATACGAATATATTATTTTTCAATTAAAAATCGTCACAGTTTGACAAATCTTCCATATCTTATCTCCTTGTAGCCGGTTTTTTTTTTTCTGTTCCTCTTTTAATCCTTAGCTATGGTACCACTTTGTTAAATTAGAATCGCGGAATAAAGATAAAATAAAAAACAAGAATCGTAAAGAATACCAATGAAAAGTATAATGGTTGATATCAATTAGGGATGTCAATGGGGCGGGTTTACCTATCCCCGCACCCCGCACCCCGCCCCACAAAATAATAGAAGCCCCACACCCCGCCCCGCCTCCGCGTTGTTCTTCCCCACACCCCGCCCCGCTCATTTATTCCCCGCGGGGTGTGGGTGCTGCCCGCGGGTTTCAATTTGATCGTTCAAATTTTTTTTATTACTACAAATTTTATTATTTTTAAACTCTCAAATATTCCATTTTGATTTTTAAACAAATTCTGCCTTGGAGTTGCACTTTGATTTGAATAATTTAAACTTTGTGTGTTGTAATAGACGCACACAAACTTTGATTTGAATAATTATTGAAATTAAAATATATATTATAAATGGAATATATTAATTATATATTATATACATGCGGGGAGGGTTTGTGGGGTGGGGAATACTTATCTCCACAACCCGCCCTGCCTCGGTTTTGAAAATTCATCCTCACAACCCGCCCCAAGCCCCATTTAGTACCTTAAAACCCGCCCCCTTTAAAGTAAGGTGGGGCGCGTAACCCGCAAACCCGCGCTCCATTGACAACCCTAATATCAATTGAATGATACGGGCTAACTAATAACCTAATATGTAAATTGAGATATTAGGGTTAAAAAGTAAATAATTTCTTCCTTATAAAAAAAATTTGGGTCATAACTCTAACCGTTGGCATGATAATGATGGTCACTAAAGCAATTACAGCAAGACAATAGTGCAAATAAGATCAACGATTTTCCACTCTGGTTTATACCATATAACTGCTCCGCATTATCATGACCCCCATGCTTCGAAGAGAGTCTTGAACGCACTTTGAACATATTTATTTGTTACATGGGTGATCCGGGCTAGCTTGCGCGTACCCGACTAATCCCACACACTTTGAACATTTAAGTTCCTTGTAGTTTCATTTTCGGTGTTAAGTAAAGGCTGACGACTGCGGCTAATTGCTTCATGAGAGTGATGGTCATCGTGACCAGTAGAGTGTCCCTCATGGTGATTGTGATGAAGTCTCGTAACGCTCTCTCCATAGCTTTCCTGAGGATCATCTTCCTTGTTGTGATCATCAACAAGGTCGCCAATTTCATGATATGACCATGACCATGACCATGGTGGCCAAGAAAGACAGCCATGATATTAACAACTAAGCCAAATGCAGAATAAAGTATCATACGAAAGTCTTGAACTTCACCAGCCGTATCATGTATAAGTCGTGATATGGCTTCATAAACAAGGATGATCTCAATGCTTTGAGACTTCAAATAGTAAGATGTGGGTTGCGCATCCACCAATTAAAGTAGCAGTTGCTGTAAACATAAACATAAAACCAGTGAAATGAAATTCCTCACATGGATTCTCTTTAGAGATGGTGATGTTAATTTCTCAAATGCGTCTAGAAGCACATGAATGAATTATGTTGCTAGAATAATAAAATCATCGAGCTTTTGCCTCTAGCCTCCATCTAACATTGGTGATGTGGGACTTGAACTCTCTATCTAAAAATATGATTGTTATGTACCTATAAAATTCTCTGTTGATCATATTGAGAAACAATGGCCCAAATTTTATAAACGTTGATATTGAGAAACAATGGCCCCAAGGGAGAGCAAAATTTTAACCAAACCGAAAAACCGTGTTAATTATAACTAAACCGATCCGAAATATGCGTTAATTTTACGTAGGCCAACCTAACCCATCGGGTTACCTTATGATTTTTCGGGTCCATATATTTTACCTATAAATTACCCAAGCTATTGGGTTGGGGTACCCAAACCGAAAAACCGTTTAATATAAAAAATACAAAACATGCATATTAGAGAAGTCATTTCATTTGACTTCTCGCATATTTTAATCATGCATAACTTATTTTGAAGTATTCGATTTAAGACTTCTTGGTTTGTAATGTCAAAATTGTAACTTTGATTTTTAGAAGTATAATGATATCACTTTTTTCGAATTTTGTTCTTTATTTTATTTTTTCATACGTTAAAAAAAGTTTGACTAATATTGACTAACGGGGGTAAACCGAAGGTAACCGAAAGGTAAACCGAAATTACCCGAGGGTAAACTTTTTTTTACCCTACCCTTGGGTTACCTTAGCAATTCCTTAAACCGAAATATATTACCCTTGGTTTACCCTAACCTCAAAACCGGGTAAAACCGACCCATGCTCTCCCCTAACCCCAATAATATAGGCCTTACATCATAACTGATACATACTATCAAATAGGATAAGAAACATGAGACTTTCTACTCTACCAAATTAGTTAACCAAAATCACTCTTTTATTTTAGGCATTGTGAATAAACACTTTCCTTTTTGTTATGAAATGTCATGTGCAAATGACCAGATTTGGAAATTATACATCACCAGCAGGGCCGGCCCAGGGGCTGGGCGACCAGGGCGACCGCCCAGGGCCCCGAGCGGACCGAGGGCCCTAATTCTTTGTGTATGTATATATATATGCATAAGTTCGTCTAAGTAAAATTGGGTCCATTAAATATTTTAAAATTCTGCCTGGCCGAGATGGTAAAGTGCTTGTTACAGCTTTTTGCTGACTCAAGTTCGAGCCCCTACAAAACCCAATGTTTATTTTTTTCATTTTAATTTTTCTTATATTTGTATTTTACTTTCTTTTTTTTTTAACTACATTGTATATAATTAATATTTTGTTTTTTCAAATACTATATTTTACATTTTTCTAAACTACATCATTTTATATGATTAATATTTTTTCTTTCGACTCAATTTTGAGTCCTTCTATGCTTACATTTTACGTTTTTTTTCTTCTTAAAAAAATATTTTTTTTCCTTAATCAATTTTTGTTTGTAATTAAAAAAATTCTATTTCAATCTAACATATACTTTACAAAATTATCTAGTTTTATGATCCGACTTTTTTTAAATATAAATAATGCAAGTTGATTATTTAAAAAAAAAAATTAACATAATAAAGTATTTTTAGTTTTTAATTATGTTCATTACAATAGACATTTGTGAAAAAATATATCATTAGACTTATATTTTACTCAAAAAATGTTAGATTTGTTTTTTTCTCATTTAAAATTTATTTTTATATTAGTTAATATATTTATATTACATTATGTATATGTTAAACTTATTCGAGTCCGTCGAAATACAATCAATGCGCGCAATTTTAGATTTATATTTGAATGAATCAAAATCAGAGTCATATTTTCATTAGTCAATGGTATAAGGTTTCCATATTATGATTTATTGTTACTTTTAGTTTGATTTTTATTTTACTATTATAAGAGTTAAATCGCGATTGGGTTGCCAATGAGACATTGTTTAAGTGATAAAGGTTGAGGAGACTCCATAACCAAGAGGTCTTGAATGAAATCTTATTGAGTAAAAAACGACTTCAAGTCCAAATTACCTCAATGATGTACATTATGAGAGGGAAAATAAAAATTACGACATTATTCCCTACGAACACTCTAAATTTGTCATATATATTGAATTATATATTTTTAAATTTTAAAATATTCAACATATAATAAATAAAAATACTAAAGTATATTTAATTATTTCACATAAATATAATATTTATTTTGAATTATGTACTGAAAACATCGAAAGCGTTGGTTTCTATTGTAAATGTTGCATCTTAATTTCGATAATAAATTAAGATGCAACATTTACAATAGAAACCAACGCTTTCGATGTTTTCAGTACATAATTCAAAATAAATATTATATTTATGTGAAATAATTAAATATACTTTAGTATTTTTATTTATTATATGTTGAATATTTTAAAATTTAAAAATATATAATTCAATATATATGACAAATTTAGAGTGTTCGTATGGAATAATGTCGTAATTTTTATTTTCCCTCTCATAATGTACATCATTGAGGTAATTTGGACTTGAAGTCGTTTTTTACTCAATAAGATTTCCATTCAAGACCTCTTGGTTATGGAGTCTCCTCAACCTTTATCACTTAAACAATGTCTCATTGGCAACCCAATCGCGATTTAACTCTTATAATAGTAAAATAAAAATCAAACTAAAAGTAACAATAAATCATAATATGGAAACCTTATACCATTGACTAATGAAAATATGACTCTGATTTTGATTCATTCAAATATAAATCTAAAATTACGCGCATTGATTGTATTTCGACGGACTCGAATAAGTTTAACATATACATAATGTAATATAAATATATTAACTAATATAAAAATAAATTTTAAATGAGAAAAAAACAAATCTAACATTTTTTGAGTAAAATATAAGTCTAATGATATATTTTTTCACAAATGTCTATTGTAATGAACATAATTAAAAACTAAAAATACTTCATTATGTTAATTTTTTTTAAATAATCAACTTGCATTATTTATATTTAAAAAAAGTCGGATCATAAAACTAGATAATTTTGTAAAGTATATGTTAGATTGAAATAGAATTTTTTTAATTACAAACAAAAATTGATTAAGGAAAAAAAACATTTTTTTAAGAAGAAAAAAAACATAAAATGTAGTTTACAAAAATGTAAGCATAGAAGGACTCAAAATTGAGTCGAAAGAAAAAATATTAATCATATAAAATGATGTAGTTTAGAAAAATGTAAAATATAGTATTTGAAAAAACAAAATATTAATTATATACAATGTAGTTAAAAAAAAGTAAAATACAAATATAAGAAAAATTAAAATGAAAAAAATAAACATTGGGTTTTGTAGGGGCTCGAACTTGAGTCAGCAAAAAGCTATAACAAGCTCTTTACCATCTCGGCCAGACAGAGTTTTTGAATATTTAATGGACCCAATTTTACTTAGACGAACTTATGCATATATATATACATACACATAAAGAATTAGGGCCCCGGTCCGCTCGGGGCCCTGGGCGGTCGCCCTGGTCTCCCAGCCCCTGGGCCGGCCCTGCACGTCAACTATTAAAGTAAATATTAGATGCAAACATTGCCATAAAAACAGTGAAAGAAAAATCCCCACATCGATTCTCCTTAGGGTGATGTTAAGTTCTCGCATGCTTTTGAAGCACATGTATGACCCTGTCACCAGAATAACACCAACAGACGAAAACTTTGATAACAAAGAAAAGATCTCTTTCAATACTTAAAAGCTCGTATTTTTCTACCCAAAAACACCAATTGCACTAACTGAATAAAGCAAGAAAGAAGGCTTTCTAAATCATACGAGAACGGGAAAACGATACATAATTGTGGTTTATGATACAAGTGATAGGAGGGTAAGGAAAAGAGAGAGCTTAAGAATGAGTTTGCAAGCTCTGCCGTTGATCCCATTGACACAGAGAAGAAGGCATATATATAGCATTACATTTGTTTTTGAAAATATAGAACTTTATTAAACGAGTTTACCAATCCCGAATAAACGAATTACAAAATAAACAAAGGAAAACCAAATGTGTAGTTAAAAACAAAATAGGATAAAAATATTCGACTTTCTACTCTACAATTCAGATAACCAACTTTACTCGTGTGTATTTGGCATTATGAGCTAGCTCTTTCTTTTTTTCTTGTTGTACCATGTCAGATGCACATCTCAAATGACAACATCACACATAACTGGTGTTGAAAGTTGCAGCTAACCACAAAATCATTTCACAGCAATCACACTTCCTATTTAATTTTCAACCTAACTTTCAATAAATATATTATGGTCAGGCATATACCGGGTGGGCTGAAGCCTTTTTTGGATTATACTGCGAATTAATTATCTATCCAAAAATATGAATTGGATTTATATATTGTAATATCTATCACTATATTTTAATTTATAGTCTCTTAATAAGTATATCATAGACGCTTTTTTCTTGTTCCGTATCAAAGACACTTGACATGAAGATTGCGAATTAATATGTTGGTTGAAATAGGTTTCCTTATAATTGAAATGGTCAAAACTAATCCTTATCTAAATTAAATTAAAGATGAACACAAGAAATGTTATCCTTTTTTGTATCAATTATAGCAAGGGAGGGGGAGGGGTAGGTGGTGGTTGACTGGTTGTGAGGGCGTTTGGAGATAATGGTCCCGTAAAAAGTTCTGGCACTACAGGTTTTAATATGCAAACATTGTATTAAAGGTCCCTATATTATACAAAATTTGCACTAGGTACCTATATTTTCTTCAGTTAGTAGACTCTAAGTTCCTACTACATTATATATAATAACTATATATTATTATACAAATAATAAAAGAGATATTCGTTAAAAGAAACCTAATAAAATTACCTAATTGTTAAATTAAACCTTCAATAATTTATTTTTTTATCAAAAATTGCCTGATAAAATAATTATTTATAAAAAAAACATTTTTTTTATTTTTTATATCTTTACTATCCTTATTATTAAATATATTATTTTATTTTTAATACAATATAAGTTCTTAAATATTAAACAAATAATAGGGAATTCTAAAATGACAACCACCACAATACAAAAATACAGCAATAAAGAAAAACAATTTGAGTTTTAGAAAAAAAATTCTAAAACTCAGAATTTGAGTTTTGAAAATTTACCCAAAACTCAAAGTGTTCTTCAAATCAAAGATAAAAAACATAATAAATGTATTATATATCTTAAATTATGATACATATTTATTATTCATTATTTTACAAACAGTAAAAAAAACTAAAATATATTAAAAAAATACAAAAATGCAACAACAAAAAAAAATAGTTTGAGTTTAAGAAAAATTCTTAAAACTCAGAATTTGAGTTTTAAATTTTTTCCATAACTCAAACTATACTTCAAACTCAGAATCTGAGTTTTGGCTTCAATTCTAATAAGTCATGGTATTGGGTCTATTATTCTTATTTTATTAGTTCACATATTCTGTGTGTATTCCTTATGCTTAGTGTAATTTAAAGCTGCAATTGCAGCTGAATAAAACTCAAATCATCATTTGAATGTGAATTAATTGCAGCAGTTGATACCGAATTTACATGAGCAGCAATGGCAACCTTAGTCGAAAGAGCTGATTTATATGAATTCATTATTATAGCTTTAATATTCGTATGTGCTCCTTCTATGATTACGTATTTACGTTTGATGAGTTGTGCATCTAAATAGCTTTCAAAGTTACATACTACTCTTAAGTCACAATGTTAATCAAAGAACGTATATAACAAAAAGACTAAAATAGAGATGAATAAATCATAAGTACTCAGTACTTTTTACGACGACATTGGTGGTGGTCGTCGGTGGTTGTGGTCGGAGTTGGAAAGTATTGATATTCAATAAAGGAAGATAAAGAAAAATAGTAATGGAGGAGGAAAGAAATAAATGATAAAGAAGTAAACGACAAATAATAATGAAAGAAAGAGAAAATATTTTTTTGTCTTATATATATTTTAGGTAATATTGGTTTATAGACTTATTTAAAGAAAAGAGTAATGAATTATAATTTTTATGGCATTAAATGATTGTTTTCAAGACTCTATAGATTATTTATCCAAATATTTATAAACAAATTGTTATCTAATAAAATTTAGGGTTAATGCTCAATAAACCCTTGCAGCCTTATCCACTATCCCGTAAAAGACACCGTTTTTTTTTAAAACAATGAGTTATGGGAAGTTTTTCCAGAACTCAAACAATTTTTTTTATGTACAAAAAAAGAAAAAAAAAATGTATAGTACTTTTTATGAGAAAAATAATAATTAAAATGAAAGAAAATTAATTTTATCTTGATATATTTCTTGAACATTAATTTTAAAATTTATATGCTAGTGATGAATACCTAACTTATTAGAAAAAGATACTGCTTATAAAAAAAATCGTAACTTTAAACTTTTGAGTATTTAAAATTGGATATGTTCAATTTGAGATAATATGCGTCCAAAAAAGAAAATTTGAGACAATATGTTTTGATTTTCTTAGCAATTGATTCTAGAATGTGAGAACTTCTTTTTTTTCAAATTAAAATATGAGTACATTAGGGGATTTCATCTTATAAGGCCCAAAGACCATGTTCATTTCTATTTAAAATCCTATTCCCAACTAATCTCCTAATTAATACTTAAAAGGTCTAACTAATAGGGAAAATGCTAAAAGTACCCCCACCCTTTATCCCTACAGTGAAGAAGCAAAAACCTATTCCAAAGCTCCATTAAGAGCTCGGAAACCCCCCCTCCCACCCCATCTCATTCATTCATTCACTCTCTCTCTCTCTCTCTCTCTCTCTCTCTCTCTCTCTCTCTCTCTCTCTCCCGGCGAACCACCCACCTCCACCCCCACCTACACCTTCATCACCCCCATCACCATTAACACCATCATCACCTCCACCCACCTCCACCTCCACCTCCACCTCCACCTCCACCTTCATCACCGAACCCACCACCTTCATCCCAAGCCCCCCCCCCACTGTACCACCACCAAGCCCACACCCCCTTCATCCCGATCCATGACCCACAGGCCATTGCTGCAGATCCACCACAGGCCACTCTCATCGCACAGGAAACCCTCAGCCGCTGCCTCCCCTTCTACAGATTCATCTCGGAGCCTCCCCTTCTCCACTGTTGCTGGTGCTGCGCCACCACGGCGTCCTGTAGCATAATAATAACGCCGCTGCTGTGCTGCTGCACGCCACCGCCATCAACGAAAACGTCCCCCTCCATTCGCTGCGAACCAAGCCACCACGACGGAGCACCTCCACTGCTGCTCCTTCCACTGTCCAGCACAGAGACGAAGAACAGCACATCACGGAGCCGAAGAACAGCACTGCTGTCCTGCATCCTTCTTAGAGAACATGTCCACCACCACCCCTCTGCAGATCCACCACCTCCCTACAGATCCACCACCACCCTGCTTCTCTACTGCTCAGAATCATCCCCTTCTCCCCTCTCCTCCTCCGTCTCTGCAGACCACCACCCCAATTTGCTGCTTCCGTGGACTCCAGCGCCGCCATGGCTCTGTCTCCGGCCATTTCCTTCGTCGATCCAGTTTCAGTGTTTTTTTTTTTTTCGTTCGATATGGGGCCAGGCCCAAATAAATTAGATGTATCTGGTTGGGCCAGCCCCAGATAGGTTGGGTTAGTAATGGGGCTGGCCTAGTATGTGTTAGATGTTGTAAATTATTTTGTAAGCTATGGGTACAGCCCAGTTCATTGTATAAATTTTAGTTGTTCAACCAATTTTCATGTTTTAAAATAATTTTTTATTCTTAATGGTACAGCCCAGTAAAAATTTGACAGATATGGGTCTGGCCCATATACTATAATACATAAAAAACTTGGTAAAAAAAAACTTAAAAAACTCATTGCAAAAATTGTATTGGTCCATACCCATCATTTTATAATTTAGAGCATGATAAAAACTCGGCTTGGAGCCATAACGAAGATGAATAAAAAGGGAAAATTCCAAACCAACAAAGTTAGAACTAGGACTTAAAAAATATTTTTTCCTAACTAGGATTTTGAAAACAAAAATTAGCCAAAATTAGACCTCAATTTGTATGTTCCTCGGACTGTGGTTTAACCTCCCTGTTCGTAATTTTTATTTTTATACATCTAAGAAAACCACCGTCTATTTTTTCTGTAGTACTAAAGTTATCATAAACGGACACGAATTTTCGCGCATAAAACCAAATGAAGTGAACTAACGCACAAATAACACCTTCACTAGTCAAGATCTAGAAATTATTTTAAACATATCAAAAAGAGAAAATTAAAAAATAGCACAAAAGTAATCTGCACCCGTTTTATTTAACCGACACGTGTACAGTTTCATGAAGTAAATGACAATTATACCCTTACGTCTCATCTTTGCTTAACATCTTCTTATCTGCTTCAACATATGCTATTAACTATAATTCAGTTTTAAACTTTGAAAAGAAATTGAAAACTGCTTGTTCTCAGTTCATCACTCTTGAGTCTGAGAGAAAGCTCTGTAACTTACAATAGAATTTATTTTTTGTTTTTTGGTTTTGAATTCTGTTTCCATTTGAGAAGAAAATATCTGAAACACGGAAGTAAAACAAAAAGAAAGGAAAAAAGATATTAAATTGGCAAGTATGGCGTCGTCGAAGGTGATGGCATCTACATCACCACCCAATCCGGATCTTCCACGTCAACCTTCTTCATCAATTTATCAACCCCACCACCACAATCAACTTAATCCGCTTCTTCTTCAAACATCTAACGATCATAGCCGAAGCTTCGGCGGCTCCATGAACGTGGATGATTTTCTGAAAAACATTTACTCAGATTCTGAGAATTTTCCTTCCGAGGTTGATGTTGTTAGTGGCGGCCCTGCCGTGGAAAACGGGGGAAAGGGGAAGATGCTGGAGGAGGTGTGGGGAGAGATTGCAAGTAGTGGTGGTGGTGCAGGTGGAATTGGAAGTGGAAGTGGTGTTATTAGGGAGACGGAGATGACGTTGGAGGATTTTTTGACCAAGGCCGGAGCTGTTTCGGAGGAGGATGTTAGGGTTCCTGTGGCACCTCCGCCGCCTACACCTCCGCATCCGCCTCCTGTGGCGGAGGAAATGGTGGACGGCTTTGTGGTTGAGACTATGATGAATGGTGCGGTTCAGTTTCCGCCTGGGATGCACATGCAGAATGGTCCCCCGGGGGGTTTTGGAGTGGAAGCTGTACCTTTGGCTTTTGCAAATGGAAATGAAATGGTGGCTGTGAGTGGTGGTGCCGGAGTTAATAATGGTAGGAGAAGGAGGAGGGTAGATGATGCGCAGATCGACAAGGCTTCTCAGCAGAAACAGAGGAGGATGATTAAGAACAGAGAATCAGCAGCCAGGTCTAGGGAGCGAAAGCAGGTTAGTATCAATTTAAATTATGTTATGTTTTCTAAATTTGGGAATTACTTGATAAAATGCAAGTGTTCCATAATTAGTAATGTTAATTCATTCATGCATGTGTTTTAATTGATGAATCACAGGCGTATACCATTGAATTGGAGTCCTTGGTAGCACAATTAGAGGAAGAAAATGCAAGGTTGGTGAAAGAAGAGGTATGTCATACTTAAATACTATTTAAATATAGAAAAACCCGATTCCAATGTAGTAGAAAAGTAAACACTCGCAATCATTATAAAATAATTATTTTCGGAAGTTGTTAAGTTTCTAAGAATGATGCATTTTTCGCGCAGGCTGAGTGGAAGAAGCAAAGGCTCAAACAGGTATACGAATAACCGAAATATAAAGATTCATTATTCTAAATTTAAATAGCTCAGAACAAAATCTAAAAAATCAGCATATAGTTTATTTTGGAAAGACAATTACATTTTAACTTGTGTGCAGCTTCTGGAGAGCCTGGTACCAGTGGAAGAGAAGCAAAAACCACCGAGAGTATTGCGCAGAGTTAACTCAGTGAGTTGGTAGGGCACTAAAATGTAGTGAGTAATAAAGATGAAAGGAAGTTTTACTGAATCTAATGGAGAGAAGTAGCAAGAAGGAAATATGGTGTGTGAAGATGAGATGAATTACTAGTTCTCAAAGTGAAGGAATATGTTGGTTTGTTGTACTAGTTTATTAGGTAAAAAATGGTGTAAGAACATCGTGTATGGTAGATTTGTAGAATAATTAATCAGTAGACTTTATACAGAGCTATAACCTCCAATTTCCTGGTTTGGTATTGGATTGTTGTAAACTATTAATAATGTAGTTCTGTTATGTTGTTTATAATTGTATGTTTATTTGCCTATATTTGACCAAACTTGGCTTTCTGGAACTGGGATAGCTTGTCTCTAAGGACTGTGAATTGATCTTGATACTATGTGCTTGGAACCACTGGAATATGCTAGCCCTGCACATATAATGGAATTGGATCTTCTTCCTTTTGTGACCTACTGATGTACATAAAGAGGTCTGTGAAAACTGGAATGAGGGGTCATAAGAAAAAGAACCCGCAAGATAATGTATGGGTAGCATTTACCTTTTGATGGCTCAATTTCTATAACCATGTTTCAAGTTTAACTTTATATAACTTTGGTCAAATGATGCAAGAGGGAGAAATTGCGTTTTACTTCTTATAGCAGTTTTGTAAAAGTGCATCATTACCCGTAAGTGTAATTTTCTTGCATTCTTTCAAGGAAGCTAAATTAAGGAAGATTTGATTCGAAATATTAAATTCCAATCCGTCTAGAGCCTAATGCACCTGTTGCCTCAAGGGATAAAATAAGAAGATATTTTATTCTAAATATTAAATTCCATTCCAGCCCATCTAGAAGCCTAGTGCAAATGTTTCCTTATGGGACAAAGACAAACTAAGGAAAGATTTGATTCGAAATATAAAATTCCACTGCCACAAAACATTCTAAAAAGGGAACTTAATATTTCAAATCACAAGGATTTCATGTGCAATTTTGTAACCACCCCATGTTTCAAATCACGAGGGCAATTTTGTAACGACATAGGGTCAGGAGAGGGCACACTTTTATCAAACCATAGGTAGGTTAAATGCAAAAAACCATGAAATATCAATTTTTCATCACAAAGTCTGAAAATACCATAAAAATAGCTAATGAGCAATAATTGTTATACATCTGGAAAATAAATAGAGTTGGAGTTGGGGGTTATATTGAGAATAAAAGTTGCAGACTTGAGACTTTGCTATCGTTACAGTCTTAACCAATTTGTTAACAATCCTATTCTTACATAACTCTCTGTCTCTCTCCATCATTATTCACAAGCCAATTTGGTATCAAAACTACTCAAGCAAATTGCAAAAGCCTGATAAGCAGATAAAGGATACCTATAATCCATTGTAAACATATCTTTCCCCACCTTCCCAAATTGCAATATCACCTTATCATGCTCTGATTGACCCGTACCCGCCGGAGCTCCGGGAGCCGCCGGTTGAGTAGCGGCAACTAACTGAAAATTCTTAACCGACGCAACTGTCACTCGCCCACGGAAATTCAAACACCAACATTGTAACTGTTCATGCCACCTTGGCGCTTTATTTTTCAAAACCAACGGTTTCATCTTAACCTCATCATCTTCATTTGATACTCCACCTATATCCGAGAATCTCGCGCTATTAAAATCAGTAAGTGAATGCGAAAACGAAATACTACGAAACGAATCTTCTAAAGCCCTCGGATTTAGCTCCGGCTGTCCGGGAACTGTGCCGCCAGCTTCTAGCGCGAGAGCCGGTATCGAGTTCATCGTGCAATGCATTCTCCGTGGGCCCCGCGTACCAAGCACGTTAAGCTCGTATGCGATTTGCGCGACATTGTAGTTACTACTTGGAACCTTCGGCGACACTTTCTTAGAAGAGAATCTACGCGAACTTCCCGGTTGAGTAATCTCGGCACAAGTATATTGTGGTTGTGTATCGTATATTACGAATTTCGTACCAAGAAAATTTGATCTACATAACAGAAATATATGTTTAATTATATTTAATTAACACGAAAAATGTTAAAAATAAAAAATAAATAAAAAGATTTACCTGAGTTTTCCTATATAAGTTCGGCTTGATCTCGAAATGTGTTCAGCATCCATTGAAATTACATACTCTGTGCAAGTAGTTCGACGGGTTCTTTTTGCCGAAAGTAGAAACTTTCCATTTTCCACGAGCAAAGCTACAAAAAGGGTATTGTGTTATTTATATATATTTAGATTTTCGATCGCGAATTGATAATGAAATTCATGAAATAAATACAAAGTCAGTTAGTTACTTACCGGGACTAAGACATAAAAAGAGATGATAAGTTAAATTAGATTTGTCTCTTTTGATAAAGCATTGAACAAGTCCATCGCGTGGGCCCGGTTGCTTAAGTGAAACGGGGAAAGTAAGTTTTCCACAAATTTCGGGGGCTTTAACGATTTCCATACACATACCCCTCCATGACTTGCAAACTGCTGCACAAGCGACAACATGTTTTCGTGCTGGCCATGTGCTTTCACTTTCTTCTAAGCGTCTAATTACGTCAAAAAGTAACTCAGGTGGAAGATTTGCCCAGCAACTATCTTGGATGACCTGTAACTGGTCGTTCAAGTCATGGATTGAACCGTGAGATTTTCCTCGGTAGTGTCCGAGTAGTCTTACGTCGAAGCTACGGCGAGATAAACTTCCGATACTGTCGCGAACGTCACGGACTATGCTGCGAAAAGACATTTGTGTCGCTTTCTTTGTGGATAAATTATTGACTTGCTGAGTTGTGAAATGTGAAATGTGAATGTGAATATGCCTGTTATAAACGAAAATAGAAGTCTTTCAGTAAAATATATATAGAAAAGGGGAAAAGGGAATAAAGATGAACAGAAAAGATAAAGGAATCCACATGGGATTAAAGTAAAGTAATCACAAGAACTTTATTAGCTATGACTTTTTTAATGTCCTAAAAAGTAAACCTAAGTAAATTATTTTCTCACTAGTTGAGAAAGTGAAAAGGGAATTGGTAAAATATAGTTGAATATTTACTGTAAAGTCTTATAAAGTTATAATACTATTTAAATTGCTTTACGTATCAAGATCTAACGGTAAACCGAAGAAAAACAAATTTAGGTCACAACTTTCCGGATTTCTATCGAATTCTCGGTGATATGCACAACGTAACACTGAAATTACTGTCACTTCCTGAGACCAGATCTCGGATTCGAAGCCTGACCCTGAGTTATATAGTAAACTCACAACATTAATAAATTACTAACAATGTGGGATGTTGCAACTAATATTTAAAACTAAGATAATGATACTTCGTGTCAATTTTCATTAACTCGATTCTATATTCAAGTTTTGGACAGCAGTCTAAAGGCCCCGTGACCAAATGGCCATGAGATCTTGGGATAATGAAGTGAAACAAAGGGTACTTCAGATAATTTTACCTATCAATTGAGCAATCAGGCTAAAGAAAGCTCCATTTTTGCTCCGAGAGATCTGCAATAATCACAGAGAACACATAAATTTCAAAGAAAAAGCAGTATTTGTATCTAAAAGATCCGTAAAAACTCAAATTTATTTTTTTACCCTAAAAATTCGCTAAAATCAAAATAAAAACAATGACCCGGACAGGAAAGGTCAAGGGTTGCTTAAGTGGTGGGTAGTGTTTCACATAGAATTGAATCTTACCCAAGTCAAATAAACCCTAGAATGAAATTATAAAAGACAACCCATGAATTATAATTCATTCCGACATCTAGAAATGACAAAACGGTACTAAAATCAGAAGCTAAAAATACATAAAAATTCAAACTTTACCAACACAAAACGAGAATTAAAGTTATGAAGAAATTAGAACTTAAGATGATAAATAGATCTGTACCTCAAGCGAAAAGGTCAGCTAGCAAATACCCTAGTAGTTGAAATGTGTTATGTGTAGGTGTGTGTTTTTCTTTGGGAGAAAATAAATTTCAGACAAGTTCTGGAGAAAGAGAGGAAAAGTTGGTCAGATTTAGACAACTATTTATCGCCTTACTTTCTTTCTCTTTTTTCATTATCACAAAAGAGAGGCTAATCAGAAAAAGAAAAAGATTAAAAAAAATAAAGAAATAAAGAATTCAAAAAGTCTATACTAATACTATTAATAGCTTTCTTTAATGGCCACTACGTGACCAAACCGAGCTTAGGAAGCAACCACCGAAGGTAGGTGTTTTTGACTTTTTGGTTTGGGTTAGACAAAAGTTAGATAAGCATGTGATTATAATTTTTTAGAAATTTCTTTATCATAATTAATTGCACCCTGCTTTTTTGTGATCCGACCCGTGATTATCACAAAGTCGTTTTATATTTTATTGCACCAAATGTTTCCGTGCTCTTGTTATCGGGCATATATGTGTTGTATTCCTCGGTCCATTGGTTTTTTACATGATTTGTTATAGGAAAGATAAAATTATTCCTTATTTGTAAATACTATATTTAAAACAAAATAATATGTACTTCAATTATTTGTTAAACTATCTATCTCTTTATTAAACTGTTTCCACCACCATCTGATATCGTTGTCATCGATATTTTCATTGTATCATCACATTTCTCTACTTCAGGTGGAGTTTTAATGTTGTTGCAAAGTTCCACCTAAGTAGTTCGGAACTTTACCTTCACGAAAGAAGAAGAGGAAGGATAGGTAGGGTGGGGTACGACGCGAGGATAATGTTGGTAGTAAAGACCGTAGTTGTGGGTAGTATGCATGTAATGTTTATGTGATGTGTGGTGAATAAGAAGAAAGGGAAAGAAAGTGAAAGGAAAAGAAAAGTGTTTGGATTTGAAAATTTAAGTTAACAAATACAAGGATATGTAAGCTAGTTTGTGCAAAAATGTTCAAAATATACCGAGTATCACAAAATATGTGTACAACATATCTAACAGAAATATGTGGCCATGGATCTAGTACACATAAGTTCAAACTACAAGGGTTCTAGTGCGATAAAATAAGCATGAGTTCTCTAATATAATTTAGAACATACCACGGGAGAGATGTGCAACCAAACTTTTTTTTTTAATCTTTTTTTTCACTAAAAAACTATAATGGTAATATGACTTATTTGCATGGTCCGAGCTTATGGTTTGGTTATCCACTCAGAAACTTAATCCACCGTCCTATTAAAGCTATAAGGAATTACTATGAACTTACAATGTGGTGGCAAGATCTTGCATGATTTTGGTGTATATTATATGTGAACAAGATTTTGGTGTATGTTCCATGTGAATAAGGCTACTGATACATGACACTAATACACAACAATAACTAGTTCTATCAATTGTTGGGAGTGATGACCCTGTCATTTTCTATATTTGTTGAAGTCAATTACAAAATACATAAGTAGTACTTCCTAAGAATGCGACAATAAGGTTTATAAAATATAAATGCCTCCATAGTTCTCTTCTTGATATGTGTTATTCGCATGGGACTAGTGTTTGGTTCATATATCCAAATCATACCTAACATACCACCTTATAAATATTATAATAAGATATTACTATGTGACAAGTATTCCCTCGTGTGACGTGATTTTTTCATGATATGTCTAAAGAGTACTACTGACACATGCTACACATACATGGTGGTAAATAGTTACATTAATGGTCAAGAGCGAAGACCTTGTCACTTCTCCATTTTCTGAAGTCCTAAGAAGGTAACAATAAATACCTCATCATTTTCTTCTGAAAAGCGAACATATAATATTCCACTTTAACGGTATTTCGCATGCAATCACGCGATTTTGTCGTGATCCATCTGAATAAAGCTACTAAAATATGACACGTATACAAAACGATGAATAGTTCAATAAATGAAAGAGTAAAGACCTTGTTGATGGTTTTCTCCTATTTATATATATATATATATATCATAGTTGAGTTTAATATGAAGAGGGGATCCACAGGAATACCTAGATTCATGCATACTCCCATTTTCCCTCTTCCGGGTTATAAGAAATGACCTTCGTGTCTAGGGTTCAGGTAATGGTGCTTTATTAGTAGATATTTATTACTCCCTCTGTCCAAGATTATTTGTTCACCTTCGTGGTGCATAAAGTTTAAAAAGAGCTTTTAATACTATTTTTGTTCACAAAATTACCCTTAATTAATATAAATGAGATTATGTATTACAATTTTCTTTCTACTATTTAATTAGGGGTAATATTAGAAAAAGTAAGGAAAAAATGTCTTGGTTTTAAAAAAAGGACAAAGAATGTTAGACACGTTTTTTAATGGTAGTCGGACAAATAAAACTAGACCGGTGGAGTAGTCTTTTATATAAGGTAACCTATTCTTTTGGTTAAGCAGTGTTAGTGATCCTGAATCCCTTCATATAAAGTTGGATTAGTAGTTGAGTTCAATCATACTATAAGTCCATTAGTTACCAAAGACATGCGTTGATTAGCCTATTGATGGTTCCATAAGGGTCATTAATTTCTTACGCGATTAATAAATATGGAGTTTGCTAACGTATATATGATCATTTTACTATTTATAAGAGATTATTACCCAAAGGGCTTTGAAGACCCCTCTTCAAGATTAAGCACCCTCACATAATGAGATTTTACACCATAAAATTAGAAAATCCTAAAAAAACATTCACCACTCTCCTCTCCCCACCCCAAACTCAACAACCTTTCTCCTCTCATGACCATGGCTTCTCCATACATTTTATCCATTAAGAGATCCATGCGAGTTTGTCCTACAAGAGTTTGAGATTTGTGCTAGCAAGTTTTAGGCGTGCAGCACGGCTTCGTCCACAAGATCAGATCTTTCTTCGAGTTAGATCTTTATTTATTCTGGCGCGCAATTAAGGTTGGAAGCTCCCAGGCGTGCAGGTATGTCAACAGCTTCGCACAACGTCTTACAGCTCCGTCGCACAGCTCAGGCGAGCTCACAAATCCGTTCGCAGCAGCTTTGACCTTGTAAGTTTTGATTTACAACAGTTTTTAAGCTTCTTAAGTTTTGATTCGTAGCTCTATTCAAACACGCAAGTTTATTTAACTCAAGTTTTGTGGGTAGATCTGTTGTTCAAGGGGATCTATTTTTAAAAAATAATGATGTAAAAGACGCATTAACGCCAGCGGTGACGTCAACAACAGAAAACCCCTTTTTTCGGTCAAATTGTAATGTTAGTTTTAATTTTATGTTTTTTAGTTAGGCATGAATTTTAAATTTGTTGATGTCATTGTATTATTACTATTTTTGATAATATATTATCAGTTTTATTCATTTTTATTTACTCAGTATTTTGTTAGAAATACTCTGTGATTTTATTAAGTATACTCACTGAATTTTACTGAGTACTTAGTGTTTTTTGCGAAGGACTCTGTGTTTTTTTATGAGTACTCAGTGTTTTTTTACTGAGGGCTCAGTTTCTTTGTGGAGGACTTAGTGTTTTTCTGCTAAGTACTCAGTTTTTCTTTTGCGTACTTAGTGTTTTTTGCTGAGAACTCAGTAACATCTTTGAGTACGCCGATGGTAGATTGTCGGTGGTAGTGCTCAGTGATTTTTTTTTTGTGCTCAATGATTTTCGTCCGACTGCTAAGTACAATCTCTTAGTATACCCCAAGTGGCTGCGCAGGCGGTGGTCGTAGCTAAATAGTTTTGATACTTAGTAACTCAATACTCAGTGATTTGGTGATCCATGCTTATTGCCACTCAGTATTTATCTTTATGTGGGTTTCATTTAATTTGAAGGTATTTTAGTGTCACCCATAATATTGGGTGGTAGTTTATTTGAAGAAGAATCTAGCCACATGTTTCTTATAGTCCATAAAGTTTGTCTCCAAGACCCCATTGGTCAATCACCCTATATATAATTACTCTGTCTCGCTACATGATTCCAAGGATTGGTCAACTAATATATTGGGATTATCAATTAAAATAACCTAATATAAGTTTTCTAATAGGGAAGATTTTAGTGGTTTATCTTACGTCTAAGGTGAGAAAAAAATAGTAAATAAAGCAAACAAGTAACTGAATATCTAAATTTATGGAAAGACTATTTTAGATGTTATTTTAGATAATTCTTATGGTAGTGTTGTTCGATTTATTTAAGCATACACAAATTATCTACATGGCGACTAAAGGGGGTGATTCAATATTACGTTGGGTCTTATCTCTTTTCGGCTATTTCTCCAAAACAAAGACTATTTTAGACGCTATTTTGGATTATGCTTCGTATGATAGAGTTGTCTGATTTATTAGTGCAGGTACAAATTATCTACATGGTGACCAAAGGAGGTGACTCAATATCACGTTAGGTCTTATGACTTGTATCTTTCTCGGCTATTTCTCCCAAACCATTAGGTGGTGTATTATCGGTAAAAACAACAAAATATTGTTAAAAGTCTTTTTAATTTAAATTCTACAAAGATGATAACATGAATTCTATTCCAACACCCTATGATATAGGTTTTTGTGATCATGACTCTAATTAATAAAACTAATTAAAAGTTATACTAAAGGTTGGGTCTCACCATAAAGGGGTAACCCCTAAAGGTCTTTAAGAAAATTGAGCTAAATAGTTCTATATACACGAAAAGAACTAGAGATCATTTAGGTACTATAATTCTACTACTAAGAGACTTCATGCTCTAAAAAATTGGACTTATAATTTTTTAATTATCTCTTTTTTTCTCCTTATCTTTTCTTTATCTTAGATTATAATTTTGAACAGATAATTTCGACCAACACTATAGGTGAGGCATGAATCTCCTTTTTCTTGGGCCCCACTTAATTGATCCAAGTTGGTCTTATATTATGCTGAGTCAAATTTTACATTTCATTTTCAATTTTGGTAGATGCTTAAATTCATGTTTTCCTAATATGTCTCTAGTACCTTCCTTTTATGTATTGTTTGGATTGGTGAAGGAATGGAAAGTAAAAAAATATAAAAGAAAAAAAGGAAAAAAAGAAAATGATTATTTTGTTTGAATTTGAAAAAATAATAAAGAAAAGTAAATGATTGTATTATTTTTGTATTTGAATCAAAAAGGAAAAGAAAGAAATTGATAATAATAAGTATATGAGTAATGATATATACCACCCAAATTCATACCACCCATATGTCACCCAATGACATGGCGTGAATTGATTGGTTACAAATTGTTAATGCATTTATTTTCTTGATTTGATTAAAGATTTGTAACCAACCAATTCATGCCACGTCATTGGGTGACATTTGGGTGGTATGAATTTGGGTGGTATATATCATTACTCTAAGTATATATTATTCTTATATCTTTTAATGAGATTTGTTGAATCATTTTATTACTTTATTTAAGTATAATTTAGATTTTTTATATGAATCTTTTATTTCCTCCCATTTGACCGCAAAATGAAATAATATACATGATTAAAGAAATTCAAAGAATTTATAATTCTTTTGATTTCTTTATTAATAGAGTGAATTATATATAGGGTCTTGGGAAACATCTTTCTTCTTTATAGAGTAGTTTCAAATATTCTATTCTTCTTAGGGACCTCAATTTTGACAATAGTCTTTCCTACCCTTACTACCACTAAAAGATAAAAAGTGTGATGTCACTGTTTCTCTCTCCTCTACCTACCACTACCCACCTACCTCCAACCACCGACCACCGACCTCTGACCACCGACCTCCGCCACCGACCTCCGACCACGAGTCACCGGTCACCGGAAAAACATAGAGTACTCTGAGAAAAACATAGAGTGCTCTATATATTTTAATGAATATTCTAAAAATCCGACCACCTACCTCCGGCTGCCAGAAAAATGCAGAGTACTGTATAAAAATGTAGAGTACTCTAAGAAAAACTCGGAGTACTCTAAGAAAAACTCGGAGTATTCTAAGAAATTATCGGAGTACTCTAAGAAATTCTTTGAGTACTCTTAAAATTTGGGGGTACTATTAAAACACACAAAGAGTATAATCGGAAATGCTAAAAAAATAAAATTATTGAGTATTATTTAAAAAA
Organism: Nemophila menziesii; assembly: GCA_029959085.1. Lineage (NCBI taxonomy): Eukaryota > Viridiplantae > Streptophyta > Magnoliopsida > Boraginales > Hydrophyllaceae > Nemophila > Nemophila menziesii. Next base: position 41,952,312 of record JARWIR010000007.1, on the reverse strand, counting down.
AAGCACATTTACACATTTTATTACAAGGTAAAAAAAAACCTAACTGGTTTGACCATATCTAGATCTGGTCAACCTACTGAAAAAAAATTAAGAGGGCTCGCTGCTTCTTCCCAAACCGCCGCAACCACCACCATAACAAGACCACCATCATAACACTTCCACCGACGAGCACTACTTCACCATAACGCCAACACTACAACTCGTTTTATCAGATTCCGGTCAAGAAATGAGAACAGCAGCCATTGGAGTGAGAAGAAACGAGACCGCAGCTTCAAGCTTCACTTCGCCATGGAAGCTTACCACCACCATCAACACTATAACAGAAGCACCAACACCACCGAGACCGCAGCTTCGCACCACCGTAGTAACTGGAGCAAATCTGGTGGCAGCTCAACACTTGCAGCGAGATGAAGAGGAAGAACCAACACTTGCACCAACTAGCGAGATGAGTTCAGATCTGTAGCCATGGCATGTCGGAAACGCCTCTCTCCTCTGCAAATCGGAGTGTCCAGGCCAGCTTCGAACAGATCTGGGGAGAACCGGAGCTCGCGAACCACCACCTCAGCTACCTTCCATTTTTTCCGAAGCTTCTCCAGCGCGCGTGAAGCTTACTTGCAGCAAATCAGATCTCTTCGTCAGTTTTGATATGGTGGAGGTTTATGGTGGTGGTGGCGGTTTGGGAGCTGGGGTAGGAGAGAAGATGGCTGCTCCGGTAATGAAGAAGAGGAGAGAGGTTGTTGATGGTGGTGCGCATCTCAGAGGTAGTGAGAGGAGAGAGAGGAGAGAGACTATTTTTTGTGTTTTGTCTTATAATCCAGAAAATGATATATTAGTATATATATAAGTCTAAAAGGGTAGAAAGGTAACAGGGGTTTTGGGTTTCATCTGTTAAAAAGTTTCTGAGGTCTTTAGTAAGAAGAGGCTCTAGGTCGGGTCCCCATCTTGAAGAGGGGGGTGTGGTCAAGACCCTAAGTGCAATTATCTCTTATTAATATTAAAAAGTGAATCCAAACAAGTAAAATTATTGATTAATTCTCGAGTAATGATATATACCACCCAAATTCATACCACTCAAATACCACCAAATGACGTGGCGTGAATTGGTTGGTTACAAATCTTTAATCAAATCAAGAAAATAAATACATTAACGATTTGTAACCAACCAATTCACACCACCTCATTGGGTGGTATTTGGGTGGTATGAATTTGGGTGGTATATATCAGTACTCTTAATTCTCAACAATCATTTTCTTTTCCTTATGATTTTGAATCCAAACATAGCAGTAAACACATTTTTTCGTTAAGGGCAAGAAATCTTCTTTTAGACATAACTCTTGCAATTTAATCCAATAACGAGATACAATGGACTAAATGTGTCCTAAATAATATGTAAAAATGCCACATTAAATTACTTACACTAACTTGTTGTTTATTCATTGGCCTAAAATACTTATCAAATCACATAATATGTGTAAGATAGAATGGGCCTAACATGTAACATAGATTAATTTGGATATAGCCCGATATAGTACTAAAGGCCTTCAATAATCTCTGACTGGGTCTAGTTAACTGCATATTATAAAAACTTAGTTAGTTAGTCAAAGATTCCAATGAATAAGTATGACATTTAGTCCATTAGAAGTGCAAAGTATGAGGATCATAGAAGAGAGGTTTTGATTTCATTTGACAATTTAAACCCCATATATCATGCATGCTCTACACGTTTAAACGGCATAGACTTATTATAAGTACTCAAATATATTCTTAGCAAGTGTGATCTTAATTCAATGCAATCTTTTTACTAGTGTCAGACTCCAAGGATTCCAACTTTCTTCCATTATAGAGATATACGAATAAAAGTGTCAAGACAAATACAAGTTAAAATTTCATTTATCAAATGTGTGGCTACTCATGAAGACAAAACTAATTGTTACCATAGATGCCCACCCTTGATACTAGAGTGTAAAACGATATTGGAATCAAATCGTTTTGAACCATACTCTATTTCTATTTGTTGATTCTGAACCCTCTCTTTGAACAAGTTTCCTCAGGTTAATGTACTTAAACCTTTAACGTTCCTTGTGGTTATTTTGAATAATATTTATTATTATTTTCATTATTATCTTTAATTAAGGTTGGTCAGGGCCCAACGCAACCAAAGCGGTCGCTTGGGCCCCAAATATTTGAGGGCTAAAAAAAAGTTGTATATATATAAAAATTAAGACTTACAGTACTTATATAAATAGAATGCTTCTCTTAGTGGAAGTGTGAGTGTTTCTTGGGTGGCTAAGTCATTAAAAAAACTAAGTTTTTTTCTATCTTTATATAATTAAGAGTGATTGACTCATACATTCCACGGAACATTAAATATTTCCCATCAAGTCCAACCCACCCAAATTGTCCGATATGCCCTTCTCCTCAATGTTATATCTTTTGATTTTCCAAAACTAACTTCCTAATTACTTGAAACCAATCAATTAATATCAAAACAAAAAGGAAAAAACTGCCAAAAACATTAATTAAATTTATCAGATTTCCTGCTTGTTATAACTTAATTACTTTATGTGAATTTTGTTTGAAAATTAAACACATGATTTATTAGTAATTTGGGTGTGGATTATTAATTTCAAAATAATGCATGTATTGTAGATGTTAAATTTTTATTTATAGTATCTGAGTTCAAATTGATGGTTTGTGGGTGTGTATGGTCAGCTGTTATGTATCGTGTAATTATTCCCACAAAAAAGGCGTAGGGTTGGCAGTGTATTATTGTAGGTTCTTCAATTATAATCAATGGTGTATGGTGGGATGTGTATGTACCACTAAATGTCGTTGGATATGTGTGCAATTTTGGTGGTGTGTTGTGAGAAATCAATGGTGTGTAGTTTGGGAGCTAGAATAGAAATCAAAATAAGGTGGGTTATTCGTTTTATTTTGATGGTGTGACTGTTGTAATTGAAGGCGTGTGTAGTTTGTGAAACACAAACACATTAGAAAATTTGAACAATCATAAAAATTGGTAAGATTGAATATTACTCAAAAGCAAACAAATAGTTATTGAATAAAATCAAATCGAAACAAAATGTCACTGATAATACGAGTTAAAACCATGTGGTGCACTAGCACTCACTTATTACGGAATAATCTAAACAAAAAGAAAATGTTGCTTATGGAATTCAGCAGGGTTTGGGGCATGTTGAACGGCTGTGGTAACCATATGTGTGATAGTTGCTGCACATTCGGCGCTGCATAAGGTCTCAGCATGCTCACCTTCGGAAATGAACACCTTCTTCTTGGGTCTGTCCGATTGAGCTTTGTAAATCGGTGGGATTCTAACCATATGAAAATGATAGTGACAATAAACAACTTTCTATCGAGTAATGCTTAAATTATGGGATTTAGATAATATGCACCAAAAATGAAATCTGTTACATAAGATAGTAATGGTATAAAATCTAATTAATTCGTTTAATGTAAGGATAGAATTGAGATGCTAAAATATTGGACCTTTTTGGATGGGTAATATTTAGGTGGACTGTATGGGGGAGGGTTATTGAGTTTTTAGATTTTATTGGCTAATATCTCTATAATTAACTATACTTAATTTTACACATATATTTATATTAAATTATATTTATTTTTTATACATTTGTCACAAGTTTAATTGAACCCACTTCAAGATACAAGCAAAATTTATAAATAGTTATTGAAACGAAGAGTTGTTGGTATAAATAAAAATGTTCAATTGTTCAATTACCATTTTATCAATTATAATGATTCGCAAACAAGAATGTGATCATATTATCTATTAAGCAAAATGTGATAGACGAACTTAAACACGATAGTTTAATTTATATCTTTGTAGCACAAAAACACGATAAATGTTTTTAAAGTGAATTTAATAATTTTTCAAATGTTTTTTTTTCAAATGTTTTTTATATATATTCTTTCAGATATAATATTTTGATTTTTTAAGTAATTGTTTATTTCTAGAATTTTATTAGTAATTTTTTTATATATGAGTTGTTTGGTTAAAACGCGATAAAAGGAAATATATTATACTGTAAAAGGCCCATTTTTTCTCGCCTTAGATTCTCAAGACACTTGGGTCGGTCCTGTCTTTTATGGTCTTTCGACCACAAGAATCACATCTAAGTATTAGTGACCAAGTTACTCAATTTATAGTGCTTATTCAATGGTTCAAGGGATGTTGTCACGCCTAGAAAACTTAACCAGATAATCTAATTAGAATTAGTCCAAAAATAATTTAATTTAAAATAAAATAAAATTTGTTTCTAAGCATGGATGAGTTATTTATACTATTTTCTTAAATGGTTAAAAACATATTCCATAGTTATTACAAAACATTTTTGGTAAAATCCCTACTTTTGATCATTGTTGCAGTTTTAGAAGTTAATGTCTTGTTACCACGTTTTTGTAATGGGTTGATGAAGGATTCAAACTTCAATGATTATGTAACATTTTTTGTTTGATGCTTGCATTCATGAGCTTGCCTCATTTCATAGTTATATAACCACAGATCATTTCAGACAACCTCAATCACAAGCTTTTTTCTCCTGAAACTCTTTTTTGTTTTCAAAGTTTTTTTGGCAGTTCTACCACTACTTCATCCCTCGTTTAATGAATGCACTATAAAAGAAGAAATATAGTCATACTTTGAGAAACAATCCGTGAATATATTTTAAAACCTTATATGCATTGTAAATCGTTTTTAAGACATCGACTCACCAGTCACTACACTATTAAGATCAAGATCTTTACGATTGTATTTTGAAACTTTAACCTTTTTTTTTATATTCCAATTTTTTCATTATTCTCCAACAAAAAGAGCTTATGGAAAAGATACATTGAATCCAAAAATTATCTCAAGGAATTATTTAAGAAAATATATCCAATATATAAAATAGTTCAAATCTTAGAACATCGAATTTAACATCCAAAATGGTTCAAAATATTTATGATATGGTTTGTTTTGGTGAACGCCTATAATGAAACATAAAAAATCGTATAAATAAATCTTACCATGAAAAATGTGTAATACAAATCTTATTTTATTCAAATTAATTAACTCTTAAAATATATTAGTAAATAGATATTTTAATATGTTATAAATCTCAATTGCCACTTGAAGATAATGTATCTTCGTGCCCAAAAGAAAATAATGTCCAAAAAAAAAATTAAAAAAAGGATAATGATTAGCTTTTTGGCTTTAAAAGGCATGTTTTAGATATTTTACCTAGGAAGTGTATGTGTACACTTCTTCACCATGTGTTTTGTACGCTTAAAAATTTAATAAGGAAGAAAAAAAAGGAAATGAAAATGCAAATGGAAAGAAAAATGCACTAATAAAGTCTAAAGAATAATGTTGTTAATGTTGTGTATCATCCAAAAAATAATTATCTAAAAATATGTGGATCTTAGATGGTTCAATCCTGTAAAAAAGAGAAAAGAATAGTCATGAAAAAGAAACTGCATAATTAGACCACCCAAGATTTACATCTTAGATAATTGATGATACTTAGCATTACTCAAGAATACTCAATTGATGAAGATCTATATTAATTTAAATATTTTAAAATAGGGATAATTTCTAATTAATTATAAATATTTAAATTATATTTTTACAAAAAGAGAAGGAGAAAAATTATTCCTACTTACTCATAGTTTAACGAGTTAATTCCTAATTAAACACTTTATCATATTTATCTTCCACTATTACCTTTAATATCATTTTAATTTATTATTTTTTATTATTTATATAATATTCATAATATATTATTTATTTTATTTTTATTATAAAATTTGGCCACTAGTATAACCACCACCACCACCTCATGCATTTACCACCGACTATCACCACCACCTCATACATTCTCCACCGACCACCACCACCACTCCCACCACCCACTACCACAACCACCCACCACCCACTACCACAACCACCCAAATACCCCTACCACCATCCCCACCCACCACTCCCACCTACCACTATCACCACCATTATTCTCCGTTGACCACCACCTTCGCCTATAACCACCACCGACTAGTTCCGTCACCACCAACCAGGGGCGGATCCAGGACAAAAATTGAGAGGGGGCTTGAAATATACGGGGGTTCGGGGGCAGCGCTCCCGATTTTTTTTTTTGGGAGACGTACAGTAAACTTGGGTACATCTTTTTTTTTATTTAGTTATTTAATACTAATACAATATTCATATAAATATCAATACTAAAATACTTTTTATATAATAAATGTAAATATTAGTAATACTAATTTATTTTCTATGTACTATGTAGCATAAAAAACGATTATATAGAGTTTCGGTAATGGATTAAACTAAAAGAACCAAAATTTAGGAAAGATATTAACTATTTTATTCATATGAAAGAAAAATTAAATTTTCATTCAATAATTTTACTAATAAATTTTAAATTAGTATAAAAAAATTAATAATTTATGTACAGTTATCCAAATTTTTATAAAAACACTCAAATAGAAAACTTACGGAATATTTAGTTTTTATGAAAAAGTGGAGGAATAAATCCAAAACTATTTGTAAATTTGATTACATTAATATTTGTAGATATAATACTATGTAATTAAATGTATTAAATAGGATTAAAGAATTATTTAACTTATAAAAATTTCTTTTCTTATAGCAGCTAAGCAAATTATTAATATAAATATAGAATAAACTTTTTTTTTTAAAAAAGTGAGGGGGGGCTTGAGCCCCCTCTGGGCCCCATGTGGATCCGCCACTGCCACCAACCACCACCAACTAAATCCATCACATGCGCGCGTCCGTGAATTTTTTTAAAAATTTATAACTAATTCTAAGAAAAACATAAAAAAATCGCATTTTTAGACGAAACGAATTAATATTTACGTCTATGATTTTTTTTTATTTCGATAATCAGTTTTATGTGTTGCTATAACACAAAAAGACAGATTGGTAGCGAGATCTAATGTCTTTCTATCTGTTTGTAATTACTATAGAAAGTACTATCTCACATTTTGTATCATGTTGCTGAGAAAGATAAGTTTGTGTACTATCTAATTGTAAAGGACTTAAGCTAAATAATTTAGCTTTTGTTGATGATTAAATTTTGTTTTCTATAGGTACTATTATTTGTGCTCAAGAGGTAAAGCATGAATTAGATCTTTTCTCTATGTTGTCATGCCTTGCTTTTAGTCCAAACAAATTGATGCATTTTTTTGGAAGGCTTAGTGCTACAAAAAGAGAAGATAGTTGTAGGCAAGAGCTTATTTAAATTAGTGTTTAAAATTGCATTCAATTGTCTAGTGTATTTGCCGTGGTGTGAGAGAAACTCTAGAGTGTTCTCTATAACTTGTAAAGATGAAGATCAAATGCTATCTGAAGTCATTTTTGCAATAAACAGCATAGTTGCTAAGTGTGGGGTGTTTTGTAATTTAAAATAGTTTGCACTTTCTGCAATTTGGGGTAGAATTTAATTGTAAACCTGAGTCTTTGTTCTCTAGTTTACGTTTAAATAGCCCAACCCAAACTTTTAATCTTCAAAATCATTTGTTAAGTTGTATGGCTTCCTGTTGTACCATATTTCAAAACACCTGGGATAATTATGAATCTCATTCAAAGCCTTTATTGTACTTGTAAGATACTCATCTTCTATATTCATCTGAGTAGTAAAAATATATCTCTTTCACAATTTTCTCTATCTCCCTTTTGAATATATCACCTCTATATTGCCTACACCGCCACACGTGTACTATTCTCATTATCTGTAAAATACCTCTCTATTTTGGTGGTTATGGACGAACCAAGGGTCACATATATAAGTTACGCTACATTTCATAATAATTGGCTTTTCCAAAATGTCGTAACAAATACAAAATAAAAAGTTATTATTAAACTGAAATTATTGATTGTTCTACATAATTAAAGTGACTGAATCTTTGATCTGTAGCCCAATATGTTGTACGAAAGATATTGATCAATGCAGATAATCATTAGCAACAAGATCTGTATAAGGACTGCATTGTATTTTGCACTTGTCATCACAACGGCGTCCAAGTCTGACTGAACATCACAAAAAAATGTCTAATTATATTAGATCAAATTATTCTATAACAGCTATACTTTTCGTTCATAATTAACACAAAAAAATAATTTGTTCACTAAGCTCAAGTAATGAAAAATTGGCAGAAAATTAATTTTCCAGAAATGCAAGATTTTCCAAAAAACAATGCCTCACTAGTCTACTGCCTCGCATATTACAGCACTACTGGATACTTTCAACTAAATAATTTGCCTGCTAAACTCCATGACGAACCTACTGAATCAAATATTCAATTAGCATGACTAAACATATTACTAACATATTACTAACATTCAGTACCTTACATACATCATCAATTTTAGACATACAAGCTAAGCTACATTCAATTTGTTTTTAAACACTTCACATCGTATAATCTATATATATATATATATATATATATATATATTAGGAAGGAAAATGACCTCCCGAATACCACTATATGTTTATATGCATATGAACAAAATCATATCTTTATATTATTGTCTGAAAGAAACGAACTCTATGAAAACATCCAGAAAACAATCTAAGTATGATACATAACACAAATTAGTGTATTGTTCTTTAGCTTGTTCTGGCTATCAATTTTTTTTAGACAAAAGGCCATCAAATAATTGTGTTATTTTTATCTTAAGAATTTTTTTATATTGTGTTAAGACCTTTCACTAAACTAGGTCAGGCTAAGTTTTTCAAAACTCACGATTTTTGGGCCCGTGCACCCTACTAACTATAATACTGCAGCCAGCTTATATATTAAAGTATTATAGTTCACTGTATTATTCAATTTGAAAAGTATTAAATAAGTATTGTATTTGTTGTTATGGTTATAGATTATTGTCGTACCGTTTTAATTTTTACATTGAATTCTGGTTCTTTTTAGTATTTACATATTTCTTTAATAAGAAAAGAGATATTTTCATCATCAAAGTGTTGCAAAGATATCATTTTAGAATTAAAATATTATTGATAAGTGGTTTTTTATATACGGCAACTTCATTGTTTATTTTGTATTTTGTTTGGTGCATGAACATTATTTATAGCCATGTCACATATAATAATTACTGTCATTGGTTACGGGGTCTTATCACTTGCCTGGGCAACTGCCCAACTTGGGTGGATAGCTAGATCAATTGTTCTCGTACTATTTGTTGTAATTACCGAGTTTATTTCCTGGTTACTTGCAACGGTAACTTGTAGACAGACTGTTATAGGTCACCTGACCCTGTGACGGGCACAAGTAATTCAGTCTATCTAGACTGTGTGAGAGCCGCTCTTGATAAGTTGGTTTAATCCCACTAAATATTTCTTATTAACTTATAACCTGAAAATTTCTTTTACCTTCGGGTGGAATTTACGTGAACCTATGCGAGATTGCTCAATACAAATTGTCCCATTGTACCAATGAGACTACTGTGCTGAGCAATCCCACATAGATTCACGAAAATTCCAACTGAAGATAAAACAAATTCAGTTTATTAGTTAAAAGAAAGATTAAGTGAGATTAAACAAACTTATCAACAGTTGTTCTCACACAGTCCAATAGACATAATTGTGTGTGCCAGTAACAGAGGTCAAGTGACCAATAACAGTTTGCAAGTAATCAGGATTTAAACCTGTAATAATAACAAAAGTATGAGAATGATCAGACCTGCTATCCAGCCTAGCTGGACAATTGCCTAGGCAAGCGATAGGACCCCTGAACCAATAACAGCAGTGATGATATGAGACGTGGCCATAGAAAAGGTTCCCATACCAAACAAGATAACAAATTAAAATATAAAGTTGTTGAACAAAAGATCACTTATCAAATAATATTTTTTTTTTTACTTTCTATCATTTACCAACATTTTATTTTTAATTAATCTAGATTTAAAACAATTAGAAAAATAAATACATGATTGATTTTTATAAAACTGACTCAAGATTCATGTTGTTGAACTCGACCTATTAATTTATGTCAAACCTTTTTCGTTTAAAGTAAGAATGTAGCTGACAAATCGCATAGTAAGAGAGAATTAAAAGAAAAATGGAAAAATTATTGGAAATTAAGACTAATTTTTACATATATGATTTAACCTTCTGGTAGCAAATGATGTTGAACATTTGTCACTATAAAATTAGATTTTGTTTTAAGGAGTGAGTAAAAGACATTTTTGGGAAAATTCACAAAATTCCTGAGTTTGAAGATGGAAGATGTAGATTGCATATAATGAATGAGCTATCTTGTATGGATAAATGATGTTATTTTAAGAATGATTAATATTCATTCCTGTTTTCAAATTAAGTGTTTTTACCATTTTCCCAGATCAATGTGCTTGTTATTTTACCAAATATTTCAATGTCTTCTTTTTCATGGAAACATATGTATCAAACATCATACTCTTATTATACCCCCCCCCCCCCCACACACGTCAAACATACATATTGATATATTAGACTATCATAATTTCCATAAAAAATCTCCAACTTTACTAATATATAAACAATGATCCCAAAACAATACAGTCATCCACATTAAAATAATGTGGCAACAAAACGATCCGAGTAGTGGAATCTTCAAGAAAAATGTAATAATTGATCGTACCAAGCCACCTACAACAATGATCGATGCCAGAAACAAATAAGCTCGGCTTCTTCAAGAAAATCCAGCTGGAAGAGTAGCAGGGAATCCTTGCTTGAGCAATGTGCATCTTTACAAGAAAATACACCGTAGTGGGCCAAAATCCAAATGTTCACAAAATCCCCACACTCCTATTAAAAAAGAAAGAGATGATCGTGATGATTGTCGTGAGGATCACATATAACGATCTCCACACCATCCAAAAAATGTTGACTATAAATCGTCTTCCGTTAGGAAGAGATATCACCTTATCTGCATTTATTAATCTGTTATGGCGACCACTTCAAAGTACTCCATCTCTCTACCACAAAGGTTTTCTGCCAACCATTTTTCGCGTTCATAGAGGTGTAGTAGTTAAAAGTGGCCGCAAAGCAGACTAGTAAAATGCTGAGAAGGTAATAAATTTTTCTAACGAAAGTCAATTCAAAATGAACCCCTTTAGTTAGTATGGAGGTCGTTGTACGTGATAATCACGACAACCATCGCGACCATATTTCCCTTTTTTAATGGTGTTGTGGGACTTTTGGGAGCAATGGGGGTTTTGGCCTATTAATGTGTATTTTCTTGTGGAGATGCATATTAAACAAGATAAGAAACCCCGTTCCTCTTCCCGGTGGATTTTATTAAAAATGTTGAGTTCATTTTGTTTGCTCACATAGATCATCGTTGTAGTAGGATCAATACAATTGAATCGTTCTAGGACATTTGATTAAACATGAAATGGCTATTTTATTTCATTGTAGATCTATTCAATGGTTGTTATTTATTATATTAAAAATGTTGGAGAATTAATGGAAATTATGATATATTATATGATATTTTACTATATCAACAATATATATTGTGTTTTTTTTTTGGTCGGATTTGTAACAATATGTATTGTATTTGTAGAAATATTATCTCTCTAACTCTTTAAAATTTAATTGTTATCGTATTGACTTTATATGTTATATGAAGGAGAACCCCGTTGATTGCAAAAGGTTTGGAAGTTAGAAATTTATTGATATATCCGTCTACTTCCATGAGGATGGACACCAGGTGGCATGTCATAAAGTACATTATGAGTCCCATGATAATTTTTTAGTTAATTGTGGTATATTATCATACAAATAAGATAAATTAAAACTTAAAAAGACAATTTCAAAAAGTTAAAGGGCAAGTTAAGATTAAAAAAAGTTGCCTAAATAGGAACAAACATACCTAGGTAGACCCATGGTTATATATGTATTTCCCAACATGTGATTGTCTATTTTGATGCGCCAGGACAGGACAAGGGAATAATGCTCTATCAATCTCGACCAAATGGACCTAGTCAAACACACAAAAAAACCGTTTCAAAATATTGAGCTTTTACTAAGTAATAAATCCAAATAGATTTACCTGAGAATAAGTGGCTTTTAGTACATAAGTTTTTGACTGTATAATTATCAAAATAGGTCTTGAAGTTACCGAAAAGTGCACTCTTCATATTGTGGATTACTCTCTACGTATCTAAACAAAGAAACAAGAGGAAAAGTGTAAGTAACAATTTAAAAGTAATTTATTAATAGCAAGTAATATATCAACTCATCGCAAATCATTACAATGATGAACTCATCAAGTCTTTTGAGGAATGGGAGAAAGTTTCCACTTGCAACACTCATGTTTGGAGAATAAAAACTAGTAGACACCTGTACAAAAATACACCAATCATATTATGATATCAAAATTCTACTTGTAAAAGCATTGTATCATGTAAATTTGATTTATAAGTTAATAAAGAGTGTAACTTATGAAATAGTACAATGTCCAGCATCCATTAACATAAAACAATCAAGTATTAAAGAGATAGAGTGGGATACAACTAATATACACATAAAATTGGGATTCAACCCTTACATTCTCCAATTCATCAAAATAGTTGACCTTAATCCCTTACATGAGAAGCAACACAAACAACAAACTATTATTAATGTTGTAATTCTTAGCCAACTTTTTTAATCTCGTGTAAATTATGAGGCATAATTCTATGATAAACGGGACTGGAAAAACAAATGAGCAAAACAGAAAACCAGCATTTGGAATCATTTTTGTAAAAATCAACTGATAGTAAACATCTAAAGAGGCCAAGAGTAATTTTCTACTGAATTACTAAGCACCATGGAGTAAATTTTTTTTTTCTCATAGCTTTCAATGGAGTAAAGATAACTACTGATATTCACATTGTACCTTACTATTTTGAGAAATGAAATTCATTTGGTAAAGCATACATGAGAAAACGTATACATTTCATTTTTGTTCGGTTAAGTATAACGTAGATCCTAATTCATACCACATCAAGGATATCACTACAGGATTAAATTTGGGTCACCACATCAAATCGGGTTCAAAATGTTAAAAATAAAACAATGAAAGAAAACATGAGTCCGACCAAAAAAAAACAGAAGAGATTCAAGATCATCTACCTTTTCCATAATATATGACAAAAATTACTCTCTCCTCATGAAAGATTCGCAGATCTGTTCTTCACCACCAAATTGGCGACGAGTAGAAATGGAGATCCGTCATTGGCTTCGGTGGTTCCGTTCGCAACAGCCTCCATTCGTGAAGGTTTCAAACTGTTTCTTTTTTTTGCAGGTTTTGAGCTCCGTTCATGAAGCAGATCCGTTCGCAGTTGTGTTTTGCTGGTAGATCTCGAGTTTCTCTTTCTTTTGCTGAGTGTAGATCCGTTCAAGCTGTTTCTATTTCTTGGTTTTTCATGGTGAACCACCGGAGCTCTCCGCCGGCTTCATGGCTGAGGAAGCTGCTGCTCAAGAGTGAATGAAGAAGGCTGGATGTTCGCGCACTCCCATGTTGCTCTAGCTACTCAAATCAACTCGCCTTGTGCTACTTTCTAGCCATATAAATCTGAATGCCAATGTATTATAGTTTCATTACAAATGATTTGGATGGTTGTTTTATTTTCCGAAAGTTATTTTGATGATTTCATGGCAGGTCTTTTTTTTTCTTCGAAATTTTCATGGCGAATATGGAGGAAATTACAATCCAAGTTACAAAAATTGGGAATTTTCGTTTTTAAATCCTAGTTAGGAAAACTTTTTTTTAAGTTTCAATTCTAACTTCCTGGGTTGTTTTCTGACTCTTTTAGGCTATGTCCAACAGCTCTCCTATTTATTAGCTACAATCGGGAATATAAACTTAGGCTAAGTCCAATGGGTGCCCAATTGTAGCTAAAAGCTACAATTGAGGTGAAATATGAAAAAATTGAGCTCCAATAGACTCCCTATTATTGGGTTCCCAATTTTTTCAAAACTTTAGCTACATGTAGCTAACAAAAAGTTAGCTACCCAATTCAATAAATAAATATTTTAAATTATTTATAAAAACTAAATAATCTAATTTTTTTAAATTTTATAGTATAAAATAGTAAATTAATTTTGAGCAAAAAAAATTAATTATTTAAATTTTTTTAGAATAAAATTAGAATATAACTTTTAGAATTGGGAAGTTGAAATTGAGAAGGCGTTGGAGCAAAACTGTTTTAGAGAGTTAAAATTTGAAATAGGATAGAGGTTATTGTAGCTAAATAATCGGGAAGCTGTTGGACTTAGCCTTATACTCTCTATCTAATATTACCCTTAAAAAACCGTTACACTCCAACAGCTTACCGATTTCAGCTCCCTATTCTAACAATCCCTATTTCAGACTTTACTCCAACAGGTTCCCTATTTCATCAACCCCTATTCAAACAATTTGATCTTTAACATTCTTCAAACAACTTTCTTATTTTAAATAATTTGTAAATTAAAAAAAATTATAAACAAGAGACTCGATTAATAGCAATTTTCTTGTGGGAATGGGAAAATTCTAGTGCCATTTTTCTCAAAAACCATTCCAAGCATCAAGAGTTATTAATAAAATAGATAAATTTAATTAATACTAGTCAAACTCATTTTCTTCACTAAACTATCCAACTCAGCTTTACTCCCTTGATATGCCATTTATATAGTAACTTCATCTAATAAAGCATAAATCTCAACAGAACCAAGATGTGATTTATCCGCTACAATAAATTTATGCCTCCATGAGTTGTTGCTAAGATTATCCCCACAAATGTGACATCTTCTGGTGCAAGGAATAGTCTCTAACTATAAGAGCAATCACAATATCAGAAAAAAGAAAATACAAAAATACAAAATCACAAGCTAACCTGCATTTTATCGAAAAGATTAAGAGCCTCGATGCATTTTCCATGGACAGCTAAACCCTTAATTATAGTATTTCAAGGAAAATAAAATACAGTAATTTTACCTTTGGCAAAACTACCTATAATGCAACAAAAGTTTAAACATCATCAGTACACCATACACCCAAAATAGATCACAAAATAGAATAAATCGCTATTAACTAATGTGTAAATCCTTGACGTAATACAAATGTTCATAAAAAATGTGTAATTCCTTGACTCTTTGTAAAGAATATAACTTTCTGGTGAAAAGTATCATGCACTTAGTCCTTTTCTACAAAAAAAAACTGTGTTTTCTTAACAAGAATTATATGAATACTAGAACAACAATTTGAGGGCACAACTACGGTTCCTCAAACATCAGTACCAAGATATGGATGTCTGATTATTACTTTTTGGGGATGAATCATATAGGTCTAATTGGGAACAAAATATAGGTAACTATACAATAATAGTTCTATACCCCCAATACAGATCACCTGGAACAGATTGTTCTGTTTTAGATAAAATTTCCAATTAACCCTACTTTTGTACATTAATACTTCAACCCATCAATATAAACAGATATTTAAGAAGAAATGTTGTATTTAAGCAAATAATATAGATTTTTACTCCAAATTAGAAGATTAAATTTAAAATAGTTACAATATATCCTAAAATTGTATGATATGAATAAAGTTTTATACAAAAGAAAAGTAAAAGAAATAAGAATAAAACACTTACTCAAATCTTGAAGAAATTAAAATTGCTGAAGAAAGAGTAGCTGACAACGATCTTTTGGAGGAGAAGATACAGAGCGAATAGATTTCTAAGCCAGATGTGGCGAGAATATTAGGTGAATCGGGTTCTTTACAATTGGGATGTATACCATAGGGAGCCTGTTGGAGGCCCAAAACTCAATAGTCAAACCCCAATTGTAGTATAAAGCCACAATCAAGAGGCTGTTGGACTTAGCCTTACCCTCGTTCTTATTGGGTACGGATCCATAACGTGAGTTTTCATTACTTTGGTTTTTGTCTTTTTGGTCCCAAATTTATTTTTGGTTTGTTTTTTAATTTTTACCCTTTGTCGATGTGGGTACGGACTCATCTTGAACAATAGCTACATGGGTCCGTACCCAGTAAGAATTCTTTATCACATCTCATATCAAATAACAAAAAAAATCAACTCAACTATGTGGTGTTGTACCCAATAAGAACACTCACTTTTTGGATCAACAAATCAACACAGTTCAGCAAAACAAATTACATTTTCGGTTGTACCCATTATGTATAAAACAAAACACGAAAAATGTAACCTATAATGGGCCAGCCCCATTACCAACAAAAAAACATAGGGCTGGCCCCAACAGCACCATCTAACAAATTCGGGCTGGCCCCAACAGCACCATCTAACAAATTCGGGCTGGGCCCATTACGAATAAAAAAAACCTACGTGAACAGATCGAGCAACCGTGGGTGTCTTCGTCTTCTTCGTCGTGGTGGCGGTCTTCGAGTGCAGCGGCGGTGACAAATGGCGCTGAATCGGTGGCTAGCCCCAACATGAACAACCCTTATTGGGTCTGGCCCCATCAACACAGCAAAAAAAAACGTGTTTAGATCAATAACAAAGAAAACCTTGTTCTTCTCCGGCGAGATCCACCGCTGTCGTGGCTTCCTATGACAAACGCCTTGTTGCTTTGCCAGAATAACGGAACACAGATCAAAAGCTTCGCGTGAGGCGGTGGTGGTGATGAAGGTACACGGGGGAGCCCAGATATGACGATGGGTCATGGACGAAGGTTGTGGTGGTGATGATGACGGCGAGGCCAGAAATGGTGGAGAGAGTGGAGGTCGGTGATAGTGATGGAGGTCAGGGTTCGATGGTGGTGGGGAGAGGGGAGGGGAGGCATCTTGATGAAAGTGGGGGTCGGGGTTGATGTTGATGGAGGGGAGGGCGATGGTGGTGATGGGACGAGCGGGTGTATAATGGGTTTGGGAGGTGGGTTTTTTTTTTTTTTGGTACATGGGTTCCGGGATTGCTTATGCAAGCCCGACTAATCCCACGGGGATATACACGCCTCCCCATGTATATTCCCAGGTAAATCAGAACTAGGTGGTGACCCATGTTCAGGGAGGAGTTCAAGCCTTGTATCTCTTACTTTACATCCGTTAGGGAGGGCATTCGAACCATAGACCTCCCCTTTAAATGCTGAAGAAATAACAAGGCTCTGGCCAGTTGAGCTAACCCAACTGGCTGGGTTTTTCTTTTTTTTTATTGTGAGATAAGGATTGGGGGATATTTTGGCCTTTTACCTTACTAGTTGGACCTTCTAACTAACTAATAGTTAAATTTGAGAATTTAAAATACAAAGTGAAGGTTGTTTGGTCCAAAAAAAATAAGGGAAAATGACCCAAAAAATCAAAATAATATTATTTTCAGCCCAATAACATCAATGACAAAATTTCTGCCCAATAACATCATTAACTAAATTTTGTCCTTGATGGGAATCGTCCTTGACGGGAATCGTCCTTGACGGGAATCGTCCTTGATGGGAATCGTCCTTGACGGGAATCGTCCTTGATGGGAATCGTCCTTGACGGGAATCGTCCTTGACGGGTAAACATGTAATCTTATAATAGTAAGTTAATGGATGATTCTTTGGGGCAAGTATAATATTATTTTGATTTTTTGGGTAATTGAGCCAAAAAATAATTCACCCTTTAAAAATATCTCCTCTAATTTGCCTACACCACCACCGACACATCAATGATATACACACATGTGTCTGGTACTATTCTCATTATCTGTAAAAGACCTCTCTATTTTTGGTGGTTATGGACAAACTAATCCATAGTAAATCTACCTTGCCACCTAAAGGGTTATTTAAGTCGATATATGCAATGGAATATTATATAAAAAATGGGTTATTTAAATCGATATATGCATTGGAATATTATATCAAAAATTGCACGATGGGTCACATATATATGTTACGTTACATTTCATAAATATTTGTTTTTTCCAAAATGCCAGTAACGGTAACAAATACAAAATAAAAATTATTATTAAACTGAAATTATGGATTGTTCTACATAATTAAAGTGACTTTGATGAGGTTCAACTCTTTTTTTTTAAGGCAAGATGTTCAACTCCACCACCCTCTAGCCTAATATGTTTTACGAAAGACATTGATCAATGCAGACGATCATTAGCAACAAGATCTGTAAAAGAATATGAAAATCTCATTTTGGTTAGTGAAATTGAAATTATAAAATATTTATGTCAGTCCACTTTAACATAAGATATTAAACTCTAGCTTAAAAGTTTTAGTGCGTTGGAGAAAAAACTAGATAGCAAATTTATGATTGAAAGTGGAAGATACCTGGCATGCATTGTATTTTACACTTCTCATCACAACGGCGTCCAAGCCTGACTGAATTATCATCACAAAAGAAATGTGTACTTGTATTAGATCAGATTTTCGTACTAGTAGTTTACTAAGCTCAAGTAATGGAAAAATGACAAAAAACAAACTTTCCGTGCAAGATTTTTAATGAGTGCTCAAGTAATATACTAGTAATAATTGGTCCGAGTGATGGGCATAATCTTTGCAATTAATACCATTCTATGCGACGGTTATTCAATGTTTTCACATTACAAGCTATGTTTCGATATACGATGGCAGATTTCTCAAAGAATGATAAAACCAATAATTGAAGTCGAAAAATTAGATTAGATGTAACTGATATATTCTACAAAGGAGGAAAATAACGTACGATCATTATAATTGGCGCATCCCCAGGAACAATCAGGATAGCAATTATCGGGAACTTGAGAAGCGATGCCCTCCATGTTTGCAGAAATTACGAAAAGAACCAAGGCAAAAACAACAATAATCTTTTTCTCCATGCTTTTCTTCTTTGTTGCAGTAGCTTCAGTATGGTTTGTAAGTTTTTCAATCTAGTGGGATTGGTTTATGTAGGTAGGCATATTATGGTTGGTGAAGGATCCACTAGATGCCCAAGTTAATTTTAAAATAAAAATGGCACGTTTTTTTCTCTTTGTTCTTTTTATAATTAAAATGGCAGCCCATTTTTGGGTAGATGCTTACATTAGTGCAATTGTTTTCTGAGGAATATACATATTTAGGCCTAAAATTCAAAAAAGAGAATTTTAAGGGCCCAGTTTCTTTTTATGTTTTTTAAAGGTTTAACTAGATTTTTTGGCTGGTTAGGGTCACGTTTTAGGGGGTTCGCACCCGCTGTTTTTTTGAATTTTTTGGGGGTTAGATCCCCCTATTTTATTTTTTACGAGTTAGATTTTCTCGAGTTTTAATTTTTGGGGGGTCCACGCCCCCCGTTTTTTAAGTTATGTCCATATTGTTCAAAGTCCATATTGTCCAAGTATTAAGGGTAGTCCAAAACAGGGGGATATACCCCCTAATTTTTCAGTTTGCCCCCCAAAGTATTTGATTACCCACTAAAATACCATAATACCCCCTAAAATTTCATTTTTACCCCCTAATATTCATGTTTTACCCCTTTATTTAAATGATTACCCCCTCAAATAGCAAAATAGGGGGTTTATACCCCCTATATATATAAATCTGCAAAAATCACCCCTGCAAAAAAAAATACAAAAAACAAAGTAAACAATCAGATCTGAGATTCGTTTTGGTGGGTGTTGGATTAGCTGAGATGGGTGGTGTTGAGTGGTTTGGTGGGGTGTTGCTGGTGAGGTTGGGAAGCTCGCTGGTAGGGTTTAAAAGGTCGCTGGTGGGTGGTGGTGCGCTGGTGGTGGGGCGTTGGTGGTGGGGCGCAGCGGAGTGGGAATGTTGGCGGTGGATCTGAGTCTCGACGGAGGTGGGGGTGGTGGGTAAAGTGAGACCTGGTGGGGTTGCAGTTCATAGAGGTGGGGGCGGCGAAAATCATAGCAGACGGTGGTGGATCTGATCTGATTCGCGGCGAGGGCTTGGTGGATCTGATCTGATTCGCGGCGAGGGCTTGGTGGATCTGATCTGATTCGCGGCGAGGGCTTCGTGGTGGCGCCTCGTCGTGGTGGTGCTCGACATCACAGCAGCAGCGGAGAAGAGAAGGCCAAATCGTGGTGGCTGTGGTGCAGATCTGGTGCAGAAGGCCATGGTGGTGGTGGATCTCGAAATCATAGCAGAGGGGTGGTGGTGGTGGCTCGGAGAAGACAATCAAGGTTGTGGTGATGGGGCTGGAGAGCGTGGTGGTGCAGATCTGGTGGTGCAGTTCGCCGTGGTGGTGGTTCTGCTGTGCGTGGTGGCTCGCAGTTCGCCGCCGTGGTGATGCTGATGTGCGTGGTGGCGTGGTTCGTGTGCTGGTGCGGTGCTGGCGCAAAAACGGGAGAGAAAGAACAATAGGGAGGGGTGGGTTTTCTAGGTTGCTCGACAGATAAATGGGGAGGGGGGGTGGGTTTTATGGTTTCCTTTTAGTTGGTTTCTAATGGGCTAGTTGGGTTTCAATTGGGGCCCTTTTTTAGAAAAGTAATGTTATCTTAGGCCCTTAAACATAGTTTACCCATTGTTTTCTTCGAGAGTTGTCTTTATCTTTGATCACGCCAATTCATATGTGGACGGTGGACTAAAAAATTATCATTATTTTTATTATTATTATTAAAAACAGTTTTTTAATTCTTTAACCTGTCCTCGGGGCCTTAGGTGCTAATTATGAAAGTATATGTATACTTCATAACACATTGTTCGCGTGACTAGTGGCTAATTTTTTAGGGTTATTAATGCTTAATAAATCTATGTAGCTTTGTCCATTATCCTGTAAAAAACACTATCGTTTTTAAATAACAATGAGTTATGAAAAGCTTTATGAAATTTTTTCCATAATTCAAAACTTGAGTTCTAAAAAGTTTCTAATAACTCAAAATTGAGTTTTGAAAAACTTCTCATAACTTAAATTATTTTTTATGGACAAAAAAAACTAAAATATATAGTGCGTTTTACGAGAAAAAAATAATGATTAAAACAAAAAAAAATTAATTCTAACTTGAAAGGTTTCTTGGAAATTAGTCCAATTTTTTATCAATATTTAGTCCAAAAATTACTCTATTCAGAGCTTTTGAAATGATTTTTAACGAAAGCCCCTTAAGAGTCCTTGGTTGTTGGTACCGTTCTTTTGAAGGCTTGATACTATTAGTATACTTTTACCACGTACCTAATGCCTTAAGTTAGAATATGGATGACAACACAAACATTTTTCTAGATATGGATCTTATTAATTAAATAAACTATATCAGCACAAAAAAGAAATGATGGATTCTAATGGAGTAGTTTAGATTGATAACTACTACGAAAGTCGACCAGTTACAAACGGAACTTATTATTGCGACACGTTATTAAAGTGGCATTGATGATATCTTATCCCTACTCTTTACTTCAGGCTGGCCCAAGATGTTTGACTGAACGCGACCTTTAGTGCAAATGATCATTAGCAGCAACACCATCTGTATAACAACACGGAAATCACGTAAGATTAGTCAGAAAATTAGCTTATAACTACTAACTTTATTGACCTTGAACTTATATATTTAAACCAACGAAAAAAGTGCATGAACAATTTGGTATATATACCATCTTGGTTGAAGGAAAAAGACTTAGAGCTTAATCCACTCTAATAATTAGCGTACTGTTAATTATGTTAAATGTAGTTAAGCTAGTCCAAAATAATTAAAGTTTAAGTAAAATTTAAATGATATTGCCCAAAATCAAGTATACTAGTCTTAAACTGTACTTATAAACCTTGAATCAAATGGCAAAAAAACCTTATATTATATAGATTTGGATTTAATCATTAACGTATTAATAATTTGAATCAACTTATTCAAAATACTTGAACTCTAACTAGAAAATTTAACTCAAACTATTATATAACAAATCACATGTTTCTTGATGGTGGGAGATACCTGGACCGCATATTATCCCGCACTTGCGATTACAACGCGAGCTAAGTCTGGCTGAATTATCACAACAAACGAAAAGTGTACTTTGTTAGGTCAAATTCTTTAATAACACACCATTAATTATCACAAATCCCTAGATTGAAAAGAAATGTTAGCCCCCTAGTTTAAGTTAACTTAGTTTTCTGACATTTCTAACTTTTGAGCATAGATCGGTCCATGAACATGGAGATCGAGCGATTACGAAATAACGATGAAAATTAGAAAGACATTTAATGAAAAGATAAGCTTACGATCGGCATTTATGCAGCCCATTGTACAAGAATCATCACAGCCAGCTTGAGAAACAACGCCCTCCATGTTTGCGGATATTATGAAGAGAGCCAAAGCAAATACAAGAATCATTTTTGTGTCCATGGTGTTTTCTTCTCTATTATATTGATGCTTTAGTATGAGTAATAGATATGATTATGGAATGGGATTTTTGTATACCTTTTATATAGGCAGGAGATTATTAGATTATTAGTGAAGTCTCTTCAGTCGGTGTGGTCAAAGTTATCTTTGAGATGGAGCATTAACTGATGGCTGCAGTCGGCAACTTTGAATATCTTGAGAATTTGCACATGGAAAGCCCATTCTTTTATATTATCATTTGGAGCCTTTTTTTCAGATTTGACTTTCTTTCTAAATTGCCAAATATCTTATTCTAAATGATAAAGGATGAAACTATCAAAAAAAATTGAATTCAATTTTTATTATAATTAAAATAAATTTGAATTTAAAATGATTTTCCATATATTAAAAAGAGACACTCACTTGACTAACAAAAGTTAATCCAACTAAATATAGTTTTTGAATGTATATAAGGAAATTTAATTCATTATATTAAAACAATAAAAAATCTATATATTAGTAGAGCAATATGAGTTATAGAATGAGTCCTAAACCTGTAAAAATTTACCTAATACTTGAATATTTGGAATTTTGAAAAAACACAACAATAAATTTTATTTTTATTTATAAAATTTTAATGTGAAACTTTGTGACATAGAATTTCATGAGGATAAAACCATACTACATACTTGTATTTGCATTTGAGCATTTTTTATTGTTCAAATATACTTGACCATTTAAAGTAAGGGAAAATTAGTTTTTAACGCCAATAAACACTTGGCTTTTTATAAAAACAAAGGTGTAACCAATTGGTTACAAAACAAAAAAACCAAATACCCCCAAGTCTTTTTAATCATAGAGAAAACCAACAACCCAAAACACAAATTCCATTATTATATGATCTGGAAAGCCATCCTTTTCACTCTCCTTTTCTCTTGTTACGTACTGAAACCTACCGACATCCCACTACCACCCTCCCTCCTTCCCTCTAACCACCCCACCACCACACTCTTCTCTCTCTTTACCCTTTCCCTTTCTCTTTTCACCCCTCTCTCTTTTTTGAGACACACCGTCCCCTCCCTCCCTCCCCCTTTCTGATACACACTGACAACATCGTTTTGGAGCTTCATCAGCGCAAGAAACCCACTGTAGCGGTGGATCTCCGTCGCACCGTCTTTGGTCCTTCTCCACTACCTACAACCACGAAACCCGCCGCCGTAATGAGATCCAGAACTCACCTCCGATCTCACAAAGTCGATCTTCCCCAGCATCACACAAAGACGCACTTCTCCACCATCGACCGCCGTTGTGGACCAAATCTACGCCGCCCCGTCTTGTTCCTCCACCACCATCACCATCTTTACCCCAAACAACACCGTTCGTATCCCTTATGTCATCTTTCATCTGAGATCTACTCACTACCATCTCAAACCATACCCCACCACTCTCGCTCTTCACCGCTGATCCACCGTCGTCGTGAGACCCATAACCCACCACCATCTTAAACCCTACCCCACCACCATGGGTCGAGCGCAAGCAAATAACCACCATGGGTCCAGCGCAAGCAAATAACCACCATGGTCCAACCCCATGAAGCCCCATCCCGTGATGGGTCCAGCCCGTAAATCAAAATTCTGAATTGTTTTTTTTTTTGCGTTGCAAGTTTTTTTCCCCAAACAACGATTGTGTAGAGATTGTATGATCTCGTTTGATCCAATACTACTAGTGAAGAACTGTCTTGTTGATTTTGTTGTGCAAAGTTTAATTTTTTTATTTATGTTCATTATGGGCAAAGCCTAATTTTGTTCATGTATATGCGAGTTGTTGATTGTGAAGATATTTGGATTTGATTTCTTTTTGGTTTTTGTTGATCTAATAAACTTTGTCTTTAATGGATGTTCCAATAATCGAGTGTGATGATATTCATTTTTGTTTGTGTTTTATATGGGTGCAGCCCAGTAACAATGACTCATGATTTTATGGGGCCATGGGTACAACCCGTTTCCTAATGGTCTCGATAGGTATGTACCCATATAGACTATTAAATGGACAATTATCAAGAATGAGTTAATACAATGTAATAAACAAATGAGTAAGAGATTTAAAAACACGATGTGGGTCCGTACCCATCACGAGTTTATATTTCCAGCTTAACCAGGGGGTAAAATGTCAAAAACCAAACTAGATAATTACAATTAGGCCTTATAAAATAAGTTCTCCTAGTTTGGCTTTAAATTATAAAGTTGGCCAAATTTTGGCCCTACAAATTAGAGCACAAATCCAACCTAACTTATTTTTTAAAGTCTAGTTACAGAAACCTACTAAATAAGGCATAGTTTCATTTTTTAGTTGCATTTTTTCCAACTTTGCCCATTTCATTTTTTTTCTTCAGTAACTAGTTTTTTTATTCTTTTTGTTCTTTTCATTAAGCGGATGGATCCGTACCCATGGGTACATACCTATGTTGTGTTTAACGTTTTTTAAGTTGCATGAAGTGATTCTTTATATTATTGCTTTGATTTGTCATGTCCTAATCGAATTTTGTCCATGTGAAAGTCTGTGTACCCTAGGGGCTGTACCCAAGCCCCATGTTTTGTCAATGTCCATGTCTAATGCATTCCATGTCCCCTAGGGGCTGTACCCAAGCCTTGCTTTTTGTCCATGTCCATGTCCAATTTGTCCAATAGTGTACCCTAGGGGTTGAACCTATGTCCATATCACTTATTATATTCATCAAAAAATTATGGTAAAAAATCAAAAAGCATAATTTTAGAGGGTTAAATAATAATTATTAACTTAAAGATAAAAATATAAAACTTAGAAGGTCTGTTAATCAAAGGATAAAAAAATAAAAATTGGTCAAATACAAATAATAATAATTATTAACTCAAGGATAAAAAAATAAAATTACTAAATCACCTTACCTATTACTTCCTCCGTTCCACTAAATTTGTCCACTTAGCTTTTCACATATATTAAGAAACATAATAAATGCATTCACCATTACAAAAATACCCCTAATAAAGTATTGATATCTTAAATGTGTATTGAAAATATAAATTTCAATATTTTAATAAGGGTAATAGTGGTAAAAGTACAAAAAAAGTGTCTTAAACTTCTAAGTGGACAATATATTTGGAAAATTATTTTTAGTAAGTGGACAATTTCAATGGAACAAAAAGAGTACCTATAATTTAGGGTTTAAATGGAAAGGGTAGGTATTTAAGCACAAGGGAAGAGAGAGGAGTTGTATTTATAACAAGTCTCTCAAAAAGTAAAAATTGGATATGAGATTTAAAAAAATGTAAAAGAATGAGAAAATATAAACTAATACTAAAACATCAGATATTGATGGTATTTAGCGCTTTTTAAGCAACTATAACCCAAGGGTTGGAACGGGGTGGGGGTTTCATCTTTGTGTTTTTAGATTTAGATTTTACATACGATAGGTATATATATAGTAATAAGGATTATTGCCCAAGAAACACCTCAAATTAGAATTAATGCCCCCTCACCTCTCTCTCTCTCTCCCCCCCCCTCTCTCTCTCTCTCTCTCTCTCTCTCTCTCTCTCTCTCTCTCTCTCTCTCTCTCTCTCTATCCTTTTCTCTCTCTCTATCTCATTCATCTCTCTTCATTACCGTTTAAATTTCAAATTACACGCAAAAATCACCCTTGGCAGCAGCAGACAGTACAAAAGTGTACTTGTACGAGTGCTGGGAAACATTACCATTACTCAACATTAGCCCACAAGTACAAAAGTAAACTTGCACGAGTGCTGAGAAACATTCCCATTACTCAACATCAGCCCACAAGTACAAAAGTGTACTTGCACGAGTGCTGGGAGACATTCCCATTGCTCACCCTTTACAAAAGTGTACTTGCACGAGTGTTGAGAAACATTCCCATCACTCTCCCTTGGCAGCAGCAGCAGACAGCAGTAAGGGCATTTAGGTATATTTACCTTAAGTGCCTTTTATGGGCAAGTGGCTAAGGTGGCAGGTGCTTATTGGGCATTCACCCTAATAATAATGTATTACGAATATGATTTGGTAAAATTTTAGTTTAATTTATTTTAATTAATTGATACATATAACAAAGAACAAAATGAGGTAGTGACTTTTTTTAAATATTAACTTTGGCATATTAAGTCTTCTATCGATCATAATCTCAATTTCTATTTTGTTAGATTGTATAATTCAAAGGGAGTGCCGGTGTAAAAATAATGTAATTGGCGAAATAAAAAATGATGGGGTGGATATAGTCTGGCATAATGACACATCATATATTAACGAGAATGAAGTGAGTGGAATAGCATCCATTGCGATTGATAAAGAAGGAAAAATCATAGAAAAGAAATGTAGGAGGGGTATTTTTAGATGTACTAAAGAAGGGGAAAATTGGGCAATATTACAAGCCATGAAAACAACAGATTCTTTGAATTTGAATAGTGCGCTCTTCTATACCGACAATCTGGAAATCGTCCAAGGAATGAACAAGAAACAAGTTATTGATTGGAAAATTCGACCGCTAATCGAGATAATATGGAAATGGGCTGCGAGATACCCGGATTGGAAAATAAATCATATCAAAAGAGATAGAAATGTCATAGCTGATTTAGTAGCAAAATGTACTAGGAAAAAGGGCGAGATACCCAATTGGAATTCTAACAATGTGATAGATAGCATAGAATTTCTTAAACAGTCTTTTTTTTTTGCATAGATCAGAGGCTAAAAAGCCGAAGTTGAGAAAACAACTAATCCCTCATAGAGGGTCTAACACTAGTCTAGGAACCATGCGTCCACTCCTATCGCTAGTGATGTTCTTCCAAAGATAGTCCGGTGGGTCCACCAAAAGTTGCGGCTCCCCATTCATCAACGCTCCTTTCTTGGCTAAAAGATCCGCGCAAGTGTTGGCTTCCCTATAAATGCAATCCACCTCAATCTCTGGATTATTCCTCAAAATGTTTATGCAATCACGTCCAATATGACAATTTCAACTCGTAGAACTACCACCGCCCTTCACTAGCGCGTGAAGTTCTCTAGAGTCAGTTTCGACATATAGTTCTTTAATGCCTCGATTCACTGCCCATATCAGACCATAGTGTAACGCTAACACTTCCGAATAACTAGGAGACTCCATTATGCACGGCCCAGAAAAACCAGCTACAAAATTACCTTCTTCGTCTCTTATTAGACCACCTATACCAGCTCTTCCCATTTCAGCATTATAGCACCCGTCTACATTCATTTTCATCTTGTTCCTCGGTTTTACCCATTTGATTAGCTTGCTCTTAGACGTTTTAATTATTCCACCGTCACCTTCCTTACCCCACGCGGATATAAAATCACAAGCTAATCTCACGGTTTCATATTGTAATCCAAACATCCTTGGAGTGGTACTCGAACTCTCAAATATCGCCTCATTCCGTCTTGACCAAATAATGCTTAAGGCTGCAATAAATATTAGTTTCCATTCGATATCACCATAC
Organism: Nemophila menziesii; assembly: GCA_029959085.1. Taxonomy (NCBI): domain Eukaryota; kingdom Viridiplantae; phylum Streptophyta; class Magnoliopsida; order Boraginales; family Hydrophyllaceae; genus Nemophila; species Nemophila menziesii. The sequence goes on along the minus strand of JARWIR010000007.1, from coordinate 41,924,571 downwards.
ATTTCGCTGGATTCCATGTTTTTTGCTACCCAATTTTTAATTACATCACTAGACGAGTCAACCTCCTGCTCTATACCTTGTTCCGTGACCACAGTAGCTCTCCAAGATGCTACATGATTACTGATCAGCCCGTGTGACCGTCCAGGAGCTAATTTCCTATGTTGAGCATCCCTATGTTCTACTTCCAACAAGTCATTAGTAGTCCTATTTGTAACATCAGTACCTGAACCGAGATGTGATTGTAGTAAGCCCAAGTTCTTCCAAAGTTTCGAAGCTACTGTGCAGCGAAGGAAGATGTGCTGCATATCTTCAACACCTGTTCCACATATTAGACAAGTGGGATTATCGATCACATTTCTTCAATAAAGGTTAGCTGCAGTTGGTAATCGATTAAGTACTGTTCTCCACAACATAACCCGCATTTTCTGTGAACACTTTGCTTTCCATATTTTATCCCAACGAAAAGAAAGGTCAGGGACTTCCGTTGCAATATTCTTGAAAGCTGACTTGACTGTAAAAACTCCAGATGTTTCATACACCCACTTCTAACTCCGAACACCCTCTATTTCTTCCTTTATGACCCCATTACGGAGCACGTCTGTACCAGCCATTATCGCCTTGCAGATACTAGAATTACCAGCCTTAATTTCTTTTTGGAGGAGCCCATTTTTGAAATATTTATGTTTAAATACCTCTACCCACGCAACACCCTGGTTTTGAAGTATTTTCCATCCGAGTTTCGCGAGTAAAGCCAAATTAAATAACCGCGCGTTACGAATACCCAAACCTCCATTTGATTTCGATTGGCATATTTTCTCCCACGCTACCCAATGTATTTTCCTTTTCTCATCCGGAGACCCCCAAATAAAATTACGTACTATCCGATCAATCTCTTTGCATACATATAACGGTAATTTCATTACTTGCATTTGAAACAATGTTGTAACTAACTTTGATTTCTTTATCTATGACAAAAAAAAAAGACAAAATGTAATGGAAAAATAGATTTGTTCAAAATGTTACTTTGAAGTAACATTGTTACTTTTACAAAATTAGAGACTATTGGTTAAATTTTTTCGTATTTTTTCATTTCACCCATTTGCATATCGTTTCGTATCTACTTTTCTTATTCCATCCCGATTTTATTTTCTCGCATGCCTCTTTTGTGCATCCCTCGCCTTGGAAATACCATTTCATACTCTTCTCATTTCTCTCCTCTAACTTACAACGTCGTTCCATTTTCTTGATCAATACTCGGAAAACTCACTTTGTCCCATGCGGTTTGTTCAGTTCCTGTTTTCTACATATACAATCACATATCTCATTTGATGTAATAATGGATACAAACACAGAGAAAGTGGCCCACTCCGTAACGGCGACATCGACGGTGCCGGAGCTGCTTAAGTATTTGTGGCTCTCCTTTCAGTCTGAGAAATACTCGGAAGTGTTAACGATTTTAATGAACCGTGAAAATGAGTCTAAACTGGAGCTGGAAAAGCTTCGGAAAGAACTCGCTAGATTAAAAGTAGAGCATGATTTGATGGAGAAGAGGCACGGTTTAGCTGAGCTTAAAAAGTTGAAGTACGAATCCGAGTTCATAAAGAGCAAAAGAGAGTGCCATGAGTTGAATAAGAAATTAGCAAAGTATGATCAGGTAGCAGAGAAGGACGACAAAAGTAGAGTTATTCTACAACTTAGTGAAAAAATCAAAGTTTTGGGGGTTGAAAAACTCAAAATTGAAGAAAAAACGGTGAGTTTAATCAAGGATTCTGAATGATCAAAAGAAGTTAGTTGAGGAGAAGAATCAGATGCTTCTAAAAGTAGAGAGAGATAAAAATGCAATTTTTTTAGAATTTGATGAGAAAATTATGGGTTTGGAGATGGAAAGACTCGACATGGATAAAAAATTGGCGAGGTTAATTGAGGAATTGAACACTGAGAAGGAGAAAAGTATACTTGTTTCGGAGTTTAGTAAGAGAATTAATGTTTTGTCTGAAAAGGTCTTGGAGCTGGAAAAGAAGCTCGCTTTAGCAGAGAGCAAAAGAAAATACGACGAGTCAAATGAGAAGTCAGCAAAGTATGATCAGACAGAGGAGGACAAGAGTACAATTGCTTTAGAACTTAGTGAGAAAATCAAGGCTTTGGAGGTAGAAAAACTCGCAAGTGAAGAAAAATTGGCCAAGTTAATTAAGGAATTGAATGATGAAAAAAAGATGGTTGAGGTGAAGAATAAGACGTTTCTGGCTGAAAAGAAGAAGAATAGCAAAATTGTTTCGGTGTTTATTCAGAAAATTAAGGATTTGAAGGGTATGATACGCGAAAGAGACGAGGTTCTTTCAGAATTTAGCAAGAAAGTGTCAAATTTGGTGGACATTAAAGAAAAGGTAAAAGGTTTTGGTATGGGAGACTCTAATGTAGCCGACCCGGTGAAGAAAGGTACTAAGCTACATTTGTGTTTTTCCATTTTGCAATAATTTGTAATTTGTAATGATTGCTTCTTGAAATAGTATTAAGTCGATAGTATCAATAGGTTTGATTGTAAATTGGAAAGCTGATCTTGCCTGCCCAAAAACAGGGGAATATTTTGCTATTTTACATTACACAGGGACCAATGTGCAATGAAGGTGAAGAAGATGATGAAGTTTCACTTACTAATCACTAAAATAACATGCTCATTGCAGGTTCACATACTAAAATTATTGATTTATGTGTTCGGAAAAGGAAAAGAAGTAAAAGTGAAGATGAAGTTTCTGTTAGTGTACAGAAGATACGACTACAAAACGGAAATAGTCGTAGGACTGTTTGTGAATTAATTGATGGAGATAAACGGACTTCAACAAAGTCTAAACTCGATAAATTTCTAGCAGATCCCGAACTTTGTATGAATGCTGTTTGTGCACTTTACAGAAAAGAGTTGTCTCCTCATAAATCCAGCAAAATAGAATTATTTGGCTAGTATGAACAAGAGACACTATTTCTTTGTTTCTATTTTCTGTAGTTTGTCCATGAAAATTGTTTTGTAACGTTTCAGGGTAGAAGCTCTGGCAAAATATTTGATTAAAAATGATCCGGAGAATAGGCTAAGCAGGGCTGTTTCAGAAGTCCAACAAAAACATCCCAAGATGCTTAAACGATGTGAAATGATGGTTAAAATTTATCATAAACAGATTTCTAAAATATATTATACCAAGGTTGATCCTTTCTTCTCATCCCAAGTAAAAAACCACAGGTTCTAAATATGCTCAATAGATTTATTTTGTGGTCTGGTTAGTGACTTAGGTCGTCATCTATTGGTTCACGAAGATTAAAAATAGCGATAGATCTTGACCAGATGCTCATATCAATATTGGGAAGTATTTTTTGTAGTAGCTAATACCGACAAATTTTCTGATATCTTAGTATTTGGTTTCTTGATTTAATTCCAAGCTAGCTTTGGAGTACTTAAAATGCTTGTATTTACAAATGTGATAGTTACATAAATATGCTTTCGCTACAATTATGGTTTTTAACCACCGCCACAGTGCTTGTTAGAGGTACCATAATTGATCGCTAATGTTAAAATCGATAGTCAAATACGAAAAAAATAAAGTAAAGTCGTGTTAACACATATAGACAACGAATTTAATCAATGGGGGGGGGGGGGGTGGGTAAGATAGATTGGGGATTGGGTCCCATCAGTGTCAGCCTCATCTCTGAATGATCAACTCGTAAGTTGTTACGTGGATTACTTGGTTGACGTGTTGACTTTGATGAACCGGTTGGGAAGACATTTAACGTTGATATCTGTTGGGTCTAGGTTAACTGTGATTGATCACCTTCATAAAATATCTATTGCTTCTTGGTAGAGGTGACCCCTCTTCTATAAATTTGGGATGTATGGATTAGTTTGAGAAAAGTTCGGGTGTTTGCCTCAAATTATCAAAATCGAATATCTATTTTACGAGTATTAAACCAAGCGAGTTGACAATTATTAATGATATGATACAACTTAACGAGAATGATATGTCATTTCAATATTTAGGGGTTTCAATGATGGATAACGAGATAAGGCACGTGATTACTCGCAGTTGCACAAGAAGCTCACTTATTGTGTCACAAAATGGAAGAGCAAGTCGCTTTCGTATGAATGGAAACTATATCTCATTTGATCGGGTTTGCAAGGAAGTAGATGCTTTTCACTCTCAATATTTATTTTTCCATAGGAAGTATGTTCTAATATTATTAAAATTTGTCGTCACTTCTTTTGGAATTCTAAATTAGCTAAGGTTGTGTGAGATGATATTTGTGTGCCAAAAACGAGGAAAGACTCAGGTTTAAAGATCTTATTGTGTAGAAAGATGCCCTCTTCTCGAAAATATTGCGACAAGTTTGTGTGCATAAATATTTACGTTCACTTAGGGTTTCCAGAGATAGTTAAGTTTTTTAGAGAAAAATTTATACCATATATTAAACTCAGTATCGGAATTATAAGTGTCAAATTACATATATTACACCACTCATGTTTTTGGTATGTTGTTCTCATTAATTGAGTGTATATGTCATTTCGATGTTTGGTATCATCGATTATAAGCGTGTAGACTGTCTTTTTTCCCCTATATCAGGAATTACTACACTAGGCACGGTCTGGCTATTGGTTTATGCTAGTATACTCAGCCGGTACTTATTGATTCCGCGTAGCCCTGAACCGCTTCCTTGAACGACAATATGCGGGTAATATCTTTCACCATCTAGGTTGGTATTTCAGTACCATGATCCTCGTTTTTTTTATCACAAGACGAGTTTAGGAACTCTTCCTTCTTATTATTATGTGCATGACCATGTTTTCAGTGATCCAGGTCAATGTACCTCTTGTTGTTGTGGTGTCTCCTAGTGTGTTATAAAATAACACCCCTAAATATGAAGGACATGTATTGCAAGTGTACGGGTCGTCCAAGTAATATCCGGTAAACGGGAATTCGAATTCAGGGACGGATTGGATATGACTTTAGATGTTATGTAATAAGTGTGGATAATTGTTATATGATGCGGAAAGTAAAATAGATGAATATTTGTTTTGGTTTTGTTTAAGGACTAAGATGCAATTAATTAACTAAATAAATGAGACGCAAGTAAATAAAATATGAGTAGACGTAAGGATGAGAAGTAGTACTTGAGTTTCGCAAGTGTTTCGCCTAAATCTATTCAATCAATGCTTTCGTTTAAGGGTCGAATTGGTAATTAATATTAGTCGGGATTCTAGTTTCTCCTAACCCCCGTCAGGATGGACTTAGGAGCTATCCTAGGGTACTACAAACCCCGTCAGGGCGATTATAGGCTACCTTTGAATGTTCAAGTATTTTACCAAGTTGGCTATAAGATTAATTAAGTCCGTCAGGATCAATAATTTATATCTTACATGTATTACTTAGTTCAGTAATTAAACCCCCCGTCAAGGTGATCATTACGCCACTATAATGAATATCTTAATTACTGATTCCTATTTTTGATTCATGACTTCAAAGACAGTAAATAAATGCACGATAATAGAAAATACTAATATACCCGATTCAAATTAAATCTTTCAATCTCAAATTCAAAAACATTAACTAAATAATTTAAGGCTCAACCCATTAAAGCGATTCTCAAGCACAAATAGAATTAGTTCATAACTGAATGAAAAACTAAAGAAATAAAAATAAAGGAACTCATTGTTTTATAGAAAGAAAATAATAAAAGAACCTAATTAGGAATTGGATTTTGGCAGTGATTTGGAGAAGATGATTTCTCCCGCTCTTGACTTCTTCCTTTTCCTAACTTCTAGCTTTCTCTCTGACGTCTGACTTTTGTAAATTCAGTTGTATGTAAAAATAAAGTCAAAAGGTCTATATATACTAATAAAATCGGACTTGGGCTTTTATTTAGTGGATTAGGGAAATATTAAATGATCCACGTCCACTCTTCAAATCACAATCTCGTAACTGGTGTACACACTTTACTAAAACGATTGTAACTTTCTCAAATCAAATCCGAATTGACCCGTTCAACTTGCTAAATCTTAGTAACTCGATAAAGAACAAATATTCTTTACAACTCAGAGGCTTAATCCACGTTTAGCTAGCTCGAAATCAGCAATTACCATCAGCCTTCCAGATTTGCACCTTCACTTTGTCAACTCTTCGGGATATCTCCTTTCGCCTTTGACTTCTTTACACGATATAAGACTTTAATCCTTGATTCCTCTCCTTGCTAGCATCATGGACATACAAAATTTTCACTAAAACAACCCATTTAACGTGCATAAGCGTAATAAATGAAAAATACTAAAATCCAAGGAAGGAAAATGAAATATAGCGAATTAATCCTAAAAGTCTATCAAATTAGTCAAATAATCACCTAAAATGATGTCTCCTAAGGGCATATAATTATAACAAAAGAGGAGATAATTGTTGTTGTATCCTTATGCATGCCACCATGATTTTTTGTAATCTTGAACTTGTGCAGTACTCATGGTTAACATAGCCTCTCCATGTTATGAAACCTTGGGAGTTGCTGAAGGCGGTGGCAGGATGACCAATGGTTCCTTAAGGAATTTCGTCTTCCCCTATTTCTATTTGATCAACGTAATCATGTCAACCATTATGATAAAGAGGTCGTCTATATCAGTGAAGATTAAGGTTTGTTTTGGGACACTACGTGATTCCCTATCTTTATTGCTAGGAGATTTTCTGATCACGGTACCAAACCTAAGAGTTTATGTGTTCGATGACATAGTTTGTTTGAGTTTTTTGAGGAGGGATTACTAATGTTAGAAACTGGTGTAATCCTTACCCGATACGTACGCGTGTTGTTAAGTGTGTTACACATAAAAATTGGAGCTTTCATGACCGAGGATGAAGGCCCCCACCATTCTGAGAGGGGGAAAGGGATGGGGGGGATTGTTGGTCTATTGTGTTGGGATTTATATTAATACTGAGTATTAAATAAATCCATTCATGTTCTGAAGGGAGAAGTGGAAAATACTTTATTAGAGAAAAATTCACACATAGGAATTGAAGTAGAAAAAAGGTAAGAATATAATAGCTTACCTCTCTATTCCTTCTAAAAGAAATAAAGGCTATGAAAACCAAAAGGGAAAAGGCTAAGCCCCACATGCACGCACCACCACCAACACCACCTCCCGTCCGACCCGGCGACGACGACCGCATGGGCATGGGTCGTGGGGGAGTAAAAAAATGAAACAACTTTTGAAGTGAGTCTGGTGGAGGATGGCTGGTACTTATAGTGGTTGTCACTTCATAGCCTTCCAGCTAGAATACACGTCCACCAATTAAAGACTCAAGGCTCAGTTGTTACAGGACTTAGTCAATACGGGAATGAACCTGAAGTCAGAAAAGAGTCCAGATTCATGCTAGAATATGAAAAGAAGTAACATATGTAACATTCATAACATAAGCAATAATGGAGTCATTAAAGACCATTTATTCTGACGATTCTGAAAGGCCTTCTCCTCCTCACCTATAAATACATGACCTCTCCCATTTGCCAAAGCTACAAAACTAAATTAGAAAAGAACCTTCCTACTGTAATAGAGCAGTTTACTTCAATCGAAATATTTTGCTTTTTGGATTTCCATTTTCTTTGTTTTCAAACCAGTGATTTATTATATTACTTTATATCACTGTTTGTTTTTACTTTTCCAATCTGTGCAGTTGTTTCATCATTGAGCGCAAATACTTTTCCCAACGTGAATAAGTTTGATCCCCTTAATGGTTCCAACTACAAGCGTTGGACACAAAAGATCTTGATTTGTCATGAACATATTGAAATCGACTTCATTAAAGTCGAAGATCCTCCACTTATGGTTGAAAACAAAGTTCCTACTACAGAAGAACAGTCCAGATATCTTTCACTCGAAGCCAATGTTGAACAATGTCTCGAATCCAATTTTCGATATATTTGCCACAGAGAGATTGAAAAAGATCATATGTGAAACCCTTGAGAAACAATATGGGGCTGACGATTCCGGTAAAAAGAATTATGTCACTGGTAACTGGTATAACTTCATACTTACTGATCAGAAATCCATGACTGAACAACTTCATGTGTATGAAAACCTATGCGCGGAGGTAATCGCCGAAGGCATGAAGATGTGCAAAGTTTTCCAAGACAATATTCTGCTTGAGAAATTTCTCCCCATCTTGGAGTGATTACCGTAACCATCTCAAACACAAAAATAAGAAAATGACTCTCCAAGAACTCATCAGTCACATACAAGTTGAAGAAGCCAATCGACTCAAGGATAAGTCTTTCTTTCCCTCCCCATTCCTTGGGGCTAACCTTGTTGAAAGTTCTGGACAAGGTAACAAGGATAGGTTTGAAGGAGAAGGAATACAACAAGGCGCTAACAATTCTAAATCTGGGGGAAACAAGAACCGCGACAACTCCTACAAACAAGGCGGGAAATTCAAAATTTTTGGAAAGATTTGAAAACCTAAGGGTGCCTGTTATTGTTATGGTAAAGAAGGACACAAAGCTTTTGAGTGTACGTGATGTCTCCCTAATTGTTCTTATTTTAGACCCTTGGGAGACATCATTTTTGGTGTTTATTTGATTAATATGATAGACTTTTGGACTAAATTTGCAATAATCCGGAATTACCTTTTTACTTCTAGCATTTTTAATTTATTAAACTTTTGCGCGTAATATTGGTATTTTTAGTGTAAAGTTTACAGGTTTTAGATGTTAGCTAGGAGAGGAATCCGAGGAGAAGGTCAAAGATCGTGAATTAGAGTCAAGACTTGAAGACAAATCCCGAAGATATTATTTTTAGAGCTGAAAATCCACTTTCCAGGCCATAGATTTCTGATTTCGAGGCGCTTAAGCGATGATTTAGCCGCTGACCTGTGAAGAGAAATCATTCATTATCGAGTTACGGAACTTTAGCAACTGGAATGAGGTCAATCGGAGTTGTAACGCATCGGGAAAAGCTGTTTTAGTGAAGGCCTATCATCAGTTACGGGATTTTGGGCTTAGAAAGTGGGCTTGGACATTTAATTAGGCTTTTAATTTCTGGTCCAAGCCCTAGTCCGAATTTTTACTTATAAAAGGAGGTCTGGACTTCTATTTTTCACACAATTCACTTTCCACAAGATTAAAAACACCAGAGAAGCTACAGCAGGAAGAAAGGAGAAGCTACAAGAGCTGGAGTGGGTCTATAGCTCCGTTCGTAGTCATTCTGATTCCGAAAATTAGGTTTTTCTTATATTTTAATTTTGTAACGAATATGAATCCATTTCTTTTTATTTTGTTTTTAATTTTAATATGAGCTAAATTTCCATTAGTGCTTGAGAACAAAACAATGGGTGAATCTTGATTTTATTATTATAACGAATGTTGAATTTGGGTTTTTATTGAATTAAATTAAATTAGGGCTTTTACTCTTTTCGACAATTTGTGAATGTTTACTGATTTTAGAGTCGCGAACTAAAATTAGGTATTAGTATCTAAGCTATTCCATATATGTGGCGTATGGATCATCCTGACGGGGGGTTTAGGTACAGAAATAATTGTTCAATCTAGGATAAAAACTATTGATTCTGACGAACTTAGTTAATCCTAGGGCCGAAGTGGTAATAAATCTTAATCATCCAACGGTGGATCATATTTACCCTGACGGGACTAGTGACACTTTAGGATTGCCTTATAGTCCACCCTGACGGGGGTATAAGGATATTAGAATCCCGACCATTGTAATTGACTGATTTAACCCTTAAACAACATAAGTTAGAAAGTAAAATTAGGAGGATCCTTGCGTTCTCAAGTACTACATCTCATATTGCGTTTTCATACATTTTACTTGCGTCTTATCTTTTACTTGCATTATTATTTTATCTTTCATTTAGTTATAATAAACAAAACCAAAACAAACAATTTATTGTCTTTTATTTTCATAAGTGCATCAATCGCTATTTGCATAAACATTGTGATCAACCATCCGTCCTTGGAACGAATCTGATTATCAGAATTACTACTTGGGACAACCGTACACTTGCGGTTGTGGTTCGATTATTATTTGCATTTATTTAGAACACACAAAGGACCACCAAGTTTTTGGCGCCGCTGCCGGGGACGGTAGCGTGTGACCACGGTGTTTATCCTTTAGTGATAAGTGCATTTATTTTATTTTATCAGTTTTACGCTTTTTGTTTGTTAGCTTTTTCAGGTTTTTAGGTTTGGTGTATGCGAAGAAGGCTATTCAAGGATCTAGAGCCAGCACCTCCGATCCTTAGTAATCCAGAATCGTTGATCAGACTTGCGAACAGAAGAAGAAGAGAACGAGAAGCTTTAGAAGTAGAAGAATTAAGTAACAGAATGGAGAATATCATTATTCAAGGTCAACAGAATGGACAAGGCCAGTTAGATGCAAATGGCCAACCTTTAGCTCCAGGCGTTATTCCTCAAGTTCAACCACTAAATCCTAATCCTCCAGTCCAGATAGTGATGAATCATGATCCGTGGTTCACTAATGGCCCTCCAGAAGTTCCATTCCGCGCTCCAGCTATAGGAGTAGGTGCTCCAGATATTAATGTTCCGAGATTCCGTCCAGATCCGGGTATGCTAGCTCAGTTCCAAAACTTTGGAAATTTTCGCGGAAGACCATCGGAAGATCCTCTTAGAACGGTACAGAAATTCAAACAGATATGTGATTCTTATATCACACAAGGGGTTTCAAGAGAACAGATGTATTTTGCTGCTTTCAAATTCTTTGTCATTGATGGAGCAAGTGAATGGCACGATACGCAAGATCCTACGAGGATTACCAATTGGGACCAATTAGAAATTGCTTTCTTTGACAGGTATTACCCAAGTAACATGAGGTTAGATGCTGAACTAGAATTGACACAATTCCGTCAAGAGTATGAGGAAACTGTGGGAAGGAGTTGGACAAGATTTCAGATGTGTTTGCGTAAAGTTCCTAATCATGGCTTTTCAGAACAACAACAGTTAAAGATCTTTTATAGAGGCCTTGATGGAGTTTCGAGAGAGAAGTTGGATACGCTATGTGGAGCAGGTTTTCTTCAAGTTCAACCTGCTCATGCCAAGATCATCTTAGAGAGAACAGTTAAGAATGAAGTTGGGTGGAGCTCAGTGAGAACACCAGTTAAGGGAGTAAATAATGTTGACATGGAAGAGAAATTTGCTACGTTTGAGAATAAGATCCAGAATACTATAGAGCAACAATTGAAGCAGCTTACTCTAGCTGTGAAAGAAGGATTTTCGGGTAAGAAGGTAGCTGTGCATGCTGCACAAGAGGTGTATATGTGTTCGATTTGTAAGGTAGATGATCATGATGAGGAAAGTTGTCCGAATAACCAAGAATCAGTGAATTTTATGTCCAATAGAGGTAATTTCAATTCAAGTGGTAATGGATATCAGCCTAACAGAAACCATCCTGGGTTTCAATATTCAAATCCTAATGGAGCAGCCAATCCTACTTACGCGTATCAGCCGCGTCCTCAAGGCAACAACTATAATCCAAGACCACATAACAATCATCAAGGAGGACAGAATCAAAACAATTATGTGCAAAGACAAGCTCCTCAGAATACCTACGATGAGAATTTAAACCAGAAAGCTCTACCTGCCCATCCACAAGAAGGAGTAATTACCCTTCAGAAAACCGTTGAAAATTTGATTGCTCTTCAAACACAAGCTTTGGAACGTCAGAACGCAGCTGAAGCGAATATGAAGATTTTCCAGAATCAGCTAAGTCAAATTAATAAACAGTTGAATCAGCGTCCACAAGGGCAACTTCCTAGCGATACGGAAAATCCAACACAACATGAAGATTGCAAGGCTGTTACATTAAGAAGTGGTAAGAACCTTCCTCCACCTCCTTTTCCCGTTATGAAAGAGAAAGAAGTTCCAAGAAAAGAAAAGGAAGTGGGTGAGAAAGAGAATGAGAAAGATAGTGAGGTTGAAGAGATAGAAAGACCAAGAGAAATTCCGAAAAAGAGAGATGAAATTGTAAGCAATCGCCCTCCACCACCGTTTCCATCGCGAGTTCAGAAAAAGGGTGATATGGGTGATTTTCAGAAATTCTTCAATAGAGTGAGGGGTTTGAGTATTAATATTCCGTTACTTGAGGCAATTCGAGATATTCCTAAGTATACGAAGTTTTTGAAGAGGGCCCTCACTAATAAAAGGCCCTACTGTGATAATGAGATGATTGGCCTTCCTGAAGAGTGTAGTGCGATTTGCCAGAGCAAATTACCTCCGAAGTTAGTTGACCCGGGGAGTTTCACGATTCCCATATCGATTGGAGAAGAATGGAAAGGAAAGGCGCTATGCGATTTAGGGGCAAGCATCAACTTGATGCCTAAGTCAGTCTTTGATAAGCTTAAAATTGGAAATGCAAGACCCACCTCTATGGTCTTGCAAATGGCGGACAGGTCTCTTGCTCATCCTGAAGGCCGTATTGAGGATGTCCTTGTTAAGGCAGGTACACTTATATTTCCTGTTGATTTCGTAATTCTTGAATACAATGCAGATAGAAATGTCCCCATTATTTTGGGTAGACCCTTCCTAGCTACAGGGAGGACATTGATCGATGTAGAGAATGGCGAATTAACGATGAGGATACAAGATGAGGAAGTGAAATTCAATGTATTTCGAGCTATGAAATTCCCAGATTCTCAGGAAGATTGCTTCAGAATGGATGTAGTAGAGCAAGCATCGCAAGAGGTATTTAATTGTTTAAATTTTGATGATATCTTGCAGGCTGCTTTGACATTAGATTCACCTGAGATGATGGAGGAGCTTACAGAAACAGTGGCAGCTCTCAATTCTGAAAATCCAAAGTATAGGCGTCTTGCCTATGAACCTGTGAGAGAACCGGGGGAGATTATTCCTAAAAAGAAGCCTTCAATTGAATCTCCTCCGGAGTTGGAAGAAAAACCATTGCCAGCACACTTGAGGTATGCTTATTTGGGTACTAATGAAACTCTACCTGTTATTGTTTCAGCTAATTTAACAGGTCCTCAAGAAGATAAACTGTTGCGTGTGTTAAGAGCCAACAAAGAAGCAATAGGCTGGACAATTGCTGATATCAAAGGCATTAGTCCATCCTATTGTCAACACAAAATCATACTAGAAGATGTTAATGCACGCTCAGTTGAAGGTCAGAGAAGATTAATGCCAGCCATGAAGGATGTGGTGAATAAGGAGGTGATTAAGCTTTTAGATGCGGGGATTATTTATCCCATTTCGAGTAGTGAATGGGTGAGTCCAGTTCAGTGTGTACCGAAGAAAGGAGGAATTACAACAGTTCTTAATGATAAAAATGAGGCGATTCCTTCAAGAACGGTGGTAGGTTGGAGAGTTTGCATGGATTACAGAAAGCTGAACAAGGCCACCAGAAAAGATCATTTCCCTTTGCCCTTCATTGATCAGATGTTAGACAAATTAGCCGGAAGGGAATATTACTGTTTCTTGGATGGTTACTCCGGGTACAATCAGATTTACGTGGCTCCAGAAGATCAACATAAGACTACCTTTACATGCCCATTTGGTACTTTTGCATATCGCAGAATGCCATTTGGGTTGTGTAACGCTCCCGCTACTTTTCAAAGGTGTATGATGGCCATCTTCTGGGACATGATAGATAATTTCCTTGAAGTGTTCATGGATGATTTCTCCGTGTTTGGTGATGATTTTGATATATGTTTGGATAACTTGGAGAAAGTGTTAGTGAGATGCAAGGAAACAGATTTGGTGCTCAACTGGGAGAAGTGTCACTTCATGGTTCGCGAAGGTATTGTTCTGGGTCACAAAGTTTCGAGTGTTGGTTTAGAAGTTGATAGAGCAAAGATAGAGGTAATTAAAACTCTTCCCCCTCCTGTTTCTGTTAAAGGGGTAAGGAGTTTTCTTGGCCATGCTGGCTTTTATAGGCGTTTTATTAAAGATTTTTCTAAGATTGCTAAACCGTTATGCAACTTACTCGAAAAGGATTGCAAATTTCTTTTTGATGAAGCTTGTTTAACGGCCTTCAAAGCAATCAAAGAAAAGCTTATTTCTGCTCCTATAGTGTTACCTCCAGATTGGAATTTACCGTTTGAGGTTATGTGTGATGCGAGTGATTTGTGTATGGGAGCTGTATTAGGACAGAGGAAAGAGAAAGTCTTTCATTCTATTTACTATGCTAGTAAAACTTTTAGTGGTGCTCAGATTAATTACACAGTTACAGAAAAAGAGTTGCTAGCAGTTGTCTATTCGTTTGATAAATTTCGCTCTTATCTTCTTGGAGCGAAAGTTATTGTTTATACAGATCATTCCGCGATCAGATTTCTTATGGAGAAGAAAGATGCGAAACCAAGGTTAATCAGATGGGTGTTATTGCTTCAAGAGTTCGATTTAGAGATCAAAGATAGAAAGGGTTGTGAGAATCAGGTTGCAGATCATCTATCGAGGTTAGAGGGTTCAGAGTTGAATAGTGGTACTGAAGCAGTTAGAGAAGCCTTCCCTGATGAGAATTTGTTCGTTGTTCGAGATTATGAAGCTCCGTGGTATGCAGATATAGCTAATTTAGTGGTGAGTGGTGTTTTCCCTGAAGGTTCTACCTATCAAGAAAGAAAGAGATTAGCTCATCGTGCTAGACAGTTCTTTTGGGAGGATCCTTTCCTCTACAAAGTTTGTGCTGATCAAATGATACGAAGATGTGTAGCGAGGGAAGAAACACAAGCCATTATAGCTGGGTGCCATGATTCATTATATGGAGGACATTTCAAGGGAGATAGAACTGCTGCTAAGGTATTCCAATCAGGTTTTTACTGGCCTTCTGTTATTAAAGATTGTCATGAATATGTTAAGAAATGTACGAGATGCCAGTTTACCGGAAACATATCTAAGAGGGATGAGATGCCGCGTAATAATGTGTTAGAGGTTGAGATATTCGATGTGTGGGGCATAGACTTTATGGGTCCTTTCGTTCCTTCAAATGGTAACCTCTATATCTTATTGGCTGTTGATTATGTGTCTAAGTGGGTAGAAGCGGTGGCTTTACCTACTAATGATTCACGAGTGGTGATTAAGTTCTTGAAGTCACATATTTTCACTAGACATGGCACACCTAGAGTGATTATTAGCGATGGAGGTACTCATTTCGTTAATAAATATCTGAAGACTATTCTAGAGAAATATGGAGTTAGACACCGTGTATCTACTGCATATCATCCACAATCCAATGGTCAAGCTGAAGTTTCGAATCGTGAAGTCAAATCAATCCTAGAGAAAACCGTTGGTCCTACAAGAAAAGATTGGTCAATTAAGTTAGATGATGCGTTGTGGGCCTATCGTACTGCGTTTAAAACTCCAGTTGGTGCATCTCCATATCGTATGGTGTATGGTAAGGCTTGTCACTTACCTTTAGAGCTTGAAATGGGTGCCTATTGGGCGATTGCGCAGTTGAACTTAGATCCTATCTTAGCCGGAAAGAATCGTATGATGAAGCTCAATGAACTTGACGAATTCCGATTGCATGCTTATGAAAATGCCAAACTTTACAAAGAAAATACAAAGAAATGGCATGACAATCGGATTCGTCCAAAGAACTTTGAAGTGGGGCAAAAAGTATTAAAGTATAATTCAAAGTTCAGCAATTTTCCGGGTAAGTTAAGATCTAAGTGGTCAGGTCCATACATAGTGACCAAAGTTACACCTCATGGGGTGATAGAAATAGAACATCCGCTAGAGAACCGTACCTTTATGGTTAACGGTCACAGATTAAAGATATACCATGGAGGTGAAGATACCAATCGCTCGGAAGATCCACATCCCGGGGAGGTCATGTATCTCCTCGAGAATCCTTAGAAGCGTGAGGTAACCCGTCGAGCTTAACGACGTTAAACAAAAGCCAATTACTTGTATATTAGCTGAGTTTTTACATTTTTGCAATTTAGATTAGTTTGATTTTCGTAATTTTATTGTTTTTATTAAGAAATGAGGAAGGGTAGTTGTTTTTGATGATTTCAGGGGTAAAAAGGACTTGAGTTTGGGGTCGATTTGGCGAAAACAGAAGAAAAATTGGTTGGATGACCAGGAGAAACCGGGAACCCGGTTTCGCAAAACCGGGAACCCGGTTTTGGAGCTGGTACCAACCATTTTAACGCAACACTTGGCGTTTTGGGGTAATATCACAGCGTTGGAACCGGGAACCCGCATTTGGCGAAACCGGGTACCCGGTTTTGGTGCTGTGATTTCTGAAAATCTCTGACCCAGCGTTTTGGTGGATTGCGTTTTCGTGCGTTTTGATTCGCGCCATCGACACAAATCCGGGTACCCGCATTTGGCAGAACCGGGTACCCGGTTTCGGAGCTGCTGTTGGTGAAATTTTCTGGTCCAGCGTTTCAGGGTGCTGCGTTTTGGCGCGTTTTCATTCGCGCCATCGAGAAAATCCGGGAACCCGCATTCCACAGAACCGGGTACCCGGTTTCGGCGAAGAAAATCCCTGACCCCGCGTCTTGGGGTCCAGCGTTTTGGTGCGTTTTGAAAAAAAAAAAAAAAAAAAAAAAAAAAAAAAAAAAAAAAAAGGAAAAGAAAAAAAAAAAATTTAAGTATTTTTTTCCGCGCCGTCACAGCGTCGCGGAACCGGGAACCCGGTTTGCCAAAACCGGGAACCCGGTTTTCGAAGCTGTGATGTCGGTTTTGAGGGGTTTAACCTAGTTTTCTTGGCCTCCTTTGCAAGTATTTACCTAAAACGCACCAATAGCCTCCCTACCTCCGAAATTCATCTACCAAAACACTATATATCATCAAATCCTACCCTCTTTCACCACAAAAACATAAGATCAACTCACATCCTCTCCAAAATAACATCAAATCCTTAGTTTTTCCCAAGATTCTTCTTCACCCAATTCCTTAAATTAAACCCAGTTCTTTCTTCTCACATACAAATTAACCAAGACCCATCTCATATTTCACCTAGTTCTTAAATTCTTAAACCTCAAAACATCAAAATTCTAAACTTTTCTCTAAGTTTCTCATTATTTGAAGTTTTGAGTTTGGGGTGAAAAGAGATGACTAACAGAACCGGTGATTTCCGAAGAACTGCTCCTAGAAGAAAGACCACCATTGGTGGTTCTCAAGAACAAGCTATTGAGATTCCTGATTCGCGTCCTAAACGAATAATTGACGAAGTTAAGCTTGATTCTAACAGAAAAGAAATCACAGGTCTAAAGAGAAGATTGATTGATGAGATTGAAAGTGAGAAGGAACCAGAAGAGGAAATTGCGAAGAACATTGAGAAGGAAACTGAACAAGAGATTCCGGAAGCACCCGTTACGAAACCTCCGCGTATGAAGATGTGGGCCCACAAGCCTAAGAGGGTTTACACTTGTTGGAATACTCAGGTTCGTGAAAGAATTGAATTTTTTGAAATTTGGTGAGGAGACGAATTTTCCTAAGGGTATTATGAGTAGTGATTACAAGGAATATGCTGTGACATGTGCTAAGTTTGGTTGGAAGGCGTTACAAGAAAGGAAGCTTGAGTTTATTCCTACTTTTGTGCGAGAATTTTACGAAGGTTTAGCTACCTCCCATGATGCATTTGATATCCGCAAAAAGGTAGTTCCTTTCTCTATTGAACGTATTCGGAAATCATTGAAACTACCCAACTTTTCTGGAACATGCCCCTTCCAAGAAACTCTTAATGACCCTTCTTTTGATTTTGAATCCCTTTGGGGGACCGTGCTTGTTGATGGGACTAGCCCAATTCCTGAAGGTGAAAGGTATCCTGGACAGTTTTACAGCAGTAGTTTGACACCTCGTGCTAAGGTTTGGTCTCGTTTCATAATACCCACTTTCTTTGGTATTAAACACACTTCCGAGTTGAAGAAAGAGCACATATTTGTTATTAAGTGTATTTTGGAGGAGAAACCATTTGATGTTGCTAAGATCATTTATGATACAATCATGGAGTTCGCGAAATCACCAATGAAACAACAAAATCTGAAGTTTCCTTGTACTATTACTCAGTTGTGTCTAGACGCAAAGATTCCGCGTAGGGACGCAGATATTGATACTGTTTCAGTTGGTGTGAGTATAGCTTTGAGCACAATCAAGAACATCCATGAAGAAGCAACGCGAACTACAAGAAGTCCTAGAACTCCTCAATCAAAGAAAGCGAAAACTGTACCTGAGTTGGAATCGAAGATTCAGGTGTTGGAAGAGAATCAGGAGAGGATGATTGCTACCTTGGGAAACGTTACAAAAGAATTGGACCTGCTTCGAAATTTAATCCTAGGCGTAAATACACTTCAAAACGCGGTTTATGATGCTGTTACGCGAGATAAAGGTCCAGAACGCAACACCGATAACCAGCCTCGCGCTGGTTAAGATACGTTTTCTAAACTTTCCTCTTAGTGTATATTAGTTTAAATGCTTTATTGAGTCTTTTCGAGTCGTGGGGACACGGCTCATTTTTGAGTTTGGGGTGGGGTTCGTTGCCTCATCCCAATTTTTATGTGTTATTTGCTTTATTTGCTTTCAATAAAAGAATTTTCGGAGTTGCGTTTGACTATAGAAATTTTTAAATATCCCTTTAAGCATACTTTTGATAAATCTATGATAGTAAATAGTGGACTTTAGGGATTGATATAAAACGCACTTACAATTGCATGCGAACATAGGTAATTGATAGGAAAAATTAATTAACAATGCAAATGAAGTAAGCTTGTACTCAAGGAATATGTTTGGTGTGTAGAACGTGAAATCCTAATTAGTAGAGAACCCACCTAGATATGAACTAAAGACAAGCTATGTACTTAGGAAAATGATAGGGGCAGTTCTTTGTTAGCCATTTGTGCCTTTTTAGCCTTCTATCCCTTGTATTAATTATTATCCGTCTTAGCCCACTTTGAGCCTTTAGCCTTTTCTTTGTAGCCACGATATAAGCCATTATCCCTTAGATTATTAGGCATGACCATATGACCCGCACTTGAATCACAATCCTGAGACATGTCTCGAGCTTGAGTTTGGGGTGGTGGGACCACATATGGGGAATTAAATGGGTAGGGATCGATGTGCTTTGTATTGTAGCACAATTGCAGATGATATATACTTGTAACCCTTTGCCGGGAATGAAGAAAAATGAAAAAGAAAGAAAAAAATGAAAAAAATTGAAAAATCATACAGTAGGAACCGGGGACCCGGATTCTTCAAAACCGGGTACCCGGTTTACTTCTGTACAAAAAAAAAAAGAGAAAAGAAAAGAAAAAGAAAAATATGAATGAATAAAACATCCGGCAAAGTGGAATTTTCTGAAAATCATCTTGTTTATAGTGGGTAGACATGGGACGCTAAATTGTTGCGTATATGGGTGAGTGAGAACATCTTTTTGAGCGTTAACTCAAGCTCGAGGACATTGTTGATGGTAAGTGAGGAGAGAGCCAAAAGCTCACTTCAAATTTACCAAATATACATCCACACCGTCCTTAAGCCATTATTATAACCGTAAAGACCTCGTGATTCCTAAGTGCATAGTGAATTTATAATTCTGTTGATAGGGAATACACTAGGTGGAGCGTTCAAAGCGAGTTAGGATTAATGACCACCCTATAGCCATCATACAGAGATGAGTACAAGTGTAACCTTCAAGCATTGCGACTTTAATTTTATGATTGAGATTATTTATGTTTGATGTTGCATGATTAGTGTATGTGTATATTAGTTCCTAGAGTTTGTTATATGAGATTTATTTTGAGAATTGCTTTAGGGTTTATTTGCTAGCTTCTATGTGTTTATGCGTTTACTTCTACCCCTTTGTTTTGTTTTACTTTGTCGGGACGACAAAGGTTTGAGTTGGGGGTCTTGATGTCTCCCTAATTGTTCTTATTTTAGACCCTTGGGAGACATCATTTTTGGTGTTTATTTGATTAATATGATAGACTTTTGGACTAAATTTGCAATAATCCGGAATTACCTTTTTACTTCTAGCATTTTTAATTTATTAAACTTTTGCGCGTAATATTGGTATTTTTAGTGTAAAGTTTACAGGTTTTAGATGTTAGCTAGGAGAGGAATCCGAGGAGAAGGTCAAAGATCGTGAATTAGAGTCAAGACTTGAAGACAAATCCCGAAGATATTATTTTTAGAGCTGAAAATCCACTTTCCAGGCCATAGATTTCTGATTTCGAGGCGCTTAAGCGATGATTTAGCCGCTGACCTGTGAAGAGAAATCATTCCTTATCGAGTTACGGAACTTTAGCAACTGGAATGAGGTCAATCGGAGTTGTAACGCATCGGGAAAAGCTGTTTTAGTGAAGGCCTATCATCAGTTACGGGATTTTGGGCTTAGAAAGTGGGCTTGGACATTTAATTAGGCTTTTAATTTCTGGTCCAAGCCCTAGTCCGAATTTTTACTTATAAAAGGAGGTCTGGACTTCTATTTTTCACACAATTCACTTTCCACAAGATTAAAAACACCAGAGAAGCTACAGCAGGAAGAAAGGAGAAGCTACAAGAGCTGGAGTGGGTCTATAGCTCCGTTCGTAGTCATTCTGATTCCGAAAATTAGGTTTTTCTTATATTTTAATTTTGTAACGAATATGAATTCCATTTCTTTTTATTTTGTTTTTAATTTTAATATGAGCTAAATTTCCATTAGTGCTTGAGAACAAAACAATGGGTGAATCTTGATTTTATTATTATAACGAATGTTGAATTTGGGTTTTTATTGAATTAAATTAAATTAGGGCTTTTACTCTTTTCGACAATTTGTGAATGTTTACTGATTTTAGAGTCGCGAACTAAAATTAGGTATTAGTATCTAAGCTATTCCATATATGTGGCGTATGGATCATCCTGACGGGGGGTTTAGGTACAGAAATAATTGTTCAATCTAGGATAAAAACTATTGATTCTGACGAACTTAGTTAATCCTAGGGCCGAAGTGGTAATAAATCTTAATCATCCAACGGTGGATCATATTTACCCTGACGGGACTAGTGACACTTTAGGATTGCCTTATAGTCCACCCTGACGGGGGTATAAGGATATTAGAATCCCGACCATTGTAATTGACTGATTTAACCCTTAAACAACATAAGTTAGAAAGTAAAATTAGGAGGATCCTTGCGTTCTCAAGTACTACATCTCATATTGCGTTTTCATACATTTTACTTGCGTCTTATCTTTTACTTGCATTATTATTTTATCTTTCATTTAGTTATAATAAACAAAACCAAAACAAACAATTTATTGTCTTTTATTTTCATAAGTGCATCAATCGCTATTTGCATAAACATTGTGATCAACCATCCGTCCTTGGAACGAATCTGATTATCAGAATTACTACTTGGGACAACCGTACACTTGCGGTTGTGGTTCGATTATTATTTGCATTTATTTAGAACACACAAAGGACCACCAGTACGCTTAGAGGATTTCCTGATCCAAAACCTGTTGCAAGCCTAACCAAAACCTAAGAAATAATCGTCACAACAATGGTTGAGGCATACTTGGTGGAGAAAAAAAAACGAATGGATTATTGACACCTGGGTTTCACGATAATTTTGTGCAAACAAAATCATGTTCAATAAGTTTGAGGAAGTAATCAATGGTGAATGCGTGTACCTTGGTGACTCATCCAGTGTGAAGAGATTTGTTTTTTGTTCGAATGCAAGTGTGAAGAGATGAGTGTTAGGTTTTATGTTGCATTGTCTTTCAACCTCTAATTTTTCTTTTCTTAAGAGTCACTTTGGACTCGGAGTAAATGACTCTAATGAGATTAGATCACAGGACCTCTGGGTCTCTGCGGAATAACCTAACCACTAGGCTAATTATCGATCTCACTCTTTTTTAATTTATACAACAACTAATACTTAATTAGGAAAAGACAAAAGCGCAATCCTCCTATGCGACAACATATTACTTAAGAAGTTAAAAGCGTTTCAATCTTTTTTAGTACAGTTGTATCCTAAGCCAATAGGAAAGACATCCTATTAACTCCCATCATAAGATTGTTACAACAATTTTAAGTATCATCTAAACGCATGTATCTCTCGTTAGTAGATGCGCAAGGTCATTAGTTGGACATATATGGCAGTCGTCTCAAATTAGTACTTAGTGATACATGACAAGACCTTCGATCATTTCCATACTAGCAGTAGAATCTCTTCTCTCTTCTTCAGTTAATTCCTCCCATCTTTTGCTCGAAAAACTAATTTGTTTAGATCGAATTGAAGAAGAAGCAATAGAATTTTGAATTTTACTGATTTGATCTTCAGGATCAGTAGTCTCTTCAGCTGCAGATATTCTCTTCGTCTCCTCGGCTGTGCCCCATAAAACTACATATAGCCCAGCAATGATTACAATTGCTCCGAGCACACTGTCCATGGAAAAATTCGAATTTAAGTGACAAAATACTAAAAACTAAATTTAAAGAATCTTCTTGAAGGATCTACATACCTTCCCAAGTGTAATTGCTCTTCCATGAATAAAGATCCAGCAATAGCCACGAGTATAAGAAGAAGAGGATTAAATACGGATGCAAATAATGGACCTTTCACACGTACAACCATGGCCACCAATGTGAACATTATACCCGAACCGAAAATTCCCTACAAATACATTTCATCAAACCCTAGATTAATTAACTTTATATATATAAATCTAGAATAGATACAATAAACTGAATTAGCTAGTGCTTACACTGAAAGCAACTGTAAAGAGTCTAATATCCCATCCTAATTTCCATTGATTTATATCTCTCTCAGTGCAAAGCGCAACTACAACACCTAGACAAAATGCTGAACAAGTCATCATAGCTGTGAACGAGTAAGGGCACGGATACTTGGGCCCCACCTTCGCTTGAAGAATCAACCACAATGAATAAGACACACAAGCTAATAGCGCTAGGGTTATACCAAGCGCGAAGTTTCCACCACTCGTGGCTGCTGAGGTGGCAGCATGATGTGAACTCGTCAATTCCAAAAGGTTAATGTTTGTTTGCCATAGGTCAATGTTAGGACCTTTATAGAATGTAAACAGCATTGCTCCACCTATTCCAATTACTGTTCCTGCCACCTTTGCTTTACCAGATGGGTATTTCCATCCTAGTTTCTCTAACCTGGGAATTAATAGTGAACAAATTTTGAGTAATGTTGATTAGTACTTGTGATGTTATATAGGTACACAGTTTTAAGGATTTGATGTTACGTACCCAAGGATAACAGCTACTATAAAGGTCATGGCAGGTGCGAGATTTGTCATAGCTGAGGCAAATGTTGCTGAGGTAAATACTAAACTCAGCAAGTACAAATTTTGTCCTAGAGCTCCTCTGAAATACACAAATTATCATTAACGTCAGAATTCTCAGAAACATTAATTACATCATTGGTCCCTCCCTGTGTTATATACTCAAAATAGCCAAATAATGTTTCAGAAAGAGCATATTGCAAATCTATCGTAAGTCGTAAACCACTCCATAAAATAACAAAAGGGTACATTTGCTATTTTTAGAATAACATAAGAATATATATGCTATTTTTAGAATAATAAAATGGGTATATTCGCTATTTTAACTCTGTAATACTCTACAAATTAATAAATGATGCATTTAAAGCTTAACAACTTTACAGACAGCACCAACAATTAAAGATACACATGTCACGTTAAAGTAACAAAAGCAAGTGATTCTTTTTTTTGGTAAGCAAAGCAAGTAAAAATATTGCAGGGCTATTTAATGAAGTTACGTGTTATACAGTTGAGTTGACCAACCTATCCTTCGTCCTCACAATTAATTCATGCACTTCGTCTAAAAGTTTAATTGAATACATCTTAGAATAATTTAATTACAATTTCTTATAACAAATTCTTTCCTATGCAAATACGTTATCGAACTTTGGTATTTAATTAACATTAGGTGACCATCTATTCTAAACGTTTAAATGATTAAAGAACGTATATGAAAGGTATCTGGAGTCTGGACTCACCCAAATAACCCACAAAGGACAGCATAGAACACTACTGTCCAAGTTAGCTTTGGCCGCTTTTTCCTGAAATGAACAACAATCAATTAAATTCCAAGAGCTTGGTTTATTTAAATATAGATAAATATTTTTGTCTAATAATAAAAGATAAAATATAATACATGGTCCAACAAATTACTTCGACCTAGAAAAAATTATTTCATTGATGATAATACTACGTTAGCTAAGACGACATAAAAAAATTAGGGAGAATACATTAATCCGAAATAAGTGGATTTCAAATTAAATTTATTCTTTCTTTTACGATTTATATTATGATCAATATATAATTACTACTAAGTTGCAATAACTAATAACATTAAATAACAAAAATAGATCATGCTAACAAAATTAAACAGGACTAATTTGAAACAAGATCGCTTGCAAAATGGTCCCTTAGGCCAAAATCATCGAAGCTAGTATTCATTTGGGATTGTTCTTCGTTGAAAAAATTACCTTTCCATGATGTATGAAAGAGGAACCATGAAACAAGCTCCAAATAAAAACCTATAAGCGACCAAAATTCGCAAGTTCATCCCATCATTAGCTGCCAATTTAAACAATATATTTACTAGAGTAAATATACATTGCGCTAGCACCATCAACAACGTGGGCTTCAATTCCTGTAAAATCTTGCATGCTTTTTCCTTCGTCACCATTCCAAGAAATATATATGTATTATATTATATATGATCTATATATTATAAATATATACAATCCCTCTTTAAAACCCTTTTGAACAATAGGTTCAAAGAGGGAATTAAAGAAATGTTGGAGCTGAGAAAGAAAAGTTCAAGAATGTGTATGATTTTATAGCAAATATTTATTTCTGAGGATTGAGAAAACAGAAAGTAGCTGTGTTCTAAAAAGAGAGAGAAACTGCGAAAAAATAGTGGTTTTGCCGTTTGTTATTCAATGGTATAGAGATTGTATCGTGTACGTCCACTTGGCTTTAAGCTGAAAAATAGTTGAGCATTTATGTTCGAAGTACCCTTCGAGAAATGATATAGTAGTAGGTCTATTTATTATAAAAAGAAAATTCGTCCATTATATTACCTAGCTAATCGTTACCATGACACATATTTATGTTTTGAATTAAAAAGTAATTATAAATAACTTTTAATTAATCTACTGTTTGAATCCGAAATTTTTGATTTTTGAGTCTTCTAATCTAAAAGTTCCAATTTCCAAACAGATTTATAATATTTTAATTTTCAATTTTTCCAAAAAAATTAGATCAGACTAGAACTATATATAAAGTTTCGAAATTTTTTATTTTCCAATCTGATTTTTGTTTCCGATTTGTATTTACATTTTCTTTTTCTGATTTTACATTCTACTTATTATTATTTACGGTATATTTCTTGAGCCTTATTTAGCATTGTTTTTGCACTTTATCTAATCACTTATATGAAGTTAATTTGTAACATCATGTTACAAAAGTTGATTAAAATGTGCAGGTCTTATGTTGCTTGCAAAGGGTCATGGCAAGATTTTTTTGGAACAAAATTGCAAGATCATTTCGAATTCTGAGGCTTTTTGCAGTTTTTGTTAAGTTTTTTATGTAATTGTGTTTTTCTCTATTTGCGAGAATAACTCCTTGTATTTGGAGGATGTTGAGTTTCATATATGTATGTATGTTTTTTCCGAACTAAAAAAAGTGTGCTTTCTTTACATTGAGAGCATGCATGTGTTTTCTGATAAAAAGTGATGCATGCTTGGAGAAAATTAAAATTTATCTTACTGTAATCATCAACACCATAAAAAGTAAACAATGGTTTGACAGCTACACTAGTTAAATTTATTTCTTGATAATTGTTGTTAATTGACCCAAGTACTTAGGGCTGTAATCGAGCTGAGCCGAGCCGATCCGATCCGAATACTAGATGCACAGGCTTGTTTGTTTAATTTCTCGAGCCGAGCCGAGCTCAAATTTAAACGAGCCGGGCCAAGCTGAGCTCAAATTTTGACGAGCCGAGCTCGAGCTTCCAACGATTCAAATCAGAAATGTTAGAACTTGTTTGTTTAACTTATAGAACAGGCATTTTTTAGAGTCGAGCAAGAGTTTCTCAAGAACAATTAGTTTTTTATGGTTGAAATAGGAGTTTCATGGACGGTTGGTATATGATGGAGTGTGTGGTATGAAAATATGAAACATAACATTAATGAAAATATAATTGTCTAAAGAAATTAAAAATATACGATTTGATATTGAAGGTTTAATAATATATTTATAAGTAGATAATATATTAATTTATAATTTTTATAATTATAAACGAGCTCACGAGCCGAGCTCGAGCAGGCTCGTTTATTTATCGAGCTTGAAATGAAGCTTGAGCTTGAGCTTGTTTATATTCGAGCCGATCTGGAACGAGTTTTTCTCCGAGCCGAGCTCGAGCTGCTCGCGAGCGGCTTGGTTCATTTACAACCCTACAAGTACTATATAGGCAGGTTGGTCTATTTTTGAAATTTTCGACTTTCAACCTAGCAACCTCTGAACCAAAAGTTTCAAATTTTAGCACCAAAATTTTCGAATTTCCGGTAAATTTCAAAATTCCAAAATTGGAATTCTTCTTTCCTGTTCCAAAAATTTCGGATCAGGATCGGAATAGAAAAATCTATTCCGGAAAAATCATTTTTTTTCAAAAAGACACTATTTCCGATCTATTTCGTCGCACCCCTACACATGTCTTGTTATTATAATTAATAATTACAAATACTGGACCATCTAATATTGAAGGAAAATATTACCCTTTAAACTTCAAGAGATAAAATACTCGGTTTCAGTTAGGGGTTCGTCTACTTCTTTTAGTATCACGTGACTTTTATATCCTTCACTTAATTCTTAGTGTATATACTATTTGTTTTCAATTTTTTTCTATATTTAGCTACGATTTCTTTTACACTTTTTTTAAGGTGATTGACTGACAGAGTCCACAGACTATTGTCAGTTGCCCATCAGGTCCAACCCACCCAAGAATTCTGAATTACCCTTTTATACCAATTAATAGCTATTGACTTACCAAAATGAAATTCCCTGATTCCATGCAAAAAATCAAATGATTGATTTTTGGTTATTTTAACTTATCTTCTATTAGTTGTCAGATCATGTTGTTCCTTGAAATCGTATCTGTATAAAAATGAAGTGTCAGAATACATTTGTATATGTGATGTGAGTGGTGGTGGATACGTGTAAAAATGTCGAGTTGAGTGTGTTAAATGGTGAGTTACAATTTTTGTTATGTTGTGTGAGAAACGTGATTGTCGGTGTGTTAGTGTAATTTGGGTGGTGTGTTAGTCAAAATCAATGGTGTAGATTGTAATTGTTCGTATAGTAATAAATAGTGGCGGGTAATGATTGCAATTTGGTGGTGTGAATATAAAAAAAAAAATGGGTTGTGTGTCAACCTAAAATAGTAGAAAACAAGTAGTTGGGTTATGCGTGTTATTGTGATGGTGTGACTGTTTAAAATTGTTGGTTTATGTAATAACAACATGTAACAAACTAAGGGTAGATTAAGCTGATTATTAATAAAAAAAATCACACAATGTTATTGAAAAATGCAAAACCATATTAAATTGTATCTTGTAACAAGAATTATCTGTTTGGGTCGCTTATTCGACATCAAAACTGTTAAACAGAATACTAAACCTTAATCCAAAAAGTTAACTCTGGCGCATTGTAACAGCACACAAGCATTGACAAAAAGAGATTCTAAAACACGGAATACTACTCCATTACTGCAAATTCTCCAGCAACTCTAATCTTTTCTATAATCTCATTTGCCTCTTCTTTAGTCGCTCCTTGCTTAACTAAAATAGGTACCTTCTCAACTAGATCTTTAGCTTTCTTTAAACCCAGACTTGTAAAAGCTCGTACCTGTTTAATCACCTTGATTTTTGCAGCTGCATAAAATTTCATTTAATTCATACACGAAAAAGGACTCATATAACATTCTCTTATACACAAAATAGTGATCTATATGTGTATCAAATGATGATTTGTCACTTTGTTAAACTAAAAAACAAGATATTAGATTGGAAACATACCTTTGAATCGAATTGCGTTGTAATGTCTGCTGCAAAATGGTGGTGCCTCTGCTGGTGTGAATATCTTTGAGCGTGTATAAGTGTAACAAAGTTTCCATAATATTATCTATGATTAAGGGATTTATTAGATACACTACAAAAAATGGGATTCGTTACATAGCGATAAATATGGTAAAAATCAGATAAGATTGTTAAACGCATGGGTATGACTGGTATACATTTTATAAGTTGGACCATTTGAGGAAGAATTATCACGTTAGACCTGATGGGGGTGGGTTATTGGGTTTGTGGGCCTTTTAAGTTAATATCTCTTTTTATATCGTACGAGTCATGTGTCTCAAATACGTTTTAAATAGACAATCTAATCATCACTAAAAATTGTTTCCCTTTAACATCGCCCAGACTAAACAAAATATTTTTATTTAGGAGAATTAAGAAGGTTTGAATAGTGTTTTCGAAAAAAATCGACATAATTGTAGTTACATTCGTATATTATTTCAAAAATTGTACTACAACCCCTATTTTATGTAAAAATTACACTATAGGTCGTAAAAAAATCTTATAAATGAAGAAGACAAAAATTTATTCGATGGTTGATCTATAAATTTATCTACCAAATTCTATCTTTTATATTTTTATCCCGCGACTTTTAATTTAGGCTTTCGATATTTTAAATTATTGTATCAAATTTAAATTTATTTCAATGTTTGTAATTATTTGATCGACTTTTAGTTTACTTTATTTAAATCATATTATTATTTCAGATTAATATGTTTCGGAATTTGTTGTGATTTCATAAAAAATACAATCCTAAATAAAAAATAAATATAAACAATAATACGGAATTAAAATATAACAAAAAATGTATAAAATAAATAAATAGTTACTCGGTCTACAAGCAAACAAAAAACAAGAAGCTGTTTGTCGCAAATACTATACCAGCGACTAAAATAAGAAGCTATATGCGCAAATATTATACTGGCGACTAAAAACAATTGTCTCCCATGATAGGTTTTCCGGCGACGAATTTTTCCGTCGGCCATGACTGGTATTCCGGCGACAACTGACTTTTGTCACCTTAGATGCTATAATCCACAACGAAAATTGTCGTTGATAGTATAAAAGGCTCAAACACGATGACTTTCACAATTTGTCGCGAACGAAAATCTCTAACGACAAGATATTAGCGACAAAATAACGGCGACAACATTTAATCACGAATAACGAAATACGATCTTAGGCAATGAGGATGGTTAGAAATCTAATCATTTCTTGATTTTAGTTTTTGTTCCTACAACTTGAGATATTATGAAATATCTTGCATGACAAATTGTTTCTCTCTTTGATAAGCTATTACTTTGAGTAAGTAACATATTATTTATTTTTGTAATGGGAACAAAGAGAAGAAGGAACTAA
This sequence comes from Nemophila menziesii, assembly GCA_029959085.1. Classification (NCBI taxonomy): domain Eukaryota; kingdom Viridiplantae; phylum Streptophyta; class Magnoliopsida; order Boraginales; family Hydrophyllaceae; genus Nemophila; species Nemophila menziesii. The sequence goes on along the minus strand of JARWIR010000007.1, from coordinate 41,895,103 downwards.
ACAATAAAGAAATCAAACAAAGGATATGAAAGTCATATTAAACGATTTAACCAACAAAAGTATTATAACCCTAAGTAAGGGGTTTATCTCTCAATTTTGAAAACAATTAGGGCTAACGGGCAGGGGCTTTCGCGTTAGTGCCTTTATGTAGCATATACTAATTCTATTTTTTAGTCAAACGCATATAACAATTCTTGAAGGAGTCTCAGTCAATTAATTTTATACGAAATTTAAGGTTTCTAGAAGATTTTGTTTACCATGCATGGCATACGTTTCAAATTCTAACACATGGAAATATGGTAATTTGACACACATTAATTTTCTGCATGGAGACACCCTTGCGATGTTATTTGCCAATTGTCACCTGTCCTTCATCGTTATTGCTAGCTAGAGCCTGATGTCATGATAGTGTTGAAAACTATAAGAGGAGTTTAAGAGAGTTGAAATTTATTTTGACCACAAGTAAAATATCATCGTATTTGCGAATTGTTTCGAAATATGCGTTTTAATTAAACTTGACCACATTGACTTTCACAGTAATATGATATTCCTCCTGTCTATTTTTTTAAAACTTTTTGTGATATAAAGATTATGAAAAATATTAAATACATTATCTATTTATTACATTAACTCTATTTTTTGAAGTCGAAAATGAAATACATTAATTAAAATATTCTTACAAATTAGCCAATCCATATTGGACGAAAGTAACAATAAAGAAGGTTTGCTGATAGGAGAAGAAGAGTGAATCTCCAAATGCTAAACAAAGAGGCTCTAGGTTTTTGTTTAGCAACTCCATCAACATTCATGATTTTGGATCTCTTAACAAAATAGATTTTCAAGTTATACGAAACCTTACAATTTCTAAACTTTTTAACTAACACTCTAACAGTACTAGTTTGGAAACTTAAGTCGTTGCAAACAATTTCCACAAAGTCTGAAATAAAAGCACAAGCTGCATTCTTTCCTTTCTTTCCTCTAGCCTCTGCTTTGGTATCTGAATTAATTTTCAGATTCTTAGCATAGTCATCTACCATTCTTCCTGCCTCATGATCTGTAAAACAAAACAGTGAACATAAAGGTTGGAAAATACTAACTCCTGTCTTAACAAGATGATCAAGCCCTGCACCAATAAAAAGAATTAATGCATCAAAACAAATTAATTTGATCAAATTCCAACTTACAGCAACACAAAACTGCATTTTATCCTTTAAGTTAGAGGGATACTCTAATTTCAATATGTTCCAAATCAAACCAGACTTGATTTTAATAACTGTACCTAAGTGTGAAGGAAGGTTAACACCATATCTCTGTTTAGCCAAAAACATAAAGAATTTATCCCAAGAAAACGAAGTCAAATGAGCGCAACTAAGTCCAGAAAATCTGAATCTTTGAATTGGGATAGCACCATAGTTAACAGTACATAAAATTTCTTCAAAAATTCTGTTTGTAAAGTCTAAGCAATTGGTTTTAAAAACCAACTTAACCAAGTAAATATTAGTGTCGTTAGACCCCTTATTCACTTCACAAAACATAATCTTATGAATAGAAATAGCTAATAAGTTTTTAATAACCAAACTCATATGCTCTTTCTCAATCATATTAATACAATAGAACAAAGTCCAGGGATGTACCTGTCCACACATCAATGCTTTAACACACGCATTCTGCAGCCTAAACTTTTCAGCGAGTTGATGTAAACAACCATCAAGAGACAATTTATACTTATAGATTTCAAAAATTAAAGTTTTATCCTTATTTTTGAAATTTAAAAAATTATCTATAAAGTAATAAATACTAGCAGACATAAATAAAGAAATCCGAAATCTCACCAAGGGCTCATAAGGCCTGGGCTGTATTACTTGCAAGAATGGATCTGCACATCGAGATCCATATTTGCTCTAGGTCGGCAGCGTGAAGAAACTGGTGTCTCTGCTTCTTCGATGAAAGGGCTTGGAGCCGCTGCTGTTCCCTGATATGGGCTGTAGTAGGCCGTCCAAGGTTTGAAAGGTCCCAAGAAGATGGTCCATCGGTATAGGGCTTGTGTTGTGCAACGCGATAGTTGTTATGGGCTCGTATAGGGTTTGGACAGCCGTTTTTGGTTCAGGCTGTGAAAAGGATGGCACCGGTAAAAGATCGGCGGCCTGGCTGGAGAGGCTTAGTGATGAAGATGGAGGTGAGGACTTGATGAAAAGAAGAAGGGGGTTTGGATGGTTTAGTGATGGAAATAAAGGGTCGGTAGGGGCTTAGGTAGTTTGGTGGTGGTGGTGGAGGACCGGTAGCTTGGTGGGGTGAAGGAGATGACGGGGCTGTGAGGATGGTTGGGTTGGTAGGCTGGCCGTCTGTGGAGGCCAACGAAGGTGAAGGTTAGGTTTTTTTGATAAATGTGCTTGAGAGCACATTTTAAAATTTCTTATCTTTCCTAGAAAAACCAAACTACCTCATTAACTCTATTTATCAAGTATAGTATCATTTATCATATTCTTATTTTTAATTAATTAATTAAAAGTGATATTTTAAAAAATTAAAAAAAATATCTTGATAATTATAAAAGATAAAAAAAAAGTGGACGGAACGAGTAGTCATATTAGGTTATATAAGAAGGATAGACCATGGTTTAATGAAATAGTTTCAAAATAGTAAGCAATGGTACAGTATTTATCATTAAAGATGTGTCATTTAATAGATATGTAATTAGATAATGATATATTTACCTAAATTTTATACCATCCATTAGGTGTAAGAAAATAGATCGCTTGACCCGCATGACCCGTTTGGTCTGTACAAATCCGGCCTATTCGGCTTGTACCTGTGGGGTTTGGGTCTATACCGAATTTTAATTTTAGCAAAATCTACGGATTTTGGACCATAACCGGGTCTTATTATGATCAAAACCCACTTAACCTAGATCCGACCTGTTATATATATATATATATATATATGAGATAATTCCCAATTAATTACACTTCCTCACTTTTCATTCTCAAAAAAAAGGAAGGAGGAAATTACTTCCTACTTACTCACAAATTTTCAACTTAATTCTCAAATAAGCACATGGTCATATTTACCTTCCATTATTGCCCTTATATGTTTTTTTATTTCATTATATATTTATATATTTAATATCTGAATTTATTTTTTCATTTTTTTAAATATTTTTTTTTTAATTTTTTTTTTCCGAAAAAATATTTTTTTTTTCGAAATTTTTTTTTTCCAGATTTTTTTTTTTTTTTTTGGAATTTTTTTTTTTCGAATTTTTTTTTTTTTTTGAAATTTTTTTTTTTCGAAAAATATTTTTTTTTTTTTTTCGAAAAATATTTTCGAAGATTTTTTCATTAACACACAAGTCCATACTGTTTTGTGTTACGGTAACTCATACATCAAGCGATTGTGTGTTACATTAACACACAATCAGATGTTCAGACTATCTGTACACTATTATCTATTAATGTGTACAAATATTCTGTATATCTTATTCTGTGTTCCTGCAACACACAATTGTTATTTGTGTGTGTTTAAGCAACGCAAAACTGTAAATGATAAACGCATTGTGTGTCTTACCAACACAAAACCCATACTGTTGTGTGTTACTGTAACACATACTTTCAGCAATTGCGTGTTGCATGAACACATAATCAGCCTACATATACATTATTCTATACTTTAAATGATAAACGCATTGTGTGTCTTACCAACACAAAACCCATACTGTTGTGTGTTACTGTAACACATACTTTCAGCAATTGCGTGTTGCATGAACACATAATCAGCCTACATATACATTATTCTATACTTTGTGTACAAATATTCTGTCGGTCTGATTTTGTGTTCATGTATCACACAATTTGTTATTTATGTGTGTTTAAGCAACTCAATATTATACATATTGGGTGTTCATGCAACACACAACACATATGATTTTGTGTTACTTTAACACACAATTATCATGGAAAAAAAATTCCGGGGGAAAAAATCGACAAAAAAAAAATTCGAAAAAAAAATTTCCGAAAAAAAAAATATTTTTCGAAAAAAAAATATTTTTTGAAAAAAAAATATTTTTCGAAAAAAAAATATTTTTCGAAAAAAAAATATTTTTTGAAAAAAAAATATTTCGAAAAAAAAATATTTAAAAAAAAAAATCTGAAAAAAATAAATAAATATTAAACTATAATTAATAAAATATATAATTAAAGTAATTAATAATAGGTAGAAGGATATTTTGGTAATTGGATAATATTTTGTGCTTAATTGGGAATTAAGTTGAAGTTGTAATTAATAGGGAATACTTACCTTCTCCGCGTAATTAATTGGGCGTTGCCCCTATATATATATCTTTTTAAAAATATTTCTTATATATTATTACTATAAAATTGATGTTATAATTAGAATTATAAATTTCAACAAATTGACATAAGAACTTAAAAAATATTAACAGAATTAGTAAAAGGGGTTATTGTTGAAAACATCCTCCTTAAACTCTCTAATTGTTTTTTTATGCCTTCAATAATCTTATTTATAAAAAAATGCCTAATGAAATAATTATTTATAGAAAACATCCCCTTTATATTTTCTATACCTTTATTAATTCCATCACATGCGCGCGTCCGTGAAATTTTTTTAAAATCGTCATAACTAATTCAAAAAAAATCAGAAAATTAAAAAAAAAAAATTTTTGAATAAATCTAATTAATATTTACGTCTATGAATTTTTTTGATTTTTTTTAATTTTTTTAATTTTTTCGAATTTTTTTAATTTTTTTTTCGCAGACACGGAATTCCATGTTTTAAACATGGAATTCCATGTTTTAAACCGTGAAATAAACATGGAATTCCATGTTTTAAACATGGAATTTCGTGTCTGCGAAAAAAAAAATTAAAAAAATCAAAAAAAATCAAAAAATTCAGAAAATTCCGAAAAAAATCATAGATGTAAATATTAATTTGATTTATCCAAATATAATTTTTTTTGATTTTTTTGATTTTTTTTGAATTAGTTATGACGATTTTAAAAAAATTTCACGGACGCGCGCGCGTGTTTATTAGTTTTTTTCTTGTTTTTTAATTGTTAATTATAAGGGGGCTGTTTTCAATAAATATTTTTTTCTAGGCACCTTTTTCTAAATAAGTTTTTTAATAGGCATCAATCAACAATTGGCTCTTAGTAAAATATAAAGATACTAAAATTAATAAAATTAGTAAAATATTTAATAGGTCTGTGTATATTTATTAAATTTCTCTGTATTTACAGAATAAAACAAAAAATTTAAGCTCAATTAAGACAACATATACATATACTAAAATTTTAATAAATTGCCATATAAACCCTATGGTATTACAAAATGTCAAAATACCCCATGTGTAAAAATTGTGTAAGAGGCTCGAAACTCTTAATTGTCATTGCAATGTTCATAGTTTTATGGAATATCTGAATAGACTAATAAATTGTATAAAATATCTAGCTACAAATTCTAGGGCCGGTCCTAGGTATAGGCTCAGGAGGCAATCGCCTTGGGTTTCCAAAAATTTGGTATTTTTAAGGGCCTTTGGTTCGGAGAATTAAATATTTTTATGTATATATGTTATATATTTGAATTCAGCAAAATAGCATGAATCACAAGTTAAGTTATTGGTAAAATGGTATATTTTCTTACAAGAGATTCAAGATTCAAGTCTCGTCCTAAAATAATTTTTTTATAAATTTTTTCTCAATTTTATTTATAAATACTTTTAATGTAAATATATAGGGGCCCTATTATAAAATTTGTTTTGGATCTCAAATATGTCAAGACTGGCCCTAACAAATTCTTATATCATTTGGATTTAAGATTGTGTTTGATAAATTGTTATCAAACTTTTTACGATGACTGTACATATTTGCATTTTCATATGTTTCATTTTGATCTCCTGCCTATATGTATAGTGGAATTGATAAGGAGGAAAGTAGAAATATAGAAAAAAAAGGGGGCAATTACTAATTAATTACATGGAGAGTGTAAAAATTCCTAATTAATTACAATTTTAATTTAATTCCTACTTAAGTACAAAAAATGGAAGATTACAAAAATACCCATAGACAATTAATTAATTACTTTAATTATAATATTATTTATTTATTTATTTATTTATATCTTATTTTTTGAATTTTTTTTTCCGGATTTTTTTTTCAAAATAATTTTTTTCCCGAATTTTTAAATGTGTTTCATGAACACACAATTCTGAGATTACACACAAAATTGGAATAACCAAAATCAAGTTTTTTGTATTCCAAGAATACACAAATTTGAGTTTTATGTGTTCCATGAATACACAAATCTGAGATTTGTGTGTTGCAGTAACACACAATTTTACGATTTGTGTGTTAAAAAATACACAAAATTGGAACAAACAAAATCAAGTTTTGTAAATTTGATTTATATGTGTTCCATGAATACACAAATCAGAGACTTGTGTGTTCCAGGAATGCACAACCCTGAGACTTGTGTGTTCCAGGAACGCACAAAATCAAAGATTTGTGTGTTCCAGGAACGCACAAATCAGAGACTTGTGTGTTCCAGGAACGCACAATTCAGAGACTTGTGTGTTCCAGGAACGCACAATTCAGAGACTTGTGTGTTCCAAGCACAAATCAGAGACTTGTGTGTTCCAAGAACGCACAAATCAGAGACTTTTTTTTTTTGTTCGAAACATAATATATAGATAGATAAACGGACGATTACAAGACACTTACAAATTAACCTATCCCTATAGGCTCGTTATCAACTTGAAGAATACAAGACAACTGGGGAGGGATATTAGACTCCCAATTACCAAACAAAGTGCTCAACAGCTCGTGTTTGGCAACCCAGTCGGCTGCAAGATTTCTACTCCCAGGTATAAGAGTAAAACTAGGATTACATCGTTCCGCTGAATAGTAAATATTACAAAATAAGTTACGAATATAATGACAAGAAATAGTTTGACAAGAAGATAGGGCCTTCATGATCGTTTCATTGTCATTCTCGATAATAGTGCTACCAAAAGGGAACTTCAAGGCCAATTCAGTTGCTTTCAAAACTCCAGTTGCCTCTGCCTCTATCACCGACTCCGCTTCTATTTTCCAACTTTGTCCTGTTATAAAATCACCGTTAGTGTTTCTTACAATACAAGCAACTGCTGCTCCTTTATCAGAGAAAGCAGCATCACAGTTTATTTTAATTTTATTAGGGGGAGGTTTTTTCCATTTATCTTTAAATTTTATTCTTTTTTTATTATTATTCTTATTATTATTAATTTCTATATTTTTATTAAAATTTTCTCTAACCTCTTTGTCTTCCTCAAAGATATTTAGGTCATTAGGGTTAGAGATTTTATAGTACTCTTTCCAATTTTGTGTAGCCTTATTAATTGTTAACCAAGGGTCAAGCTTTTTATTATTATGAATAAAACTATTTCTATCTTTCCAAATTTGCCAGCAAATTGTGCATATAAGTTCAAGTATTCTAGCATTTTTTTTAAATTTGTTTAAAATTTCTTGAATATGGTCTAGGATCCAAAGGTCAATCCTTGAAGTAGTATTATTTTCAGTTTTAATATTTAAAGGCGCAGTAAACCATACACTTTTAGCCCAAGGGCATCTAAAAAACATATGTTCTACGGTTTCTATGTTATTATCACATACTTTACATATGTTATTAGTTCCACATTTCTTTTTAACTAAATTTTCTTCTGTTGGTAGTAGATTTTTAATAGTTCTCCACATGAAATTCCTGATTTTGGGTGGAGTTTCCATTTTCCAAATTAATTTCTAAAGTTCTTTGTTTCTATTATTAGATATAGACTTGTGTGTTCCAGTTTTGTGTATTCTAGTAATACATAAATTCAATTTTTATGTGTTCTATGAATACACAAATTTGAGATTTGTGTGTTCCATGAATACACAAATCTTATATTTTTGCGTTCTAAGAATACACAATTCTGAGATTTGTGTGTTCCAGGAATACACACAATTGGAATAACACAAAACCCTAAAACATAAACACAAAAATAACAAAAAAGTGTTAGAAAAAAAGATAATATATCAAAATAGTTAAAGACGAATAAAAATAAGGTACATGCAATTAATAAATATAAAAACACAATTTTGTTAAAGAAGAGAAGCCTTTAGATTGATTTTATGACTTTGTGTGTTACATGAACACATAAACCTTTATTTGTGTGTTACAGCAACACAAAACCCGAAACTCGACAAGTAAAATTATTTATTTACTTTTATTTTATTTCTACACTAGTTTTTATATTGTTTTACTAGTTTATACAAATAAAACACAACATGACAAAAAATTAGTGAAACTTACTCTCTACCACAACCAGTGCGCAATAGTGTATTTGTTTATGGTGTTCCTTGTTCGACAACATATAACCCATATACATGGGATATGATGGTGCATTATGAAGATATAGTTTGCTTATCTAACTCTTTCTCTCATATTGATATTTCTAAAGTCATACCTCTCCATCCCCGGTTGATGATGGGCATGAAGGAGGTTTAGTGTAATTTCTCTCCACTAGATGTCACATATGTTATTAACTAGCGACTGCAACTTTTTATATTCAGGATTGTATTCCTCTTCTTTATCTTTGAATACAGTCTTGTTGTTTCGGTGATGTTGTCAAAAGGTCCAAGATGGTGACTAGATTGACCGATGATGTTTGAACCAAACGTCATAGGAGTATTGATTCTTGTTTTTTCCGGTGTTAGTTTCTCTTTCCAGTTATTTTTTTCCTTGTAAAGTTTGAACGTTGTCCAATGGAAAATGTTTGCTTTACCGGCAAAAAAAAGGAGAACAGCTTAATCATGCCTATCGCCAAATTTCTTTATTAAAGCAAACATTTTATTATAGAAGGAAGGCAACAACATTACTCAAAGTCTGTGTAGGTCAATAATGATTCACACGAATTGCCTCTATAATTCTTTAAGGCCTAGTTTGAATATCTGCATATAATTGGAGAGTTAGACCTCTTATGCATAGAATTAGGAAATTTATTTGGTATATACCCTTTATCTCTATTATTATATGTTTCTAGAAATAAAATCTAGATGCAAATTTTCTAGTTAGAAGTTTCAGATGTAATACACTATCAGCCAAATAGTCGTCGTTTCCTATCAACGATTTGATCATGGAATTGGTAAGTTTTGGTAACCGCTCAAGTATCGATTGATATCCGTATGTTTGAATTGACTTATTTTAATACGGCTATTTATTGACCAAAATAAAATTATAGTAAGAAACATATAATAATATAGAAAATGTAAAACTGGAACCACTGGCCCTGATCCTAAAATCAAGATCGAATTTGTCCGATTTTATTCTAAAAAAAGATACATTAATTTTACGATGAAATATTGATAAAATGCCCATTTAAATCAAAATCAAGAAATTCCATTCCCAAAAGTTGACATGTTATAATTTCTTTCCATTTAAATTATTGTGTTACCCATTTAAATAAAAAAATTCAATACCAATTTACTTTATTGTCCTTCCTAGTCAAAGTCAGCGGCAAGCATTGTTTTTTTCTTTTTTTTTTCGCACGGGCCTATTTAAGGTCTTTATTTACACACTTCATTCATATACGCTTAATCACTCTTGATTCTCTCATTCCTCTCAACATACTTTATTACACCGATTCTTTGCATTTATCACTAGATTTTATTTCCAACTAAAGAAGGAAATACTCAATTACGTTAATTCTTTCCAATTTAATTATGTCACAAAGGATGATCATCAAAAGACTGCAATTTTTCCTTATTTTTTGATTCTTAACTCAGTTTTTAGAGGTAGCTGCAGTTTCATTATTGTTCTTCTTTAATTGTACAAGTTTTTGTTTAGTTTTTTATATATTACTAGTAATTGTTTCAGTTTTAAGGTAATTTTCACAAAGTGGTTGTTCAATCAAAAGTTTATTCTCTAGTTTCAGTTCTTTAGATTTATTGTTTAGGTTTATTCTTCTCTAGCTTCATGAGTTTGTGCTGATTATTTTTTCAGTTTTAAGGTGATTATGTAACGCCCCAAAAGGATTCAAGAAAGAACTAAAAAAATATACTACACATTAAAAGAGTGGGTTCCTTTTCATTTTCCAAGATGTAATTTTAGGACGGATGTAGGGGTGGGCTGAGGTGGGCTGCAGTCCACCCCAACTTATCCAGCCCACTATAATTTAACCTGTTTTTTTTCTAAAAAATAGATAAAAATATAACTAAAAAAATTATATTATAAAATTAGCCTTCCCTAACTTAAAGTTTAGAAATTAATTTTATCAAATAATAAAATTTAATGACGAAATTGAAATGTAAATACCATTAAATATTCAATTTCTTGGTTTTTCTAAAAAAAATTCATAATTTTTTTTGTAATTAACTCTTAAATGTTTGAAAAAATTTCATTTGGCCCCCTAAATTTCAAATTTTATTTTATTAGACTTTAAATCATTTTATTTATAGGATTTTTTGTTTTTTTATAACAAAATGTATGTTATTTTGTATAAAAAAGGAAATTTATCAGATGATTAATTTTAAAAATAATATCCGGACTTATATTGTAATCTTTACACAATATAGGGATTTATAGTGCACTTTAGCATTATATAAGGATCTATCTAGCAATTTTTGCATAATATGTAGACTTATCGTGCAAATACGGTAAAATAATTTTTTCCGGGGTCGTTGCCCCCGAACCCCCTTAGCCCCCCGTAACAAAAAATCCTGGCTCCACCCCTGTTAGCAGCTACTTGATTTACTGATTTTCTTTTTCTTATTGCATCTAAACCAATTCAGGAGAGACCCAATACAAAAGTAACATTAGCTATTGTAAATCCTTATATCTTGGTCTCTAAAAAGGCGAGTGTGCAATTGATAATCTAGAGAAATATTTAGCATGTAATTCCTTCTATTCTAAGTAGCCTATTTATTTGACTTTTCTTTAGTTTCCATGAAACATGGATGATTATGTAAATGTTTAATTTCTTACACAAATTCATTAATCGACTAACAGATTATCAAGGGCAGATATGTACAAAAGCTAACATCAAAGTTTTCCAATTCATACAGCTTATACCATTTACACATGAAAATTTATAAGACCAACGATCTAATAAGGAATACATACTTTTGATCATGAAAGATCGTATAACAAGGACAACGATCTGATAAGGAATAAATGCTTCTGATCATGAAAAATCATATAACAAGGCCAACGATCTAATAAGGAATAAATGCTTATGACCATGAAATATTATATAACAAATTATTGTTTGTATTTAATTTCTTAAGTAAAATTCAATGAACTTTTATATAGGAAGGGTAGCATCTGATGGGTTGAAGTAAAATAATTTTATGCAATCCTAAGTGAACTATTCGCACTTGACTAAAATTTTATCTTTACAAAACACAGGGAATTGTATTACACCAAGTGGGAATTCGAGACAAGAAATACACTAACAATCTAACTATATAACATTAGAACTCAAATATTTACACAAAAGACGATCAACAAGATCGTTGATAAGTTATATGTAAATGAGTTTTACAGAAAACCTTTTCGCAGACAACTTGTCTAGACAAGAACACTATGTACAATGCTATTACAAAATAAGGAGCAGCAATCTCTTTCCGTACTATACAATAAGTCCTATCAAAAGTAACACTACAAGGACTTCTAGCACAAATCCTGCTAGCTTCTATTCAACACCAAGATTTAATTAACCCCTCCCCTCAAAGTCTCCACATGTGACGTTTACAATAACGTGGTGAGTTATAAAGCTAGTGAGTATGTGAGAGTGTGTGATTTTTGAAAATAGATCAATATTAATATAAGTAATATTAGTCCATGTACATCATAGGGCAGAAACAAATAATCAAGTGTAACATTAGATCGCATATAATTCCACACAACTAATTACATAGTAAGGATGCGATACTCATTTGATGACGCCTTATAACCCCTTCAACGAAAGCTTCCACTTATAACACCCACGTGGTTGTCTCCCGGGAACACCAAAATCTACGACCCACTAGCCATGAAGCTCTCCGCCCATGCACTAGGTGGGAATAGCATATGGTAGTCCATGTCATCACCTGGCGAGCCTGATACTGCCCAAGGTGTCATGACTCTCCCATAGCGAAGAAATCACAGTAATATAGTCACAGGAATTATCACAAACTACTTATAAGCACAGGAACATGGAGTCTCATAAATTATAGAGAAACAACAAAAGTAGGTTGTTAATCTTTAATAAACATCATATACAATTAAATTAATACTACCCCACATGTTTAGAACCTCAATAACATCCCAATATAACTTTAGTTTTCACACAATTGGAATTAGTACAAATTTACACATAATTACATTAGATCATAAAATTTATACCATTTAAGTATTCACAGACACAGATATAGGCGTAAGTAATCAAAGATAACACATACATATATATAAACATAGAATACTCACCTAAATTTTCAGAAATTAGCTTCCTAACTTTAGTTCTTCTTCTCTCTTTTCCTTCTTGTTAAGCGGAGTTAAGATTTATATTTTATTTTCTTAATTGGGTGGATCTGTGAAGTGCTTTAAACTTGATATATATCCTTAGTTTTAGGCGTGTCTTCTTTCCTAATTGCCAGCACATGTTATAAAATAATCTAGTTTAGGGTATTTGCTATTAGGTCCCTAAAGTTTATACAAGGCACTTATAAAAACTAAACTTTACATTTTTTTAATCCTAATAAAATATTAATTTAGCTTACATAAGAAAGCACATTTCGTAATTTTATTTTTAAATTATATAGCTCATAATAAAAAATAAATAATAAAAATCTTGGGTTTCACAGTTTATATTTCAGTTTTTTCTTATATAGGTCTGCAAGTGATGTTTTTATTTATCATTATATGTTTACTGTATTGGTTTTGTTATCATTGACTTGAACTGTGTGAATTTGTCATGTAGTTCTATATCTTGCCTGTTGAGTTGTTTCAGTTCTTCATAGATGAGACAAATTGGTAGTTCTATATCTTGTGTGTTGTGTTGTTTAAATTCTTCACAGATGGGATGAATTGGTAGTTCTATATGTTTCATGTTTAGTTGTTTAAATTCTTCATGGATGAGACAAATTGGTATTTGTATATCTTGCATGTTTACTTGTTAAAATTATTCATAGATGGGACAATTTGGTAGTTGTATATGTTGCCTGTTGATTTGTTGAAATTCTTCATAGATGGGACAAATTGATAGCTCTATATCTTGCCTATTGAGTTGTTGAAGTTCTTCATAGATTTTGCATTTTAAAATATAACTGGGAGTTTGATTGGACTATAGCTAAATATGGCATTTTTTGTTTTCAGGCTTTGCAATATGGCATCAAATGCTCTTGTAGAATTTAAATATATTGACCAACATTCTTATCATCCATTTGAATATTTCAATTCATTCCAGTCGACAAGGATTATGTTATTGGACGTTGGAAATATTTAGTGTTTACTTGTTAGAATATAGATACACTTTTGGCAGTCATCAGTCTTGTTTAATGCTCGGTGAAGCTGATTTTGCTACTCTTGTATGGTTACTTCATCATAATTTGTCAAGTCCTTTGAGTAACCTTCTTATCGAGATTAATGTTGCAACTTGTACTAGCATGTTATCTTCATCTACTCTTTCAAGTTCCGTTGTATCTTCATCTTCATGTTCGTTCTCCGGAAAGAACACACTTGTGGTATACCAGATAAATCTATGACTTGCGCTCATTGTTGGCTTATTGCCCCCATCGATTAGGTGTTTTAATGTGACAAATCCTCTATTGTTTAGTGTGCTAATTTCACTTTATTATCTTGCACTCTAATTCATCAAAAAGCACAATTGACATCATTTAGATCATATCTTTATTGTTATATCTTAAGAAACTAATTCTCATACAAATGCTATTAACTTTATCTTTGTGTACATTGAGAATTAGCTTTAGTGATCAACTACAAAGTTTATAAGAATGATGTTCTCTACAACTCTCGTAAAGAAGGTTTTCCAATTCGAGCATCATAGTAAAAGATATACTCACTAGAAGGTGTCTTAAACCTTTGGTGCGGTACACCGGAGTACACCTGCGGTACACCGCAGAGCCACGGACCAGAGACGCGGTGCATAGGCTAGTCCGACCAGTAAGCTAAGAAAGTGTGCGGTACACCGGACTGAAGCGCGGTACACCGGACTGAGGCACGGACCAGGAGCACGGTGCATGGGGTAGCCCGTCAGTATGCTATGAAATCAACACGTTGAGTTGTGCGGTACACCGCACCATATCCGCGGTACACCGCGAGTAAGGTTTTCCTGCAGCAAAATGAAGACAAAAGGAATAGATCCGTTGGGGATATTAATATATCCGTTGGAGACAAATCATATGACCGTTGGGAGCATTTTTGCAGCTATAAATTGAAGGTCTTTCAATGCTACAACAACACCTTCAACCCATATACACTTAGGGGCTTAATTGTTATCATCCAAGAAGGTGTCAAGAGCTTCATAGTTCATATCCACTCAATTAAGGAGTTAATCCAAGGAGCTATCAAAGTTAATCATCCAAGCTTGATCAAGAGCTTAATCCAATAAGCTTCAAAGTTATTATCAACTCAAGAGAAGTTTTAAGCTTATAGTTATATCATCTCTTTAGGAGTTTAGTTACAAAGCTTTTATACGCAACCCTAAACACTTTTCCTTTCCTCTTAGTTCTTGTAATAGATTAAGAGAGTAGTGTGAGCATAGGTTGTATGCTTGGTTCCTTGTGTTGGTAATTACACAAGTGTATTTCCTTCGTGGTTTCGAAGAGATTGTCCTTCGTGTTATCGAAGAGGTTGTAAGGGTTTATTGTGTTCTCGACCCGGTTAAGAGAGACACGGGAGCTTAGTGAAAAGCTTGAAATCCTAAGGAGGCTTCCTTAGGTAGTGGATGTAGGGAAACCGAACCACTATAAATCGTGTGTATCTTTCTATCCCTACTCTATTTACTTTCCGCACTTTATATGTTTGATAATATGCTAGTATGAATATTGTGATATTGATTATCTAGTTTATCTAACATATTGCCATCTAGAGTAGTTAGAGATTAGAAACTCGTTTTACTTGTATCAATTATATATCGAACCTCTTAGCTTATCCATTGCATGATCCCTTAAGAGTTTGATATATTAGTTGACTTAGAAGTTTCTTTCTTAAACTTATAATTGTCCAAAAGATTTTTAATTAGGCATTAATCTTATTAGTAATCCTATTCACCCCCCCTCTAGGACTATCAATTGGTATCAGAGCCTAACTCTACGTGAATAGCTTAACCGTTAGTAGAGTAAACGATTTGGAATCTAATCTTTTGGAAGAGTTGTTTTCTACACAACCTCCATTTTCTTGTAGGTAATCGTTACTTTGCTTAGAGTAAACAAATGGAAGAATTAATATACGAAAGAACGCTCAAATCTCGAAAAAGGAAAATCCGGTGATTTCTTTTCTTTATCTCGTATTTTATATTGCGTTTCCTCCTTATGGCTTGCGTTTTTAATTATGTTTTGGGTTGTGATTTGATTAGTTGTGTTTGTTCTTTGGATATTATCTTGTGATTCTTATCATTGTTTTAATGTTATTAGTGTTATTGCATCTAATTCTCATGAATGATGTTTTTGCACTTTAGCCCTTAGAATTTTGGTAATTGCATCTTAGTCCCCAAAATTTTCAAAATTGCTCTTTGACCCCTCATAGTTTTAAATTCTCCAAAGTATCATAGTTTGGACTTCATAATCTTTCACTTGTAAAATTTGCCATTTTAGTTCATATTTTTGAAAAATTGCATTTTTAGTCCCTACTATGTGAAATTGCTTTTTAGTCCCTCAACGATTATAAATTGCACTTTTTATTCTTACAAGTTTTTATATCTTTCAAAAGTGCCTATTGATTCTTTTTATCATTAACAAAAGGGAAAAAGATCAAAGATATTAGTTTACACTTTCAAATCTTAATTTATCTTTGAACACAAATTTGCATTTTCATACGTCTTTTAGTAAGGGTGAGTTTTAAAGAAATTGCTTTTCAAAATATTTTTCCGATAATCTTTTGAATTTCCCATAGCATTTCAAAAATGTTTTTATGCATAGAATTATGGGGAATTATTCTATTATTGGTCATTAACTCATTTGCATGAAATTGTTTAGCCTTACTATCTATATGTTGTGCTTCATTATGTGCTTATATGGTTTATTCCCTATTGTGCAAATATCTTGTATGACTTGACCTTTTCATACTTAAAATTGCTTAACCTTGATTTTGGGTCTTTTCGTATTTTTTAGAAAACATAGGGGTATTTATGAAATAAACTGATTTCTTTGTTTTTGAGATTTCCATGTTGAATCTTTTTAAAACAAAAGCGTTTTTAGTAGTTTTAAAATATTTCTAAACTATTGGGGAGTTTTCGTATTAGCTTCGGGTGTTTATGCAAATTGCCTATTTTCCATTCTCTCCTCTTACACCTTTTTGTCGAGCTTTAGTGCGGTGCACCGCAGCAATGGTCCGGTACACCGCGATTCGGGGTTTAGTGTTTTATCTTGCATTGTGGTCCTTATTGGTTGAAATATTAATTTGAGGTCCCTATAATTCGAACAAGTTGCATTTAGCTTTCTTATGCTTGAAAATTAGACCTAGGTCCCTATTGTCTTGGGAAAGTTATACTTAGGTCCTTGAAGGTTTTCAAAATTGCATTTAGTCCCTAAACATTTGAAAAATGCATTTTGACCCCCATACTTTTCAAAGTTTAAATTTTACCCCTAGATTTCTTAAAATCATTAATTCTTCTTATTGGGTGTTTTTAATCTTCATATTATCCTACTTGGTTAAATTTGTATAATTGGTTTAAGATGCTATGTGTTCAACTTGGATTATTGGTTATGTATGCGTTGTTGAATGTTAGTTGCTTAAATTTTATGCTTCGGATTTTATTTAAATGTGTTAATGTTGCTAACATTTTCCTTGATGATATAGGTACTATTGCATCATTCATCCTTGATCTTATTCTATATTGTTTTATAGTCCCTTTAGTTTGTTCATATTAATCTTTGTTCTTCAAATGGTTGAAAATTGCATTTAGGTCCCTTGAAGTTTTTTTTTCAAAATTACGTTTAGTCCCTAAACTTTTGGAAAATACATCTTGACCCCTTTGCATTTCAAAAATGACAATTTACCCCATGATTTCTTAAAATTGATTCAAATATTCTTATTGGTAAAAAGGGGAGAAATTATTGGTCAAACTTTTCAAAATTGAAACAAACACTCTATGCATTTCGTGAGGGGGAGTTTTTAGTAAATTATCTTTAAAAACTAAAATGCTTGATTAATCGTTTGCACTAATCGTTTATCTTATAATTGCACTAATCGTTTGCGTTGTTAGAAAGCTTATAAGATGAAAACCTATCGATCAAGGAGTTGGTAAAATGTCTCTATCCTTAGCTCTTGCTTTCAAATTATCTATCTTTGTGCATCTCCTTCTAAAAATTGTTTCACTTGAGTTTTAGCTCTTCTTCCTTAGTTATGAATTACATTTATCTTGTCTTTTTGATGAAGACAAAGGGGGAGAAATATGTGCACTAAAACTTTCAAAATTTGCACTTTACAAAACTCACAAATGCATATCTTTTTCATAAAAATACACTTTGATTTAATGCTTTTTGTGAGGGGGAGTTAGACTCCATATGTGTTTTAGTGATTGATTTGTCATCATCAAAAAGGGGGAGATTGTTGGCTTATTGCCCCCATCGATTAGGTGTTTTAATGTGACAAATCCTCTATTGTTTAGTGTGCTAATTTCACTTTATTATCTTGCACTCTAATTCATCAAAAAGCACAATTGACATCATTTAGATCATATCTTTATTGTTATATCTTAAGAAACTAATTCTCATACAAATGCTATTAACTTTATCTTTGTGTACATTGAGAATTAGCTTTAGTGATCAACTACAAAGTTTATAAGAATGATGTTCTCTACAACTCTCGTAAAGAAGGTTTTCCAATTCGAGCATCATAGTAAAAGATATACTCACTAGAAGGTGTCTTAAACCTTTGGTGCGGTACACCGGAGTACACCTGCGGTACACCGCAGAGCCACGGACCAGAGACGCGGTGCATAGGCTAGTCCGACCAGTAAGCTAAGAAAGTGTGCGGTACACCGGACTGAAGCGCGGTACACCGGACTGAGGCACGGACCAGGAGCACGGTGCATGGGGTAGCCCGTCAGTATGCTATGAAATCAACACGTTGAGTTGTGCGGTACACCGCACCATATCCGCGGTACACCGCGAGTAAGGTTTTCCTGCAGCAAAATGAAGACAAAAGGAATAGATCCGTTGGGGATATTAATATATCCGTTGGAGACAAATCATATGACCGTTGGGAGCATTTTTGCAGCTATAAATTGAAGGTCTTTCAATGCTACAACAACACCTTCAACCCATATACACTTAGGGGCTTAATTGTTATCATCCAAGAAGGTGTCAAGAGCTTCATAGTTCATATCCACTCAATTAAGGAGTTAATCCAAGGAGCTATCAAAGTTAATCATCCAAGCTTGATCAAGAGCTTAATCCAATAAGCTTCAAAGTTATTATCAACTCAAGAGAAGTTTTAAGCTTATAGTTATATCATCTCTTTAGGAGTTTAGTTACAAAGCTTTTATACGCAACCCTAAACACTTTTCCTTTCCTCTTAGTTCTTGTAATAGATTAAGAGAGTAGTGTGAGCATAGGTTGTATGCTTGGTTCCTTGTGTTGGTAATTACACAAGTGTATTTCCTTCGTGGTTTCGAAGAGATTGTCCTTCGTGTTATCGAAGAGGTTGTAAAGGGTTATTGTGTTCTCGACCCGGTTAAGAGAGACACGGGAGCTTAGTGAAAAGCTTGAAATCCTAAGGAGGCTTCCTTAGGTAGTGGATGTAGGGAAACCGAACCACTATAAATCGTGTGTATCTTTCTATCCCTACTCTATTTACTTTCCGCACTTTATATGTTTGATAATATGCTAGTATGAATATTGTGATATAGATTATCTAGTTTATCTAACATATTGCCATCTAGAGTAGTTAGAGATTAGAAACTCGTTTTACTTGTATCAATTATATATCAAACCTCTTAGCTTATCCATTGCATGATCCCTTAAGAGTTTGATATATTAGTTGACTTAGAAGTTTCTTTCTTAAACTTATAATTGTCCAAAAGATTTTTAATTAGGCATTAATCTTATTAGTAATCCTATTCACCCCCCCTCTAGGACTATCACTCATCTCATTTCAGAAGTCCTTAAGAGCATAATAATGGATCAAGTCAAGAGTAATCCATGTACTAGACCGAATGATATTGTTATACATTTGAAACATAATCATGGTTATGAAATATCCTATAAACGTGCAGACTTTATTGTTAACAAAGCAAGGAATGCAGTTTTAGGTGACGCTGGTCTATTATACAATCAAATTTATCCATATTTTCAAAAGTTAAAAGCATTCGATCCGTCTACGCATCGACTTTTTCAAGTTCATCCTGAAACCCATGCTTTTGAGAACTGTCACATTGCATTTGGTGCTTGTATTGTGGGTTTTCGGGCTTGTCGCCCATCTCTCTTTATTGATGTAACTTTTTTTAGAACAAATACAAAGGAGTATTTTTTTGATCGGCAAATCAAAATTTTATTAAAACAAAGCTCAACAACCATTATCTTTACAACCTTGGGTTAACTATCTAGCCCAATAGACATTAAGAAACTCAAATGGGCCAAAACAGTAGCCACAAATAAGGACTAATTAGCTATTACATATTTTCTCAACTATACTAATAGCACCTTTCTTCTTAAACACTTTTTTTTTTCAATTTGATTGCAATATACACAAAAATTATGTTGCGATTTGATCTTCATTGAGTGGGGCACCATCACTCTCCCTCACATTTCTCTCACTCCACACCCACTAGATGTAAGTAGCTTAATTGAGAAACTAGGGCCAAAATCTGCACAAGTTCTTCATTAGGGCACATCTGATGAGCATTTTCAATTAGATCAATTAAGCTGCTAAGAGAGAAGCGAACACCACACTCCTTCAATATTCTAATAAGGATTCTTCTCGTAAATGTACAACAAACAGATACATGATCAACATCCTCTGCATATAGATTGCAGAAAGAACATATAGGGTTAATTTGAAATCCCCATTCCAGCATTCTGCATTTTGTTGATAATCAGTTTTGAACTGCTAACCAAGACATGAAAGAGCATTTTGGAATACATCTTCTTCCCCAAATTATCTTACTCCAGGTAGTATAATCTTTTACAACAGTAATTCTACTCAATGTCTTCTTAAAAGAGAATTTATTCTTGTTATATTCACTTCAAGTAATCTTACCATTCCTATGTATTAATGAGATGTTATCAGTAATGGAAGAATCTTCCCAATACAAGGAGGAAGCCGCCATCTATTTCTCCCATAGCAGGATTCAATTGTCTTATTGCAACTCACATTTAGATAGTCAAACTCAGTGTTTAGGATTTTTTTGTACACTTTCATTGTTAATCCAATCATCCCATAATATGTATGTACTTTTACAATTGTAAAATTTATGAGAAATGAATTTTTATGCTACTTTTCTAATCTTGAGCAACTGTTTCCAAATCCAAGTGTGGTATTGCTGAGAGTTTAAACTCCAAATGCACTTATCCTTAATAATATTAGTGTGAGTCCATTTATACCATATATTATCAACTTGAGAATACATTCTCTAAAAAGTAAATAGCAAACACACCTTATTAATATCCTCAATGCTTGGAATACCAAGACCTCCAACCTCCTTACTACTGCACACATTAACCAAAGCAACCTTAGCACCCTGAGAACCGTCTAAATTACCTCTCCATAGAAAACTTGACATATTTTGATTGATTTTATAGATTACTTGCTTAGGGAGAAGAAAATCTCTACACTAGATGAGAATTTTACTAACCAAAACAACCTTGATCAATTCCAATCTACTAGCATAAGATAACATCTTGGAGCTCCACTGATTAATACTTTGGCATATCTTCTCAACAAGAAAATTCCCATATGAAACACTTAGTTTCTTGGAATGAAGTGGGACCCCAAGATTTCTGACTGAAGCATTCCAATCTTTATATTTAGAAATGTAGATATTCTTTGTTGTATATATTCATCAGTCCAACCAAAATCTAATTCACTCTTATCAAAATTAATACTTAATCCAGACATTCTTGTAAATAAGTTTAGAGTATCCTTAATAACTCTTACATCTGACTTCAAGAATATAAGAAGATCATCTGCAAACAGTATATGATTGAGATTAAGACTTCTACACTTTTGATGAAAACTGAATCTATTATTATTAGAAACATAAGAGACTAGTAAAAACTTCCATACATATAGCAAATAAAAAAGAGAGGAAATGATCTCCTTGCCTGAGTCCTCTCTTTCCCTTAAAATAGCCACAAGGTTCACCATTAACACATATTGAATAGTGAAGGGTTCACATACACATTTTGATCCAAATATTGAATTTATCAGGAAATATAAGTGCACTAAGAGTATTCAGCAAGTGTAACCACTTTACACTATCATAGGCTTTTTGTAGATCCAAGTTGATGGTGCAATTTGGAGCTGAATTCTTCTTCTCATATCCCGAGACAATATCCTGTGCCACAAGAATATTATCACTGATATACCTCCTTCCTACATATGCTGCCTGATTAAGAGATATAATAGAACCAAGAACTTTTTTTCAAACTATTGGCAATAACTCTAGACAAAGTCTTATAGGTAGTATTTACACAAGGGATTGGCCTGCACTTACTGATATTAGATGCATTTTTTTGTATAGGGATCAATTCTATTTTAGTAGCATTAACCTGACTTAGAAGTTCACCAGAATCAAGACATTGTCAGCATTACAAAAATCATCTTGAATTATACTCTAGGCTGCTTTATAAAAACAAGAATCAAGACCATCTGGTCCAGGACACTTATTTTCATTGATAGAAAAAAGTGCACTCTTAATCTCATCAATAGATATGGGAGAGATAAGAGTTGCAACTTGATATGTAGTTAAGCAAGAATGAAAAATCTTCTTAATTATTGAACTATAGAAATTCTCTTCATTAGTAGCCTCAGATCCAAGTAAGTTTTTCTAGAAATTAACAAAATCATCTTTAATAAGTGTAGGATCAGTAATAGTATATCATGCATCATCAATAAGAGTAGAAAAATTATTTTTAGCCAATCTACTCTTGATCATCTTATAAAAATATAAAGAACTACAATCACTATCAGTTGTGAAAGTAATTCTAGCTTTTTGTTTTGAATTAATATAGCCTCTTCTAGATCCTTCAAAATAGTATTCTCTTCTGATAAGGTGACTATATCATGAACACCATCCATAATCTTATTTTGAATGATCTCTAAATACCCTTTCAATTCATTAATCTGGACGGAATTTCTTCTAAAATATTTGTTATTGAAACTCTTCAGAGCTAATTTAGTTTCTTTTTGATTCATACATAACTGGAATATAAAGTTTCCTTTGATATCTATACTCCAGGATTTCTTAACCATATTAAGAAACTCTTCATGCTGGGTCCACACATTGAAATATCTAAAATAGCACGACTTAGAATATTTAACATTTCATATTACAACTTTTAAGGAACAATGGTCAGACGTGGAAGATGTCACAACAATAACATTTGATTGAACTCCATCCATCCGCTTACAATTAACAAATACTCTACAATTTTACTAGCTCTCAACTGCCTAGAATTATTCTTTATTAGTCCATATATAAAATTGTCATGCATATTGATGCTCATATAAGTTTGCCTCATCTAAGCACTCATCAAATTCAGTAGAGCTATTAACAAGAGTGTCATAGTGTAACCTATCTTCAACTTTAAGAATCTCATTAAAATTGCCCAAAAACACACTTGTTTATCTACATAATTCTTGCTCCACTCATTTACATCACTCCATAGATTTTTTCTTTCATCCTCATCATTACTCGTATAAATAAATCCAGCATACAAAACAACATTATATCCAATAATTTTGATTTCAATAAATAGAGCCTGAGAAGTTTCATGTAGCAGCTTAACTTCAACAAAATTCTTATCCCATAAAATCCATACCCTTCTTGAGTCATCCTTATTATAGTTATGCAAAACCTCAAGATGAGAGAAATACATGTTTGTTATAGCAAGGCACTTATTGTATTTAACCTTTGTTTCCAAAAGACCGCTTAGCTTAACATTGTTATTAACTAAAAAATCCATGACTTCTAGTTGGCTAAGGAGTTTACTGAACCCCCTAACATTCCACGCTGCTATATTCAGAAGTTGGGGGCGTGTGACTTCCTGTACATATGGATCTTTAATAAAATTACATACATCCACATCAATAACATTTGACTTAGGGACCAATATGTCAAACGAATTAGATACTAGAACAGAGCTTGATGGAAAATCATGATTAAGACTTCCTAGTGATAACACTCCAATCATCCATTTTTTACTTGTTTTTTTGTTCGCCATTGGCAGATTTTTTAGGATCCCATACTTTTTGTATATTATGACATTTTCCTTCTACATGCCCAAACTTATTACATTTTCCACAAATAATCGGCTTCCAATCATACTCTACTTTCACGGCATGAAGATCTTCCATACTCACATCTACATACACCTTATCGGGGAGTTCCTCTTTAGTATTAACCTCAACACAAACTCTAGCATATCCAAGCCTAGACATAGACTCTGTAATGGTATACATCTATAGTGGTACCCCTATACCACTTGATATATAGCTTAGACCTTGCTTAGTCCATAAATTCAGAGTATATTAAGTATCTTAGCCCATATAGGAATTTTTGAGATATCTATCTTTTCAAATTGCATTCCCACTTTCCATGGACGCAATAACAGAGGTTTGCCATTAATATGCCACATCTGCTCATTGCCTTATTATAATATTATTCATTTTTGAATTTGAATATGAACACTCCTTGACTACTAGATTTCACATTAACTTTACCCAGTGCACTTCAATAAAACCTAACAAAGCTGACAATAGCATGAATTGGAGGTGGACTGTCCATGAACTGACCAATTAAACAATTATCCCATAATTTAACACCCTCATCAAACACTTCTTGAGGTGATTTGATTATTTTCCGACTATCATGCCTACTTGGTTCATGATATTCTAATTTCAACGATTGTTTGACACAACCTTCAAACAAGTTTGACCATGTGGAATGAGTGACCCAATTTTCAACTGGTTCTACACCTTTTTGGACGCTCTCTCCAACGCCCACTTGAGAAGATTCTCCTATGGGAGTTTGTAGCAAACAATCATCTTCACGACTCTCTTCTACTATAGATCCTTGAACATTCTTTGGAGTAAATAGGTTTGACTCACTCACATTTGGAGATAGGATGAGTTTTCTTATATCTCTATACTTTGTTTTGCTCTTCGGAACTGATTTTTCATAGCGGAAGCGTTTACTTTCGTCGAACTCAGCATCTTCGTCATATCCGATAAGGAGAAAAAAGGAAAAAAACTAAAGCAAAAATGAAGAAGAAAGAAAGGAAGAGAGAGGTGAAGTGAGGCGGTGAAAAAGGGAGAGACAGAGACGCGTGGGAGTGAGTGTGGGTGATGAGAAAGATGAAGATAGAAGAGAGAGAAAAATGTTAAATCCCAGAAAACTTGGGATAAACACTTAATCTGAAAAGAAAAAAAAAGAAAAAGTATGAAAAAGAGATAAGATGGGATTTGTCCCATCTCTTGAGACGTTATTTTGTCCCATCTAACTTTTTTCAGGCTTGTTTCATGTTGCTTTTTCAATTGCACGGTTAGAAGACGGTGAGAATTGGACTAGGTTTTTGAGTTTTCTTGCTCCACTTATTTCAGAAGAGAGATTACCTTTTTTTTTATCGTCACCCGGGTATAGTCTTGGCTTTACGCAATTTCCATATTCACCAAATTCTTTTTGCATGGTACACCTAAAAAAGAATTTAAGAGACTAAATACAATGGTTCTAGTGGATTTAGCAAAAGTATGATGTCTTACCTTGATGATATTGCACGCTCTGTTATGAATCCGAGAATGATAGATGTGTCCGAGAATTATCTAAGGCGGGATCCGACAAAGCAATTGAATTTTTGAAAAGCTTGGCAAGTGAGCATTTTTGTGATGTTTTTTCAAGGGCAAGCGATATGGAGAAATGACGTCAAATGCAGCTGAGTCTTTTAATGCACAAATCAAGTAGCGTCGTGAGTTACCTGTCACCAAATTGATCGATAGTGTTTGAAACTTCATCATTGTGCAAATGGTCAAACGTCACAAGCTCTCCAAGTTGTGCACCCCTATATTGTCAGTTAAGTCTGATGTTAGATACTGAGATAATTTCAAATACTATCGCCCATGGGTTATGAAACCTTCTAGTGAAACTATTTTCCAAGTTCATTTCAACCCAATAATGATTGTTCATATATTATCGCGTACTTGTTCTTGCTGCAGTTGGCAAATTGTTGAGTTTCCGTGTATTGATGCTATCGCTGCAATAGAATTTGCTTGGAAAACTACAAGATTTTCATACATTGATCTATACTACCACCAATCCTCATTCAAGGAGACTTATACTCATGGTATCCCAACTCTTTCGACTTTTCAGGATACTCATCAGGACAATCATTATACAGTATTTCCTTCTTTAGCCAAACGAATGTCTAGGAGGCTGAAAAAGAATCTTCATCTTGCTGGAGTAGGATCTTCTTGGAAAAAAAGGGTTTGCGGTCGTTGCAAAAACTTTCTTATCATAATCGTTCCACATGCACTGTCGTGCTTTGATCAATATTAATATCGTTGAAAACTTTTAATTCTTTTTTTTTTATTTTTAAGACAAGAATTTAATATTTTAGTTGTTGGAATAACAAATTTAATTCTGAATAGGTTATATAACACACTGAGTATTTGATTCATATCGTCTAATTTTTTTTTTGCACTTTGTCTATTCATACATTGGGTTATATAGATTTTGTGCCGTTGGTATTTTATAATAGGATTGGTCCCATATATGATTTGTCCCGTTAAGTTCATAACATGTGTTATATATCTCTATATAACAAGCTAACTTGACGATTATACATATCCTAGCGGTAAAGTGCTAACCCTTTACTCATGAGATTCCAAGTTTGAATCTCACATGTTGATATTATGAAACAGAATTTTTTTATATGGTCCACATCTTTTAACATAAGTGGTGGCCATGATCATTTTCGGCCCCACTTATCATCAAGATCATGAATTGTTTACTACTTATTATTTCTATAAAAAAAACTAACATTAGTCAAATTAAACCTTTTGTCCAAAAAATAAATAAAAGAAAACGGTGGCACTAAAAAAAAGAAGAAGATAATTCTATAAAAACCAAATTAAACCTAATCTCATCACATTCACTCACTTTTCCACCACCACTCTCCTGCGCCGCTCGAGGACCATTATCCACTTTCTTCACACTCACAAGAAAACCGCCGTTGCTCGAGACCATTCTCTACCATTTTCACAATCGCCTTTCCACCAACCCGCTCTCCACCATCTTCACACTTACCTTTCTACCAAGCCGGTCTCTGCAAAATAAAATCGCGGTCTCTACGCCATCAACAATCGAAGAACCCAAATTAAGATAATGATTTAATTCTTAACCCAAATTAAGGTAATTTTAATTGTTTTTTAGATTTTCACCTCTCCACCAAGCCGCTCTCCTGCACCGCTCCGGGACCATTTTCCACCATCGTCAACCTGACTTGGATACCCCATCAACAATCGAAAAACTAATGTCATCACTTTTACAATTTTTTAGAATTATCCGCAACCACTCGGGGACCATACTCCACCATCATCACCCTGACTGGGAGAATAACCCAAATTAAAGGTTAGAAATGGAATTATTTTTAACCTAATCTTGTTTTTACAATTTTTTTACCATATATTTTTGTAGGGGAAACATAAAGTTTGCAATAATTTTTATTTCTCATACATGATTGTAGATTCTCCACTTGGTTTAGTCATGGTAAGTTTTTCATCTGTACATAATCTTTGATATGTATGTATTCGGAACTATTATAGAAATGCTAATTTAATTCTGTTTCCGCTCTAAAAAAATTGGTGATACATAAGCATTAAAGGAAAAAGATGTTGATTATCTTTCTTCTATTGAGATATTTTTTTTAAATATATATGATTCTGTATTTTATATCTTCTTGATAGAGTAACAATTTTTAAGCAACATGTTTTTATTATTGATCATGCAGATGTCATATTAACGCAGGTATGTGTTCTTTTCCCCAAAAAATTATACTAAATACCCCTTATGGTGTCACAAAATATCAAAATCTCCCCTATGGGTGAAATAGAAAATCATAGGTGTGTGTATTTGTCCTTTTTAAAACCATAGCGGGTTTTTTTTAATCTTTTATCAAATCACAAGGGGTATATGTTATTTTACCTTAAATGTAATTTTTTTAGTTTTTTCTCAACATTATATTCTTTATTTTAACTTATTTATCTGATTTGTTTTAATGTTTGAACGTATGAATCGTATACCATCTAAGAAGCTTGGAACTGGTATTATCTGTATAAGACAATGGTATGTTCTTTTCTCTTTTGGGTAAAATTGAATATCATTCTTAATAATAGATTATTCAACTACTTTCTTTGTCTTTCTCTAACATTGTTTGTTGTTTCTGATTTGTAGGTTTTTGTCTATATTGAAGTTACAACAACTAGTTCTACTCGTGAGAAGCTGGCCTGATATTCAAAAGGATGTTGATGAGAAAAACCCAAGACTATGATTCAGGTTCTGTTTAATTTTTTGTCATGTTTAATTTTGTGGCTTATTCCTTTTTTTATTGTTGTTTCCTAATTGTGCTCAATAACCCTATATGACATTATGTTGTAGAAGGTTTGGTTGGGCAATAGTATGGGAGGCTTTGATTTTCTATAGTTTCAAGCGTTTGAAGTCCAAAAACACAATCTTGCCAATACATATTTGTGAGTATTGTTGATTTTAGACTTGTTGATTTTAGATGTAACCTAAACTTTGTTGGATCTCTTATCGGTTTTTGCTCTATTGATTCTATGACTAATTGATGACTTATATGTTTCAGTTTTTGTCACAACACTACAAAATTGTTGCATTATTTCCCAAAACTGAACATGTTTGAATGGGAAACTTAAAGCATTATAGTTGTTTTTTTCTTCAGAAAACTAATAAGAAAAAGAGGAAAAAAATAGAGGGGAAATCTTGACTAAATCTTGACTTCTTCTCTCACATGCTAAATTAGCATGTATACTCATTGATGTTTGCTCAGGTGTTTTAGCACCATGGATACCTCAAGTAATCACAAAGGTAACGTATAATACTTGACTAAAAAATCTCCCATGCTTTTTAATATTCATTTTAATTGCTATTTGGTCACTATATTGAAATAATTTCATGTTCTCAGGTAGACTTAGATATGGAGCTTCTCGAGGATTTTTACGGGCAATCCAGGTAAAAAATTCAATTAATACAGAGTAAATTTCCTTTTTGGTCCTTGCAATATAGTCCATTCTAGCAAAAATGGTCCTCGACCTTCATGGATGGTACGTTGGGTGATATGAATTTGGGTGGTATATATCATTACTCTATGAAATATAGGTTAATTATTGTTCCAACCTAAATGGGTAAGTCTCATCCACCTTAATTAAGTGTTATGTGTTTCATAACATGTGTTATATACTTATATATAACAAGTATATCGACAATTATATATAGTCTAGCGGTAAAACGCTAACCTTTTACTTTACGCGGGTTAAAATATTGACAACCTGACTAAATTTGATATCTAGAGTTACTTACTTGAGTATAACAAAGATTTACTATTCCTTTTACCCAAAAATATTAGATATCTGGAGTTAAAGAAAAATGCAGAATTATTGTAGATTGTAAAAATGAGAATAAGATATCGAAGCATTTTGACAAGACAGTGTAAGCTACACCTTACACGTGGAGAGATTTTGTATTTCGGTATCTTGTATTTTCTACATTGGTATACTTGTTACATTTCTTGTTTAAAATACTCTTAGGCGATCCATAAACAGATGCTTTTAGAAATAAATGGAAGTGGAAGGCTACACTAAAGGCCACACAATGGTATATAGCAAGGGGAGTTAGATTTTTCCTTGTTGTGTTTTCTGATCCAATCTTTTTCCTTTTAGGCCTTCTAATTTATAATGGAAATGCGGAGAGATTCTGGAATGCATTGGATCAAGCTTGATGAGGTTCATGAATTCTTTTCCAGATGGATCTTACATGGCTTTGTATAGGTCCTTTAAACTTGCTTCTATGTTTATATATGTGGATTTCTTTCTTTACTGCATTATAACTAACCATAATAAGTTGTTTATAATACCTTAAGCTTTTAGATGAGTTGTTATGTTATTAGTATTTTTTTTTATTCTTGCGAGGTATGGTCTCGAACTCTTTATGCTACTATTTGAGCTACATCTCACGGTTAGTTTCAATTCATATAAACGAGCAATCTGTTATTTATTAAACTATAAAAAAATGAGTTCTATTGGGTCAATCAGGTGGCCCTAGTGGTGCACTTGGTTGATTTGAGCCACTAGTAGATCAGTTTAGTCGCAAAATCTAGTTACATGACCTGCTATGCTCTTGAACCAATGACATTATGCCACCTGTCAAGGTCAAGTGTAGCAAGCCTCGCTGACTATAGAACCATTGTGCATCCGAGGTGAATGAGATGCCCCACACGCTTAACCAACTGAGTTCATGCCATGTGTCACGTAAAGGTAAGCTTCTGACTCATTGTACATTTTTCCTTTTCCATTTATGGTACAAGTACACCAAACATAGTGTTACACAGTACTTCTCTTGAATTAAACTGAGCAAGAATTAATGTTCCATTGATTGAAGGATTTGGCCTATATTCGAGATCTACTCTTCCAGTTACAGGTAATTATTTCTTTTCCTCGATTTAGTGTTTAATTCTGCAAATAAATTCATTCTTCATACTCAGTTTATTTATAGTAGGACTGCTGGGGCAAATAAAGAAACTGAGTATAAAGAATGAATTGATTAGCAGAATTAAACACTAAATCGGGGAAAGAAATAATTACTTGTAACTGGAAGAGTTGATCTCGAATCTAGGCCAAATCCTTCAATCAATGGAACATTAATTCTTGCTCAGTTTAATTCAAGATAAGTACTGTGTAACACTATGTTTGGTGTACTTGGACCATAAATGGAAAAGGAAAAATGTACAATGAGTCAGAAGCTTACCTTTACGTGACACATGGCATGAACTCAGTTGGTTAAGCGTGTGGGGCATCTCATTCACCTCGGATGCACAATGGTTCTATAGTCAGCGAGGCTTGCTACACTTGACCTTGACAGGTGGCATAATGTCACTGGTTCAAGAGTATAGCAGGTCATGTAACTAGATTTTGGCGACTAAACTGATCTACTAGTGGCTCAAATCAACCAAGTGCACCACTAGGGCCACCTGATTGACCCAATAGAACTCACTTTTTTATAGTTTAATAAATAACAGATTGCTAGTTTATATGAATTGAAACTAACCGTGAGATGTAGCTCAAATAGTAGCATAAAGAGTTCGAGACCATACCTCGCAAGAATAAAAAAAAATACTAATAACATAATAACTCATCTAAAAGCTTAAGGTATTATAAACAACTTATTATGGTTAGTTGTAATGCAGTAAAGAAAGAAATCCACATATATAAACATAGAAGCAAGTTTAAAGGACCTATACAAAGCCATGTAAGATCCATCTGGAAAAGAATTCATGAACCTCATCAAGCTTAAACCAATGCATTCCAGATTATCTCCCATTTCCATTATAACTTAAAAGGACTAAAGGAATAAGATTGGATCAGAAAACACAAAGTTTCAGACTAATAAGAAAAAAAAATCTTATATCCCCTACTATATACCTCTAGTATAGCCTTCCACTTCCATTTATTTCTAAAAGCATCTCTACATAAAAGCTTTACCGCTAATGGATCGCCTAAGAGTATTTTAAGCAAGAAATGAGACAAACATACTAATGTAGGAGATTCATTAACAGATTCAAGATACTGAAATACAAAATTTCAACCACCAAGTGTATCTCTCCAAGTGTGTAAGGTGTAGCTTACAATGTCTCGTCAAAAGGCTTCGATTATCTTATTCTCATTTTTACAATCTATAATATTTCTGCATATTTCTATAACTCGAGATATCTAATATTTTCGGGTAAAAGGAATAGTAAATCTTTGTTATTCTCAAGTAAGTAACTAACAATCTATTTTCTGAATCCCAAATGTATGATATGGGTTAATTTCCGAAATGGTTCTTTATCTTCGCACTTCGCATCATTCCTTATTTGCTCGGAGTAATGATAAAGAACCATTTAGGAGATAATCCAATATAATATCTTTTCACATATGAATAACATGAAATTCTCTATAAACTCTTCTGAAGATGAACTGAGATCCAAAATTAGCAATATTGATGACTCTTGAAAGAGTACACGCTTAGAAACCAGATGTTAAGCAAACCCTTGACCCGATATAAAAAATAGACAGATTTTTCAACCCATACGAGTTTGAAATTTGATAGTGGAAAGCTGAAACAGATTCGTCAAGAGGCTATGTTCCAACTTCCAGGTTAACCCCTTTATATTTTGTTTTCACTTTTTTAATTTTTTCTTGGATAATTATAAATAAATGCCTCCTTAATTAAGCTTCTAATTTCTTTAAGCCTTTAATTTTTTTATTTAGAGATAAATCCTTAATTAAACAATTATTTATAGAATACATCCCCTTTATATTTTTTATACCTATACTATCCTTATTATTAAATATATTATTTTATTTCTAATACAATATTTATTTTTAAATATTAAACAAATAATAAGGTACTTCTACCACCACCCCGACCACTACAGCCACCACAACCATCACCACCTCCACCACCACCACAACCACCACCACCACCTACTACTAATTTCATCACACATGCGCGTCCGTGATTTTTTTTAAAATCGTCATAACTAACTCAAAAAAAATCAGAAAATTAAAAAATTTGCATTTTTGGATAAAGCAAATTAATATTTACGTCTATGATTTTTTTTAATTTTTTTAATTTTTTTTTCCGCAGACACGAAATTCCATGTTTTAAACAGTGAATTTCGTGTCTGCGAAAAACAAATTCCTTATTTCAAAACATGGACTTTCATGTTTAAACCATCGAATTTCATATTTTAAACATGGAATTCCGTATCTGCGAATTAAAAAATTCAAAAAAATTCTGAAAAAAATCATAGACATAAATATTAATTTGCTTTATCCAAATATATAATTTTTTTTTTGATTTTTTTAGAATTAGTTATGACGATTTTAAAAAAATTTCACGGACGCGCGCGTGTGTTTATTAGTTTTTGTTTTGTTTTTTTCTAATTTCTTTTTTTTAATCGTTAATTATAAGGGTAGTTTGGGATGAGGCTGTTTTCTATAAAGTATCTTATTCTAGGCACCTTTTTTTAAATAAGTTTTTTAATAGACATTAATCTATAATTGACTCATTTTTCTTTTTAGTAAGAAAATAAATATTAATAAAAAAAGTTACCATAAGGTCTTGAAAATTTCATCAAAAAATTACTAACATAATAAAAAAAATCTACCATAGGGTTACGAGTGTGTTGGTGGTGGATTTGTGGAGTTAGTGGTGATTTGAAGACTGTAGGGAGTAGCGGTTGTGGCGAAGCTCGTGGTTCGAAGATAGAGGTAGAGGAAGCGGTGGTTGTGGATTTGTGGAATTAGTGTTACCACCGATCCTCATTTAGGGAGACTTATTCTCATAGTATCCCAATTTTTTTTGATTTTTCAGGATGATACTCATCAAGACAATAACTTTACAGGATTTCTACCTTCAGCCAAACAAATGCTTGGGAGGCCGAAAAAGTATTTTTATTTTGCTAGAGTAGAATCTACTCGGTATAAAGGGTTTGCGGTCGTTGTAGAAAACTTTCTTATCATAATCGTTCCACATGCACTATTGTGCTTTGATCAATATTAAATTGTAAAAAACTATTTACTCTTTTTTTAATTTTTGAAAAAAGCATTTAACATTTTAGTTGTTGGAATAACAAATAAATCATATTTTTCGCCTCTCTCTCTAGGTTTACGCTCTCTCGCCTCTCTCTTCGTTTTCACGCCTTCTTTTCGAATTTTTTCTTGCATCTTATCCACCTTCTTTGGTGGTGCTATCTGGGTCTCCCGCTTCTAGCGTGTTAGGCTCTCTCTACTTACTTATCCCCATTCTCTTCTTGAGATGGGGATTACATCGGATGGGGAAGGGGAGCAATCATTAGGGTTAGGTATAATAAATTTGGGGATAAGGGTTTCTAAGCGGAAGCATCAACCATCTATTGGCTACTTACCCATAATCAGTAAAGTTGAAGGGATCGAAGCTAAGATTAATGATGATACAAGGAGAAAGCTGAAGTGGAGTAGCGGGTGTCTCGATCTCCACCACTCTGCTGCTCAGATGGTTTTGGGTTTCGAGGTTAAGCACGCTTCTTATCTTTTGTTTTTTCTCTTTGGAAATCTTTTCGTGCAGGTCTCAACTTGGCCGAGTTGGATTAAATCCTCGGGGAGTCGAAGCGACGAAGTGAAGCGTGTGTGCTTAACACAAGAAAGACGGCTGACCAAACAAAGCTACTGCAAAGTGGGAGTTCCAACAATAATAATGAGGTTAGGTGATTATTTAATTAGAGATATTAGAGAGGTTAGCTGCAGGTTAGACTGTTGCAATTATCAAAGCACTCAAGATCACTACTTAGCTACTTATTACATTTTCGAGACGAGTATTAGAGGGATTTCCAAGATGGAGCTATATAAACGAAGAAAGGGAGTTTGGTTTCTCACTTTATCTCTTTCCTCTTTCTTACACTTATTTCCCTGTACTCCCTCTACTTGTACTGTGTCCTACTCTTCGCCCTTACATTTCTGTGTATTTCCTTTCTGCTCTAAATCCTTTTTTCATCTGTGGGTTGTAGTTTGCTTTGCTGTGTGTGCAGGTCTCAAAATGGCTACCAGAGATCACCATGCTCTTCCTATTATACCGCTGAATGACCACAAGGCAAGAAAGCTGGGAGTTATCAACATCGGTTCGAAGGCTAGACTCACTGAGAGCATGAAGGAAGAGAAGGCTATCCTTATTAAGGCTATTGGCACAACCCCAATTTATGCAGTCCAACTGAGGAACTTTATTGAAGATAGGTGGGGTATTCAAGGACATTACAGGTTAACTGATGTAAAAGAAAACATGTTCAAACTGGAGATTTTCAATGAAAGGGAGTTTAAGCGTGTGTGGGAAATGAGGCCGGGGTTGTACCAAAAACTACACTTAAGTATGACCATCTGGCCTTTAGTAGTGGATTTTAATGAGCTGCCTACTGACTACTCATCAATCTGGGTCCAAGTGAGAGGTCTTGCGTTTAAACAGAACAATCTGGAGACTGTGAAAGCACTTGAAGTTTGTTTCATCAAGATTGAAGCTGTGGATTTTCCCACATCACAAAACTGTGATGTTAAGGTCCTTAGGTTTCGAATCAGAGTTAACACAAAATACCCCCTTCCACCTGGTGCATATCTATATCAAGAAGAAGGTGCTGCTTGGGTGGTGTTTCAGTATGAGAACACGGGTCTTCTGTGCTTTAGATGTGGAAGAATAGGCCACCAATACGGAGAATGTCCTATCAAGAGTATAAAACAGGTGGAAGATATAGATGAACGCAGGAAGGTTTCATGGAGTATTGATAATGTAGCAAAATTCCCACCTTTTAATCCCATATATGGTCTTCACATTAATACTAATGGTGAATTTACTAACTACATATATAATGATAAGAATATCAAGTATGCAGGTCCAAGTACCAGGTACAATAATCCTATAAGAAGCATTCAAATCAGTTCTGAAGAAGGGGATATTTTAAACAAGTTCAATTACACAAAAAAAGGTGGTACGAGTAAGTCAAAAAAGCAATTTCAAGAAGATGAAGAAAGAGAGAAAGAAGATCAGGAGTGGGAGAACTGGAACAAACAAATCCATGATCTTCGAAATGAATTACATGAGTCCACTCAGAAGATGGAGGCTTTTAAGAAAATCCGTGGAATCACCAATGAGGATGAAGATGAAAATGAAGGGAATGTACGAGCAGCACTGTTGGCTTTTGAAGAAGAAATGAGGAAGCTTAAGGGCAAATATGTAGCTAATCAGAGCAATACGTCGAATCAACATATGGACACTTCCTCCAATTCGCAACAAACAGTTAAAAGAAGAAGAGATGGCAAGGGCATTCGAATTGAGACTAGCAGTGGGGAAGTTAACTCGAAAGTGACTGGCAACTTTAAGAAGTTAAGGGTCATTGACCCAATTGAGGAGTTTGTTAACAAAAACCAATTCAGCTTACTTGAAGATGAGAAGGAAGAAGAAGAAAGAAGGGAAAACAAGAAAGGGAAAGGGAAGGAGATGGAGATCAAAAAAACCATGATTGATGAAGAAGACTCGAACTTTGAACCTGAAGAAGAAGACGAAGCTAACTTCGAAAGTAGCGAGAATTATTTTGAGAAAGACTACGAAGGAGGTGGAGAGGATCATGACATGAATTTTCAGTATGAAGATGCTTTTGAAGATGAGGAGGAGAAGGTAGGCAATAACAAAGGAGGCGGCAACTCCAAAAAAGCCGCGAAAGGAATATGACGACTTTGTTCTGGAATGTTCAGGGTTTACGAGCGCCCTTAACATTATCCAGAGCAAGCTCGTTGGTGGCTCAACATCGTCCTAGTGTGGTTGCGTTCTGTGAAACAATGATGAGAGAGGAGGACTCTCAGGGTGTGGTGGCAAGGTTTGGTTTTGAGAAGTCGTTTTTTGTTGAACCCTCTGGAAAGGCATATCATTCTGGGGGGTTTCTGATTTTGTGGCACCCTTGGGTGCATTTGCAAGTTGTTTTCAGTTGTAATTCGTATGTAGTTGCTTTTATTAATGAATTGTCTTTTGCTTATTATGTTATCTTTATTCACGCACCTAATGACTTTAAAATGAGACTTGAAATTTGGGATGAGATTACAAATTGGAGTAAAGGGATTAAGGAGCCATGGATTATTATGGGAGATTTTAACGAGATACTTAATATCACGGAAAAACAAAGCAAAAATCCAGCTAATATGGACCACATCAATGCTTTTATTGATTTTACTAGTTGTAATTCGTTAGTGGAAATTGATTCTGATGGGTGTTTTTTCACTTGGTCTAACAGGATGGATGGAGATAAAAATGTAAAGACAAGAATCGATCGCGGACTTGCTACGTATGATTGGATGCAAAGGTATCCAAGATCACAAATTCATATACCTCCGGCAATTGGGTCGGACCACTCTCCCCTACTTCTTCATTTTGATAGCAATACTAATAGGACTAAGAATTTTTTTAAATTCGAATCTAGATGGCTTGATAATGATAACTGTAGGAATATCATTGATAATAGTTGGAACACTCCTAAGGACAGAATCCCCATTCCTAATTACATTAAAAAGAGAGAATACACCAAAAAAGAACTCACCAAGTGGAGCTCAAAAAACTTTAAAAATCATGAAAAAACTATTAAAAAACTCCAGGAAAGGCTTATAGAGTTAAATAATAAAATAGATAACAACACTACTAACCAAGAAGAACAGGACATTAAGGAGCAAATTAAGAAAGAATACGAAAAAGAAGAAAAATATTGGGGGGATAGGGCTAGACAGAACTGGTTGGTCTATGGCGACAAAAACACGAAATATTTCCATTTAGCTACTATAAAGAGGAGAAAACTTAATAAAATAACTAGAATTAAAGATAAAGAGGGTAACTGGACAGATGACTCAGGGGGTATTAAAGACTCCTTTCAAAACTATTATAAAGAATTATTCAAAGAGAACATAGGCGGAGAGGACTCGATGAAGGAAGCTATTAATTTCATCAAACCTTGCATAACGGATAATATGAACGCTGAATTAACAAAGATACCAGATATTGAAGAAATTGAGAAGGCTGTCAGAGAGCTTTCAGCTTCTAAAGCGCCGGGCCCTGATGGCCTTAACGGTAAGTTCTATAAAGAATTTTGGGATATTATCAAAAGTGATGTAATACAGGTAATTATGGATTTCTTTGAGAACAACTGTTCAGTCGAATCGATTAACGATACTCTGATCACACTCGTACCAAAAGGCATAATCCAAGAAGACCTCGGTGATTTCAGACCCATATCTTGTGTCAATTTTATATATAAAATTATTACAAAAATTCTTTCGAACAGATTAAAAGAAATCATGAACGAGATTATATCTCCCACGCAATCAGCTTTCATCAAAGGTAGATCTATACAGGACAATATCATTATAGCGCAAGAAATCTCTTTTTTCATGAATAAAAAGCGGAAAAATGGGAAGCATATGGCGGCTATTAAAATCGATATGGCCAAGGCATACGATCAGGTAAGATGGTCGTTTCTCTTGCAGGTTTTAAAGAAACTAGGTTTTTGCGAAACATGGATAAGCTGGATAAAAAATTGCATCACTTCTGTTTCCTTTCATATTACCATCAATGGGGAAAGACTAGAAAACTTTAAACCAGGTAGAGGGCTCAGACAGGGCGACCCCCTGTCCCCTTTTCTGTTCTCTATCCTTACTGAATCTCTTATTAGTATTGTGGATCATTTTGTGGCGAGTAAGCTGATTAAAGGAATAAAAATTAATAGAAACTGTCCTATGATTTCTCACCTGTTATTTGCAGACGACTCTCTTTTCTTTTTGGACCTGGAAGAAACAGATATTGGGAAATTCAAAGAATGCCTGGACATTTATTGTAATGGGTCAGGACAACAAATAAATTTCCATAAGTCAGCCCTTATCTTCAGCAAAGAAACACCCGATGAAATTAAAAACGAGATCACTAACAGGTTAAATATTAAAGAAACTGAAAATCTGGGATACTATTTGGGAATTCCACTATGTCATAAGAGGTCAAAGATAGAATCCCTCGAATGGATTGCAAAGAAAGTATTTAAGAATACAGAAGGATGGAAAGCTAAACTTTTATCAGAAGGAGGCAAAGAAGTCCTCATCAAAGCTATTCTTCAGGCCATACCTAACTATTATATGTCTATTTTTTCTTTTCCTATATCCTTTTGTAACAAACTAATATCTGCTATATCCAATTTCTGGTGGAATTCAGGCGAGAAAAATAGAATACACTGGATTGCATGGGAAAAGGTCACAGTCAGTAAACTAATAGGTGGTCTTGGATTTAAAGATTTCAAAAGGACGAACACGGTCTTATTAGCAGCCCAAGCATGGAGATTGATTCACAATCCTAATAACCTTGCAGCTAAACTTCTCAAAGGTATTTATTTCAACAAATCTGATATGCTAACGTGTAAACTTAGACAGAGCAGAACGTGGAGCTGGGCAAGCATTATAGAAGGAAGGGACTTTATCACAAAGCATGGGATTAAAAAAATCGGAAACGGGAGAGACACGAATATATGGAGTGAAAGATGGATAGATACTGAATGGAAATTAGAGAAACCAAAAGGATCATGTATCACAAAAGTACACGAGCTCATGAAAGAAGGGAAAGATGAGTGGGATTTAGAAAAACTGGACAATTTTTTCCCACTTCCCATTATCAAACTTATCAAGAAGACAAAGATAAAAGAGCATGGTATACAGGATAAACTTATATGGCCTTTCTCTAAAGATGGTAATTATGATACAAAAACAGGTTATAAGGTACTAACGGAGGAAAAAAACAGAAATAAAGCAACAACAACGAAGACAAAAGCCATGCAAGACTCAAAAATATGGAAAACAATTTGGAACTCAAACATACCTAAAAAAATAAAATTGTTCATGTGGCGAATTATCAACAATGCGATCCCAACAAGAGTCAATTTATATAAAAGGAAATGCGCTGATACAAAGAGTTGCTTATGGTGCAACTATAAAGAAGAAGATGTGGAACATATCCTTCTGCATTGTACAATGTGCAAAGATATCTGGGCGGGATCTTTTCTTCAGATAAAAATCAAAGAAGTCCAGGATGATAAAATCGAGGATTGGTTTCTAAAAATTATCAAGGCATACAAAAAAGGGGGATGGGACAAAAATGTGATACGAGACTATTTGATGATTAATCTATGGAATATTTGGAAAGCAAAAATGAAGGCAATCCACGAGGACACAGCAGTCGACGGTACGGGAATCAACATAGCATCTAAAAAGCTCATGCAGGAAATTCACGGGATAAATTGGATCAAAGACGGATACAAAGGTTTCAGCCACAAGGAAGATCGAATTTTAAACATAAATGCGGAAGAACAAGAACAGCACGTTTCCTTATTTTGTGATGCTTCTTTTACTAACAAATGGGAACCCACTGGAATAGCAATCGTTGGAATCCAAGAAGAGAGTGGAATTAACTTCAGAGGAAGCACCACAATCAGTTGCAACTCGGCTGTGGAGGGAGAAGCAGAGGCTGTTCTTAGAGCCACTCAGATTGGAGCTCTCTTTCCAGGGAAAGATACCGTCATCCTTTCAGATAACCTTGAAGTGATTCAAGGTATAAAGCAGGTGTCAGCGGCTAGGTGGAACATCCAACCTACCCTTCAGAAGATTATCCATAAAGCTGAAGAGCTTGGGCGAATCTCGTTCAAACACATCAAAAGAAAGCTCAACAGGAATGCGGATAAGCTAGCGAAGGAAGCTAGGCACGCAGCAAGTTTTAAAGATCGAAATACAATTAGTATTTTCGATCTTTCTTCGGCTTTTAGTAAACTAGGAATAGGCTAATTTGTTTTCTTTTGTTTCGGGTGCTTTTGCACCCTTGTAATGTCCAAAAAAAAAAAAAAAAAAAAAATAACAAATTTGTTATTGAACAGTTTTATAACACATTGAGTATATTGATTCATATCTTCTATATTTTTGGGTTTTCCCGCAATTTGTTTGTTCATATATTGAGTTATATAGATTTGTGCAGTTGGTATTTTGTAATGGGATTTGTCCCATTAAGTTCATAAGATGTATTATATATCTATATATAACAAATATATACGACGATTATACATAGCCTATCGGTAAATTGCTAACCCTTTATTTATGAGATTCCAAGTTCAAATCCCGCATACTACTAAATATTCTCCTATGCTCTACTATAAGAATGTTTTCACATTTTTTTCTATATAGATCTTACGATTTACTTACATGCTTTGTTTGTTGATATTATGAATTATATGTGAAGTAATTTTCCAACCTTAATTAGATAAATCCCATCTAACTCAATTAAGTGTTACGTGTTTCATAACATGTGTTATATATCTATATAAAACAAGTAAATTTGACGATCATACATGGCCTAGCGGTAAAACGCTAACCATCTACTCATGAGATTCTAAGTTCGAATGGTATTATGAAATATATGTTAAGTATTGTTCCAACCTAAACTGGATAAGTCTCATCCACCTTAATTAAGTGTTATCTGTTTCATAACATGTATTATATATCTATACTAGGTAAAACCCGTGTCTGAAGACACTTAAGAAAAAATTTGTTCTGGTGACGAAAATCAAACACAGGTTCCAAGGGTGAAACACAAGGTTAAAATAAGGGTTAAGGTTTTTCTTTTTTTGCTCGTCAAGGATAAGGATAAGGTTAGGTCAAGTTTAAGGTTAGAGTTAAGCTTTAAAATTTAACGTTTAAGATTTAAGGATAAGGTTATGTTAAGATTAAGGTTAATGGTAAGGATAAGGTTAATAGTTAAAGGGTTAAGGTTATAAATAAGGGGTTGAGGTTCAGGTTTAGTTTAAGAGTAAGATTAAGGTCAAGGTATTAACATCATGTCTAAGTACGGACTTGCCAAAAAAAATCCTAAGAATAGAGATATTTACACCATTAATCCATGTTATATTTGATATATCCAAATTTACAATAATTTAAGATATGTATGATTTAAGATATATTTGGCTATTTCGCATTACATGGGGGCTAAATGTGAAATATACCCCATCAATTACAAAACATAATACAACCAAATCAAAATACACCTCTTTTCTTATGCGGAAGAGAGGTTATGGCAATACTACCAAGATTATTTTCATCTGATGCTCCTCTTTTACTTTTGCTTGAATGATCAGTTTATAATTCTCTCTAGCTAAACGATATATTGGTAGAGGTCCTAGTATTGGGCCTATAATTTTTTATCGTGATCGCGTGAGATATCATAAGAAAAAAAGTTAGTTACTGATTGATGATACCGCTTTTTTTATGAAGCATTAAAGTTGTTTTAGAAGAGTTAGCTTGCCAGGAGTAAGTTGAAGAAATCAAACACCTTGTGTCTTTTTTTCACTAAGCCTCTTTTCGGTTATACTATTAACTCGTCCATTTCGGTACTCATTGTCTCGCTTATTTTTCTGAATTACTCATTTTTTTCACCTAAATTATCCACACCATTCCTACAAATAGTTCATGAGGTTCAACCATCCCTGTAGATCATTCATAGATTCCAGCATATCCTTTTTTGCAGCTTTATTTGAGTAAGAATAAGATTTTATTACAAAAGCTAATAATCACGAGAGATAGTGTTTATAACCAATATCAACCTTATCAAACATATTTTGGACAAAATAATATAACATCATTGACAAAAATAAACAAACAGGTTATTCTAATATTGAAAAATACAATATAATGAAGAAAACGATCTGATTTAAAGATAAAAGTTTTTATCCAAGTAACGTACAAAATCCCAAATAACACACAATAATCATTTCAGAGTAGCTGTTACAAACAAAAGAGAGACTTTATTAACAAATCATCCTCGGTTTTTTCATTCATCTCTCTCTTCATAATTCAAACCCACCAAGAATTTTATACTTACATGTAAAAGAAAAAAAAGAGGATCAAAACCAAAAATATAAGCAAAATAAACTCCACAAGAGTACTCATAAGTCTGCGTGTATAATAACGAACTTGTTTTGGATTAATAATTAATGATCTCAATGATAAGTAAGACCAGAAATGATCCTGACCGCCACTTATGTTAAAAAATCTGGACCATAGATGAAAACCTTGTTTTATAATATAGATATAACAAGTATATTCGGTGGTTGTACATAACCTAGTGGTAAAATGTTAACTCTGTACTTATGAGATTTCAAGGTCGAATCTGCATGCTACTAAAATATTCTCCTATGCTCTACTAAAAGAATGCTTCCACCTTTTTTTCCTATAGTTCTTACAATTTACGTACATGGTTTGTTTGTTGATATTATGAAATATATGTTAAGTAATTTTCCAACCTTCATTGCTAAAATCCCATCTACCTTAATTAATATGTGATTCAGAACATGTGTTATATATTTATATATAACAATTTATTTGATGATTATATATAGCCTGGCGGTAAAACGCTAACCCTTTACTTATGAGATTCCAAGTTCAAATCCCGCATGTTACTTATATTTTTTTACTATGCTTTACTAAAAAAATGCTTCTGGGTTTTTTATACGGTCCAGATCTTTTAACATAAGTGGTGGCCAAGATCATTTCTGACCCCACTTATCATTAAGATCATTAATTATTCACTGTTTATTTTTTCTTAAAATAACAAAACTAACATTATTCAAATTAAACCTTTTGTCCAAAAATAAAAAAATAAGAAAATGGTCGCACTATAAAAGAAGAAGATAATTCTAGAGAAACGAAACTAAACCTAATCTCATCACATTCACTCACTTTTCTAGCGCCGCTCGAGGACCATTCACCACCATCTTCACACTCACAAGAAAACTGTCGCCGCTCAAGGACCATTCTCCACCATCTTCACAATCACCTTTCCACCAACCCGCTCTCCACCATCTTCACACTCACCTTTCCACCGAGCCGCTCTCTTGCAAAATAAAACCGCCGCCGCTACGCCATGAACAATCGAGTAACCCTGATTTAATTCTTAACCCAAATTAAGGTAAGTTTGATTGTTTTATAGATTTTCACCTCTCCACCAAGCCGCTCTCTTGCGCCGCTCGGGGACCATTTTCCACCATCGTCAACCTGGCTTGAATACGCCATCAACAATCGAAGAACTAATCTCATCACTTTTACAATTTTTCAGAATTATTCGCAGCCACTCGGGGACATTCTCCACCATCATCAACCTAGCTTGGAGAATAAACCAAATTTAAGGTAAAAAATAGAATTATTTTTAACCTAATCTCATCACTTTTACAATTTTTTATCATGTATTTTTGTAGGGGAAACATAAAGTTTACAGTAATTTTTATTCCTCAAACATGATTGTAGCTTCTCCACTTGGTTTAATTACGGTAAGTTTTTCATCTGTACATAATCTTTGATATGTATGTATTTTGAACTATTATAGAAATGCTAATTTATTATGTTTCCGCTCTCAGAAAATTGGGGAAACAGAAGCATTAAAGGAAAAAGATGTTGAATCTGCTCTCAGAAAATTGAGGAAACAGAAGCATTAAAGGAAGAAGATGTTGATTACCTTTCTTCTATTGAGGTAATTTATTATTTTTTCAAATATATATATGATTATGTATTTAATATCTTTTTGATGGAGTAACAACTTTTAAGCAACACCTTTTTATAATTGATCATGCAAATGTCATATTAACTCAGTCATGTGTTCTTTTCCCCAGAAAAATTATACTAAATACCCCTTATAGTTTCACAAAAGATCAAAATTTCCCCTATGTGTGAGTTGGAAAACTAAAGGTGTGGGTATTTGTCCTTTTTAAAACCATAGCGAAGTTTTTAATCTTTTGTCAAATCACAAGGGGTATATGTTATTTTTCCCTAAATGTGATTTTTTAGTTTTTTCTCAAAATTATATTCTTGATTTTAACTTCTTTATTTGCTTTGTTTTAATGTTTGAACATATGAATGTATAATATCTAAGCATCATGGAAATGATATTATGCGTATAAGACAATGAAATGTTCTTTTCTCTTTCGGGTGAAATGGAATATCATTCTCATGAATAGATTATTCAACTGCTTTCTTTGACTCACTCTAATATTGTATTCTGTTTCTGATTTGCAGGTTTTCGATTGGTTTTGAAGTTATAACCGCGAGTTCTACTTGCGAGAAACTGGCGTGAAGTTGTTGATGAGAAAAGCCCAAGATTATGATTCATGTTTTGTTTAATTGTTTGTCTTGTTTAATCATTGTGGCTCATTCCTTTTTTATTGGTTGTTCCCTAATCGTGCTTAATAACCCTATATGGCGTTATGTGTAGAAGGTTTGGTTGGATAGCAGTACAGGGAGGCTTGATTTTCTATAGCTTCAAGCGTTTGAAGTCCAAAAACAAAAAAATCTTGCCGAAATACATACTTGTGAGTATTGTTGATTTTAGATGTAACCTAAAATTTGTTGGATCTCTTATAGGGTTTTGCTCTATTGATTCTATGACTAATTCATGA
Source organism: Nemophila menziesii (assembly GCA_029959085.1). Lineage (NCBI taxonomy): Eukaryota > Viridiplantae > Streptophyta > Magnoliopsida > Boraginales > Hydrophyllaceae > Nemophila > Nemophila menziesii. The sequence goes on along the minus strand of JARWIR010000007.1, from coordinate 41,850,405 downwards.
CTTATATGTTTCAGTTTTTTGTCAAAGCATTACAAAATTGTTGCATCATTTCCCAAAACAAAACCCGCTTAAATGGAAAACTTAAAGCATTATAGCTTTTTTTCCAAAAAACTAATAAGCAAAAAAGGGAAAATAATTAGAGGGGAAATCTTGACTAAATCTTGACTTCTCATCTCACAGGATAAATCAGCTTGTGTACTCATTGATGTTTGCTCGGTTGTTTTAGCACCATGGATACCTTAAGTAATCACAAAGGTAATATATAATACTTGACTAAAAAAAATCTCCCATGCTTTTAATATTTTTCAAATTGCTATTTGGTGCCTATATTTAAATAATTCCATGTTCTTAGGTAGATTTACCTATAGAGTTTCTCAAGGATTTTCATGTGCAATCTAGGTAAAAAACTCAATTAATACGAGTAAATTTCCTTTTTGGTCCTCGAAATATAATCCATTCTAGCAAATGGTCCTCGACCTTTATAGATGGTGTGTTGGGTGGTATATATCATTACTCTATGAAATATAAGTTAAGTATTGTACCAACCTAAATTGGATAAGTCCCATCTACCTTAATTAAGTGTTATGTGTTTCATAACATGTGTTATATATTTATATATAACAAGTATATTTGACAATTATACATAGTCTAGCTGTAAAATGTTAACCCTTTACTTATGAGATTCCAAGTTCGAATCTTGAAAGCTCTACAAAAATATGGCTTCCGCCTTTTTTTCTATAGTTCTTACAACTTACTTATATGATTTGTTTGTTGATATTATGAAATATATGTTAAGTATGGTACGTCTTAATTGGATAAATACCATCCACCTTTATTAATTGTTATGTGTTTCATAACATATGTTATATATCTATATATAACAAGTATATTCCATGATTATACATAGCTTAGCGGTAAAGTGCAAACTCTTTACTCATGCGATTTGAAGTTCAAATCCCGCATGCTACTAAACAAACACAGTTATATAGAAGACATACAGTTATAGAAATGTTTTGAACTATTCACACATTTTAATCCTTAAAACTAATTGTACATATGCAATTTTTCATCCACGTTTTGGCATCCACATATATTCTTGTCGCAATATCCATTCGTCAACCAATTTTGGATGCATACCTCCCACTTATTTATTTCCTTTTTATTGTGTCTAGTGGAAACTAGCTTGTGTCTATATATTTTAGCAGCAAATATAAGCGAATATATCTCTGAATCATTGATGATTGATCTCGGTTGGAAAATGATATTTTCGTAGGATATTCTTTTGGAACAGTTGGTTTTTTTCTTGTTGTGTTCAGGAAGTATCACCTCGGAGATAAATTTGTTCACTAGTTTCTCTAAATCCAGATTTCTTTTGCCTCCTACACCTCATGTTTTTGTGTTTAGAATATAAAATACAGATGTCTTTTTTTGATATATCATTAGTGACCAGAAATTACTTTTTCCATATTTTGTTTTTAAAGGAAATAACACATATTTATGTGTCTTGTAAAAAGCCCTGAATTGCTCGGTTGTATATTTTTATTGTCCTTCAGCATCATCTTCATTTTGAAAGACACACAATTCAAATTATTTCTAAAATATATAATTTGAAGATGAACACAACACGCAGATTCTCAGTGTTTGGAAATTATCACACTCTCACCTCGTTTGCAATGCCGATGTGGATAATCTCACTTTTTGTATACCTTTATCACATCATTCTCAAGACTACGGTAATGACCTAATATACAAATTCCCATTCATAAAAATTAACATATACTCTTATCAAACTTAACCAAATATTTATAAAAACCCTTACCTTTTCGGAAATTTATTCTCCTTTTCGAACAAGTTTCATTGCATCATCAACTGTGATGCTTAAATCATCATCTTCCCAAATATTCACATTCTCAGGTTTTTCTTTTCCCAGTTTCAAAATCAAATCGAACGTGCTTTAAGAACATGCTAATGCCTAATTTATTGATAAGATTTTATGTAAATTTTCTAAAAGGGATCTGTGTTGTTAGTGTAACATGTAAACTTTATACTATTGCATTATGTTCCCCTAAAATTTTCAAAATATTTTGTCCCCTTTCCTCTTTTAACTTTTAAAAGTTTTCTTGTTAGGGTTTGTATATTTTATTTTGTTTTTAATTTAATAAAATATAGGTTATTTGGTATGATAAAGGGACTTAATAGTGTAAAATAAAATAAATATAGGAATGTATAGTGCAATTTTTGTGTACTATTGGATTTATGGTACTACTTTTCATAATATAGGACATGTAATGCAATTCTTTTATAATAGAGGGACCTATAGTGCAATATACGGGCTATGCCCCCGGGGTGTGCAAAATATTTTACCTTTCTGTAAATTTGAAAACTTGTGTAATGATTTTTATTTTTGGAAAATTCGTATTAATGATCATAATCTAACATATAATTATTTGATTCATCAGTTATGACGCGTAACATATCAAAAGAAAATTACAAAGCTACCCCTTTTAGGGACTCGACACTCATCACTATTTTGCGGACCCTACTTTCTTCTTTACTAATCAAGATTCTCTTCCACCTCCAATTCTACTTCCCAATTCTGTACCAAGTTATATTCAAGACAATTACTAAACTGCCTCTTTTGTTTACCCTTCTCATATTCCTCATGCTTCCGGAGTCCAGTCTTAGCCTCAGCCTCAACAATCTTACGTGGGACCTTATCAGCCTCAGCAACCTTACGTGGGCCATTAGCAGCCTCAGCAATCTTATGTGGGCCCGTCTTAGACTCACCAACCTTATATGGGCCCATATAGATGAGATGGACCCATATAAGGCTGGTGAGTCTGAGACAGGCCCATATAAGATTGTTGAGGTTGATAAGGGCCCACGTAAGATTGCTGAGGCTGATAAGGGCCCACATAAGATTGCTGAGGCTGAGACTGAGACTGGACTCCGAAAGCATGAGGAATCTGAGATGGGTAAACAATACAGGCAGATTGGTAGTTGTCTTGAATATAACTTGGTACAAAACTGGGAAGAGAAAATGGAGGTGGAAGAGAATCTTTATCAGTAAAGAAGAAAGTGGGGTCCGTAAAATAGTGGTGAGGCTGAGTCGAGTCCTCAAAAAGGGCAGCTTCGTAATTTTCTTGTGATCTGTTACGCGCCATAACTGATGAATCAAATAATTCTATGTTAGAATATGATCATTGATATGAATTTTCCAGAAATAAAAATTCTTACGACAAGTTTTCGAAATTCAGAAACAAAAGCATTAAAGGAAAAGATGTTAATTCCGCTCTAAAAAATTGGGGAAACAGAATTATTAAAGGATCAAGATGTTGATTACCATTCTTCTGTTGAGGTAATTTATTATTTTTTCAAATATATGATTTTGTATTTAATATCTTCTTGATGGAGTAACAATTTTTTAGCAACAGGTTTTTATTATTGATCATGCAGATGTCATATTAACTCAAGTATGTGTTCTTTTCCCTAAAGTATTATACTAAATACCCTTATGGTTTCACAAAATATCAAAAAATCTCCCTATGGTTGAGCTGGAAAATCATAGGTGTGGGTATTTTTCCCTTTTAAAAACATAGCAGTTTTTTTATCTTTTATCAAATCACAAGGGGTGTATGTTATTTTACCTTAAATATAATTTTCTTAGTTTTTTTCTCAACATTATATTCTTGATTTTAACTTCTTTCTCCGCGTTGTTTTAATGTTTGAACATATGAATCGTATACCATATAAGAAGCATGGAACTGATTTTATGTGTATAAGATAATAATATCTTCTTTATTCTTTCGGGTAAAATTGAATATCATTCTCAAGAGTAGATAATTCAACTGCTTTCTTTGCTTCTCTCTAATATTGTTTGTCGTTTCTGATTTGCAGGTTTTCGACTGGTTTTGAAGTTACATCCATGAGTCCTACTCGCGAAAAGATGCTTTGATATTCAAAAGGATGTTAATGAGAAAATCCCAAGACGATCCAGGTTCTGTTTAATTTTTTGTGTTGTTTAGTTTTTGTGGCTCATCCCTTTTTCTTTTATTATTGTTCCCTAATTGCGCTCAAAAGCCATATATGACATTATGTTGTAGAAGGTTTGGTTGGACAATAGTATGGGGAGGCTTTGATTTTCTACCGCTTCAAGCGTTTGAAGTCCAAAAACACAATCTTGACAAAATCGTACCAGTGAGTACTGTTGATTTTAGAATTGTTGATTTTAGATGTAACCTAAATTTTGTTGGATCTCTTATCGGGGTTTTCTCTATTGATTCTATGACTAATTCATGACTTATATGTTCCAGATTTGTTCAAAGCATTACAAAATTGTTGCATCATCTCCCAAAACTGAACCCGTTTAATTGGAAAACTTAAAGCATTATAGTTTTTTTTCTTCAAAAAACTAATAAGCAAAAAAGGAAAAAAATTTAGAGGAGAAATCTTGACTTCTTCTCTCACATGCTAAACCAGCATGTGTACTCATTGATGTTTGCTCAGGTGTTTTAGCACCATGGATCCCTCAAGTAATCACAAAGGTAATGTATAATACTTGACTAAAAAATCTCTCATGCTTTTAATGTTATTTTAAATTGCTATTTGGTCCCTATATTGAAATAATTCATGTTCTCAAGTGATTTAGCTATGGTCTTTCTCGAGGATTTTTATGTGCAATCCAGGTAAAAACTCAATTATTACAGAGTAAATTTCCTTTTGGTCCTCGAAATATAGTCCATTCTAGCTCAAGGTGGCTAACGGTCGGTTCCCGGACCGGTTCGGGCCGGTCCTAGCGGACCTGGACCTTATCGGTCTGGTCCGGCTTACCGGCCTGGCTTACCGGACCCACGTTACCGGTTCCGGTCCGGTCCATTACTAATATTCATGGAGGCGAGAACCGGACCAATAAGAGGACCGTCTAAACCGAATCCGGTTCCGGTCCAGTCCGGTCCGGTTCTTAGCGGTTCTATAGTGGTTTTTTTTGTTAAATGGGTTTTGGGCTGGGTTTAATGGGTTAAAGGTGTTATGTTTAATTGGGGTGGGTTTAATTGGTGGGCTAGGTTTAATTGGTGGGATGGGTTGGGATGAAATGGTAAGGGGGTGGGCTAATGGGCTAAAACAAAGTGGACTAAAAGCCTAAAGAACTAAATTAAACCAATGAGATATAAAAATAAAAATAAAACTTATCGGGTCGGACCCCAATATTTTACAAAAAGTGAAGAACCGGTCTGGTAGCTTGTGGACCGGTCCGGTCCGGTTCCGTGCCTGCGTTGACTTTCGGTCCGGTCCGTAGGACCGGTTGGACCGGACCGTTAGCCACCTTGAATTCTAGCAAATGGTCCTCGACCTTCATGGATGGTATGAATTTGGGTGGTATATATCATTACTCTATGAAATATAAGTTAAGTATTGTTCCAACCTAAATTCGATAAGTCGCATCCACCTTAATTAAGTGTCATGAGAGAGCCACTTTGGACTCGGAGTCATTTTGACTCCAATGAGATTCGATCCCAGGACCTCTTGGTCTCTGCGGAGTAGCCTAACCACTAGGCCAACTATCGATCTCTAGTGTCATGTGTTTCATAACCTGAGTTATTATCTATATATAACAAATATATTTGAAAATTATACATAACTTAGCGGTGAAACTCTTACCTTTTACTTACGAGATTCTAAATTCGAATCCCGCATGCTACTTATAAATTCTGCTATCGAATTAGAAGTTTTTCTTACGAGATTCCAACTTCGAATCCCGCATGCTACTTGTAAATTCTACTATCGAATTAGAACTTTTTCGACTTCGAATCCCGCATGCTACTTGTAAATTCTACTATCGAATTAGAAGTTTTTCGACTTCGAATCCTGCATGCTACTTGTAAATTCTACTATCGAATTAGAAGTTTTTCGACTTTAACAGCAACGGAAGCAGATGAATTAGAAACCTTTTGATTTGACCCTTAATGCATATAACCATTGACTAACGTACGAGTTAATAAATTAACAGCCTTAGTTGACAAAAAAGAAAAAATTAACCAGTTGCGGTTAGCTCATTGGCTAGGGTCTTGGTCATCCAATCTAGTGATACAGGTTCAAACTGAGTCAATGACTCTGAGTCTAAAGTGACTAACCTATGTAACAAAAAAAAATCCTGACTAAATTGGATTTCTTAAATTCTAGATTTTTCGCACCACTGAAATTCCTTAAACTTTGCTACGCCATTAGAAAGAAAATATTTGATTCATAAGATCCTTTTTTTTTATATATATATACATATATCTACTCTCCGATTAATTCACATTTTGAGAAAGTGCGATGAATTGCTTTGACTTCAAGACTATTCAGGAAATATGCGTGTTTGTGCTAGTGTTCCGAAGGAGATGAGGGCTGAGGCACTACCTGAGCCACCACCAGTGAGGCTGAGCATCAATCTCTTGGATTACTCAGAAGATCATGAAATAAACAGCAAAATAATGTTTATACTCTGTGACAGCAAAACAACAATAATAAACAGCAAACAAAACAACCTTAAACGAACATATTAATATCATTTAATATCATCAAATCATCCAAAAGTACCAAGTCTAAAAACATATTAATATCATCAAATCATCCAAAAGTACCAAGTCTAAAAGATACAGAAACAATGTTTTTGCAACAAACCATAAGCAAAGTCTTTCAAATTTCCAAAAAAAAAAAAAAAAGGAAAAAGGCATAACCACTAATCATAAGTCACTGACTCCCCATATTAATCTTCTTTAAAGCTCTCTATGTATTAAAAGTATTTCTCAGCCACTCCAATTGCTTCTTCTCTAGCTCGATCATCTTCTCTTCTTCAAACTTCAATGCTTGAGACTAACCATTAATGTCTTCTTCACCAAGTTTCATTTTCTTTCTGGACTTCTCTGTTCCTTCTAAAGCAAGTAGCACAGATTGTTTAAGAGCAGGATCATCCAGTAGAAACTGCCTATTAGAATTGTGATAAGAATGCATTTGTTTATAAAACAAATGTTTGCATCTTAAGAGCCTCTTCACTTCATATTCTGTTTCATCAGACAGGTTCATTGAATCCACAAGTGATGGATTATCTGCCACGTCACACGTCATACGTGGCCCTAGAATCTCGTTTAAACGCTTATACTTCTTGTTCAGCTCACTGAATTTGTACTCACATTGAGGAGGTGTCACATTGTAGCCTCGTTCAATCATTGATTCAGATATAGCGCTCCATTTTCCTCTTCTATAACGAAGTACTAATTTCTTGCTTTCTCCTAGAGATATATTGTCTGTTTGAGTCTCAGCATATGAAGAAGCGCTGATTAAAAGGGCTACCATTTCATGGGTCCATTTAACACGCTCTTTTCTTGTAGCCACACCTTCACCAATAATTAGAGGTGGAGGAGGTTCTTGAATGTTGTTTATGGAGGAAATGGGGCCCACATATTCATGATGAGGTTGAGGTGGGTTCCAATAAGAGTTTGTTTGGTCATTTCCTTGTGTTGAGAGAAATGGAGGAGTAGGTGGAAGAGCTGCTTCAACACCAACTGAGAAAGCCTGGCCCGCGAAAGACTGATGAGGCTGAGATGGGCTCGCGAAAGTTTGGTAAGGCTGAGACAGGCCCATATAAGATTGCTGAGTCTCAGACAGGCCCACATAATACTGCTGAGGCTGCTGATACGGGCCCACGTAAGGCTGCTGAGGCTGCTGATACGGGCCCACGTAAGGCTGCTGAGGCTGCTGATACGGGCCCACGTAAGACATCTGAGGCTGAGACGGGCCCAAGTAAGACATCTGAGGCTGAGATGGGCCCACATAAGACCGCTGAGGCTGATACGGCCCCACGTAAGACATCTGAGGCTGATACGGCCCCACGTAAGCCTGCTGAGGTTGAGTTGGGTCCCCAAAAGGGGCAGCTTCGTAATTGTCTTGCGATCCGTTATGCGCCATAACTGATGAATCAAATTTATACTTTTTAAAATTGATTACACTATTAAGTCCCTGAATTATACCAAATAACCTATTTTTATTAAAATAATCAAGACCTGACATGAAAAGGGGAAAGGGAGCAAGAGATTTTGAAAAATTCGGGGGCCGTAATGCAATAGTATCAAGTTTACATGTTACACTAACAACACAGATCCCTTTTAGCAAATTTACATCAAATCTGTATGAAAAAATTTACATGTTCCCACAATCTACTAATTGTGCACACAATCTAATGATACAGTTAAATTTATCCTAATAACACAACCAGTATATAAGAATCTTATGATTATAAATGCAAATCTGGATTAGAACTAGAATTAGATCTAACTATAAAGAAACTGAGTATAAAGAATGAATTGATTAGCATAATTAAACACTAAATCGGGGAAAGAAATAATTACCTTTAACTGGAAGAGTTGATCTAGAATCTAGGCCAAATCCTTCAATCAATGGAACAATAATTCTTGCTCAGTTTAACTCAAGACAAGTACTGTGTAACACTATGTTTAGTGTACTTGTACCATAAATGGAAAAGTAAAAATGTACAATCAGTCAGAAGCTTACCTTTACGTGACATGTGGCATGAACTCAGTTGGTTAAGCGTGTGGGGCAGCTCATTCACCTCGTATGTCAGCGAGGCTTGCTACACTTGACCTTGACAGGTGGCATAATGTCATTGGTTCAAGAGTATAGCAGGTCGACTAAACTGATCTAATTGTGTCTCAAATCAACCATTTGATCAATGTAAAGTGCACCACTAGTGCCACCTGATTGACCCAATAAAACTAACTTTTATATAGTTTAATAAAAAACAGATTGCTCGTTTATCTAAATAGAAACTAACCGTGAGATGTAGCTCAAATAGTAGCATAAAGAGTTCGAGACCATACCTCGCAAGAAAAAGAAAAAAAACATATACCAATAACATAATAACTCATCTAAAAGCTTATGCTATTAGAAACAACTTATTATGCTTAGTTATATGAGTGTTATGCAGTAAAGAAAGAAATCCACATATATATACATAGAAGCAAGTTTAAAGGACCTATACAGAGCAATGTAGCTTGATCCAATGCATTCCAGATTCTCTTTGCATTTCTATTATAACTTAAAAAGGCCTAAAAGGAAAAAGATTGGATCAGAAAACACAAAAAGTATTCAGTCTAATAAGGAAAAATCTTAAATTCCCTTGCTATATACCCTTGTGTGTGGCCTCTAGTATAGCCTTCCACTTCCATTTATTTTTAAAAGCATCTCTACATAAAAGCTGGATAGCCTAAGAGTATTTTAAACAAGAAATGTAACAAGTACACCAATGTAGAAGATTTATTAACAGATTCAAGATACCGAAATACAAAATCTCCACCACCAAGTGTATCTCTCCAGGTGTAAGGTGTAGCTTCCAACGTCTCGTCAAAATGCTTCGATATCTTATTCTCATTTTTACAATCTATAATAATTCTGCATATTTCTATAACTCCAGATATCTAATATTTTGGGATAAAAGGAATAGTAAATCTTTGTTATTCTCAAGTAAGTAACTCCCGATATCAAAATTTAAGCAGAAATTCTCCATACCTAATAAAGTAGCAATCTATTTTCTGAATTCCAAAGGCATAATATGGGTTAATTTCCGAAATGGTTCTTTACCTTTGCACTTCGCATCATTCCTTATTTTGTTTTTCAACTTTCGCCCAAAAAAATAGGAAAACAAAGACAAGGAATTACTTTCCTGCTCGGAGTAATGATAAAGAACCATTTAGGAGATCATCCAATACAACATCTTTTCACATATGAATAATATGTATTTCTCTATAAACTCTTCTGAAGATGAACTGAGATCCAAAATTAGCAATATTGATGACTCTTGAAAGAGTACACGCTTAGAAAACAGATGTTAAGCAAACCCTTGAACCGATATCAAAAATAGACAGACTTTTTCAACCCAGACGAGTGTGAAATTTGATAGTGGAAAGCTGAAACAGATTCTTCAAGAGGTTATGTTCCAACTTCCAGGTTAACCCCTTTATATTTTGTTTTCACTTTTTTACTTTTTTCTAAGTAGTAAGAGAATAAATATTAATAAAAAAAAGTTACCATAAGGTCTTGAAAAGTTCATCAAAAAATTACTAACATAATAAAAATAATATATATATATACACACATATAGAGAGAGAGAGTTCGTGGTTCGAAGACGGAGGCAAAAGCAACGATGGTTATGAATCTGCAGAGTTAGAGTTACGACCTGGTGGTGCTTCGAAAACTGTGGTTGACACGGTTGTAACCATGGTTATGGCGGAGCTCGTGGTTCGAAGACGAAGATGGAGGCAACAGTGGTTGTGGATATGCGGAGTTAGTGTTACGAGTGTGTTGGTGGTGGATTTGTGGAGTTAGGGTTACGAGTTAGTGGTGCTTTGAAGACTGTGGGGAGTAGCGGTTGTAACCATAGTTGTGGCGAAGCTCGTGGTTCGAAGATAGAGGCAGAGGAAGTGGTGGTTGTGGATATGTGGAATAGGTGTTACCACCGATCCTCATTTAGGGAGACTTATTCTCATAGTATCCCAGTTTTCTTGATTTTTTAGAATGATACTCATCAGGACAATCATTTTACAGTATCTCTACCTTCAGCCAAACAAATGTTTGAGAGGTCGAAAAAGTATTTTTATTTTGTTGGAGTAGAATCTACTCGGAAAAAAAGGGTTTGCGGTCGTTGTAGAAAACTTTCTTATCATAATTATTCCATATGCACTATTGTGCTTTGATCTATATTAATATTGAAAACTATTAACTCTTTTTTTAATTTTTGAAATAAGCATTTAACATTTTAATTGTTGGAATAACAAATTTGTTTTTGAACAATTTATATAACACATTGAGTATATTGGTTCATATCTTCTATATTTTTTGGTTTTTTTCCGCAATTTGTCTGTTCATATATTGAGTTATATAGATTTGTGCAGTTTGTATTTTGTAATGGGATCTGTCCCATTAAGTTCATAACATGTATTATATATCTATATATAGCAAACATACACGACAATTATACATAGCCTAGCGGTAAACCGTTAACCCTTTACTTATGAGATTCCAAGTTCAAACCCCGCATGCTACCAAATATTCTCCTATGCTCTACTAAAAGAATGTTTTCACATTTTTTTCATAGTTCTTACGATTTACTTACATGATTTGTTTGTTGATATTATGAAATATATGTTAAGTAATTTTCCAACCTTAATTAGATAAATCCCATCTATCTATATATAACAAGTAAATTTGACGATTATACATGGCCTAGCGGTAAAACGCTAACCATCTACTCATGAGATTTCAAGTTCGAATGGTATTATTAAATATATGTTAAGTATCGTTCCAACCTAAATTGGATAAGTCTCATCCACCTTAATTAAGTGTTATCTATTTCATAACATGTATTATATATCTATACTAGGTAAAACCCGTGTCTGAAGACACTTAAGAAAAATTTGTTCTGGTGACGAAAATCAAACACAGGTTCCAAGGGTGAAACTCAAGGTTAAAATTAAGGTTAAGGTTTTTCTTTTTTTGCTCATCAAGGATAAGGATAAGGTTAAGTTTAAATGTTAGCGTTAAGGTTAAGGTCAAGTTTAAGGTTAGAGTTAAGCTTTAAAATTTAACGTTTAAGCTTTAAGGATAAGGTTATGTTAAGATTAAGGTCAATGGTAAGGATAAGGTTAATAGTTAAAGGGTTAAGGTTATACATAAGGGGTTGAGGTTCAGGTTTAGTTTAAGAGTAAGATTAAGGTCAAGATTAAGGTCAAGGTATTAACATCCTGTCTAAGTACGGACTTGCCAAAAAAAGCCTAAGAATAGAGATATTTACACCATTAATCCATGTTATATTTGATATATCCAAATATACAATAATTTAAGGTATGTATGATTTAAGATATATTTGGCTATTTCGCATTACATAGGGGATAAATGTGCAATATACCTCATCAATTACAAAATATAATACAACCAAATCAAAATACACCTCTTTTCTTATGCGAAAAAGAGTTACGGCAATACTACCAAGATTATTTTAATCTGGTGCTCTTCTTTTATATTTTGCTTGAATGATCAGTTTATAATTCTCCCTAGCTAAAGGATATATTGGTAGAAGTCCTAGTATTGGGCCTATAATTTTTTATCGTGATCGCGTGAGATATCATAAGAAAAAAAAGTTAGTTACTGATTGATGATACCGCTTTTTATGAAGCATTAAAGTTGTTTCAGAAGAGTTAGCTTGCCAGGAGCAAGTTGAAGAAATCAGTCACCTTGTGTCTTTTTTCACTAAGCCTCTTTTCGGTTATACAATTAACGAGTTCATTTCGGTAATAATTGTCTCGCTTCCTTTTCTGAATTGCTCATTTTTTCACCTAAATTATCCACACCATTCCTACAAATAGTTCATGAGGTTCAGCCATCCCTGTAGATCATTCATAGAGTCCAGCAGATCCTTTTTTGCAGCTTTATTTGAGTAAGAATAAGATTTTATTACAAAAGCTAATAATCACGAGAGATAGTGTTTATAATCAATATCAACCTTATTAAACTTATTTTGGACAAAATAATGTAACATCATTGACAAATAATAAACAAATAGGTTAATCTAATACTGAAAAATACAATATAATGAAGACAACGATCTGATTTAAAGATAAAAGTTTTTATCAAAGTAACATACAAAATCCCAAATAACACACAATAATCATTACAGAATAGTTGTTACAAACAAAAGAGAGACTTTATTAACAAAGCATCCTCGGTTTCTTCATTCATCTATTTCTTCATAATTCAAACCCACCAAGAATCTTATACTTACATGTTAAAGAAAAAAAAGAGGATCAAAACCAAAAATATAAGCAAAATAAACTCCACAAACTCATAAGTCTGTGTGTACAATAACGAACTTGTTTTGGATTATTAATTAATGATCTTAATGATAAGTGGGACCAGAAATGATCCTGACCACCACTTATGTTAAAAATTCTGGACCATAGATGAAAACTTTGTTTTATAATATAGATATAACAAGTATATTCGATGGTTGTACATAACCTAGCGGTAAAATGTTATCTCTGTACTTATGAGATTTCAAGGTCGAATCTGCATGCTACTAAAATATTCTCCTATGCTCTACTAAAATAATGCTCCCACCTTTTTTTTCCTATAAGTCTTACAATTTACGTACATTGTTTGTTTGTTGATATTATGAAAAATATGTTAAGTAATTTTCCAACCTTCATTGCTAAAATCCCATCTACCTTAATTAAGTGTATGTGATTCAAAACATGTGTTATATATCTATATATAACAAATTTATTTGACTATTGTATATAGCCTGGCGGTAAAATGCTAACCCTTTACTTATGAGATTCCAAGTTCAAACCCCGCATGTTACTTATGTATATACTAGGTATTGCCCGTGTCTGAAGCCACTTCGAACAATTTAAAATTCGAATGTAAATTTATATTTAAGAACACGATATATTCTTATAAAAACCCGTGCCTGAAGACACTCTAACAATATTAATTTACAAAAATAAATATACACTGGATAAACAAAAATTCTTGAGATAAAAATAAATTTAAAAAATTTCAATAGCGACATAAATTATAAATCAATCAACCAAAATGTACTTTTATGTAATACAAAATAAAAATCTCAAATATTTGAGATGACATGAATACAAAATAGCCCATAACTACTAAATGTCTTTTTCTTGAATCTTTTCAATATTCTTATCACGTTTTTTGTGCATCCGTCTCATAACTCTACAAAACGTGGATATATTAACATACATATATCGCTCGATTTGGGGAACCGCGACAATAACCTGCATATTTGAAATATTGTAATTAAGTATGTATTACAAATATAAATCATATAACGGTATAACCTATGAGTAATTTTACCATGTGATTGTAATCACATCTAGCCACACGTCTTCCTTTTTTCCAATCAGCATTCATAAGTTGCTTCCAATTCTACATATAATTCAAAATCATTATTTTGTAATAAGCTTTACTCACATTAAAGAAAAGTTTTATTTATTTCTTACTTGTGGTGATTTTAATCGATAAAATTCCACCTTGTCCCTTAATGTAACAATCACATTTTGCGATTGAAGGAACTGAACCTACAATTTGAATTCATAATTACACTTCAAAAATAATATACACAACCAAAATACGTAATGCGTATAAGATAGGTTAACTTACGGTTTCCATGAGATTTCTGTTAGCCTGAAAAAATAGTACTGTTTAGCAAAGAATTATACAAATAGTAAAATAAACACAAAAATTACTTACGGCACGACTCTTGTAGACAATCATTTTTTTAGTGTTAATAAAACCTGTGGAGTAGTAACAACATTGTATATTAGTTATTATATATTAACAAAATTTAAATATCATGTAATTACTAAATAGTTATCTTGAATGATTTAATCTTATCATATAAAAAGTGCAATTTAAGATAATGATAAATAGAACAATAAACTCTTATCTATTATTCAAATTTTTTAATTATTTGCCGTTATATATTAACCAACTTTAATACCTAAATGAAATTAAATATGTCTTAACAAAAGTTATTATTCATTAAAAACAGTAGCAAACTATTACAAACGGTTTATTCATCAATAGGTTGAATGGAGTAAGACAATGTTTTGATATGAGGTATATCATAAACACTTGATTAACTCTAAAAAACTCCCTAAACCTATTAGATCCAGACAATTCTATTAAGTACTAATCGAAAGTTGCTGGAAACATGTCGGCCATAATGGTGTCATACATCGTGGTTAATTCCACGTCATCAAGTAAACTTTCGAGTTCTGACAAACTGACCATCGTATTGAGTCGTGGAAGTATACTTGTCACAGGCCAATTAGATGGGAGCGTCGAAACAATCACGTATAACAAAGCGGGCAAATCTAAAGGATAGTTATCTCTCTTAAAGGCGTTATATCGTAATTCTTTTCTTTTTATGTGTGAGTACACGTCGTGTGTTATATTCATTGGTGCACCAACAAACTCATACCACCTAAGATAAGTTTCATAAACTTCGCCAGACTCATCAAAGACATCCAAAAACCATTATTACCCATTTTCAGTTTTTTAATAAGATATTTTTAAATCACCCCCAAGAAGAAAAAGAGAGGATCACTTTCAAAGGATGAAAATATATTTCTGTTTAATATTCTATATACAGTAATGGACACAACATAGTTGATGTATTAAAGAAAACCATTATTACCCATTTTCAGCTTTTTAATAAGATATTTTTATATCACCCCCAAGAAGAAAAAGAGAATCACTTTCAAAGGATGAAAATATATTTCTGTTTAATATTCTATATACAGTAATATTACAACAGTAAATTTTAGTACTAAAACGCGAGACAATGTCTAAAACGCGAGCCAACGGTAAATTCTATATCACCCACTAACCTAATTCGTCAAAGCTTTTGTACTAAAACGCGAGCCAATTTTTAATCACGTAAATACCCCTAAATTTATCCTTAAGCATTTTGATTATACAATTTCTAGACTACTGTACGAAAATTTTAACTATTACAATTAAAAAATACTAAGCGAATATTAAGACAGTACATTTAAAGTTAAGTATTGAGAAGCTAAAAAGAAAGGAGAGTCTCTAAAACAGTTCATAGAATTCTTAATACACTCTAAAATAGTTTAATACAATTTCTAGAATATATGCGAAAATTTTAACTATTACAATTAAAAAATACTAAGAGAATATTACAACAGTACATTTAAATTTGAGTAGTGAGAAACTTAGTTCGAAGTTAAAACTAACCGAATATTAAAACTAAGCGAAAATTTTAACTATTACATTTAAAAAATACTAAGCGAAAATTAATACTAACCTTAGTTCGAAGTTATGCTTTGAGCAAAAGAAAGTGAGAAATTATTTTAATGAAAGAAAAGAAGTTGTTGGAATGTTTAGAAATGATT
Organism: Nemophila menziesii; assembly: GCA_029959085.1. Classification (NCBI taxonomy): domain Eukaryota; kingdom Viridiplantae; phylum Streptophyta; class Magnoliopsida; order Boraginales; family Hydrophyllaceae; genus Nemophila; species Nemophila menziesii. Next base: position 41,834,413 of record JARWIR010000007.1, on the reverse strand, counting down.
TTCGTTTCGTATTATATAGTTAAAAAATTGTTTTAGGAAAAGGAAACTAACTTAAATCAAGGAAAGTATCCTAGGATTAAACCTTCGAAATATTTTAGTAATGTTTTGACTAATATATTTGCTTAAAATAGTTTTAGGATATTTATATATAGATAACAAAATTTAAAAAAGGCAAATGGAAATGATATGAATGGTAAAATGCAGGAAAATTAAATATCTATTTGTCAGCTCCTTGATTTCGGCAACTCCTTGATTTCGGCTCCTTGATTTCGGCAGCTCCTTGTAAGGTTTCCTGAAATTAATATCAAATAGAATAATTATTCTAAGAAATTTTCTTTTATATAGTAAGAAAAAAAATCAATATTTCAATTAAAGTGCATATTCAAGAATAAAAGAAATTTACCAGATGACATTTTAACATATTTGATCATTTTAGTAATATCATCCTGAAAAGTAAAAAAAAAATTAATTAATTTATTAAAAATAATTAATTAAACATTGTCACGTAAATTTGCAAGACTTACCCTTTGATTTATCTTTTGTTGCATAATGCACTGTAATGATGAAAGAATTGAAGCGTGTGAATTGTTTGTAGGTCCCTGAAGATTTAATAATTGCAAATTAAGTCCCTATATTATGCAAAATAGCCTATATTCTATCAAAGAAATAGCAAAAAAGATGGGGCAAGTGAAGATTTTGAATATATGGAGGGACCACAGCTATTTGTAGGACCCTGAAGATTTAATAATTGCACTATAAGTCCCTATATTATGCAAAATAGCCTATAGTCTATCAAGGAAACAACAAATATTCACACAAACAGTAAAAAAGATGGCGCAGAAGAAGATTTTGAATATTTAGAGGGATTACAAAGTATTATTATAAATTTTTCTTTTTTTTCAATGGGGTAGAAATATTCTTTTGAAAACCTAGGGACTTATAGTGAATTGAGAATTACCTTTTAACAGAGAATTGAGAATTACCTTTTAATTCAGCTTCTACAATTAAATTAAAGAGATTAGCTGCAACAATAATCCCTTCTGGTGGAAAACCATCATGACCCATACTATCAAATGGTTGTTTAGAAAATTTAAAATGTAAATATATATGTGTATATATATATATACATATATAAAAAGAAATAATGAAATTTACCATGAGAAGTATAGTCCAAGTATCTAATAAAATATCACGTGCTACCCAACTCCATGTTTCTTCGTCAGTGTAATTAGTCATAAGGTCTTTAACTGCTTCACACATAAGTGCAGACAAAAGACTAATAGTTCCGTAAGGCCTACACATAGAATAAATATTATCAGAAATCCATATAGAATAAATTGCAATATTGGTCCCTGTTTTATGCGTAAAGTAGCAAATACATTAATATTTATTCTATTAAAATTGCAATAAATATTAATGTATTACGCAGGGTATTTGGCTATTTTGCATAATACAGGGATCAATGGTGCAATATCCAACACCATAACAAAATCCAACTCACAGTTTAAGGTACCTTTTCAGCCTTCACCAAAACCATATCTAATAAGTTTTGAGAATTACACCGGGATATATATATTTCCTATCATTACTCAGCAATTGAAACAGGCTAAATTGCACCAAGGGTCCCTGTGTTATGTAAATCTGTCAAATAAACGCTTGTAAGACATCATAAGATTAGACTATCAAAGTTCGACAATATAATGAAAAGCTTTAAGTAAAGAACTAAAGAGATGAATTAGCATACCTCATTCCAGAGTCTAGATCAATGCCACTAAGCATCTGTGTAGATTGACACAGATCATCCTTTGCGGTGAAATAGGACCTACAATAAAATTAATTCAATTACAGGTCTTTGAAAATTACTTAATTATTCTCAATTATGATCACGGATATCATATACTTGATTCGGTCATTTGATCGAACATATTGAGAGAAGCTTACAATTGTGTGTGTTTTGGTTTCTTTGAAAAGAAAATAGCAGATTAGAGGCAATACGACTTGTGCTGCAATCACGTACAGGGAGGCCGATGCTTGTTGTGGTTATAGATGGAGGAAGGTAGTGATGGCCGATGCTCTGAGCCATGGAAACAGAGAGCAACAGTGATGGTCAAAACGCGGCGGTGATGGTTTTGGGGTGCCGCCGTGAATGGAAGCGATAACGACTAAAACAGAGAGCCAATAAGAAAAGAGGATCGGAGAAGGTAGAGCGGCGTCGTGGATTGAGACCGCCGTGGATCGAGACCGCCATGGATAACGCCTCTTGAGTTCTGCTCTGTATGGTTGGGGATGGATAACGATTGGGGGTGGATTGATGGTGATAGTGATGTTGACTGAGGATGTTGATGGTGGCGGTAATGCTGATGTCGACGGAGGAGCTCTTCACCGGAAGGAGAGCTTTTCACGGAGTGAAATGTGTTTGAGACCAAGTGAATTTTAGGCCGTGAAATGTGAAATGTGTTTGAATTTTATGCTTTTGCTTCCGGTTTTAAATAGAGAATTGAGGATTGATGATGAAGGTGGTGTAGGTGGGGGCAGTGGTGGAGCTGATGATGTCGATGAGTGGTATCGGTCCTCAAGCGGCGATGGAGAGGAGAGGAGAGGAGGGGATAGAACGTGGGATGAGATTAGGTTTAAGATTTTGTGATGAGAATAGGGTTTTCTATTGTTTTTGGTAATTAAAAATAAAAATTAATAAGTAGGGCCAGAATCGATCCTGGCCACTACTTATGTTTTGCCAGAATCGATCCTGGCCACCACTTATGTTTTGCCAGAATCGATCCTGGCCACCACTTAAGTGGGTAAATCCGGACCGTAGGAAAAACTTCGAAATATAATATAGATATATATATATATATATATATATATATATATATTATCAGGATCATTTCTGACCCCACTTATCATTAAGATTATTCACTATTTATTTTTTTTTTTAAAAACAAAACTAACATTATTCAAATTAAACCTTTTGTCCAAAAATAAAAAAATAAGAAAATGGTCGCACTATAAAGGAAGAAGATAATTCTAGAAAAACCAAACTAAACCTAATCTCATCACATTCACTCACTTTTCTAGCGCCGCTCGAGGACCATTCTCCACCATCTTCACACTCATAAGAAGATTATCGCCGCTCGAGGACCATTCTTCACCATCTTCACAATCACCTTTCCACCAACCCGCTCTCCACCATCTTCACACTCACCTTTCCACCGAGCCGCTTTCTTGCAAAATAAAACCGCCGCCGCTACGCCATGAACAATCGAAGAACCCAAATTAAGGTAATGATTTAATTCTTAACCCAAATTAAGGTAAGTTTGATTGTTTTATAGATTTTCACCTCTCCACCAAGCCTCTCTCTTGCGCCGCTCGGGGACCATTTTCCACCATCGTTTACCTGGCTTGAATACGCCATCAACAATCGAAGAACTAATCTCATCACTTTTACAATTTTTCAGAATTAACCGCAGTCACTCGGGGACATTCTCCACCATCATCAACCTAGCTTGGAGAATAACCCAAATTAAAGGTAAAAAATGGAATTATTTTTAACCTAATCTCATCACTTTTACAATTTTTAACCATGTATTTTTGTAGGGGAAACATAAAGTTTACAATAATTTTTATTCCTCAGACATGATTGTAGCTTCTCCACTTGGTTTAATTACGGTAAGTTTTTCATCTGTACATAATCTTTGATATGTATGTATTCTGAACTGTTATAGAAATGCTAATTTATTATGTTTCCGCTCTCAGAAAATCGGGGAAACAAAAGCATTAAAGGAAAAAGATGTTGAATCTGCTCTCAGAAAATTGGGGAAACAGAAGCATTAAAGGAATAAGATGTTGATTACCTTTCTTCTATTGAGGTAATTTATTATTTTTCAAATTTATATATGATTATGTATTCAATATCTTTTTGATGGACTAACAACTTTTAAGCAACATATTTTCATTATTGATCATGTAAATGTCATATTAACCCGGGCATGTGTTCTTTTCCCAAGAAAATTATACAGATTACCCTTTATAGTTTCACAAAAGATCAAAATCTCCCCTATGTGTGAGTTGGAAAATCACAGGTGTGGATATTTGTCCCTTTTAAAACCATAGCGAAGTTGTTAATCTTTTGTCAAATCACAAGGGGTATATGTTATTTTTCCCTAAATGTGATTTTTTAGTTTTTTCTCAAAATTATATTCTTGATTTTAATTTCTTTCTTTGCTTTGTTTTAATGTTTGAACGTATGAATCGTATAATATCTAAGCATCATGGAACTGATATTATGCGTATAAGACAATGGTATGTTATTTTCTCTTTCGGGTGAAATGGAATATCATTCTCATAAATAGATTATTCAACTGCTTTCTTTGCCTCTCTCTAATATTGTTTGTTGTTTCTGATTTGTAGGTTTTCAACTGGTTTTGAAGTTACAACCATGAGTTCTACTTGCTAGAAACTGGCGTGAAGTTGTTGATGAGAAAAGCCCAAGATTATGATTTAGGTTTCGTTTAATTTATTGTCTTGTTTAATCATTGTGGCTCATTCCTTTTTTATTGGTTGTTCCCTAATTGTGCTTAATAACCCTATATGGTGTTATGTTGTAGAAGGTTTGGTTGGACAGCAGTACGTGGAGGCTTGATTTTCTATAACTTCAAGCGTTTGAAGTCCAAAAACAAAAAAATCTTACCGAAATACATACCTGTGGGTATTGTTGATTTTAGATGTAACTTAAAATTTGTTGGATCTCTTATAGGGTTTTGCTCTATTGATTCTATGACTAATTCATGACTTATATGTTCCAGTTTTTTGTCAAAGCATTACAAAATTGTTGCATTATCTCCCAAAACAGACGCTCAAATGGAAAACTTAAAGCATTATAGTTTTTTTTTCAAAAAACTAATAAGCAAAAAAAGGAAAATAATTAGAGGGGAAATCTTGACTAAATCCTGGCTTCTTATCTCACAGGATAAATCAGCATGTGTACTCATTGATGTTTGCTCGGTTATTTTAGCACCATGGATACCTCAAGTAATCACAAAGGTAATATATAATACTTGACTAAAAAAATCTCCCATGCTTTTAATATTTTTTCAAATTACTATTTGGTGCCTATATTTAAATAATTTCATGTTCTCGGGTAGATTTACCTATGGAGTTTCTCAAGGATTTTTATGTGCAATCTAGGTAAAAAACTCAATTAATACGAGTAAATTTCCTTCTTGGTCCTCGAAATATAATCCATTCTAGCAAATGGTCCTCGACCTTTATAGATGGTGTGTTGGGTGGTATATATCATTACTCTATGAAATATAGGTTAAGTATTGTACGAACCTAAATTGGATAAGTCCCATCTACCTTAATTAAGTGTTATGTCTTTCATAACATGTGTTATATATTTATATATAACAAGTATATTCGACAATTATACATAGTCTAGCGGTAAAATGCTAACCCTTTACTTATGAGATTCCAAGTTCAAATCTTGCATGCTCTACTAAAAAATGGCTTCCACCTTTTTTTCCTATAGTTCTTACAACTTATTTATATGATTTGTTTGTTGATATTATGAAATATATGTTAAGTATGGTACCGTCTTAATTGGATAAATACCATCCACCTTTATTAATTGTTATGTGTTATATATCTATACATAACAAGTATATTCCATGATTATACATAGCTTAGAGGTAAAGTGCAAACTCTTTACTCATGCGTTTTGAAGTTCAAATCCCGCATGCTACTAAACAAACATAGTTATATAGAAGACATACAGTTATAGAAATGTTATGAGCTATTCTTACATATAAAAATTTAAAACTATTCACACATTTTAAAGCTTTAAACTAATTGTACATATGCAATTCTTCATCCACGTTTTGGCATCCACATATATTCTTGTCGCAATCTCCATTCGTCAACCAATTTTGGATGCATACCTCCCACTTATTTGTTTCCCCTTTTTTGTGTGTAGTGGAAAACTAGCCTGTGTCTGTATATTTTAGCATCAAATATAAGCGAATATATCCCTGAATCATTGATGATTAATCTCGGTTGTAAAATGATATTACTGTAGGATATTCTTTTGGAACAATTGGTTTTTTTCTTGTTGTGTTCAGGAAGTATCACCTCGAAGATAAATTTGTTCACTAGTTTCTCTACATCTAGATTTCTTTTGCCTCCTACACCTCATGTTTTTCTGTTTAGAATATAAAATACATATGTCTTTTTTTGATATATCATTAGTGGCCAGAAATTAATTTTTCCATATTTTGTTTTTAACGGGAATAACATATATTTACGTGTCTTGTAAAAAGCCCTGAATTGCTCGGTTATATATTTTTCTTGTCCTTCAACATCATCTTCATTTTGAAAGACACACAATTCAAATTATTTCTAAAATGTTTAATTTAAAGATGAACACAACACGCAGATTCTCAGTGTTTGGAAATTATCACTCTCACCTCGTTTGCAATGCCGATGTGGATAGTCTCACTTTTTGTATACTTTTTTGACATCATTCTCAAGACTACGGTAATGATCTAATATAAAAATTCCCATTCATAAAAATTAACATATACTCTTATCAAACTTAACCAAATATTTATAAAAACCCTTACCTTTTCGGAAATTTGTTCTCCTTTTCGAACAAGTTTCATTGCATCATCAACTGTGATGCTTGAATCATCATCGTCCCAAATATTCACATTCTCAGGTTTTCCTTTTCCCAATTTCAAAATCAAATCGCACGTGCTTTAAGAACATGCTAATGCCTAATTTATTGATAAGATTTTATATAAATTTTCTAAAAGGGATCTGTGTTGTTAGTGTAACATGTAAACTTTATACTATTGCATTATGTTCCCTGAAATATTCAAAATCTTTTGCCCCCTTTCCTCTTTTAACTTTTAAAAGTTTTCTTGTTAGGGTTTGTATATTTTTATTTTGTTTTTATTTTGATAAAATATAGGTTATTGGTATGATAAAGGGACTTAATAGTGTAAAATAAAATAAATATAGGAACTGTAATGTAATTTTTGTATACTATTGGATATATGGTACTATTTTTCATAGTATAGGACATGTAATGCAATTCTTTTATAATAGAGAGACCTATAGTGCAATATACGGGCTATGCCCCCGGGGTGTGCAAAATATTTTACCTTTCTTTAAATTTGAGAACTTGTGTAAGAATTTTTATTTCTGGAAAATTTATATTAATGATCATAATCTAACATATAATTATTTGATTCATCAGTTATGACGCGTAACAGATCACAAGAAAATTCCAAAGCTACCGTTTTCAGGGACTCGACTCTCATCACTATTTTGCGGACCCTACTTTCTTCTTTACTAATCAAGATTCTCTTCCACCTCCAATTCTACTTCCCAATTCTGTACCAAGTTATATTCAAGACAATTATCAAACTGCCTCTTTTGTTTACCCTTCTCATATTCATCATGCTTCGGGAGTCCAGTCTTAGCCTCAGCCTCAACAATCTTACGTGGGACCTTATCAGCCTCAGCAACCTTACGTGGGCCATTATCAGCCTCAACAATCTTAAGTGGGCCTGTCTTAGACTTTCCAACCTTATATGGGCCCATATAGATGAGATGGACCCATATAAGGTTGGTGAGTCTGAGACAGGCCCATATAAGATTGTTGAGGTTGATAAGGGCCCACGTAAGATTGCTGAGGCTGATAAGGGCCCACATAAGATTGCTGAGGCTGAGACTGAGACTGGACTCCGAAAGCATGAGGAATCTGAGATGGGTAAACAATAGAGGCAGATTGGTAATATTCTTGAATATAACTTGGTACAAAACTGGGAAGAGAAAATGGAGGTGGAAGAGAATCTTTATCAGTAAAGAAGAAAGTGGGGTCCGTAAAATAGTGGTGAGGCTGAGTCGAGTCCTCAAAAAGGGCAGCTTTGTAATTTTCTTATGACCTGTTACGCGCCATAACTGATGAATCAAATAATTCTATGTTAGAATATGATCATTGATATGAATTTTCCAGAAATAAAAATTCTTATGACAAGTTTTCGAAATTCAGAAACAAAAGCATAAAAGGAAAAGATGTTAATTCCGCTCTAAAAAATTGGGGAAACGGAACTATTAAAGGATCAAGATGTTGATTACCATTCTTCTGTCGAGGTAATTTATTATTTTTTCAAATACATATGATTTTGTATTTAATATCTTCTTGATGGAGTAACAATTTTTTAGCAATAGGTATTTATTATTGATCATTCAGATGTCATATTAACTCAAGTATGTGTTCTTTTCCCTAAAATATTATACTAAATACCCTTATGGTTTCACAAAATATCAAAAAATCTCCCCTATGGTTGAGCTGGAAAATCATAGGTGTGGGTATTTTTTCCTTTTAAAAACATAGCAGTTTTTTTATCTTTTATCAAATCACAAGGAGTGTATGTTATTTTACCTTAAATATAATTTTCTTAGTTTTTTTCTCAACATTATATTCTTGATTTTAACTTCTTTCTCCGCGTTGTTTTAATGTTTGAACATATGAATCGTATACCATATAAGAAGCATGGAACTGATATTATGTGTATAAGACAATGGTATGTTCTTTTCTTTTTCAGGTAAAATGGAATATCATTCTCAAGAATAGATTATTCAACTGCTTTCTTTGCCTTTCTCTAATATTTTTTGTTGTTTCTGATTTGCATGTTTTCAACTGGTTTTGAAGTTACAGCAATGAAACCTACTCGCGAAAAGATGCTTCGATATTTAAAAGGATGTTAATGAGAAAAGCCCAAGATGATCCAGGTTCTGTTTAATTTTTTGTGTTGTTTAGTTTTTGTGGCTCATCCCTTTTTTTATTATTGTTCCCTAATTGTGCTCAATCACCATATATGACATTATGTTGTAGAAGGTTTGGTTGGACAATAGTATGGGGAGGCTTTGATTTTCTACAACTTCAAGCGTTTGAAGTCCAAAAACACAATCTTTCCAAAATCATACCTATGAGTTTTGTGTATTTTAGAATTGTTGATTTTAGATGTAACCTAAATTTTGTTGGATATGTTCCAGATTTGTTCAAAGCATTACAAAATTGTTGCATCATCTCCCAAAACGGAACCCATTTAATTGGAAAACTTAAAGCATTATTTCAAAAAACTAATAAGCAAAAAAGTGAAAAAAAATTAGAGGAGAAATCTTGACTACTTCTCTCACATGCTAAACCAGCATGTGTACTCATTGATGTTTGCTAAGGTGTTTTAGCACCATGGATCCCTCAAGTAATCACAAAGGTAATGTATAATACTTGACTAAAAATCTCTCATGCTTTTAATTTTATTTTAAATTGCAATTTGGTCCCTATATTGAAATAATTCATGTTCTCAGGTAGCTTTAGCTATGGAGCTTCTCGAGGATTTTTATGTGCAACCTAGGTAAAAACTCAATTAATATAGAGTAAATTTCCTTTTGGTCCTCGAAATATAGTCCATTCTAGCAAATGGTCCTCGACCTTCATGGATGGTATGAATTTGGGTGGTATATATCATTACTCTATTAAATATAGGTTAAGTATTGTTCCAACCTAAATTCGATAAGTCCCATCCACCTTAATTAAGTGTCATGTGTTTCATAACATGTGTTATTATCTATATATAACAAGTATATTTGAAAATTATACATAACTTAGTGGTGAAACTCCTTTTACTTACGAGATTCTAAGTTTGAATCCCGCATGCTACTTATAAATTCTACTATCGAATTAGAAGTTTTTCTTACGAGATTCCAAGTTCGAATCCCGCATTCTACTTGTAAATTCTACAATTGAATTAGAAGTTTTTCGACTTCGAATCCCGCATGCTATTTGTAAATTCTACTATCGAATTAGAAGTTTTTCGACTTCGAATCCTGCATGCTACTTGTAAATTCTACTATCGAATTAGAAGTTTTTCGACTTTAACAGCAACAGAAGCAGATGAATTAGAAACCTTTTGATTTGACCCTTAATGCATATAACCAATTATTAACGTATAGGTTAATAAATTAACAACCTCAGTTGACAAAAAAGAAAAAATTAACCAGATTAGCTCATTGGCTAGGGTCTTGGTCATCCAATCTAGTGGTACAGGTTTGAACTGAGTCAATGACTCTGAGTCTAAAGTGGCTAACCTATGTAACCAAAAAAAAATCCTGACTAAATTGGATTTCTTAAATTCCAGATTTTTTGCACCATTGAAACTCCTTAAACTTTCCTACGCCATTAAGAAGAAAATATTCGGTTCATAAGCTCCTTTATATATATATATATATATATATATATATATATATATATAAAGGATGAATTGCTTTGACTTCAAGACTATTCAGGAAATATGGGTGTTTGTGCTAGTGTTCCGAAGGAGATGAGGGCTGAGGCACTACCTGAGCCACCACCAGTGGAGGAGACCACCAGTGAGGCTGAGCATCAATCTCTTGGATTACTCAGAAGATCATGAAATAAATAGCAAAATAATGTTTATACTCTGTGACAACAAAACAATGATAAACAGCAAACAAAACAACCTTAAACAAACATATTAATATCATCAAATCATCCAAAAGTACCAAGTCTAAAAACATATTAATATCATCAAATCATCCAAAAGTACCAAGTCTAAAAGATAAAGAAACACACTAACAATGTTTTTGCAACAAACCACATCCACCATAGTTGTGGTGGAGCTCGTGGTCCAAAGATCGAGGCAGAGGAAGCGGTGGTTGTGGATTTGCGGAGTAAGCGTTACAAGTGTGGTGGTGGTGGTGGAATTATTGAGACATCTATCTATTCAAACTGCATTCCCACTTTCCATGGACGCAATAACAGAGGTTTGCCATTAATATGCCACATCTGCTCATTGCCTTATTATAATATTGTTCATTTTTCAATTTGAATATGAACACTCCTTGACTACTATATTTCACATTAACTTTACCCAGAGCACTCAACTGAAACCTAAAAAAGCTGACAATAGCATGAAATAGAGGTGGTTTGTCCATGAACTGGCCAATTAAACAATTATCCCATAATTTAGCACCCTCATCAAACACTTCTTGAGGTGGTTTGATTATTTTACGACCTTCATGCCTATTTGGTTCATGATATTCTAATTTCAACCAGGTTTACACCTTTTTGGACACTCTCGCCAACGCCCACTTGAGAAGATTCTCCTATGGGAGTTTGTAGCAGACAATCATCTTCACGACTCTCTTCTGCTATATATCCTTGAACATTCTTTGGAGTCAATAGGTTTGACTCACTTATATTTGGAGATAGGATGAGTTTTGTTATATCTCTATTCTTTGTTTTGCTCTTCGGAACTGATTTCATAGAGGAAGCGTTTACTTTCTCCGAACTCAGCATCTTCGTCATATCCGTTAAGGAGAAAAAAGGAAAAAAACTAAAGCAAAAATGAAGAAGAAAGAAAGGAAGAGAGAGTTAAAGTGAGGCGGTGACAAGGGGGAAAGACAGAGACGCGTGGGAGTGAGTGTGGGTGATGAGAAATATGAAGATAGAAGAGAGAGAAAATTATAAATCCCAGAAAACTTGGGATAAACACTTAATCTAAAAAGTACAAAAACAAAGTATGAAAAGGAGGGATAAAATCTCTGAAGATGGGATTTGTCCCATCTCTGGAGACGGTATTTTGTCCCATCTATCTTCCCGACTCGTCAATTTTTTTCAGGCTTGTTTCCTGTTGTTTTTTTTAATTGCAAAGTTAGAAGACAGTGAGAATTGGACTAGGTTTTTGAGTTTTCTTGCTCCAATTATTTCAAAACGAGAGATTACCTTTGTTTTTTATTGTCATCTGGGTATAGTCTTGGCTTTACGCAATACATTTCCATATTCACCAAATGCTTTTTGCATGGTACACCTGAAAAAGAATTTAAAAGACTAAATACAATGGTTCTAGTGGATTTAGTAAAAGTATGATGTCTTACCTTGATGATATTGCACACTCTATAATGAATCCGAGAATGATAGATGTGTCCGAGAATTTTCTAAGGCGGGATCTGACAAAGAAATTGAATTTTTGAAAATCTTGGCAAAGGAGCATTTTTGTGATGTATTTTTTTCAAGGGCAAGCGATATGGAGAAATGACGTCAAATGCAACTGAGTCTTTTAATGAACAAATCAAATAGCATCGTCAGTTACATGTCACTGAATTGATCGATAGTGTTTGAAACTTCATCATGATGCAAATGGTTAAACGTCACAAGCTGTCCAAGTTGTGCACCACTATATTTTCAGTTAAGTATGATGTTAGATACTGGGATAATTTCAAATACTATCACCCGTGGGTTGTGAAACCTTCTAGTCAAACTATTTTCCAGGTTCATTTCAACCCAATAATGACTGTTCATATATTATTGCGTACTTGTTCTTGCTGCAGATTGTTGAGTTTCTGTGTATTCATGCTGTCGCTGTAATAGAATTTGCTTGGAAAACTACAAGATTTTCATACGTTGATCTATACTACCACCAATCCTCATTTAGGGAGACTTACTCTCATAGTATCCCAGTATTTTTGACTTTTTAGGATGATACTCATCATGACAATCATTTTACAGTATTTCTACCTTCAACAAAACGAATGCTCGGAAGGCCGAAAAAGAATTGTCATTTTGCTAGAGTAGCATCTACACGGAAAAAAGGGTTTGTGGTCGTTGCAAAAAACTTTCTTATCATAATCGTTCCGCATGCACTGTTGTGCTTTGATCAATATTAATATTGTTGAAAACTTTTAATTCTTTTTTTCATTTTTGAAATAAGCATTTAACATTTTAGTTGTCGGAATAACGAATTTATTTTTGAACAGATTATATAACACAGTGAGTATATTGATTCATATCTTTTATACTTTTGGTTTTTTTTCGTAATAGGATATGTCCTATTTTTTATTTGTCCCATTAAGTTCATCACATGTGATATATATTTACTAGGTAAAACCCGTGTCTGAAGACACTGAAGAAAAAATTTGTTTAGTTAACGGAAATCGATCACAGGTTCCAAGGGTGAAGGTCAAGGTTAAAGTTAGGGTTGAGGTTTTTCTTTTTTTGCTCATCAAGAAGAAGGTTAGGTTATGGTTAAGGTTAAGGTTAATGTTAAGGTTAAGGTTAGGGTTAAGGTTTAGGTCAACGTTAAGGATAAGGTTAATTTTAAGGTTAAAGTTAAGGTCAAAGTTAAGGGTTAATTGGGTTAAAGTTTGAGTCAAGGTTAAGGTTAAATTTAATTTTAAGATTAAGGTTACGTTAGATTTAAGGTTTAAGATTAAACGTTTAAGGTTTAACAAAATTCCAGGTTTAAGGGTGAATATTAGCGCGATGATTCTTCATCTGTTTAAGGTTAAGGTTACAGTTTAGATGAAAGTTAAGGTTTAAAGTTAAATATTTAAAGATTAAGGTAAATTTAAAGTATAAATGTTAAGGTTAGGGTTAGGGTTAGGGTTAAAGTTAAGGTTAAGGTTAAGGTTAAGGTTAAGATTAAGGATAAGGTTTAAGATTCAAGGTTCAAGGTTAAGGTTAAGTTGTAACTTCAAGGTTAAGATTATGGTTAAGGTTTAGGTTAAAGTTGAGATAAAGGTGAAGGTAAAGGTTAAGGTTTGAGATTTAAGGTTTAAGGTTAAAGGTTTAAGGGTTAAGGTTAAGTGAAGATGAAGATAAGGCTTTAAGGTTTAAGGTTCAAGGTCAAGGTTTACGGTTAAGGTTAATGTTAGGGTTAATGTTAGGGTTAAGTTTAAGTTTAAGGTTAAGGTTAAGGTTAAGGTTAATGTTAATGTTAAGGTTAAGGTTAAGGTTAAGGTTAAGGTTAAGGTTAAGGTTAAGGTTAAGGTTAAGGTTAAGGTTAAGGTTAAGGTTAAGGTTAAGGTTAAGGTTAAGGTTAAGGTTAAGGTTAAGGTTAAGGTTTGGGTTTGGGTTTGGGTTTGGGTTAAGGTTAAGGTTAAGGTTAAAATTAAGATTAAGGTTAAGGTTAAGGTTAAGGTTAAGGTTAAGGTTAAGGTTAAGGTTAAGGTTGATAGTTAAGGGTCTAAGGTTATGGATATGGGGTTGAGGGTTAAGGTTCAGGTTCAGGTTCAGATTTAGTTTAAGGTTAAAGATACGTTTAAGGTTAAATGTAAAGGTTAAGGTCAAGGTCAAGGTCAAAGTCACGTTCACGGTCAAGGTCAAGGTTGTGTATAAGGTTTAATATTTAGCTTAAATTAAGGTTAATTTAAATATTAGACGATTAACACGGTGGTCTTAGAACTTCTTTTGTAAATCGAATAATCGTGTAGGTTAATACACTGCTTGGTTTTTATATAGATATAATAAATGAGAAAATAAAAAAATAAAAAAATTCAAGATATTTATGAGAAGAACAAACGAATTATGAGAGAAATAAGAGATTTTTGAGTAGTAATAGAAAAAGTTAGATATATTCTGCTTTATTATATAAATATTATAAATCTATATTAAATGTAAAGAGTGATTTAAGGTTTTTTTAATTAAGTAAACAAGAATTAATTAATGGTATTAATGATAACTGGGGCCAGAAATGATTCTGGCCACCACTTATGTTGGGGCTAGAATCAATCCTAGCCACCACTTATGTAAAAAATCTTACTTTATAATATATATATAGCTTAACGTTAAGGTTAATTTACATATTAGACGATTAACACGGTGGTCTTAGAACTTCTTTTGTCAATCGAAAAATCGTGTAGGTTAATACACTGCTTGATTTTTATATAGATATAATAAATGAGAAAATAAAAAAAAATATAAGATATTTATGAGATGAACAAAAGAATTATGAGAGAAATAAGAGATTTTTGAGTAGTAATAGGAAAAGTTAGATATATTCTGCTTTATTATATAAATATTATAAATATATATTAAATGTAAAGAGTGATTTAAGGTTTTTGTTTTAATTTTTTATTAAGTAAATAAGAATTTATTAACGGTATTAATGATAAGTGGGCCAGTAATGATCTTGTCCACCACTTATGTAAAAAAAACCTTACTTTATAATATAAATATATAATAATATATTCAATAATTATACATAGCCTAGCGGTAAAATGCTAACCTTTTATTTATGAGATTCAAAGTTCAAATCCTTCATACTACTAAATATTCTCCCATGCTCTACTAAAATAATGGTTCCACATTTTTTCCTATAGTTCTTACGATTTACTTACATGATTTGTTTGATGATATTATGAAATATATGTTAATATTATTATGAATAAATTATTTTATTAGGTGGAAGGCCAAAGGTTTATTCTATTTATTTCTTGTAAATGTGGCAAGTGAAGGGTCTTTGATTATCCTATAAATATAAGACTTATTTTATTGTAATAAGACTAGTTAGTTTGGGAATACAAGAAACAAACTCGCTCTTTATTTTCTTCTTTAGTTTATAACACGTTATCAACACGAATAAGTCTCTTCCGTCAAAGTGAAGCAGGATAGTCTAGAAGGTAAAATCATTTGTTATTGATACTATATGTAGATTTATTTATCATTCCGAAATTAAAAAAAATAGAATTGGTATAAATTTGAGAGTCTTTCGTTATTAATTCAAGAGCTATGTAATAATGGTAGTTGGTAAGCAATCAAGTTGGGTCGTCAAGGGCCGAAGCTTTCACATTTATTCTTTGCGGACGATTTAATATTATTTGGAGAAGCTTCGCTATCTCGGGTATAAATTAATTCAAGATACGCTAAATATTTTTTTGTAATGAAGCCGGGCAGACGATTAGTGCGGATAAATCCTTGATTTATTTCTCTAAAAATGTACCGGATATGTTTCAAGAAGAATTAGCAAGCGAGAGTGGCTACTGTTTAAGTGATTCCTTTGGCAGTTATCTTGGGACTCCAATCCAATCGGGTAGGCTTCCGAAAGGGTTTTATAAAAAAAATTGGAGAAGATGAGGGATAAATTAGCCATGTGGAAGACAAAGACACTATCATTAGCTGGGCGCATCACTTTAGCTCAATCTGTACTTTGCGCCATGCCGGTATATCAAATGCAAGTGATGTGTTTGCCTATATATGTATGTAACGATATAGATAAAACTGTGAGGAATTTCATATGGGGTTCGTCGAATGAAGGAAAGAGAATCCACTGTGCTGTGTGGGATCATCTATGTAGGCCTAAACAAAAAGGTGGGCTCGGAATTAGAAAAGCGAAGCAATATAATGTAGCGCTTTTGGCGAAATTAGGGTGGAAACTATTAAGTGGTCAAAAGTCAGCTTGGGTGGAGGTATTCAAAAACAAATATTTTAAGGACGAAATACTAAATAAGGAAGCGAGAGTTAACGATTCTAATGCATGTAAGGCTATCATGGATGGGTTAGATGTGTTGCGAGATGGCGTTGTGGAGCATGAGGTGGGTACAGAAGTCACCGTGAAGTAGCAATATGAAAATTCGGGGATCTTTCCGTCAAGTCTGCCTTCGGAAGATTAGAAAATAATGTCTCTGGGGATGATTTTAATTGGGAAAGAATCTGGAAGCGTAAGTGCTCTCAGAAAGTCCGTGTACTGTTGTGGCGTATTGCAAAGAATCGAGTTGCGACAACAGAAAATCTATTTAAGAGGGGAATAATGATTCTCGGGAGTGTCGAGTCTGTGGCGCGGAAAGAGAGAATATTAAGCACATCTTCATGGAGTGTCCAGTAGCCAGAGAGCTGTGGCGTCACTTGGTGTTGGAAATTCAGACCAACTCCACGAACATACTAAATCCGCTGCTGAGCTCTAGAGCCGAGGACAGGTATTCTGTCGAGCTGAAAAAATTAGAAACATAAATAGCAACTGGAACGCTGCTCTTGATGATGATTTTGGCCAAGGTTCCGCTGGAATAGAAGATCATCATGGTACATGGGCTCATTTGCAAATA
This sequence comes from Nemophila menziesii, assembly GCA_029959085.1. Classification (NCBI taxonomy): domain Eukaryota; kingdom Viridiplantae; phylum Streptophyta; class Magnoliopsida; order Boraginales; family Hydrophyllaceae; genus Nemophila; species Nemophila menziesii. The sequence goes on along the minus strand of JARWIR010000007.1, from coordinate 41,817,508 downwards.
AGAAAGCGGATGGGTAAGCATTTGTCAACTAAAGTACTAGTAGATGGCATTGAGTGGCCACTCTTTTTTGCTGATATTATTTGGGTCCTATGGACCACAAGAAACACGAGGCTCTTTAACACACCTACTGGTGCACCTAAAGTGGAGGAAATAAAATGCAGAATCAAGTGGTTTGCAATTAACTTTGTAAAGGCGTGGGGTAAAGAGAGCGAAGGTGGGATAATTACTTCAGCTAAGAAAATTTTGATTAAATGGAGTAGACCGATAAATGCCCATAAGCTGAACGTGGATGGGTGCTTCGATATAGAGAAAGGTATGGCAGGAATTGGAGGCGTTTTGAGGGATGAAGTAGGAACCTTCATAGCTGGCTTTGCGGGATCCTGTGTAATGGAATTCCCTTACACATCGGAATTGGTAGCGATTCATTTTGGGTTAAGATGGGCAATAAGAAAAGCTACGAAAAGCTCCTTATTGAAACCGACTCGAAGGAGCTCATGCGCTAGTGAAGGGCAATGGGAGCTCAAGTAGTCGGCTTTCGCATATGGGGCTTGAGTGCCAGGACTTATTGAAATCTCATCCGAATTTCGAATTTACCCACATTTACAGGGAAGCAAACTTGTGTGCGGACAAGCTAGCAAAAGAAGGCGCAAATAGTAGAGTCTTTCCAATTGAGTTTAGAGATCCCCCAGGCTATCTTTGGAAGTCGATAACGAGAGATAGAAGTGGATGGGCGACCCCGAGAATTGTGGTAGACTCTGTAGGAGTTTTGTAATGTATTTTCTTTAAGATCTTGATGTAACAATCGACTTGTGAAACCTCCGATGTATGCAAAAAAAAATAGTTAAAAACGAGTAAAAATAGGGTATATGCGATTAATAAAGAGAAAAATCAATTTTGTTAAAGAATAGAATCCTTTAGATCGATTTTATGACTTTGTGTGTTACATGCATACATAAATCTATATTTGTGTGTTATAGCAACATATAACCCGGAATTTCGATTTAAAAAATCGAAAAAATAAATTTCGGGGAAAAAATAATTTTAAAAAAAAAAGTCGGAAATTTTTTTAAAAAAAATTTTAAAAAAATTAAAAAAATCATATAAAGGCAATAATGGAAGGTAAATATGACTATGTGTTTAATTGAGAATTAAGTTAATAATTTGTGAGTAAGTAGGGAGTAATTTGCTTCTTCCTTTTTGGAGAATGAAAAGTGTGGAATTGTAATTAATTGGGAATTATCCTTAAATAATATATTTAATAAGAGGCACTTACCAATACCACCTAGAAGAGATATTTAATAATATGGTTAGTAAAGGAATAAAAGCGATAGAAGAGATGTTTTTTATAAATAATTATTTTATTAAATTTTTTTAATAAGATAAATTAATGAGGACTTCATTTAACAATTTGGAACTTTTATTAGATTTCTTTTAGCAAACACTCCATATTATAAAACAAATTTCTTTTATGCGGTCCAGATCCTTTAACATAAGTGGTGTCAGGATCATTTCTGACCCCACTTATCATTAAGATCATTAATTATTCACTATTTATTTTTTTCTAAAAAAAACTAAACTAATATTAGTCAAATTAAACATTTTTTCCAAAAAAAACAAATAAAAAAACATTCACACTATAAAAAAGAAATGATACTTCTAGAAAACCCAACAAACCTAATCTCATAACATTCACTCACTTTTCTACCGCCGCTCTCCTGCACAGCCCGAGGACCATTCTCTACCATCTTCACACTCAAGAGAAAACCGCCTTCGCTCGAGGATCATTCTCCACCATCTTCACAATCACCTTTCCACCAACCCGTTCTCCACCATCTTCACACCCACCTTTCCACCGAACCGCTCTCCTACAAAATAAAACCGTCGCTGCTACGCCATCAACAATCGAAGAACCCAAATTAAGGTAATGATTTAATTCTTAACCCAAATTAAGGTAAGTTTAATTGTTTTTTAGATTTCACCTCTCCATCAAGCCGCTCTTTTACACTGCTCGGAGACCATTTTCCACTATTATCAACTTGGCTTGGATACGCCATCAAAAATTGAAGACTAATCCCATCACTTTTATAATTTTTCAGAATTATCCGCAGCCACTCGGGGACCATTCTCCACCATCATCAACCTGGCTTGGCAAATAACCCAAATTAAAGGTAAAAATAGAATTATTTTTAACCTAATCTCATCGCTTTACAAATTTTTACCATGTATTTTTGTAGGGGAAACATAAAGTTTACAATAATTTTTATTCCTCGGACATGATTGTAGCTTTCCCACTTGTTTTAATCATAATAAGTTTTTCATATGTGCAGAATCTTTGATATGTATGTATTTTGAACTATTATAGAAATGCTAATTTAGTTCTGTTTCCGCTCTCAGAAGACTGGGGAAACAAAAGCATTGAAAGAAATAGATGTTGATTCCGCTCTCAGAAAATTTGGGGAAACAGAAGCATTAAAGAAAAAAGATATTGATTACCTTTCTTCTGTTGAGGTAATTTAATATTTTTTTCAAATATATATGATTTTGTATTTAATATCTTCTTGATGGAGTAACAATTTTTAAGCAACAAGTTCTTATTTTTGATAGTGTAGATGTCATATTAATGCAGATATGTGTTCTTTCCCCCAGAATATTATACTAAATACCCCCTATGGTTTCACAAAAGATCAAAATCTCCCCTATGGGTAAGTTGAAAAATCACAGGTGTGGGTATTTGTGCCTTTTAAAACCATAGCGGGGGTTTTTATATATTTTTTCAAATCACAAGGGGTATATGTTATTTTACCCTAAATGTACTTTTCTTAGTTTTTTCTCCACATTATATTCTTGATTTTAACTTCTTTCTTTACTTTGTTTTAATGTTTGAACATATGAGTCGTATACCATCTAAGCAGCACAAAACTGATATTACGTGTATAAGACAATGATATGTTCTTTTCTCTTTTAGGTAAAATTGAATATCATTCTCAGGAATAGATATTCCATTGCTTTATTTTCCTCTCTCCAATATTGTTTGTTGTTTATAGTTTACAGGTTTTCGACTGGTTTTGAAGTTGCAGCCATGAGTTCTACTCGCGAGAAGTTGGCCTGAAATTTAAAAAGATGTTGATGAGAAAAGCCCAAGACTATGATTCAGATTCTGTTTAATCTTTTGTCATGATTAATTTTTGTATCCCATTCCTTTTTTTATTGGTTGTTCCTTGATTGTGCTCAATAACCCTATATGATATCATGTTGTAGAAGGTTTGGTTGGAAAATAGTACGGGGATGCTTTGATTTTCTATAGCTTCAAGCGCTTGAAGTCCAAAAACACAATATTGCTGAAATATATACTTGTGAGTCTGTTGATTTTAGAATTGTTAATTTTAGATGTAACTAAACTTTGTTGGATCTCTTATCGGTTTTTGATCTATTGATTCTATGACTAATTCATGACTTACATGTTTAAGTTTTTGTCAAAGCAATACAAAATTGTTGCATCATCTCCCAAAACTAAACCTGTTTGAATGGAAAACTTAAAGCATTATAGTTTTTATTCCTGGAAACTAATAAGCAAAAAAGGAAAAAAAATTAGAAGCAAAATCTTGACTAAATCTTGACTTTTTCTCTCACATGCTAAATCAGCTGGTGTACTCATTAATGTTTTCTCAGGTGTTTTAGCACCATGGATACCTCAAGTAAACACAAAGGTAATATATGATACTTGACTAAAAAATCTCGCATGATTTAAATATTTTTTTAAATTGCTATTTGGTCCTATATTGAAATAATTTCATGTTCTCATGTAGATTTAGCTATGGAGCTTCTCGAGGACTTTTAGATGCAGTCCAGGTAAAAAACTTAATTAATACATAGTAAAATTTCTTTTTGGTCCCAGAAATATAGTCCATTCTAGTAAATGGTCCTCGGCCTTCATGGATGGTATGTTGGGTGGTATGAATTCGGGTGTTATATATCATTACTCTATGAAATATAGGTTAATTATTAAGTTTTCCTCACTTCCATTCCTGTGACCTACCAAGCATGGTACAATAATTACCAAGGTAATTTTATTCTCACAGTAATTTTATTACTTAATATATTCCATTCCTAATGAAGTCTATCACCGCGTACCAATCACACCCTAACTATTTACTCATGAGATTCCAAGTTCGAATCCTGCGTGCTACTTATATATTCTACTACCAAACTTTCTTGGGAACTTTAACTATTTCATTAGATTGTGTGCACAATTAGTAGCTTGTGGGATCTTTAGCTCCCAATGCCTAATATTTTTATAACGATCATATGTAAATTTTCTAAAAGGATTCTGTAATGGTAGTGTAACATGTAAACTTTATACTATTGCACTATGTTCCCCCGAAATTTTCAAAATCTTTTGCCCCTTTTAACTTATAAAAGTTTTCTTGTTAGATTTTAATTTATTTATTTATTTTAATATAATATAGGTTATTTGGTATAATAAAGGGACTTAATAGTGTAATCAATTTAAAAAAGTATAAATTTAAGGACTTATAGTGCAATTTTTGTGTACTATGGGATTTATAGTACTATCTTTCATAATATAGGACCTGTAATGCAATTATTGCATAATATAGGGACCTTTAGTGCAATATCCTGGCTCTGCCCCCGGGGTGTGCAAAATCATTTACCTTTCTTGAAATTTGAAAACCTGTCATAATAATTTTTAATTCTGGAAAATTCATATCAATGATCATGTAATCTAACATAGAATTATTTGATTCATCGGTTATGGCGCGTAACGCATTGCAAGAAAATTACGAAGCTGCCCCTTTTAGGGACTCGACTCAGCCTCATCACTATTTTGCTTATAAGACTGCTGAGGTTGAGTTGAGTCCCTAAAAGGGGCAGCTTCGTAATTTTCTTGCGATTCGTTACGCGCCATAACTGATGAATCAAATAATTCTATGTTAGATTACATGATCATTGATATGAATTTTTCAGAATTAAAAATTATTACGACAGGTTTTCGAATTTCAAGTAAGGTAAATGATTTTGCACACCCCGGGGCAGAGCCAGGATATTGCACTAAAGGTCCCTCTATTATGAAAGAATTGCATTACATGTCCTATATTATGAAAGATAGTACTATAAATCCCATAGTACACAAAACTTTCACTATAAGTCCCTAAATTTATACTTTTTAAAATTGATTACACTATAAAGTTCCTTTATTATACCAAATAACCTATATTTTATTAAAATAATCAAAACCTAATAAGAAAACTTTTATAAGCTAAAAAGGGCAAGAGATTTTGAGAATTTCGGGGGAACATAATGCAATAGTATCAAGTTTACATGTTACACTAAAGATACAAATCCCTTTTAGCAAATTTATGTCAAATCTGTATAAAAAAAATTAGGCATTGGGAGCTAAAGTTCCCACAATCTACTAATTGTGCACACAATCTAATGAAGTAGTTAATATAATCCTAATATGACAACCAGTAGAACATAATCATATGATTAAAAATGAAAATCTGGATTAGAACTACAAGTATATCTAAGTATACAAGAATTGAGTATAAAGAATGAAATGATTTGCAGAATTAATACACTAGATCGGGGAAAAGAAAGAATTAACTATAATTGGAAGAGTCTGATTTCAAATATATGCCAAATATTTCAATCAATGGAACATTAAATCTTGCTCACTTAAATTAAAGAGAAGTGCATTGTACACTATGTTGGTATACTTGTTCGATAAATGGAAAAGGAAAATTTAAAATATTAGTCATGACAGATGGCATAAAATCATTCAGCTCGGATTGGTGACTAAACTTTTCTAGTTTTGGTTTTACTTTGCACAGTGGTTCTAAAATTAGCGAGGCTTATTACACCTTGACTTGACATATGGAATAATGCCATTGGTTTAAGAGTTTATCAGGTAATTCAACTAGGATTTGATACTGAACTTATCTACTAGTGGCTTAAATCAACCACATAATCAATGTAATTACACAAAGGACCAACTGGAATATGGATAATATCACAAAATTTCCACCAAATAAACCAATCTATGGAGTGTGCAACGGAATGGTCGAAGGATTTGCTCTGTTTGGAGAACAATTCAATTGGATTTGTGCAGATCCTTTGGAATCAACAAATGGAACTTGTAGCAATGTTACAAAACAGCAAAACAAGAATCAGGAAAAAGATATGGGATGGGTTTTTCAGAGTAATGACATTAGAGCTAGAAGAATGATGCAAGTAAGAGACCAAAGATTTGAAACCAACACAGAAGTAAACTTATAGAAGGACAATTGCATAAAGGAACGGATGCATATGAGCGCAAAGAAGAGACCAAATTCGCAGCAATTTTTAGTGATTGCTTCAGGAGGTAAATGGGGTAGCAACAACAAACCTCAAGGGAATAGGTTTATTCAGCTAGCTGACCTTGAGGAAGAGGAGAATTTAGAAGGTAACATTAAGGAGAGATAAATAGAGCTAATTAACATCATGGAAAATACTGAGATGACCAATTTCACACTTTGAAGAAAGGGTAAAAACATTGTGAAAGGAAAAGAGAATGACAACAGGGTGAATAAAAATGCCAAGGAGAAACAAGTTTTGATTAAAAAAATAATTGATCTTATTAGCAAGGTGTGTGGTGGGAAAGAGACTGGAAACAATCCTAAAGATTTGGAGAACTTAAAGAAACTGAGAGTAGAGGAAGAAGATAAAGGTTATTCTTATGATTCAGTAGTTAACATCAATAAAGGCTCACATAATGGTTTCTTATTCTAAGAGAATAATGATGATGGGAAGGTAAAATGCGTGGTAAGTTTAGCGACGCTGAGTATGAAGGACTAAAAGATCATGAGGAATTAGATGAGATTGTTGAGATCAGTGATGACATGAGTAAGAAGGTTGGGAGCAGACTTGAACAAGATGAGGAAATTGATAAGTAATTTAGTGCACATTAGATAGTAAGCATCTCACACACACAATAGTATTTTCATTCACAAAATGACAAAAGTTTACAAGAGGAATCCTAGTAAATTGGAGAACATTGTACTCTCTCTATATAAACAACAAATCTGTACTGATAATGATATACAAGAAATATATCAAATACATTTTTATCTTTATCTTTTTACTAAATACAAATTACACTCTTATCAGAAATGATTGATGAAGACGGGGCTAATACTGAGTACGATTGGAATCCTCTACAAATCCAAAAGGGTAGCGGACATACCTCCATGATGTTTGCCAAGTCAATATGAGTATTTTTTTTTGGAACTGCCATGGCATCGGAGCTCCTCTGACAGTTTCAAGCATTAATTATGTGTTAGCTCGTTTTAGACCTCTTGTAGCTATTTTCTGCAAAACTATGCTTAGGGAGGTAGATTCCCAAGAAACTATCCGTAGCTTCTCTTTTGATATGTCCTTTTTTTTAACCCTTCAGGTTCCTCCTTTATGTCTGGGTTTTTTTGGTTTTGTGGCACTCGTGTGTGCCTGTGATGGTCTTCTTTTGTTCCCCGTACTACGTCATTTTGCGTTTTAATGACTTATCTTTTTCTTATTACTTAGTTTGTATTCATGTGCCTAACAAGTCTATTAATAGGGTCTAGGTCTTTGAAGAAATCACTAACTGTGGTAAAACAATTAATGATCAGTGGATAATTATGGGTGACTGTAATTGTGTTTTGAATATTAACGAAAAATGCAGTTCTAACCCTGTTAACTTTAATCATATGACAGATTTTAAAATATTCACATGTATAATGTACTAATAGACATTAACTCATATGGTTGCTTTTATACCTGGTCAAACAGAAGGGCCAGGGATAAAGTAGTTAAAACAAAAATTGATCGTGGATTCGCTACTTATGAATGGAGTTATATATACCCGAAGGCAAAAAAACTTATTCCTTTGGCAATAGGCTTGGATCATTCTCCACTTATTCTTCAACTTGATCATACGATTAAGCAAAGTCAACGATACTTCAATTTTGAATCGCCATGGGTTGATAATCCTCAATGTAGAGATGTGGTGAATAAAGCCTGGGAAAAGGCTGGTTTCAAACTTCCTCTTTAGGATTTCGTCTTCAAACAAAATAATACTATTAAGGACCTTAAGAAATGTAGCAAGATTACCTTTAAGAATCATGAAACCCAAAATAAGGTTTTGCAAGATAGGCTTGTCAAGATAAATAACTTGGATCCTTCTCAAGGATTAGGAAAAGAAGAAATTCTAATTAAAGAAAGGATCAAATATAAAATACGAGTGTAAAGAAAAATATTGGTTTGACAGAGCTAGACAAAACTAGCTTACCTTTGGTGATAAAAATACTAAATTTGTTCATCTTTCAATCCAAGACGGAATTTCAATATAGTTTCAAAAATAAGAGACATGAATTAAGATTGGATTGAAGATTCCATGGAAGTTAAAAAATGTTATCATAATTTTTACTCACGTGTTTTTTGGAACAGGCACCTCAAGATAATCATATGGAAAAGGTAGCTCAATTTATTAAACCCAAGGTACCTAATGATATGAATGATATTCTTACTACACCACCAAACATGGAAGAAATTGAGAGAGTTGTTAGAGAATTATCTCCAACAAAGGCTCCTGGACCTGATGGTTAGAATCGTAAGTTCTATAAAGAATTTTGGGACATAATTAAAGATGATGTCTATAAAATGGTTTAGGAGCTTTTTAATAAAAACTCTTATTTGGGTAACATTAATGATACTCTTATTACTCTTATTTCTAAAGGAGATAGTTAGGAAAAGTTAGGTGATTTTAGACCTATCTCTTGTGTCAATTTTGGATACAAGATCATTGCAAAAAATTAATCTAACCGTTTATAGGAATTCATGGAAATAATGGTATCCCCTACTCAATAAAAGATCATCAAAGGCAGGGCGATACAAGATAACATTATCATTGCACAAGAGATTACTTTCTTCATGTATTGAAAATGGAAGAATAAAAAAACATATGGCGGCTATATAAATTGACATGGCAAAAACTTATGATTAGGTACATTGGGATTTTATATTAATTGTCCTCAAGAATTTGGGATTTTGTGACAAATGGATTAAAGGATACATAATTGTATTTTGATGGTTTCATTTCTAATTAATATTAATGGGTTCAGAATGGAGAAATACTCACCAAAGAGGGGTCGGAGACAAGGGGACCCATTATCCTCCTTCCTTTCCACTATTATGACTGAATTTGTTGAACATTTTGTGCAAGAGAATAAAATACAACGGATTCAAATAAATATAAATTGCACTTCAATTTCTCATCTTTTATTTGCAGATGACTCTCTCTTCTTTCTCACTTTGGAAAACATAAATATTCAAGCTTTTAAAATGTTTCCTAGAACTGTACTGTGCAAGATCCAGACAAATAATTAATTTTGACAAATCTGCTATTTTCTTTCGCAAAGAAACCCCTAAGATATTAGGGGGAGACTTAGTAATAACCTTAACATTAAAGAAACGGATGCTTTTGGTAATTGTTTAGGAGTCCCTCTTTGTCATAAGAGATCTAAAGTTAAATCTCTTGAATGGATTGCTAAAAAATTGTTCAAGAAAATAGATGGATGGAAGGCAAAACTACTCTCGGATGGTGGGAAAGAGATTTTAATTGAATAAGTTCTCCAAGTTATCCCTAATTATTCTATGTCTATTTTCTCTTTTCCCATTTCTTTTTTTAATAAACTAAACTCAACAATTTCTATCTTTTGGTGGAATTCAGGTGCAAGAAATAGAACTTATTGGCTGGCTTGGGAAAAGATTGTCGTTGGAAAATTTTTAGGGGGCATAGGTTTCAGAGACTGTAAGAGAATGAATACAACACTATTGAAAGCCCAAGCTTGAAAAATTATGAACAATTTAAATAGCTTAGCAACACGTCTTTTAAAAGGTATTTACTTTCCTAACAAAAACTTTTAGATTTTAATCTTAAACAAAACCGAACTTGGAGTTGGGAAAGTGTTCTTGAAGGTAGAGACTTTCTTAAAAAATATCTTTTCTTTCAAACTGAAGATGGAAAAACTATCAATATTTGGAATGGTAAATGGATTGGTAGTAGTTGGAAACTTGAGAAACCTCATATTTATGATATGAATTTTGTTTGTTAGTTTTGGAAACAGTGTACCTTTGTATGGTATTTAGAAATTCTTGATAACCTTTTTTCTAAACCGTGTATTTCTAATATCTTGAGAATCAATGTCTTACTAATACCAAATATAAGAAAGGTTGGTCTCATAACAAAGATGGGATGTATACTACTAAGTCTGTATATAAAATTCTTATTTATGAACAAATTTTACATGCTCCACAGACTACAGATGCTTTAAATAAGATTAATACATCTCTATGGAAAATAATTTGGAACTCTAATATTCCTAATAAAATCAGAGTTTTTGTTTGGAAGGCATGTAATAACGGCATTCCAACTAAACAAAACCTCTACAATAGGAGGTGTGCTGATTCTAGAAATTGTATCGGGTGTGAAGAAATGACAGATTCTTCTGAACATCTTCTTATTTTTTACAAAATTTGCTAATGCATTTGGGCAGGAGTTTCCTTACAAATTAAAGTTGTTTCTCAACCAATTTTGGAAATTGGAGATTGGATTTTAAAAATTATTGAAAATCATACCGAAGCTGGACGGGAGAGAGGAATTATTGTTATATCATGACAACAATGTGGACTATTTGGAAGGCCAAGATGAAAACGATTCATGAAAATTGTGCTATTGACTACGATAAAATCATTTTTACTACTAATATACTTATACAGGAATTACATGGAAATGATTGGAGAAGGGTATACTCTTCAAACACATGTATTGGAATCAGAATTATTGACAAAGAAATGAAGCAATTGGAGGATATAATGGAAACAACAAGGTGTAATTCGAGCCCCGAAGGTGAAGCAATTGAAATCCTTAAACCTACAAAGAAGTGCGAAGATTTTCCAAACAAAAGCAAGATTGTCTTCTCAGATAACCTTGAAACTGTTCAGGGTATTAAGCGGATGTTAGCGCCAAGTTGGAGGATCCACCTAATTATTAGGAAAATTAATCAGGTAGCTGCTCAAATCAGTCTGATTTTCCTCAAGCATATCCCAAGGAAGAAGATCAACTTGCGAAAAAAGCTAGGTATGGAGTTAGAGTTTGTCGTGGCATCTCAGAAGTTCAAGAACTTTTAGTTTGTTGACATAGTTTATTTTGTCTTTATTTTGTTCCCTTTCCTTACTAGAACAAAAAAAAAAAAAAAACGTGAATTAACCCTATAAATAAAATGGGAGAATTAACACATGGGTCGGGTCAGGTATTGTATTTTTCTTACTGGACCACTAGTGAGTAAACTCATTTAAAAATGAAATCCGAAACGCATCTACCGCAAATTAGTTGGACCCAACGTACAAAGCTAAAAGTCAAGAGTCAAGACCACCCAAAAGCCCAATCTGACTTACTCTCTCTCTTTCCGCAGCTAACTCTGCGATTCAAACATCAACGCGAACACACACAATAGTAAGCTCCCTATTTCTTCATCTCTTGTAATTCTCCTTTACCATCCCAATATCATTAACCTATATTTTAAGATCCATTTTACTTTTCTTCGATCTGTAAATATCATTTCTTCAATTCATTCTATTAATAATTACAAATTTTCTTATTTTTGTGGATTTTAAACGTGTTGATATCTTATATGCGCAGGTATAATCGGCTGAATCGAGCTCTTTATTTCTCATACTCCTTTCATAATGTGAGAATTCTTTTATATTTAGTACATTTTTTTTCTGAATTTTCATTTTTTTGCTATATATAGATTGTGCCATTTTATTTTAATTAATCAATTGTAATAGATTTGATTCAAATTATTTTTTCAGTTGCATGGCAATCGATGTATATACGTAAAAATAATTTATTAGATTAAGAAATCACAATTGATTTTTTTTCTTATAAAATTACAAATTGTTGGTGATTGTTTGGAATTGGAAAGTACAGTAATTTGCGTAATTGGGATGTAGGACCATCTGGTTTGGTCAGTAACAGTTATACACATTTTGATTCAAATTTTTGGGATTATTCCAATGAAAGCTGTATGGCAATGGATTCATAAAAGCATAATTTTAAATATTAAGTTTTTCACAAGAAGTTTAAATTACGCCTAAAGTTATTGGAAAAGCTAATGTGAAGGACTACTATTTTTTATATTAACCCTGTGTTCTAAAAACATCTATAATCTAAGTCCCTAAACTTGCAAGTGTAATACTTATAGTAATGCTTATAAGATCTAACTTATTGATGTAATTAGGTCGGACGAGGAACCAGTAGACCCAAAGGCAACCCTTGAGGATAGATGCAAGCCTAAATGTGTGAAGCAATTGCGTTCATACGAGGTAAATCATGAGAATTAAACCTTTTAAAATTATTTTGTGCCGTTGGACTTAAATAAATCTGCTATTAATTTATATCATTGAAGTGATATGTATTTTTTAACTTAATGAATTTTTTTCCTACAGGCATGTGTTGACAGGATTAAAGGTGATGACACAGGGTCCAAACACTGCACTGGACAATATTTTGATTATTGGCATTGTGTTGACAAATGTGTAAGTCTTTGTGTTTCCTAAATCCAGTTTTCTATTTATATTTACTTTTTTAACGAAGAAATGGGTTTTGATGATTTCGATAATGCATAATGCAGGTTGCTCCTGAGCTACTTCAGAAACTTAAATGAGATGAGGGGATGGGAGGGTAGTATCGACATTTCCATACTCTGTCTCTATTTTACAGTTTATGATGCTTGTAAGCCATATGAAATTATTTTGGCTGTGAAGACTAGTCAATAAAGATTATGTGTTGTTTTTTTTATTATACATTTTACTGTTTGGACATGATAGTTTGTTTTCAGTTTTTGTCCTGACACTCTCTTGTCGTATTGTTAAGTTATTATTCTGATATGCAAACTATTGTCAATTAATATGTGATAATTAGAGGTATTGAGTGTGGTTTAATGGTTAGATTAAGAATGTTATTGCCTGACAAGTATATACCTAAGCAAATAAATTTCTTCTTCAAACTTGAAAGTCTTTGGCTCTCAAACTCCCTCTTCCACTCTTCCTCCATGATAGTCGTGATTATTTCTTGAAATCTTGAAGTCCCATTTTGGATGCATCTATTGCCGTTGGTTTCTCCTTGAGAAGTGCCTTTCATAATTTCAGGATGACCTCTCTTGGGCGACTATGGTTGTCTCATGTCAAATTGACCTCCTAGTAGATACAATAAATGTGTTTTAGTTAGAGTAATGCTAAATATTACTTAAAAAGGTATCACCTAGATATTACCCATGATGTGGCAGTCAAGTAATCTAATTATAAATTTTCTCTTTCCTGATTTACGTTTTTCTTTCTTTGCCATGATTGGACCACTAAACTGTCACGTCATGGGTGATGTTTAGGTGATAACTAGCCTTACTCTTTTTAGTATATGTTGATAATCATTGCGTCTTCGGTCCATCCAAGTAATGACTACTCCATTTGTCTTTTTTTTTTTTGTTCAAAGCTCCATCGTCTCAAAAATAGTGTCCACTTTGCTTTTTACACAAATTAAGAAACATTATTATTATCTTACTTATTACTAAAACATCCCTAATAAAGTATTTTGATATTTTAAATATTCATTGAAAACATAAATTTAAATATTTTAATAATGGTAATAGTGGAAAAAGGTGAAATAAAGTGTTTTGAAATTTTGAGTGGACATTATTTTTAGGATACCATTTTTAATAAGGTGGATATTGATTTTGGAAGGAAGAAATATTGTCATTGCGTTTTTCACTATTTTTTTTTGTTCAAATCGTTTTCCACTATTCCCTTAATCTTCTACCGTACCAACTTTGGCCTTTGCTAAGATCGATGAGAAGATTAAGGAACCCTTATATACTGATAACTCATAAGTTTGCACAAACATTTTTGTTTTTTTTGGCAACTATAAACCACAATTATCGATAAACAATTATTTTCATTTTAGTATTAAATGTTGCACTATTGTTTACATCTGTTTTATATCATGAATACGTAGATTACAATTTATTATGCTCAACTCATAACACATAATTTGAGAGTTAGTTTGGCTCATATCCTTAATTTTTAAGTATATTATTCTTTTTGTTTGGCTAATAATTTGTGGTAGAGCCCAAACCCTATGTAGACTACAATTTATTATGCTCAACTCATAACACATAATTTGATAGTTAGTTTGGCTCATCCTTAATTTTTAAGTATATTATTCTTTTTGTTTAGCTAATAATTTGTGGTAGAGCCCAAATCCCATGAGAAGTTAAAGAACAAGACAGGTTAGGGAGGATTTTTCTTCTTCTTGTAGACATGGTGGGGAGATAAATAAACCCACTTCACACTTCCAATTTACATTCCTAGTCCTATTTACCTATGGTCTCTCTCTATCCAATAAGAAAATATATTACAATAGATTCGATATGGTCAGGACACCTCTGATATAGGTCTTAATCTCAATATGTATATGTATAAAGTTTGTCGGTATCACGTTAGAACAAATGACCATTTTACTCATTTGCCTAATGTAAGGAGTACCAAAATGGAGCTGATTTCTAACCCCGATAAGAGTATCTTTTCCTACCTATTAGGCTATATACGCTTTAACTCCTCCAACTACGGTTTCCATATGTGAAGACTTTCACTCCCTACACCACTCATTGTACATCAAAGTATAGTGGACACGTGTCTAGATTCGAGTTGTTAAGCCATCTACGAGCGCTCAGAGACACCGTATGACGTTTTTCAGACTCGTTCTTCTCCCTAACTATGTGCAAACAATGTTTGAGATTCGAGTATGACCCCTAAGCAATAGGTTATCGTTTGGATGGCACTTTTGTGTAGTTTATGGACCAAGGATTACATGTACTTTATGGAGTTGTACCCGACTTGTGTAATTTGTGGTATTGAGTCAGCGAGTCACTATTCTTTGAGGGTAACATCACGTATTATATATAACATGATATGAGATTGTGGTTTGGCATTGTGAGAGAGATGAATACCATACCAAACTCTCTCAAATGACTCAAAAAGCTGAAGGCATGAGCGACTTGGAGGAGAAAAGTGTGGCGTTTTAGATTTGCTACTACGATTTACTCCATATGGACATCACAAAACAAGAGAGCTCACAAGGGAGTTGTCACTACCCATGATTCCATTCTCAAAGGGATTGAGCTTTGTATTTATCACTCTTTTTTTATGCCTTATATCCTCATCTTCCCTTTACTGGAGTTAGTGGGTTTATCTTAGAGAGTAAAACTACACTTAGCATTTGTTAGGGTAGCAATTTTGTATCGGTTCCACTAGATGTACAGTTTATAGTCACTTTCGACTATCTAATTAATACCATGGTTTTCCCCTAACCAAAATCAAGTATAAAGTCTCTAACTTAATTAGTTCATACACATGCTCAAATGTATGCATACCAACATATATTACTGCTACATAAAATTACATACTGATTATACTTCAAGTCTTACAAACTCCTGTGAAAATAGAACTATCGAGAAACATAAGTAGTTTAACTACAGGAAATATACTAAGTTGCTCTCCTTGGCAAGAATCAATAATATACAATAATGGGTGAACTTAAAAATGAAATACTAATTGAAATTTGATTTTCTAGTAATAACGGTGGCTACGCCAAGAAAAATAGTTTTTTTTTTTTCAGAGTTGTTAGTGGAGATTAAATAGAGCAAGTTGAAAACTAGCATCTTTAATTAGGTTTAAACTTGGGTCCAAATATAAAAATAAAATCATCAATCTTTGATATATGAAAAAACATCTTCAAAAATAATTGCACTCTTCAAGTCTAAATAAGCAAATGATTATTTTACTAGGATGGGATAACAATAGGTTTTTACCAGTCATGTTGGGATATTGTGGGTACATCTGTTTGTGATATGTTCAGAATATCTTTATTCCAGGGTCACTTACCGATCGAGGTTCTTGGTACTTTTATACTTCATATCCAGGATTTAGATAATCCTGAATATATCTCTCAATTTAGACCGATAAATTTGATTAATGTGTGTTATAAGATATGTATAAAGGTGTTGGTTAACAGGTTAAGACCTCTGCTTGCGAAACATATTGGTCTTATCCAAAGTAGCTTCCTACCTTCTCGATCCACCATTGATAACGTGGTTCTGGTTAGCGAGATTGATCATATCCTACGTCCTATGTTGTAGATCTCGGTTCCGCGGCCTAGGCGGTCGACTGGGGCCTAGCGCCTAGGAGGGACTACGCGGGGCCTAGGCGGGATTACGCGGTTTTGAATCCTGCTATGTAATTTTATATATTTAGTAATACGCGTGTATAATTATTATAATTTTATCTATTTAAGCCATAAAATTCATCTAACACCACTTTTTTAAATATGAAAAATACTAAAATTAGAGTTATAATATCAATTCAAGAATTTCCGAGAGTAAAATAAATTTAATGGAGGGCCTAGGCGGCAAGTTTTTTACCATTAATCGGTGCCTAGGCGGGCTAGGCGCCTCTTCCACGGCGACTAAAGCGTTGGGCAAAAATGCCTAGCACTTTTACTAGGCGTAAGCGGTTGAGGGGGGAGTTGACGCCTAGACGGCGCCTAGGCGCGCCTAGGCGGCGATATTTACAGCATAGCCTACGTCATCAGGGAAGAAAAGTTTATCGCACTCAAGGTGGATTTAATTAAATCCTATGACAAGATTAGTTGGGGTTACGTCAAGAGTTCAGTTGAATGTCTTCGAGTTCCTACATCTTGGATTAGTTTAATCATGGGAGGGATGGCGGATAATGAACTTAGTGTTCTGTCGAAAGGCACTCCATTACCTTCGATTAAGCCTATGAGAGGTATTCGTCAGGGTGACCCCATATCGCCCTATTTATTTGTTATCGGAATGGAAAGGTTATCAATTTCTATGCAACAACTAGTGGAGGAAGGGAGATGGAGTGCCATTCGACTTTGTTCAGGGGGTTTCACATCTCTCACATCTTTTTTTGCAGATGATCTTGTCCTATTTGCGGAAGATTCTATTGATAATTTTGATCTTTTACAGGGTACTCTGGTTGAATTTTGTCGTCATGCCGGTCAAACTATTAGCAAGGAGAAGTCGATCATTTATTTCTCGAAGAATGTGAATGAAAAGTTGGCTCAACAAATCATTGACTGAAGCAGCTATAGAAGGAGTGAGGGGTTGAGGAAGTACCTTGGTGTCCCAATCTTATTTGGAAGAAGACTAAGAGGTTCTTACGGGGAATCCATTAACGATTTAAGAAAGAAACTTGCGAAATGGAAGAGTAGCTCTCTTGCTCTTGTAGGACGCATTACGTTAGCTCAATCAGTTCTAAGTGCGGTTCCAATGTATATCATGCAGGTGAAGAAGTTTCCTAGCTACGTTTGTGAGGAAATCAATAGAATAAGGAGTGGGTTCATTTAGGGTATTAAAGAAGGCCAAAATCGAATATATTGGGTCGCTTGGGCCAAGGTGTATAGCCCAAAGAGGATGGGTGGTCTGGGCTTCCGATTAGCAGAAGATATGAATAAGATGTTACTAGGAAAGCTGGGATGGAAGGTAATACATGATGAATTCTATTTGTGGACTATTTTTTTGAGACAAAAATATTTCAGGGAAAATATTTGCGATTATACATCCAAATCAAATGATTCATGCATGTCCAGGGTCATTGTGGAAGGTATTGTCATAGTCAGACGGGGATACCGATGGTCTGTTGGTAATGGTAAAAAGGTTCTATTGTTGTTAGATTTATGGTTGGGGGACTCGCCTTTGATTATCCATGTTATTGGTTTTGTTGGAGTGGATGATAGATTTCGAACAATAGAGGATTATGTGTCTAGTGATGGCTCTTGGGATTGGGACCAGTTTTATCATCTCCATTCACCGTCTAAGCTATTGGAATTTGCGGATTTCCGATTGGAGATGGAGGGTAGTTCTAGTGATTCACTCTCTTGGATGCATGAGGTACACTGTTTGTATTTTGTAAAGTCAGCATTGAATAGTATTGATATAATTAAGGGAAGTGCGGAGTTCGATTGGGATAGTGTTTGGAAGTTAAAATGCTTGCAAAAGACAAGGGTTTTTATCTGGAGGGCTATACACGAGCGGTTAGCTACGAGGGGAAATCTAAATAAGTGTGGAGTGGACTGTCCTTCGACTTGTGTGTGTTGTGGTGAAGAGATTGAAACCGCGATTAATCTATTTTGGAATTGTAAAATAATTTCACGGTTATGGGAATTAATTAGACATGAGGTGGAGAAAGATATGGGGAAACAGGTTCACAATGGTTTAGGGGATGAATTTTCTTACACAGGGACCTTATGTGCAATTAGTGAGTTCCGGAATTCCAAAAATTTAGTACATCAAGGGAAGCAGTCTGCGTTGTCATTATTGTTACGCCCCGAAAAACGCGACTAGTCTATCTAATTAAAATTATTAAACGTACAATTTATTACAATAATTGACTATTTGTTACATTAAACTGATTAAAAATAAGTAAATACAAACTAATAAATATAAAAAACTATTCTTGTTCTACAACCTGCTCATGTGCTACTGACCACTACCGAAATCCTTAAGTTATCTAGCACCTAAAAGGGTGGGGGAAAGGGGGGTGAGCTTCCACTAGCTCAGTGAGAAAATAAATAATGGTCATATGTAGACTTTAACCCAGGGATAATAATTATATTTAAGGCGTTGTCACTGAACTGGTATAGGTTGGATATATAAATTAAACATTCATTAAACAATAAATAAATAAATCAGATAAGTGTATATATCCAACCAGGCAGCCCATACTACCCAGCAAGCTATATACACTAGCAAGTAATAATCACGTTGCAAAGGTATGTGGTCTTGCCCTTATGAATCCTGCCACAACACTCGATCCCTTATCACTCCAACTGGTATTACCCCCGGTAAACTGAACCTACGACCCACTGGCCAAGGAACTCTCCGTCACATGCGCTAGGTGGGAATAGACCATGATAGTCGTGTTAACCCTGGCAAGCCCGTTGCGCCCAGTGCCACACGATTGTATCATATCGAACGATTGATCATTATATATATTAAATATCAAATATGACATGACTAAGTAGGTCGATTCAACAACGATAGCAATTAACAGTTAATGGATAAACGACGAAGTACGTCGTACTATCCCGATTATACAATTAATCATGTGACAACGAAATAATACAATTAATCATATGATAGCGAAATAATTACAATTCAGATAAATAGTAACAGATAGAGTCCAAAATCATTGAAGTAAATATATTACTGTATAAATAAAAAAATGTTGGTTAAAAATAAACATACTAAAAATTATTTAAACCCTTACCTTAAAAGGGTTATTATCAATTGACCTTCGTTCGAACCGAATTACCATGCTTTTCCATCTCTATACCCTCTAATTAACTATTTGAATCCTTTATTTTCTAACTACTTTTAGAAGTAAAATATCTTATTTTAGAAAAATATTTTAATGTAAAGGAGTTATGGTTTCGTATATTGGTATAATATTTGCCTTATACTAATTTTCATTTATTATTGTTACTATTTATAGGCAATCAATAGAAAGCTTAGTCATTATGTTATGTAAGGTTGCATGATATTGATTATCAAAGTGTTATAACGTTAAGCCATGCACTGTGACTTTTTTATTTTGTCTGTTAGACAAAACGCATCAACATTTATCCTTATCAACCAATGGCTAGTCTTCAGAATCTG
Organism: Nemophila menziesii; assembly: GCA_029959085.1. Taxonomy (NCBI): domain Eukaryota; kingdom Viridiplantae; phylum Streptophyta; class Magnoliopsida; order Boraginales; family Hydrophyllaceae; genus Nemophila; species Nemophila menziesii. The sequence goes on along the minus strand of JARWIR010000007.1, from coordinate 41,797,679 downwards.
AGGGTTAACTGATTCTGATGCTTTCTCAGCGCTGTCTGTTGTCTAGCGTGTCGCGCCGCTTTATCAGTCCATCTATTAAGACTTTTAGAGATGTGCATGAAAGACAGTTGTCCGTGTCTCTCAGCTGCCTGCCGAATCTGCTTAACAAATGGTCTGATCTTCCACCACGCCGTTGACAACTTTTTGATACCTTGAATATCTTCAAGGTTGTCGGAGCAAATAAGAGTCTTCCTTCCTATATCCTGGGCTGCTAACTTGGTAGACTCGTACACTGATATTGCTTCTGCCTCAGCTGCCGAATCCGCCCAATCTTGAGATGAATACACCTGTCGCATACTAGAAGCAACCTCTCTCTATACTATCCCAATCCCACTTTGTTCAGGCCTCGTAATAAAGGATGCGTCACATGTATAAATCACTTGTGTGTCTGTTGGAAAGTTTGGTTCTGTGGGTGGGATGTAATGTTGCCCACCGCTCACGGGATTAGGTGCACTGTTCTCAGTCCAGTCCTGTCCAAAAAGATCCATCACATTAATATTAGTAAGGTGTAACACCGTATTAACGTGTAATGTTCCAGATTCGTGTAAATATTTCATTTTTTGTTTCCATATATTCCACATTATCAGCATGAGGTAAGTCGTAACCATTCTTTTTTCCAAAACCACAAGATCAATGTTATGAATGATTTTAACAAACCAGTCGCCGATGCTACATGGTTCATTTTCCGGTATTCGTATTTGCAACGCTGATCCTGTCCAAACCTGTTTACAAAAGTTACACGTCAGAAGTTTCCGTTAATTCCCTACATCAGTGGCAATCTTTAGAATCACTGCATTTTTTATAAAGCAGGTTTTGTTTTGTGGGAAAGATATCCCAACAAGCTTTCCACATGAAATTCTGTACTTTTGATGGGACATTCGATTTCCAAATTATAACTCAAAGTTCAGAATTTCGCATTGTCGCCTGTCCCAATGATTGGGATATGTTTCCCAGGTGTGTGTTTGTCAGCTTAGTGTATCCTGACTTCATTGTATAAATTCCAGATTTTGTATATGGCCATGTAAAGGTATCCTGTGATTGTCTATCAACTATTGGCGTCCGATAAATTTTCTCTTTTACTAAATCTAGTAAGTTCGTGTCAATTACTTCCCAATCCCATTCATGGCTGGTTCCTTGCATGAGCTGGTCCACCGTGGTAATATTCGCACCTGCCGGTTTATCCTTAATTAGCCCAGATCTCAACCATTTGTCTTCCCATATCCTAGTTGATTCCCCATTACCAATTTGGATTGTCCCTTGTTGAAGTAATAAATCCTGTCCTTCAATCAAACTCGCCCAAGACCACGATCTGCTTTGTCGAAGCTTAACCTGCAAGAAATCCTGATGTGGAAAGTAAATACCTTTGAGTAGTCGGGCGGCTAACGACTGTGGAAATTGCAAAAGTAAAGAATTACACTATGGTCCCACACTTTATTATATATATTTTTCTATTAGTGGCTTTGTTTGTAATTTGTATTGTAAATAGTTGGACAAGTGTCCATATGAGTGAATAAATGGAAAGTGGAACGATTGAATTGAGGGATGAAATTGTTTGTGGAGGGTGGAGAATTTGTGAGTGTGTGTAAATGTGTTTGGACCGAGTGGAGTAGGTCTGTGTAAATATGTGAGGGTGGAGAATTAAGCGCCAAGCTATGTGGCTTGCAATTAATTTTATTAAGGCGTGAGGTAAGGAGAGCGAGGGTGGGATTATAAATTCAGCTAAGAACACATTGATTAGATGGAATAGACCGGTGAATGGACATAAACTAAATATAGATAGATGCTTCAATGTGGAGATAGGAGTAGCTGGAATTGGGGGCATTTTGAGAGATGGAACATGAACATTTATAGTTGGTTTTGCGGACTCTTGTGTAATCTGAACTAGTAGCGCTTCACTTTGCGTTAAGATGGGCGGTAAGAAAAGTCTACGAAAAGCTCCTTATCGAAACCGACTCGAAGGAGCTCCACGCACTAGTGAAGGGCGGTGGGAACTCAAGTAGTCGGCTTTCGCATATGGGGCTTGAGTGCCAGGACTTACTAAAGACTCATCCAAATTTTGAATTTAACCATGTTTAGAGGGTAGCAAACTGTTGCGCAGATAAACTAGCTAAGGAGGGCGCAAATAGTAGAACCTTTCCTATTGAGTTTAGAGATCCCCCAGACTACCTTTGGAAGACAATTACGAGAGATAGGGGTGGATGGGCGACTGCGAGTATTGTGGTAGACACCATTAGGAGAATTGTAATTTATTTCTCTTTAAGTTTATGATGTAACAACAGCCTTGTTAAGCCTCCTATGTATGCAAAAAAATATTTTTTCTATTTCTTTTCTATTCTAATGAGAATACTAATTCATAATTATTTATTATCTTAAGTTAAAAAATATTTATTTATTAATTAGAAAATTAATTATTTTTATGGGATATCACAATTACAGTAGGGAGGGGAGAGTCACGATCAGCGCCTATTGTTTTCGCCTGGATAGGACCTGATCCAACATAGGTATACCAGTCGAACAAGTTAGTTTTCAGACCAGGGACCCACCGATTGGAGCAGCAGCAGAGTGTTTTGTCCAACCAAGATGTGTGGACTGTTGAAGATACCGATCATTCTTCATGTGCGCCTGGGGATTCTCTGTTACAGCAATCTGTAGTATCCTTGGCACGGGTCAGTTGGGATTGGTGGGCTAAGAATATGGCATATAAAGGTTTATTTGCGGGCGTGACTTGGAATATTTTTTTCGGATCTTTAATCGAGACGATTTGGCTAGAACGGAATGAAGTGGTATTTAAGGAAACTGAATTTCCAAACTCAAAGGCGGTTTTCGAAAAGGCTATCTATCGGGTGCATAAATATATTAAAGCATGGGGAAACATTACGGGTAAAGTCCCTTCTAGAAAATTTTATGTTCATTTGATTGGTTGGTCTAAATTAAATAAGGGATTGAAACTAAATACCGATGGAAGCTATTGTAAGTAGAGAGGTTCCGGAGGAGGGTGGTGTGGTACGAGATGATGAAGGTAATTGGATTCGCGGGTTTTCGATGAAGATAAATCAAGACTTGGCTGTTATAACTGAGATCATTGCGATTTACGAAGGGTTACGAATGATTGAGGTGATGGGAGTGAAAGAGGCGGAGGTGGAGATATATTCCTGGGAAATTATCGAGGTGTTAGAAAAGATGAATGGAGAAAGAGGACCTGCGGCGCAGTGGATCAGTCTGATTCGAATGTTACTAGCACGTAATAAGAAGTACAAATTGAAGGGTATTTATAGAGAAACTAATTCGTGTGCTGATTGGTTAGCGCGTAAAGGGATTTCCCAAGAGGATTCTTATTGTTCTTACATCGACCCTCCTAAAGGGATTTGGGGCATAGCCACACGTAATAGGATGGGTTGGAAAACGCCTCGAATGATTTACAGTCCAGACCATGTCGATAATGTATTAGCTTAGATGTTTTCTTGATTCTTGTGGGTTTCCCTTGTAATACAAAAAACATCATCTATACTTTAATTAAATATATCTTTCAAAAAATATATCATAATAATTAATATTATATTTTAACAAAAAATAATTTTTGTTTGAAGAGTAATTAATAAATAATCATATCTAAATAAAAATTATTTTTATAATAGAATAAATTAACAAATTCAAATATTTTTTCCTTTAATCAATAATACCAAACAAAGTTATGAATTTTATAATTTTGATATAATGATAAGTATTAATTCAACACTAATATATATATATATATATATATATATATATATATATATATATATTGATTATATAATAATTATAAATTATATTCATATATATTTCATATAATTGATATGGGTAGTAATTTAATAGAATGATATACAATGAAATAGTATACCATAAAATTTATAGTTTTGTACTAATTTTGTGTAACACTTTAGTAAATTATTAGTTTGGAACAAATCTAAATAAAAATAAAATGTCAAGATCATAATTACTATAAAAGTAATTCAATTCTTAATAAATAAAAATATAATATAGGTGGTAAAAAAATATAATAAGGATGTGGTTCTGAATTTAAGAGACATCAATTTCTTTTAACTTAATTTTTCTATTTCTATGCATAGATTTCTTTTCTTTCTTAATTATAAGTTCACATCTCAGCTAAAAATACTTTTCATTATTGTAATTATTACTTAATTTTTAATATAATTTATTTCTATTAATATAAGGGGTTTGATTTAAAATTTTGTCCAAAAATTTTAAATAAAATTGTATGAATATTAACAAACAAAAGTTAATTCACCGATTTTATCAAAATTGGGTTTCTTGGGGTTCGGTTTGATTTTCATCCTAATTTATTATTTAACTTTTGGTTTTTTATTAATAAATGCATATATTTTTAGAAAATCAATTCTAACTGAACTTAAAAGTACATTTGTATAAAAAAGTGAAATGATCTAAGGAGCACTCCCTAAATACCCAAAAGGCAAAGGCTCTTAAAATTATCCCGAAAGGTTATGAATTCTCCTAAAATATCAAATTAAACCAATAAAGCCGGGATGTTTTTTGTTTAGTTAGCAACATCATTCCAACACGTTGTTGTTTCCATCGAAGAGAAGTGAGCATAAGATGAATAGCTATGGTGAAGATATGTGAACTTGTCGAAGAATTTTTTGAAGGAAATGTGTTGACTCAATCTGTACTCAGCAGATGTTTTTATAATGACAATCAAAGAGATGATGTAATATGAGAATTTACTCATGTGATTTGTTAGAAGTAACTTATACGCTTTTATGCTTGCTAGTCTTAATGCATTACTCACATATTAGCTAGTTTGATGAATAAATAAATATGCATAAGTGATTGCTTATACGTATATATAACTAGATACATATATATGCACAATTTCTGTTGGACCATTTAAAGTGGAAATGGGACTTATCCCACATCGGTAGAAAGGAAGAGGCAAAAAGGATTTTTAACAAAGGTGATGGCATTAGCTTCCAAAGAGCCCAACACCATGAACTTGGAAAAGCAATGGAGAAGGCCACACGCGCGCACCACACCACCAACCCGCCCGGCCCTGGCGGCGGCGTGGTTCGTGGGGAGTCAAAAAATGAAAAATGAATCAAGTTTTGCGTAAAATCAAAGATTCCACAAATCACGCGTGCGTTAAAGGTTAATCCATCAGGAATCCAAAACGTGTGGATTAGAGGGAATCGTGGAATTAATTGGTCCGTTACTTTGGTCAAAGGTTTCAAACTCCCCCTTCCCCAAAGCTAAAGCAAAAACGCTCTCCCCTACCTACTCACTTCTCAGAGATAAACCGTAGTAGTTGTAGTCCTCTAGTCTTTTCCGTTTGAAGATACCGGCACGCCGGAATATCTTTTAAACGCTAGACTTATTTCCGTGTATCCGTTTTTCGCTTATTTACGTGTAATCGTTGCTTTGTATTCCGTGTAAGTTCTGATTTTCGTTTGTAATAGCTAGTTGACGCTTTAAATCAATTTTTCTACTTTTCTGTTTTGAATTGCCTTTAATTTCTTTTCATTTCGAACGGTGAATATTTCACCTACAATTTCTTATGCCTAGCTACAAGGAAAAGAATGGACAGGGCAATTAAGTTTGGATAGCTTAGACACCAAAGAAAAATCCAGCAATGTTTGTAAGACATGAAGACACAAGTGCTAATTAAAGGATACAAATAAAGGAGAGCATGAAGAAGAAGAATCGAGTAAGTACGATTTCAAGAAGTTTAGCAAAGTTGAAAAGAAGACTTAAAGACACACTATCATCATGATAGTATCATGGACAAACAAGCAGACAATCATTCCTCATATAACAAACAACACGAGGAAAACGAGAATATTCCCTCACACAAGCTGCCTAAGAAGTAGTTAGATATATATTTATATATAAATATATAACGTAAAAGGTGTGACTAGCACTTATAAATAGAAGTCTTTGTAATCAATAGGGACCTGTATTGCAATTGACTAGTGAAAAATTCTGGGGAAAGTTTTTTAACAAAAATATCCGGTCCGCTCCACCATTACACTTACACAACATTGGACAGAATCACAAAATCATATTCATATGCTTATTTAACACAAATCACAAATCACAGGTTCTGAGTTTTTTTTTTCTCATCACATTGGACAAGTCATTTTCTTTCAGCAACTTCAACATGCCTTCGAAAGCCAATCTTTTTGAAGTCTTCTTATCCGATGTTGAGTTCGAGAATCTATAAGGCACACCATTGGCTTCAACTTCCACCATCACAGAAGCCTTGCCATTTTCCCTAGTCACGATAGGTTTCTTCAAGAGATAACCTTCTTTCTGACACAACTCAGACAACTCTCTCACTGGATGGAGCTTCATTGACTCAGGCGTAACTAAAGGTTCGAGCAAAGGTCTTATGCATCGAAACACAAGTTCCTTGTCATAATTTGAATCGACAAGGATCGCTCCAGCTAACGATTCCATAACATCTCCAAGCACCTGTATCATATTAACATGAGTACAATCTTCTTATTCATGCTTTTAATGATAAAAAAATATATATAAGTCCTTCGAATATTTATCATAAATCCTACCTTAGGTAAATTTGTCTTGGATCCCCATCCAAAAGTCGAGGACACTGATGAGTGCTTGGAAATGGCTTGTGTTAACTGCCTTTGCAGCTCATGTGAATTATGAAGAATGTGCTTGTTCAAACCGGCCTTTATAGCAGATTGAGCATAGCAGTCATTATTAACCGATGCTGATCTTAGATCGGTCAATTGTCCAGGAGTCAAACCCGGATACTTCTTGTAGAGATACAGAGTAATCAAATAATCCAGTACAGAATCCCCGAGGAATTCTAGACGCTGCAAAAAAGGACGAAAATGTTAACCAATTGAGTTATTTTATTCAAATACGGGCCATATCTTACCTGGTAGCATCTTGGAATATCGGGCAATATGGAAGAACCATGAGTCAAAGCTTCTACAAGGTACGAAGCATCACGGAATGAGTAGTTGAGTAACAACTCTAAAGAGCTTAGGTCCACATGTGCCTCGGGATGGACAAAGAACCCCCTCGTATAAGGTATATTATCGATATTGACTTTTATACCGAGCCAATGCATGAACGAAAAAGCCGCAAATTCTCCACCTTCTGTTAGATATACACCGATTAACGCCTCGACCACATCAGCAACTGTCTTGCTCTTGATCTTCCTTGTTGTTCCGGTTACATACACTTTAGTAGTGGGTGAGACTAAATCCACCTCTTCCAATGCATAAACTACGGAACTATCACCCGGGATGATCCATTTTTTAATATCAAACGGTTCGTTACGGATAAAACCCGGGATTTTGCAATCGCAACCTAGCTTGCACAATGCATTATTGGAAATGATTCTCGCCCTCTTGATACTCAGAAGACCCTCGTGATTATTTTGATATGTTTGAAATAGCTGCAGACTAGAAGCGTATTTGAGAAACGAGTCCCCGAGTGTTTCGAGAGATTCTAGGTGAAATTTTTCTTGGCACTTCTTGGTTGTAATTGCTTCCAACACCTGATATTTGTACTGATGGTTAATTACCATCACTTTCCATGTAAGATTGTAAAGAAGATATACCTTGAATGTTGGAATTTTAACATTTTCTGGGCAGAATTCCAAATGCATCTTTTTCACCTTGGCAGCTAGAAGCAATGACTCAATCCGATGGATAATTGACGGAACAAGCGAGAAGGAATAGATTGTGGCAAGAGATATAGGTGCCATGATGATGAGGCAAAGTTCTGGTGGCAACTCGACTGACCCATCACTTGATTCTACATTATATAATGAAGAAAATGAAAAATAGAGTTTTCATATTCACGATAAGATCAAAACGGAATCGAGTGAACAAACCTTTAGTTTTTAGCGTTTGATTTTTGAGAAGGTAATTTTGCACGTTTGCGATACGTTTACCATGTAAAAGTGTTTGACCTTCATGTTGCAAGTGAACACCATGCCTAGAAATTGCACAACTTAAAATCTTTAGTATGATATAAATTTATTAAAGCGGGACTTGTATAAGTTATAACCTCTCGTAGTATTTTTTGTAACTAGTGACTTCTCCACCTCGAAGCTTTAAATCGGAGTTCCCACACAAACCATCTATAGTTCCAGAAACGTAATACATGTAATCATTGTGAGGTGTGCATACCAAAGAGTTGTTAACTATGCATTGACACACCAAGCCACTCTTTGTAAGAACACGCTCTTTCAACCGATCACATATGCATTGCTTGGGTTTTGATTGAAGTAGCACAGACCGTACAGTTTTCCAATCGACTAATGGATTTTTAGTGAAAGTGGCCGGGAACAGAAGATAATCAAATACAGCAGAACCGGTCTTATGATCGAATGCACATGCCGCTTCATTCACCTTATGATTTAATAAAATATTGAGAAGGGTCACTTGAAATCGTCTACTCAGAGAAACCTGTCATTAAAATGCAATGTTGAGATAGTTATTGTAATTAAATGTCAATAAACACGAAATTACCTGTTCAGAAGTAAGATTCATTACACCAACATATCTTATAGATGCAGCTAAGTCAAACGACAAGGACTCTGGCGCCTCGCAAAAATCAAATTTCGAAGTCGCACAGAGCAAAACATCATGTAGCTGTGTATTCCCATGATAGTTCTGGTGGAGCTCAAGCACATAGCAATAGAATTTATTTTTAGCTTCATCGCGGTGTTTGGAAATCAATTCCGATGGAGAGTATTGTACTTGCTCGTTGTTGTACTCGAACTCTGTGGATCAAATTCATTAGTTAGTGCAACTTTTGTATAATATAAAGAGTATAGTGCAAATGAAACCCCTTACTGGATTCTTGATCGTTCAATTCTTCCTCGAAAATATCCGGCACAAGATTATCGGTGAGCGCACGAACCAGGTGAAGCTGTTTGCAAGCTTCAAAACAAGCGAGTTGCTTTAGTATTCTTAATTCTCCTTCAACTTGTACCGTGGAAACCGGACAATCTTTTGGAAGATGTAAAGTGCATACTTTCAACTCCTTATCTATAACAAACCTCGGGTTGGCCTTGAAGTACCTAAAAGATCAAAAAAAAAACATTATATCAGAAATTAAGAAGGCGTAAAAGATGTAATGGTTTAACTGACCCGTCAGAAGGTAGGCGTGAGCAGTAAAAATGAAGCAATTGCACGCTTGAGTTCATAGTTACAATTGCGCCCGTAGCTTCTACTTGATAAGAAAGTGTTTCGTCTATTTCCATAGGGGCACAAGGGTCCAAAGCATGACTTAAAGACTCCTTTCGCATCATCTCTCCACTGCCTAGATGATTTTCTACTTGGGTGCGAGTTAATTCGTCAGAGCTACAGTTTTGGAAAGCAAAATAATTAGCATTTAAAAATGAAATCAAAAACTATATATTAAAGGGTAATAAGGTCTTTATACCTTTTCATCATTATAATGAAATCCGAGTTCTGTTTACGAGCACGTCCACGTGACTGAATAAAGCTACAAATAGTATCCGAAGGATCGAATCGTATCACAAGATTACAGCTTTGGACATCCAAGCCCTCTTCGAGAATCGAAGTTGAAACTATGATATTCACCTGCGAGATAAATATTAGCTATATATATAGAAACTCTTCTCTATCATAAATACATAGTTTTTAAAGCACCCACATTGCCTTGACGAAACTCATCAATAATCTTATTTTGTTCCTTTTTAGTTTGACCCACCAGCTTGGAAGTACTACTTCCGGCCAAGTATTCCGTCTTCCATTCACCGGATTCCGAGAGAATCTCGTTCAATAGAGAACGAAGAACTACCGCTGTTATAATTCTATCGACAAATATTATACATCTCAAATCCTTTATTTCCCTGTGCAAATGTAACATATAATTAATATATCTCAAAGTAATCTCGTAAGAAAATAAGAGACATGGATCGTTAAGAATACAGTGTACCTGTATTCATGAAGACAGTCAAAAAGACAGATAACCTTTGAACTTAGATATTTAGCATTTGTCTTATGTTCATCTACAAAGGCAGTTCATGAAAAAAGACGTATAAGCCCCTAAGTTGTAGAAGCCAGGGGACAATTGCAAGAAAAAATAAGTGCAAAAGGGTACCAGATAGAATTTCTGTGGTGAAGATCATGGAAGCATCCAAACAAAACCTTCTAGAAGCATTTTCAGACAATGCATTAGATTTCCCGTTCGCGTAAGTATCATGTTGTGCAGATTTTAGGGACTCTGCAGCCTGCTCGTTAAATAAAATTTCTTTTAGAAGTTGATGTATTTTTTTGTTTGTATGATAAAATATAGGTTATTTTAAAATATATAGGGATTTAAAATGCATTTGACTTAAAAGAAAGTATCTAGTAAACTATAGTGCAATTAACTCGAGAAAAACAAACGCGCGCTAGAACAAATAATTGTTACAAATCAGTCTCGAGAAAATTGAAAAGTTACCTTGAAAGCAAGCAAGATGCCTAGCTCATTCATGCAATACACAACATTTGAGAAAATATAGTTTAATTTCTTCTTCGCGGATTCAGCAATGGAGTTGGAGATGTTTGGGTTCTCAAGAGAACATTCACACTGCAAAAGATACAAGAACTACTCAGTTACACATAGTTATGCTAATGTGTATACACACGCAAACTTAAAGAATATGCATACCTGAATTCTGATCCTCTCCAACTCATTTTCTACAATCTTAAAATAATCATAAGGAATATCTAAAGCATTGTACATCTTAAGCTTTGGAGTTGCAAAAGTGATATGTTCGGCTAAAACTGATTCATTAGCGGTGGTGTAAACCTTCATTCAGACATAAAGCTTACATTAGGACAAGGCTATTCAAGTTGGAAATATCAAGAACCAAGAAATTTTCGAGACCAACCTTTGAATTATAGATATTTTCAAGTTGACTTATCTCCTTCCAGTAATTTTCTGCCGAGCCTTTACCTGCATAAAACAAAATACTTAGTACTCTTGTTGGAATCCAGAAAGTGAAAAAATCAAAATTTTATTTAACTGACCTTTAGCCTTTATAGGCGAAGCAGTCATTCCAAATATTCTGGGAAGCTGAGTATTCTTCGCGAGTAATTTAGGATGATAAAATTCAGTCATAATGCAAGCATAGGGGTGGCGCCCTCTAGCATTATGGCATTCATCGAATATTAGAACCTTAATCATGTCTAGTTTCAAGAAACTATGTCTTAATGCGTTGAGTAAAACCGCAGGTGTCATTACAAGCACCTAAAACATGAATTCTTAGGTAAATCATTCATCCAAATCTCAGCAATTTTTATCAAAAAAAGACAAGCTTGTATATATTATTAGATTATTATTGGGCTAGGACCAAGAGAATACCTCGTACTCATCTTGCTCAGACTTCCACTTAGGAGCTTGCCAGAAATCCACGCCCATTTCTCCCCAATACATGCCCACTTTCAAGTCTGTACGCATCTTAATAGCTTCCGCTTGCTAGTTAAAAGATTTTAATTAACAAAAAATTTATTAAAATTAGCATTTTAATTTACCCCATATTTAATAAAAGAAAAGTGACAATGTGGGGAAAAAATTGAAATCATGCCTGCTTGACTAACACCACATTAGGGACCAAGAAAATAGAGATAAAAGGGGAAGGCTTTCGAAAAAGATGAGCATAGCTGCGCAAAAGCATGATAGCAATTAAAGTCTTTCCCGAACCAGTCTCCAAGAACACAATTGTGTTTTGCTTCATTGCTTTCTCCCATGCTTCCACTTGGTAACTACAAGAAACCGAAATGAAACAAAGCATTAGAACATGTATGCACCTATAATTTTGGAGTTACATTAGAACAAAATTTACCTTCTAGCAAATGAGATAGGTTCGGCGGAGATCTCTTCTTTTCCTCCATTAGTAGTCATCTCAACGGGTTCCATCTTTCTCAGATTTCTACATAAGACATTGATCGGATGAATATGATTTCACATACTTGAATTTGGAAAGCAGAAAAAGTAAATATCTATGAAGATTTCACTTAAAACAAGTTAAAAACTAAAAAAGTAGCAGAACCAACTTACCGAAATGGCAAGAAAAAAGCAAAAAACCAGGTGTAAGAGATTTAATGGAGTGATGTTAGATCTAAAAGTTTAAACGGGTTCAACTACTCCAAGCTTTCTCGTTCTAAGTGGATTTTTTTTTTTTTTTTGTAAGTCAATCTCTGAATGAACCTTCACTTACCATCAAAGCTACGTTCTATAAATGAAAGAAACACACATGCACACACTAGTGTTAAATATGGATAAAAAAGGAAAAATGTCATTTTTCCTATTTTACCTATGATGTTATATGTAATTCCCAAACTACGTATCCTATGTGCTAGAAACTCATGTTAACAAAATTTTAAAGTTTAGCATATATTCTAATAATTTTATATTTGAAGCAAAGAGCTGATAATTGAAAACTAAGATAAATCTAATTTTTTAAATTACATGTTTAAAAGAATAATAGCATCCCCGTCCAAGTTTATGTAACAATTTTTTTAAAATAAAAATTGTTTAATACTCTCTCCTTCAATTTTATTTTGTCCAATATTATTTATTTATTTTTCTATTTTTTAATATTATCTAAATTAAATAATAAAAAAGTATTTCAATCAATAACCTAATAATATTAATTAAATGCAATTATGTAAGGAATAAGAATATGTACCAAAAAAATGGAGAAAGTGCATGTTTGGAACAGGGCCGATCCTGGTAATTTGGTGGCCCTGGGCGAAATTTAAAATTAGGCCTAGGACAACTAGTTTAGAAAAAGTTTTAAGGTGCAAAAATTTTCAAAAAAATTGACATTTCTAAGTTATTTAATACATATTCCATAATAAATTTTAGATTTGAGCGAAATGACTACATATGAATTAATTTTTTCATTTATTACGTGAATAACATTCAAATATTAAAAAAAAATTAGTATATGACATATTCATAGTGCACCTCGGGGGCAATGTTGATCGTAACTCTCATACCCTTTATTTTTATTAGAGTCCGATCCAGGATTTTCAAGGCATCGCCCCAGAAAAAAATTAGGCTAATATCTAGATCAGATAGGTTTGAGGAGGACGAAACTCTATTTTTTGTATGTTTTTTTGCTAAAAAAGTTCAGGTAAAATTTGTATTGCGTTCCAAGGCTGGGGTGGCAAGCGCCAGCATCCCCCTAGATCTGCCACTGTCCCTAATCCAATCAAGATTGACCTTAGTGAAATAAAAATTGAACTTAAAATAATAATAAAATCACAATATGACAACCTTATATCGGTGAACTATGAAAATATATATCTGGTTTTGATATATTCAAATATAAATTTAAAATTACATGAATAGCGTATGTTTAGAAAAATTCAAATGCATTTAGCATATATAATGAAAATAAAATATATTAACTAATATCAAAATAAAACTTATATAACGGATAGACAAATGTAATATTTTTTAACTAATAATTCTTATTCTATTGAGATCTTTTTGATTCATACTTATTGTAATTAATATAATTAAACAATTAAAATAATTAAAAAATTAAAATATTTTATTTTTTTAAATGGCAAAAAGAATATGAGCAACTAGATTTTTAAATGGAAAATAAAAATTTAAATTTTGAGTAAAATTATTTTTTATATATTTAGATTAAAATATATATAAAAAATGATTTAAAAATATTATATTAATTTTTTATAAAATCATAAACAAAAATAGTAGATTAAAATGTAATTTTTTTAAACACAACATAAAACTAAAGCATTTGTCAAATAAATAGTTATTTTTAATTGTAAACAAAAATTAGAATTTTAAATGGCTAATTAATTAAAAAATCAATATTACTTCTTTAAAATAGTAGTAGCTTGTGAGGGGATACAAAACTAGGTCACAACCAAAGAAATACAACACCTTACCAGTGAGGCTGGTATCAAACTTTGCTTTAGAACATAATTTATTAGAACATATTTGAATGACGTACATATACATATATATATATATATAAAAATATAGCAAATTTGGGCCCCCCTTTCAGCTCCGTCCCCGGGCGGTCGCCCGGTCCGCCCATACCATGGGCCGGGCCTGGTTTGGAATTGTTTTAAAAAAATTACTTGAAATATTTTAGATCTTTAAAAATATTTTAGACCTTTAAAGTTATTTTTAAAAAACCTATTAGATAAATAATTATTAATTAATTACTTAAAAGTGATTTTAGATGTCAAAATATTTTTAAAATATTTTTTATAAATGTTTTATTTTTAGTTAAAAAAACGTTTTTAACTCTAAAATAATCAGTCCTAAAAAGTTTACACAGAGAGAATTTTATTTCAAAATTTACACTATCAATACATTTTTTTCTAAAATTGTCCAATAATATGATATATTTATTTATATGTTTGATAAAGAGTTATTAGTTTATTAGGTCCAAATACATAAAACCCAACCTTTACAAAGTCCATAATTTTTTTACCTCTTCAAAAAGTCCATAATTTTTATGGTTTACCAATTCTATCCCTAAAATATAATAAATTAATTAAACATTACCTTATATATTAATTATATATTAATTAAACATTACCTTAAAAAACAAAGTCAACGAAAAACCTATAACCCATCTCTCATCCACAAAAATTAAGAAAAAAGAACTCCCATCTCTTCAGACTCGCCTACCAGCCAAGATCGACTCAAAAAAAGCCTTCCAGCCAAATCGAGCTCTCCAACACAAATAATATTCTCCGTCATACATAATCATTCTCCACCATTATCAACCGTGCTTAGCTATGCTATTAACAATTGAAGAAACCAAATTAAGGTAATTTTTTTTTATTGAAACTACAAATAATTAATTTAATTCAACCTAACCTTATCACTCTTATAATGTTTTTTATTGTATTTTTATATGAATCCATAATGGGTTTTTTTTTCAATCCACAATCCACTAATTTATTCGTTAGAAAGAAAAAACCATAAAAATAATATAGGGCGATTTACTTGTAAGTTTACTTGTACAACAGCTTGATTTTAGAAAGAAAAAAGGCTTGATAGTAAGGTGGGTGTGAATAGATTTCTTTTTGTCTATTGTTCCAATCCAGGTGTGAAGAGATGAGGTTTAGGGTTTATCATTTTTTGTCGATCATAATAAAATATTACAATGTCTTTCAATGTTTATTTTCTTTTTCTTTTTTTCTATGTGAAATAAATTAGTTTTAATTTTTATGTTTCAATTGTTTTTCACTATTTACTTTTTTTTTCAAATAATATGAATATAAAAAACTTGAGTTCTAATTTTTATGTTTTACTGTTTTTCAATTTTTTTATATTTTTATTGTCAACCCATTATTTTATACTATCACTTCATTATTTTTGTATTGATAACCCACTACTTTTATATGGTCAACCTATTATTTTGCACTATCACCTCATTATTTTTGTATTGATAACCCACTACTTTTATATGGTCAACCTATTATTTTGCACTATCACCTCATTATTTTTGTATTGATAGCCCACTACTTTTATATGGTCAATCCACTCTTTTCGCACTATCAATCCACGTTTTTGTGGTGTAAACTCACTGTTTTTCCACAGTTAAACCACAGTTTTTGTAGTGTTTTTTTGTACAGTCAACCTACTATATTTTGTTTATATTCTTAACACTTGATTTCTAATTGGTTTTTTTTTTAAACCACAGTTTTTGTAGTGTTTTTTTGTACAGTCAATCTACTATATTTTGTTTATATTCTTAACACTTGATTTCTAATTGGTTTTTTTAATACATATGCAGGTTTAGCGATTCTAGGAAATGATTTAATTTTAGGTTATGAATAGAAAATATTACATATTTGTTAGTTTTAGAATAGGAAATATCTTAATTATAGAAATGTATTGATTTTAGAATTTTGTAATTTGGAAATGTATTAATTATATGGTTTTTTAGTTATGGAATGTAATATTTTCTTATTAAATGATTTATTTGAAAAGGGTATTGTAGACATTTGTTCGGATTGGACTTCTTTGGCCAGAATCGATGAGTTATGGACTTCATGGGTAAATCACCCTTTGATAAATAGATGTTATTTTCTAAAGATGAGGGGCATTAAATATATTTCTTAATCCATATTCATCCAAAATATGAACAAATAAATTTGAACGGAATAAGTAATAATCAAAAAAGGACTTAAACAAATATTAATGTCCATTTATGCTTATTTTTTATTTTTTTGCATAAAAGGTGTCTTTAAAGTAAACGTATGAAAAAAATGTCAGTTTCCCAATTTTCCTTATGAGGTCATAAAAAAGGATTCTGACTTGCCACATGATACAATCCTAAACGTTCAAACGCTATAAATTGTCACTCTGATTATACCAAAAACCCAATTGTTAGACCCTCTTTCTTCTTAAGTTTATATGCTTGTCGATAATCATTTTCAAGACGCAGACTCGAAGAAAAACTATTGGTAAATCATGATATTATTGATGTTAATATTGATTTCTCAAAGTTCCTAAAGTTGTCATTGAAAAACTATTGGTAAATCATGATATTATTGATGTTAATATTGATTTAGAGAACATATATTTGCCTCTTCCACCATTAAACATGATTGGGAAGTCAATCTAAGAACATGGTGGAGTTTTCAGGTATTATAATCACCGTTCATCGTAGTCGGTATATATATGAGAAAGTTGGTGTATTTTCTTTTAAGGACAATGTCTACCTTATCTTGTTCCACTTTAAAAAATATCTGCAAAACACTTGGAATCAAAGGCCTTGAGTTGTCTTTGGATGTCATCTTCTATTCCAGGAATGGAAACTCGTGGAATAAGATCGCTTCAGACCTCATTTCTCACAATAATGATCCAGTTACATTAACCAACATACCACATTTACAGTAATCAGTATTAGACCTTCTTTTGATTTAGATTTGAGTGATCATTTCCCCCACCGTGCTAGTTTATGGTCATCTTCCTATTGTCCCCTATTTTGTCCTACCTAATTCACCTAGTACTTCACCTTAATTGGAGTTTAATAATAATCTAAATAATCACATCCCCACCTTGCCTGTTTGTGGCCCTGACCCAGATGTACAATTCGTATCCCTAGTTTTTTTATCCAACCCCTTATAAAAACCACATATATTTCCACTACATGGAAATCTAACTATCAACCCTCTTGATAATGCTTCTCGTACTGCCATTCCATTATCTAGTGACTCTAATGGTACTACATTAATTTTCCATGTTGATCAGACACACATCCCTAAGTCTAACATTATTCTTAGTGCATTATCCCCTAAAATCACTAATTACAATCCTTTCACTCTCCCTACTATTAATTTTGGTATAACTTCTTCCAGTAAACTTTTCATAATTAAAATAAGGCAAAGGAAGTAATTTAAATATAATTACAATGCTCTTAACTGCAATCGCATAGATACTCCTATTGGAAAATAACAATTGATAGTTAGTCCTGATATTTTTTCCTCCCTTGATATGTTAAACCTAGGGGCTAGGAGGAGATTCACTCCAAGAAGAGGCAAAATACCTCTTTCTCCCTTGTCTAAGAGTCCCTTAAACACCATTGTGGTTGTAGGTGTTATCCTAAAATATCCCTTTCCTAGATTATAAGCATAATTAATTGGAATTGTCAGAGATTAGGGAATTTCTTGACAACTCACCATTTGAAAAACTTATTATCTAAAAGTTCTCCTCATCTTATTCTCCTTTCAGAAACTAAGAAGAGATCCAATAAACTTATAAGATTAGAAATTTAACTTAAGTCTAGATTGGTTCACATCGCTACATAGATATTATTCGTCCAAAATCTTATATTTTTGTCAAGTATATTCCAAGGTTTATGAATGGAGTGACAAACCTTCTGATTACAGAGTTTGGTTGTAACCTCTTCCCAAAAATTGGTCCACGAAACTTGGGATCGAATAATTTTATACTTCTCTTCTTTATTTTAAATATATGCTTTTGACCATAAAAAAAATTCCATTGTAGATTAATTTTCAACAATAATTTGGTTTTTAAGGATATTGCTACCGAACTAGACTGTTTATCTCAGTTCTGTTTCATTGGTTTTTGGTTTGGTAAAGGTGTGATAAATAAACAGATAAATAAAGATAATAATAAAGGACATGCCCTTGACTAACACGAGAAACTCGTTGCAAGTATTACAGATCGTTTGCAAGTTTAGTTGATATAAAAAGTTCGTTCGTAGGTTTTTATTCTGTTAGATCTACATGTATTCAATAAGCGTAGATGAATTTAGATGTTTAGATTAAAATAGAATAATATGAAAAACTATCTAAAGAGAATAAATAAATAATGAAAATAAATAAATATGAATGTAAGTCTGATACATTAACGTCACTAATATGAGTCTATCTTACTAAGTTGTTATTCTAACCTTAAGGGTGAATTGAGCATTATATATTAACCGGGATTCTAAATTCTTCCTAACCCCCTTTAGGATGGACTTAGGAGCAACCTCTCCACTACTAGGGGACTTGGGTAAGGGGACCCTACGTAATGATCGGTGGTTAAATCAAACCTTTATCGCTATCTAGCTAGGCAACCCCGTCAGGATCACTACCGCACACTAGACGATTATGTGGTGTTGTCAATAATTGAATCCCTCTTCCGGTTGTTAACTCAATTACTAAGGATAGTCCTAAGATTGGCCAAATCTAGGGCTAGAAACAATAAGTCAAAGCACACAATACAAATATACGCCAATATCAAATCAATTAAAATAACAAATAAAATTATGGAATTTAAGACAAAATAATAACCCAACAATTAAGAATAAATCTTACAGAATAAAAGTTTAGAAATATGGTGAATCCACAAATCTATAGCTAATTATCCTAAATATAGAGAAGGAGAGATGTAGAAGAGGAGTTTGTCACTATCCAACTTCTTGCTTCTTGTCTTCCTCTACATGTCAGCTTGCTTCTTGGATAGTAAACTTTATACCAAGGATTAATTTTCAATCAAATACTAATATATGGCTTAGAACTAAGCAAGGACATGTTTACACTGATAAAAGAGTGTATTTGTAGGTGTTAAGAAGCTCTAGGTCGAAATTGGTGAGTAAAAGGTGAGTAATTTGAGTCCAAGTCCAACTTGAATTCGTTTCCTAAAATATAGGAGAGAGGATAAATGCTTATGTCTTGTTTTGGTCGTATTTCCTTCGTTATTGGTCCGATTTTCGCCTACTTTATATCGAAACGACCAAATAGAAAAGATGTACACTTTCTCTATTGATTTCTCATCCAAATTCCCATCAGATTTGAAGTTATATTGACTTTAGTGGACGTAGCTACAGAATTTCATATTTACTTGGTAACTTTTCCTTTCCTATTTTATCCTTACTTCCTTTTATCTATTATTTCCTTCCATATCTTCTTTCCTTATCTTTTTAGAATTGATTTTTCATCTAATTAATTTCCATATATCTTTAAAGCTTCACATTAACACACAAATTAAACCAAATATGCTCTAAAAATAATAAATCATCAAATCAAGACAAGAAATAAGAAAATATCAAAATACGAAAAAAAATCTATAATTAATTACTTATAAAAACCTATAATTATGTCTCCAACCTAGATTATTATATCACAAATAGGGAGCTCAAGATCCCCAACTCAAAGTTGTATCGTCCCGATACAATAAAGATAAGAACAAAGGGAAGTCTCTAAATACACACCTAGGTCAATTAAACACAGTGGGAAGAAGATAGCTAAATATATAAAATAAACTCAAAGCAACTACTCAGAAAATTTTATGCAATAATATTTACAAACTAATTTACATATACACTTTTCATACTCACGATCAACCTGGTTCAAATTCAATATCAGATTAGTTTCGCAATGCAAGAAGGAGAGGTTCTTCACTTAGCTTACCAAGGAGGCTATGGATTGTTCATCGAACTTCACTGGTATCAAAAGATCCACCTAACTACTCTCTAACGTCTCAATCACTTCTAGATTACATAGCAAAGAATCATAAGGTCTTTAAGGTTGTAATGTTGGCTTAGGGATGGTATGATAGTATATTTGGATAATTTAGAGTGAGATTTTGACTCTCTCTTCACTAGCCATTAACGAATCTCCCTCGAGCCTGAGTTACTCTCATAAAATATTCTCACTCAACCCAGTGAATTGATGCACTAATTAGCATCAACAATAACCCAATACTAAATCATAAAGATGTTCACATAAAAAATCTACTTTGCCGGTCCAAATTTATTCAATTTGTTCATATCAATTTTTTCTTTTGTAATGTAGCTATGACTCTCTTTTTGATGTGAGATCTCATGCTAATTATTTTTCTCATATTTTTTTCTTTTCATAACTTTTTTCATTTACTTTTACCCCGGCAAAGGGTTACAGTACAATAATAGTGAATCATCATCAAAATAAGACTAGAGCACAATTAATAAGCTCATAAATCTCAACCCAATAATACTTCCCATAATGGTGGACCCACCACCCCAAACTTAAGCTCTAAACCAATTGTCTATGCATCGCGCTTCGAGTGCGGGTCATATGGAAACGTCCTAAAATCTTAAGGGATATGGCTTATAACATGGCTAATAAAAAGGCTTTAGAAAGGATAGAAGGGGATGAGAAGGATATAAATATAATAAATGGACATGTGTCTGTTTTTACATTTTTTTTATTTAGTCGTGTTTCATTTTTATGAAGTCCTTGAATGGGTTAAAAGTTTATATGGGTGCGGACCCATCTCGAACAATGATGAGTATGTACCCATATCGAAAATAGCTCTATGTCAGTTGCTCAAAAAAAATGGAGAAAATTGCAGGTTAAAAAAGAACAGCAAGACTTTCCCTCACACCCATCCTATTATAATCTTTATCAAAGAACCAAAATGAATTTGATGCTATAACTATAACACATAGTCACCAGTTTTCATAATTTCCAGAATAAGAAATAATTTTCAACTAATCATGTATTCTATAGGGTATCCAAATTTAGAAAGATACGAGTTAAATATATAATGCTTGACCAAATATGAAAATAATTCTAATTCTGGTAAAATAAATGGTAAATAATTCTGCTATAAAAAAGAACAACAAGACTTTCCCTCACAGTTTATTTTCCTTGATGCTGTGAAATGAAGGGAATATAGCAATAAGCGGATCACCCTGATATTTGCTCACAATACGTCTATTGAGAAAACAGAACAGGGGAAATTGTGGTTGTACTTGTACCCATTGGGTCTGTACCCATTGGGTGTGGTCAAAAGATTGTACACATTTCCGGTAGTTAAAAGACTGAACCCAGATCGGTGGTCAAAGGGTTGTGCCCAGGTCGGGAGGTCAAGGGGTTGTACCACACCGAATCCATCTGCAAAATAATATAACATCAACTAAAATAAATACCAACAAAATTAAAAAACACAAACAAAACCCGTTGACTCACATCAGCTCAGCAGGGTGGCGGAATGGCCACGACGAGCGGCGGAATGGCCACGAAGAGCGCTGGAACGCCGACTCAAAGCAACGGCGGCGACGGAGCGGTTTTCTTGGGCGGCGATCATGGTGGTGGATCCAGATCTGTAGCGGCGCCTTAGTCAGTGATGGAGCAGGCGTTCGTTGGTGATAGAGATAAATAGATCTGTTCATCTGTGGTGGTGGTGGTGGTGGTGGTGGTGGTGGTGGTGGTGGTCTTCTGTGGTGCAGCAGGTTGTGGCTTCGATGGTGGTTCGTGAGAGGGTGGAAATGGTTCGCTAGAGGGTTGAAATGGCTTCGGTGGCTGTCGAAGGTCTTCCAGCGGTGGGGAGGTGATGATGGCGAAGGTGGAAAGTAGATCTGTGGGGGTGATTATTGTTGATGATGGTGAGAACGACGGCTTTACAGAGAAAGGAGGGGAGTGGGCGGCTTTATAGAGAGAGGAATGGAGTGGGGCGGTTGTACAAAGAGAGCGTAGAGAGCGGCAGTGAAGAGAGAGAGCAGTGAAAGTAGAGTGGTGAGATGAATTGTATTTTCGTCCTAATAGGGTATTGTATTGGGTTTTTGTTTCACTCTAATAAAAAGATAGGAAGAGGGTTTTTGGGATTTTTTTTTAATTTAATTGGATTTCTATAACTAGTTAGTGTCAAGTCCATGGTGTTGGGAGCCTTAATTTAGTAGTAATTCACGAACATGTATTGGTGGTGTCTTTCGGGATCTGCTTTGGTCACTCCCCAATGGACAAGTATTGTTTGAAATTATTATATTCCAATTATTTATGCATGTTATGTGAGAATGAAAAAGGCTTTTGAGAATCCTTTCCCACATTGACAGTGGTTGAGGAAATTATATTACTTCAACTACTACAAAAGGAGGACTCGATCAACTCACTCGAACTAGAACAACAAACCAAATAGCAATGAAAGAGTCTCTCTCTCTCTAGAAACGTTTTTGAATAGTTTTTTTTTTTTTTTTTTTAGTGTTTTTGAATAGTTAGAGTTATAGTAATAGTATTCCCTACAAGAAGATATCGGCTATACCTAAAAATCTTTTTTAATGTACACTGCAGTTCATGCTATCACATGTCTGGTTTGTTGTTTTCGTTTGTTTAAACTTTATTTTACTCAAAACTTGTTGTAAGTTTTATAAGCAATATTTTAATAAATAAAACATTATTTAATTTACTCGTGTGATCATTATCATTTTACTTAAACAAACATGTATTGATTGTGTGTCTTTGAGATAGTTTCGGGTTACACTCGAAACAATGTACTTTACATTATGGTTGGGTTATGGCAAATTAACATGATTATGAAAGGTACGTATTAAAATAGACTCGCTGGGTCTACATGTGCCAATGAAGAATTGTGAAAGTTTTGGAGATATATAATACAAAACTCATATAGTGATAAAAATCAAACAAATATGAATCTTTCGAGTTTAATCATATATTGCAAGAGGCGTATGTTATTGCATATTAGATGACCAAGTAGGATGTGTATACTCAGTGGCGGAGCCAACTCAACATACTTACCCACGTGATAGTCTTTGGACATATATTACTAGAAATAAGAGTAAATAGTTCACACCTAGAACTCGCTTAATAACCTCGATCAGACATGGTTGTAGTAAAACTTTTCTTAATGGGCTTTCAATTTCAATTTACGGGGAAAAACATGAAGCGTGAGAGCTAATAAAGTTTATTAGTGTTGTAGTATATGACACAATACACTTTTGACAAAAAAAAATAGAAATACTAACAAGTGATGAGTTAATGGGCGGGCAATAAACGTGCTCCTTTTTCTCCGACATGCACCAAACAGTGTCCATAGTACACGAGAATCTTCCTCTTCCTATGTGCACAATGAATGATCATATCTAACTAATTAACACAAACTAATCGTAAGCAAAAACAACATACAATGATCTTCATCTCTTAATCACTTATCGTGTAAAGCACATAGACAATTCCCTTTCCCAAAATCAGGTTCAAGACAAGGAGATTGACCCTTCCCATCACCATACCACGTCTTACGTTTCTCAATCAAATCGTTCACGAAATCATCGAGCTTCTGTACAGTAACATTAGGCATAACAACAACATGAGCCATATTTCCCTGACAAGCAAGTTGCCATTTTCTAACAAACTCTACACAGTGTGGACGTTCAAATACCACCGTATTACTCAGTTCATTTAGCATTGCAGCAATACCAGCAGCTTTAAGCCGGTCTTTCAAATAATGCGAGTTCTTTACGCATAGTTGTACTTCCTTTGCAAACCCTGTATACCCTTTTCTGTTCAAAGTATACCATAGAAAAATCGGAGCATGACCATTCCTACTTCCCATAATTGTCGCATCACGAGATGCTATGTATTCGATATTACTCGAGAGTTTGTTGATATGTTCTAATCGAGTTATCTGAACACCACATGGCATTGGGCAGCCGACGAATTTATGACCAGAGACACTCACACTTCCGATAGGTTTCTTGAAAGTAACTCTCGGTGCTTGTTTAATAAACGGCATCATTAAACCAAACAAAGCTCCGTCACAATGGATATAAAATCTGTTTTTGAAGCCATTGTCTTCTAGTGTTTTTATAACCAGATCAAGATCGTCAACAGCTCCTTTCACAGTAGTTCCTACAAATGGACAAAACAATCCCTTAAAATCTTAAACTATATATAAACATATATTTATTTCTAGAGATTCAAGAAAAATAAAGAGAGAGAGATTAACACCTATATTTACATTGAGAATTGCGGGTTTATCCTTGTGAAGCATAAGATTAGCTTTGAGATCTTCACAATCAATCTCTCCCGTGACTAATGTTTTGACTTTTTCGCTTTTCATACTGTACATTCGTGCTGCTTTGAAAACCGAATAATGAGATTCGCAAGAAGCATAAAGAACTCCATCTGGAAACACTTCTTTTCCGACCAATATACCGTGGAGATTTCCTTCTGTTCCACAGTTTGTCATATATCCCCAGAATTCATTCTTCTCCAAGTCCCATAATCGAGCAAACCAGTCTAATACTGCAACTTCAAACTGCCTAGAATGGACTCCATAGTTACTCTCGATAAATGGATCACCAAGGTTGTTAATGGAGAAGTGTTGCAACTGTTCCAACGCACCATATTCAAAATCCAGATTATAAGGGTACCCTGATCACATAAATTAAAGACATGCTAATTTTAATGTACAGATTATATTTGACAATTTCGCATAACATAGGGACCAATGATGCAATAAAGAATATATACCTAGATGATACTTAGTCCTCTCAAGCAAGGATTTGCGGTATCTAGATAAGACACTAGCCATGTAAGCTTCTTTTTCTCCGGTGACCTCATCGTCATGCTCAGGCTCGGTGATATCGTAACTGCATGAGTGCATGTCTCTTCCCATCACCATCTCCTTCGCCTTCACGTCGGCGGGAGGTGGTACCGGTTCTTTGACCACAGCTGTCGGATCAAAGTCCTCCGGCAATGGTTCCACCTTTTCGAGATCGAGAGCTGCAACTGCTGATTCTGCCATTACTGGAAAAAATGAGTGAAGGAATTTACGGAAAAAAGAAAATTAATTTGTTAAGAAAGTTGAATGAGAAAGTTAATATAGTTATAGTTGGAGAAAATATGGATCTGAGGCTATTAAATAGGTGAAAGAGAGACTAATGCAGGACTGGTTCTTTTATATATACACGTACCTATGTAAGGAAAGGCATACCTAACTACTCGCTTAACCCATTTTTATTGTACCACAATATATTATCGAGATTAAATAAACTAATTACTCGTATATGTTATTATCGAAATTATTTAATAAACTAATTGTGCTATACTGAGTATTTTCTTGGATACTACTATATTCATTTTGTGGTAATTACTTAACAATGCATACGCTATAAGCTCGAGCATTAGTTTTGTGATTCTGGATATGAACTAGTGAATTTCCATAAAATAGATAAATAGTTTGCATTTGCATCAATAAATTAAATATAAAAGACATAAACACATTGAGTAATGATATATACCACCTAAATTCATACCACCCAAATATCACCCAATGACGTGGCGTGAACAGGTTGGTTACAAATCTTTAATCAAATCAAGAAAATAAATACGATATAATAAACTAAACATATGTCATAAGACTTCTATTAAATTGTCCGATCTATTACATCAGTGTTATGGATTTCACCTTCGGTGTGGATATTTGTTCTCACTAAAGATAGTAAAGTCCTTGCAAATGACCGTGATTGATCTTTTACGAGGATATGTCCTCGTTAAGGATTCTTCGTTAAAGATTTATCGTAAAAAACTCGAAAACTTTGGTGTGTCATCGCAGGTGGATGCATGGCATTTTTTAGGACAATTGTCCTCGCTAACGAAAGTTTTATTCGTGAGAATAAATGTCATCGCAAATGACATTCTGATTCACGAGAAAAAATTTCTCGCATGATTGATTTTTTTTGTTTTTTTGCAAAGATCTACTTTATTTTATTTGTAAGGTTATTGTCCTTGCACGTTCATTTATTTTATTTTTGATTTTTTTAAATATTTATTTATTGTTTTATTTATATATTAATTTTATATTTTGTAATTAATATTTTATTTATTTATTAAACAGACATAAATAAAAATCGAGATAATGACACTTAGGGTCTTGACCACACCCCCCTCTTCGAGTTAGCACCCCCACCTAGAGCCTCTTCTTACTAAAGACCTCAGCAACTTTTTTACACATGAACCCCAAAACCCTAATTACTAGACTACCCTTCTTTTGTTTTTTCTACACATATATATACTAATTATTCCATTTCTTATTTCATTCACATTGTAAATACAATTCCCTCACCTCACTGATTCTCTCTCCTCTCTCCTCTCTCCTCTCTCCTCTCAACCACCACCGCCATCACCTAAATTGCCACCACCACCGCCACCACCTAAATGGCCACCACCACCGCCGAAATGGCCACCACCACCACCACCACCGAGCACTCCTTCTCCTTCACCATAACACTCCACGAAATCGGTTTTCCATTAAGACATCGGAGCTGCCATTAATACATCGGAGCAGATCTGCAGCGAAGCTTCAGAAAAAGCCGGCGTGGTGAGCTGCAGCGAAGAGATCCGGCGAGGTAAGGAGCTTCCATTTCCCTGCGGTTTTCCATTCCAGCGAAGAGATCCGGAGGTGGTTGGGTCGTTGTTGCTGCGCGAAGAGGACCACTGAGCTCGCGGTGGTTGGGTCTTGGCCATGGCAGGTGAAACGAGATTCGAAGAAGAAGACCTCCGGTGAGACTGAAGACCTCCATTTCGCCGGAGATGTGGAGCTCGTTGAGTTGCTGATTCCATGCTGCTAACATCTCGAAGCTCATTCCGATTCCATGCTGATTCCATGCTGCTAACATCTCGAATCTCCTTATTGTGTTAACATCTCGAAGCTCATTCTTCTTCTTGTTCGAGTTACGTGGATGGTGGTGGTGTTTCCGTGAAGACCTCCGACGATCGAGCCCTTTTTTTTTTTTTTGTTTCTTTGTAAATGGTTGACCAGATCTAGATCTGGTCAAACCACTTAATGTTTTTAGTTTTTTTTATTTTTTAATTGTATATCTTTTTGTAATTGTTTAAAAAAGTGTAATAAATGTGAATAAAAGCTTTTTTTTGACAATTTTTTGCCTTGTTTTTATAGAGTACTCTGACTTTTTTACAGAGTATTCGGTTAATTTGTTAGAGTATTCTTTTAATTCTCGGAGTACTCTCTCTATTTTCATAGAGTATCGGGAAAAACTGAGAGTACTCTCTCTTTTTCATAGAGTACTCTCAGTTTTTTCCGATACTCTATGTTTTTTCCGGTGACTGGTATCGGGAAAAACTGAGAGTACTCTCAGTTTTTTCGATACTCTATGTTTTTTCCGGTGACTGGTGGCCTGAGGTGGTCGGTGGTCGGTGGTCGGAGGTCGGTGGTCGGTGGTCGGTGGTCGGAGGTCGGTGGTAGATGGTCGGAGGTCGGAGATGGGTGGTAGGTGGTAGGTGGGTAGTGGTAGAGGAGAGAGAAACAGTGACATCATATTCTTTTGTCTTTTAGTGTTAGTAAGGGTAGGAAAGACTATTGTAAAAAATGAGGTCCCTAAGAATAACAACTTTCAAGACACTACTCTATAGAGAAAAAATAGTGCTCCTAAGACCCTATAGATAATTCACCCATAAAAATCTGATAAACCGCTAAAATAAAATCAATTGTAATATATTATTTACAAACCCGTTAAAGTTTAAAAAGTCAATAATAAAAAAAATAAAATAGAGTCAAAGATAAAGTCAAGCGTAAAAGTCAAATATTACATATATATCAAGGTCGATTCATATCTTCGTCTTCAGCTTCCACGTCTTCGAGTCTTAATATCGGTGGGGTTGAGGATGACTGAAGGACATGTAGGCTATGTTGTAGATCTCCCCGCCTAGGCGCACCTGGGCGTCAACTCTCCACTCAGCCGCTTACGCCTAGTTGAAATTCTAGGCGTTTATGCCTAGCGCCTTAGTCGTCGTAGAATAGGCATATAGCCCGTCTAGGCACCGATTAATGACAAAAAATGGCTGACTAGGCGCCGATTAATGGAAAAACATTTATGCATAGACCTTTTTGTTATTTTTCTTATTCTCGAGAATTCTTTAGTTGATATTATAACTCAATTTGTAGTATTTTTATATTTACTATAGTGCTGTTAGATGAATATTATGACTTAAATAGTTAAAATTGCTATGATTACTACATATATATTACTAAATATACAAAATTACACATCGAGATTCAAAACCGTATAATTCCGCCTAGGCCTCGTGTAATCCCGCCTAGGCGCTAGGCCCCTGTCGACCGCCTAGCGTCCAAAACGGAGATCTACAACATAGCCTGTAGGATGAGAACTAGAGCGAGGAGGATCAGAAGCTCCGGTAGTAGGAGTAGGAGAAGGACCAGTGGGAGGCACGTTAGTAGATAGCCCTATTATGCCCTGGTCTGATTAACAAAGACGAGGTATCTAGTCAGCCGATCTTTGCGCTTGTGGCTCATATGTTGGGTGGTAGTCGTGGAATGCGTGGATCGAGATCTTCTGTCCTCCGGAATGTATGGATCCATGCCCACCAAGATAAGATATTAGTTGATCGTCAAAGTCCAAGACCGTCTTATCGGATGGTTGATCAGTATCACTCCTTCAATGTTTGGCCTCGGGAGGCGCTCCAACTCTGTATCCCTTCACCCATACCTTCGCAGGCCACCTCTATTACCGCCTCCACCTGAGCCTTTTGCGT
This sequence comes from Nemophila menziesii, assembly GCA_029959085.1. Taxonomy (NCBI): domain Eukaryota; kingdom Viridiplantae; phylum Streptophyta; class Magnoliopsida; order Boraginales; family Hydrophyllaceae; genus Nemophila; species Nemophila menziesii. Next base: position 41,768,823 of record JARWIR010000007.1, on the reverse strand, counting down.
AAGCGACGATATCGATGATGACGAACCAGATTAGTCTGAGATTCCTTGACTCTGCACGCATGATGGTTCTTAGTGCGTCATGTTATATGAAATAAATAAACAATATTTAATTAAATATAAAACTTGGAATAAATAATTGAAATGGTATTTAAATACTTACATTTCATTTGTGGTACGCTTATGTCCTCCACTCATTATTCTGTGTCAAAGCCAATATCGAAGAAGAAGTCTACCATCAGGGGAAGCGGCAACTTATGCTCGTGACCCTGCACTGGTGCTCGAAGAACCACTAGGTTCTTCTCCTCTTCCTGTTTCAGTCAAGTATAAATGTGTTAGTAGGATTATTCAATGTTAAAAAACAATGAGTTATGTTCCTTACCAAAAACATCTCCTCACGTGTACGAAAGTAAGTTCTCGATCCTGTCCCACTTGGGTGTTACTGCTTTGATCAGTTATTCTTATTCGCTTTTGCTCGGTTATGTTTTTTTAATAAAACAAAACAAATCTATTGTAATAATAAAATATATAAATTTATAAATTATAACTAAAAACAATAATTCTACCTTAATCTCCTCCGATTCCCACATCTTACAGGTGGCCTCTCGGTTCTCCGGTGTCTGGTTATCTGACATTTTACCCTTAACGTACAAACCTATCTTCAGCCTGTGTTTGAAATTAGAGTAGCCCTTGGCACAAGTGGTATCTATGTTGTCGGAGATCATAGCCCAGTCCACACCCTTTGCATCCATGTTTTGATCTGGTAGAAATCATGTTTGGGAATTAAAAAGATTAAGGTTAGAAAAATTACCCACAATCAATCCAGACTTGGCGTTGCAGCTCAGTCGGGACGGCTGCCCAGCTCTCGTAACACAAAGGCACCTTCTTTCAGACCGTGATTCCAAGTACCTAACTCACGTGTTTCCCGTACTTGCTCCCCGGATTCCACGTCTTATTGAAGACGAAGAAATCTACGAGGATTTCTGCGTCTCCTTGAGCATAGCCTTAACGGTTGATTGTAGTGTGGTCCGACCCCTAGAATTTCAGGTCTTTTCCCGTGTTAAAAGACCAGATTAATAAAAACTAAAAACATACTGAATTAATAAAAAAACAAAAACAAAAATCATATCTGCCGCGTTGCCATCCAATATTGGCTAATTCAGGTTAAGGAAAGGATTTTGCTCGTTATTATCACATTCGTGACCATTGGGCAAAATTGTTTCCATCTATATTTAATATCAATTTAAATTACAAATATTCTCTAAATTTTCTAAAAATTACACTAAGACCCAAATAATTATCAAAATTACTTTAAACCCCTAAATTTACTAAAAAATTCACTAAGGCACTAAATAATTATCAAAATTACTTTTAAACTCCTAAATTTTCTAAAAATTACACTAAGACACTATATAATTATTAAAATCACTTTTAAACCCCTAAATTTTCTAAAAATTACACTAAGGCACTAAATAATTTTCAAAATCGCTTCTAAACCCCTAAATTTTCTAAAAATTACATTAAGACGTATGGTTAAAATCTGACATGCACCATATTCAAGGATTATGCGGACTTCCCAATAGAAGCAATAATCCAATCACATTGTTCGAGGATAATACAACATGTATCACGCAAATTAGAGGTAGGTATATCAAAGGCGACACAACTAAACATATATCACCCAAATTCTTCTAAATTCACGAACTTCAAGAAAATGATGTTATTAATATTCAACAAATAAGTTCAAGTTCAAATCCAGCAGATTTGTTCACTAAATCTTTTCCAACAACGACATTCACGCGACATGTCAGCAAATGTAGAAATATCATCGGAAAAATTAATGTCAAAATGAGGGGGAGAAGGTATTTGTGTGATGTACATTTTTTCCTTCACCATGGTCTTTTCCCACTGGGTAAGGTTTTAACGAGGCAACCCATATATCATGTATCTCTCATTTTAAATTTTTTTGGTGATATCCAAGGGGGAATGTTATAAAATATTAAAGGTTAAGTGGATATACACCAATGACATACCCGATAAAGTAGCAATGTGTATAAATGGCTTGCAGTTGCTTATGATGCAACTGCGTAGCTGCTTGAGCCTCGCAACAGGTTAAGCTAGTAGTTGTGTAGCTACTTACATTTTTTAATATATACTTCGATATTAATATCATTTTGTAACAAATTGGAATTATACAAATCTAATACAATCTAATATTCGAATGCATTTATGTCGTTACTCTAATAGGAATTATCTTAATTTACAATACTATATAAACTTATAAAATTAAAACTAATACTTTCGAATTCATTCAACCATGATTAATAAAATCATATAAGTGGATACTAATTAATATAATTTTAAGTGCTATAAAAAAAATTCTCACTAATAACACTTTCAAATATTAAAACAAAAAAATTCGCTCCCATGTAATTCTTATAAGACTAAGTCCAAGTGCCTCCCTGTTGTAGCTTTTTATTACAGTTGGGGTTTGACTTGTAGTATTTTGGTTTCCAAGAGCCTCCAAGTTCTACCAAACCCAATTCTCTACATCCCTATTTGACCAACTTTATCAACACATCTAGCAAACCCAATCAACATCCCAATTTATTTAATAATTATTTTTTATCAAACATAATGTAAGTTTGCTTTTGTTTTCCATAATTCACCTACGTTTTCTTTTTACTTTTATTTGATAATTTTCTTTCTTTTTTTATACTAATTAACTAATAAGATTTTCTTTTCATTTTTTTAAATTAAGATTAATTCTAAAAAAGTTTACGTAAATTTTATTTGCAAAACTTCAATTGTAATATAGATTTGGAGATTAAACCTTTTATAGGTATGTTTCAATTTTCTAATTTTTTATTTTTTATGATTGAAACTTTATTTTTTTAAATTCCTTTTTTTTACAAAGTCAATTTTTTAATTGTTTTTTCTAACTATTTTATAATTCATTTTCTATATCAAGAATTATTTTTAATTTTTAAAAGAAAAAATCATTACTAAAAATATTTTCAAAAAATAAAATAATATTTTTTATAAATTACAAATATATAGAAAAAAATAATTATATTAGAAAAATATTTTTTTTGTAAAATATATTATTAAATAAAGTTTGATCATAAAATTTTGAAGTTGGGAGTTGGAATAGGGAAGCTGTTGGAGTAAAGTTGTTGTGAAGTGTAATATTTAAGAAAAAATGGTAGTTTGACTTCCAATTCTGGCTACAAATCTGAGGAGCTGTTGGACTAAGCCTAAACCACATTCCCTATTTTTTCCCTTTCGGTTCGGTTTTTATTTGGTTTTCATTGTTTGGTTTATGTGTACTAAACCAAACCGAACAATAAAAAATTTAGATTTTGAAAATTTAAAACTAAACTATTTGGTTATTCAATTTTTTCTAATTTTTTGGTTCGTTTTGGTTTTTTGGTTCTTATTTGCTCACGATGGGTTGATCTTTTGTGAAGTAATATTTTGGGTTATTAATGCAAACGTATTTAAACTAAAAAAAAAAATCAATTTGACTTACGTGGGTTCATTGCCGGAACCCATAGAGCGGTAACTGTCAATTTTCCCCTAAAATCCCCCAAATATTATAAATTTAAAACCCTAAATAATAATTCAAGTTTTCACAAAAAAACCTTCAGAAAAAATGACCACTCAGCACTACCAATCCCTCTCCAAGAAACGCCTTCTCTCCGCCCACCCAAAGCCCAAAACTTCCGCAAGTCCTGGTTCCGGTCCGGTCATCGTACCATCAGACGATCAATTACTTTTTCCCCAAAAGAAAACCAGAGATTTACCCAACCTATCCGACTGTCATGGATGCGGCTTACACGTTAATGCTACAAACCCTAAGGACCGCCTTCAAACCCTAGACAGTGTTTGGCGAATTGTCCTTTTGTGCAGAAAATGCATTAAACGTGTCGAATTGGGCCAAACATGCCCTTACTGCTACAAGGAATCAGCAAATTCCGAGTGCTTTAAGTGTCGCGATTGCGAAAGGCTAGTTCATAAGGTTTGTGTGTCTAAACACGAAAATTCTTCACCGTGGTCACTTTCTAAGAGTGAGAAACAGTTGGGTTTAGGGTCAGAATTTTCAGTTTGTGTAGATTGTTGGGTACCAAATATGTTCAGGAAGTCAATTAGGATTCGTAGAAGGAAGAAGAATTCAAAAAATTCGCAATTAACTACTGGGCAAAAGAGTGGTGATATGACACCAAAAGATCCCAACTTTACTGAGCGAAGGGAGGTTGTCCTAGCATTGAGGGCCCCACGAAAGTTGTTGATGAACAATCCTGATGGTAAGAAGATTGAAGGTGATAAGGCTGTTGGTGACGAGGAATTAGCGTTTCAATTACATCGTGCCATGAATAGATCATCGAGGCTTTCGAAGAATTCGAAATCGGGTGTTTCAAAATCTGGGTATGTAAAACGGTCAAATGTTGAAGTGGGTAATTTGACAAATGAACTCATAACTTACCAGAGAAAACCGAAAAAGGAGTTGAAAACTTATACACGTGGTTGTTTAAAGAGGAAGAGATTCTTAGAAATGGGTGGTTCAGATTCTTCTATTGCTGTACCTGAAAACTGTTCTGATGAGAATATAAAAACATACAAGCGTGGTTGTTTTAAGAGGAAGATATTCTTAGAAACAGGTGGGTTAGATTCTTCTCTTGATATTTCTGAAAATGAAAACTCTTTGACTGACAATTTGAAAATGGAATTTAATTCTTGTGCTCAATTGAAATGTGATACTGATGATACTAAAGAAGGTGAGATTATCAATGAAACTACTGATCGGTTTATGTTGAAATATTGTAAGAGGATGAAGAGATGTAATTCCATAATAGTTTATGAACCTCCTCGAAATTATCAAATTTGTACTCCTCAAGTACCTATGAACTGTTCTATTGAATCAAAAACATTATCTGATGCTTCACTTAGCGCTTCAGTTGGAGATTTACAAGGTTATGCTTATGTAGCTGGATTATCAGGAGAAGAGCCCTGAGTTAACTAGGTAATATCAGCATCTAGCTTTTTAAAATTATAACAAAAAAAGAAATTATAACATGCTTTTTGATAGTTTCTTTGTTTGATAATGTGATATCTTACAAAATAGGGGATAGAGTATTAAACTCGATTCATGTACTAAGTATATATACAGTAATATAGCTATGTACTTAAGAATGTGGTCTTTTTTTGGTTATTCAGGTAATACATGAAAGGGTGGTATACGAAGGTAACAAGAATGATGGGCTTGGATTGACTTTACATGGACATGTCTGAAAAAACAAGGATGTACATTTTATTGTCCCAATGCTTAGCTATCAAGTTACTGGAGCTTTATTAGCCTTTAGGTTGTATATCTTAACAGCTGTGCGATGGTTAAATAAGCTTTATCAGGTAGTTATCTGAGGAGTTGATTAGTAAAAATTAGTATCTGATAATGCTTAAAAGTAGGTAAATGTAGATTTGGTTACAGTTGTAATTTCTAAGATACATAATCTTGTACATCTTGCTAATGCTTTGATGTGAATCTTACAAGAGTAGTTTTTTTTTTATGTCGAAACTTTAGTTTGTAATATGGTTTAGTTGATCTTTGCTTGTTTGTGCACTTGTTTGAATATTTATTTTCTTGCTTTGATTCAGAAAAGGAAAAATTGTAGTATAAAAGGCACAATTCTTTTGAGTAGGCAAGGCTACTAAAAACGTTATCAAATATGAATATAAACTTTGATGCTATTAAATGTTGTTTATAAGTTGCATCATCTTTAAAACTTACCAGAAGGGAAGTTGAAACAAGGTTAAACACATACAATCAAGGCTTACATAATAAGGGCTAATGAAACAACACTTGAACATGGTCAATTGTAGAGTTATTACGCTTTCATAATAAAGTCAATTGTAGATTGGTTAATCACTTTCTGACTTAGCTGCGATCATTTGCGTGAACGCCCTCCCTCCTCTGATGGTATTTGATATTTGACAAAAGTGAATGATAGACCCCTAAAATTATCGATACCAAAATTTACAAATTCAAATATCATGTGAGTATGTTAAGTGTTGGTAAAATAAGAATACGGATCGATAAATGATAATCACAAGAAAAATATTTAAATAGGAAAATAAACTTATAACAAATTTATACGTAACAAAATATATATAATATATAACTAAACTTATAACGGAATTCAAAACATTTGAGTAATAGCATGACTTTTACAATCCCTTCTTTTTAAAGAATTTTTCAGGTATAACTGATGTCCTTAAACGAATTACTATCACTACTCTATTCTATGCTCGAATGTTTGCTGGTGTATTTTACAAATGACTCCAACTTCTCATATATAGTGGTATATGTTTCTGAAAAGCGTCTGCACTAATGGATTGTCATAAATACGTTTACCATAAAGAGGAAAATGTTCTCTAAGTTTGAAAACTTGGCATGAACCTGAACACTTTCTTTGGCACGTGGGAGATGTATGAACAAAATTTGTAACTTCTGTAATAGTTGAGTCATAATTGCGTGAAGGCATTGAGCATTTAAGGTTTGATGTTTTCTTCTTTTGATGGCTTTTCGAAACGTGGTCGATGGTAGTATAAAGTTATTTTTATTTTATAATTCCTTAAGACTTTCCCACGACCACGTCATGCCTTGCCGGGTCGGGGGTGGGGTGATGGTGGTGCGTGTGTGTGAGGTATTTGCCTTACATTTCATCACTCGTGTTGTGGGCTATGTTGTAGATCTCGGTTTCGGGCGTTAGGCTGTCGACCGGGGCCTAGCGTCTACGCAGGATTACACGACGCCTAGGCAGAATTATACGGTTTTGAATCCCGATGTGTAATTTTGTATATTTAGTGATATATATGTAGTAATCATAACAATTTTAACTATTTAAGTCATAAAATTCATCTAACAACACTATAGTAAATATAAAAATACTAAAAATTGAGTTATAATATCAACGAAAGAATTCTCGAGAATAAGAAGAATAACAAAAGGATCTATGCAGGCATGTTTTTTCCATTAATCAGCGTCTAGGCAGCCATTATTTGCCATTAATCGGTGCCTAGACGGGCTAGGCGCCTATTCCACGGCGGCTAAAGCGCTAGGAAAAGACACCTAGAATTTTAACTAGGCGTAAGCGACTGAGGGGGGAGTTGACGCCTAGGCAGGGAGATCTACATCATAGGTTGTGGGTCATTTGTAAGGAATTCATGGAAGAAATAATATAAAGTATTATTTTTCACCTTCCAAAATTAATGTGGTACTCTTTTTAGAAAAAGAACTCTAGGTCTTTCTTCTTCTCCATGTGTATGAAACTAACTAAAGTCTAAAGGTTTTTTATATTAATTTTCAACAATCACCACCCATGCATTGGGAGAAAGGGTGAACATGATCTGAGCGAACCAGCTACGGGTGAATTGTACTTAAGCGCCAATATCTTTCGATTTGAATTGTCACGTAGTGAAGTGAGTTAACAACCATATCCCTTCAAATGAACACACTTCTGAAGTTGAAGTTTTCAGACATATTAGCTAGTTATTACATATTCTTCGGTACTCATCCCTTCATACACATACGTGATCCTCAAGAGTGTCTACCCAAAGTAAAGTACCCATCAAGAGTCTTGAGATCATTGATAGCAATAAAGTTCAACCTCATCAGGTGCCTAGTGATAACATAAAGTCCTTCTCATAAGATTCTGCCACTATGGGCTATTAATTCAGAGTTGAGTTAGAAACTCAATCTTTAAGTCGTCAAGAATGTATACCCAAAGTAGACTACCTCTCTAGGGCCTTGAGATCATATCAGGATCAATATATCTTAACCTCATCGATGAATTCATCACGCCCTTCTCAAATAGGACCACCAATAATGGTTATAAATTGATTAATAATTATGCACAATTTACTGTATATGGATGGGATTATAGTGCATCATATGGACTTATTAGCCATATGTTCCTCGCTAATTGGTATATCTTATCCCCCTCGAAAATTCAAGGACTACTCTTGTCTAATAATTTAGTAAATGGATCAACCAGATTCTTCTCTGGTCGAACATACTCCAAGGCTATCACACTATTTTTCAGTAATTATGTTACTAAACCATGTCCGATATGAAAATGTCTCCTTTTTTCATTGTAGATGCTATTATGAGTGACACCGATCTGCTGCTTACAAAACATAATAGAGATAATGACACTTAGGGTCTTGACCACACCCCCCTCTTCGAGTTAGCACCCCCACCTAGAGCCTCTTCTTACTAAAGACCTCAGCAACTTTTTAACACATGAACCCCAAAACCCCTGTAACCTTACTACCCTTTTTAGAATTATATATATACTATTTTATAACCCCACTAATTATAATTTTCAGAAACTAATTCTCTCACCTCCCCTATCTCTCTCTCCTCCCCCATATCCCAAACCGCCACCACCACTATCCTCCTCCATGAGAACAACCACCACCACCACCATTTCCCTCCTCCACCCAGCTCCCAAACCGCCTCACGTGTCCCCTTCTTCGCGAGTTCACTGAGATCCGCAACCATAGCTTCTCAGCTTCTTCGCGAGCTCACGGACCACCACAGCGCCTCCATGGGTTGTTTTGAGCTCCGGTGACGGCGGATCTGGAAGCAACCGTTGCAACCGAGAGCACCGACCTCCTCTCTCACTCCTTCGCCGCCCCCATCCTCCATTGTTCGAAGCTGTACGAAGCTGTTTCAATGGCTTCGAAGATAGAGAAGCCTCCATTGTTCGTGAAGCCACCTTTGCTCCGGCATTCTCCAGCGTGGATCTGTTTTGTCGGAGAAGAGAAGCCAAGCCGTTCGTAGGTCGACGAAGGAGATTTGTGCTGAGCTTATTTGGTGGTTCGTGATAAACCAAGCCGCCGTTGGTGGTTCTGCGCATCTTCTTCTTATATCATAGCTGCAGATCTCGAAGCAAGGAAAAAGAGGAAAGAGAGATGCTGATGTTCTTCTCCTGCCTAGATTCTGGTGGTGTTGGTGGGGTGGCTATGGACGAGAATGTGTGGTGGTGGCGGTTTTGCTCGTCGACGAGAAGAAGGGTCCTTCTTCTTTTTTTTCTTTTTTTTTAAATTTCAGAATTAGATCTGGTTTGACCAGATCTGGTCAAACAAGATAGTATTTAATTTTTTTATTTTTTAATTGTATATTCAATTGTAATTGTTTAAAAATGTGTAATAAAGGTAAATAAAAGTTTTTTTTGACTATTTATGCTTTGTTTTTTAATAATACTCATCAATTTGACCGAGTACTCATCAAATTTACGGAGTACTCATCATATTTATCGGAGTACTCATCAAATTATTCGGAGTACTCATTAAAATTATTCGGACTACTCACAAAAATATATAGAGTACTCATTAAAATATATAGAGTATTCAGCCATTTTATAGAGTACTCTCAGTTTTTTCAGATACTCTCAGTTTTTTCCGATACTCTCAGTTTTTTCCGATACTCTCAGTTTTTTCCGATACTCTCAGTTTTTTTCCGGTGACTGGTGGTCGGTGGTCGGTGGTCGGTGGTCGGAGGTCGGAGGTCGGTGGTCGGAGGTCGGTGGTCGGAGGTCGGTGGTTGGTGGCCGGAGTTCGGAGATAGGTGGTAGGTGGGTAGGTGCTAGGTGGGTAGTGGTAGAGGAGAGAGAAACAGTGACATCATACTTTTTTGTCTTTTAGTGTTAGTAAGGGTAGGAAAGACTATTGTAAAAAATGAGGTCCCTAAGAATAACAACTTTCAAGACACTACTCTATAGAGAAAAAATAGTGTCTCTAAGACCCTATATATAATTCACCCAACATAATATATGCATATCGACGTGGCACTTCATTCCCATATTCTCATATTCGTTAGGGAAATTCTCAACCACACCCCTTCTTGCCATGCCAGCTCTGGCGAAACTTGGACTCCATGGTGAATCCTGCTATACAATTATGTTTAGAGGCTTCCAAATATAGAACCTCCTCCTTAGTTGAACACATAGCCACTGGTGGATCTTACTTCATCGTTGTTTGAGATCCAGTTTGCATCACAAAATCCTTCTAGAACTGCAAAAAACTTGCTATGATGCAGGCCTAGATCAATATTACTTTACAAATACTTTAATAAACGAGGAAGAGCAACCAATGGTTATTACTCGGGTTTTGAGTATAGCGATCGAGTCTACTTACATCATAAAAAATGTCTTGAGTTTCGTTCATTAAGAACATCACACTTCCTGTAACTTTAGCATACCTTCCAGGACACATCATCGCCATATTTTTCACACAGATGAATACTAGAATCATTAGGAGTTTTAACAGGCAATACATCAAAAGATTCAAAAAAATCAATACTTTTTCTATATAATGAGTTGACCAAGGGAATTACCATTACTACTTTTAATGAGTTTTACTCCTAGGATCATTTTAGCTTCTCCCATATCTTTCATATCAAACTTAGAAGACAAAAAGCATTTAGTCTCATTAATAATATGAATATACCAAAGATAAACATGTCATCCACATAAAGACTAATAATAACACAATCTGATCCTATTAATATAGAGTAAACGCAAGATTTAGTGGTGTTAACTATGAAGCCAACTTTTATCAAGGTATCGTCTAATTTTGCATATAATTGTTTGAGATTATTACCTACTGGGTCTTGGAGACAACCCCTATGTCCTTTACCAACCCCATTTACCTTCTCTTCTCACTATAGACCTCAAACAGATTTTAACACTATAGGCAAAAATTCCATTTATAATTTTACCCATTTTTGTTTTCTTTTCACCATATATACTAATTATCCTATTTCTAAAACCTAAAAATCCTATTCTCTTTCCACTCTCCCGTCAAAAAAATTCTCTCTCATCTTTAGACCTCTATCATCTTTAGACCTCTATCATCTTTAGACCTCTCTTTCCCCACTCACCGGTGCTCCCATGGTCAAGTTGTTTTACTTCCCCTGCCAACATAACTCGTCAGACCTCCTCCTTCGCCCTGACAGCACCCCCACACCGCTGTCCTTCGTAGCAGATCTCGAGCTTGTATGCAAAAAACGAGCGGACCTGATAAACCGCCATAGGCTAGCTTCATTGAGATCGGAGCAAACCACCACCATTTCATCTGTTCTGCCAAAGTTTTTGCCGGACATGTGCAGCATAGATCTACCATTGTGGAGTGCTGACCTGCGTTCAAAGGATGCCGAATTTCGAGATATGTTCTTCGGAGTCTGTTGCGTTTGAGCTCCGGCGACAAGGAAGAAGACTCCGTCGTGGAGTAATGACTTGCGTTTCTTTTTCTATTTTCTTTGTATTAATTTTAATATTAAAGATTGTAATAATTTTTTTCCTTTTTTATTTTTTTGTAATAGTGTAAGATTTGAAATTTAAATAAAATATAATGTTTTAGATAATACTCTATGTTTTTTGAATAATACTCTACTGAGCACTCTGCATTTTTTTAGAGTACTCTATATTTTTCATGGAGTACTCTGTATTTTTATGGAGTACTTTGTATTTTTTGAATATTACTCTATGTTATAATTCCGATACTCTATACTTTTTTCCAATACTCTATAATTTTTTCGATACTTTATACTTTTTTGTAATACTTTATACTTTTTCCGGAGGTGGGTGGTGGCCAAAATTCGGCGGTGGTGTCATGAGTTCAGAGGTCGGTGGGGGTGGTTGGAGGTCGGTGGGTAATGGCCAGAAATGAATAGTGCCAACACTCAATATTTTTTTTGTCTTTTAGTGGTTTTTGTATTATATAAGCGTATTTTAGTATTTGGTCATCCTTGAGGCCCCTTAACAAAATTAAGATATATACTATTCCTTATAGAGAAAAAAAAAAGTCTCCAAGACCCTATGTCTCATTCACGCTAATTGTTTAGGCGCGTGCTTTAAGCCATACAACAATTTCTAACCTTACATACTTTATCCCCATGACCCCGAATCACAAACACCTCCCATTGCATCACATAGATATCTTCATCTACATCTCCATTCAAAAATGCAGTTTTAACTAGTTCGTGAATGACAACTGGTGCAATAAGGGTCCCAATAGTGTTTATTTTGGTTACAGGGGAGTAAGAGTCAAAGTAATCTAAGCCATTATTTTGGGTGAACCCTATAATAAGAAGACTAGTTTTGAATTTATCTATTGAATCATCAAGTATCAGTTTCTACTTAAAATTTCTCATGCTACTAATTGGTTTACTACCCTAAGGTAAGTCGGTTAATTCTCATGTATGGTTTTATTTTAATAATCAAATTCACTATTAATGGTCTCCTTTCATAAACTAGCATCTACTAATTTATAACCTCATTATACTTTTTAGGGTCTTTTCTTCAATTAGCATGTCTATATAAAAATCTCCAGTCATAATAGCAGTGATAAAATCATGTCCAAAAACTTGACATGATCCTATGCCTCTTACTTCTCCTGGGTTCATCCTCAAGGATACTACTAGGACTCAGAGAAGTTGATGGACATGATTATTATCACTTATAGGCACATCAATACTAACAAAATGTTATTAACTGTAAAAGAGTTTTTACATCGTGTAGATTTTTCAAAAGAAATAAGAATTCAACATTTCTAGATTTACAAATAGAATTATCATCCAGCAATAAGAATATATATGCAACACAATTCTAGGCATGTCCTTTAAAAATTGAATTTATGTTCTCAGGTAGACCTATCAAGGCCAAACACCCCGTACTAATAATTATTAAGGTTAAGTGGAAAAATATTTCACAACTCATAAGGAGCCGTGTCTAATCTTTCACGAGTACTCTATTAAGTACTAAACAATCAGACAAGACAGTTTCCCTCCACATTTTGTTTGGTAAACCTGAACTAATTAACATGAGAATTATCATTTCTTTTTTAAGGGTTCTATTTTCCTTTTATCTATGTTATTTTGTTGGGATGTATATATATTGGAAACTAATTTCATGTTTTATTTCATTAATTTCACAAATTTTTTTAAGGAAATTTGAATTATATTCACTGCCTATCAGATCTAAATCTCTTGATTTTATTATCAAGTATATTTCCAATCTTAGTGTTAAATATTTTAAATTTTTTTGTTTCGCATTACCTTTATATTTTTTAATAGGTAGACAATTGTTAACCTAGAGTATTTACCTACACAAGTTATATGTCTCGCCTCCTCTACTAGCACTGGTTTTCAAGTTAGCTAAGTAGGAATGCACTAGTTCCCATAGTTGATTTTTTTAGTGGTCATGGATTAAAAGAGTTTTATGATACTTAAACTCTACACATATTTGACATTTAACAAAATCGTAAATATTGTAAACATGAATTTGATTTGTTGGGATTAGTTTGAGTGTATTTCAACCTTTTAATAAACTGAAAATTAAGAATTTCTAATATATCATGTCACACATTTAAAATTTCAAATTATATACAAAGATAGATGTATTACCATTCACAATTCTTAGTATTTAATATGAATAGACCCAAATAAGGTACCTTTTACCAATAAAGTCACCATTTTTAGGTTTTTTTTTTCTTTTCAAGTCACCATTTTTAGCTAAAAATAAATTAGAGCCAATTCTTTGATGGCTCTTAGCTCTTAAAATTTGGTTTCTCTAGTTTTAACGATTAATAAAAATCACAATTTGATCAAAGCTAGGCCTCTAGACTAAAGTATTGGAAGACATCTTTATCTACTTGAATTTTTTTAGGAATGGAATTAAGCAAGATGCATCGACTTACTTCATATTAAGGGCCTGATCAATTTCTTTCAAAAATAAGTTAATTAAGTTCCAAAAGTCGATATATTGGAATGCTTTTGTGTCATAGCAAACAAAACTAATCACTAACAATACGATTTTATGAATAGATGTCAACACCCTGTGTACACAATGCAGGAGTTAATTAGTAAGACTACGTTTTCAAAAAAGACATAAAAGAAGACACGAAGGGACATTGCAACAACCGTGGAACGCAAAAAATCAGTCGTGTTTTTTGTGGTGTGGTGACCAGAAAAATAAAAAAAAGTAGAACGAAGATCATTTTCCATCACCTTTCTCTGCCATGATTAAGGTGTATATAAAAATGACGAGCTTGTGGAATTTGTGTGGAATGCATACTCCTCCCAATACTCTATTCTCCTTTTCCCCACTTGCTCAATTAGTGAACTCCACATTCTATCGTTAGACCAATTTTATATTCCAAAAAATCTCACTGCAAAATCCATTTATGAATTAAGTAATAATCTCTTATCCACCAATCTCTATCAAAATTAACAGTAACTTCTCTGTTCAAGTATGCATTCAATAAAAAACAGTTTGTGCTTCCTACACTATCTTCTTCTTTTTAACATTGGCCGGCATTTGACTCACCACATCATATGACATATACCACTTACATTGATTTAACTTTCATTTTTTGAAGCTCTATAAAATTAAAGCCTTCATTTAGAGATGATTACTTCAACCATCTAACACTACTAGCCTCTTGTAATACTAATACTTATATATCCATGGCTAATAACCAGAACCAAAACCAAGTTCAAATTTCGATTCCTAAGAACAATGTGGAAGAAGAGGAGTTTGACTACTCACAAAGATCACAGTGGGTACGAGCTGCTGTGTTAGGAGCCACTGATGGATTAGTCTCCGTAGCTTCGTTAATGATGGGCATAGGTTCCATTAAAAACGACGCAAAAGCAATGATTCTCACCGGTTTTGCAGGCTTATTCGCTGGTGCTTGTAGTATGGCTATAGGTGAATTTGTTTCAGTATACTCTCAACGCGATATCGAAAAAGCTCAAATGAAGAGATCAAATGATGATGATCAAGAAGAAAAAGACGATCTTCCAAATCCAATGCAAGCAGCAATGGCATCAGCTTTAGCATTTTCATTAGGAGCTATAGTTCCTATTCTTGCGGCTGCTTTTATAACGAACCATAAAGCGAGGCTAGGTGTGGTGTTTGGTGCGGTGAGCTTAGGGCTGGTTGTGTTTGGATGGATTGGAGCAGTTCTTGGAAAGTCTTCTGTGGTGAAGTCTTGTGTTAGGCTCCTTTTTGGAGGTTGGTTAGCTATGGCTATTACTTATGGACTTACTATGTTGATTGCCTCTCAAGGCCTGCAAATGTAATACTATCTCTAATTTTAAGTAACAATGTTTTCATCTAATTAAGTCACCAAGAATGCAGATTTCACATCCAAGAACAATTGAAGACTAAGTAAACAACATATTTTGAATGTCTTGAATTTAGCAATTGGTGAAAAGTTTTCATTAAAACCCATGCCTTATCTTTGGAGAGTAATCCTTAACTACTTACCTAACCTTGTATCTAGGACAATCTTATTAGGAAACACCTTCTTTAATTCAAATAACATAATAATCAATAACTTTAGTCAATAACTTTGAGATACATGGTTCGAATCGCTTCTTTAACAGAAATAAAGTAAGAAAGTAAGAAATATAAGACTCGAACCCCTTCCTCAACATAGGTAACCTAATTTTGATTTACTTGGAAATATACATAGGAAGACGTGTATATCCCTATAAGATTAGTCGTAGTACACACAAACTAGCCCGGTTACCCATATAACAAAAAAAACTTTTGAGATTATTTCATTTTTAAGCCTAAAATCTAGTCTAATCTATCATGTAAAAATAAGTCAAACTAATATCTTAATTCATAGTTTAGACCTAATATACTATCTTAATATTAAATCACTAATTAATCCTCCTATCCAAATACCCCTATAAATACTAAAATAAATTATTTATTACTTAATTAACTTCATAACTAAGGTTTAAACTATGTCATCTTTCGAACATATCTCTTAATACCTACTACACCTAAAACATACAATAATAATTATTCATCTATTTCACGTAATTTTTGTATAGACTTTGTAACTAATATATCAATATAAACTAATAATCTAACAATTTCAAAGAAATCAAACTCAAAAATAAGGTGATAATCATGAATTGTGTTTTTCTTTAGCTCTATCTTTTTTTTTACGATGTTTTTGTATTTTTTTATGAACTTTGTTTTTGTGATTCTATCTATAAAATCAATGTTAATACATGTTTGTAATCTTGATTTAAATTTTTTTTTTTTTTTGCTTTTTTTCTTCTCTTTTTCTACTGAAATTTATATATATACAATTTCTTCGCGTTATAAGAATTGTTTTGGAATGATTATTGCTTATATTGTCCTCGTGGTTCGTTCTTTTCTAATATGTAGTTGTGTTTATTAATTTTTGTGTTAATTATGTGCATTATTCCTTAATTAACTTATTGAATACTTGTGCACTGAAACATTTATAGATGTTAATATATGGTTAAACTATTACACGTAGCTTTGTTTATTTAGTGTGTTGATTAAATTGCAGTTAGTAAGCAAAATACGTGTTGTAATTGCATTAAAGACTTACAGTTGTTATTTCCTTACAAATACTTTCTCGCTTCTTTGCCTTTTGTGTCTTTGTTTGTTAATATTCTCATTATTATGTTATACACATCAGATGGAGTCTACTCGTACGATTACGGTTTTATTTTATTTCAGACGATACAAAATATATCGTGTGTTGGACTTGCTTGTGAGATATGCTTCCATGGGCACGTTCCTATGCACCAACTGATCTTAGCTGCATCCCATGTTCCTTTCACCCGTTTATACTTTTGGCAACACTTCCAACTGTCTCTTGCAAAACGAGGAGGATTTCAAAAACATGGTTTTCAATGTTTGTCATCCGAAATTGAGGTACTGGAGATTTTGTTACAGATTCTCATGAAGTAAGGGTCGGGAATTCTCAAAACATTCCTAGAGAGGTTTGTTCCGCCGACTGTTCTGCAATTTCCCACTCTACTCGACTTACAATGGGTTCTTCTAGTTCGAATTCTTTTCAATCAAATGCGTCCTCCGATTGTTCCACTAGTTACAAGGTGTCGACTAATAATACCCATGTAGTTGTCAATCTAAAAAGTAAAGACTGGTCCAATGCTTTTCATTAAGCCGGTCAGTGTTTTCTAGATAGACTGGAAGATTTTTTTTTACTAAACTCGTACTATTTGCTTCCGAAGTTGGTTTTGGTTACGTTTTATAGCATAATAGTAAACCGAGGATATTGGATTGTTGTAACAAATCATTACCCGGATCAGAATTAAGTATAGTGGCTTGGAACACTGGAGGGTGAAGGTTGGACACAGAATGGACAACCTTGACCGGGAAGACCTTGTTCTTGGTTTTGGTTATTCAGTGGAACTTCCAATTGGCTCCAACTTGTGGTTGTACACCCATGGAATTGGATTTTAAATGTTAAGAGTATCCCCAGTTGGTACATCTTTTAGTGCAGGAGTTGGATACCCAGCATCATCTAATAATGGATCAACTATGCTCAACATAGCCTCGTTCTTCTTTTGCTCTCTTTCTTTCCTTCTCTAAGCTAAATATCTCAGGGTCCGAAAGCATACACCAATACCTAAATAACCTGAAAGAGACAAAAGCAAAAACAAGCGTAAAACTGAAACACATAAGAACTTCTACATTAGGGTAAACACAATAACTAACTAGAATAATCTCTAGCAGCGGCATAAAAAACATAGTGGCCCCAAGGTGTGATAAATAAATGATATAAAAGAACACACCCCCTGGAAGAATTACGATAACTCTCCGCAAGTACACAGATCATTTGCAAGTAACATTAAGTATGTAAGTTTGTTCTCAGGGATTTAATTAGTTAGCTCAAACTCTTGTTCACTATAAGCGTAGATGGATTTGTGTCTTTGAACTAAAAATGAAATAAAAGGAATATTTGTGGGTTTTATAATTAAAAACTAAGAATGCAATTACTAAATTAAGTTACGAATTAAATGGAAATAAGACTAATAAGGATGCGATGTGATATAGCTTGGGTTTGCAAGTATGCACCTATCTTACTAAGTCGTTGTTCTAATTATTTGGGTGAAGTGAGCTAATATAAGTATTCAGGATTCTAAAATCCTTCTACATCTCGTTAGGGTAGCTTAGAAGGCAACCACAACACTACCAGGGGACTTAGGCAAGGGGACCATACCCAATGATTGGTGATTAATTCTAACCCTATTGACTATATAATTAGGCAAGCCCGTAAGGATTATTACTGCACACTAGACGATTATAAACTGTTTTCGTCTAAATCCCCGTTAGGGTGAGTATAAAGACTTGGGGCTCTAGCAAGCATAATTTAAAATAATTCATAATACAGTTATAAGGCCAAGCTCAAATCAATTAAAAAAATTCCCAAATAACAAAATAGTAATCAATAGTTATATATAGTGCAAACCCAAGCTATGGGAAATTTAGTGCATTATTACAAGAATAAACCTAAAGAGTGAAATGCTTAGAAACATGGTTTAAGCCAAGAAACTAAGAAGATTTACCCCAATGGTAGCGGTAGAATGATGAATAAGTATTGATGTGATGCTCCATCTTCAGTTGTTTCCTCCTTTGTCGACTTACTCTCTCTCTCTCTCTCTCTCTCTCTCTCTCTCTCTCTCTCTCTCTCTCTCTCTCTCTCTCTTAGAAAATTCTTAAAAAACTAAGAAAATGATCTATTTTTAATGTCAAATTATGATATATATATATATATATATATGTGTGTGTGTGTGTGTGTATATGTATTGAGTGTGTATTCATGGACGTTTTATAGGTCATGGGCTTCATTTAAATGACCTAATCCAACCCAAAAATGTTTCCTTCTAGAGTGAACTGGTTCAAGTGAAGCCAACTGTAACATTAATAACTTATTTGTTTCAGCTCCAAATCATGAACCATCAGCGACCACATGTTTTTAACTAAAAATACTAGATGGATATCAAAGGGATCCTTTAGAATATTTTTTAATCTCACGAGGAACCTCAACAAATTCACTTTTAAAATCTGGCCGGTAGCTCTTGCACTTTCTAAAAAATGACTTCTTTTATTAATTAACTCTTGCTTTCGAATTTGATCTCCTTTCCTCGAATTCTTATCCATGCTTTGGAATCTAATATCATCCTTATAACTAAAATTTTCTCAATAAACACACAAATAACTCAAAAAGTAACAAATCACCAAAACTAGGCAAGAAACTAGAATATATCAAATAACAGGAAAAAATCCCTCAACTAAGACATAATTAAACTAAAATAATGTATCATGACTAGATTAATATATCACAAATATGGAGACATCAGTGTGTTACTTACGTTTTCCAAAATATTAAAGAATACAAGTGTTGTTTAATAGAATGCATACATTCACCAGACTTTAGTTCTTCCTTCATAGCTAAATAACAATGAAAAGGAGGTAAGGATCCATCAAAGGGGACTATGGCAAAGTGGGGAAATCTCTGGATAATCTTCCAATAGTTGGGAAGCTCCAAGCAAAGAAAATTGAACCATCCACCATTTATATACATCAGATAACTAGAAGCATAACAATTAAAAAGAGCGCCAAAAGACCAGGAAAAGATTCAAAATAACCAACTAGGATGGCCACCTAAACAACCACAAATATAACGGAGGGATACGCAATGTAGTCCAAACCAACCATACTTGGAAAAGTTGTTGGGGACTAAATATAGTATCACTCAAACAAAAACGAAGTCAAAAAACCCACATTCGGAAACAATGGGAAAATATCAACATACACAAGATCTACATTCATGTTCTGTCGAGGGAGAGCTAACCCAAGGACAAATCCAATTAGTATACATAACTTTTATTTTATGGTTTGTTTTGGGACAAAGCCACATTCCCTCAATTTTTCATTATTGTGCATCACCTATTTGCCCTTGCATCTTCTTTTAACGTACCATAGAAGTTCTCTAGCTTGATTTGATGACATGCCAGAATTATCCATACCTTCTATGCCACTACATTCCCTCATTCTTATCTCATTCATCATGTTTCCCCTGACCACTCTTGTGTATTATCCAGGTTATTAAAAATTTGAAAACTCCCTTCACATTTGCTTTCTTCTAAAGGTTCATAAAATTCAGCTTATATAGGATCAAAGGGGTCCATATATCCTTTGGTTGATCTTGTCAGAAGTGGTAGAGAGCCAAACTGTCTACCTCCTCTAGTATCATTTGCATGATAAATACCTTTTCCCAACCCAAGGGATTGTTAATGAAGTACCTGGTTACTTACCTAACACATAACAAAGTTTCTTGGTTGGGGTGGGAGGGGGGGTTGCCCGGAAAAAGAATTTTCAAAAGGACCATTGACAATAGAATCTGGTGAAGCAGTGCAGTTTGGACTTCCTTTTCTATTTATGTCAAAGTTGATTCCTCCGATATTGATGTCAATATTCACATGATAGGTGTTGTCTTGTCTTCTCAAATGAGAGGATACATGGCGATAGAGTGGGCAAAACAAAACCGAAAAAAACCAAACCAATCCCAAAAATCGAAAAACCCGAACCGAAAAAACCAAAAACTAAAAAAATCATTTGTTTGGTTTGGTATAACCCTTTTAAAAAACCAAAAATGTTCGCTCCGATACAGTTTTTTTATGCTAAACCGAACTGAAAAAATACAAAAATTAAATTATATCTCTAATTGTTTTGAGTTTTGAATAATTATTTATTTACCCTTAATTAAAACATTCTTGAATTTAAGTTATATATTTGAAAAGATTATGATAAGATGATAAAAAATGGACTAAATTTCAAAACAATAATACTCATATATGGCATGCACCACCCCTAAGAGTATCATAATATGTAACATATCTTTACATAAATCATTAATCGATATATCTTAGATAATTAGTTTATTGAAATATATTTGAAGGTAAAGCATACGCATAAATTATATAAATAATCCTATAAAATTATTTGTTTATAATCAATGCATAATATTTCAATCATAAAAATGTAATTTTTCTACATGCAATAACATGAAAATCATATACTTCATATATGTATATGTTAGAAAATAAAACATTTCAAGTAAACGTCCTTAAAATCTATCCAACTATCTAATCAAACATACACCAAAACCAAAAAATATATAGAACAAAAAACCAACAAAACTGATTCAATAAAAACTGTTCAAGTCGGTAAGGGTACCCATAAAGACCGAACCATTTGGTTTTGGTTTCGGTGTTGGCAAAAAAATGAGCCAAACCGAATCGTGCTCACCCCTACATGGCGGCAATTGTTGAATGTTTTTTCCTTAACAACTCATTGTTATTTATGGCACTAAGAAATTTGTGGTGTACATTGAGTTTAAGATTAAGTTCTTGCAATGGTAGAGAGTGATTTGAATTGTATCTTCCTTGTTTCTTTTGGTTTTCTCCGTTATTGAAGTATGTTGGAAACTCAAACTATGAGACTTCACTTTCACCAATCACTCTGCTCGTATATTGATATGGCATATTCCTCTTTTTTTTGTTACTAGCTGCAACCCTATCTCTACCATTAGTTTGATAACAAATTTAATAGGTTTGGTTTTATAATTTATAGATAAAAAACTTTTAAGAAATTGATTTTGAAAATAACATGTAGAAAACTAAAAATTGGCAAAATGTATTGAATATTTGTGATTTCAATCATTACTATTGACGATCTTGTATTTCTAGCGTATGACTTGTGAAACGTATTGCTTTATCTCTAACTATGGGTTTATAACTATGTATCGATTTAATTATGATTATTAATATTTGATTTTCGAAAATTATTTTTCTGTTCAAATTTGTCTTTAGATTCAACAATGAACGGTGGAATCAGGAATTTATTTGATAAAAAAATATTTATTAACGACGACATATTCGTCGCTAAAGGTATGATAAATTTGTCGCTAATGGTGATCACATTGGCGATGAAAAATTTGTCCTAATTTGGACCTCATTAACAACTAAATTGGCGTCACTAATATGGTCGTCATAAACGACAAAAAATTTATCACTAGTGTGGACCTTATTAGCGACTAAATTTCTATCTCTAATGTGGTCCTTATTAGCGACAAATTTTTTGTCGCTAATACAGTATTATATAGCTACGCCATTTTCGTCGCTAATAAGGTATTATATAGCGACGACATTTTCGTCGCTAAAGATTAACATAAGTTGTCGCTAATGTTAAATATATGTTGTCATTAATAATAAATTGCACAATTGCGATAAGTTTTTTCTTTAGTCATCAATAATTATTTTTAGCGATCGTTAATTAGCGATGATTTTTTGCCATGATAATTTTTTCCTAATAATAAAACTAGGTCATAATCAAAATCTTTTATTATTAGTGACGACACATCGTTAGTGTCGCAGTGATTATAGTATCATGTTGTTGCATACAAATGACTAACAATATGATTTTATGCTCTTATGACATACTTCAGTTAGTTAAGAAAGACCAAGAATATAGGTTATATATAATGATTATTTTAGTAACAGTTTGAGATTTCACGATGAGATTAATACTTAGAATTTAGAATTGAGATGGGTTGTTAGTAAGGGTTTAAAGGAGTAGGATAGTAAGACCAATTCAAGGGAGTTTCACACTCTAGTGAAGGGCGTTGGTGGCTCCAGGAATTGAAATTGTCCTATCAAATTAAAGTGCGTGTAAATTTTATGAACAGACAATTACCGTGAAGCACATCTATGTGCTAACATTCTAGCAAAGAAAGCAGCAGAATCGTGCGGTAGCATATGTGTATTGTAGGACCTTTCGAATTATCTATAGAGCTTTATAATAAGATATAGGGGCGAACATGTGTCTTTTAGATTTAGTTTAGATTCTCCTTGAAGGAATTAGTTAGTTTGTTAGATAACTAACCGTTGCCTAAGCCTCTAACGTATGGAAAAAAGAAAAGGAGGATTTTATGAAAATATAACAACCTGATACATGCATGAGTTAGTGGGATTTCGTTTTTTAAACTAAACAAAGACCAAAAAAAGACACGAAGGGACATCGTGACCAGAAAAATAAGAAAAGTCGAACGAAAACTATTTTCAATCACCTTTCTCTGCCATTAAGGTGTATATAAAAATGGTGAGCTTGTGGCATGTGTGTGGAATGCATACTCCTCCCAATACTTTATTCTCATATTTTCCTACTTTCTCCACGAGTGGACGGACTCCCAATCCACAAACTGACTAATTTTATACTCTAAATTTTTTTTACCTCAAATTCCAATTCTATTAACTAATAATTTAATATCCACCATTTTTTATCTTAATTAACAGTAACTTCTTTGTTCAAGCATGGATGCTAAAAAAAACAGTTTGTGCTTCGTACTTTATCTTCTTTCTTTTTTAACACTGGCCGGCACTACTTGACTCACCACATCATATACCACTTAACATTAACCAATATTTCAACTTTAAAGCTCTATATAAAGCCTTCATTTAGAGATGATTTCTTCAACCATCTAATATACTACTAGTTTCTTGTAAGTTGTAATTCTAATACTTATATATATCCATGGCTAATAACCAGAACCAAAACCAAGTTCAAATTTCGATTCCTAAGAACAATGTTGAAGAAGAAGAGTTTGACTACTCACAAAGATCACAGTGGATACGAGCTGCTGTGTTAGGAGCCACTGATGGATTAGTCTCCGTAGCTTCATTAATGATGGGTGTTGGTTCTGTAAAAAACGACGTGAAAGCGATGATTCTCACTGGTTTCGCAGGGTTATTTGCTGGTGCTTGTAGTATGGCTATAGGTGAATTTGTGTCTGTATACTCTCAACTCGATATAGAAAAAGCTCAAATGAAGAGAACAGATGGTGATCAAGAAGAAAAAGATGATCTTCCAAATCCAATTCAAGCAGCAATGGCATCAGCTTTAGCATTTTCATTA
The DNA here is from genome assembly GCA_029959085.1 of Nemophila menziesii. Classification (NCBI taxonomy): domain Eukaryota; kingdom Viridiplantae; phylum Streptophyta; class Magnoliopsida; order Boraginales; family Hydrophyllaceae; genus Nemophila; species Nemophila menziesii. Next base: position 41,744,983 of record JARWIR010000007.1, on the reverse strand, counting down.
GGAGCTATAGTGCCTATTCTTGCTGCTGCTTTTATAACGAACCATAAAGCGAGGCTAGGTGTGGTGTTTGGTGCAGTGAGCTTAGGGTTGGTTGTGTTTGGATGGATTGGAGCAGTTCTTGGAAAGTCTTCTGTGGGCAAGTCTTGTGTTAGGTTGCTTTTTGGAGGTTGGTCAGCTATGGCTATTACTTATGGGCTTACTATGTTGATTGCCTCTCATGGCCTGCAAATGTAAAACTCTAATCTTAATTAATGTCTTTTAATAAAGTTCATACTATGAACTTGTTTTGTAACATAGAGCAAGAAATTAATCTTTATGTAAAACTTAAATATTATCCTCCAACTGTAACGAATCAATCATAATTAGAACTTGAATCAAATTGGTAATTTTTAAGCACAAAAATGTAACTATTTTATCATGATATATATAAAATATGATTATATGAAACATCAAAACATATCATAAGCCATTTTATCATTGGACGCGCGTTGTGTTCTTTACAAAAATTTACCAAACACTGCCACAATTCGAGCGGCTTGTCTAAGTTTTAAACTACTCCCCCGTTTCGAAATGTTTGTCTACTTTGCTTTTAACACAAATTAATAAATATAATTATTAGGCTCCCTATTATAAAAGTACCTTTCATAAAGTGTCTTGATATCTTAAATGTGTGTATTGAAAATATAAATTTTAATATTTTAATAGAGGTAATAGTGGAAAAAAGTAAAATGTATTAATATTCTAAATGGACAAATATTTGAAACTAAATTTTTAGTAAGTAGAGAATTAACCTTGTGAAATGGAGTAGATAAAAATACTTCAATACAAGGTGTTAAAGTATTGTTATATCATATTTATTTATATTATCTATACTACACTCTTGTGTATTATTATTTAATAAAATTATATTAAATTAAATTAGAAAAATTAATAATTCATTTCTAATTAAATCATTTTACATAATAGAATAATATAAGTATGTAAAAAATGATACTATATAATATCACTCATGATTTTAATACAACCTATTTACACACACCTTAATTTTTTATTGTTTAATGAAGGATCATTTGACTAAATAAATTTACACAAGACCCCGTACTACCCGAGATCGGTCATGATATTTTAAAAATATAAAACAAACACAAAAAAAAATCTCTTACATAATGAAAAAAATAACTAAATAATTTTTATTTTATATAGCATAAAAGAGATGAATCACTCAAATATTATTCTCTTGTCGCTTTACCTGTCATCCGCAAACTAGTAATATTAGATGTTAAAACTGTGTTTTTTAATAAAGATCTAAACGAAGAGATTTATATGACTCAACTTGGTTGTTTTTTTATACCTGGTCAAGGTAGCAAAGTATGCAAGTTTATAGATTTATTATTTTGATTTAAAACAGACACCTAAACAATGATAAAAAAAACTTGATAACATATTTTGTAATAGTCAAAATATATCTGATCATGTGTTTACTCTAAAAATAACATGATTACGTATAGATGTTAAAAATGTGTTTTTTAATAAAGATCTAAATGAAGGGATTTATATGACTCAACTTGGGTGTTTTTTAGTACCTAGTTAGGGTAGCAAAGTATGTAAGTTTATAAATTTATTGTTTGATTTGAAACAAACACCTAAACAATGATATATAAACTAGATAACACCTTTTTTAGTAGTCAAAATATGATAATGTGTTTACTGTAAACTAACATGATCAAATTTTAAGATAATATGTCACTATGTAATATGAGATGCTTATCTTTGAAAGTAATAGTTATTTGTAACTCAATAAATAATCTTTGAGTGAGGAGGGTGGGGGTGGGGTGTGAATAGGGCAAATGTAGACAATTAAGAATAGAGTAAAATTCCACGTCAAATATTTTTATTTCCATTTTGATAATGACAAAACGTTGCATATATTTCTAAAAAATAAAGATACTTAAGAATAGAGTAAAATCCCACCTCAAACATATAATATTAAAGCGCTTTACTTTCCATAAACAATGTATTCAAATATAAATGTAAACAACAGAACATGCAATTTTCTACCCTTTGTCAACATCAAAAGGAAAGGGGTACTATAGAAGATACAAACAACAAAATTGAATAGTTAAATGCTCAACAAAACCATAACATAGGTGGAAGATAGAGAATCTTCAATTTGATTGCATCTTTTAACATTTTTTCAAATATCATATCCAAGAGATAAAAACCTCGTGTTAAATGACTTCGTTCACAATCCACTTGGGTACTTCTTCATTCTCATTCCGGTCATTCGTTAAGTGTTAAAATTTCTCATCAAGCTCGTCGAACTTCTCACTAACACAAGCTAGGATATGAGAATGATCCTAGGTGAAGAAGAAACCATTTCAACAATAAGACTAGTCTCTGGTCCATTGATCACACTTGTGAGTTTCTTAATTAACATTTTGATGCACATGTCAATCCTCTTAAACTCAAACCTTTCGACACGACCATTGTAAAACCAAAATCTCATTATCGAATCTCCATTGATCATGAAAAATAGTGATAAAAGGATTTGTTTGTGATGTTTCATTGAAGATACTAAAGTAGCGAGGCAAAAGCAATAAGAGTGAGAAACAAAATTCTTTTGGTTCACATCCATCCTAATGCATATGTGCACATTTTGAATGTATAACAATTATAATAGATATTTAGAAGTGAAAACTCCTCCATAGATAGAAAGTTATGCATTTTGTAATGATCTTTGTAATTTTGTCCCTTCATACGGAAATTAAGACAGTCTAAATTTCATCTTCTCAACATTTGATAATTTGGTGTATAAAGCTATGACACAAAAAGGGTCTTGTAAATCACAACTTCCAGGTCAGGATGCCCTGTGTTATTGTATTGTATTTTATTTTGGGAAGCTAAAGTTAAATTATAATCGATGAAGGAATACAGACCCTAACAGCAGATAAACATTGAACTGAGAGTGTATATAACTCAAGAAAGAAGAAACTTTCATATGCAACATTTGACAGCTTCAGGATTGAAGCATTAATTATGCACAAAAGACCACACAATATCATGCAGTGAAGAAAACAGAACATGACCATGGGACACTTATATAACATTTCCGTCAAACTAAGACATTGCAAGTTATTATGAACGAAATCATGAGCATAAAGACTAAAAATTGTATGTGGCACATCTTAGCTAGAATATAAAAAGGACATGATATCTAAAAGCATCAACAAATTCCTAGCTAGCAAGCAAAAGAAGGAAGAAAGTGGGAGAGAGGAGAAGGAAAAACTTCAATAGGAACTTGATTTTTGAATCGCCTTTCATAACTCTCCGTAGGAATTTTAGAGAACAGAATCATCTCGAGAGTTGAACAGAACAGTCACAAGAGATACTGAGAACAAGCAGACATGAAAAACAGCAACTTGAACAAGTGTAACCATCTCCTATGGGATAGACATTCCTTCAATGCACATAAAGACAACAGCTTTCTCAACTATAGTAAGTTTTACCCAAAAGGTCCCCCAAAAATAGCCAATCAATCAATCATGTACCCCAAAAGGTCAACTAACCCAAGTTGCCTGCCAAATGTTAATCATATTAAATATTATATTTGTAAATTCCAAAACTACGAAATTTACATACGTAAAATTACCCGTTTTAAGTTCCATTTAATAGTTTTAGTGATCCAACTTTACCGAAAAAACCACGTCAATTTGGCTTGGCCCAAATATTTTAGTCACCCAAATCAAAGATGCCACTTTCAAGTCGTCAGACTCGTATTAGAACGATGAATTCAAGAAAGAAGAATAATTCCAGTGTAAAATAGAGCACATATCAAGTAGTAGTAGCAAATCACAAGATCCGGTTTTGTCGAACGAACATATAAGGACACAAAATAGTAGACATCATTCATTCATTTTATCAATCACTGATCCAACATGCCAAGAACAAAGACAAGAAGAAGACATCATATAATCAATCAACAATCTTCACTCCAGTCCACGTAACAGCAACACTTTCTCAGTCTCAGTTTCTCCTTTATCCTTTACTTCACCTACAAATCAAGTATATATATGCATATAAATCACTACCACAAATAATTAAAAAAATTAAATAAAGTTTCATTATTTGCTACGGCAAAGGCCTAACTTACCCAGATCGGAAACCACCACCACCTCTACGATCATACGGCCCAGACCTGTCACGACTGTACCTATCACCACCTCCTCCTCCACCACGACCACCACCACCACCGGATTCCCTCCGGCCACTACCACGATCTCCATTCCTATCAGGTCCATATCTTGAACCACCACCTCCTCCACCACCACCACTAGAATACCTATCTTCCCTTCCACCATACCTTCCACCACCTCCACCACCACCACGAGCACCATCACCACTAGGACATTCTCTAGCGAAATGTCCCGGCTTACCACACTTAAAACACTCCCCACCACCACCACCACCACCACGAGAATCACGACCACCGCGATCACGGTCACGACCACCACGATCACGGTCACGATCACCACCACCACCATTACGGTCATTATCGTAATCTCTACCACCACCACCACCACCTTGATTAGGCTGAGCTTTGTCAACAGTAATATTTCGTCCATCTAAATCAACACCATTCATTGCTTCAATAGCTTCTTCCATAGCTACCTTTTCATCAAATGTCACAAACCCAAATCCACGTGATCTTCCCGAGAATTTATCATTCACAACCTGCCACAAAAAGTTCCTTATTAAATACATTTTAATACACTAAAAAACCAATCTTGATCTTTCAATCTTTTACCTTTGCATCTACAAGGTGCCCAAACTTTCCAAACGCGTCTTTTAGACCCCGATCAGATGTTGACCATGAAAGATTTCCGACAAAACAGCGATACTCATCTTCACCAGACATTTCCGAAACTACACACAAAGAAGGAAATTCAGTAAGTACATCAAGTTCGATACATAAAGAGTTATGAGAGAATAGACACACAAGAGCATTAATGTGAGTAAACCAAAATTAACATATTGAATATCTTCAGCAATAAATTAAACTTCCCGCAAATAATCATAAACAAACTTGACTATTTTGTTGTATTAAATGTACAAATCTTTGGTTTATATAATAAAAGCAATTCCGCAACCACAATAAGGGCCCAATCGTCGAAACCCGAGCCCAGAAAGCAAATCCGATTTACTCTCTAGTTCTTTTTAATGTATGTTTGATCTGGTTTAAAATCCTTTTAAACCATCAAAATAGCTCCCGCAGATTTCCATATTTGTGTTTATAACCCCAATAATATAAAGTTTGGGACCACAATTATCAGATATTAACAACAACTTATGGCTACTAACATCAAGATTTTCATCAAATCCGAGTTTGGTCCTAGTGCTATGCAAAAACACCTCAGTATTTTAGGGAGTAACAAATATACCCTTGTATTACAATTAACTAGCAAATCTATAAATACATGAATAAAGTTACTGACTTTTTCTTGAAAAGTAAATTTGGTTATATCGCATAACACAGAGACCAATACTGCAATTTATCAACTAACAAATATGTAGATTTTATATAAGTGGATTCATATCCAATCGATATTATCAGGGAGCAAAAAAACTAAACAAATCAATCAAATTTTAATTCATAAAATTTATGCCTAATCGCACATAAAGATCTGATAATACAACATATTTGAATAAGATAAATAAATTATGTAAAAACAAGCGGCTATAGATGGTACCTTGCAGAATTAAAAGACGGAAGAGATCAAGATTGAGGAAGATGAGAATAAATTTGCGTAGCTTTGAAGAAAGAGACGCGTGAAATATGTAAAGTAGAGCTAGTTGTATTGTATGATAAGGCTTTGCCTAAGGTGACTGTCGGTGAGTTATTGCCTGTGATTGTTATTTGATCTTGGCCGTATAATTAGTGTGATATTGATCTGGACCGTTGTTTTATAAGTTTATGGGTTCATTTTTCGGACTGTGATGGTAGATCTGTTATTATAATAGAGGAGTTTATAATAGGAATAAACGCTTTTTAGGTCAAATTTTGGGGTACGTTCTCGATTCTACTTATTTTAGGTAAAGTACTATGTTATAATTTGAGACATTACATATTTTTTTGGTTTAATTTTGCAAATCTTTTATAAATATGGTTATTTTTGCAATATTCCGTCAAAAAAGTATGATGTTATAAAACTAAATATACAATTACTCAAGATATAGAGAGAAATATATACATTCATGTTAAAACTCTTTGAACAAGTGAATCGCTTACATAATGATATGAATATCGAACTATATATAAAAAAAGCATAAGTAACTGGACATCTACTAGATTAAAATGTTGCGAGACTCAAACAGTTGCATAACTATTGGCATTAACTGTTTGTATTATCATAAACTGATGCAAGTTGTCATTTTTACTTGATTGTATGATAAGTGTCGATAACGTCATTTTCTTGAAGTTTGTGAGTGTAGACAACTTACGTGATAAATGTTTAGTTCTCCTACCTTTAATATATCGACATCTAATTTGTGTAATACATGTTGCATTATTTTCGAATAGTGTAATTGGTTTGATGTTAATGTCGCGCAGTCCATATGATCCTTGAATATGGTGTATGACAACCATACACATTCTTTTCTAGCTCATGAATAGTTAGAATACCAGCGTGATTTGAAGAGGTAGTAGGCATTGTTTATTTCAGATATTTCCATGATATAGCACTTCCACCGTAAGTAGATACTTACCGTGAAGGTGACCATGCTTTATGAGAATCTGGTCGGATAAATAGTATCAACACAGTTTATTAGTGATGGTGCAAGATCTTTAGAATAGAATGATCCTAAATTAGTCATTCCACAAAAGTATTTCATGACATGCTTAATCCTTTTCTAGTGTTTGCGTGGTTGAGATGCGTTGTACTTGGCTAACAAGTAAACTAGAAAACAAATTATCTATTAGTGTATTATTATCAAGATACATGAAACCCAATATATAGTTCTATAGGGGGTAAATAGGACAATGCAAAATTAAAAATCTAATGCAAATCAGATCCTTTGATTCTATCTAAAAATCTACTCTTCAAGTATTTTAGATTGCATGGCGAGAAGAACACTAGAGATAACATATGAGTAACACTCAATCAAGCTCAAAGTGTGTATATTCAATGAAGAATACTAACCAAGGATCAAATGAAGTAATTTAACAAGTACTAAGCATGCATAATCCTATTCCTAAAGATATATACAATATCGAGAATAGATCAAACATATGGCACACACAAAAGTAAAGAGTTAAGGGAAGAATACAAACAAATATTTTGAGTGGTTCGTCTCCCAAAGGCCTAGTCCACCACCTAAGGTCTATGCCCCTTAGATTTAAGCTCATCCACTAGAACTCCTAACATGTACAACATTTTCGAAATTACCTCTGAAGGATACCGCTAGTGTTATCACCAACACTAGAAAACCTAGTGGACAATCTCCACTCACGATATACAATTTTACATGTTTGTGAAGCCTTTTCCTTGTGTATCACAATACAAGAACGAGTAGACAGTCTCCCTTCATGATCTACTACTTCACACTCCATGAAACCTTCAAGCTATGCAAGCTCTAACTCACCTATGTATAGTCTATGGAAGAACACCATCTCTACTAGACCAAGAGCAAAACCCTAGGATTTATGATTAAACCTAACCTGCCTAGCCTAACCTCTAAACTCCTACATAAGTTGATATATGCAAGTGTTTAGGATAGAATATACAAACCAATATGTATGGATATTCAAATGATATCAATTTGAGACTCTCTTGAAAGATAGATTTAAGAAGTTTTTAATTTGTGTAAAGAAGTGACACTTTTGGAAGGCCTCTATTTATAGACAAAAAACTTTTAGTGGTTTTGTCCACATGTCGCTTTCCAATTGGCGGATTTTTGGATGTACGAATATTCGCTTTCGCTATTCAGATGTCTAGTGACGTGGATCAGACAACTCCTTGACGAATAGTACACTAACAACTCTATTTGTGTCCTTTCAAGTTGTTATCCCTTGAACTCTCATGTACCTGCTAGCGTATATGGTCGTCCATACACTTGGAGTCAAGTCTTCATATCTAACGATAAAGTGTATGGGTATCTGGTGTCTTTGCTCCATATGTCAGGTCTTTGTCTTCCTTGAAACCTAACTGGTGTACTTAGGTCTCCCTCATATGCTTTAATTTGGAGGTATTGTCTTCGTCTTTTCTCAACTCCATTCTTTAACGGGTTTAGGCAGTCCGCTTTTTCTCCACGTCAGAGATTCGGTCCTTCTCTTCTTTCCAGTTATTTTCTCCAATAAAATTATGCATTTTCTATCTTCTTCGCTTTCGAATATCCGCTATCTTATCCTTCTTTCTCTTTTTCAGTTGGGCACTTTAGGCTTTTCGCTCATGTAATTCCTTGGAGGTTCGATGCTCTGTTTTTATCTTCTTCTTCATATTTCATACAAACATTTCTTCCTCTTTGAACCATTCATCCTTCAACTTTAAAACTCTTATCTTCTTCATTTTAGCTCTCCTTTGTTACTGTCTTCATATGTATCACCACTACCTTCATACTTTTGAACCTGCAAGTTAGCTATCATTCTTGGCTTTTCTAAGATAAGGCATGTTCAAAATATATTGTCCATCACCATTTATTAATCAAAATATAGCCTCCAAGCTAACATTCTACCTCATTTTGATTATGACAAATAATTCATGGATTGATCTATAAATATAGTTTGATCGATTAAGCATAAAAGCGAATTTCCCGATATAAGCACAAAATAATCAAGCATGGCATAAGTTTAAATATATGTCTTCCTCATAGTTAATTACTACCCCGTAGTAATTCCATGAATATTTCTTTCTCTTTTCGTCAATATCAAAATTAAATCACAAGATAGTAAGTAAAAAGTATAATAATTTAATAAACTTGTGAAACTAAAGTTGAAATTAATCCTGATTCGCAGGATCATTTCGCTTGCCGGGTTTGAGATAAGTTTCCTTTTATTGAGAGGCTAATACTTGTGCAAATTTGCTGGCTAAGAAAGGAGCAGATTCGCTCGAGGGTCCTTGCGAGTACAAAGATCCACCAGATTATTTATGGAACAGTATAACACGAGATATGAACCGTTGTACAATTCTGAGGATTGGACTAAATCCCCTTAATGGTTACTGGGTGTAGTTACTTTAATTTGATTAGCCCATTTGTATGCAAACAAGAGTATTCATACGATAAGGAAAATAATTAAAATACATTAGTAAGGCGCCATGAATGACACACTTATCAGATCACCGACTATGGAGGAAACGAGGAAAGCGGTCTTTGACATGTCTCCAAGTAAGGCGCCAGGGCCCGATGGCCTTAACGGTAAGTTCTATCAGGAATATTGGCACATCATTCAACACGATGTGCTTCTCATGGTTCAGGATTTTTTTAATAATAACATTTCTCTCGACACTTAAAATGAAACCCTTATGACCTTGATACCCAAAGGGGACATCCAGGAACAAGTCGGTGACTACAGGCCCATATCTTGTGTTAACTTTGGTTATAAGATTATATCGTTAATACTAGCTAATAGATTGCAGGAATTCATGGACATCATTGTATCTCCGACCCAAGCAGCCTTCATCAAAGGCCGAGCCATTCAGGACAATATACTCGTAGCATAAGAAGTTTCTTTTTACATGAAAAAGAAACAAAAGAACGCAAAACCAATGGCGGCGATCAAACTGGACATGGCTAAGGCATATGATCAGGTACGCTGGGATTTCTTACTTCTAGTTCTCCAGAAACTAGGTTTCATGAAAAATGGATCACATGGATCTCGAATTGCTTATCTTCAGTTACTTTTCAATTAAATTTTAATGGTGAAAGATTACAGAAATTCAAACCACAACGGGGATTAAGACAAGGTGACCCCCTATCCCTGTTCCTTTTCTCCTTAATGACCGAGTCGCTTATCAGCTTAATTGACACGAAGATTAGCCAAAATGATCTCATGGGTATAAAAATAACACAAAATTTTCCAGTTATTTCTCACTTGTTATTTGTAGACGATTCGCTTTTCTTTCTAACTCTAGATGGCAATGAGGTTGAACATTTCGAAGACTGTATAACAAAGTACTGCACGACCTCTGGACAATGAATAAATTACAACAAATCTTCCATTTACTTTAGTAGAGACACTCCGGAAGCCATACGTCAACAAGTCACAACCAGGTTACAGATACAGGAAAAGAAAATCTTGGAAACTACCTAGGGATACCATTGTGTCATAAGCAGTCAAAGGTTGAAGCACTACAATGGATTGCCGAAAGACTTTTTAATAAAACAGAGGGATGGAAAGCACACCTTTTGTCGGAAGGAGACAAGGAAGTCCTCATTAAAGCAGTTCTCCAGGCTTTTCCCACATACTCTATGTCAATCTTCTCTTTTCCAATTACTTTTTGTAATAAATTAATATCGGCAATTTCGAATTTTTGGTGGAATTCAGGTGAAAAATCTCGAATACATTGGCTAGCATGGGAAAAACTAGCTGTCAGCAAACTTCTTGGCGGCATGGGCTTCAAGGACTTTAAGCGTATGAATACGGCCTTACTTGCAGCACAGGCGTGGAGAATCCTAAACAATCCTGACACGCTAGTAACTCGCTTACTTAAAGGTATTTATTTTCCGAAAACTACTTTTCTCGACGTCAAATTAAGACAATCTCGAACATGGTCTTGGGCTAGCTTAATAGAAGGCCGAGATATGCTCAAAAAATATGGCCGATTTCAAATTGGTAATGGTAAATCGATTAATATTTGGAACGATAAATGGTTAGATACGCCGTGGAAGTTAGAACGTCCACAGGGTTGCCAATTAGAAAAACTCTATGAACTCTGGAATGCAGATCTTTCGACTTGGAATACATAATTAATTTGTGATCTCTTCCTCGCCCCTATTATTCCAGTCATTCTCCGAACAAGGGTCTTCTCGTCTGAAGCTCCTGACAAGTTCATATGGCCATATGCCAAGAATGGCGATTATGTTACGAAGACGGGATACAAGATTCTTACCGATCATGATGTGTTCGAGGAACCGCATCAATCAACCGGTGTACCGGTGGCAGATATTTTTTGGAAAACAATTTGGGGATCCAATGTACCTACAAAGGTTAGAATCTTTTCTTATAAAGTCTGTAATAACGCAATTCCCACAGGTACAAACCTAGAAAAAAGGAAATGCGAAAGCCAGAGCAACTGTCGCTGGTGCAATGCAGATCAGGAAACAACAGAACATCTACTGCTCAATTGTGGGGTATCAAAACTCATCTGGGCAGGATCGGCTCTACAGATACATGTAGACAACGTCGAGTTGGACGTGGGCCACTGGTTATTAACAATGGTTGAAATATATACGAAAGGAGGATGGCAAAAGGAGGTTGTTATTTCCTACATCTTGCTGATGTTGTGGAATCTTTGGAAAGCAAAAAATGAAAAGTCGGCATAATAATTCAGATATCGATCCAGAAATAGTGATTCACCTTACTAATTCTCAAATCCAGGAACAATTTGGTCCAAACTGGTTCAACAAAGAACATTCGAATCCCGAAAATATCATGACGCCAATCTCTGGGAGTACGAGTCTCGACTGTACCACAACGCTCACATTTACTTGTGACGCGTCCTTTACACAAGCACATCTCCCCACGGGGATTGAAATTATGCAAATAAATAAAGACGACAGATCAAGGGTAAAGTATATGGCAACGGCCAACTGTAATACCAGCGTTGAAGGGGAAGCTCTGGCCGTTATTAAGGCATTGGAAATTGGACAACAATGGCCACAACGAGAGAAAACCTTTCTCTCGGATAACCTTGACCTGATTCAAGGTATTCAGCAAGTGTCGACAGCTAGATGGGATCTTCGACCTTTCATCAGACATATTCACAAACTAGTTGGGGAATCGGGCCCAGTTTTCTTCAAACACATTCCCCGCAGGTTTAATGCAGGTACTGATCATCTAGCAAAAGCAGCCAGACACAGGGCAACTGACGGATATTTGTCTCTTGACGTTTTCACTGACAGGTTCTCGAAACTTGACATTGGTTAATTTTAGGGTCTCGAGATCTTCTGTAATATATGTACCCGTCCAAAAAAAAAAATTATTTGCTTATACAACCAATAAAAAAGTTAAAAAGAAAAATCAGTAAAAAAGAAAACTCAAACTCATCTTCTTCACCCACATGATAACTAGCCACTCCCGGCGCCCACTGCCTACCACCGCCAACAACACTGACGCACCATCAACAAGAAGTTATCCTCCAAAAACAAATTTTTGAGGTAAAAACTAAATCTTTTCAACTAAAACCTTAAAAATCATAACAATTGTTCCGCCTTTGAGTTTTTCCTTGGATATTACATATTATCTTCTGATGCAATGAGAATAGTTTCAAATAATCCCATATGCATAATAATCACATTCAATTTGGCGTACCTATTGGAGCCGAAGTTTCACATTTTTGAATATATTTTTGCTGCTTTGAGCAAATTGGTGATTCTATTGGAGATAGTTTTAACCCATTGAACTGCAATATTTTACCTTTTTAATCTAAAAATTTGATTTTGATAAGTGGGTAAGAATCAGTTTTACATTATTCATAGACATATATGATAGCAGAAACTCACACCGGTCAGGTACAGTTCTGTGATTAAATTCTTTATCATTTGAGCTAAACCTTGTGGTTAAATTCTTATCTTTTTTTTTTTGGACTAATAGTTATAATCAAAGACTAACCTTTAGACAGTACAATTTAATTACAGTTGAAACAAATTACAAGTATGATATGAGTAGTGGAAGCAAATTTACCTAAGAAGAAACTTACTGTTCTTGATAGTTCTGTAAAAATGCTGCTGATGCGTATGGCTTACTCATCTCCTTCACTAACAAAAACCTCACCACTTTTTACACTTTTCACAAAAACCCCTCTTCTATTGTCTCGTATAAAACCACGTCTTAACTGTTTCCCAAAGCAAATTAATAAACATTATTTGCACACAAACCCCTTTTCGATGACTAAATCGATAAATCTATCCACTAGTGCAGCTATTTTCAAAGACCCATATCCTTCTAAATCCTTACCTAATCCACTTTCCAACAAATCCAAGAAAAAAGCAAGAAAAGAATCACCAGAAGGTATTTTACAGCACAAACTAGGACAATGTTCGAAAAACAACGATATATCCGAAGCAATACGTCTCTACGACGAAGCAAGGTTAAGTGGGACCCGTCTTAACGTAAATCATTACAACGTCTTGCTTTACTTATGTTCCGGTCTGAAAATCGAAGAAGATGTAACACAAAATGATGTTAATCAAGCCTTAAATAAAGGATTCGAGATATTTAAACAAATGAGTTTCGATAATGTTACACCAAACGAAGCTACTTTTACTAGTGCAGCTCGATTAGCTGCAGCTAAACAAGACCCTGAAATGGCTTTCGAGTTAGTGAAAAAGATGAAAAGTTGTGGGATTTTACCGAAATTAAGATCGTATGGGCCCGCTTTATTTGGATTCGTTGAATTAGGGTTAGCGGATAAAGCGTATGAAGTTGATACTCATATGGTGGGGTCCGGTGTAATGGCGGAAGAAATGGAAGTTACGGCTCTGTTAAAAGTAAGTTCCGAGGGTAAAAGAGTCGATAAAGTTTATGAAATGATGCATAGGTTAAGAAGTACTGTGAGACAAGTTTCGGAAGAGACAGTTAAAGTTATAGAGGATTGGTTTAATTCAGAGAGTAGTGAAAAAGTTGGATTTGAGAAATGGGATATGGAGAAGGTGAAGAAAGGGGTGGTTAAAGGTGGGGGTGGGTGGCATGGGGTAGGGTGGTTAGGTAAAGGTAAATGGAAAGTGGTGAAAACTGAAATGAATGAAAAAGGTGTTTGTAATTCTTGTGGTGAAAAACTTGTTTGTATTGATATTGATCCTAAAGAAACCGAGAATTTCGCGCTTTCTATAGCTAAATTAGCTTCGAAAAAAGAAGTTAAAGCTGATTTTGTGAGATTTCAGGTATGAAAGATGTTAATTTTTATGTAATTACGGTTCAGGCATTTTAACGAATAGAAAGTTTGCGCTTTCAGGAATGGCTTGAGCATCATGGTCCATTTGATGCAATTGTAGATGGTGCAAATGTTAGTCTTGTTAATCAACATTATTTCAATTTTGCTCAGGTAAATTTTATTCTCTAGTAAGTAATCAAAGAATGTGCGTCGATTAATTTATTAATTTTTTTTTGTAGCTTAAATCGATTGTGAATCAATTACAAGAACAAAGTCCGTCAAAAAGATTACCACTTGTGATTTTACATAAAAGCCGTGTAACTGGGGGTCCCGCTCAAAATCCGAACAACAAAAAGTTGTTAGAAAGTTGGAAAAAAGCTGGTACATTATATGCAACTCCACAGGGTTCAAATGATGATTGGTATATAAAATCTTGAAATATGAAACTTAACTTTGATAGGAGTATTAAAATCGTGTGTTTTGCGACACTTTTTCACCAGGTATTGGTTATATGCTGCTGTTAAATGCAAGAGTTTGCTAGTGACTAATGATGAAATGAGAGATCACTTGTTTCAACTTTTAGGGACTAGTTTTTTTCCAAGATGGAAGGAAAAACATCAGGTTAAATTTATAATAATTTATATTGAGTTTTCTTGTACAAATAATTTATCGTTTTTTTTTGTTTTTTAATTGGTAGGTTCGTTTAGCTTTTTCAAGAAAAGGGATAAGCCTTAAAATGCCTCCACCTTATTCAAGTGTTATCCAGGTTAACTTATAGGCTAATTATCGTAATTTATACTAAAATTTTTGAATTTTTGGAAAAGATGGTGAATGAATATGAGTTGTAAATGTAGGAGTCAGAAGAAGGGAGTTGGCATGTACCGACAGTTATAGGAGATGACATTGATACCCCTCGACAATGGGTTTGTGCTACACGGTCAAAGGCTAATAATTTAAGCTCGCTTTTTGTCTAAATTAGACGGTTTAATTATTTTTTGAAATTGAGATTGATTCATGGAGTTGGAGGGTAATTTAGATAAAATACCTGGAACGAATCAACCATACAGATTTGTATTGATTCAATTGGTTTGAACCTTTCTTAGATTGTTGTAAGAATAGTGGTTGGTCAAATACTATGTAATATTTAATTTCTGATATTGTCTAGCTGGAATAAATAGTAGTCCCGCATAAATTTTTTGTTAGAGAATACATGATAGGACGAGGAATGAATTGATATTCTTACCAGAGTAAACCTTAAAAAGATCTAGGAAGACCAGTGACGATTATATTAAATATTTTAAGTTTGTAAGGTATTAGATGACCAAAATATCTCTAAAACCATCAACATTTAATATATTTTTGTCATGCAATGCCTTGAAAAAATTAAGTATACAATTGACAATCACAATATACCTCTAAAACCATCAATTTTAATGTAGTTTTGATCATTTAATAGTTTAAAACCTCTGCTTCTTTATTTTCCTCTTCTTCATAGAATATTTTTATTTTCAGGTAGATTTTGACAAGATAATTAATGGAATAAGGTTTTTGCATATTATTCTAAAGCAAATAAGGCGCTCTTGCAATTTTTAGACTACATGTGATTTTCACGAGATTAAGATAAACCACATGAAGGTCAGATGTAATTCACCCCTATCGATTTGTTGAAATTTTTATGGAACGAGGATCTAGCTTAGTAAATACCGATTAGCTTTTCCCCAGAAGTTGAGAGGAAAGCTTAACTCCATGTCCCTTTCTTACATGATGATGTGGTGTTCGGGATCGGTTCTATCATACAAAGGCAAGGTTGTGGCATGAACCCTCAGGGTAGGTGACATCCAAAACAACCCAATAAAAAGGGCTTACTCGATTAGAGCATTTATAAGCTTAGTGGACCTATAGTTTTTTCCTTCAAAACAATTTTATCTATCGAACTTTTCAACCGGTGGTTCCAAAACCTCCCCTCAGGTATATGTTGTAATGAGGCGCTTTCTCCTAATTTAAGGGTGTCAGGTTTTTCATAAATCTCTACTAATGCTCCTTGATTGTTTTGTCCCGAACCTGCTATTCTTGTAGGGTGGGAAAACCTTAAGGTATAACATTTTGCTGGAATTGCTTAAAGGCTTGCGATAGCATCTCATGAAAGTGTTGAAGGTTCATTAAACTCGTTGCGACAACTACTGGTTGGTCATGATTTGAGTTTTGATGACTATCCCCAAGCAACTGTTATTCTGCCGATGGATTGTGGTATTGGTTACGTGAAGGTCCCGTGGTTTTTATCACTCCGTCTTGTGGTATCCGCACTCTTCTATCCCCGATTGATAGAGCACAAAAAGTCACGCTAGCTGAAAACTCACCCGGAGGACTTGGTTGGTGACCACGAACATAACACTAAATAACTAAAAGTGTCGGCAAAAGAGATAGGGGAACCAGAGGATGAATTTATTCGATTAATTGTAGTAGCACCAGTGTACCTTGCTCTCAATCACAATTAGGGAGCTTTATCTTCAATGACCGAGGCTTCATATGCTACACCGAGTCTTTCCTGAACCTAGACACTATGTTAGGGCCAAAGGGAGATGCGTTCCCAATGGCATTCCGATACTTTCTATCATAGATTAATTAACTTGAGGAGCTATGGAGATTTTTGATGACTGTATAATAACGACATCCATTTCAGAGAGAGATAGGGTATGTGATATATATGGTGTGTGTGTGTGTGAGAGAGAGAGAGAGAGAGAGAGAGAGAGAGAGAGAGAGAGAGAGAGAGAGAGAGAGAGAGAGAGAGAGAGAGAGAAAGAAGTTTATGGGGGAGGGGTATTCATAGTGTACCAACTTCTGCTATGGAAGAGGGAAGTTATAGATGTCGAAAAGGCGCATAAAGCGCTGACATGGTAAGCAGTATTAGACGAGGATGGGTGTGTATTATAATATGTCATGTAGTCTGGACTATCTTGAACGAATACTCTTGGGTGTGGCCGAGGGACGTCTATTATTGGAAGAGTTTACCCTCCTCTCCCTTTCAGTAGACGTTCCTTGCGATCAACCTTTGATTTGTTTCCTCAGTTTGGTCTTCCCGAGACCCTTCAAGCTTTCCACGTATCAACGTCATATATTGGCTTATCAATTCCCCTTTGATTTTTTGCTCATTACCCTTTTTTAGTTTTATGCCAATACATGATAGGATCCACCCTTTTGTCTTCTTAATATATCTTCCGTGGGGATTCATTATTGAGGAGATTAAGATTTGCTATCCCCTTTTTGGATAAGGATGATTATTGAGTCTTCATTGGATTTATTATGAGAGATTTCCCTCGAATGCTAACACTATTTTTTAGGAGCGTATCTCTCAGAGGGGAGTCAACATCATGGGTTGATATTCACGGGTTTTTTATGAGAACAATCATCAATTTCCAATGCCATGCCAAAGTTTTAGATAATTTGTGGTTACCGAGGCTAGGTCGGAATTTTAGATAACATGTGCTTGCTGAGGCTATGTTGGACATTTAGATAACCTGTGCTTGTTGAAGCTACACCGAACTTATCAATAATTTTTATTGTTGAGTCTACGTCAGAATTATGAATAACTTGTGATTTCCAAGGCTAGATCGAGCTTATGAATTACATGTGATTGATGTCCGTTACTTAGAATAGGATGAGACTTCCTCTATTAATTACATTGGGAAGATTAAAGGTCATCTTTTGATGTCATAAATATTGTGGTAACTTCTTCCATTTTCCGCACACCTTTCTTATCTCATTTTTTCTTAGTAGTTCTTTGTTTATCAGTTTTATGCCATGACGAATAACTTGTACTCAATCCATGCTTCTCGGGGCAAATCCTATCAGCCTTCTGGTGAGGTTGATAATCCTTTATCTCCTCTGCTTAAAGGTGGGTATCACTCTCTTCCTATGTCTTTGTGCCTCCTCGGCTAGAGATCTCTTGAGCTCACGCTGCTTCTCCTTTGGAAAAACCGAATCAACAATACGATCAACGACCAAACTTCCTCCCTATTGGATAAGTCCACTTCCTCGGTAAAGCATCTTTTGACCTCTATGTCATTTTGAATTTCTTGACTTTGTTTATTTATTTATTGTTCATTTTTTCCTCCTATGTATATATTCTTGTAGTCCGGTATTTTTTGCATACCTTTCGGGCTTCTCTAAGCTCGCCCGAGGATTTGGCTTAGAGTCGAGATGAACAATGCTAGAGGCATAGGTGTGGGTCTTCAAGCTGAAGTTAAGAAGTTAAAGGCAAAGGTAGCCGAAGATGAAACTTATGTGGCTCAAGCCTAGAAGGTGGTCAAAGAATCTAACAAGCATTTGGCTCAATCTCGTGTTTGGATTTAAGAGTTACCGGTGAGGACCCCGACACGTGAGAGAATCCTAAGCCAATATCGGGCATCAAATGAGTTTAATAAGGAGATACTGAATTGCTTTATTTTTTATATAGTAATTTCCAACTCCCCATGACTCACGACTACATCACAACTCGACTCACCGCACCGTCGTTACCGGTGTCAAGCTGGCCTAGATATGGTAGTGGTGGTGCGCGTGTATGTGGTATTACCTATATTACATATAATTAATAGTTTTTTAAAGGTTACAAGAATAATATAATATAAATAACAAAAAAATTGTTCAAAATTTTGATGAGGGACTTGTCCATTGAACTTCTTCACTTGACTTGGCCATTGGGCTTCTATTCTACTTCCATGTGCATGACTACTAACATAGTCTACCCGTAAATGATTAACTTTTAGATATTCAATGAGTAATTTTAACAATTTTCTTATTATCAAGCATCAAACAATCAGTTGCATTCGATTCACTACCTAGATATCTCATAGGTAAAGAATCTTCTTTAACTTTGAGTGGATTGCAAATGTATGCTATCATATCAAAACTTAAGACCCCAAAGAATATACCACTCTTACTAGGAATAAGCGATAAATCAGACAATAAAAAAGGAAATTAAGTTATAACTTCATTTCATGAGCACGTCCTTTATGCCTCCACAGAATACCATGAAATCATTTACAAAAGCTAAATGATTGGGTTTAAGTTTTTTATGTTTTGAATAGTATTGAAAATCTTGTTTTTCAGTAATAAAAACAAAATTTTCGTCAAAACTTTTTCATGGTTATTACGAAAAAATATTGAAATATATGATCGTCTTATCTTACACTCTTTCTTATAGTATAAAAAAGCCCTAATAACATCTATTTATAGAAAAAGTAAAAAGATAAAAGTAAGAAACATTTTCTCCCTCTTTATAAAATTTCACATGATACTTCATTACACCTACTGTCTTGAACCAAGACAACATATATGTTTTTTGTCTATATCTATTTTTATAGTATATCTAGATGAGAGAATTGTCCTTTCATATTCTCTACAAACACTCATATTATCCACCATCTTTCTTCTTTCAACAAAACTAGATTATTATTAAAATAGAGAATAGGCAAAATTATTTCTTCATTGTATGTGTAAATAGTATTTTAGAACAGATTTTATAAAGGATATTGTATCAAACTACAGGCCTGTAATCCTTAGAAGGAGGATTACTAATTTTAAAATTGACTATATACATAAGTATATAATTATTTTATAATAAGACAATTTATCACTATCACCCCGCACTCTAAATTTTGTCAATTGCCCTACGAAGTGGCGTATCCACTTGACACAAGTTTACATCTGATGTACATTGTAGGTAAGATGAAAACCATACCCTATTACGATCCATTAATTGTTTTGACGACAAAAGGAAATAAATATCCAAGGAAGTGTTTGACTCCTTTCCTTTGACCTTTAATGTATTGTCAATTGTGGATTCATGGATTTTTTTTTTTTTCAAAGTGGATTCATGGATTAGCTTTACTCAAAAGCTACATATTGGACCCAACAATGATTTTTTATTTGTTTTCTCTAGTTTGTTTTTGTACCAAATGCATAAAATTTTCATAATTTCTAGCAGCAAGTTTGGGATGTGTTCATGTCATTACCTTCTTCTTTTTGATGTCTGTTTCAATTCAAACTTTTATGAAATTACTTTACAACAAGTTGAGGTTGACCCATGGAGGCATGTCTTGTGTAATCATAATGTTTTCCAGTTTTATTGGTTAGTTACTATAGCAAAATTCAAACCAAAATTTGGGACTTACAATATCACTTTTTAGATTTAGATTTTATTAAGTTAAAGACGTTATTTAAAATTAAAATTGACAGTTTTTAAAACTTATATCTGACCATCGAATGTTCTAAGAGTAAAGATATGGCCTTAAAAATGGATGAAACAATATTTTCTCTCTTAAATATTTTCTAAGGCCACCAACGTTTTTATTGATGTAAATAATATTTTGAAACAAAAAAAAAAAGACGTAAATAATATATTTTTTTTAAATATTTTAGATTATATATATAATATGGCCTAAAAAAGAAATTGCTCTTATTTTTTCACCTTTGCTTCACTTCTTATTTGTGTTATTTTCTTCCTTTATTTATTTAAAAACTACGTGTTGAGACTTTCTCGATGTCGAATGAACTCGTGATGACTAAAGTTTGCTCATATATGAATTACTACAAAAGAATGGCGGGGAGTTGTGTAGCACATACGACCTTCGAAGCGGAGCTTATAGCATTACATTTCGGTTTGAGAATAACGGTGAGGCTGGGATATTCTAATATTATCATAGAGGTGGACTCGAGTGAGTTATACGCGCTAGTGAAGGGCGGTGTAAACTCAAAAGACATCTCTAATTATACTATACTAGCGTGTCGGGACATCGTGACTTTTAATGGGCATTTTGAGTTCACATGGAATTATCGAGAAGCTAATAGCCGTGCGGATTGGATGACAAAGTTTGGAGCAGCTAGTATGGAAGGACCTGAGATATATAGGGACCCTCCGGATGGCCTTTGACGTTTGTTAGTTAGAGATCGGTATAGTTGGATTATACCTAGAATGCTAGTAGTTAATAATTTGTGGGAAGTTGATCAGCCTGATCTTTTAAGCCCTCTTCTGTAAAGGATTTGGCAATGATATTGAAGAATTCCTTGTGTAAGAAGAAAGATTTTTATTAAAGATTACTATAGCCATTACTCCAAAAATAGTCGAGTTTCAAAGCTATTCTCACTAATAAATCTTTAGCTTCATAGAGAAAATACTCTAATCTGATTCTTCACCTTTCATTGCCGTAAGAGTCGGATATTCATCTAGAAATTTGACACACATTCTTTAATCTCATATAACATAATTTATAAAAGCTTTTAGAAAATTCATTCTTATCTCGAAGTGTGCACATTTTGTTTGCAAATGCAGTATGAACGGGTGAGATGATCATCATTTTCAGTGCTTACGAGCTCATTAAGCAATCAATTTTTATTTTTTTTGTACGCAAAAAGAAAGCACCTACCTGGATGACCTGATGTGACGACAAAAAACATATATAAAAAATGGCTTGGCAAGGTTTGGAGGATGTGCAAGGTCGGTACTCACATTTTTTAGCCAAAGCAAACTTTATAATATGGACCGTAAATTTTTTTTAGTGTATTATAAATGATTTTTTTTACTTAATTTAATTGAACAATTTTTTTTATAAATAAAAATGATAGACTAGCTTTTTTTTTTTTTAAGTTAGGCTAAAATTAGACCTTTTTAAAATAAGAAAAAAATTATACTATATATACAAATATAATATGGGTAAGACTTTCATCCAATATTAGATGGTCCAATATTTATATCACATCCATTAATTAAATGTCATTAGATTAATAAATTAGTTACTTTTGTAAATTTAATTAGAGATAAATGCCTCTTTAATGATGTCTTTAATTTTTTTAAACATCTAATTTTCTTATTTAGAGATAAATGACTAGAACAATTATTTATAGAAAACATCCCTTTTATATTTTTTATACCTATACTATCCTTATTATTAAATATATTATTTTATTTTTAATACAATATTTATTTTTAAATCTTAAACAAATAATAAGGTATTTCCACCACCACCACCACCACCACCGCCTCCACCATCACCACCACCACTACAGCCACCACAACCATCACCACCACCACCGCCACCACCACCACCTACTAATAATTTCATCACACGCGCGCGTCCGTGAAATTTTTTTAAAATCGCCATAACTAATTCAAAAAAAATCAGAAAAATCGAAAAAAATCATATTTGAATAAATCAAATTAATATTTACGTCTATGATATTTTTCGGAATTTTCTGAATTTTTTGGTTTTTTTGATTTTTTTAATTCGCAGAACATGGAATTCCATGTTTTAAACAGTGAATTTCGTGTCTGCGTAAAACAAATTCCTTATATCAAAACATGGAATTCCATGTTCTGCGAATTAAAAAATTCAAAAAAATTCAAAAAATTCAAAAAATCCTGAACAGAATCATAGACGTAAATATTAATTTGCTTTATCCAAATATATAAATTTTTTATTTTTTTGATTTTTTTAGAATTAGTTCTGACGATTTTAAAAAAAATTCACGGATGCGCGCCTGTGTTTATTTGTTTTTTTCTAATTTCTTTTTTCTAATTGTTAATTATAAGGGTAGTTTGGGATGGGGCATTTTCTATAAAAAATCTTATTCTAGGCACCTTTTTTTAAATAAGTTTTTTAATAGGCATTAATCTATAATTGACTCTTTAAAATATGAGGTATATGTATGATATAATTGTTGTAGAATCACCCAATATTGGATGGAAGAATTTTCCATATAATATTTGGAGTTCTGAAAATAATAAGAATTAGGGAAGAATATTTAGGGCCCTAAAAATAATAAGAATTGAAGAGGGTCTAAGGCGATGGTCTCCTTAGTCTCCCTTCAGGACCGGCTCTGAGGATATGTTTGGAGGGTTGATATAAAAAAAAAATAGTATCATTTCGAATTCTTTTAAATAAATAAAAATGATAAAAGATGAAAAGATTTACAGAAGTAATTGTGACATATAATCAGTAGCGAATTTATTAAAAATCTAGGAGGACCTCTTGAATCTGTAAAGTTTATAATGTGTAAATATAACTTTTACTCGAAAAATAATAGTCTCTTATGAATATTTATATTGAGATAATTTCTAATTAAATTCATAATCTAACAAATTATGTCTTAAGAAGTCTAGTTTAAAAGTTTGGATAAATAAAGTCTAAAATATTATTTTAAATTTATAATATACATAATATAACCTTACAAAATAAAATAATAAAAATTAAAATTGAAATATATATATATATATATTACATTGGAAAGAAAAAAAAAGTTAAAAACAATAAAACATAAAACCTAATTATATCTCTCCACTGCATTCCAATAAAAACTAAAAAAAATCTCTTTCCACTCACTTTTCCAAGCCGTTCTCCTGCACTTTTTTTTTCAAAGCTCTCCTGCACAAAAACAAAAAAGAAATCTCTTTCCACTCACCATTCTTCACCATCATCAAATGAGCTTGACTACCCATCAACAATTGAAGAATCTAAATTAAAGTAAAAAAATCTTTACTGTTTAAATTTCAAAAAAATAAAATATTTTTAACCTAATCTCATCACTATTTACGATTTTTTAAAATTATCTAATTTAAGTATAAGTATCGTGATGTTTATTATATTTTTATACAAATCTTATAATGGCCATTTTTATGACAGCTGGAAGCCTTTTACCATATGAGAAAAGATGTGCTGAGAATAGTCGTTTAGTGTTAGAGTAGGCAATTTAGTCTAATAGAGATGGATTTTTTAACGGATTTTAATAGTGGATCCACCGAATTAATAAACACAACCCAACAAATGAAATATACATTTTGGGTTCTGAATTTACAATAGCCTACCAAATTATGTCATCTAGTTTAACAATTCGTCGGATCCATGATCTTCTAGCCACCAAATTATGTTGTCTAGCCTAGCAATTCACGTGACGTAAGCCCACCTAATTATGTCGCACATCCTAGTGAATTGTATCACATAGCCCAGTAAAGGGTATAATGGAAATAAATTATTAGTGAAGTGGGTTGGACCTTATGAAGAAAGTTTGTTGGGTTGTGAACCTTTTGAATTAATCACCCTATTTATATTATACATCCGTCTTTTGAAGTACACATAGAATATTTAATTTTTTAAATGTTATGTTTGGATTTTATAATTTCAAATAGAGGTTATATTTTAAATATAGCAGTTGTTTTATTTTATTTTAAAATACACATTAAATAGAAAATTATTTAAATATATTTTTAAAAAGATGTTATTCAAAAAAAGTTACAAAATTTAATAAGCTTTCAAAATTATTTTTATGCCTTTATTCTTATTTTTTTTATTTTTTTATTTTTTAATATACAAAATTTAAATCATAATTTTATCAATTTTCATCGACTTATAAAAAATATTGTAATTCATTTATACTATTTTCTATTTTGAATTTGAGGCTAGCAACACTTATATATGTTATTTAAAAAATTATAGTATTTATGCTTTTAGATAATATATTACTCATACTTATAAATTAGAATATGAAAATAACATTTGAGAATATTAGTATAATATTAGTGATATTATATAAAATATATGTGATTGTAACTTTTTACTCCAAAAATATATATTTAATAGTGTTATTTTGCATTATTTTTAGGTAAATGCTAACTTGTAAGTTCAAATTATTGAAAGAACGAGGAATATTTCTTTATTTTGATACTGATAATTACAAAAAAAAATTCATATCTTAAATATTATTAAGAACGATAACCCCCAAATCCTATATATACCAAGTCCCTCTCATTGTATCTTGGATCCACCACTGCATATCGCCGTTGTGATAACGTACTTCATTTGACGAGTAGGGACCCAAAACGAACACTTAAATCTGACCCTTCTAGTTCTATATAATTTTCAGTAATACTCCTTTGGTTTTTTATAGTAGGATGATATATATATATATACTTCTTTTTTAAGTTTTAATTAATTAGTTATATATATATATATATATATATATATAATTTTATAAAAATTTAATTCAATTTTACTTTCACTTAAATAAATTTTTTATAACAATCACGAATCATTAATTTAATCAGATATAAGTTATACAACACATAAAATTTATAAAATAAGTGTTTATTTATATTAATTTGTTAACAAAAGCAATAAATAAATTTTATACTATATAACCAACAGATAAATTACAAATTACCTAAATTAGCAAACTAATTAAAATATAATTGATTTTTGAAATTAAAAAATTAAAAACAAAACAAAGCCTAAACATTGATCTCATTTACTTAAAAAAACTCACGAGATCGATAGTTGGTCTACTGGTTAGGTTACTCCGCAGAGATCAAAGGGTCCTGGGATCGAATCTCATTGGAGTCAAAATGACTCCGAGCCCAAAATGGATCGCATTACTTCTTTCATGTTTTGTTATTAGCTAATTAAATGAAAAGGAAATTAATAGCATTAAAAAAGAGATAATATCTAATTAAGTCCAAAAACCCAATAACCGATCTCTATAGGGTTCAGGAATTTTTTCACCCCATGAACGTCCATTTTTTTCTTATACCATCGATACCACTATTAATTGATAATGTTATATTATGCAATTTTTATATATTAGTAACAAATTCCTGTTTTATCGCCCATCAAATAATATCCCATAATAATAGCTAATAATTATGGTAATCTTGTTTGTGTATTCCATGTTTGAAGATACACCGATCTCAACCCACTTTCAGCCAATGAAGATGATGAATTTATGGGTTTACTTTTCTGCCATTGATCTTTCACCCAAATCAAACAAAATTATATTGTATTTGCAACAAAGAAATCAGCCTATGAAGATGATGAATTTATGGTTTTACTCTTCCGCCATTAATCTTTCAACTAAATCAAAAAAATTATGTTGTATTTGCAACAAAGAAATCAGAGATCAAAGATTGGCCGCTGATTCTGTAACAAAAACCTCAGCTACTGATCTTTCTATTCTTCATCAACATAACAGGTTTGTGTTGATTTTTTTCAAATTAATCCCAAACCATTGACCCTATTATCCCATATCAAACTGAAGAATATATAAACAGTCGTTTTATGTAAGTAATATAAGTTTCTGTTGTTGTTTTACTGCAACCCATCAAATGCTTCAGCCAACCCACTTATATTACACGCTCACACCACTATTTTTATCTCAGTGTTTTATGTAACCCACCAATATATTCACGTAACCCACTAAAATTACTCGCACACACCACCAATTGTAGACAAAGCATTTTTGCGCTCAAAATTAACACAGAAACCACAGTTTTAAGGTATGTATTTTCTCTAAAAAAATACGTGTTCTAATATGTTTTTGTAAATAAATCACGTTACTAATTGTATATTTCAACAAATCAAGTTCTTGTACTTTTTGGTAGGTAGTTTCTATTGTTGTTTTACTGCAACCCATCAAATGCTCCAGTCAACCCACTTATATTACACGCACACGACACTATTTTTTTATCTCAGTGTTTTATGTAACCCACCAATATATTCACGTAACCCACTAAAATTACTCACACACCACCAATTGTAGACAAAGCATTTTTGCGCTCACATACACATTCAAATTATTGCACTCATATGCACCTTCATATTATTGCACTAACCCATGTTTTGTACTAATATGCATTTCCAGGTTGTAAATGGATACAACATATCATTAGTGAATTGCGTCATCTTCTTTTTCTTCGTTCGAATCAGACCTTCTTCAACGTCGTTGGGTTAATGTTGTCCCTTCGTCTTCGCCATTGTAGTTTTTCCGGTGGTGTATTGATTAGTCGTTAGGGTTTGTTAGTTTAGAGGGAAGAAGACGATGGGTTGCTTGATTTCTAATTTTTGTTATGACGCTTTATTTGTTTATATATTTATTATTAGTTGATTATTTTTGCATAAAATCAGGGATTTTTGTTATGGCAACTTAACAGACATTCAATGGTATACGGAGGGTAAATCAGACTTTTGGGGTGGGTTGGACCTGATAGGCAACTGACTAAAGTCCATGGACTCTAATAGTAAATCACCCTTAAGAAATTTAAGTTAAAAGAAATTATTAAAAAAACTAACCATAAGTATACCTATTTTACTTCTCCCTTATAACTTTTTCTTTGCCCCCACTATCCAATGCTTTTTTTAGGCAAAAATGTCCAATGCCTTACCGCTTGGGTAATTCAAAATCAAAGTTAAGGTAGGAATAGTATTGTAGGT
The DNA here is from genome assembly GCA_029959085.1 of Nemophila menziesii. Lineage (NCBI taxonomy): Eukaryota > Viridiplantae > Streptophyta > Magnoliopsida > Boraginales > Hydrophyllaceae > Nemophila > Nemophila menziesii. Next base: position 41,717,649 of record JARWIR010000007.1, on the reverse strand, counting down.
TTCAAATTTGAGTTTGATACAATTTTATTTTGGTCTGAGTTCACTTTCATGTGTTAGTGTTACTTCGGGCTTTAAATTGTCAAAAATTAGTACTAAATTATAAAAATGGGTTTGAAATTTGGATTACGCCTTTTCATAGTTGTACACTTCGTATTTTAGTTGATTTGTACAAGATCTTTCTTTAGGGATGATATTGAATCTATTGTGCAATATGAACTAAAGTTTAGGTAATAGGATTGAAAACATTACTTTAACTTGTCAGCTTAAGTCATAAATTTTATCTCGTACAATGTACAATTTTGATCTTATTTCTATAACTATTTACCAAATAAAAAAAAAGGAACATTATAAATAAATAAAATAAGTATTGTCATCATGGTTTTACTGAAAAACATGTTTTAAGTCAAGAATGGTTAGAGACTGGAAATTTCGATGAATATAAGCTCAATAATACGATATTTTGGGTGCAAATTTAAGGATTACCAAGGCTTTACATTTTTGAATAATGCATCAAAACCAGCCATTGAAATAATCAAGGAGATAATATATGGTAAAGTTAGACTAGGATGGAATATATTTCAACCATTAGTCTCTGCATATATCTTCAACGCTGATCAAAGACATGTGATATGGAGAAATCTTAAGTTTGAAAGGCTATGAGAATTTGATTGTGTTTGTGGTTTGATATACCACATTGATGATGACTGCAACTCGAAAAAAATCTCAAGAAGAGGCTTGGTGGCTACTACCAAAAAAAGTGAAATCCAAAAAACAGTAAGAAAAAAGAAGAGACGAAAAACAAAAGAGAAAAGAACCATTTGTATGTGAAGCATTGGATGTTGATGCATAACAAGTCAAGGAACATGACTTGGTATAAAATAAAGATAACAGTCAAGCGAGTCATGGGGAAACTCATTCCTGAACTTACCTGGCGTCTTGGCTAATTTAGATACAAAGGACGGGAAATACCATGATGTACATGGAAATCAAGCACGAAATGGAAAAAAGGCATTTATGATGAAAGATTTAATTGTTTTTTCACAAATATGCGTGACATCTACCAATGTATTTGGCGATATTTTTCAGAATTTAAAATGGACACGGTGGATCTCTTCAAACCAACTAAGTATGTGAACCAAGATGACTTGACTAATTATACGTGTATTTTAAATTCTGATTTTGGGTTCATTAACAAGCCAAAAATAAAATAAGCCTTATGTGAAAGCTCCAAAATTAGATTTCGCCCAAAAAAACAGAGTCCAAAAACACCAAGTTTCATTTATCCCCAAAATCAAAAGTTCAAACGAAACCTAATCTCTATCAAAATGAATCACAAAATGAGACCAAAACTACTTATACAGAAAGGAAAAACAAATTTCAAAGATGTTCCATTAATGGTAATGAATATGAGGAGACACATGCGATTGAGATTTCAAAGGCCCGGTATAAACAAAATAAAGGTTGGAGTGAGGGTTTCAAATACAACAACAATGCTACTATGTGTAAAATGCAAAAACTACATATTGATAAAGGTAAGAACATTCAAATATGCACAACCAGGTGGATGCCCTCCATGAGAGGAAGAAGATTGGACATCCAAAAGGAAAAGATAATGAAGATATAATCAAATCTATGAATGGTATATAGGAAGAACAAGCTCAACCAAGGTTTTGAGAGATTGTACCTGAGCAATCTCAAGTGAATCAATTATACAACTAACTTAGATCTGTTAGGGGATTGTTAATCCCTTACAGTTCTAACACTGGGAGATGATGTAGTTCATCATCAACCTGAGGCAATCTTCTTAGTTGAAACCAAAAATAAATCTTTTATTATATGTTTGTTGCTAAAAAGCTTAAGTATGGTATTATGTGTATATTGTTGACCCTGATGAAACTAGGGGAGGGATGGTTTTACTTATTAAACCTAATGTTAACATTGAAGGGATAAATGAATCATATATTTCCATACATTGCTTAAAAACTATCGAAGTGGGCTTTAAATTCTATACAATACATGTTAACATATCATCTTATGATGAATTAAAATATGAAGTATTTATGGATATTATTAAGTGTAAATACAATTTCTTCTTTGTCCCATGGAATATTATAGGTAATTATAACATATACAAATATGCACATGAAAAGCTAGGGGGCATTAGTCGTAATCATAAGAACATGGAAAGGTTAAACAAATATATTAAAAAATTGAATTTTAAAGATATAATCTCTAAAATTTGTGATTGTAGTTGAACAAATATCATATAGGCAAATGATTAAATTAATGAAGTATTGGATAGGTGTTGCGTTAATCCTGAGCGGAATAACACCTTTCTTGATGCTTGGATAATTATGGTTCCTCCTATAGGGCCAATCCATGTTATATTACTCCTTATGAATGAAATGGACTAAAAGATATTTTTGACAACAATTATACAAAATATTAGGAATGCATGGATATAATCACTAAAAACTGGATAAACAACTCCAATATTATAGATAATTCTATACATAAATTCGGAAGGAAAATTATACAATGTCCTTATCACACTGGGCTAAGAAAAGAAATCAACCAAGAAAGAGGCAAATTAAAGATGATAAAAAGTAATTTGAAAATATTATAAACTCAACCAGACTAGTGGTTTGGGATGATTATAACAAAATAGTTAAAAGTATGTAAGATATATGGAATGTTGAAGAAAAATATTGGGTCCAAAATTCAAGAATCACTTGGCGTATTCAGTGAGGTATTAATACTTTACATTTTCATGTTATCACAAAACAAAAAGGTACATGAATAAATCCTTAGACTGAAAAATGTTAACAATGCATAGTTAGATAAACAACCAAGAATTGCTGAAGAAATACAAACAAACTTAAATAACATCTTTACGAACTAAGGAACCAAGGAACTATGATCCAGTAATGGTATTATGTCTTCTTGTGTTACTGAGAGTGTGAATAGTGAACTCATTAAGATATTGAGTCTTTGGGAAATTAAAGATGCCCTTTAGAGCTTAGGCTCAAATAAGGCACCAGGTTCAGATGGTTTTCCTGCTTACTTATACAAAAAATATTGAGATATTATCAAATATGATATTATGATAGTGGTGTCTTGTTTATTGTGTAATAAAGGTATCTTATATCCTATTAATAAGACATACATTACTCTCATTCCAAAAGTGCATAATCCAGCCAAGATTGGACAATACATGTTGATTAGTTTCTTTAATGTGATTTATAAATTGATTGCCAAAATTTTAGTTGCTAAACTACAAAGGTATATGCATCTTATAATTAATGGAAGCCAATCTGCTTTCATTCCAGGAAAACCAAAAGTGGATAATATCTTATATCCCATGAAATGTGTTATTATCATATATATATATATATATATACACGCACACATATATATAATTTTATTTTATTTTATTGGGTACGTGGGTGATCTGGGCCAGCTTGCGCGCACCACGACTAATACCACAGGGATATACACGTCTCCCCAAGTATATTCTTATGTAAATCAGAATTAGGTTACCCATGTTCAGGGAGGGGATTCAAACCATGGACCTCCCCTTCAAGACCCAATATATTATATACATGGAGAGACGGTTTACGAGATGAAAAATGTGAAAGTCCTAGAGGGGGGGGGGGTGAATAGGATTACTAATAAGATTAATGCCTAATTAAAAATCTTTCGGACAATTATAAGTTTAAGAAAGAAACTTCTAAGTCAACTAATATATCAAACTCCTAAGGGATCATACAATGGATAAGCTAAGAGGTTCGATATATAAGTGATACAAGTAAAAAGAGTTTCTAATCTCTTACTACTCTAGATGACAATATGTTAGATAAACTAGATAATCAATATCACAATATTCATACTAGCATATTATCAAACATATAAAGTGCGGAAATTAAATAGAGTAGGGATAGAAAGATACACACGATTTATAGTGGTTCGGTTTCCCTACATCCACTACCTAAGGAAGCCTCCTTAGGATTTCAAGCTTTTCACTAAGCTCCCGTGTCTCTCTTAACCGGGTCGAGAACACAATAACCCTTACAACCTCTTCGATAACACGAAGGACAACCTCTTCGAAACAACGAAGGAAACTCTTGTGTAATCACAACACAAGGACACCGAGTATACTCCCGATACTCAAATTCTCTCTTAATCTATCTATTACAAGAACTAGACTTAAGAGGATAAATACAAAGAGTTTAAAGGGTGAAACTACTTTGCTAACAATCTCCTAATGAGTAGATATAACACTTAAGCATGAAAGACTCCTCTTGAGTAGATAGAACTTTGTGGCTTATTGGATTAACTCCTTAATTGAGTAGATATGACAATGTATAGCTCTTGACACCTTCTTGGATGATAACAATTAAGCCCCTAAGTGTATATGGGTTGAAGGTGTAGTTGTAGCCTTGAAAGACCTTCAATATATAGCTGCAAAATGCTCCCAACGGTCATAAGAATTGTCTCCAACGGATATATTAATATCCCCAACGGATATATGCATTTTTGTCTTCATTTTGCTGCAGAAAACCCTAATCTGCGGTGCACCGCGGGTCTCGTGCGGTGTACCGCACATTTACTTGCTCTCTGACGAGCTAGCCCCCTGGTCCGTGGTGTAGTCCGTGGGTTTCGGGCGGTATACCGCTCAATCCGCCGGTATACCTCTCCGGCTACCGCACCAAAGGTCTAAAACACCTTCTAGTGAGTATATCTTTTACTATGATGCTCGGATTAGAAAACCTTCTTCACGAGAGTTGTAGAGAACATCATTCTAATAAACTTTGTAGTTGATCACTAAAGCTAATTCTCAATGTACACAAAGATATGAATAAAAGTATTTGTAAGAGAATTAGTTTCTTAAGATATAACAATAAAGCTTTGATCTAAATGATAAAAAAGTGCTTTTTGATGAATTAGAGTGCAAGATAGAATATGTAAAACAAGAGTAATTAGCACACTAACCACAAGAGGATTTGTCACATTAAAACAACCTATTAAGGGAGGCTATATGCCAACAAAATGTTTTAATCCCATAACCCATTTCGCCTCGCGTAGATTTTGAAAGTACATCCCTACAGACCATCCCAACTCTAATTTCGTACCTTGAGACTCTTTTTGTTTTAGAGTGAAGTAGGAGGATATTGACATAACACGTGCTTTATTAACTTCCCTCTTTTTGAAGTCCTTAATTGTTTTGGATAACCCTTCTGCTACGTCTTCTGTTAGACATATAAATTGAATAAAATGTTAACATATTCGGGAGAAAAACTCCCAAAGTATACAGTCGCGCAAGTTAGTAAAGGCTTAGGCATGAAGTCCAAGAGATAAGAATATGAAAGATTGAAGTCTAAAAAATCTTGTAACTATATGTTGAGCAAAGTTAGTATATACCAATTATCTCATATGAATGAAGTGGACATTTATTTATAAAGTTAGTATATTCGTTGGTGCCCCATGTTAGTAGGAGAGTCAATTAAAAGTGGACACCACTTCGTTGAGGACTTATAAAAATTGCGTCTGCTGAATCGAAGGTCGAGACAATTTGATTATGTTTATATGCAATTATGAAGGATCAAGTGTGTGCCTACCTTCCTAAATTGCAGCCTAGGCTATTGAGGTCATGAAATCCTTAGATGTGTATGTGCATAAGTAGAACGTAGTAAATGTTCATGTATGTTATGTTGGTAAAAGTCGAACTAATGACCAATAAATGATCATCAGATGAATATTATTTATTATACTAAATCAAAATTACAACAACATTATTAGTAAAGGAATACAAATTACAACCACCTTACAACGAATCAAAAAATTGAGCAATAATATGACTTCTACAATCACTTCTTTAAAAGGATTTTTAGAGTATAACCAGTATCCTAAAAAAAATTACTATTACTACTTTAGTCTATCTCAAAAGCGATTTTAGAGAGGGGGAGAGTCAGAGCTTTTTTTGCTAGTTTGTTGTGATCTTCTGGTGTAGAATGAGGTTGTTAAACTCTTTATTTTTTAGAAGTACAAAAGGAGACAATGACTTGATTGCTTGAACGTTTTCTGATTCAAGTGGAAGAGTAACAACTACATTATGTAATCAAGCTAAGGAGAGTATTAATGAGCCTTATATGTCACGTGGGAGATTTAGATACCGTTGTCTGGTGCATTCAAAGTTGGACGTTTCTCTTATATTAACTTTTTCAAACATGGTTAATAAACACTGTTCTAAAAATTGCCCTAGGCGGCGCCTAGGCGGATCCAGACAGCCACCTAGGCGGTCTAGAGGCTAATAATAATAATAATAAATCCATTTTTTAATACAAAAATTTGAAAAATTCTATTTTTTGACATAAACAATTATATAAACCTATTTTAAAAATTATATAAATTCAAAAAATTATTCAAATATAATTGATTATTATTAAAAAATGCCTAACAAGAAAACGCCTAAGCTCTGCCTAGGCGCTCGCCTGACCTCCTTGGCGCTCGAAGGTGGTCGATCGTCCGCCTAACGCCTAGCGCTTTTTAAAACACTGTTAATAAATGCTTATAAATACCTTCTTCCAAAAGTTGTTTTATTTTTTATTCTCTAAAACTCCCTAATAGATTGACTTAAAGATTGAGGGTTAATTTTTAAGTATATGTTACTCGATGGAGTCAATAGAAGCTAAAATCTAAAGGAAATAAATTATATTTCAAAAATAAATTTTAATTTTCTCTAACAAGGGCTTAAGTATTTTTTGTTTACTCATATTTTTCTAAATAAATTTTTGTTGAACAACATATTTAAAATGCATCTTAATTTCAGTGGAAACTATAATTTTATTGTCGTTATAATTTTTGTTTCCACTAATAAAAAAGTTAAAAGTAGATTAAATCATTTCTCAAATGAAGATAATAATAATTTGTTTGACATAATTTTAACATACATTAGTTTTTTTTTTTTTCAAAAGCTTAACATGGAAAATTTATAAAGCATTGGCTAGAGACTAGAGTAGTAGATCATTCTGAATTTATTATGTTAAAAGGGGAAATAAGCTTATTTTAAAAAGAGAATACCCACATGTCCTATTATTAGGCTTATAAGATATATTGCTTGCATCACAAATGACTCGATGCTTGCATAAGCAGCCACCTAGGTAGAGATGGTTCCTTAACTCTGTGATGCAAGACAACCACTATATACTACCCATCATGTTAGAGAAAAGCTATAAAGGCTATTTAGGAAGAGGAAAAATAAAGGAATGCTCAAATGCCCCCTCAACATAAAGCTTAAGTGGCCATTGGGCTCCACGTCCTTCCCTTCCTTTCCCTCCCTTCCCACCCTTTGAACATAATCCTTGCACGTCAGAATCTCCCAAATACAAGCATCTAAACATAACCCATCAAGTGTGAAGCATTTGTTGTTGTTGTTTTTTTGGACTGTATTTTGTTATTTGAGTTGTTGATAGTGGTAATAGATAAAGGTTGGAAGATTTTTCGATTCGGTGATTACCATCTATCGAATTGAAAGTTTCTTTTTACTTGTATTACAAATTTCCTTTATCAGCCATCGAACTGAAACCTTTCTTTTTTACTTATATTACAAATTTCCTATATCATCAGTCAATTTAGTATGTAATGCTTTTAAATTAATATTTAAATATTATATTTGATTAAACAAAAGTTTTTTTTCCTGATAAAAGAGATTAATATTACATGTAATCAAACAATAATTTTTTATATTACATAATTAGACCAAAATAGCTACATACATATATATTATTATATGCTGTTGTTATAAAATATTTACTGATAGTAATTATTCTTAGATAAAGTCATAACTTGCAAAATGGTTTACGTAGTTTATGTTAAAGCAACTGATACATACAATTGCGCATATGTTTAAACGTCGCAGTAGTTTAAGCTAATAGTTACGCAACTATTTACGTTTTCATATCATATTACAACCGATTAGAACATTAAAGATTTTTAATACGATATTCTGTTTTTCTATATTTGAATTATTGCCGTTAATTTTACAATACGTTATCAACACAAGTCTTTACCCATTAGAATTTATCAACTAAAGGAAAGAAAAATCATATTAGTGATGAAGTTTTGAAAAGAAGGAATAATATGATGATAATACGCAAACTGATAAAGAAAATTGAAAAAGAAACAAGCAAATTAAGATAACATAAACCTATCTCACAAATAAAGAATGTTACTTTCTAAGTATGGATGCCGATAAATGAGAAGCTCAGACAAATGATAGGACGACTTACATGAAGTTGGATACACTTTGTGAATTTTGGTGAGAATTTTGAATCAAATAAATATCTTTATTTTGAATGTGCTTTTATTAGATATATTTGGGATGTGATCAAAAAGTGGTTGAGGATAATTATGGATATGAGTACATTGTTGAGTGTTTGAAAATGGTTCAAGAAGTTAAACACCGGTGAAAATTGGAGGAGAAAAGCTTAGAGGATAGTTTTTTGAATCACTATTATTGTATTTGAAGAGAAAAAAATAATCTTGTCACGAGAGACGATCATTCAACAAGAGAAACAGTTGTCAAACAAATTAAAAGGTGTACTTTTTGTATATTTTAATTTTTCTTTATTTTTTTTCTTGGATAATAGTGAAAGTCTATTTTATAAATTTTTGAAGTTGATATTAGTACATAAATAATTACTACTTTAAACATTCAGATTTAAGTAAGTGATATTTTATAGTACGTGGTAGTTTTTTGTTTCATTTAGTTATAAATTTTTACCAAAAGAAAAAAATTACCGTAACAATATTAAAACATAGACTGTATATATCGATTTATTACCGCTATCTTTTCCGAATTCAACAAAAGTGAAACATTGATAGCAGGGCCGATCCTAGAGGGAGGCCAAGGAGGCCATCTCCTTGGGCCCCCCCTCAATTCTTATTATTTTTAGGGCCCCAAATATTCCCTCCTCAATTCTTATTATTTTTAGGACTCCAAATATTCTATTTGCATATATAGTATAATTTTTTTTTATTTAAAAAAACCTAATTTTAGTCCAACTTAAAACAAAAGAGCTAGTCTGTCATTTAAAAAAATAAATTGTTTTGATTAAGTTAAGTTAAAAAGATTATTTATAATACGCCTAAGATTTTTTACGAGTCCATAATTTAAAGTTTGCTTTGGGCCTCCAAAATATCAAGACCGACCTTAATTGATAGTAAAAACGATAATTGCTTTAGTGGTTAGACTATTTCGCAGTGTGTTGGTGCATTTATCTTTTTTTTCCCCGCAATATACATGTAATTGGCTCGCCTACCTGCCATAAGTTTGAGAGGGAGAACTTTTTTCACGGGTTTTTAACCAAACGTGTGCTTATATTATATAACACACATATATGTTTGATTTAAAAAATTAACAATTTGTAACCAATCAATTCACGTCATGTCATTAGGTGATATTTGAGTGATATGAATTTAGGTGGTATATATCCTTACTCTTAAAAAAATTCTAAATTCACAAAAGTGACATAGACATAAATTAATTGTATCTCAGAATTGGCGAAGAGATAACTATATTCTACTTTTCGTTACCTTGTCTAGATTTAATTTAATTTAATTTTGTTACAACATTCCTTTGGTACTCCATAATAAGAACAAAAAAATTGCATAGTGTTACACGTATATAAAGCTGGCAACATTTAGATATTAAGTTAATGGATCTACTTTGGCAAACTAATTTCATCAAGATCATCCAATGATAGGAAAACTTCATCTAAGCATGAAAGCTCTATGCCACCATCGTCGCCATTGTCACCATTGTGCTCGTAAACTCGACATACTACCCATTTACTATAATCCTGAAACATTTGAATTAAGAAAACAGAAATTAGAAGATAAAAGATATGCTATCTAAATTCACATACGGTAACAAATTTCAAAATTGTGATTTGCTTTTAAATAGATATGGGATGTTTGTTTGTATTTAAAGTTTTAATCCGATTCAGTAAGACATGAGCTAGATTGATAAGATATTTGATGCCTCTTAACGTTATATCTTCTTAATTGATATCTCGATAAAGTTTGTTAAAATAATTTCTTTAACAAAATAAATCATATTGATCAACTATTTATTTAATTACAAAATAAACATGGCATACTATATTGTAATCTTAATATAGAGATAGAGGCGCATGTACGTAAAAAGTACTTATAAACATGAAATAGTCTCAGACTAGTGCACCCATTTCTCAAAGACAAGACAAGACTAACCTTGAAGAAGTGATGTCGTGCAAATATTTTGGATTCGTTAGGGTCACTTATAAAGGTCAAAGAATCAATTTTAAAAGGGGGTTTTGATGAATTTCAAGATACGTTCTGCTAAAAATATTTGGCAAATTATATAACTTTTTGAAATGTGTTGAACCACCCAAATATAATTTTGCATTTCAAATTCCTTCATTTTGTTTTGGACCATTTTCAAATTTTAATTTTACATGCATATTCTTTTCCATTCCAGCATATTAAAGACTTTAGACTTACAAATAAATAAATGCTTTACATCTCTTTTCTAAAACATAAAGCATTTATATATTTGTAAGTCTAAAGTCTTTATGTGGCTGAAAAAATATGCATGTTAATTTCAGAGATTATCTTTTTACTCTGTGATTATTATACTATCTCTAATATAATATTTAATATCTTAAATATCTATTTTTTATATAAATTTTAACATTTTAATAGGATCAAGTGGGCATAAGAAAAGAATAGGGACTTACTATTTTGGACGTTCTTCTTCTTGATGATCTACTAGTTGAAGCAGAATCTGAGAGTTTAAATTCTTGCATGATCCAATTTGTTTTGACACCATTTGGTGACTCACCTATATAAAAGACATAAAATTTCTTGATACCAACTTTTTGGTTAGCAGTTGAGAATATTGGTTCCTCAACACCTAATGGTTGCCAATATCCATTGCTTGTGATTCGGCTTTGTGTTCTTCTGCTATAGAAATACCATGTGTTACCTTCACTCATTGCTTTACCTACATGCATATATATTTTACAAGGGAACAATAATTAAGCTTCATAAAGTATATAAGATGGTAATCTATTTATAATATTTATGAGAGTTAGTTACGTACCATGTAAATCCCATGGATCATAGGGATAGAGATCAAGATCTGGGATTAGATCAGGATGGCAAGGTAAGAGTGAAGCTTTACGTTGAAGGAAATGGACGACAAGTTCTTCATCTGTGGGATAAAATCGAAACCCTGGTGGAAGGTTTACATTGTTCATGTCTCTCTCTCTCTATATATATATATTCAGATAGGTGTCTAGGTAGAATAATGGTTGCAAATTGAAGTTATGGTTGTGATATTTATAATGAAGCAAGGAGAGAGAGAGAAAAATAGTTGCTTTGACGTGAGATAGAAGGTGTGTCTTGATCACCAGCAGTCCATTTGCATGTTCAAGAAATGGATTTTGTTTTTGTTTTTGTTTTTGTTCACGAGATTTCGTGAAATTCAAAGTACTTGCTAGGTGTACTGTTGGTTGTTGCTTTCCGAGGCGGCGGGTGAAAATACTTGAGATGCTTTTTATCCTTTGTCGATAAGTTGGATATTTCCAAGTAATAATAAATAGTAGATGGATTGAGGAACGTCCTCAAGCTCAAGTGATTACTACTTCCTTCTTCCATCAAGGTTTGTCATATCTTTTTTTTTCACACAGATTAAAAAAAGTAATTAATTCCTTCTACTTTTACTAAAGTACCCTCAACCAATTAACTAAATTAATTTAATGATGATAAACTTATGAACATTAACTAAGGATAGAATTGGTAGAAAATGTATAAAAATTCATTGGTATTTTAAATGGACAACCTTTTATGGACATCTAATTTTAGAAATTGTGACAAACATTGATGGACGGAGGAAGTAAATGGAATAAAACCAAAAGAAGAAATAACAGAAACATCATCAAAAATCTTATGAAAAAATTGGAAAATAATAACAACAATACTTATTCAAATATAGATGAAAATAATTTCATCACTGCTCAGATTGAAGAATATTGGAATAAAGAAGAAACCTATTGGAGAGAAAAATCTAGAATTTAATGGGTAAACTTAGGTGATAAAAATACCACCTTCTTTCACAATGCCACTAAAACCAGAAGAAGGCATAACAAAATCTTAAGACTCTTAAATCATAATAATATTTGGTTAGATAAAGGTGAGGATATTGAAAATCATATTAAACAACATTATAACAATACTTACACCACCAAAGGCCCTAGAAACTATCAATACATCTTACAAAAAATAAAACCTACTGTTACATCTGAGATGAACAATTGTTTTGAGGCCCCTGTTTCTATCCACGAGATTAAAGAAGCAGTATGGGACCTAGGGAAAAACAAATCCCCAGGCCCTGATGGCTTCACGGATTGTTTCTTCAAAAAAAATTGGAACACTATAAAATTCGATTTAATGAAGTGTATATCTGATTTCTTATGGAACAAAGGAAATTTAGCTTCTATTAATAGAACATATATTACACTTATTCCTAAGGTAAAAACTCCTGCCACTTTATCTCAGTTGAGGCCTATTAGCTGCCCTAACTTCTTATACAAGATTATAGCAGCTATTTTGGTCAAAAGACTTAAACCTTTCATGAATAAAATTATCTCACAAGAACAATCTGCCTTTATTAAGGATATAAATATCACTGACAATATCTTGATTGCGCATGAGGCTGTTCACTACTTAAAAAATAAAAGGACCTCAAAAAATTATTCAGCTATCATTAAAGCTGATATATCTAAAGCTTTCGAAAGTATTGAATGGGACTTCCTATTTGATACTATGAAGGCTCTAGGCTTCTCAAAAACTTGGATTAACTGAATGGAGATGTGTGTTAAAACTGTTACCTATTCTATTTTATTCAATGGTAACCCTATCCATCTAAAAAATCCAACTAAAGGGCTTAGACAAGGGGACCCACTGTCCCCTTTTCTGTTTTGTATTGCTACTCAGGCCCTTACCTCTTTAATTAATGATAAAGTCCAAAAAGGCCTTATTCAAGGCATTAAACTTAGTAAGAATTGCCCCACTTTGACCCATATACTTTTCGCAGATGATAGCTTATTCATGCTAAAAGCTGATATAAATGAATTCTATCAATTTAATGATGTTATGAATATGTATAGCTATGCTTCTGGGAAAAATATCAACTTAAATAAAAGTGGAGTCATTTATAGCAAAAACACTCCCTCTAATGTAGCCTCGGAATTAACTGAAATTCTTAAAATGAATCATCTCTCAAATTTAGGTACTTATTTAGGCCTACCCTCTGATTGGGGTAGGTCAAAAACAAAATCTCTTGAATGGCTAATTGAAAGAGTAATTCAAAAATTAAATGATTGGAATATTAGATTTCTTTCTGAGGCAGGGAAAGAAACTCTAATAAAAGCTATTACTCAATCAATACCTGTTTATATTATGTCTGTATTTCACATCCCTGATTCAATTTGCCAAAAAATATCTTCCCTTATTGCCTCTTTCTGGTGGGGATCAAATGGTAATAAAAGAATACATTGGAAAAATTGGAAATACATGGAAATGCCAAATTCTGAAGGTGGTATGAACTTTAAAAACTTTATTCAATTAAATATATCCTTACTTGCCTCATCAGCTTGGAAATTTAGTAATAATAAGAACTCCTTATCCTATAAAGTTATCAAAGGGATTTATTTTCCAAATGATAGCTTTGAAACTGCTTCTCTTGGTTATAATCCCTCATGGGCTTGGAAAAGCCTACTAAAAGGTAGAAACACTTATATACAGGATACAAAAATGGTTATAGGCAATGGAAAAAATACTTTTGTCTGGCAAGATAATTGGATTCCTTTGTCCAAAAAACCTGATAATTGCTCTACTTTACCTATTATCACTGTAAACTCTTTACTTGATGAAAATAATAAATGGAAAGAGCATGATCTTATAAATACTCTCGGAAATGAAAAAGCTAATTTAGCTAAAACTCTAAACATTAGCATCTCTAAAGCTAATGACATACGAGTTTGGAATCACTCAAAAAATGGAAATGTTACAGCACATAAAATGTACAATTATATCACTGATAAAAATATTAAAGAAACATTGAAAAGAGATACTCTCTTACCATCTACCTCCTTTAACTCAAGATCAATTTCTTGGGATATAATTTGGAATTTGAACATACCACCAAAACTAAAAAAAAATTATTTGGAGGGTCCTATCTAACGCAATTCCTACTGAGCATAATAAATTCACTCGTAAATGTGCTTTGAATAATATTTGCAAAGTATGTGGCAATGAAGTGGAAAATCTTGAACATCTCATGTTTTTTGCCCAAGTGCGAGAGCAACTTGGTTTGCAACTCCCTTTGGTCAAATATCCTCACATGATTATAATAAAAACTTAAATCAATGGTTACAAAATCTCATTGATATGAAATTCCCAAATGATGATGGAGAAAGACCAAAGGTTGAGATGGCAATTTGGCTTATGTGGTATATTTGGAAATCTAGAAACAAATATATATTTGAAAATCATCCCATTTGCCCCATTATAAATTCCAAGAATGTGTATAAAGCCTATGACGAATTTATAAAGTATAAAAATACTACTTCTGAGGCAAATCTAAAATTCGATACTGATCTGAGTATGGATACTGGAAATTCAAACACCAAAAACAATACCATCTTTCAAAACAGGAAAGCTAATACTTACCCATATACTTTCATTAATGTTGATGCATCTTACTTACAAGAAAATAATAATGCTTCTTCTGCTTGTGTTTTTAGTGATATTAATGGCCAATTTTTGGGAGGAAGATCATGGACTTACATTGCATACTATCCAGAAGAAGCGGAAATTATTGGAATTAGAAACGCTATTGAAGAAGCTTCAAAACATCCATCTAGAAGATTTATTCTGCGTAATGATTGTCTTAGTATTATGAAGCCTCTAATGAAGGGTACGAAGTTTGAAAATCGTCACTTAGCTCATTTATTTGAAGATATTCAAAGTTTGGCACTCAACATTGATATAAATTTCCAATTCGTGTCACGGAAATTCAACAAAGCGGTGGATCTCATCGCAAAGAAGGGAAGACTCAAGACCCTTCCGGAGAATTGGGTTCAACATCCACCTCCACTCTTTATTAAACTTCTTGAATTGGATTTTGTAATAGAGGGCATAGGCTAAGAACAAGCTTAACTTATTGTATTTGTTATTTTTAATTAATTTAAATAATGTTTAACGTCAAAAAAAAAAAAAGGAACGTCCTCAAGCAACAAAACTGAAGATTTTTTTTTTTGTTTGTTTAAAGCAAATATATAGATAAATAATAACTGAAGAATTTGTAAGAGAGTAAAAATCCAATATATATCATCTGAAATTTAATTTAAATTAAGATAAATTATCAATTTATTTATTTTTTAATTTAATTAACAATTTATTTTCATTCAAATTATACCACATAAATAATATAAATTTTAATGATATATATCATTACTCAATTATAAATAGATATTATTTAGGAATTAATTATCAATTTCAATAGTTGTTTAAGTTTCTACATACTAGCATTTTTAAATTTTTAACAAAAAAAAAATATAACATCTTAAAATATTGTATTTTTTTAGAGAAAAGTCCATCCACGACCCTTTATCTTTGAGACACTGATAATTTTTGTGGTCCTTAATTTACAAAAAAACTAAAATAATCCTTTATTTTTCATTTTCATGATGTTTTGACTATTTTTTTCAATTTTTAATTAGTTAAGTATTAGGCAATGTCATGTGGGTGTCACATCACCATCACACTGATAATTTTGCATAATTTTGCAACGTCATCAAATATGAATTGGATTTTTATGTAAACTCTATTTACCAAATTTATAGAAAGAAAAAACTCAAATTCATCTCTTTCAAACACTCAAACTTATCTCTTACAAACACCACTTAAAAAACCTTAAACTCATCTTCCTTCACCTTACAGATAACCGCCAATCTCATGCATAAATAATCGCCGCCAACCAGGGATCGTTCTCCACTATCACTGGTACCAGGGGTGAGCGCGGTTTGGTTCAGCTTCATTTTTGGTCAAAACCGATGCCGAAACCGAATGGTTCGATTTTTAGGGGTGTCGTTACCGAACCGAACGGTTTTTATCAGTTCGGTTTTGTCAGTTTTCGGTTCGGTATATTTTTTGTTTTTGGTATGTGATTGATTCAATAGTTGGATAAATTTCAAGGGTGTTTACTTGAGACATTTTATTTTCCATGTAATCCATATATGAAGTGTTTGATTTTCATGTTATTGACCCATGTAGGAAAATCGTATTTTTTGAACTGAAATATTATGCAATAATTGTAAACAAATAATTATAGAGGAATATTTATATAATTTAATGCGTATGCTTTAGCTTCAAAATAATTCAATAAACTAAAGATCTTTTAAGATATACCGACTAATTATTTATGCAAAGATATGTTTCACAATATAAATTGGAGATTATTCAAAAAAAAAAAAAAAATAGAGACATATTAGTTTTTGCATTTTTTTGGTTTGGTTTTCGATTCAGTTTAGCATAGAACAACCGTACCGAACAGATCTTTTTCGGTTTTTTAAAAAGCATATACCGAACCGAATGTTTTTGTTGATTTTTCCAGTTCGGTTTTTGGTGTATGTTCGGTTTTTGGGATCTGTTTGGTTTTTCAGTTTTGTTTTGCTCGGCCCTAACTACTACGCCAAGAATAAAATAAAACATCAAAATCAAAACTCATCTTGATTCACCCTTACCCACCCCTACCTAGTCAATATGTTGCACGGATAACCACCACTAACAGGAGATCATTCTCCACCGTCATTGTTATGCCATCAAGAATAGACCATCGAAGATCCAAATTAAGATTAAAAAAACATTTTTTTCCATTGAAACCCTAGAGATACACAACAATCAATTAATTTGGGTTTTCCAATCTTATTCTTGATGGCGTAGAAGCTGTTTTGAATAACCCACTTATCTCCAGGCCAAAGTCTATCTACTAATACTATACAAATTTCTTGATGGCATAGCAACAAGGTTCGAATTTATTAAAAAATTCAAAGCCAATATTGTAGGAGGCATAGAATATGTAATATGCAATTCTTGATACAAATGCGAACTTTGGTAAAGATTTTGCAGAATAGTCAAAAAAATCAAAGTTGATGATATCTGAGGTGAAAAAAGCCACATGATAGGGAGAAGAAATCCTAAATTTCATTTTATCAATCAATGGACAATGGATACGGAAAAAAAGAAAGAAAACCAAGAACAGTGTGTCTTGGGCTATTTTTTATTCTTTGAATACATTTTCATTACTTGAAATATTTAATGAAGATAGTATTCTATTCTGGCGTAACAAGCAATGCTGGTGATGTTTTAAAATATTTTTATAGTCTCAATGGTAAAAAGAACCCGAAAGTATGGTGAAGAAGACATCCAAAGGACTAGTAATGCAAAATCTAAGCCTCAAAAGTGGTCTAAAAAAACTTATCAAACTATTCTCAAAAGTATGGTAGGTACTTCAAAAAGTGTAACTCTTAGGTATATGGATGATATTAGATCCCAAGACGAGGCTAAGAAGTCGAGAAAATAGAATTTAAACGTAAATCAGGGAGGAAAAGGAATATCCGAACACTTTTAGAAAGTGAAAGCAATGTCGTCCAGATTTAGAAAGTGAATTGTTTGAGTTTCCACGCAAGAATGACAAATATTTTGGAGGATCCCCTCAATATTCAGCTAGGATTTGAATTAGGAACGTGTAGGAATCAACGATTTGTGATTTGGAGATGTTATGAAAAGGTCACTAAAGTTGCAGTTGATGTGGGTCAAACCAGACCACTTGGTCACCTAAAAATAGCTCACAACCTCAAATACTTTTGACCTCTATATATATAGCAGGTTTTAGAATTATGGAGGTGTCCTTAGCAATCCTTGATTAGTTCTTAATCATTATTTCTCAGAATTATAAGTCAAGAAACCCGATTGAAGAAGAGAGAAAAGCTTGGAGAAGAATTTGACGCTCTGTTCCAGCACTTCTACACCGTTCCGCTATCGATCTAGGGTAATTTAGTATTAGATTCTTGTTCTAAACATGATGCTTGTACTTTTTATCCTCTTATTTTATTACTTCAATTATGAAGTTAAATTTCATATAGCCTGAGTTTGCATTAATGTATAAACCTTGGATACTATTTGATATTTTTATGTTATCTGTAAATTACTTCAAACTGAATTGGGATATTATATTTATAGCTAAATATGAATTGATTTAATTTATGCTTTCTAAAAATTGATCACTTTTAAATTGACCTAAGTACTTAAATTGTCACCCTGTCGGGGTTTTAGGAACATAACTGGTTCACATACGCTTGGTGTGCGGTAGTGATCTTGATGAGGTTGCCTAGACAAATAATCACATAGGGTTAGCGTCGAACTTTTGCATAAAAATAATCTTACCCAAGTAATTAAGTAATTGTAAGGCAGCCTTTTAAGCTACACTAGTATGAGTTACAATTATAACAGGATCCCAGTTAGTTATAACTACCCAATTCGCCCTTATAACTAGAATATTGATTTAGAAGGATAATGGAATACTAGCAAACTCGAGCTAATCTCTCGTATATTATTCATATCGTGTTTATTCGTGTTTGCAATTTTATTTAATATTTGCATCTTCGTTCTAATTCAAAAACCAAGCAAAAGTGTATATCTTTCATTCGGTTTTAGTTAAACATCTAAATTATCTACACTTTAAACTAACACGGACTTGAAGTTAACGACTTAAGTACATGAGGAGACGATACTCTTATACTTACTTTATAACTTGTCAATGATCCGTATACTTGCAAAAAGTATTCTTACTCTCGAGGTGTCTACATTAGTTTGTCACACCTTGGGAGACGACAGTAACTTTATCAAGTCTAGCCTACCAGATATATATCTAATAATAATTATTCCTCTAACGTTGGTCACTTTGGTGATGTATCACGAGTTCTCTAATATCTAATTTTGATGGTTTTTCGAAGATTACATTTTTAATTCATGTCCTACTCGGTCTTCAACCAATCTAATAAATAAAGATACACTAATTCAATTTAAATAGCACACATGATCTTGGGTGGTTATAACTTATATATTTAAATAAGTAAGACAACTCCAAAATCTACGATAAGTCGTTGAGTACCATAAATAACATTGCCCTAATTGTATATGAAATATCATAATACAAGATTTTAGCCAATTAGATATTTGGTAGCTATTGTGCGTTATTTTATGGAAGTGCGACCCTTAATCCCTAAGTGAAATTTTATTGCATATTAAATCCTCAAAAATATTTAAATTTATTACATTAAATATCCCATAATTAATTGGGCCCTAATTTGTACGGTGTTTTAGGTTCATAATGTAAATCGTCTGAAATTACCATAAATGCTAAGGGTATGATTGGAATGCTCTATAGTACCATTCCTTTCGAATCACATTACAATGAATATAAAGTTTTTCATTACATAGCAACTACCTATGAATGACTAATTACAATTGTATTTGTAATGAACATTTTTTTAACAAACTAAAATAAATTTATTAAACCTAACATATTATACATTTCATATCATATCATATATTTTTTTAAATCATATATGTAAAAATTCATATAATATAAAAAACTCAAAAAAAAATTGTACATTATATTTAGAATATTATTTAAAGTCTTTATATATATACGTGGTATATTTAACCATAATATACCGAGAATTATAACAAAAAAACTTATTATTTTTCACGTACTCATTAATCACGAATTAACATATTTATCAAAATTATAAGATAAATTAATCATTCTAATTGAATTATAACAAAATTACATCTCTATAACAATTAAATTAGTTATCTAATCAATAAGTTACAAATCGAAAACTAAATCATATCAACTGTTCGACTATCATATATATTCTCACAAAAAGTTAAAATCGAAATGTAAAAAATCCAAGATTAATCGAACTATATACAATTGATACTATATATATCCTCAACTTTAGGATTTATCAAATGTAATAGCCTTATATATATATATATATATATATATATATATATATATATATATATATATATATATATATACTCTCCGGGTATATAGGTTGTAAAAGATAATAGTTAGTTAACCTCATTCTAATAAAATTTGATTTGCCGATTAAAAAAACTAATTGAACTATATACAAATCATTTAAAATTACTAAAATAAGTTATTTTTTTATTTTACTATAATTAATAGTATATTATAATAATATAAACATTACCTTGTATCTTAGATATCTTATTTACAATCTCATTCAATTAATAAGTTACTAGCACAAGTTTGAAATCAACCAATCCATTACATCCTCTTTCATATAACATACCAAGCACTGTATAATGATTACAAAGTTCATTACATTCCCAACCTTATTACATTCCTAGACTCATTACATTCCTACCTAAATCCATCACACCATACCAATCACTACATAAGTCTCTTTACTTTTCGTAATTATTTTTGCCACACCCGTATAATTAAATAATGTAACTCATATTCCGATAAAATAGCTATCTAAAATTTAGACATTTATTGAAGTCAACAAATATTCAAATAAAACTTAGATAATAAGAAATGTTTTAAATTAAAGATAATCTTTTATCTCTTAAGAGTTTACGAGAAACTAGTTCGCGTGTATTTTGTTCACACTACAACTTGGTTCTTGTTGAAACTAAATCTAATTAAGATATCAGTCTTAATTACTTCTTATCCAAAATATTTAGAAAAAAACTTGCAACCTGATAAGTTCTCTTATTTTGTAGGCCTTCAATTAGGAACCAATATAGTTAAACTAAAATATTATAGCCTTTATTCAATACGGTCGAGTTTAATTCATATTGCTTTATTTTTTAAATAAGCTTACTATTTAGAGAAAATGGGAGTTAATGTACGGAAATTAATTAACATGTTGAATTTTATTCCTAAGAGTTGGATCTCAATTTCCATGAACAAAGCAAACAAAAAATTCTAAAAAATGAGCATAAACAACATGAATTACCAGTGCCTAGACATCTTCTAGACACATGTACGACAAACGCCTATATTGATGTCCATTCACATGCGTCGTGTGTAGTTCACCCTCATATTTGTCCCATTTTCGTTAGATTGTGTTTGTTAGTGATGCAATAGTGCTCTAGGAAAGTTCAAAGAAAATTTTGGCCTAGATTGTGTGAAAAATGTACGAGTCAATAAGTACTTATGATACACGTTTTTTAATGACAAACCCGAGAGAGGCCTTGTCTTTATCTTTCTTAGCCACAATAGCCCCAAGGGGATGAACTTTTTGAAAATAATACCTTGTCCCTTGGATGTGGTGATTTAATTATGTAATCTAGAAGATTAAGGCGGTGTTTGTATGCACTTAATGAGATCTTAATCTGATTCATTAAGACACTGTATTATTAAGTATGTTTGTTTTTACTGACCATTTCAGATCTGAATAACTCTTAACTGGTTTGTTTCATTAAGATCTTAAACCAAGTCTGATTCATTCAGACACTGCCTCTTAACTGAATAAGTCCTATTCAGATGTTATTCAGCATTCAGTACTTATCACTTGAAAAATCAAACGAAACCTAAATATCCATGTTTCCAACTTTATGGGCAAAAAACATCTTCTAAAATACGCACACCCCCACACGATGTGTTAGAAAATATGAAAAAACAGTTTAAAAAAGCCATTAATGGAATCTTATTTTTTAACACATTAATATATTTATAAAACCCACAGCTTTACCATATTATGAATTAATTAACATAATATTACATTGTATTTAATACACATAATTCTAACACCTTACCCATGTGAAATGCATAAACTGAGACTCCTAAAAAAATTAGAAATATCTAAATATTGATAACATTGAATCTGATACTAATAATTGTGATTCTTATGGGTTGATATAGTCCAAGATACAAATCCCTAACTTTCATAATTTATTATATGTAACGAATAAGTTATAGATTCATAAATCCTTAAGGACTGTTTCATTATCATAAATATTACGTAAAAGTATCATGAATCAGATAGATTTATGTTACAAACTGTAAACGCGGGGTCATTCATACAATATTAAAGGGGCCCAAAAATTTGTGCCTAATATGAGGACCATCGAGGGTTAGATGAATCTAGGGAATCCCACCATAAGGTGGGATGTTTATAATATTGTAAAATTTTACTAACTATTGTCCATAACATGATTCATATAAGGTTGACTTGATGATTTCTCTTGATCATATCTTGAATCCTGAACTTGATCAATGCGTTCAACTTATTTTAAAGAGTTCTGTACTGTTCAAGTAATATGACTTTAAAAAACCCATGGCTTCACTAAAGTTGTAACTGGGTCAAGCTCCTATAATTTTTTAACCAACTATTACCTCAAATCTTGTGCCTTTATTTATGCCCGCAACAACATTTTAGTTAACCAATTAAATTTCAATAAATTGTATAGTCAAAACTACAAAATTTCTTACAAAATATTGACACTATATATATAATAACATGATTAATCACTTGATATATTCCTAACATTAATCGCCAGTTCTTCTAGCTCACATCACAACAAACCTATAACTCCATTGAGTCTTGATGTAATGTCTTTTTCTTGTTTCTAACAACGATTCTTGAACTCACTTAAGTCTTCATCTTTATTTTATTTAGCTCGTTTCTTCATTGAGTCTTGATCTTAACATCTTCAAGCTCATCCCTTTTGAGAACTCCATGATCTCTTTACCATATATTTAAATATTGACATCAAAGATGATATTGATCCTTTAATATCATCGGTCTTAAGCATGCTCATATTCTTGTAATCTTCTTGACAACTCATATGAGTCTCGATTCCTCGCAACTAGCTCATACAAACATGTTAAGCACAAGATCAAATAGCTCACTTATGATTAAATGAACAATAAGTATAATAATTTTTTAATCATCCATAAAAAAACCTAAAACAAGGTTAGTCCAACATCGTTGTGGATTGGTTTCTCTTCGTGGTATATTTTGGGTGATGTTTGTTCTTGATGGGTGGCAGCTTGTGGTTGATTGTTTCTTTGGTTGGGTGAATGGGTATGGGTAGTTCTCTTTGGTATGGTGAATTGTTTTGGAAACTCTTGCATATGGTGTTCCCCTAATTTTTAGGGTATGTTCATCTTTTAATAATTGTTTGTTCAAAGGGTGTCCTTTTCCTAAGGAGCCTATATTAAAGCGTTTGTGGAACATTAAACTTTTTGACTTCTCATTTCAGTTTTTTTTCCTTTGTAATCTAGTTTAGGTGGATTTTTGGACAGGTAAAGGGAAAGAAAAGAAAAAAATAACAGAAAACTATCCAGTCCTAATCCTGTTAAACGCCTCTAAGACTAATGTATCATTGGAACTACCAAGCGAAAAGTCGACTCCATGTCTAGCTTCTCTTGCAAGCTTGTCTGCTTGTCTGTTCAACCTTCGTGGAATGTGTCTGAAGGTGATCGGTCCAAACTCACCGGGCATCTGGTTGATCTTCTAGATGATCGGCTGAATTCTCCAGCTTGCAGCTGACATCTGCCCAATACCTTGAATAACTTCAAGGTTATCTGAGAAAATTGTCTTGTCTTGCCTTGGGAACTCTACACATTTTTCTATTGCTTTCAAAAGAGCGACGGCTTCCCCTTCTAAGATTGTGTTACAAAATGAAGTTTCTTTGTTGGATAATCTACATCCCGACTTTTTATGAATTTGAACAATCCAAATTCCAGTTTTGTCATAAGATTTATGAGAAGATGTATCACATAAGAAGAAAATAGAAGAGTCGACGTAAAAAATATTTGTATCCTGGTTTGGCCTAGTTTGTATAAGTTAATTATTTATGGGTGTGATATTTCTCCACTTTGATCCATGTAATTATTTAATAAGATTGTCTGTTGTATAGATCATTTTGTCACCATCAATCGGGTTGTCTTCGTGGATGGCCTTCATTTTTGTTTTCTAAGTATTCCACATCGTGATAATTAAATAGTCAGATACTTTCCTCTTATCCCGACCCCCTTCTGAGACACTTTCAACTATTTTTAATATCCAAATGCCCATGTCTTCTTCTTGATTTGAGTCAGATTTAATTTGTAGAATTGAACCTGCCCATATAGCTTGACTAATATTACAATTAATAAGAAGATGTTCAACTGTATCACTATTCCCTAGACACCAAATACAGTTCTTAGTATCGACCGATTTGCGTTTATATAGATTCTGTTAGGTTGAGATAGCACTGTTACACGCTTTCCAAATGAAGATACGAATTTTATAAGGAATTTTAGAATTCCAAACCAATTTTTAGAGTTTAGTTCTAAAGTTGTCAGGTGTACACGCAGATTGGGGTTGATGAAAAATATTTTCTTTCGCTAAGATTTTATGTCCTTTTTTCCGTAGAATAAGTGTCATCTTTAGCAAAAGGCAAAATCAATTTATATCCGTATCAAAATTAAAAATCTGATATTTTTTTATGTCATTAATAATAAACTCGTAAAATAGTTGTCTAACATTTCGTCATCCCACTCATGGGTGTAAATATTTCAAAGTTGATGAACAAATTCAAGAATGCAATCATCAGGTTTCTCCAAATTCTAATTATTATTTATCCATTTATCTTTCCAAATTTTTGTATCTTTACCGTTCCGTATTTGGTAAAATACGTGTTTATTTATAGAACCTCTTCCTTCCATAGTATCGCGTAGCTCCAAGTTCTACTTTGACGAAGTTTAATATTTAAAAAAAATATTAGGAATGTAAATACCTTTGAATAGTCTTGCCGCTAGAGTGTTGGGTTCTTGATAATTCTCCAAACTTGTATTGCTAATAGCGCGGTGTTCATTCTTTTGAAATTTCTAAATCCAATTCCCCCTAGAAGTTTCCCGATGGCCATGTCTTCCCAAGCCAACCAACGTGTTCCGTTTCTTTCGCCTGAGTTCCACAAAAAATTAGAAATAGTTGAGATAATTTTATCACAAAAAGAAATGGAAAAACAGAAGATAGACATTGCGTAATTTGGAGTTGCCTGGAGGATGGCTTTTATAAGATCTTCTTTCCTTTCTCCTGACAATAATTTTACTTTCCATCCGTCTGTTTTTTTGAATTTTTTTTAGCTATACACTCGAAGGATTCAATTTTGGATCTCTTATGGCATAAATGAATACCTAGATAGCTTCTTAAGTCATTTGTTTCTCTGATATTTATTTTTGATATAATGTTTTCCCTTATTTCTTGTGGAATTTCTTTGCTGAATTCTGGAAATTAATTCTATGTCCAGATCACAATATTCCATGAGATGATTTTTAAAGGCTTGTATATCCGTGTTATCAATATTTAAGAATCAAAGTGAATCATCTGCAAATAAGAGATGTGAGATACTCGGGCAATTCCTATTAATTTGTATTCCTTGAATGTAGTTATGTTGCACGTAGTAATCTATAAGACTAATAAGGGATCCAGTCATGATGGTAATAAAGAAAGGTGTAACGGGTCCCCTTGTATAATACCTCTTCGCGGGATATTTTTTCTATTCTTTTACCATTAAATTTGATTTGGAAAAGAAACGGTTTATATGCAATTTTTGGTCCAAGTGATCCACCTATTACAAAAACCCAATTTATCAAGGACAAGCATTAAAAATCTCATCTGACCTGATCGTAAGCCTTGTCTATGTCAATTTTTATAGAGGCCATATTCTTGTTATTTTTCCTCCTTCTACTCATAAAAATGATTTATTTTATGCGACAATAATATTATCATGGATAACTCTCCCTTTAATGAAAATGATTAAATGGGTGAAATATAGTATCCATAATATCTTGTAGCTTGTTAGAAAGGATTTTAGCAACAATTTTATACCCAAAATTGACACAAGAGATGGGTCTATAGTCGCCTAGTTTTTCCTGGGCTTCGCCTTTTGGAATTAGAGAAATGAGTGTATCATTATCTTGTCTAGAGAAATATTGTTATTAAATAAATCATGCACCATAAGGAAGACATCTATCTTAACAATATCCCAAAAATCTTTGTAAAACTTACAATTAAGATCGTCGGAGCCCGGGCTTTTGTTGATGATAAGTTTCTAACTGTAATTTCAACTTCTTCCATAGTTGGTTGTCTAGTTAAGATATCATTCATTTAATTAGTTACCTTAGGTTTAGTATTTTGAGCTTCTTTATCCATTTTTTCTGTCGGGGTTGTCTGTTCCTCAAAAAGTTGTTTGTAGAAATTTTGGAAACAATGTTAAACTTCTATAGCATCTTCTTTCCATTCACCATGGTTATCTTTGATTCTATGTATCCTGTTGATACTTCGTCTGGATTGTGAAGAAATGAAAAAAATTAGTATTTTTATCGACATACATTAACCAAATTTGCCTGAACCTGTCGGCTATTCAAATTCAATTAGAGATTTAATAATCTTTTTTTCTTGTACTAAAGCTGGAGTAGATTTTTTATTTGTAATTTCCATGAGTTGTCCCTGTAATATTTTTAATTTAATTTGTGCTTCATGGATTTTTAAAGTCTTCTTGCTCGATATTTTAAGTTCTTGTACTGTATCGTCTCTTTTACAAATGACATATGGTAATGAGGGGCTAATTCCGGCTCACCCCAAGATTTTTGAATAACTTCTTTACATTCAATGATATTGGTCCAAAATGATTCAAAATTGAAAAGGCGAAAACCATGTTTCATGGTATAATCAAGTCGTAACAATAGGGGGAATAATCTGATCCAATAGCTGGTGTAATGAAGACTTGGGCTTTTAAAAATTTGTTACACCAATCTTAAGACGCAAGAACTCTATTTTTTTAACGATTTCATCACCTTCTCTTCTATTGGACCATGTGTTAAAACATCCGTAATAATGTATCTCCATCAAGGTATTATTGATAGTGAATTTTTAAATTCTATTAGGTGGTTCATATTAACTAGATTTGAACTATATTTTTCGTTGATACTTAGTATATCGTTAAAATCTCCCATGATTAGCCAAGACTCTGTTATATTTTGCTCCGGTTAGTGATTTTATTCTAAATTCTTAACCTATCATCAAAATTGTTAGGAGAGTGAATACAAATTAAGTAATAAAAATATAATTGATATGCAAAATAAGGTAGAAAGGGCAACAAAAAGAGACATCAAGGGAAAGGAAAGAGTGCCACAAAACCAAAAAACCTCTCGAGTGAAAAACAGAATTGGTGGGGTCCAAAACAAAAGACTTATCAAAATTAAAATTTCTAATAAAGTTCCCACTTCCCTCAACATTGTCTCATAAACACCGCTACACATGGTTTGAAGCGCACCAAAACGGATCTTAAATACAGACCTTCATGGGGGCCCTAATTCTTTGACAGTTCCAAAAGAGCGTGCTCATTTGGTCCCGACGATCATGTAGGGATGATCGCTTCCCTTTTGGATTGTTGTCGAGTTAACATCTTATTCACCAGTTTTACCATCACCAATCTCCATCTCGTAGTCAAAGTCGTTGTCACCCAAACCATGCTTGTTACCATCAGTAAACTAAAAAATTTCTTCTTCCTCCTCAGGTTCTTCTTGCGAATCAAACTCCTCCTCGAGTGTTTTAGAACCCTCTTCATCCTCGCCTTTCATCGTTGCTCTTCATAACAATAAAACCTTCTTGGCTATCCGTGGCCGTATCACTTGGGGAGCCCAAAACCTGACCAAATTTACCTTCTACAACACGAAGCTTCTTAGATATCCCTAACTTAGGTGTTGTGTTTTCTTTATTTTTGCATTTGTGTTTAATTTGTAAATAGATTGATTGTTATCCTTTGTTATTTCCAACTTTCGGGGTATTTTATTTCTTTATGATAGGTTTCTTTTGAAATTTTTATCATATA
Organism: Nemophila menziesii; assembly: GCA_029959085.1. Taxonomy (NCBI): domain Eukaryota; kingdom Viridiplantae; phylum Streptophyta; class Magnoliopsida; order Boraginales; family Hydrophyllaceae; genus Nemophila; species Nemophila menziesii. Next base: position 41,689,611 of record JARWIR010000007.1, on the reverse strand, counting down.
AAAAGTTTTTAAATTGAAACTAGAACAAAAAATAATTACCTAAAGGAAATTGAGATTAAATCCAAAAAATTACCTTTCAAGTAATTTGGACCTCTATCATGATCTCTCACCCACAACCGAAACATCTCATCACTAAATTACTCCATTGATTAGGGTGTGTGGGTTGAAATTTCGCTAATTTTACTTATACTGGGTTGAAGTTGGATGAATATTGTGGGAGCATCATCATCACACTTCATGCCTATATCATTCATCTTATAACATTCACGTGTAAATGATATCTGTTGGGTAAGAATATAAAGTGCCCATAAAAACATATTATTATCATAATAAAGTTGTCCAAATAATTGGGATCTTAAAATTAATCCTTAACTTTTGTGTTTTATTTCCTTCAATGAGACTGTGATGAAAATTTGTCACTGTTTTAAGGACTAGGTTTAACTTAACGTTTGATATATATTCCTTTCTCAAAATATTTATACACTTTACTTTACTTTTCATACATAATAATAATCACAATTTTTATTACAAAATTATTTTTCATAAAATGTTTTGATATCTTAAATATATATCAAAAATATAAATTTTAAATTTTTTAATAAAAATTAATAATAGGAAAAAAATAAAAAATAAATCTTAAAATACTAAATGAACAAACATTTTGAAACAATAATTTTAATAAGTACACAAACATTTTGAAACAAAGAAAGTATATATATATATATGATTATTGGTTAATGCTCAATAAACCCCTGTAACCTTATCTATTATCTCAAAAAAGACATCGTCTTCTTTAAAAAATAGTAAGTTATAGGAAGTTTTCCAAAACTCAATCTGAGTTTTGGGAAATTTTTCATAACTCAAACGACTGTTTTCATGGGGAAAAAAAAACAAAATGTATGGTGCCTTTTATGGAAAAAATAATGATTAAAATAAGAAGGAATTAATTTTAACTTGAGGTATTTCTTGGACATTAATCTATATATTTTGACTAAAAAAAAAATCTATATATATTCTATGTTTACTCATAACTAGTAAAATAATGATTAGAATAAGGAGAGAAAATATTAATCTATTTTGGATCGTCTAATTAATAAATCCATAATTACTAGTAATTCTTATTTACTCACTTTGAGCCACAAATATTCTAGGTAATAACTCATAACCTGGTTCATTTGAAGGGACAACGCCCAGTTAATTACACAGGGAGTGTAAGAATTTTTAATTAATTACAACTTCAACTTAATTCCTATTTAAGCACAAAAAATTGGAAGATTACAAAAATACCCATAAACCTATTAATTAATAATTATAATAATATTTTTTTATTTTTTAAAATTTTGTTATTTACATTTTTTTTCGATTTTTTTTAAATTTCTTTTTTCGATTTCTACTTAAGCACAAAATTGGAACAAACAAAATCAAGTTTTGTGTATTTCAGGAATACATAAATTCGAGTTTAATATGTTCCATAAATACACAAATTTGATTTTTATGTGTTCGATGAATACACAAATCTGAGTTTTATGTGTTCAATGAGTACACTAATCTAAGATTTGTGGGTTCCAAGAATACACGAATCTGAGATTTGTGTGTTCCAGGAATACACAGAATTGGAACAAACAAAATCAAATTTTGTGTATTCCAAGAATACATAAATTTGAGTTTTATGTGTTCCATGAATACTCAATTTTGAGTTTTATGTGTTCCATGACTACACAAATCTGAGATTTATGGGTTCTAAGAATACACAATTATGAATTTTGTGTGTTCCACGAATACACAGAATTTGGTACAAACAAAATCAAGTTTTGTGTATTCCAGTAATACATGAATTCGAGTTTTATGTGTTTCATGAATATACAAATTTGAGTTTTGTGTGTTCCATGAATACACATATCTAATATTTGTGCGTTCTAAGAATACACAATTCTGTGATTTGTGTGTTCCAGGAATACACAGAACTAGAATAAACAAAATCAAGTTTTGTGGATCACACAAAACCCTAAAACATAAACACACAAAAATAACAAAAAAATGTTGGACAAAAAGATTATATATCAAGATACTTAAAAACGAATAAAAATTGGGTATATGCGATTAATAGAAAGAAAAAAACAATTTTTTTAAAGAAGAGAATTCTTAAGATCGTTTTTATGACTTTGTGTGTTACAGGAATACATAAATCTATATTTGTGTGTTATAGCAACACATAACCCGGAATTTCGATTTAAAAAAAATCGAGAAAAAAAAATCTATAATACTGCTTGAATTAGAAAAAAAAACCGATTGAATCAATTGCGAAAAAAATATCTCAAATCTAAACAAAATTGATGATGGTTTTTTTGAGAAAATAAAAATGAAAGATTATTTTGCACAAATTGAAAATTTTGAGTCATAAGGATTTTTTCATAACTCAACACTTGGATTTTCTCTTACACGTTATAAATTTTTTTTCCTGTAAATTAACAACTTGAGTTATAGAAATTTTCTTAAAGCTCAACACTTAAGTTTCTCTTATGATTTATGAGCTTAATTTTTTGATTTATGAAAAAAAAAATTATAGTTCAACAAATTTTTATTTATAAAGTATAGTTTTTTTTTGCGTAACTTAATTTTTTTAGTTATGGAAATCTTTTGATAATTCAAATTGTTTTTTTATCTTTTTTATTTTCTGACACATATTATGTTTTTTGATTTAGTTTTTTGTTAATGTTTCCTGTTAATTTGTTACGATTTTATTTGACTTTTAATTGAAAAAGTAAAAGAAAAATCATTAAAACGAAATATTAATCTTTTGTGGGTCAAAATGTGATTGTAACTTTTACGAGTTAATATATATGGTTCTAGGAATTTATTAGTCATTAGTACTTAAATTACCGACATTTAATTTTTTAAACATTTTATTCTTCACTTTTACCCTATGTTGCACGGATTCTTCAAAACTTTGAAGAATCGCGAATCGGGTACGGAAAAGGAAGCGATTCTTCTCGGATTCGCTCAGAATCGCAAATCTTTGGGTCAACGATTTTCCGTCATTGCTTCCCCGCACCCGCACCCGCTCCCCTGCAACCTAGCTTTTACCCCTCCTGCCTTAGTTATATTCTTGTTGCTCTAATAGAACTGGAGGATCTGAGGGTAAGGGTTAGGAGTTGGTGGGAGAAGAAGGTTAAAGAATTATATAATAACATTAATTTGTTCAAAATGTAGGATAAATATATTTATGTAAATATACTTTAGTTTTGCATACCATGTAAACTAATGATGCAATGACTATTTATCTTAGGATTTATCACGATATGTTAGAAGTTATTTATGAGGGGAGGGGGGGAAACAATTACTTGTTCTTTTTATATTTAATATATTAAGTGAACATGATTTCTTATTTGAAATTGAAAAATGAAGATGGAATAATGTATAGAGATTGGAAGAGGGCTTCAAAGTGTAGCACTATATAAAGCTGCAAATGGTGTCCAATCTCTAACATAGAAGAGTAAGAATGCACTGAATTTTGTACCGAAGGATATACCACTTTATCTTCGTTTGTTTATTAGGATTCGAAAGATCTAAATTCTTTTTTACTCGAAAGATCTATATAATACAAAACAAAGAAATTCTCTAAATATAATCAAAAGAGTATATAAATTTCAATAACAGGTATCCTATATTAGGTAAATACTACTTTTGTCTTCTTGGACACCTATAATCTGGATTTTTTTTTTTTTTGAGTACATGAGAGAGCCACTTTGGGCTCGGAGTCGAAACGACTCCAATGAGATTCGATCCCAGGACCTCTTGGTCTCTGCGGAGTAGCCTAACCACTAGGCCAACTATCTATCTCATAATCTGGATTCCAAATCAATGAGATTGGATTAAATATTCATTCCCAAAGAATGACATGCTAAAATCTTCCTAAAAGAACCTAGTAGAGTAAACATTTTGGTGAAAGAAAAAGATTTTTTTTTTTACGTTTCTAATATATCTCATTAAAAACTTTTATCTGAAAAATCATATTAAGACTTTGATGACGGAAAATAATGCAGAGCATATATGTCTCTCTTTCTTGTCAGCATCTTAAGAAATGTCTCTAAATTGTCGCATAGCTATCTCGTGTAAGTAATGTTTATGTGAATAAATGAATCAGATTGACACTTGAGAGAATTTGATGAATATCTATTATACATTTTTTCTGGAGTTCATGTGTAAAGAAAAACTTTGGCAAGATATGCTTAATTTGGTCACTTTTGATATAGACTCCTTCAAATTGAGCGATGTCTTTAGATATATTAAAGGGACCATCAACCTAGGACTTTATTATCCTAAACATTCGTCATTTGAGCTTATGAAATCTGTAGATTCTAACTATGTCAGGTATAGACTAGATATGACTAGTACTAGTAATAGTTGTTAATTCATAGGTTAGACTCTTATCTCTTGGTCTAGTAAAAAACAAAATACGGTAAAAACTTCATAAATTAATACACTTGGGTCCATCAAAATTTATTAATTATAAGAGTTATTAGTTAATCAATAAATTAATAATTATTAATTTTTATATATTAATATTTTATTAATTTATAATGAAATACCCAGAACTTCAAACTTTGAAGAAAGAGTTAAATTATCGCAATACAGTAGATGTAGGTAGTGCAAGCACTCAAGAACTTCAAAATTTGATCAAAGAGTTAAATTATCACAATGCAATGGATGTCGAAGATGTCCTAAACAACCCAGAAGAAAATGTAGTTGCACAGTTGTTGACCGAAGAAGAAATTATTGAGAGCGTTATTGGAAATGATAAAGATAATGAAAATGATGATGAAAGTTCTACCATGGACCCCCCTTCGCGAAACGAAGCAATTAAAGCGGCAATCACATTGAATACTTTCTTGTTGAGCTATGAGAAAACAAAACCGGAAGTTCTTACAATGATAAGAAAAATTAGAGACGACATTCAAGGTGAAATTAGTTTCAACAAAAAACAAAAGACAATTGAGTAATTTTTCAAGAAACCTTCATAAATATTTCATGTAATATGTAGTATATAAGGAATTATTAATTTATACTTAAATTGGGGTTTATAGGAATCATCAAAATGTATTATCTTATAATTTTAGCAAATTATTAATTTAGCACCCTATCTTCGAGTCGGGACCAGCAAAGAATATTATCATAGAGAGTTTATTAAATAATTGAGTATTAATTTATCGAGTTTTTACTGTAGTGTTGCCTTGCCCAAATAGAAAGCGGAGTATGTTGTCGTTGGTAACAATGTAGCACAAATTCTTTGGGGGAAGCAAACCTTAGAGGATTTCAGTTTCAAATATGATTCTATTCATATTAGGTGTGATAATACTAGTGTCATGAACCTAAAAAAAAAACCAATCTAACACTCTAGAACCAAGCACATAAAGATTAAGCACCACTTTATTCGATATCACATCCGAAAAGGTGACATTATGTTAGAATTTGTAGATTATGCCAATCAACTAGCCAGTATCTTTACCAAACCTCTTACAAAAGAACAAATCGAGATTATTAGATGTGAGACCAGTATGATTGTCTTGTAAGTTCCTTGTATTTCAGTTTTATTATCGTTTATATCCACGTCTAACTCTTTTTTATAAAAACAAAGGGGAGAATAAATATACCATCTTTGAAGAGTTGCTCAAAAATGGACAGAAGGCAAATTATGCATTGTGTAAGGGGGAGTCATTTCTAATGAAGACTTTATATGTGTCCTTGATTAAAAAAATGTGATATTTAAATCTTTAGATTTAATTCACAATGTGAGGTGGAGTCGTTCCTAATGAAGACTCTCTATATGTTTCATATAGTATTTTTATTTATGGGTTATTAGCGCTTAATGTGTCATCATAAAAAAGGGAGAGAATATTGGCAAAAATTGTTTTCAAATAAGACTAAATGTGTTTTAGTGACAAATTATCTTATTATCATCTTTGTCTCAACTAGAATCCCTCTAAAAGTCATTTCCAGAACGCAATTCATGAAGAAAGAATTTTTTATTTAAGCACTTTAACTCTTGCAAAAAAAAAATGTATTTGTGGTTTCACACTTTTCATTCATATTTTGTGCAATAACTTATCATATTTTTTTGAATCTTGAAATGTCATGAACTACAAATATTCTTTAAAGTTCATAACTAACATTTCTTGTGTTCGAAATATTTTAGTTATCGCAATGATGCGAAAAATCAAAATCTAAACTTAAGCTAAAGATACAGAACATTTTGGGATCTCGGTTTGGATCGAGACTAGAATACTAATATGAAACAAAACTCGTTTTTATAAAAAAAAAAGTATGTTTGATTCTTAATCGTTGGATCATTAAATGCAGCAACGGAAAAATAGTACAATTGTCAAAAAAAATCTTGAAATCAAACAAAAATGGGATCTCGTTTCAAGTCAACCATATTTCTTATTACTAAACTATTGGGCTCATTAAATGCTATAAATACCCATACCAAAGTATCATTTAATACACCTTTTATAATCCTCTACTACTATCATCTTCTAGCATCAACTCAAGCACTCTCAAGCATTCAGATTTTCAAGTTATTATCATTTATCAAAGGATTGATATACTCCATTGTCACATTCACTCTTTTAGAAGTATTTATTATTTCATGTGAATACTTAAAAAAAATCTTCTATTACTCTTTATATAGATTAGGACTTGAGTTCCATTAGAATAAAAAATAATTGGGGTTTCATCTCTTTAAAGAAGAGAGGAATTCCATTCGAAGTGGTTTCTTGAGTTTAAGTTATACAAGAGAATTTGGCTCGTGGTGTTAGAACTCGGGTTGTGATTTAGATGGGAAAATATCATTAATTTGTTTGTACCTCATCGTTAAGGGATACCAAATCTTAGTGGTAGAGAATCTCAAAAATTCAAAAGGGTAACCCTAGACAGTGGATTAGGCCTTTGGGAGTTCAAACCACTTTAAATCACTGTGTAATCTCTAACCTTACTCTTTACTTTATGTCTTGATATAGAATTGCATAATCTTTCCCGTACCTAAACTATCTTATTGTAATTAGCTCCCTCGTATTTGATAAAGTGTCTCAACAAAATTTCAGACTCTAATTGTCTTCCTAAATATTTTTAATTAGCAGTATTATAGATTAGTGTTCTATATACCCCCTTCCCACTCCGCCTCTTTTAGGATTTACATTATTTTGCAACGTTGTTTGACCAATGAAACCTTCCACTTGCAAACCTCTCACTGTTCTTATTCCCTAGCTTAAGCCATCTTGTCCTAGACGTTGAGGCCCAATAACCCTCTTCCTTACTCTACTACTGTTCAATATCCATAAGAGTACACACAATGAGTTTCCTATTGTGTAGAGTTATACCTATAGCACATCTTAAAACACTTTTAGTGGTAACGTTAAGTTTAGAATTAATCATGTGTATACCTCTTCCCACTAAGTTTTTTAATCTGTTCTAGTTGTTGAGAATTCGTTTGTGACAACTTTCTTCAGCTAGCCAGATTTTATCAAATATATATATATTTTTCTAAACTTCTTCTTGGTTATCCCTAAATTCAGTACAATGGGGCAATGATCACTACTAACTGGAAGGGGTACAACACTCCATCTATCAGGGTACCAATGGTTATTAACAAGAACTCTATCAAGCACCTATTTAATTAAATCATGGTCATGTCTTTTATTAGACTAGGTGAAATTACACCTCTTAGTAGGGATCTGAATTAGTCCAAGATTATCAATTAAGTTATTAAACAAACTCATGGTCTTTTTGTTACCAGGGCCTCCCCTTAGTTTCTCCTTATTAAACCTAAGCAAGTTAAAATCACCCAAAATGCACCAAGGGGTATCTATGGGTTCTTAATCAGCCAAATCACTAAGAAACTTAAGTGTTTATGTTTATTAGGAGGCCTATAAATAAAATAAATTTCAACTCCACCCAGCTGAATTAGAAGAACAGTGGATGATATTTTTATTACATCTAATTAGATAAAATGCAAGGCTATCTTTCAAAAAAATAGCCAAACCCCTAGAAAGACCTTCAAGGTCAACATAAGCAACATACTCATACTTAACTTATCGCCCAGTTTATTAATACTATTATATTTATTCTTAGTCTCAGACAAGAATATTACCTCAGTACAAAGAGCATTAGCATAATCAATTAGGCTTATCTCTGTCAGGGGTGTACCACTCCCCTGTCAATTCCAGCTTTGTATCATGATCTGGCGTGGGGTTGTTGTGGGACAACCCTGCAAACCTCTTCTTCATTACTCAGCTCGAGTTTCTCATTCATTTTAGTGTCAAATTTTTCAAATTCATCTTCCTCTGTGCGTCGATGATGATTCTTTCTACCATCTCACTGTCTCCACCTCTGACCGTATTCTCGACATTGACATAGTCTTCATCAACGTCGAGAGGGGTTGCGTAAACTTGATCTTCGTTATCCTCTTCATCCTCTATCGGTAGACCTAAGTCAACTCTGGCTTGGCGGTTTCTGATTTTTTTCTCCAAAGACCCAAATAAGACCTCATCGTTCGAGTTGTTAATAATTTATCTGATATTATAACATTTGGAGATTTAATCAACAAAACCTTCTCCGTATATAATTTGATCATGATTCGATTCCATTTTTTTTAGTAGTATAACTGATAGAGTTCTTAAATCTCAATCTCTAAATAATAAGAAAATGTTTTGGTACCTGATGCTTTAAAAGGAGTATTATATTTTTTTTAGTTATATTATCTACTTTATTTCATCATAGTATATATATGATGTTAAACTTGTAGAAGTGCCAACTTGCTCATACTGCTCAACTCTAGAAATTTGGAATAAAAAAGGTTGACCACGCTATATGCGTTGCAATAGATTCATTTCAAAAGAAATTGATAGGAGCAGGAGCATTTACAACTGATAATGTGACTTAGTCACTTTATGAGTTGAATGCATAATTTTTTAACATTGAGCTCATTATTAATTCGCAAGGATCATGATACATATTAAGTATATATTTCAGTTTTCTGTTATAATAAAAAAATTTCTTTATACATAATATTTCGTCAAAAACAAGATATCTCCGAATATGCAAGCCTAAGTTGTAATAAATTATCGTTGATAAATTATCATATGTGTTTAAATCAAACGTTTGTACAAATAGCGAAATAAGTATTTTATAAATACACAAGCAAGAAGAAATAATTGGGATACCTTGATATTTAAATAATGAGGGTATTCAAAATTTACTAGTTGGACTTGTTTTATATATGTTACAATTATGTAAAACTGTAAATATGTAAGTCATAAAAGATAAATTCGCGACTGATTGTCTAGCAATTCTTTACACATGAGAAACACATATTATGCTAGATCATACATGTCTCCTCGTGAATTTATCAATTGACTTCATATATTGATTCGAGTAATATTCTTCTAAGATATAGCCAAAATATCAAAATTCACTTAAAAATTAAAGTTTAGCATCATCCAACGCTCATATATTTTTATACTCATTGGGTAATTTATGACCAATACCACACTAATATGTGATGTGTCGATCGTATTTATATTCATATTGATGAATTTATATATGTCAATTGATGTCTCTCTATTTGTGATGATTTAATATTAATAGAGACATCATTTTAGGTGTATTTTTTAGGATATAGGTCTATTCTTGTGACTTAGTACACTTTTCTATTTTGTGTCTTGATTTAATTATTTATTATTTTTAGAGCATATTGGGTTTAATTGCTTGTTAATTATAAAACTTTAAAGATATATGGTAATTAGTAAACCCCCAACCCAATCAACCTTGTAAAAGGTATGAGTTTGACGCAATACAACTTCAGGATGTCCATGAGTAGCTAAAGGACCGAGAGGAAACGCTCGAGAAATGAAAGAAAACATTACATGCGAGAAACTAGCACAAGACATCAGGATGGTAATTCTACACACAGGAGATACAGCTTACAAATTATGATGTAAGTACATTAATTTTTTCGCAAAAGGTTTTATTGTTTATACCTAATGTCATCGGAAACGCATTGATGCGTCAGGTATTGATTAACAAGGTATTGATTAACAAGTTCAGTTGATCTGTTATACACAGATACTTTAAACTTGTTGAAAACTGAAAATTGACCTAAAGGCGGCCAAGCCTTATTTCACTTCTAAAGATAGTAATTACAATTTATACTAAATATTTTCGGTAACAACTTGCTTGAGTAGTGAAATGCGAAATATCTCTTACTCAAGTTGGATTGGTGGAGGCCACATTTCCATTTTCATTGTTATAACAAGTTGCAAGAAAGAAACTCTTATCTTTATCTCATTATTTGAGCATAGCTTGTTCACTTTTCGCCTAACAAAACTTATGGGATTCAGTAATGAGAAAGCAATGTTAATTTGTTAAAAGTCCATTAATAGAATACCAAGCTTGTGCCTAATCAAGATAAAGAGAATCAAAAGAGCAAAAGTATGAAATGACATAAGGCATGTGGTTTGCAATCACTTGGAAAATGTTATCAATGTTTCTAGTCAAGTCAACGTATCTTAAGTAACAATGTTAAGGTGGTATGTCTTTATCGTTTCCAATTTGTCATTATAACGAAGGATCATATGGCTAGTAAAGTTTGTTCCTATAATTTTATTGATATTTTAAGTTTAATCCTAAAATTTTATCGATATTTAAAAATATTTGTAACCATTTGAACAAATAACAGTTTTTACTAGGGTTATAAACGAATCGAGTCGAGTATTAGATGTACATGCTTATTTGTTAAATTTCTCGAGCCGAGCCGAATTCAAATTTAAACAAGTCGGGTTAGGTCGAGCTAAAATTTAAACAAGCCGAGTCCAAGCTTCCAATGATCCAAACCAGAGATATTAGAACTTGTTTGTTTAAATTAAAGAACAATTTTTTTTAGAGCCGAGCACTTGTTGCTCATGAACAATTTATTTTTTATTGTTAAAATTGGACTTTCATGAACGGTTGGTATTTGATGGAGTGTGTGGTATATATAAAGGAAACATAACATTAATGAAAAAATAAATGTCCAGAAAAATAAAAAATATCTAATTTGATATTGAAGGTATAATAATATTATTTATAAGTAGTTAATATATTAATTTTAAACGAGCTCACGAGCCGAGGTCGAGCAGACTTGTTTACTTATCGAGGTTAAAACAGAGCTTGAGCTTGAACTTGATTATATTCGATCTGATCTTGAACGAGCTTTTAGCCGAGTCGAGCTCGAGATGCTCGCGAGTAGATTGGTTCATTTACAGCCCTACCTTTTACATATCATTTCAAATATAAATTGTGAATTTTTTTTACCCTATCAAGTTAGTGAAAAAATATGTCAAGAAACAAAAGTTTTAACGGTCCTCATGCCACAAATGTTAATTCTTTTACTCAAGAAAATTTTCATCCTCTTTGTAGTCTTGTATTCCCCGTGCATTTGTTGTTGTTGTTGTTTTCTACATAAAAATCAAGTTTCACATGTAAAATTTTGAGGAACAACATATTTCCTGTTTTCAATGCTTTCTTAGCTTGTTCTCGATATGTCTGAACTGGTAATGTCATGGCCTATTAGGAGCGCCTTAGGTTTGAGTTATGTCTAGGGATGACAATGATTACGTTTAAAAACCAAAACCGATGAAATCCGAACCTATTAAAAACCGATTATGCAACCATGGACAAAACCGTTAGGTTATGGTTTTACCTAAAAATAAAACTGAATAACCGAAAACCCATTTATTATCATATATTTATGTATATTTTGTAACAATATTGATAAAAAAGTATTTTCATACTTCAAAACGAAAATCTAAATATTAGATTTAACAAAAAAAAGTAAAAAAAAAACGTTATTTAATTAAAGATCAACATAATATTTTATATATTAAAGATTTTTCTTGTATTTGTGATCTTGTTTCAATATTTTCAATATATTTATAGAGTTATAGTTTGGTTATATATACAATCCAAAAAACCGTTTAAAAAACCGAATCCGAATTATTTGGATATGGTTTTGAAAACTAAGTCTGATGGTTAAATCCGTTAGGGTTTGGTTTTTGATAAATTATATGGATATGGACATGGTTTTAGATTTTTTTGCAACAATCCGATCTGTTGCCATCGCGGGTTATGTCTATTGAGAGTTAGACAGAGAACCCCTAACCTCATGGTGCGTGGGGTAGCTCTACATGTGCTCAAATATCAGAAGCTTTGTTAGAAATGTCCTCAAACGATACAAGTGGTGTTTCTTTCTATTAAAAAATAATGTAGATTAGTCAATTTTTTTCTTTCTTAGTTGATCAAGAAAATCAAGGAATATATTTTGTGATATTACTTCAATCTGAATAGGCTAAAAATAAGTTTTCATTAATCAATTATAGGCCATAATCATTACCTTTCTTTTATTTATATATATTTACTAGGTAAAACCTGTGTCTGAATAGATTGAAGAATTTTTTTGTTATGTTGATAGGAATTGAACCCTGGTTTCCTGGGTGAAAGTCAAGGCCAAGTTCAAAGTTAAGGTTAAGGTTAAGGTCAATGTTAAGGTTAATTTTAAGGTTAAGGTTAAAGGTAATGTATAAGATTTAACGTATTAAGGTTTATGGTTATGTTTCAATAAGATATAAGGTTTAAGGTCCAATATTAGTGCAATGAATCTTCATTTGGTTAAGGTTAAGTTTAAGATGAAAGTTAAGGTTAAGGTTTAATGTTCAAGGTTTAAGGTAAAGTCAAGGTTACAGTTATGGTTAAAGTTAAGGTTAAGGTTAAGGCTAAGGTTAAGGTTTAAGGCTCAAGATTCAAGGTTTAGTTTTCACTTTAAGGTTAAGGTTGAGGTTTAATATTAAGGTCAAATGAGAGTCAACATAGAAAAAATATCCTCTCTACTCAATCATACACTAATCATTATTCTATTTTCCTTTTTTTAACTTTTCACCACATTTTACACTTTTTTTCCTCTTTTTGCTTTTATCCGTTTCTGATTCTTTGTTTATCACAAAATTTCTGGGATCTAGCAAAGAATTTTTTCTCTCTCCCACATCACCGACTCATTTCTACACTCCCACACATCATCTCCATCTCTTCCCACTATTCTCCGCCTAGCTTTTTCTTTTTTTACACCTTCATTTTACATTTTTCGTTTACCTTAGTTGGCTCTCACTATGACTAAAATGTTTAACTCTGCAAAATTTAACAAAGAGAACAATGGATCAAGTAAACAATCTAAATCGAAGACGAAGTTTCGAGATATCACAAAGGAAATGTTATCACCGAACTCAAATCTTTTGAATACACCAGAATCATATAAAGATGAGAAAGAAGGAAGTGTTGAAGAGTTGAACAAAGTTGATTTGGAAAATAAAATCGAAGAAGAACAAGCTGTGAACACAGATCTGGTTGTAAACGGAAACAAACTAAAAGGGGTTTCATGGTCAAAATTGTTTGGATGTGCTAAAAATTCAGCCAAACTTGAACATCATGAACCGGTTAATATTCAAGGTAAGAGAGTTATAAAACCACCTGTAGATGTTTTAGAAGAAGGAGCAGAACAATGGGTGAACTGTCTTATAGGGCAGTTTATAGATAATCCACCTCCGTTCTATGCTATTGCCAATTTTGTGAGGTATCAATGGAACAAAATGGGCAAAGTGGAGATCAAATCGAATCAGAAAGGAAGTGTTGTTTTCAAATTTGAGAATCAGCAGTTTTACAACAAAGCCCTCGAACAGCTATGGCATATTAATGGTAAGCCGTTGCTTCTTCGTCCTTGGGTTGCTGGAATGCAATTTGATAAACTTGATATAGCTAAGATTCCTATATGGGTGAAACTGATTAATGTACCAATGAACTTATGGACGCAAAGGGGATTAGGATATGTAGCGAGTGGAGTTGGTATACCAATTCAGATGGATAGTATTACTGAAACTAAGACCAGACTTGGATATGCCAGAGTTTGTGTAGAAATTGATATAAAAGATGAACTACCTGAGAATGTATGGGTGGATATAGGTATTGAAGAACTTCAAGAGGTTAAAGTGGAGTATGAATGGAGACCTATAGTGTGTAAGAAGTGTAGTAAGTTAGGGCATGTGGAAACAAAGTGTAATAATATTCAGAAGGTATGGGTGCCTAAACAGGTGAATTCTACTGCAATGGATAAAGGAAAGACAGTAGTTGATGAATGGCAAGTGGTAAAGAACAATAAGAGCTCTGGAAATAATATTGGATCAACTTCAGTTGCTTTAAGTAACTCCTTTAGCAGGCTTCAAAATGGTGAACAGAGTCAGATTGATAAAGATATTCTCACATTTATCAATCATGAAGGTGGAGAAGAGATCACCAAACCACCAAACATATGATAATAGCTTCTTGGAATGTGAGGGGGTTTAATAGTCTCCTCAGGCAGTTAGATGTTAAAAGCTTTCTAGGTAGTAATAAGGTAGAGGTAATTGGGCTTTTGGAGACAAAAGTCAGATATAGCAATTACCCTGGCATAATAAGTGCTCATTTCTCTCATCTTGAGATGATGCACAATTATAGTAAAGATGATAGTGGAAGAATTTGGGTGTTATGGAACAAGAAATATGCTGACATTAATTTGATTGATCAAACATCTCAAGCTATGTTTTTTCAGATTAAGGTGAAGGAGAATGATGAAGTGTTATATATTGGTATGGTATATGCTAGTAACTCAGATGGTGATAGAAAGATCTTGTGGAATAACATCGTGAACTGGTGCAAGATATATGAGAAGGAAAAGGTGTGTTTCATGGGTGATTTTAATGAGATACTCAGGATTGAGGATAGGTTGAATTGTACTGACTTAGAGAAAGGAGCTCATGAATTTATTGAATGTATAGAAGACTCAGGTTTATATGAGCATAATTATGGAGGTCAATATTATACATGGACTAATAAGAGCACAAGTGATCAAATCAGGGCTAGTAAAATTGACAGGGTGTTTATTAATACTAGATGGATAGATTCCTTAAAGTCTAGTGTAATTATTCACCCTCCATCATCTTCTGATCATTGCGCAATAAAATTAAATACTGGAGGTGAGAAAAGATTTATTCAGAGTCAATTCAGATTTTTCAATATATGGTCCAAACATGAGAAATATATTGGGATAGTGAAGGATGCATGGAGTATAAATGTTGAGGGTAATGGAATGTATAGAATGTGTGTTAAGCAGAAAAATATGAAAGCTGCTCTCAAGAAATTTAATAATATATATTTCAAGAAGAACAGTTTAGAGATTGAACAGATGAAAATTCATCTTGATGAGATTCAGATGAAAATCATGGCTGGAAATACTAACTCTATTATACTTCAGGAGGAAAAGATACTAAATGAAAAACTTCAAGAAGCTATCACTATCCAATATAATATTATGAGACAAAAGGCAAAATGTGTTGCTATTAATGAAATGGATGGCAATTCAGCCTATTTTTATAAAGTTGTCAAAGGAAGAATTGCGAGGAATACTATATCAACTCTCATCACTGATACAGGGGAGGTAATAGATGATCCTAATCTTATAAAGCAAGAATTTATTCAGTTCTATACTCAACTACTTGATACTGAAGATACAAGTGAAGAGATATGCTCTAGTGAAACTATTAAAAAACTATTACATACTCAGGTGTCTGATGATCAGAGTGCTGAACTTATATCTCCTATAACAGATGCTGAAATTAAAGAAGCAGTATTTTCTATAGGAGAAAATAGAAGTCCTGGACCTGATGGTCTCAACTCCACCTTTTATAAGTCATCTTGGAGTGTTATTGGACAAGATTTCACTCATGCTGTTAAGGAATCACTTAATAACTGCAAAATATTATCTCAAATCAATGCTACAAATATAGTACTCATACCAAAAGAAAAAGATGCCTCTAGTGTTAAAAAGTTCAGGCCAATCTCCTGTACTAATATATCTTACAAGACTATTTCTAGAGTAATTTGCAAACGACTTAAAAAAGTAATGAATTCTATTATATCTTTGAACCAGGCTGCTTATGTGAGTAACAGGTATATTGGAGATAATATCTTAGTTGCTCAAGAGATTGTATTGGGTTATGACAGGAAAAATTATGCTCCAAAATGCACAATTAATCTAGATCTTCAGAAGGCATATGACAGTGTCAACTGGAGGTTTTTATTAAATGTGTTGAAAGCCTTTAAGTTTCCAGAGAAGTTTATAAGATGGATAAAAATGTGTGTGTGCACACCATCCTATTCAGTGTGTATAAATGGTGAAAATTGTGGTTTTTTTAAGGGGAAGAGAGGCTTGAGGCAGGGTGATCCTCTTTCACCCTACCTGTTTGCCATGTGCATGGAAGTCTTCACAGGTCTTTTTAATGAGTTGGGAAATAAAAAGAGTTTTAATTATCACCAAAAATGTGAGGAGATGAAACTAAATCATATCATCTTTGCAGATGATTTATTTATATTTTTAAAGGCTGATGTGGATTCTGCTAGAGAAGTGAAGAAAGGTCTTGAGTTGTTCTCCAGAATGTCTGGATTAAATATCAACTATAATAAAAGTGAAATCTATTATGGTGGCACTAACTATGGGGTGAGAATCAAAATATCTGAGGTGCTTAACATTAAAATGGGATGCTTGCCAGTGAGGTATCTTGGTGTACCTTTACTGTCAAAAAAGTTGAGTGTTGATGAAGGTAATAAGCTAGTACATAAGATTTATAGTGATATAAATCATTGGTCTTCTAAACTACTTTCATACTCTGGTAGAGTTGAACTTATCAAAAGTGTGCTAATCAGTAAAATCTTGTATTGGTGCCGGGTTTTCTTACTCCCTAAACAAGTTATATATAAATTAAACCAACTGATGAAGAGTTTTTTATGGAAAGGTAGTAATGAAGGGGCTCAAGGTGCAAAAATTGCTTGGGACAAGGTATGTATGAGTAAACAAGATGGAGGATTAGGAATTTCGAAGATTGAAAATATTAATCTTGTGTGTTTATTGTTTACTTTCTGGAGAATGTATGCACAAAAAGATAATTTGTGGAGTAGATGGGTAAAATGTAACATAGTGAAGAATAATTGCATATGGGCCCTTGAGGAGAAACAAGCACATTCTTGGACATGGAAAAAAAATTTAAAGGTGAGAAAAATCGCCTATGAACTCATCTATCACAAAGTAAACAATGGCAAGGATACTTATATTATTTGGGATAGATGGATAGAGAAGAAAAGTGCTCAAGAAAGAATTGGAATTGAGTTAAATAAAATTGATATAAATAGCAACAAAACAGTCTCAAGTTGCTATGGTGGAAGTAGATGGAGGCTACCACCAAATATAGGTAAGATCTTGCCTCTTATTAAAGATGTGAAACTGAATGATAGAGAAGATGTTAAAGTTTGGACTGAAAATATTAAAATGAAGTTTTCATTCAAAAAAACACTTGCTAGGATTAACTTAAAAGAAGATACTGATCAAGTTGTTTGGTTTAATCTCGTATGGTGTAAAAGAAACATTCCTAGGTGTGCTTTCATAACGTGGATTGCAGTTAATGATAGATTGAGCACTAAAGAAAGGATGCTTCAATGGGGGAACATTACAAATCCTCTATGTTTATTTTGTAAAGCGGCAGTAGAATCAAACACTCATCTGTTTTTTGAATGTTCATTTAGTAAGAGGGTGCTAAAGAGTATATTAAATAGGTGCAATTTGAATTGGATGCCGAAAGATTTTGAGGATATTTGCAAAGAAGTGAACAAGATTAACAGTAAAGACTTAATGATCCTCGTGAGTAATATGATAACTTCTTATGTGTACAACTTATGGTGGTTGAGAAATGAGTATGAACATGGAGGGAAAGTGATAAATCATGAGCAGCTATGTAAAAAGATAGAGAAAATGGTGAAGATGAAGTTACTAGCATGGGATATGAAGAATATGAAGATTAAAGAGATGGTGGATAAATTAGATTAGTAGTTGTAGTTCTTATATTCTTATGTAAGGTCCATTGGTTATGTCTTTTGTTTGTAATGAGTAGTGGGCCTTGTTTAAAAGGTTTGTAATAGTGGTAAGGTTTTTAAATTTGTAATAAGGCTTAGTCAATTTGGGCTGTGAGCACTAATGACCCGTGTGGGCTTTAGGTGTGTCGGTTTCAAATTGTAAAAATATTGGAAGTTGATTAGTTATTAATATAGTTTGATTTAATGATCAAAAAAAAAAAAAATAAGGTTGAGGTTAAAAAAGTTAAGATAAAGGTGAAGGCGAAGGCGAATATTAAGGTTTAGGTTAAAGTTTAAAGTTAAGGCTAAGGTTAAGGTTTAAGGTTAAAGTTAAGGTTAAGGTTAGGGATAAGGTGAAGGTGAAGATTAAGGTTTATGGTTTAAGGTTCAAGGTTTAAGATTTAAGGTGTAATATTTATATTAAGGTTAAAGTTAAGGTTGATGTTAAGGTCAAGGGTAAGGTAAAGGTTAAGTTTAAAGTTGAGTTTAAGGTTAAGTTTAAGGATAAGGTTAAGGATATTGTTAATTTTAATCGTTAAGGGGTTAAGGGTTATTAAGTTTAAGGTAAAGGTTAAGTTTAAGGTTAAGGTTAAGGTTAAGTTTAAGGTAAAGGTTAAGGCTAAGGTTAAGGTTAAGGTTAAGTTTAAGGGTAAGGTTAAGGTTAACGTTAAAGTTATTGTTAAGGTTAAAGTTAAGGTTAAGGCTAAGTCCAAGGCTAATTCTAAGGCTAAAGCCAAGGCCAAGGCTAAGGTTAGGGCTAAGACTAAGGTTAAGGTTAAGCTTAAGGTTACAATAAGGTTAAGGTAAGGTTAAGGGTAAGGTTAAGGTTAAGGGTAAGGTTAAGGTTAAGTTTAATATTAAGGTTAAGGTTAAGGTTAAGGTTAAGGTTGAGGTTTAAGGTTAATGTTAGTGTTAAGATTAATGTGAAGGTAAAAATTTTAGGTTAAGGTTTAGTTTAAGGTTGAAGGTTAAGGTTAAGATCAAGGTTTAGGTCAAAGCTAAGGTTAAGGTTAAGGTTTAAGATTTCACGTTTAAGGTGAAGGTTTAAAAAGATTTAAGGTTTGAGGTCGAATATCAGAGTGATGAATCTTTATCTGGTTAAGGTTAGAATTAAGTTTTTATCCTTAAGGTTAAGGATAAGGTTAGGGTTAAGGTTGAAATTAAGGTTTGAGGTCGAATATCAGCACGGTAAATCTTTATTTGGTTAAGGTTAGAATTAAGGTTTAAACCTTAAGATTAAAAAAGGTTAGGATTAGGGTTAATGTTGAAATTAAGGTTAAGGTTAAGATAAAAGTTAAAGTTTAAGTTTAAAATTCAAGGTTTAAGGTAAAGTTTAAGGTTTAAGGTTTAAGGTTTATGATTCAAGGTTATGTTTATGGTCAAGATTAAGGTTAATGTTAACGTTAATTTTAAATATAAGGTTAAGGTTAAGGTTAAGTTTAAGCTTAAGGTTAAGGTTAAGGTTAGGTTGTTTTTTTAATACATTAACACTTATCCAAACACATTTAATATGGTTCATAATTTTTAGTTTCTTGTACACATTTATTTTATGCTTATAATACATTTATTGTATTCGGTTTTTGCATTTTTTTAAGCAAATTAGTTCGTGGTTTAAAGTATAAGCTACAATTTCATGGTTTGTGGTTCAAAATTCAAGATTCAAGGTTCGTGAAAAAAGGAAAAAGTTTCTTCCATTAATGGAAATCAGACCCAAGTCCCTGTGCCATTGGCAGGGATCTAACCCACTTCCTTTTGTTGAAAGTCAGATATCCAAACCGATGAACTAGGTTACCCATGTTCAGGGAGGGGCCCGTTAGGGAGAGGATTCGAACCATGAACCTCCCCTTTAAGTGCTCAAGAAATAGCAAGGCTCTGACCAATTGAGCTAACCCAACTGATTCTTTTCAATTAATGTTATCTAAATTCCTTTGTCATTAACATATACAAATTCCTCAAATCTATGTTAGACAAAAAAGTCGTGCCTAAATCTCCTAAATTGCTCTTTTACTATACATAACCAAAAAAATCATACATAGATCCCATATCATTAGTTTTTTAAACAAATAATCTCAAATCTATTTAAATTAGCAAAAAAAATCTTACTTATATTACTCCTTACTATCATACCAAAATACCTAAACCCACTAAATTACTCTTTTACTATCATTAACATTAGAAAAAGAAAATCTCAAATTTATTTAAGTTGGCCAAAAAATTCGTACCTAATTCTCTTAAATTACTCTTTTATCATTTGTAATTAAAAAAATTATATCTAGAGATCGATAGTTGGCCTAGTGGTTAGGCTATTCCGCAAAGACCAAGAGGTCTTACGATCGAATCTCATTAGAGTCATAATGACTCCGAGTCCAAAGTAGCTCTCTCATGTATTAAAAAAAATGTACCTAAACCCCATACCATTAATTTTAAAAAAAACTCGCATATACATTTGAGTTAGACAATAAAATCATGCTTAAATTTCTTAAATTACTCATGTACTATTCACAACTAAAAAAATTGTACCTAAATCCCCTAGATTACTCTTTAACTATCACAGCTTTAGTCAACTACACCTACAAACCCCTCAAAACGTATTTCATAATTGTTGTTCTATCGCATTTAATTCATGGTTAGTGGTTCAAGATTTAATATCCAAGGCTCATGTATAATGGTTCATAACAAAAAAGAAAAAAATTGTTCCGTTAACGAAAATCGTACCCAGATCCCCTTTTTTTTTTTGTTCAAACAGATATATATATATATATATATATATATATATATATATATATATATATATATATATATATATATATATATTAAGAAAAATACCTAGCGGACGGGAAAACCAAATCCAAGGCATTTAATAACATACATACAAATAAAAGAAAAAACAATACAGAAAATAAAACCAAATTACAACACATCCTTGATGCACCTCGCTCCACTATAAAATCCACCTGAAAGCTACCAAGATCCTTTCCCACGAGCCAAAGCAAACTGAAACCGACAAACGAACCCAAACCAAAGAACCATGCCCGGGTGGTAGCCACCACCGAGCTGAGGATGGAAAAATCTTCCAGAACAAAGTCACGAGCTAGTCCAAACCTCCAAACGGAATCACCACAATAAAGGGTGAGAGAAAAGGCCGAGGAAAGGCGTAACTCTCTAGATGAAACAAAGATAGAAAACGCGGATAACATCTCAAATGATATGTAAAGGTAACACCACAAAAGGACAAACAAGCGAAAACTTAGCCCATTCATCAATCCCAACCAAACACTCTTGGTCAAACAAATCAAACCTGACAGAAACAAATAATATGAAATTCGCGCGAACGGCAAACACCCAAATCTCATCTTGTTTGAATCAATTGGAACGATATAGAAGGCCAAAAGTGAGGAACCACCATCGACTAGTGGGGGAAAGACGCATAAGCCAAGAAGCACCCAAATCCCAAAATCAACACAATACCACATTACATATAACCGGAGAAGAGTCCAAAATCGAAGTTCCCAACAATTCAAGAGTATCTTACCAAGGCGGAACAGAGAACCTGTGCAGAAAAAGCTTGGCAGAAACCCATAAAGAAGTGTAAGGAACCTGCAATAAACGAAGAGACAACCTCCAAGCCAACAAACGAAACTACAAAAACACCCAAACTCGACCCCTAAGCCCAATCTACCGAGCAGAGAGCCCGCAACAAACCAAAATGATAAAAATGCCAACGTGTCCTCAACTCCATAAAACCAGATCAAGCCCAAAAAGGACCAAAAGGAGAAACAGGCCCAATTGGAGAGAAAGGTCACAACGCCTTCTTCCCTAACACAAACAAGGCGATAGAAGCAGTGACACTTACTCAGTAAAGGTTCGGGACAAGGTTGGCCGCCATGGACAGCAGCGTTGTTTTGTTGGGCCTCCATTTGGGCTCTGCCTTCAAAAGAAACGCAACCAGTAACGAATCTGATAGGAACAAAACCGTAGTGGGCCCACAAGGCCTTGCTCAGCAAGGGCCTGCCGAACCAGGAAGGAGACAGATCCAGGAAACCTCCGCCGCCAAGGTGTGGGGAAGCTTTACACGGTATACAGTGGGGAAGAGATTCAGAAAGTAAATTGCAGTAATGAAAGAAAAAGGAAAAGGAAACGAAAGGATAAAAGGACAGTAAAGGGAGGGCCGCCATTACCAGCAGGAGAGGCCACCAGCGACGGCGGCCAAGCTTAGGTCAGGAAAGGGTTTTAAAAAAGAGAGGGGAGGGTTTCGGTTGGGAGAGAAAAAAGGCCGCTGTAGAAATAAAAGAGAGGACTTACAAAAACACGGAAAAAAATACCCAGATCCCCTGGGTGAACACTTAAAAATAAGTTTTTGTTTCATTGACAGGAATCAAACCTAGGCTATGCTGTAGAAATCGCCGTCTAGGCGTCAACTCCCTCCTCAGTCACTTACGCGTAGTAAAAGATCTAGGCGTTTTCCTTAACGCCTTTGTCACCGTGGAAAAGACGCCTAGCCCCCAAGGTTCCGATTAATGGCAAAAAGTAGTCGCATAGGCATCTTTTAATGGTACAAAATGGCCGCGTTGGCTTTTTTTTTAATTTTCTTATTTTCGAGAATTCTTGAATTAATATTATAAATTAAATTCTAATATTTTTTATATTTACAACAGTGTTGTTAGATAAATTTTATGAGTAACATAGTTGAAATTATTGTAATTACTACGTATATATTACTAAATACACAAAATTACACGTCAGGATTTAAAGCCCTCTAATCTCGCCCAGGAGCCGTTTAAATTCCACATAAGCGTTAGGCCCCGTTCGACTGTCTAAGCCGCGAAACGAGATCTACAACATAGAACCCAGGTCTCCTAGGCTAAAGTCAGATATCCAACTAGTGGCCGGGACAAAAAAAAATTTAGAGACTTACGGCCATTATATTAAAAATTGCTTTTCTAAGCTAAGTTGTTTTTTTTTTGTTCAATTAAAAATCACAACTCAATTCATCAACCATATACAGCTACCATGATCAATTTCTTATTTCTCTTCTTGCAATTAAGTGAAAGAACATAACAATTTGCACGATCTCTATTCTATGTCCTTGGCATGAGCTGGTGTGAATTGAGTTGCTCATGGATTTGCCTAAATTTCTCTTTCAGCTTTTGTATCTGCATAAAATGGCTTCATATAAGAAACAACCACGAAACAGAATAGTAAATCCAAAACATTGAAAAGACTAGTTTACCCTTTTCAATTCAATCTCCACTTCTCGCTTTCTCTGTCCCAATGAATGCCTTAAATTAGTGATATCAAAAACATTATCCATATCATTTTCAAAAGCTGACTCCAAATCATCTCGAAGAAGTGCAGGCAATTTATCAACCACAGGCATGAGAAGAAAACAATTGAACTGCAAAAGTAACAATTATAAAAAAAAAAAAATATTGCAAAGGCTAGTGTATTTATGTTTACCTTTAATTCAACAGATGCTAAATAATATTCCCTTATTCCGTGAAATATTTGTTGTACCAAAGCATAAACGATCCGTTCAGAAGAAGGAGCGAGTTTTCTATTCCAAAGGGTAGTATCTAATAGATCCGCTAATCTTGTCTCATTAGTTTGATTACTCGCACTTGAATCATTTCCCGAAGATAGATGGCTAAGTTTTACATCGTTTCTAGATTTAACATCTTGCTTATCATTCGATAAGGATACAGATGATAACTCTTGAGAAAGACCCGTTGATGGTTCGGATCCACCGAATGAGTCTAAAAATTGACGTAATCCCGCTCGGTTTTTATTGTGGAGTGACCACGTCACATAACGTGTCGTGCTTTCTAGATCTTCCATACATCTGGATAACATTTCAAAGAGCGCATGTTAAGTGTTTGTTGAAAATTCAGAAAGAGATATAAGAAGTAAAGGAGAGAATGTTACTTTTCATGGCAAGATCGCTCTGTGGATTCAGCAAAGTTATTGAACGCTGAGGAAACACGCCTAAGGAACACCTCGTGTCCACTTAAATATTCACCATCTTTCTGTTGTAAAATTAAAAATGAGAGATGGTCTAGATTTTAGGTATATGCTTGTGATTAAATTTACTATACAGCCCTTACCTGTAGAAGATAAACGGATATAGGTAGCAATCTTTTCAGAATGTGCAATAGCCTTCTGCCTAACTGTGATTATGAAATTCATTTCGTGTTAAAAGTAAATAAGAAAGTAAAAGATCAAAAAATAAAAGAATAAATTGAATTATCACCTGATGTAAAAAAGGTTCAAATGTATCACGAGCCTTTGCGACAGCTATTACACAAGCTGTCCTGATATTTTAGAGTATGAAAAAGGCGAAAATAAAAGTTAGAGAACTGGATTTTTGACAAATATCAAGCACAAAATTAAAATGTGTAGAAATTTATGAGTTACCTAGAATAGTTAGTTCCATCGTGAATATCTTCAACTCCACAAGCATTAACAATTTCTTCACGTGTGATTGGAGGGCATTTCATTCCTCCAACTACAAAGCGAAATTCAGCCATTGCACGATGATATTGAGCGCCTCCATATAGACGCATAGTTGCATTCTGAATAATATTAAAATAGAAAAAAGATATTATTTATCGAAATGAAAATCAAGAATGTAAAAGTATTACTAAAAGAATCGTTAATTTAATGCTTACAGGGATTAACTTGTGGGGGAACTGAAGACCATCTGTGCCTATAAATGCGCCTCCATTTACTCTCTCATCTTGTAATGTTTCACCTGTGATGTAAACATAGCAAAAGCAAGTTTATATAGAGAAATGATGAATGATATTCAATTAATTTTAAAGGTAAGAGATATGAATGAATGCATATAAGTACCAAATTTATCTGGTGGTGCAACTACTGTCCCTTTCAAAAGAAGCGATAACTGGGTAAAAAGGGAAATTTTAGTTAGAAAACTCTCCAAAAAAATAAAAATCTGCAAAAATGAATTAATTAAGTAGACAGAGTGTAAATAAACCTTAGTCAGGAACAAATCATGAAAAGCTCGTCCCTTCTCCTTGAGTTTTGTTTCATCCAAGTTGCTGAAGCAAAAATAAGAAGGAAAGCCATAATTAAATATCAACTATAAAGAATGACATTTTAATTATTTATTTATTCAATCAACCTGAGTTCTTGATTTATTTCATTTAACTTCCTTGTACTACTCCGGAACTCTCGTTCAAGAAGTGGAATAATCATCGGTACACTCTTCATATACCTTGCAATAATATATCCATCCCAAGTTTTCAAATTACAGAATCAAAATAGTAGCAAAAATTACTCCATGTTAATAATATTACACAATTTTCACACCTTTCTAAAAGCATATCTTCCAAAAATCGCCTAAGGCTACTTACACCTATCCTGCTTCTTTCTTGCTTCGAAAGTACTCTCCCCATTTTTTCCTCCAAAGCAGCTATATCTTCCATCTCCCTTAAAGATATAGTCTGAAATAAAAGGTATAAAATAATATAAATTCTTGAATATAACATATATATGTATATATATAGTCTTAAATAGTGAAATGAAACAAACCTGTTTAAATTCATCGTTTGATCGATAAACTGATTCAGGTCCAGAACCAACCCTACCCGAAGGTACAGAAGTGAAAAACGGAGAATCGCCTAACATGAACCCATCAAGTGTAGATTCAGGTGGTGAAAGAAAAACTTCCACATCTGAAGGACGTGCAAATTGAGGTATTTTTGTATCGAGTTTTGTTGATACAACTACAGTTCGTGCAAGTTCAGGATCAATCTGTATATGATATACAAAAAAATTACTCCTTTTGTATAGCTTTAACAAACATAATATGATTTGAAGAGATTTGACAATAAAGCACATACTTGCATAACTACTCTTCGAGTAGTTGCATTGCTCCAATCACTACAATCTTCAAGGCATAATATGATAAATTCTTTGTGTTGCATTTTAGCACGCACTAGAGATTCAACTGCACGAGCTTGAGCCTGCAATATAAAGATCCTCAGAATTTACAAAACATTCTTCGGGACGTTAAAATAAATGAAAAGGAAGGATATAAAAAAACCTGTAAAGCTCGATTTTTTCTACTAGGAGCTGGAGCAACAAGTCCAGGTGTGTCTATGATGGTGAGATTTGGACAATATTTATACTCTACTTTTATTATTATTTCCTTTGAAGAAAATTGGCAAGTTTCACGCTCCAATCTCATGTTTTCAGCTTCAATGTATTCCTATATCAAGGTATCGATAAATTATCAAAAATCTTATAGAAAATTTGCGAAAATGTTCTTTTCAAAATACATTTTACATAGGTAAAAGAATATAGCTAAATTCTGAAGGACCTGAATTTGATTAAGGGATAATTCTTGGGAAAGAGAAGGATCAGACTCAGACAAGAGATGACAAAGAGGGGAATGGCAATCTGGATTGTATTTCATATGAAGAGTAATAGGTCGTCGAGTCTTTGTTCCACCACCAACATGGTTGAACTGAAAACCCATCAAAGCTTCAACAAGAGCACTTTTGCCGTCAGTTTGGTGGCCCACCACTAGTACGGCTGGAGCATCGAATGGTGTTTCGAACTCTTGTGCTAGACCATGTAGCTCGTTGTAAGCTTCGTATAGCTTCCATTGTCTTTCCATTTCGTTGTAATTTAGTGTTGCTAAGGGTTCTTGATGTTGCTGAGGCTTCTCCATTTTTAGCAGTGAGTGAGTATTGTTTATCTGATTTTGTTTTATTTTTCGTTAAATTTTGACCCCTGGTTTGGTGTGGAGATTAGACTTGAATGTGGAATGGTTAGTGTTGGTTTGGGCCATATTTTGTTTGGGCCCAATTCAATGATCTATTGTCCTTGTCTAGTAGAGGGACAAATTGTCAATTCACTTGATGCATTGCATTTTTCAGCGTTTTTATTTTTTAAAAATTACTCCATAATTTTGTGAAAATAATATTTCTATTTTTTTTCCAACAATAATAATATTTCTATTTGACAAAACAAATTGTCCATAAAAAACTATATTGTCAAGGCCTCGGCATAATGAAAGCCAACAAACGTGGTAGAACAACAATAAATCACATTTGTATCTTGTTAATATCCTCGAATGTATCGGTTAACAGAATAAGAGAAATATCTATACAATAAGTGAGTTGAAACGTGTCAACTAAATAATAGTAAACAATCGATATTATGAGTAAAGGAAGCAAATATGCAAGTGATTAACAAACTAATGCCAAGTAAAAAGGCTAAAAAAACATGCAAAGAGGGAAAATAGAAGACTCACGACACCTGCGACACATCTCGTATGCCTAACTACTCTTGATTGTTTGGAATCTATTTTTGAGGATGACAAGGGAAATAGACTTCACCAATTGTTGACTGATGGGGTTGATGACTTAAAAATAGTGGCAAAGAGTGTTATCGGGTCTTGGAAAACAGGTATGGACGTTGTCGCCTTTACAGAACCAGTGCTTGTGAAAGTAGTCGCTTGGTGGACCAAAAATTTGCAGTCAATGACACTTGTAGATGGGGTTGAGTGGAAAATTATTTTTACCACAACTATATGACAACTATGTAATGGGTAGAAGAAATGAATTTTCAAGCATGGTAATGCCCTTTTTTTTTTGCTAAAAAAATTAAAACATAAAAGTATGCATCTACCTTGGATTTATGTGAGGTCGTGGAGCAAAGAATTAGATGGAATATTGATTTTCTCCTCTAAAAGCATGTTAGTTGACGGGGAACAAGCTAAACGTGTATGAAAGGTTCACTAATGGTACATCACAAATGTGCATTTGTGGGATATGTCAAAACGACAAGGGTGATTATATATGGGGTTTGTAGGTAATGCACGCCAGACTCATATTTCCATGGTTAAGATGAAGGTGCTACGTCATGGATTGTCTATGACGGTAGCCATGGGTATGTATAAGCTATATGCCGAGACATAATCCTTGTTAATGAGAAAGTTAGTTAGGAGGAATAGTGTGTTGATTGGACAATTAACAAGGTTGATTCGACGATATCAAGACATATTTTGGTATAATCAGGGATACATAATGAGTCACGTATATAGGAAGACCAATACATATGTTGGTAATTTGGGCCATCATTGGTGGTGACCCATAGTAATGACAATGGTTGCAGTTCAAAATCGAAGTCAGTTATAAACCAATTACATAACTATGGTTAAAACCATTAGGTTATGGATTTAGATATACAAATTAAACTGAATAACTGAAAACCTTTTATTATGAGTGTGTTTGGTGAAGTGTTATTAAACTAATCAAAGTGATGCCAAAAGATATTTGCCATAAGGGCTATGTTGTAGATCTCCGCTAGGCACCGCCTAGACGTCAACTCCTCCCTCAGCCGCTTTCGCCTAATTAAAATTCCAGGTGTTTTTGCCTAGCGCCTTAGTCGTCGTGGAATAGGCACCGATTAATGGAAAAAAATGGATGCCTATGCACCGACTAATGACAAAACATGCCCCCATAGGCCTTCTTTGTTATTTCCTTATTCTTGAGGATTTTTCAGTTGATATTATAACTCAATTTTTAGTATTTTTATATTTACTATAGTGTTGTTAGATGAATTTTATGACTAAAATAGTTAAAATTGTTATAATTACTACATATATATTACTAAATATACAAAATTACATAGCGGGGTTCAAAACCATATAATTTCGCTTAGGCCCCGTGTAATCCCGCCTAGGCGATAAACCCCGGTCGACCGTCTAAGCCGCAAAACCGAGATCTATAGCATAGCATAAGGGTAGACCCTGTACCCAAACGACGTCATTTCAATAAGGCGGTGAGACACATGGACACATATTGGATCTTGATCTTACGCTACATCAACGACTCTCATTGTTTTTGGGGTTATGTCTTATTCAATTATCTTCTTTCTTTGACTTAGTTGGATGATTCATTCTCTCTTCATATCCTGAAACCCCCCATCTTAAACCCTAGTTTGTGAAACCTTCGATTTCACTTAGTAAACACTCAAGATTAATAATTTCATTCTAATAATTAGCAAATCAGTGTAATATTGAGTCGTCTTGATTCATAGATTAGTTTTCCAACGTAGTTGGTTAGTTAGATTTGGTTTGTGGTACGCTTTGTGAGATCTTATACTTTGAGTGCGATGAGTTTTGTGAGTATTGGGTGTAATATATAATCTAGAATATTATAGCAGACTATCTACTCTCTCATTAGAGCTCAACATGAATGTAAAATTTGATGAACCACGTTAAAATCTTGTGTTCTTTATTATTTCGTAATTTACATTATGTTTGAGTATATCCCGATAATAATCTCTTTCTAATGTACAAATAAATTTACAACGAGATTGTAATGGATAAGTCACTTTTAGAGTGAATTTAACCTCTCATAATAGTAAAATTCTTTTTTCAACTCATGCCTCAAGATGTATGAAATAAGTGTAATATATTATTACCTTAAAACTAAATAAATTATTATCTAGATTTATAGCTAAAATAAGAATGATGTCGGATGTTATTAAAAAACTTATAATTAAAATATATCTTAGTTTGTATATCTCAATTAATAATTATTTTATATGAATGGGATTATTTAAAATCTAGTGGAAATATTGTAGCGATGAAATCGCAATACTCCTAGAACAAATAGCACCGAATTTATCGACATAAAGACGAGATATACCGATTCAAGTCCCCAATGTCTATGTCGTCATTTCAGTAGTCAAATTATTTTCAACTTCTTCTGCTACATACGCAAGTGTGAAACCTTATACCCTTTTGCTTCAAGCAAAGAATCCATTCATACACTATTTATAAAACATTAAATCCAAAATCAAAAAGCTAGCTTTCCTCTTTTTGATCTGTAATATAAATACTTACACATAATCAAAGCTATGGCTTATGTTGATCACGCGTTCTCGATATCGGATGAGGACTTAATGGTTGATGGTACATCATCATTCACCGTCAACAATCACCGCCTTCCCATCAAAGAGATCTCCCTCGCCGTCTCCCTCCTTATCTTCGGCACTCTCGCCATCGTCTTTGGTATCTACATGGCTGCCAATCAAATTGGCGGCGATCGTGCTCATGGTCCGTTCTCTCTCTCTATATGTGTGTAATTATATCATTACTTGTCTTTACTTTTGGAATTTTAGCGTTTCTAGCTTTGGGTTTTTGTGGGGTTTTGTTACTTTGAGAGTTTGCTAGTATTTACCCGAGATACAAGGCGTGGTACAACTTTTGAAGCAGGTGGTACAACTTTTTGATGCACTCATTTTCATTTTGGGGAAGAAAATATTGAATTCTAATTACTAAATTTGAAAAGTGAAGCTAATTAATTATTATATTGTGAACCTAAGGAGATTTAGCTTTTGGTTATTAGAATCCCCTTATGTATAATCTAACTGATCCAAGCTAGGCATAATAGCCATATATATCCATGTTTCAAAATTAGCAAATATACCCATAATTTATACATTTAAAATGCAAATTTTCCCTTCCACAGTCAGGTATATATGTTTGTATATACTTCACAATTTTGCACAACACATCCTTGTAATTCTTTAATTTTAATGTTGATCCATGTAGGAATATTCTTTGCGATACTTGGAGGAGTTTTGTTTCTACCAGGATTCTATTACACACGAATTGCATACTATGCTTACAAAGGTTACAAAGGTTTCTCATTCTCTAACATTCCAGCTGTGTAAAGAAAGAGCATTACATATCACTTGAAGATCAGACTTATTGTACATATAAAATCTTGTCAAGTTTTCTTAAATTGCTTGTTTGTTTCACGTTGTTCACTTTTCATAACAGTGTGCTTATAAATAAAAATTTGATATTATAGGACTAGGTTACACTTGTATGAAAGGCGTACCTTTTAATGTGTTTTTCAGACTACTTGTTCATACTCGTTAAATTCTTCAGTTCCAGTGAATTATTTCAATATGAATGTATGTTACAAATTATTGGTAATTAGCGCACCTAACATTTGCTCGGTGTAAAAGATCTCTCCAACTTTTTTTTATAGAATCTTTAATGGATATTATTGTAGCAGCAGAAGAGTATTTCTTATCATATACTTGTCAGAAAAATTTCATATCACAGATAAAGAAGTGCGAGTTTTTACTTGCAAATCGTATTATTATTAAGACAGGACTTGATGGAAAGTGTTCATGAGTAAAAAATCATATGACCAAGTGACTCAAACCAGTGAATGTTATATAATTTAATTTTAGTATAATTGATATAAACATAATCAGAGTCATGTGTCGTATATTTATATGATATGTATGTATGTATAAACAACTCAATAAGTATAAAAAAGAATATGAGTATGAAACAAACATATTATCAAGAATTTTGAGATATTCCTTATATCTTATAAGAATATTACTAGGCAATTTTTCATTATATAAATATAAAATATGAAAACATTTGACATATTCAAGGAAAAACATGTATGATCTAGTAAGATACTTCTCTTTTTTCAGAATGTTTGTCATTTATAGTTTCAAAATGTTTGTCTATTTAATATATCAAGACACTTTTTACTTTTTTTTTACTATTATTTCTATTAAAAAATTAAAGTTTATGTTTCTAATACACATTTAAGATATCAAGACACTTTATGGAAGACACTTTTGTAATAAAAGGTGTAATAATTACATTTTTTTTAATTTGTGTGAAAAGTAAAGTGGACAAACATTTTGAAACGAAAGGAGTATGTAATTTTCTTTATATAATTCCTTTACCGGTTAAATACTAATATTATTTCATGTGTATCATTTCTTTCTTGTGCTATATACTATAATTGTTCTACCATAACACATAAAGATGGATCATGAGTAAATATGAAATATGTTATTTATTTTTAGAGTAATGAAATTTGTCACCTTTTTTGTATCACCCTTCTATTATTTCCTACGTGTATGCCTACATGGACCAATGAATTGATTTCTCTATCCTATTTAATTTTTATCTATCTTCTATTCAAGGAAATCAATACATATATATAGAAGGGTGATAAAAGGGTGACATGAAAAGGGATGACATATACCATTACTCTAATAATAATTGATAAACAACTTAGAACTGCAATCTTGGAGAAAATATATTTGCTGAAACATTAATAAAAGAGAATTTTTCATAACACGAGGGAGAGTTAAAAAAATATACTTAAATATATCTTGATTCTTGCAAACAAAATATGAGTTCAATGTTTACATAAATAATGCATTTTTAAAGTGACTAAGTCATATTTTAATTTTAAAGAGCCCCGCTTCTATTGGTAGAAAATTTATTGCAACACATATAACGTGGTCGACCCTTCATATCCAAGATTTTATAATGTTGAGCAGTATGAGCAAGTTGGCACTTTAATTTATGTGCTATTTTATATGTAGGGTGTATTTATACGTGATTATGTGCATGAATATTTGTTTTTTTAGTTCGGTAAACTTATACTCATTACGCTATTAGACTGAACTCGTTGGCCCTGCGTCCACCGAAAGCCTCGATAAACTTCTTTCATTCATAGCTATTACAAAATAGACTAGCCAATACCTATAGCATTGTAGTCGTTGATAATTAGTTTAGCTAATTTAGGCAGATGCCAAAACATTTCAAAACTAAACAAGTTGCTTTTTAATCTTTATTTAGCTACCTAATTCGCTATCATGTTTTTTCTCCTTGGAATCATGGAAAACTTAATATTACCATTCATACTACAAGTTCTAATATCATTTACCAAAAACTTCACCTTGTGAAAAGGGTTAGCTCTATTACATAAAAGACAATTAGAACAATTATTCTCAATTGTGATTGTTGCATTTGGGAAGGAAGAAGTGAATCTACAAGTTTGGACCCCCCCCCCCCCCCCCTTTTGCTTTAGTCTCCAGTGGTGGTAAAGCTTTCACACAAGAAACAATCCTATCCAAAATACTACCTTTGTGGTCCCTAATAATTGAAGCAATACAAGAGTTAGAATTTTTAATATCAAATGTTGCATCAGATTTAATTTTAACATTACCATAATTGGGTAGGGCCTAACCAGTATTTGATAGATAACGACCTGAGTGTGTATGTAAACCACTCATATTACTTTCTAGATTATTAACTTCCTCTTGTACTATACTTATAATCGATGATTTGCAATTGAAGAATAAGTGTTCGTCATTGGTTTTAATATCATTTTTCATAGTCAAAATAGGGTTAGGAGAACCTCCTTTGATTGTATAATTGTTCATGTCCTTCTAGATATGCCAAACCAAAGTAGCAGGTAAATCCTTACTAAATTTCTTCAATTGAACCCTTGTTTAAGGTACTCAATTACATGCTTATTTGCACATAATTGTTTCTAAAATTATATATCCATTTATTTGAAATTTGTATAATTCCATTTGTCTATATATAGCTTGATTTTAAATATGATAATGTTTGAGATTATGAATATCATGACCGGATTCTAAACTGAAAATAGTCATTGATATGCTCATATGAGGGGGGAAATAAATACATATTACACTCTTATTTCCTTCATCAAGATTTTTTCCACATGATTTTTCTAGAGAATGTTTTTCGTGACACATTTAAAGCGTGTAAGGATATTATGCTCTTTTTCCTTCACTAGGTTTGTCCCAAAGGATTTTTCTAGAATGCTTTTAACAAGACATATTCGTAAGGACTGAATATCTAAGGGGAAGTATTATGAAACGCTAGTATAGATATTCATCCATCCCATTGACATGTAGTCCACCCTATTAAGATTAAGGCTTAGGTTTAATCTATTATAGTATATTATATATATATATATACACATATATTTACATTTACATTGTGATTTACAATCTCAGTTGATCAAAAAAGACATTATCTCCCTCTCTTGATCCTGTCTCTTATTGATCTCATTACTTTCACAACAATATTAGACTGTTAACCCTCTCTGAAATAGAGATTAAATAAATTGAACCTGATTGTTGTTTTAACTTTTAGTCTTTCCATGAAAGTTCTTAGATGCGCCCCTCACTGTGAGGTAGCAACATTTCCAAAATATCTTTGGGGCTGGACTGAGAAAGTTAAGATGAAAGTGTACACATATTTAGTGATGAGGTCCCAAGAAAAAAAAAATTGGGATCTCTTATTAAAAATAAGAATTTAAAAATAGGTTAATATCATTTGAACATTTTGTTGAGGTATATCAGGTGCAAAGAAATGAGGCACTACATAAAATATCAGAAGAAAGGTTTAAAAAGATCTAAAAATGAGTTAAATTATACCTTCTCCTTCTCCGAAAGGTTGTCATTATTACTAAAAATAGTTGTCTACAAAAGATTGTCACTTTAGATAAGCAACACACTTTTTTATATTTGATACAACTCCTACCCCTAGTTAAATATTATAATTCATATTCCGAATAAATATTCAAGAAATCAAGACACTTTACAGAGTGAATTTTAGTGATCACGTGATCAATAAATGTCATTTCTTAATTTGTGTGCAAAAGAAAGTGTGACTACCTTTTGGAGACGGAAGGAGTAATACTTAGACGTGACTGTATGTGCAATAAAGCTTACATATAAGAAGATTACCGATATGAATGATTTTGGATGTCATATCTATGCAACCATTTTGTTTGAGTTATACCCAGATCATTATGCATAGGAGTATTCAATTTGGAAGTTGCATATTAAGGGTGCATTACATATGAACCCCATGTGGTATACCTTACTAGCACGTAAATCTCATATACTCTAAAAATTGCAAGAAACCACATGTGGTCTAAAATAATAGGTACAAACCCCACCCTACTCCCACCTTCAGCGATTAATTTTCTGGTTAAAAATGTACTTTAAGTGAATTAACGCGATTATATATTGTATATTTTAAGTTTTAAAGTATCAAATTGTCAAAATTGATTGTTTTGGGGGAGGGAGGGGGTATTTTGTGATTTTTATAGTATATTTTATTTTTTGTAAGGTATCAAACGGCTAAAATATATTAAAGATTGATGGCTTAGGCTGATGTTTTAGCTTTCTAATACCTTAAAAACATAAAATATACAATATATAATCATATTAATGCACTTTAAGTACATTTCTAACAAGAAAAATGATATAATGAGTTTCATATCCATTATTTAAGACCTTGTGGGAGGGGGGGGGGGTTCTCGATTTTTTAGAGTATATGGCATTTTCATGCTATTAGGATAGACCACGTGGAGGTTAGGCATAATTCACCCGTATAACAACAATCAAAGTACTCAAGATATTGCAGTTGCCTAAACAAAATAGTGTATAAAGATAGAGAACTTTCATGACGAGGATATAAGTTCATAACAAAACTTCATCAAGAGTATCATAGATCATCTTGGTCTTTACTAGCTAAATCATAAAATCTTAGTTGAAAGATGATTAAACTATACTCTACTTTATGCATAAATTTAACTGTAGAGATGTCAATTGGTGAGTTATATATGCTTGACAGTTTTTTCTTGTCGCTCTTTCCTTCGATCGTTTAAAAATCATGGAAAGGAAAATTTGGAATACTTGGTGTCGTATTCTTAAACAAGATTGTGAGAGACAATGAAAGAATGAGAATGTCATGGAGAAAATGAAGAGTTGCAACATAATCCTTGTGTTGAGAATTTGCCTATAAATTTAAAGAGTGTTGAACAGCGAAGAACTACCAATAATTTTAATTATAGAGGTATGAATGTTTAGATAAATATGTGACTATACCTTTTTTTCTCTAATACATTATATTAAGTAATCCTAAGGATGGATAATTAACCTACACACTTTTTTAATTAAGATAGTAGGTAGACAAGCCATAAATTAGATAAAATGTCACAAAATATTTATTTATTAATGCAACCAGTAAAGTGGTTATTGTTCTCCAGATACACGAGAACTATTACAATAGAAAATAAAATAGTATTGTTCTTCAAAATACTTCATTAACAAGCATATAATAAATATATACTGTTTTAGCTAGTTCAATTTATTTTCTTAAATCAAATTAACAATTTCTTGTAAAACTACATCATATACCTTAGTCACACAACAGAAATATAGAGTTGGGGGAGGGGGAGGAGGGGGAGGGGGTGATATGTGTTTATTCCCTCCTACTTGACGGGGTAAATCACCCTTACCCTACCCCACTCCCCCCACCCCAAAATAAATTTTACCATATGCCCATATGCTATTGTATGGAAATGCAAACCCAGAACAAGTTATTATACTAACACACATTCAAGCAATATACGGAATAATTCCACATCCAATAAAAACTAATAACATACCCAATTCATACATTTAATAGAAACAGATTTTTAATTTCCAATGTAAGTAAATTTTACCCCAGTTTGAAAAGATAAATAAAGAAAAAAATTCAGATCTGGAAATCTTCTCCGGCAAATTCTACTCCCAATAGATTTCACTCCGGACAAATGTTGACAAACACCGACAATCTCTTCTTCATGTTGTGGCCAAACAAAACCATATGGATTTGTTTATTGACCTCTGATTTCGATACTAATGCCTTGCGATCGTCAATAATGTGTATACCATCATTGATCGGGGACCATTCGGAACTTGTGAACCCAGTTTTGGTACCCTTCCTCGCATTGATCTTCCTTGAGTGGTGGGATTTGATCGGCGGTGAAGGATTGAACATCACTGGTGATGAAACATAATCTGGAGATGAAACATAATCTGGAATCGTAAGAGGCAAAGGATAAATTGGCACGATATACGGCATAGTGTATATCGGAATCATGGGTGGTGGAGAATTCTTCGACATCATAGGTGGTCGACCATTTTTCGGCATCGTCGACGAGTTCTATCGTTAGTTTTTTTGTCTTAGCGTTACAATCGGGGATAATGAAATATTAATAGCACGCCCAAAATATATATTAATTGACATGTTGTGTCACACTCACTAGATCTATTACCCGTCCTTCATAATTTTTTCTCTAAAATAATATAGATTTTATCAATCCTTTTCAAATTGCTATAATTAGTGATTAGAATACTAATAATTAGATTGAGAAAATAAACCTATATTTATGTGTATTTTTTACTCATATTGTGACCATTTTCTAATAATTAAGGGGTGAAGATTTAAGATATATATTAATCCAAAGGATTTTGAAATTTCCTAATCAGGATTCAAAAGACATTGAGTTTTATTTTGTTATTTGTAAAGGTTAATTGGTATACACTAGTTTTCAATAGTTTTCATACCCTAATTATTCTTACATATATCTATTATATTTTATTTGAATCCTAAAACTAAAAATACCCTCACACAAACCCTCTTTTCCCTCTTTCCAAAAATTTGCGATTTGCCTCCTTCATAGGGTTTAAATAAGTGGCAGAGATAGTGGTTGGAGGCAACGCTGGAGGTTCTGGTTCAAATCTCAAATACAAAATGCTAATTAATCATGGTGTAAGCTCAAGATATGCAGGCTGAGCGGCGTTGCAAAGCTCAGCGACTCTAGGCAATGGTGATTCTGTTTGTCATCGTGGTTGGCTTGTAAAGGCTCTTGCTTCTAATCAATTCTAAGAGATAAAGGAAAGAAGATAAGGATGAAAATTGGAGATAAAGGAAAGAAAGGATAAACTAAGAAAGGAAATGTTGCCAAATAAATCTGAATATCACCAGCTACGTCCATAAAAATGATCATATATTAAGATTGACTTTGAATTTGGAAGAATGGTTTGAAGCAAAATTATGAAAAAAAAATATATGTGAAAAATTAGCATTACATCTCACATAAAAAAGAGATTCATAGCTATATTACAAAAGAAAAAATTATATGAAAATATATATGATTTGGACCGACAAAGTGGAATTTTTATGTGATCATGCTTATGCTTAGTTTTGGGTTATTAGGGATGCTAATTAGTGCATCAATTCATTGGGTTGAGTGAGAATGTTTTATGAGAGCAAGATCTAGGGCGTTTCATTGATGGCTAGTGAGGAGAGAGCCAAAATCTCACTCTAAATTATCCAAATATATGTATCATACCGTCCCTAAGCCAACACTACAACCTTAAAGTCCTTTTGATTCTTTGCTATGTGATCTAGAAGCGATTTAACCGTTAGAGAATATTTAGATGGATCTTTGGATACTAGTGAAGTTCGATGAACAATCTATAGCTACCTTGGTAAGCTAAGTTAATAACCTCTCATTCGTGCATTGCAAAGCTAATCTGATCTTGAATTTGAACCATGTTGATTGTGAGTATGACAAGTGTACAGGTAAATTAGTTTGTAAATATTATTACATGAAATTTTCTGAGTATTTTCTTTGAGTTTATTATATATATTTTGTTATCTTCTGCCCTATTGTACTTAATTGACTTAGGTGTGTATTTAGAGACTCCCATTTATTTTTATCTTTATTGTATCGGGACGATACAACTTTGAGTTGAGGGTCTTGATGTCTCCCTATTTTTTATATAATAATCTAGGTTGGAGACATCATTTTAGGTGTATTTGATTAATTAATTACAGATTTTTATTTGATAATTTCTTAGTACTTGTTTTGATTTGATGATTTATTACTTTTAGAGCATATTTGGTTTAATTTGTGTGTTAACGTGAAACTCTTGAGGTTTATGGAATATAATTAGACGCCAAATCAATTCTAATAAGATAAGGAAAGAATATATGGAAGGAATCAAGAGATAAAGAAAGTAGAGATAAAATAGGAAAGGAAAAGCTGCCATGTAAATCTAAAATTCTGCAGCTATGTCCAATAAAGTGAAGATAGTTTCAAATCGGATGGGAATTTACATGAGCATTCAAAAGAGTAAAGATATATATTTTTGCTTCGTTCGTTTCGATATAAAGTAGGCGAAAATCGGACCAATAACGAAGAAGATATGACCAAAACAGTGAGCAGTGTTTATCCTCTCCTATATTTTAGGAAACGAATTTGAATTGGAAAAGGATTCCAATTACTTGCCTTCCACTCAATATTTCGACCTAGGGTCTTCTTAACACCTATAAATATACCCTCTTATCATTTTAAACACGTCCTTGCTTAGTTCTAAGCCATAGCTTAGTCCTTGCTCAATTATTCTTCAATATAAACTTATAAACATCCCGAGAAGCAAGCTGACATGTAGAGGAAGACAAGAAGCAAGAAGTTGGTGAATGACAAACTCCTCTTCTACATCTCTCCTTCTCTATATTTAGGGCAATTTGCTATATATTTGTGGCTTCACCATATTTCTAAACTTTTATTCTATAAGTTTTATTCTTGATTGTTGGGTTATTATTTTATCTTACATTCCATAATAATATTTGTTATTTTAATTGATTTGAGCTTTGCGTATATCTGTATTATGTGCTTTGACTTATTGTTCCAGCCCTATATTGGCCAATCTTAGGACTATCCTTAGTAAATGAGTTAACGCCCGGAAAGGGGATTCAAATATTAACAACACCACATAATCATCTAGTGTGCGACAGTGATCTTTGCGGGCTTGCCTAGCTAGATAGCCAAATCCCCTTACCCAAATCCCCTGGTAGTGGAGAGGTTGCTCCTAAGTCCATCCTGACGGGGTTAGGAAGAATTTAGAATCTCAATTAGTATATAATGCTCAATTCACCCTTAAGATTAGAATAACAACTTAGTAAGATAGACTTATTTTAGTAACCCTAATTTATCTGAAAAATTACATTCATATTTATTTATCTGCATTCTTATTTTTTATTCACATCAGATAATTATTCCTCTTATCACTGTTTTAATCTAAACATCAAAATTCGTCTACGCTTATTGAATACAAGTAGATCTAACAGATTAAATCCCTGCGAACGAACTTTACTTACAAACTAAACTTGCAAACGATCTGTAATACTTGCAATGAGATTCTCGTTGTAGTCAAAGGTGCGTGTCCTTTATTATTATCTTATTTATTTGTTTATTTATCACACATTTGCCCCTACCATATGGCTGATAAAGAAAAGGCTTAAGGCTCATAGGGGCTACAAATGATAAACTATCATTTGGTAAAAAGGTAAACTAAACAAGGGTCTAACAAAGATATGTCTTAGTCCTTTTCCGAGATATGTGATCTTGGTAACTCATTTATGTCAAATTTACAAGTAAAGTAGATTTTCAACTAGGTTGGACCTCACATTGTACACACCTACTCACTTATCTCTTTGTTTAAAGTTCCTTATATGCATTGTTCACTAATATTTTCCATCTACATTAATCCGTTTTTTATAGAATTTAAGTATCATATGGAAAATTATAAAGCACCCTTCTAATCAATATCATAGAGTTGTTTGACATGCTTTTTTGAGACATATACAAGGTTTAACTAGTTCAACACCCTATTTCCTAAACTGTTTTTTTTTTCAATTTCAATTTTCTTTTTGTTTTTCTGTCAAAGCGTTATACTCAAAACAGGGATGAGAAAAACGATTACCCCACCCCCAACTCAAAGATGAGTTGTGTCCCCACGACTCAAAAAGACTCAAAAATCAATAAATCTTATAATTATACACATAAACATAAAATATACATAGACTAACAAGAGGGTAAAGATTACTTACCTGTGCAAGAATCTCTCACTCCCTAAGTTAGGGGGATTGACGTTACTGATGCATGACACTTGAGGTGGGAGAAATACTCCCTTGTAGTGCAATAGTTCATTTGTTATTACCAACTCTAAAACATCCCAATTTGACTCATTTATACTCACGAACACTTCTCATACATTCCTACATCTTCTCATATCCCTAATACCTCACTTTTAACATCATCACCCCTTTACCAATCCAAAATTACCTCACGGTCACACAAACTAACCCTTAATCCTCCTTTTTGGTTGGTATTAAATTACGTATAATTTTTCACCATGAAACATCGTCAATGCAATCAACACACACACTACTACCAATGCCACACAATCATGAAACAACCCTACTTTAACTCAAACTCGCCCCTAACTCAACTTTTCAATCACATAAAATTATCCCACTTTTGTTTCATCAAAAAGCATTGGTCACATACAAAAAAGATTTGCTTAATCAATCCCAATACCACACAAAATCTTAATTAGCCCGATGCTTTGAAAAACTACCCAAACTTTGAAAAGTGGCACAAACCTTGAATTATGGCCCAAACTTTGAGATGTTTGTTGAGGATAAAATGTGAATTTAAATATAAGTATAACTAAAAATGACATAGAAAGGACAAAAGTAAATATGAGGATAATACGGAGACGTATAACAAAATATTACATATTCCACTAGCATTGCATAGTATTGTTTGTGATTAAAGGGAAAAAAGGGGAATTCACTTGCTAACTTGGATTCTAAAGTCACTCTAAGTCTATCCTGGAAAAACATGAGGAGCTTCTCCTGAGTGGTCCTTTAGAATCATCTAATGATAAATTCTAACATATAGTGATTATCTAACTAGATTCAACCATCCTATCCTAAACTCAACCAAATGTTTAAAGTTATAATTCCATAGGTTAAATTCCCCCTGCCAAAAATAGTTTAATCCCTAACACAATTCAGTATATGATCAAGATATATCAGTTACGATTAAGCACAAGAGTTATAACCAACCATGAATCCACAATTTGTTTAAATTAAAGAGTAATCCCAAATCAAAACTAGGATTCATACATAATAAATCTCAAGCTAAAAGATGTTTAATTCATACTTGAATAATGTTGATTAGGAAAGATTTGATGAAATAGTTGTTGCCTTTGCTAATTTTCTAGCTCTAATATTTCTCCTAGTGATGAAAATTCCCGCATCTGTTGCACACTTGATCTGGAATCTTGAACTTAAATTTAATCCAAGTTGAAGATTTGGTGTTTTTTCAAAAGTTAAAGCCAGCGGAAATTGACATGTAAAGCCTCCAATCAATTTTGATGTGGGTAAAAGTTTGATCATCTATGTATTTGACCAGGTGTAAGATAATTTCGTGAATGAAGCCTATTGGAGTGCACGTCTCTCTAATAATTTGGGTGTTTAGTAGTTTTGGAGGCAATCCAAACATTTGAATCCATAAAGTAGTGGTCTTCACTTTGATTTTGCCATTGTTGATTTTATTGAAGCGTTTTGTTCACCCAGCAGGTCCATGGACGCTTGTTCCAAACATTTGTTTATCTTATTGGTTGAAGAAGATGATTATGGATTCATACCTCGTCTTTCTGTCTTGATTTTTCCGTTAAGACTCTAATATTTTTTAATAGGGTTTTTTATGAACAAAAAATTGATATCTTCGTAATGAAAAAGTTTTTCTAACAGTTTAGACTCTTCCAATTTTTCGTAGTAAGTATTTTTTTATGGAAAGTGTGATATTTCTATTTTTAGCATTTGAATGATTTGTTGAGTAATTATTTATTGTTTTGATCAAGTAGTAAAAACGAGGTAATTGGGTAGGAAAGAAGTTAAAACATGGATAAACAAGTACACAATTTGAACAAAAAAAAATGGATAAACAAGTACACTAAAGAACAAATTCAGCCGTTTTGAAGATTTAGAGAAGGGTAAATTAATGTTTAAAGCCCAAAGGCATGCTACTCTTCTATTAAAGTCCTAAAAGCAACTAACCTATAATCATCCGTAAGAAGCTAACTAAGAAGGGGAGAAAGACCAAAAACACCCCCCTCTCTTATATTCCTTTTCTTATACACAGTGAAGAAACCAAAAAAAAAAAAGCCTATTAGGGTTTTGAATCCAAAAAATCTTTCCCCTCTCTATAGCTTCCCTCTCTATACCCTGGACCACCCACCTTCCTCCACCCACCGCCCCTACGCCTCCCTCTTCCCTCCTTCACCCACCACCATCAAAGACCACCTTCCCACCGATGCCCTCCTTCATTACCACCACTGGTCAAACTGCAACACCAAGCCATCCCAACCACCATCAACTACGCCGGAGGAGAAGTCCGCCGTTGCTGCGAAGAGAAACCCATTTCCGCAGCCTTGATGCCGCTGCCTTGATGCTGCTGCGAAGCCATCTTCTCCTCCGAAGCCACGAAGACATCTTCTCCTCCGAAGCCACGAAGCCATGCTCATTTCTTCTCCTCCGAAGCTGCGCTGCAGATCTGAAGACCACCATCACTCTGATCTGCTGTGAAGAGCCACGAAGAGAAACCACCACGAAGACCACCATTCTGTGTCCAGCCCTTTCTTTCTCCAGCCCATGTGTCCAGCCCTTTCTTTCTCCAGCCCTTCCTCTCTTCTCCTCCGAAGCTGCGCTGCAGATCTGAAAGGCCACGCTCATCTCTTCTCTTCCCCTCCGATGCTCCGTTCAGATCCACCACGAAGGGCCACACTCTAATCTTCTCCTCGAATGCTCCGTTCAGATCCAGGCCGCAAAAGTCCGATGCTCCGTTCACAAAACACCAATCGAACATTTTTAGGCCATTTGGGGCCATTTTGGGCCTAAGTCCAGCCCATTGCCCTTTTTGGTTTTTTCCTTTCTTTTGCCGTGTGAGTGTGGTATGTCTGGCCCATTTGTCTGGCCCATTCGTGCTGTATCAACTTTTTTTTAAACGTGTCCAGCCCATTTGGGCTGCATCTTCCTTTTTTTAAAACGTGTCCAAACATTTGTTTTGTATCTCCTAATTTTTAAAACGTGTCAAAACATTTTTGGGCCATTTTGGGCTTTGTGTCCAGCCCTTTTTGGTTTTTTCCTTTCTTTGTGTTTTCCATTTTTGGTCCAGACTTGTTGGGCCAGGGCACAATGTGTCCAGACCTGATGGGCTCAGCCAATAAATTTTTATTATTTTTTAAACCGTGTCTTATTGTTCTCTAATCTATTTTGTTAATTTTGTAGGTGAAACCTAAACACTAATTATACACTAAACTTGAGGAATCCATATAAATATGAACACTAATTACAGCCCCTCCAATATATTAATGGACACATTAGCATAAATATGGACAAAGAATGACTTGTGTACGGACCATTAGGTACACGTACTTGGACATGCCTGAGAAAATGAACATATACAAAAAAAAAACGATCGGAACAAACACACCTTAAAAACGTTAAAAAATATATAGGTCTGTACACAATAGTATATATGTCTGTACACATCTAATATAGGTCCGTACCCGTGGGTACGGATCCATTCGTTTAAAGAAAAGATGATAAAGAATAAAAATGAAATTCTGAAGAAAAAAAATTGAAAAGGGTATAGCTGGAAAAAATCTAAGCCAAACATGTAACTAGGCCTTATAATGAAGGTTTTAGTAACTAGGCTTCAAAAACACTTTTAGTTGCCATTTAGGCTTTATTTTGTAGAATCTTCTTTAGAGAATAAAGGAGAAAAGAGAACATGCTAAAAAAATGATTAAATTGTGATTAGTGAGAAAAAGAATTTGATGGTGAAATACCTAGCTACAAAAA
This sequence comes from Nemophila menziesii, assembly GCA_029959085.1. Lineage (NCBI taxonomy): Eukaryota > Viridiplantae > Streptophyta > Magnoliopsida > Boraginales > Hydrophyllaceae > Nemophila > Nemophila menziesii. The sequence goes on along the minus strand of JARWIR010000007.1, from coordinate 41,645,189 downwards.
TTGTGATTCGTTTAAAGAAAAGATGATAAAGAATAAAAATGAATTTCTGAAAAAAAAAAATAATTGAAAAGGGTATAGCTGGAAAAAATCCAAGCCAAACATGTAACTAGGCCTTATAATGAAGGTTTTAGTAAGTAGGCTTTAAAAACACTTTTAGTTGCCATTTAGGCTTTATTTTGTAGAATCTTCTTTAGAGAATAAAGGAGAAAAGAGAACACGCTAAAAAATGACTAAATTGTGATTAGTGAGAAAAAGAATTTGATGGTGAAATACCTAGCTACAAAAATTGTGATTCGTTTAAAGAAAAGATGATAAAGAATAAAAATGAATTTCTGAAAAAAAAATAATTGAAAAGGGTATAGCTGGAAAAAATCCAAGCCAAACATGTAACTAGGCCTTATAATGAAGGTTTTAGTAACTAGGCTTTAAAAACACTTTTAGTTGCCATTTAGGCTTTATTTTGTAGAATTTTCTTTAGAGAATAAAGGAGAAAAGAAAACACGCTAAAAAAATGATTAAATTGTGATTAGTGAGAAAAAGAATTTGATGGTGAAATACCTAGCTACAAAAATTGTGATTCGTTTAAAGAAAAGATGATAAAGAATAAAAATGAATTTCTGAAAAAAAAAAATTGAAAAGGGTATAGCTGGAAAAAATTCAAGCCAAACATGTAACTAAGCTTTATAATGAAGGTTTTAGTAACTAGGCTTTAAAAACACTTTTAGTTGCTATTTAGGCTTTATTTTGTAGAATCTTCTTTAGAGAATAAAGGAGAAAAGAAAACACGCTAAAAAAATGATTAAATTGTGATCAGTGAGAAAAAGAATTTGATGGTGAAATACCTAGCTACAAACCATAGTGATTTTGCAGTAGAATATTTTGGATAAGAACGAGATACAAGAAAAAGAGAGAAATTTTTTTCCGTTCTATTTTTCATTTCCAGTTATGCTATAATAGTAGAGAGAAAAGGATATGCCCTTATCCCTTTTGCCAATAAAGCTACCTTCATCAAATGTACTAGTACTAGATCTTTTAAAATCTAACCTCCAAGGACTTGGGGTGGTAAGTTAACAGCTTTTAAAAAGAACCCAAACAAATAAATACCGGCAAGTCCACATTGGCATTACAACAACGTAACATCTAAGTTACATTGAAATTTTGAACAATCATACAAAAGTTCCACAAATAATAACTACTAAAGAAAGGAGGAAAAAGATATCTACTAAAGTAGTAACCAGTAATCACATAGCTTCAACAATATCAAATTCCATTAATCGTGTTTTTCAGGTTCCTTCCTAGTAGTGACATAAGTCCGCCCCCGTGTACTCTCCCTTCTGAAACTACAAGATCAAAACCGTTTCTCGTACGAGTACCATCATCGACAACTCCGGTCCTTCTTTGTTCCCGATTTTCAGAACTTAATGGTGTCTTCATCGATTTAGGTACTAATACCTGAGGAGGAATGAGCATTTGCCTCTTGGCCGGCTTCTCTAGTGTAAATATATAATTCGAGATCACACTCACATTCGATGAAGAATAACCATTATCCAATCCGCTCCTAGAAGGGTTAGTAGAATTAGATACAACCGGTACTAGTCCATGGAAGAGTCCTGGCCCGATCATGCCTCTTTTATTCTTGTCACGTCCATTAACTACGCTACTATGCGCCGCACATAGCCCACCCCTTCCACGAGCAAATTTCACACACTTTCCTTCTCCCCATTGACATCTCTTTCCACCACCATGTGCCTTGCATAGTTCAGTACTACCTTGAGCACTTTTCTCGCAATTTTCAATTATACAACGCTTTCCTCCTCCATGTCTCACACAACAATCCGTTCGTCCACGAGCACTCTTGGTGCACCCCAGAACATTACACCTCTTTCCACCACCATGAGCGACACAGAAATTCGTGCCACCGTGCACACTTTTCGGGCAAATCCCTCCACCATCAAACAAACATCGTTTTCCACCACCGTGCGCCTTACATAAAGGAGTACTCCCCTCCGCACCTTTCATACATCCGGTGAAAATACAACGCTTTCCACCTCCGTGCGCTTTACAAAACAACGTGCTACCTTGAGCGCCTTTATTACACTCTTGAAATTGACAACGTTTTCCACCACCGTGAGATATACACAACCCGATCTGCCCCTCAGCACTACGACTACAATCTTCAACTTTACACCTTTTACCCCCTCCATGCCTAATGCAAAGACCGGATTTCCCACGAGCAGCTTTCGCACACCCTTCTGGATACTCACATCGCCTTCCACCACCATGTGCTATGCAATACTCTGTTTTCCCCTCGGCACTTTTAGTACACCCTAAGTGTAGGCATCTTTTTCCTCCTCCGTGGGATTTACAGTAGGCAGTTCGGCTCTCGGCACCTTTATTACATCCAGGCTTCTGACATCTCTCTCCTCCACCATGGCCGATACAAAGATTTGTCGCCCCTCTTGCGCCTCTTGAACACCCTGTAAAGTTGCATCTCTTAGGATTGTTAACCGATTTTGTAGCTCCTCTAGGGTCGGAAATGTTGCTTAATGAATAATCAGATGCAACTAAAGGGTCAAAGCTTAGCTGAGGAACATCACAATACGAGTCTGTATTGATTTGAAACAGTTCTTGGCTATTCTCGATTCTTGGTGCGAAAAGAAGAGAAGGCATGTAGCCTACTGAATTCTTGGCTGAAGTAGAACCCTCATCTGGTACAGAATTTTGCAGTCTAATACCATCTGGAAATACTTCATCGGTGATACCAGAGAGGCCAAGTTTGAGGATAGAATCACTGTTAGAGGACAAGGTCGTAAATCCTTTCCTTTTGTTACCTCCTGTATTTGGTGTTGGGGATAAACTAAGGACTAATCCGCAATTATCATCAAGAGTCTTCATAGGAGTAACATTCATTCCCGTGTTAGTTTCTCCATTTGTTCCATAACCAAAGCAATCTAATCGAAGAGTTGTATCGCCGATCTTTGTGATATCATCATTTCTAGAGATATATATACCATCCATTAAAGCAACACCAGACTATTGTTATTCGTATATTAGTGTAAAGATCATCGTATCATGGATAAAGAAGCAAGGAAGATGACGCTAAAAAGTTAGCTTCCCCTTTCATGAAACTCGATGTGTCCGTTCTATTCATTACTCTCACAAAACTGAAACGCCACGAGTCACCTGGAAAAGTTGTAAAGAATCAATAGCGATATTAATTTCTTTTAATCAGAAGAAAATAACTATTTTACATAGGTAAAGTATTGACCATCCTCCTTAAAGTTTGGGATTATATTCGATAATTTCAGATTCCCAATGTTAAATCCATTCATCCAAGTATAAAGAATAATAATAAATCCATACTCAGATTTACTATCCTGCATCGGGACAACTTGTGTCCCGGGGTTGTAATCCGAACGATGATTATTTTTCATGTACGAAAGCCAAAAAAACTTGGAAGAATAGAAAATAAAGAAAAACACAAATAGAGCATACTAGCACACATGAAACATATATAGTAAAAGAAATTAAGTTAAGAAAACCCACGAAGCTACTATATATGAAAAAAAGGACAGATACACCTATGTACATATATCGATACAATGGATTTTACATAAGTGTCAAGAAGAGGAAAATACTAAAAGTACCAACAAAAAGATCATATATATTATATGAGATTAATATGATATTTAAGGAAAGAAGAAGGAAAGAATGTAACTTTATAGGAAATATTGTTGCAAAGTTAGCACCTTCTTTTGTGAAACTAAGGTGAACCGACAGAAGCTATAAAGGGAATATAATGAGATGATGAAATGGGAAAAAACAAAAGAGAGCAGCAAGCAAGTTGTTCTTCTAAGAACTGTGTTTGTGTAGAGAGAGAGAGAGAGGGGGAAGGAATACTCGCTGATTATGGCTAATAAATCGGAAAATGCGAATTACTTATAGTATTGAACAAAGAAAATCACTTTCATATAGTTATTTAGTATTATATTTGAGATGAAATTTAGAATTTTTGACTTTGATATTTAAATAAAGAGTCAAAAGATACACATTTTAACCTTATCAATTAACTATTTATTTATGTATACATGATATTTTTTTTAAAAGATACAAAAATCTTGAATCTTCTTTTAAATATGGATAATGTAATTTTGACTTGAATAGGAAAGTGTATAAATTTTCTGCGTAACTAATCCAGATTTACATAAATTATCTCAAACTATCCCGGTTATAAAAAAATATTCATCGTATAAACCAAGAACATATATCATTACTCTATTTTAAATCACCTTATAAGATTTTAGTTATTTCTACAATCACTTATTTGAAAGTGTAGATTCGTAATTCTACACTTATTTGAAAGTGTTAGATTGTGGCCTACTGTTTACCTCGCTTAATATGTGAAAAAGAATTCTTGAACAACTATAGAGATTTACACATTTACTGGAAAACACATTTTTCTGCAGATTAATTAGCAAATTATAGATCGACAAGACAACTAAGGATTAAACACTACCTCAAAATTTCATTAAATTTAATTGTGATTTAATGGTGTTCTCAAAATACTTTACCAGTAATGCCCTTATTCTATCAACATATGACCAACTCTTTTTGTGTTTGTGGCCCGTTTTGATTTGGAACTTTGCAATTTTTTTAGGAGAGTGACATCATAATTTGTTACTATATTACCCCGCCCGAAGGTTAGGGGTTTTGGTCTTGTTGGTGCTGTGAGCTAAAGTGAGCTTCGGAGGGTAATTTAGACATTTCGAGATTGTATTTAATAATTGAGGTTGTTGTCGGGTGACGTGAGTAAAGGATAGATAAAATATGTGGCCAAGATCGAGGTGGAATTGTCGTGGCGCGCTCATATCACCAACCAAAATGAAAATTGTGAAAATTTGGTGTATGTATTCTATGATACCATAAGTACGATAGCTTATGCTTTTGGTTGTATTGGCGGCTGATGTCATGAATCATATATCCAAAATGAAAAATGAAAAATGGGTGTTTTTTTAATTTTAACGTTATTTTTATAAATAATTAGCGACTTGACTACGGTAAAAGTAATTGGGCATTTGATACACTGGTGTTAGCCCATTTACCACCTCTCTTGTTAGGCATTGGTCAACCTACTTTAAGACGTAATTAGGAAATGGCGATATACTACTTACCGCTGTATGCGTAATATTAATTTTTTTTATACGCGGTGGACTAGCCACCGCCCAAAAAGTAAAATACAGTTTAAGTAAGGCGGTTGTTCGAACACCGCCATTAACAGAAATAAAGAACCGTGACAGAAATTATAAACCCATTACGGGAAGAGGAAGCAAAACCACTCCGAGAGAGAACCTGCCACCCCTCCACAGTGTCGGCACCCCGTGCTCTTCTTCCAGCCGATTCAAGCAGCCTACTCAAGCCCATCTTGCATTATACCTAAAATCTAAGGTTAGGGTTCCAAAAGTTTAATATTTTTTTACCATAACGGTACCCGCCGTCATATGCAAGAGACCAACTTTCTTTCGGGATATCTTCAACCCAACCTTTGTTTTTCCCTTCATTTAACTCGCAAAATTGTCGGTAATACTTATCGAGTTCATGCATATCCGACATGTAAGCAAGATCAATGAAAGCCTTTTTTGCCACACGGTTTGTATTTGTGATTCAAATTGCTAGCTAAGTGACGCGCACAAAATCGATGAACTCTTTCCGGTTCCGGAAACACATCGGCCACACTTCAAAATATACCTTTATGTCGATCCAACAATAAACATATTTTTTGGTTCTTCGTATCATATTTTTTTATACAAGTCAAAAAAAAAGTCCATGTGTATTTCGACTCAACATCGGCTAACGAATAAGCTAACAGAAATAGTTGATTGTTCACATCGTACCCAACCGCAATAAGTAGTTTACGATTATACTTCCCATATAAATGGGTTGCATTGATGCTTACCACGAGCATCAAATGCTTGAAACCTTCGATATTAGCTCCATATGCCCACAAAACCATATTAAACGTATCTTTGTTACCCACAAGACGTCTATACTCAAACTCGTATATTGTTCCCCGGTTAGTGATTAGTAAAGCACCAAAAAGTTTCGGTAAATCCGTGAACGCACCTTCACGTTTTCCAAATATTTTTTCGAGCACTTTTTGTTTACCTCGCCATGCCTTACCATATGAAATGTAATGGCCGTAAATCGTTATGAATTTGAGTTTGTATCAATCCAATTTTCATAGCTATATCGGTCTTCACCATTGCGAATACTTCATCCCTAACAAAATTCGAAGTCAATTGCTAGTGATTTTTCACAAGAACTTCGGGTTGACACTTATGTCTTCTAACCTAGTGATCTCCCACACATTATTACTACTAATAAAAATACCACGAATATAAAATCCGCAACCGTCTTTAGCATGTACGCAAATGCGTGTAATGTATTTATTGATTATCTTTTCCGTTTTACATTCCTTGTGATTTTTAAGGTGTCACCTACTCACATCCAACAAAAAAGCACGCATTGAAGCGTATCGCTCACCCAACATGAGTCGAACTCCTTTCACCATGGAAGATGGTTGACATAATTGTCAATCATAACATTCTCCTTTTTCGCTCATATCAAGTAGACCAAAATTGTAATTAGTAGGATTAGATCAATCATCATCGTTACCGCTATCTTCATTACCAGCACTATAAATATGAAAACCCGTTCGAATGGAGAAATCTATTCGAGTAAACGCGGTTGGTTTCGCCAGGGGGATATGGGTTCTTTGGAGCCAGTCTTGTGTATCCGTTCAGTTGTTATCGGCTAGTAATTAGGTAATAAATTTACGAATTTCTAGGGATTCATGTGTTTCCTGGTTGCTTTCCGCAGTTTACGCAAGCCCGAAGAGTTGGATTCGAGAAACTTTATGGGTATCACTGGAAGTAGCGTCATCACAGATTGCTGAACCCTGGCTAGTAGTAGGTGGTTTTGATCAGATAGGGATAACAGATGATCAGGTTGGTGGTGTGGAGGGTATGAATAGAATGATGGTAAATTTCGAAAGATGGAGGGACCAATGTGGGTTTGAAGATATGGGGTTTGTGGGACCTAGGTTTACGTGGTGCGATTCATGGAGGTCCGGGTTTGTATTCTTAAGCGCCTAGATAGAGCCTATGGTAATCGGTTGTGGTTCGAGGCCTTCAGCGAGTCAAAGGTTTTACATCTTCCTCGAGTGCATTCGGATCATGCGCCTATCTTAGTTTCTTTGACTTCACCTTCGGTAAGAACCCCTGGCTTGAAGCGATTCCGCTTTGAATCTGCTTGGTGTTTTCATGAGGGGTTTAAAGATTTGGTGGAAAAAAATGGCTGGTGATAGGGAGGAGTCTTAGTGATAACATCGCGATCTTGAGGCAAGAGTTAGAGATATGGAAATTTGAGTTTTTTGGGGATATTTTTCGTAAGAAGCGTCGGTTAATAGCAAGGATTGCGGGTATTCAGAAGGCGGTTCAGAATTCTTATAATTCGTCCTTGGTAAGATTAGAGGCGAGGTTAATTGGGGAGTTTGAGAGTCTACTTGAACAGGAGGAAGTGTTTTGGTTTCAAAGAGCGCATACGGAATGGGTTAATTCGGGGGAGCGTAATACAAGATTTTACCATTGTGTAGCACAAGTTAAAAAGAAGAAAATAGAGGAGTTACGTATTCGAGATGATAATCAGGAGTGGATAGAAGATACGGAATTAGAAAAGGTTTGGGTTAGAGATTTTTTCAAGAATCTGTTTTCGCATGAGGATTATCCCTCTACCGTAGGGGGTCTCCCACATCCGAGAAGGCTCGAGGTAGGGGATATTGAGAGGTTGGGTGGGATGGTCGTTGATGAAGAAGTCTGCCTTGCAGTTTTCCAAATGTCACCACATAAGGCGCCGGGTCCGGATGGGTTCACAGCAGGTTTTTACCAAAGGTGTTGGAGTATAGTGGGACCATCTGTTTGTGAGATGATTAGGGATGCGTTGGGGGTGGGACGATTTCCCAAGGAGGTTTTGGGTACACTAATTCACTTGATTCCGAAGTTAGGAAATCCGGAGTTTATTACACATTTTCGTCCCATTAGCTTGATTAATGTATGTTACAAGATTTGTATGAAAGTCTTGGTTAATAGGTTGCGGTCTCTTCTAGCCGCGAACATTGGACCCTACCAAAGTAGTTTTTTGCCGAACAGATCCACCATTGATAATATTGTGATTGTAAGCGAGGTGGATCTTGTGATGCGCCATGCGAAAGGAAAAAGAGGTTATATGGCAATCAAGGTTAATTTAGCTAAAGCGTATGATAAGCTGAGGTGGGATTTCATTCGGGAATCTTTGGAGCTTCTTGGGGTACCACCTATGTGGGTGTCAGTCATCATTTCGGGAATGGAGGATAATGAACTTAGTGTATTATGGAGAGGAGCGCCACTTGAACCAATTACACCTAAGAGAGGGATTCGGCAAGGGGATCCGGTTTCACCATACCTTTTTGTCATATGTATGGAGAGGCTTTCGCTGCTTATTCAAGAGTTGGTGCGAATTGGATCTTGGAAGCCAATCTACCTTTGTCCAGGGGGGTTTCCTATTTCACATATATTTTTTGCAGATGATTTGATTTTATTTGCAGAGGCATCTGTTGATAGTTTCATGTTATTGCAGGAATCCCTTGACATTTTTTGTAGGGCGGCGGGTCAAACAAATAGCAAAGAAAAATCAATAATCTATTTCTCCAAAAATGTTGAGGAGGAGGTGGCTTCAAACATCTCGGTGAGAAGTGGATATCAAAGAAATGATGGGATTGGTAAATATTTGGGTGTTAACATTCTCTCGGGTCGGCGTCCGAGGGGCTTTTTTGGTGAGATTGTGAATGACATTCGTGGAAAGTTGGCAAAGTGGAAGGGAAACACGCTATCGTTAGCAGGGCGGATCACACTAGCGCAATCAGTCCTAAGTGCGGCCCCTATGTACATCATGCAAGTTGAGAAATTACCGGGGTATGTGTGCGAAGAAATTGATCGGATTAGACGCGATTTCATTTGGGGTTCTTCAGAGGTACAGAAATGTATTAATTGGGTCGCCTGGAAAGATATATGTAGCCCTAAGGAAGCCGGTGGTTTGGGGTTTAAATACGCGGAGGATATGAATAAAGCGTTGTTGGGCAAGTTAGGATGGAAATTAATTCATGATACTTCTACCTTGTGGCCTAGGATAATGAGAGAAAAATATTTCAAAGGGCCTCCTATGCAATATTTGAGTAAGCAAACCGATTTGAAAATGTGCCGAGCAATTGTGGAGGGGTTAGAGGTGATTAGAAGAGGCTCTCGGTGGGTGGTACATAACGGAGAAATGGTCGCGTTTTGGTGTGATGTACGGGTAGGGGATTCTCCTCTCATTGACCACGTTATATGGGTCTTTGAAGCTAGTGATTTGACCAAGAGAGTGTGTGATTACATAAGAGAAGATGGCACGTGGGAGTGGGAGGCGTTTCATAGGTTCCTACCTCCATCAAAACTTTTGGAGATTGCGGGGACAAAAGTGGGGGGGGGGGGAAGAATTGATAAATGATCTAGTGTCATGGTCATTGGAAGCCAATGGAGAATTTTCGGTTAAATCAGTGGGTTGGGGGAATCGATCTTTTGATACTAGTATGGCGTATTTATGGAAGAAGATTTGGGGGCTAAAGACTACGCAAAGGACTAGAGTGTTTTTATGGCGAGCGGTTCGGGAAAGGATTGCTACAAGAGGGAATCTAGTTAGGCGAGGTATGAATGTACCGCCATCTTGTCCGTTATGCGAAATGGAGGTGGAATCTGCAATTCATCTGTTTCGGAATTGCGCGAGGATCAGAAGAGTTTGGGACATGGTTAGAAGCGAAGTTTTAAAGCATGGGAGGGAGGAGGTAACTACTGTTAGCCCCTGCTCATTTTCGGTTATGGGTAATGTACTAGGGGGTGGGGGGTTGGGCAGGTTATCTAATCTTTCTTTTTTGCATAACAGGCCCCTGGTGGACCTGGACTTGGCGAACAGGCCAGGCTCATCAATATTTTCGAATTCCAGCAGCACCAACATGGTTCGCTGCAGACCTGCTGGATCGGGACTGAGTGAAGGATCTGCTGATGCGTTGGAGAGGACTGAACTGGTGGCGGAACAAGGGCGGCAGCAGGTGGCGCGAGAAGGCCAGACGAACAACAGCTATGAAGTGGAAGCGCAACAGGAGGGAAGTGTTATTTTGACAGCAGAAGAACAGCCTAGTGGATCAAAAATATTTCGAGTACCATGTTGTTTGCCGGGGTCCGATGGGGAGTATTTTTTGGCGCGCTTCTAGACACTATTTGGAAACAAAGAAATGAGATCGTGTTCAATGAAATTGACTCACTTAATGAAGCGGCAATAGTACGGAAAGCAAGGTACATAGCTATTGGAATCACTAGAGCGTGGGGACAATTGCCCGGACTCTCTATGTCAAAGGAGTCCGTAATATCATTGGTAGGGTGGTCTAAACCTATTAGAGGGGTCAAACTCAATACAGATGGGAGCTATATTAGTGGTGGACTAATAGGAGGAGGAGGGGGGCTTGTGAGAGATAGTAACGGGCAATGGCTTGGTGGTTTTATTATGAGGGTGCATCACGAATCTCCGGCTATCGTGGAACTCATAGCACTTTTGGAGGGTCGTAAACAAGTGGAACGATTGGGGTTTCAAGATGTGACTATTGAGGTGGATTCGAGGGAGGTGTTGGAACTAATTCATAGTGAAACAAATGGTCGAGGCCCTGGGGCATATTGGATCACACAAGTTCGATTACTTTTGGACAGGAATAAGAGATTTCTTTTGAGAAACATCTATAGGGAAGCTAATATGTGCGCGGACTGGCTAGCTAAGAGGGGAGAGAAGCTTGAAGGGGATTTTACGTTCCTTGAGGACCCTCCGGATGGTATTTGGGGCCTTCTTACGAAGGACCGGATGGGGTTTAAGTGGCCTAGATTGATATATGAGTCTAAGCTACTCAATAATGTAATAGACTAGTGGTTTTGGTTTTGTAACACGATCCTTGTTTTGGGTCTCCGATGTAATAAAAAAAAAAGAATAAACGTATCTTTAACCTGCCTTTTAAGTCGTAAACTATACTTAACCACCCAATTGATTTATTTAAACATAATATTCATCTATTTTATACACAAGCTTGGCTTATGTATTCTTAACTTTGAGTTTTTTTTCTTAGGTAGGTAAACGAGTCGAATCGGGACGAATACTAGATGTATACGTTTGTTTGTTTAACTTTTTTGAAGCGAGTTCAAATTTAAACGAGTCGAGTCGAGCTCAAATTTAAACAAGTCAAGCCGAGCTTTCATTGATCCAAGCCAAAGATATTAAACCTTATTTGTTTAACTAATTGAACAATTTTTCTTAGAGTCGAACTCAAGTTGCTCATGCATTCTTTTTTCTGTGGTTAAAACGGAACTTCCATGAACGATTAGTAATTTAATGGAGTGTGTGATATGAAAATATAAACGTAATATTCATGAAAATATAAAATGTCTAAGAAAATTAAAAATATCCAAGTTGATATATAAAGTGTAATAATTTATTTACAAGTAAATAATATCTTAATATATAATTATTAAATATAAATGAGTCGTTAACGAACGGGGTCGAGCAGACTTATTTACATAACGAGTTTAAATTGGAGTTTTAGTTTGAACTTGTTTATATTTGAGTCAATTTTGAACAAATTTTTTTCTAAATCGAGAATGACCGACTCGCAAGCGGTTTGGTTCATTTACCACTCAAGTTATTCTTAACTTGAGTTGAGAATCACCGGATTGTGGGACTTTGTTGATGCTTAATTTATTTGCGAAAAATGATGTCACTATGTAAGTATAAAACGTGTCATTTATTAATTAAAACACAACCATCACTAATAAAAGAAACATCCATTAGTCAACCTTAACTCTTGAGGGCAATGAGATGTTTTCGTATTTTTTTTTCTTAATCTTTAATTGCATAATACCGTGGATTGCTCTCCACATATCGATGGAATCCATGGTTTTGAAAATGATCTTCCAAGACTATTGGTTGGGAACTTTTCTGATATTATAAAGTGTAATTTCGAGTATTTGGAAACGATTAAAAAAAATTGATATATAAGTTTGGACAAGGTCATGCGGCTCATTAGTCCAGTCTTAGGCCATGAAATTCAGTTTAATATTCACAACTTGAAAGTTACGAGTTACGACTAACTGGAAAACTAAAAACAGATACGACTACCTCCATTCAATAATTAAAACTAGTCACTCCATTGACTATTTTTTTCTTTTTTCGAACTCAAGTTTTTTTTTTTTTTTTTTGACAGAATAGTCGACCGATAACCGATTGGGTACATTATTCAATTCCTAATTTTGAGAAAATCGCCTCTACCCCGCCTTTGATCACCGCCCCATTTGCCTTCCGCATATCGTATTTAGCATCTCGATCTGTCAAGAAAGCCTAGAGACATATGATGGAAAGAGATATTACGCCTCTCTGTCATTTTCCTTAACCTTCTCACGATTGGTTGGACATTTCAAGCTGCGACTGACGGATGATTAATAAATCGTACTACCTCAAGGTTACATAACAAATGCACAATAGCATTATCATAAATAAATGAAGATTACAAAAATACGATCATCCAACTCCTGCAGAGGGGTTCTCTAGTCTAATAATATCTACTAATCGGATTGGTAAGTTAGAGAACAAATTACCAACAACTTGACACACCCAGTCGAGCACATAATTGAAATGCCTCTCTTTATAGGTTAGAATATTGGTTTAGACAATTCAACAAAATAATAGATATTCCTAATAATATTACAAATATTCATATTATTGACTAGTTTGTTTGTTGCCAAAGCCTTTATCCATATCCCTGAACCATTCTCGATGATTGCTCTATTTTGCCAAACTCTCCAGCCATCTCGCAAACATGTAATATATCAAACGCTTCAGTTCTCAAAACACTTCCAACTTCACAAAACTTTGCCCTATCTTTAATAAATTTACCATTAGAATCTCTCGCAAGAAATGCGATAGGCGCGCCATTATTTGAAAAAACAGCATCACAATTAATTTTAATGAATTTTTCAGGAGGAGGTTTCCATTTTCCATTTGTATATAAATTATTTCTTGATTAATAGTCTCATAACTATTTACCTATGAGTTCTGTAAACTTTGAATTTCCCTGAATCTTATTATTTTTCATACCATGTTTATCAGTATATGTATCATTATTTTTATCACCTTTCAAGAGAGGTACTTCAATATTAGGGTTGATTTTTTTGAAGTATTTCTTCCAAATATTACAAGCTTTGTCTATGCACTTTAAGGGACAAATGGACTTATTCCTAGAGAGAAATTCTTTTCTACATTTCTATATATTTCATATGATTGTACATATCAAATTTGTTGTAGGCATTTATTTTTTATAATTTTTTTTCAAGTTATCAACCATATTTAGTACCATATATCCATTATATTTGTTGTGGAATTAACAGTGGTTAAGCTCAAATGTGAAACAAACCAGACTGCTTTAGACCAGAGGCAAGCAAATATAAGGTGCTCAATGGTTTATGTATTATTGTTACAAATTTTGCACATTTAACTCTTTGTGCATTTTCTTTTATATATATTTTCATCGGTGGGGGTATGTTGTTCACAACTTTCCATATAAAATTCTTAACTTTTTGGGTTCACTTAAAACCCTATATAACTTTTTGTAATTTACTATTGTTACTTAAGAAGAGAGATGACCTATTATTATTGTTACCCTTCCCTTTAGCCTCCTTGTTTAGATTAAAATAAGCCAATTTACAGTGTGAACCCCCTTCATTGGAGAGCTCCCAAATGAAAATATTATTACATTCAAACTTAAGTACAATAATGTTTTATACTTTCTCAGCTATTTTAGAGTTATAATTAGCTTTAGTAATTCTGGTATGTTTCAGGCCACGGTTTTCAGTTTTAGGGACCAAAGTTATATAGCTATGGTTGATGTCCTTAGAATACCTCCATGATACCAGAAATCATCAGATATATTCATCACATCCTTTTTAATTATATCCCAATAGGTCTTATAAAAGTATCCAGGAAAGCCATCTAGGTCAGGAGCTTTGTTACCCAATTCTAAAATAACATTTTTTTACTTCCTCGAGAATTATTTTTGTATTAAGTTCTTGATTCATATTTTCATTTACTTTATGGGAGACAAGTTCCAACAAGAGGGAAACATCTCTAACTCGTACATTATTGAAGATTATTATAATAGGTGATGATTTCACTTTTAATATCATTATCATCTTGAAGTGTAACCCTACTTTCATTTTTAATACTTTTAATTATGTATTTCTTCCTTCTTTTGTTGGTGATAGAATGAAAGTAGGCAGAATTTTTATCACCTTTTTTCTAGCCACTGGTTTCTTGATCTATCTTTCAAGTATGCCTCTTCCCTTATCCATATTTCCTCAATATCATGTACAATTGAATTATAACAATCCCAATTGTCATCAAATGATAAGTTAGAAATATTTTCAAGTTTTAGCATAGGATAATTTTTTCTAATTATTTCCAAATTTGTTCTTGCTCCATCTAGTTAGTATGAGGCTACTAAATTTGAGCTTATAATTAAAAATAGAGGTTGCAATTCCTTTAAAAGTATTATGATCCTTCCAAAATTGTTTGATAATTTTAAACAATCTTGATCAATGGTCTGAAAGATTTTCATATAGAATTTTTTTAATCTTTAATAAGCATTATATCCATATGAATGACCAAATGTGTGTGCTTTATTGTAAAAACATCTATCTAATTTGCTCTTAATAAGTTCAATCCCATCTTTAATTGGACCAAGAGAAATTACGTCATGCGGAATGAGATTCCTCAAGGATCAAATTATCAATACTTTTGTTGAATGTCTTCATACTTTTTTATTTTTTATTAGTATCCCCTAACTTTTCATAATTATATATGCTTGAGTTGAAGTCTCCAATTAAGTTCCAATACCCATTTAAGGGTCTACACTTAGCAATTTCATCTAAAAATATTGTTAGTAGCTTCACATAGGGAACCATACACAACAGTTGTGTGAAAAAAAGAACCCCATCCTTTAAAATCATAGTCCAATATATAAAGTTTTCAGAAAATTTTTAACCACTATTTTGATATTATTACCAACAAATAAATCCAACCCGTCACTATTGCCTATAGGGTCAACCGTAATAACCACATTCATGTCTATCATTTTTGCAATATTATTAATAACAATTCTATTATTTTTAGACGAAAAACATAAAGACTACCTTAGGTCGATGCTTGATGCACATTTCCTTCAGGGTCTGGACTGTCAACGTTGCACCCAATTCCTTGACAATTCCAACTAATTTGTTTCATCTTTGTGTGAGGGATTGTTCGGGGACAATATTCAAACCCCCTTCAATTACCTGGATTTTTTACCCCTTGCTTTGATCCCCATTGACTACGGCTTTATTACCTTTCGCTTCTATTTTTATTTTTGATTGGTTTTTGTAGGTAGCCCAAATCCATCATAGAGTGGGTATATTCTTCATTTATTAGGTTACCAAACTCAAAGTGTTGATTAGAAGCCCTGTCCGTCCACATGGAGGAATTTTTCAGTTTATTTGCTTCTTTTCTGAAAGCTATATTGCCTGGTTGGCAAAAAACTTCTTACTGGTCGCTTCCCAAACTGATTGTACCTTTCTCATCCATAAATATTGCATTAATGGCTTTGCTTTCTTGAGTGTCGATATGTATATATGTTGGTCTATGTGAAGGTTTTTTAGGGTACCCGATTTCTGAATTTAGGTTTTTTTTATTGAGGTTTTTGTTATCTTGTGATTTGAGGAGGACGGGGATGAATTGATAGACTGAGTTGTTAATGGATGTTTGGGTTATTAAGTGTGACTAATATTGGCCTAGTTTCCATGTACGACTATTAGGAATAAGACCCAACTTCCATTTTGTATAATATTTTTACTTGGGCTAGGCTAACAATAACTTTCTTATTATCATTTAGGCTCATAGGCCCAATAATCCTTTCGTCAAAGTGGGATATAAGAGACTTACATATTTTATCGGCATAAAGTCTTACCATGTAAGACTTGTTTTTTCCAATTTCAGATAAACATTCATCTACCTTCATATAGTTTTTGTCTTCTTCTTATCTTAAATCTGAAATTTGTTTCTTTCGAATATTTTTCTTTCCTCTTGGAATTAAAATGAATTTTTTCTCTATTGCAGCTTTGACTTTGACTGTCAAGCTCATTTTTAAATTTGAATTATGGTTGGTTGACAACGTCATCCCTTGGTTGCCTCTAATCTTGTTCCACAAATTTTTTTCGGTACCACTCCCTCTAGTCAGTTTTTGGTTGTCGGTGTTCTGGTATAGACCTTGATCTATCTTCCCAATTTCAGGATGACTTTGATTGGGATGTTGTAGTCATGCTCTTCACGGTCAAAATTACCACACCCGAAGCATACTGAATTTAAACCAAATAGGTTTATCTAAACTTTCCCGGTAGTTGAATCCACTCAAGATTGGTTGGCTGAGTTTCCAGTCAATTTGAATTTTTGTGTATGTTTCTTTGTTTATAATCCTGTTTTTTGGCACTATTATTTGATGCACAAAGCCTAAGGGGTTTCATATGTTGGTGATGCATTTTACATTGAGTATGCTTAATGGGAGGACATAAATCTGTACCCATAAAGTGGCGCATGTGATTTTTCCATCAACCATATTCCTTATCTCATTAAGTGCCAAATGCTTTTTAAGGAGGGTCCAAGACCGATTCTCCCAAAGTTTGTTCTTATTTCCATATTGTCGAAATTGATTACGAATTGCTTATGCCCTTTCTTTTTAGTAGAAATTTTACCTAAAATACACCAATGTTTCTAGACGTGGCTTCATATGTAAGTGAAATTGATTATTTCATGATGTAAAAGTTTGGCCATTAGTTTTTGGCACTTCAATAATAGAGAGTAATCCCTCTAATATGTCCAATAAACCTAAAAAATGATATCTCGTGATACAGTTAATCCATCACAAAAAACGAAATTAGGAAGCATTTAAAAATATTAAAAACTACACAAAACCTATGAAAGTACGAGCAAAGGAAATTGCTTGCTATGAAATTAATTATGTGGTATAAGTTGTTGAAATGTGAATTAAGATCGTAATTAGATAAAATAAAATGAAAATATAAAGAAGGGAATACGAAAATCAGAAAAAGTAATAAAGGATTAACGTTCAAGAAATCTCTCAACTTAGAATTAATTCTTCTTCACCATAGCCATCATTTTTTGCCCATAAAATGTACCATACATTTTATTCTTTCTTTTTTTGTCTATAAAAAGAGCGGTTTGAGAGTAAAATAGACAGTGTTTTTTACGAAATATTGAACAAAACTGTAGAAATTTATTGAACATTAATCTAAAAATAAATCAAATTATTTAACTTTTGTAGTAAAATTCAACCCAGATAATTTTATTTATTTACAATTTAGGTTGCTTTTCTATCATACGCGAGGTCCGCTCTATTTGCTTGTACTAGAAGACTTTCCTTTTACTAGTGCTGATTATAATTATTATAAATATTAGAGATAAGCATGTTCTCTTTTCTCTTCATTCAATAAGTGACGTTGCCTAAATTCTCTGTTTGCTGCATCCAAAAGACATTTTCGATTATTTGAATCTTATCATATGCCCAACTTGTATCTACTAATTGACGAATTATTTTCGATAATGTGATGAAGGAATCTTTTATATTTCGGTCAAGTGATTCCGTCGATTATCCAAAAATTCTTCTTTAGTAACTCCACGTAAGATCCATGTCAAGCGCTTCGTCATGGATTTTATTTTGCATTTCGACGGTATGGTTGATGATTTTTTCAACAATGTCATTTTAGCTTAATTGTACAATTGTTTCCTTTTGGTCTTTTGGCTAAAAGCAGGGGCGGATCCAAAATTTCGAGTTGGAGAGAGCTATTATCGTTACAGAAAAAACCACACCTAATAAACCTTTTATATATCTAACAAAATCATTAAAAATCATTTACAAATTTTATTTTGTACACTGCGCAAAACAAATCATATTCACTAAGTAGTTACAACAACAACAAAAAATCTCATATAGATGGGATACTAAACTTTCGGGAAAAAAAATACTAAACTGCTAATGCATTTTGGTGTATTTTATCGTTGTTCGTGGAACTATTAATTCATGGATATATACCATACACTATTTCACACATAGCCACAACTTCTGTAATATGTATCATGTATCACAACTCTAATACTTGTTTTCGTTATACCTAATTTTTAGGTGTTAGCGACAAAGATGGAAAGAACACAAATATAATTGAATAAATTCAATAAACAGAAAACGATATATCCAAAACTTAAAAGAATACAATGAATATAATAAAATGTATAACACAAAAATCAAAATAGACAAATTAGAGTTTTCTGAATTTTAATTTAAACGGTATAGAATATTGAAAGGATTTTAGGACAAATCTGAAATTTCGAGATTTATAATGAATTGATTTTAAAAATATATTTAATTGAGGGACTGTTTTTTTAAATTGGAGAGGACTAATTTTTCAATTAAGGTGGAATTATAATTTTTTTTTGTTAATATTTGAACCTATTAAAAAATAGGCTAAATTATAATGTGGCTGAATGGGCTGGGGTAGGTTGCAGCCCACCTCAGCGCTCCCCTGCATCCGCCACTGGCTAAAAGTATTTCTAGATATTTAAAGTGTTTTACACTTTAAAAAATATTTTTAAAGAAAACACTAAGTAGGTGCTTCTTAAAAAAAAAAATCAAAAATGATTTTAGTTTTTAAATTTTTTAAATAATTTTTTTAAATTTAAATTTTATTCTAAAAACGTCTTTTTACTCTAAAATAAACACTTCCAAAAGGACCCTAATTTTTGTTGTAGACCATTATAACACTAGAGTTCTTTATGATTTTATTTGTTGTACTTAATTTTTTTGTGAGTTATCGTATGTAGATCCACCGTTTTATTTGTCTTAGTTTTTTTAAATTGTAAAACCATACCTAAAGAATGACAAGGATTATTTCACAAGATTAAAATTTCAATTTTTTAAAAATGTATTAAATCTATCGTACTATACTTAACCAAACCCTCAATATCCTAGTAAGATAAACCTACTACCATATATACCCCCAATAAGTTGTTAAAATTCCATAATTCCCGACTATGACCCAAATTAAACTTTATAAGTAAGACACTATGCAAAAACAAATTAAGAGAGAAAGAAAGATTTTGAGAGAATAATAAAATTTATATTGTCTGAAAAATTGAGTGAGTTACAAATAAGAATTTCTTATTTTATTTATACTATAATGAAAGTATCTAGCATTTCTTCTTTAATACTATTATTATAGAAACTTTTACCACGATCTACATATTCTATTATGTTCTATTATATACAAGAAAGATTTAGAATGTTCAAGAAGTTTTTATACTATTCTACCATGATCAATAAGTGTTTACAATATTCTACAAGGATCTAAAACATTCTCCAATAATCTAGAAGGTTCTGGTCTAGAAGAATCTGGTAGTTCCTGAGTATGCTTGAAACTTCTATATAACTACTTTTGAGGAGAATCGCGATATTGGACCATGTCGGTCCTTGTTTTTCATTCAAATTGTCCAAGTCATCATCGTGAAATGTGTAAATTGGATACCGTCCACTGTATATTGGTTTGTCGAAGATACACTCGACCCATACCTTGATCTCCACGACACCTCTTTGGTTTCTTCTCCGTAGACACCTCGTTCCCTTCTATGTCGTGGTCCTTATGTACCTCTCCGAATTGTAGGTTTATGGTGTGGGCAAAGGTGTGATAAAATAAACAGATTAATAAGATAATAATAAATGACACAAACCCTTGACTACCACGAGAAACTCACTACAAGTATTACATATCGTTTGCAAGTTTAGTTAGTAAGTAAAGTTCGTTCGCAGGGATTTGATCTATTAGATCTACTTGTATTCAATAAGCGTAGACGAATTTAGATTTTTAGATTAAAACAAAGATAAGATGGATAATTATCTGATGTGAATAGAGAAATAAGAATACTAATAAATATGAATGTAGTTCAGATAAATTAGGGTTACTAATATGAGTTTATCTTACTAAGTTGTTATTCTAACCTAAAGAGTGAATTGAGCATTATATATTAACCGGGATTCTAAATTCTACCTAACCCCGTCAGGATGGATTTAGGAGCAATATCTCCACTATCAGGGGACTTGGGTAAGGGGACTCTGCCTAATGATAAGTGGTTAAATCAAACCTTTATGGATATCTAGCTAGGCAAGCCCACCAGGATCACTACCGCATACTAGACGATTATGTGGTGCTGTCAATAATTGAATCCCCCTTCTGGGTGTTAACTCAATTACTAAGGATAGTCCTAAGATTGGCCAAATCTAGGGCTGAAAAGAATAAGTCAAAGCACATAACACATATATACTCCAAGCTCAAGTCAAACAAATAGCATTATGAATTTTAGACAAAATAATAACCCATACAGTTAATAATTAAAACTTACAAAATAAAAGTTTAGAAATATGGTTAATACACAAATATATAGCTAATTACCCTAAATATAGAGAAAGAGAGATTTAGAAAAGGAGATTGTCACTCTCCTTCTTGATTCTTGTCTTCCTCTACAGGCAAGCTTGCTTCTCCAGATGACCTCTAATTGTAATATTGAAGAATAATTGAGCAAAGACATGTTTACAATTATATCAGGATGTATTTGTAGGTGTTTAGCTGACCCTAGGTCGAAATCTTGGAGTAGAAGGCAAGTAATTGGAATCATTTTCCAATTTAAATGCGTTTCCTAAAATATAGGGGTGGATAAACACTGTTCACTTTTTTGGTCATATCTTCTTTGTTACTTGGACAAATTTTGCCTACTTTATATCAAAACGACCGCAGCGAAAAGATCTATCTAACTCTATGATGTATCGTCCAAAATCGCAGCCTATTTAGAGTTATCTTCACTTTAGTGGACGTAGCTGCAAAATTATTTGATAGCTTTTCCTTTCTTTATTCAACTTTGTTTCCTTTTATCTCCCGATTTCTCCTGAATCTTCTTTCCCTAACTCCTTGGAAGTGATCTGACATCTAATTATATTCCATAAACCTTAAGAGCTTTACATTAACACACAAATTACACCAGAAATTCTCTATAGGTCATAAATCATCCAATTAAGAGACGAATTAAGAAATTATCTAATAACGGGGAAAAATCCCATAACAATCAATCAAATACACCTAAAATGATGTCTCAACCTAGATTAATATATCACAAATATGGAGACATCAGTTTATAATAAATGTCCTTACCTATTTCTTTTGGTTTGTGTGAATTTCCATCACTCTTTGGTGTTCCTTCTCGAGGTTGGTCTTGAAATAACCCAGGTTTGGATTATTCCCTGTATCCAACTTCCTCGAACTCCCTAATCAACCTTAGTGACGATGGTGTATTACCTTTGGGAATACCCCTACTGGATAGGCACCAAACATGAGTTATTTGTGAACACTATGAGTTTGCTGAAGGCATAAGAATCGCTCTTTTCTGTTGTAGCCACTCCATACCGAGTACCAAGTTGTAATCATCTAAAGTAACAATTGTGAAGTCTACCAACCCATTCAATTCTCCTACCCTGATCTTAACCCTTTTAGCAACACCAAGTATAGGAAAGGCCTTATAAATTAGCTATTATAATCTTCATGTCTATTTTCATAGTTAAAAGCCCCAACTTCTTGGCTACCTCAACCCGCGTGAAGTTTTTGGTTGCACCCATGTCTACTGATGCTTTGATATATGTCTTGTCGATGTTATGTTCAACATATGTAGTCCCTTGACCAAGATATAAAGAAGTTTCCTTGCTTGTTTTAACCACTTTAAGGAATTGTACGAAACCCAATTGCACCTCTCCACCGTAACATTCTTCACCATGTTATTCTTTTTTCTTTTGTTGCTTGAACATGGCATCCATCTTACCTCGTTGTGGATAATTACTCATTCGATGTTCTTATCAAAAAAGTTTGAACATCTGGTATTTGACTCGACTCGGTTCATTTACAACCTCATTTACCAAAATGTTAACCACCAAAATTTTAACATTTGTCAACATGAAACATGAGAAAAAAATGATGCCACCCATTAGAAATCACATTGCGTAAGCATCCGCAGGGACCATCGCAATGCTTTGTTTTAATTAAATAGTCGGATTCCCCTTGTCCGTACCAGTTCTGAGCTGACTGTTCACGGCGCGGGGAAGGCCCCCGAAGGAGCCGTTCCCAGCCCGTCCCCCGGCCGGCACGCGGCGACCCGCTCTCGCCGCGGAAGCAGCTCGAGCGGTCCGCCGACAGCCGACGGGTTCGGGACTAGGACCCCCGTGCCCAGCCCTCAGAGCCAATCCTTTTCCCGAAGTTACGGATCCATTTTGCCGACTTCCCTTGCCTACATTCTTCCATCGACCAGAGGCTGTTCACCTTGGAGACCTGATGCGGTCGGATTCAGGGTTGCTCTCTGATAATGGATCAGATTGCACCAATATCAATCGGTTTTCTTCCATTTATTCCTATTCCCAAGCAAGAATTCAACAATCCCTTAAAAAAAATAAAGGAACTATTCATACGTTGTTGAATAGAAATAAGGAATGCCAATCGTTGATAATTTTGTCATCATCCAATTGTTTTCGAATGGGCCCAGAAATACATCCCACGAGAACCAAACAAACAATAAAATCAAAATCTATCAAACCCAGTCCGCCAACATTTCTTATACAACAAAGGAGTGTTATTTAGTATTATTTTGGATTTTTTTTGGTAGCAACTACATCAATAGCTCTATAATTGAACTCTAAAGAAACATGTCAAATGTAACAAAAAAAAAGGTGAAAATGTAACAAAGAAGAAGAGCGCAAAAATCGATGTACGAAGACACGTTTCGAAATAGAATTAGAGCACTGCATTTGCGGTCGATTCTTGTTGGGTGACGACCGAAAAAAGATAAGATAATGGAGGGATGCATGACGCCTCAACAGTGTCCTACCATCCCACACTCGTCATCTCCTGATATTATTCTTTAAGTCATCAATGCCAAATTATTGGTGTAATCTATAATCTAGTGTTACCCTTTGGAATTTTTTTTATTTGAAGTTTTGTTTCAGGAAAAGTTAACGAGTTAATTCGGCTCCCTATTCTGTTTAATCCTTCCAGTTGTATGAACGTCACTCTTTCCACAATGTTTAACTTTTATTTTTGCTAAGTATGTTTAATGTTAGGGCCCAGCTTCTCGCTCATCTAAAACCCAAATTCCCACACAAAAAATGTTTGATAAAAGGGCTCACCAATGGCCTCTCGAAACAATCCCATTGGCTTACTACGATCATCACATTTCCCATATCAGCCCATTCTAATCAAGCCTACGTATACACGACCAGCTCAAAAATAAAATAAAAATCCCAAACATATATTTTTCAAAAGAGCTAAATACTGTAGAGGCTCAAAAGACTAATTTTTTTTAAAGGACCAATTATAATTTTGTTTTATAAAAAGGTTTCGTCAGTAAACAAATAGATGATGTCTTTATTTATGTGATAAATTAATCTAATCACTAGATATCATTTTAGAGGTATTTAGAACTTAATTAAGGTATTTTACTCAGTTATTTGATGTTTTACACTTTCTTGTCTAGTCCCGGTGTTAATGTTAAATTTAGATTTTTTATGCGTAATTTGTGTATTAAGCGTGCAACTCTTAGGTACTTGGATGTTAAGATACTCCGAGACGGATAAGAAGTCGAGGAAACAAGATCACCCCTTAGTCATGACATAAAAGGAAGATTCGACCACTTTTGGAAAGTGAAAGCAATCGTCGATCAGATTTAGAAAGTGAATTGTTCGAGGTTCCACGCGATATTGGCAAGGATACTGGAGGATCCCTTTGAAATCTAGTTAAGATTTTAAGTCAGAAACGCGTGAGCACTGACGGTTTGTGATTTGGAGTTGAATTGAAAATGTTATTAAAGTTGCAGCTGCCATGGTTTGAACCAGTTCACTCTTGAAGAAAAACGTTTTTGGATTGGATTATATCACTTAAAAGAGGCCCACAACTCATAAAAGAATTCTGGACCTATAAATATTAGAAATTAACATTTAGAAAAGGGGTCTCGAACATAAACACATAGAAAATCGTCTAAAGTAGAGAAAAGAATAGAAGGAGGAGTTTGGAAGTAGTTCATGGCATTTCACCTTGTTCATCCATAGTTTGTCAGCAATTAATAGTGTGATTTTATTATGTTTTTCATTATGAAGATGAATATTAAATTATTAGTTGTTAGATAACTTGAGAACAACAATAATGTATGATCCATAGTTTTATTTTATGCTTTTATTGAATTCGGAGATTACATCTTTAAATTGAATTGTTATTTTAATTGCTTTGTATTATGTATTTGTCATATATTTAAGCCATTGCTTTGTCCAAGTATAGGTCTTTCCTTAGTAATTAGGACTGTCATGCGGGGTTCGTTTATTGTGAACGTCACATAATCATTTAGTGTGTGGTAGTAATCCCGACGGGCTTGCCTATCTAGATAGTCAACAAGCTTAGAAATTTATGCACTGATCATTGCGTAGGGTAACCTTACCCGAGTCCCCTAGTAGTGTTGAAGTATTCTCATAAGCTGTCCTGATGGGAGTTCAGAGGAATTTAGAATCCTGACTATCGCATGTTTACACAATACGCCCTTTAACAGTAAAACATAAAGTAGATACTAGTGGGGATTACTTACGAGTTCTCGAGCTATATTCTCATTCTCTCCTTATTTACTTGTCTTAGGTCTTTATTTCCTTAGTTAATTATCTTATTTGCGTTCTAGTTTTATAAATCAAATACCAAATATATATCTGTTCTATCTTTCGCGTATTTAATCCAGCAACTTAGTCTAGTACACTTCTTATGAACAATGTTCAGAGATTAACTTTCGTTGTACATATGGAGACAATACTATACTTACTTATTTTATTATTTGTCAAGGATCCGTACACTTGCGGAAAGTACCCGTTCTCTCAATGTGTGTGTTTATCATTATTATTTTATCATAAGTTGGGAGACGACAAGTTTTTAGCGTCGTTGTCAGTGACTACATCGTTAGTTTTGTGTTTTTGCTTAATGTAGTAGTTTTAGTTTTTCTGTTTTAAGCTTTTGTTTTTGTCCTTTTTAAATTCTTAGAAGGCAATCCAAACAATCAACAACGATAATAAGGCCTTCGTGGCCCATTTCGAGTGCAACCCATTGGGATTCATCCTTCATTATTCAAGTCGTTTGTTTTAAACCTAATT
Source organism: Nemophila menziesii (assembly GCA_029959085.1). Lineage (NCBI taxonomy): Eukaryota > Viridiplantae > Streptophyta > Magnoliopsida > Boraginales > Hydrophyllaceae > Nemophila > Nemophila menziesii. The sequence goes on along the minus strand of JARWIR010000007.1, from coordinate 41,619,727 downwards.
AGGGCATGCTTAGTCAATTCTTGAGATACAAAATTATAGTGGAGTTGCACACCAAGATCCAATCTTTTCTGTTCAAAACTTCATGCAGAGATGTGACGCCTACATTACGAAGGTGTCACTCGAGAGCAGTGTTTATTATTTCACGTTTAATTCTTCTTGACCCGAAGTGCGAGTGATATTTTAGATAGTCAACCTCTTGAGCTAATATCAAGGGGGACAAGTTTCAAATGAGATTTCTTGATCAATTTTATCCTACGGGTATGTGATTGAAGGATCAAATAAAGCTTGCAAATTTCTTACAAGAAGTCGGTGAGAGTGTTGGAGAAGCATGGACATGATCTTAAGAGAAGTTGGTGAAGTGTCAATTACATGGGTACATGCCCGAGTTACAACTACCCATGTTTTATAAGGAACTCGACGCGAGTTCAAGATTGAGAGTAGATAATCTTGGTAGTGGTGCTTTGTCTCCATGGATCCTAATAAAGTATAAATTGGTATGGAGAAGATAGTAGAAACTGAGAGAAGTTGGCCTAGTCGCGATCTCCTATTGCTAATACCACAAGAGGTACGTCATGAGTAGATGGTAATACTGCAATGAATGCTAAGTTTTCTAACTTAGAAGATCAACTGAAGAAACTGGATATAATTGTTAAAGAAAACATCTAAGGCAGAATATTCGAGGTTAATATCGTCAATAAAACCTATGGTTATCCATGGGAAATCGAGGAAATTTTTAGAGTTATCCCCAAGGTAATCCGCACCAACCTCATTCCCAAGAAAATAACTATTGAGCGATACCTCAACATCTATATCTGAGTGGTCAAGCCTATGGGAATCAAGACCTTCGACCACCGAGTCACAATGTCTATAATGAGAATCAAGCTTCGAAGACACTACTATCTCATCCACAAGAAGGTGCAAGTAATTTGAAAGAGACTCTTAATCGATTCATCAAAATTTCAATGGATAATATGATAAACAATGAGGCGAAGATCGATGTCACTGCATTATTGGTGTAGAACATGCAACAACATAATCTACTTATGGATCTACGACTGAGACAACTCATTACGACCATTCTACAAATGTAACAAAGTCCACCCTTGCAATTGAACCAAGGTACGAACACTAATGTCAAGCTGACAAGGTTGGTCACGATAGCCTTCAAGTTGAAAAGATAGCGTAATCACCACTAGTTACATCCAGTGAAGTAGAGATTACGAAAGAGTTAGAACCAACCAAGTTGAACATATATGGGGTAGCAGTTGAATATTGGGTTGAAGAGGTTGAGAAATATGAGCTTGAAAAGCCAATAGAGGTAGTTGATGCACCAATGGTGCAAGAGAAGAGTAGGGTGGAACCTCCGCCCTTACACATCCATTTTTTTCACCGGCATTGTCCATTACGAATCGCTTATTCAAAGGGTAATTGCGAGTATAAAAGTTCAAAGAGAAGTTGCACCAAGTGAAAATCAACGTCCCGTTATTCAAAGACATTGAGAAGAAGCAAAACTATCAACGATTTTTTCAAGGAGACACTCCTCAAGAAGAATAAATTCGTAGAGTATAAGAATTTGAACTAAGTAAAGGGATATTAGTGTAAGTTCAGCGGAAGTTATCCCCAAAGCATAATGATCCTAGAGGTTTCAACTTCCCAATCAAAATAGGTGGCATGTTTGAGGGAAAATCGATGTGTGATTTGGGTGTAAGTGTGAATATCAGGCCCAATACCGTGTTTGGAGATGCCAAACCAACATCCGTTATCTTGCAATTGGTGGATCTATCTACAACAAATTTATGGGGAATAACCGAGGACATACTCATCCAAGTAAGTAATCTTGTTATTCCCACTAATTTTAATATTCTTGATTATGATGCACTTAAGAACGTCATGTTCATACTTGGGTGTCCATTCCTGGCCATGGGTTACACCATAGTCAATGTGAACTTGTGAACCGTGACCTCCGTATTGAAGATGAATCCCAAACGTTCTACTTTATGGGAAAGAAAAAGAGGAATAAGTCACGAGGTGTCTCGGTGATCCGAATTGTGACCGAGAAATAAAATTATAAGAGGTCCCAAGAATATGCGAAAAAGAAAGCAAAAGATGACTTGGGGTGGGAGACAAAGTAGCGTGCAAAGCTCCTGACCCCGTGAACATACCATGCAAGTATAAGAGTTCTTGGATGGGTCAATTCCTTGTCACTTGAGTTGTTTCAACCAAAGTGATCGAGGTAAGATCTAAGAAGAGTTGCAAATTCCTATTGGTAGACGTTAATAGTCTCACCCGATGTTGAGGAGGCTATATCAAAAAGAAATAGCGAGGTAACAATGTCAAACTTTGAACAACGTAAAAAAAGTGTTTACGGGAGATAACCCGCAATTTTTATGCATTTTCTTTAGCTTTTGGTAGTATATATTAGTTAATTTTTGAATGTTTTAGTGTTTAATATGTTTAGTGAGAATGGTATTAGTGTTTTTAATGTGTAGGTGCTGCAAGTAACGAGTTTGGGGGTGATATTGTAAAGAAAACGAGCCACAACAGCTGCTAGCACGGTAGACCATGCCTACATACGGTATATAGCAAGCTAGCCGTCATGACAGTGTGCTAGACGGTTCGAATTAAATGACCAATGTCGAGAAGAATTATGGTGTACTGCACCTATCTGAGGTGTACTGCATGAAGAAAGATCGTTACGACACTATGCCAATACGGTGCGCACACCGAGAGCAAGGAAGAAACGCGGTACAATGCGCCTCCCATGAGGTATTACCACAAATGTGTATCAGAAACATGCTGTATCGAAAAGAGCGACTACCATATTACAGTATAATGAAGAGGAGCATGGTACACCATACATACCATGCGGTGTACTGATGTCTCCCTAAATGTTCTAATTTTATACCCTTGGGAGACATCATTTTTGGTGTTTATTTGACCATTTTGATACACTTTTGGACTAAATATGCAATAATCCGAAATTCCTCTTTTAATTCTAGTATTTTAAATTTATTAAACTTTTGCACGTAATCTTGTGTATTTTAGTGAAAAGTTTGTAGGTTTTGAATATTAGCTAGGAGAGGAACACGATAATAAAGTCAAAGATCGTGATATGGAGTCAAAACGTGAAGATAAATCCCGAAAAGAAGTGATATTTTAAAGCTACAAATCTGGAAAACTTCCAAAGATTGCTGATTTTGAGCCACTTAAGAGTTGATTGAGCCGCTTACCTTTGAATAGATTGTGATCCTTATTGAGTTACGGAAATTTAGCAAGTGATTTGAGGTCAATCGGAGTTGTAACGAACCGGCTAAAGCTGATTTAGTGGAGGTGGTGCAGCTGTTACGGGATCTTGGGCTTAATTATGGACTTGGGCTTTTCTAAAATGGATATTTATTTAAAATAAAGCCCTAGTCCGATTTTACTAGTATAAATAGGCCTTTAGACCTCATTATTTCTTACCTCTCATTTTATTCTTCAATTTAATTCATCCTTAGAAGAGCGTGTCCAGAGAAGAAGCTAGAGCAAGGAAGAGAAGAAGCCAAGAGCTGGAGACTGTCTATATCTCCAATTTGCAGCCAAACCAATTCCGAAATTAGGTTTCTCTGTATTTTCTTTCTGTAAAACAATATGAGTTTTATTATTTTTAATTTAGTTTTATTTTCGTATTAGTATGAGCTAATTTCACTTATGCTTGAGAACGCATAATGGGCTAAACCCAATTTGATTTTGTTTCATGATTTGAATTTGGGATATTTCGTATTTAATTCAAATTGGGTAAAGTGCAATTTTTGTTAATTTATATTCAATTACTATTTAGGAAGTCATGAATCTTTAAATAGGACTTAGTATTTATGCTATTCCATATAGTGGCGTATGGATCACCTTGACGGGGGGTGTAAATACGGACCTAATTAACGAATGTAGGATAGAATGTACATGACTCTGACGAGCTTAATTAATCATATGGCCTATTGGGTAGTTTAGGTTTTAATCACTTGAAGGTGGACTATAATCACCCTGACGGGGTTTGTAGCATCTGAAAGTAGCTCCTTAGTCCACCCTGACGGGGGTAAGGAGATTCCCGAATCCCGACCATTGCATATTTACCAATTTGTCCCTTAAACGAAACATGAAATGAATGATAGTTAGGTGAAATCCTCGCGTCTCTCAAGTACTGCCTCTCATATCTTGCGTCTAGTATAATTACTTGCATTTTTACATTAGTCTTTAATACTTTAGGATTAGTATAACAAACCAAACATCATTAAACCATTTATCTGCTTTCATAGTGCAATTATTCATTAACTGATAAGCATTGGAGTCAACCATTCCATCCCTGGAACGAATCTGTTTATCACATATATTACTTGGGACAACCGTACACTTGCGGTTGTGATTCTCTTTACTTATTGCATTATTTTTAGAACACACAAAGGACCACCATGTACCATGCGCAAACGCTGGAGACAAAAAAATGTCATGATATTTTCGTAGCGGATCTCCCAGCAACGAGCAAGAAATGGATTACTGTATCAAACCTCAAGGAGGAACTAATAAGAAGTACATAATTCCTAGCATCACTGGGGCGCCTCAGAATAGAATGTGTCAACAATGCATATATCATGAGAGAAAGGATATTACTGAGGTCAATATTATACTACAAGAAATAAGGGGATTAAATGGGGAGTGTGTATAATTTTAGTGTTTTACAATATTGCGCAGGGACCAAGTTGTGGGTACCAATTTCTTAGGGACCAAGTCGTCAGTTCTAAAACATAGAGGGCCACTATTCCTAACACTGGATATTTGTGTAATAGAAGGGACATACTATGAAAGTATCAATAATACAGAAGCCTGGTTTGAGCTTTAAAAATGTTGTTAACACTATTCAGTTGGGGATTAACCCAAAGTTTGGGACCGAATCAGAAAGTTTATTTAACAAACAACTGGTGAAGATAACACATCAGATATCGCGGATCTAAGAAGGCGTTTTACTTATCTAGAGAAGGCCATATGACAACAAAAGAGAAATGTTTCACCCATGGAATTGGAAATATCAATCTGATTCAACTCATCTTTGACGAGAAGTCCAATCATTCTTGGTTTTTAATTTTTATTCATAAGACAAATGAATTTGGGAAACGTAAAAAACTTTTGGATGACATATCTAACTGCTTGAGGCCCATGTTGGTACGCGTGGTCTGTCTAGAGGTCCGATCCTCGGGTTTGGTCTCGAGTCTAATTGTGCGATGGTCTGGAAAGGGTTTTATTAAACTAATTTTTATTGTGATCTTATATAGCCTCCCAAACGTTTATTAGGGATTTTCTTTCCCGTTCTTTGGAGTTAAAACCTTCGATCAGGACACCCATTTAATTCAGGTATCATATAATCTATTAACCGTGAGAATGTCTGGAATGTGTGTCTAATCAATATTAACTCAAAAATATCTTGAATGATTGGTACATGGAATATCAAGTTTTCTCCTAATGTAATGCCTTTTTCTCTGGTCTTCCTTTCACAAATCACAATTGTATTGAAATATGTCGATGGTGGACCAAATATTTGGAAATTTTTGGGGTCTTTCGAAAGAGATCGGTTAAGAATCAATGATTAATTTCTCCAAATTTTCATCTCCAATATTTGTTTCATTATCCTGCATACTTGAATAATATTATAGAAAATATAGTGGCATGTTGTTTTTTTGTAGCTACCTATTCAAGAACTTTATCCATATGGTTAATCCTTAACACCAATCCAAAACTGTTGCTTTTGATGGTAGCTTTGTGGGTTGGGTGATGACTGCCATCACCGCGATTTGTGGATGTCGGCTTAATCAACTACATTTTATGGGGTCTATTATAGTGTTCCTCCTTGTTACTCTTGGATCTCTGATCTTCTAATTGTTTTCGCGGCTACTCTCTCAAAAGTATCCAGATGTTATAACGTTTTTTGGAGTGTTGAAGAAATATTTGATCTCTTGTCTTTTTATCTTACCCTTTTCTTTTAGGTGTTTTGCTTTCTCTCTCTTCCTTTTCTTTAACGTTGTAATATCTCCTCGCTCTTATTTTAAGTTATGTCTTTTTTATCAAACTTTTTTTTTGTATTCCAATAACTAATTATAGAAATTTTGAAAACATCTATAGAAATTATATATTCTACTTTTTTGTACCAAACAAAAAAAAAAAAGAAAAAAATCTGTATTATTTTGGGAAAAAATTGGTGAAGGCTAAGAATTAAAGCACACTAATGTGACAAAAAGTGGCTTTTAGTATTTTGGGTCGTTTTATTTATAGTTCATTGTGATCGATTATATCACAGATAAAAGAAAAGTAGCAATAAAACTCCCATATGATGCCACGCCGACCACCTATAATGTCAAAATATGCTCTGTTGCATATGATAGCGACATATTCTATATCCAATTGGTGAATTACACGTTATTAACTATGATGCCATATAATTCTCCAACACAGAATCGATTCTATCACCTAAGGAGGAACAATTGGAGGAAGAACTGTAACACTAGCATCATAGGTTTCGATTCGTCACAATTAGTGATTGAATAGATATTGTATTCAATAGTGCCACAAAACCATCAAAAGAAGACCTTGATGCACTAATTCAGATGGTGTTGTATGGTACAGGTATGAAGATAATATTGCAAATGTTTGTTGAAATTTTCCTGGAGTAAGATCTATCAGGAGTATAATTTGTCAAAAAATAGATGCGAAGATCGAAACTTTCAATTATCTTCTAAAATTATAGGTAAAAATTACTTACAATGGGATCTACCATATTTTACTGTCAAATCTATGCATTAGATATGTTATTAAATATTATTGATTGTGGAATTTCTTCATCCACTTGAATGCGCGATTGTATTCTTACTTTATTTTGGGTTTGCTTTTCCATACAATAACTTAAGGACAGAGGGAGAAATTTCTTTTGCGGTGGCATGGAAAGATGGGAGGGGGCTTACCCAATTCAAGTAAGGGTAAAAGGGACCCATATACCACACTCACAATTTCTCCTTAAACAAACAATTGAATCCCCATAAGGAAGATTGTTGAAGATGAGAGTATGATGTCTCCCTAATTGTTCTTATTTTCGACCCTTGGGAGACATCATTTTTTATGTTTATTTGAATATTTTAATAGACTTTTGAGTTAAAAATACAATAATCCGGAATTTCCATTTTATTTCTAGTAATTTTGATTTATTAAACTTTTGCGCGTAATCTTGTATATTTTAGTGGAAAGTTTGTAGGTTTTGATTATTAGCTAGGAATGGAATCCGAGAAGAGAGTCAAAGATCGTGATATGGAGTCAAGACTTGAAGATAAATCCCGAAGATATTATTTTTAGAGCTGAAAATCTGTTTTCCAGGCCATAGATTGCTGATTTCGAGGTGCTTAAGAGCTGATTTAGCCGCTGACCTTTGAAGAGAAAACATTCCTTATCGAGTTACGGAACTTTAGCAACCGGAATTAAGTCATTCGGAGTCATAACGAAGCGGAAAAAGCCGTTTTAGTGAAGGTGTATCAGCAGTTACGGGATTTTGGGCTTAGAATTTGGGCTTGGACATTTAATTAGTGTTTTATTCTTAGGTCCAAGCCCTAATCCGTTTTTACACTTATAAAAGGAGCCTTTGACTTCTATTTTTCACACAATTCACATTCCACAAGATTAAACATCAGAGAGAAGCAACAGAAGGAAGAAAGAAGAAACTGCAAGAACTGGAGAGTGTCTATATCTCCGTTCTCAGTCATTACAACTCTGGAAATTAGGTTTCTTTCATTCTCAATTTTGTAATCAAATATGAATTCCATTTCAATTAATTTAGTTTTTCTTTTAATTAGTATGAGCTAAACATTTATTAGTGCTTGAGAATGCTATATGGGTAATTCCCAAATCTTATTGAATTTCATATGTTGAATTTGGGTTTCTGTTAAATTAAATTAGATCATGTCTTTTACCCTTTTCGATAAATTGAGAATATTTACTGTTTTTAGAGTCATGAACTAGGAACAGGTGTTAGTATCTAGGCTATTCCAATTAGTGGCAATTGGATCATCCTGACGGAGGGTTTAGGTACAGAACAATTTATTCAGTCTAGAATAGAAGCTATTGATTCTGACGAACTTAGCTGATTCTAGGGCCAATGAGGTAATTAAACTTAAACATCTAAAAGTGGATCATATTTACCCTGACGGGACTAGTGACACTCTAGGATCGCCTTATAGTGCACCCTGACGGGGGTATAAGGAATTTAGAATCCCGACCATTGTAATTGACCAATTTAACCCTTAAACAGCATAAGTTATGAAATAGGATTAGGATGACCCCTTGCGTTCTCAAGTGCTACTTTCTCATACTGCGTTTTACATCATTTTACTTGCGTCTTAGCTTTTAATTGCAATTTTCCATTTAATCTTTTATTACTTAGGCTTAATACAAAAACCAATCAAACATATTTTCTTTATTTGTTTTCATAAGTGCAACCATTCATTACTTGTTAAACATTGTAGTCAACCATCCCGTCCTTGGAACGAATCTGTTTTATCAACTATATTACTTGGGACAACCGTACACTTGCGGTTGTGGTTCGATTATTTATTGCATTATTTTTAGAACACGGAAAGGACCACCAGAGTATCAGTGTAAATAGAGGCAAATACCGACTTATTGTCTAAACTTGTATTTTAGTCATCATATATGCTTTTGATCAATAATATGGATCTTCACTAGAATCATATATAAAGGATTATACTCCATATCTAGGGGATATACCACATCTCACACCTATTTAATCTCTTTACCGATTCACCTACTTTATCTCCATTTGAAGCTCTAATTTTCCTTCTGCGTGCTCTTCTTAGCGCTCCATCTACTTATCCTAACAGTGCTTCTATTGATTCACACATCCATCGTCGACTCTTTAGGCAATAATAACGCCACATCATTCAACAAAGTCGATATTGGTATCTTAACCCCACTATTTTTATTTTAAATTGCCAAATATCGTGAGCTTATTTAGTTTTTTTTCATTTTTTTATCGTGGTTGATGTTTGAGAGAAAGAGTGGAACAGAGGAAGTCGGGATTTCTTTTTTGTTTATCTTTCCACGGGACAAGTGACTTCATTGAATCCGCCCATGATATCCAAGGATCAAGATGGTGAGCCTTCCAACTAGGTTACTTGTTCCAAACCTCAACCCGACCATTAAAATTTATAGGAGCATAGAGGAACACCACATATCGAACAAAATTATCTGGTTCACTGAAGTTTTCTCTTTGCTTTCAACATGTGAACTTTGACTTTATGGTAATCAGAAGTCCCTTTAGACGACAAAACTAAATATGATCCAGAAACAAATTTATAGGGTATGTTTAAAATGATAGTATGTAATCTAATTTAGTTCCATACTTGCACGTTCCTTGTACACTTTGTCCTTTGGCGATCACAACTGACTCACATTCCCGACAAAATTCTTGTTTAGTTGTTTTTGATGATTTCAGGGGTAAAAAGGTCATGAGTTTGGGGTCGATAAAGCGAAAATAGGAGAAAAATAGGTTGGATGTCCAGGAGAAACCGGGAACCCGGTTTCGCAAAAACCGGGAACCCGGTTTTGGAGCTGATACCAACCTCATACACGCAACACTTGGCGTCTTGGTTCACGACACAGCGTCGGAACCGGGTACCCGGATTTTCGAAACCGGGAACCCGGTTTTGGGTGCTGTAACTTGTGAAAATCTCTGACCCAGCGTCTTAGTGGCTTGCGTTTTGCTGCGTTTTGATTCGCGCCATCGACACAAAACCGGGAACCCGCATTCGGCAAAACCGGGTACCCGGTTTCGGAGCTGTAATCTTCCAAAATCTCTGACCCAGCGTTTTGAGACCCTGCGTTTTGGCGCGTTTTGACTCGCGCCATCGACAAAATCCGGGTACCCGCATTCTACAAAACCGGGAACCCGGTTTCGGCGAATAAATGTTTTGACCCTGCGTCTTGGGGTCCGGCGTTTTGGTGCGTCTCGAGGTATGAAAAAAAAAAATTAATTAAGTAATTTTTCCGCGCCGTCACAGCGACGCGGAACCGCGTACCTGGATTTTCGAAACCGGGAACCCGGTTTTGAAGCTGTGATGTCAGTTTTTAGGTGTTTAACCTAGTTGTCTTAGCCTCTTCAGCAAGTTTTTACCTAAAACGCACCAATTAGGGCTGCTCAAACTGGACCCAAAACCGTGGACCCGCAAAACCGACCCATTTTGGGCCCGAGAAAACCGTGTCCGAATTCCACCCGCACCCATTGGGCCCAAAAAAATAATATTTTGGGTATTGGGCCGGTTGATGGGTTTGGCTAAGCCAAACCCGCGGTTAACCGGACCCGACCCGATTTATATATATATATATATATATATATATATATATATATATCGATATATTATCGATATGAAATGGGAACCGCGTATCCCATACGCTATACACTCTCCTTTTCATTACACGAAAAGTCATTTGGTGTCTTTGACCCCTCTCTCTCTCTTCTTCTCTCTGTATCTCTCAAAAACCCTAAGCCGTAGCCCTGATTCTTCTCCTTCCCCGTCTAATCTCGCCGGCGTTTTTGAGCGGTATTATACTCCGCTTAAACACTCCTCGCCTATTGTTCTACTTCTGATAAAGCTCGTCCTTTGGGTTCTGGTTTTAATCGTCTAACCATGGTTAGAGATTTAGACCGTGGAATGGAGGATGTTGAAGCCTATATATGGCACAGAGGTGGATTATTATCCATTAAAATCCCCTTTCGAAAGGTATTTTGCAATTTCAAAACCCTAGGGTTTGTTTTTGGGATTTTCTGTAATTCCGTTTGAGTTATAATCGATGGCATATGAGAAGCTTATGGTTTTGTAACTATTATTTGGTTTATTAAAGGATTTAATGATATTTCAATCTTTAATTCGAAACTGATTTGGGATTCTAAGTGTTTTTAGACTATTGTTTATGGTATTTGATTTGGATTTGAGTTGTGCTTTGATAATGGCTAATAGATTGTTTACTTTGTTTATTTGCATGATCTCGCAATTCTCGTTAATGGACCTGTTCTGGATTTGATGCTTCAATCCTTGCTTTGCTACTAAATTTAAAGGTAATTACCTAGTTTATTTAGTTTTCCTGTTTACAGAATAATTTACTTAGTTTTCATTTGGGGTTTGATTTGAATATTGGCTAATGGAATGTTCCATTGATTTACTTGCATGATCTCGCATTTCTTGTTAATGGACATGTTCTGGATTTGATTGTTGAAGCTTGATCTGTTACTCTATTTACAGGTATTTGCATAGCTTTCTTATCATTTTAAATATGCATACACAGGCGCAATAGGTTAGATGGAGTTATAGATGACTTTGTCACCATTCATAATAGCATTAGCAATAACAATAGCTAATGAGCTATTACGAATGGTGTAAAAGCCGTCTATATTTCCGTCCCTAGATATGGCTATGTCCCTTGTCATTTAATCAAGTTTAGAGTACAGTTTATTGAATTAAACAAGTGTTGAACAGTTTTTTTTTTGCAGGTTATTGAATTGAATTGAACAAGTGTTGAACAGTTTATAGCTGAAATCTTATAACTTACAAGTTAACACTGTTAATCAACACACTTTTGTATGCATCTCCCAATTCATTTGACCTTACCACAATGATTAAGTTATGAATTAAGAATGAGTAATATTAGGTTAAGAATTGGTTGAGTTGGCAACAAGTGAGTTGATTTTTGTTTCTTGTAAGTTGTAAGATAAGTCCCTTGTCCCTAAGGTTTTAATGCCAATGATGATATAAAATCTGAGGATAAATGAAAGCCAATGATGAGACTAATTTTGAGGCTCAATCTCATTTAATTCACCTCTTTTGTTTTCGCAAAGTTGCAGGAATAAAAGTATTTGAAAGCTGTTTTTTGGAATGTTTTGGAATCACTACAACAGTTGCACCCTAAGTTGTACAATGGATGCTTTTTCACAACATAGGTTTCAAATGTTGAAATGAAATGTAATATAATATTTAGTTGTATCAGTGATTCAGTTTCAGTGTGAGTCAGTGTTCAATTCAGTTCATGTAATGTTATGTAATTTAATGATTCTCTTTGGAAACTATGTAATATGTCTTAAAAAACCCACTCTTTTGAGAAATTTACTATTGAAGTATGGATTTAATAGATGTTTTAAAAGTTTTGACTACATGTTGACCATAACCCGAACCCGACCCTAAACTGACCCCACCCGCTTAGACCCAACCTGACTCCTTATTAATTAAAAAATTGGTTAATGGGTTTGATAAACTACAAACCGAGATATTGGGTTGGGTATTGGGTTTACCCCTACGGGTCGGTTAACCGACCCGTGTGCTACCCTAGCACCAATAGCCTCCCCACCTCCGAAATTCATCAACAAAAACACTATATATCATCAAATCCTACCCTCTTTCACCACAAAAACATAAGATCAACTCACCTCCTCTCCAAAATAACATCAAATCCTTAGTTTTTCCCAAGATTATTCTTCATCAAATCCTTAAATTAAACCCAATTCTTTCTTCTCCCATCCAAATTAAACAAAACCCATATCATATTCCACCTTGTTCTTAATTTCCTAAGCCTCAAAACATCAAAATTCTAAACTTTTTCTCTAAGTTTTTCATTATTTGAAGTTTTGAGTTTGGGGTGGAAAGAGTTGACTAACAGAACCGGTGATTTCTGAAGAACCGCTCCTAGAAGGAAAACCACCATTGGTGGTTCCCAAGACCAAGCTATTGAGATTCCCGATTCGCGTCCTAAGCGAAAAATTGATGAAGTTAAGCTTGATTCCAACAGAATAGAAATCACAGGTCAGAAGAGAAGATTAATTGATGAACCCGAAAGTGAGAAGGTACAAGAAGAGGAAATTGAGCAGAACGTTGAGAAGGAAACTGAACAAGAGGCTCCGGAAGTGCCAGTTCAACAGAAACCTCCGCGTGTAAAGATGTGGGCCAACAAGCCTAAGAGGGTTTATACTTGTTGGAATACTCAGGTTCGTGAAAGAATTGAATTTTTGAAGTTTGGTGAGGAGACAAATTTTCCTAAGGGTATTATGAGTAGTGAACACAAGGAATATGCTGTGACATGTAACAAATTTGGTTGGAAAGAGTTGCAAGAAAGGAAGCTTGAGTTTATTCCTACTTTTTTGCGAGAATTTTATGAAGGTCTAGCTACCTCCCGTGATGCAATTGATATTCGCAAAAAGGTAGTTCTTTTCTCTATTGAACATATTCGAAAATCCTTGAAATTACCCAACTTTTCTGGACCATGTCCTTTCCAAGAAACTCTTAATGACCCTTCTTTCGATTTTGAATCCCTTTGGGGGACCGTGCTTGTTAATGGGGCTAGCCTAATTCCTGAAGGAGAAAGATATCCTGGACAGTTTTACAGCAGTAGTTTGACACCTCGTGCGAAGGTTTGGTCTCGTTTCATAATACCCACTTTCTTTGGTATTAAGCACACTTCCGAGTTGAAGAAAGAGCATGTAATTGTCATTAAGTGTATTTTGGAGGAGAAAACATTTGATGTTGCTAAGATTATTTATGATACAATCATGGAGTTCGCGAAATCCCCAATGAAACAACAAAATCTGAAGTTCCCTTGCACTATTACTCAGTTGTGTCTAGACGCAAAGATTCCACGTAAGAACGCAGATATTGACGTTGTTTCAGTTGGTGTGAGTATAGCTTTGAGCACGATCAAGAATATCCATGAGGAAGCAACACGAGCTACCAAAAGTCCTAGAACTCCTCTATCAAAGAAAGCGAAGACTGTTCCTGAGTTGGAATCGAAGATTCAGGTGTTGGAAGAGAATCAAGAGAAGATGATTGCTACCTTGGGAAACGTTACAAAAGAATTGGACCTGCTTCGAAATTTGATCTTAGGCGTAAATACACTTCAAAACGCGATTTATGATGCTGTTACGCGAGATAAAGGTCCAGAACGCAACACCGGTGACCAGCCACGCGCTGGTTAATATACGTTTTCTAAACCTTCCTCTTAGTGTAGATAAGTTTAAATGCTTTATTGAATCTTTTCGAGTCGTGGGGACACGACTCATTTTTGAGTTTGGGGTGGGGTTCGTTGCCTCATCCCAGTTTTTATGTGTTATTTGTTTTATTTGCTTTAAATAAAAGAATTTTCGGAGTTGCGTTTGACTGTAGAAATTTTTAAATATCCCTTTAAGCATACTTTTGATGAATCAATGATAGTAAATAGTGGACTTTAGGGATTGATATAAAACGCATTTAGAATTGCATGCAAACATAGGTAATTAATAGGAAAAATTAATGAACAATGCAAATGAAGTAAGCTTGTACTTAAGGAATATGTTTGGTGTGTAGAAAGTGAAATCCTAATTAGTAGAGAACCCACCTAGATATGAACTAAAGACAAGCTATGTACTTAGGAGAATGATAGGGGCAGTTCTTTGTTAGCCATTTGTGCCTTTTTAGCCTTCTATCCCTTATGTTAATTATTATCCGTCTTAGCCCACTTTGAGCCTTTAGCCTTTTCTTTGTAGCCACGATATAAGCCATTATCCCTTAGATTATTAGGCATGACCATATGACCCGCACTTGAATCACAATGCTGAGACATGTCTCGAGCTTGAGTTTGGGGTGGTGGGACCACTTATGGGGAATTTAATGGGTTGGGATCGATGTGCTTTGTATTGTAGCACAATTGCAGATGATATATACTTGTAACCCTTTGCCGGGAATGAAGAAAAATGAAAAAGAAAGAAAAAATGAAAAATTTCGAAAAATCATACAGTAGAAACCGGGAACCCTGTTTCGTCAAAACCAGGAACCCGGTTTGCGTCTGTACAAAAAAAAAAGAAAAAAAAAGAGAGAAAAGAAAAGAAAAAGAAAAATATGAATGAATAAAACATCCGGCAAAGTGGAATGTTTCTGAAAATCATCTTGTTTATAGTGGGTAGACATGGGACGCTAAATCGTTGCGTATATGGGTGAGAGAGAACATCTTTTGAGCGTTAAATCAAGCTCGAGGACATTGTTGATGGTAAGTGAGGAGAGAGCCAAAAGCTCACTTCAAATTTACCAAATATACATCCACACCCGTCCTTAAGCCAATATTATAACCATAAAGACCTCGTGATTCCTAAGTGCATAGTGAATTTATGATTCTGTTGATAGGGAATATACTAGGTGGAGCGTTCAAAGCGATTTAGGATTAATGACCACCCTATAGCCATCATACAGAGATAAGTACAAGTGTAACCTTCAAGCATTGCAACTTTAATTTTATGATTGAGATTATTTATGTTTGATGTTGCATTTTAGATGTATGTGTATATTAGTTTCTAGAGTTTGCTATATGAGATTTATTTTAAGAATTGCTTTAGGGTTTATTTGTTAGCTTCTACTTGTTTATACGCTTACTTATACCCCTTTGTTTTGTTTTACTTTGTCGGGACGACAAAGGTTTGAGTTGGGGGTCTTGATGTCTCCCTAATTGTTCTAGGCTATTCCAATTAGTGGCAATTGGATCATCCTGACGGAGGGTTTAGGTAAAGAACCATTTATTCAATCTAGAATAGAAGCTATTGATTCTGACGAACTTAGCTAATTTTAGGGCCAATGAGGTAATTAAACTTAAACATCTAAAAGTGGATCATATTTACCCTAACGGGACTAGTGACACTCTAGGATCGCCTTATAGTGCACCCTGACGGGGGTATAAGGAATTTAGAATCCCGACCATTGTAATTGACCAATTTAACCCTTAAACAGCATAAGTTATGAAATAGGATTAGGATGACCCCTTGCGTTCTCAAGTGCTACTTTCTCATACTGCGTCATTTTACTTGCGTCTTAGCTTTTAATTGCAATTTTCCATTTAATCTTTCATTACTTAGGCTTAATACAAAAACCAATCAAACATATTTTCTTTATTTGTTTTCATAAGTGCAACCATTCATTACTTGTTAAACATTGTAGTCAACCATCCCGTCCTTGGAACGAATCTGTTTTATCAACTATATTACTTGGGACAACCGTACACTTGCGGTTGTGGTTCGATTATTTATTGCATTATTTTTAGAACACACAAAGGACCACCAGAGTATCAGTGTAAATAGAGGCAAATACCGACTTATTGTCTAAACTTGTATTTTAGTCATCATATATGCTTTTGATCAATAATATGGATCTTCACTAGAATCATATATAAAGGATTATACTCCATATCTAGGGGATATACCACATCTCACACCTATTTAATCTCTTTACCGATTCACCTACTTTATCTCCATTTGAAGCTCTAATTTTCCTTCTGCGTGCTCTTCTTAGCGCTCCATCTACTTATCCTAACAGTGCCTCTATTGATTCACACATCCATCGTCGACTCTTTAGGCAATAATAACGCCACATCATTCAACAAAGTCGATATTGGTTTCTTAACCCCACTATTTTTATTTTAAATTGCCAAATATCGTGAGCTTATTTAGTTTTTTTTCATTTTTTTATCGTGGTTGATGTTTGAGAGAAAGAGTGGAACAGAGGAAGGGGTCGGGATTTCTTTTTTATTTATCTTTCCACGGGACAAGTGACTTCATTGAATTCGCCCATGATATCCAAGGATCAAGATGGTGAGCCTTCCAACTAGGTTACTTGTTCCAAACCTCAACCCGACCATTAAAATTTATAGGAGCATAGAGGAACACCACATATCGAACAAAATTATCTGGTTCACTGAAGTTTTCTCTTTGCTTTCAACATGTGAACTTTGACTTTATGGTAATCAGAAGTCCCTTTAGACGACAAAACTAAATATGATCCAGAAACAAATTTATAGGGTATGTTTAAAATGATAGTATGTAATCTAATTTAGTTCCATACTTGCACGTTCC
Organism: Nemophila menziesii; assembly: GCA_029959085.1. Classification (NCBI taxonomy): domain Eukaryota; kingdom Viridiplantae; phylum Streptophyta; class Magnoliopsida; order Boraginales; family Hydrophyllaceae; genus Nemophila; species Nemophila menziesii. Next base: position 41,602,791 of record JARWIR010000007.1, on the reverse strand, counting down.
TTGTACACTTTGTCCTTTGGCGATCATCACAACTGACTCACATTCCCGACAAAATTCTTGTTTAGTTGTTTTTGATGATTTCAGGGGTAAAAAGGTCATGAGTTTGGGGTCGATAAAGCGAAAATAGGAGAAAAATAGGTTGGATGTCCAGGAGAAACCGGGAACCCGGTTTCGCAAAAACCGGGAACCCGGTTTTGGAGCTGATACCAACCTCATACACGCAACACTTGGCGTCTTGGTTCACGACATAGCGTCGGAACCGGGTACCCGGATTTTCGAAACCGGGAACCCGGTTTTGGGTGCTGTAACTTGTGAAAATCTCTGACCCAGCGTCTTGGTGGCTTGCGTTTTGCTGCGTTTTGATTCGCGCCATCGACACAAAACCGGGAACCCGGTTTCAGAGCTGTAATCTTCCAAAATCTCTGACCCAGCGTTTTGAGAGCCTGCGTTTTGGCGCGTTTTGACTCGCGCCATCGACAAAATCCGGGTAACCGCATTCTACAAAACCGGGAACCCGGTTTCGGCAAGTAAAAGTTTTGACCCTGCGTCTTGGGGTCCGGCGTTTTGGTGCGTCTCGAGGTATGAAAAAAAATTAATTAAGTAATTTTTCCGCGCCGTCACAGCGACGCGGAACCGCGTACCCGGATTTTCGAAACCGGGAACCCGGTTTTGAAGCTGTGATGTCGGTTTTTAGGTGTTTAACCTAGTTGTCTTAGCCTCTTCAGCAAGATTTTGCCTAAAACGCACCAATTAGGGCTGCTCAAACTGGACCCAAAACCGTGGACCCGCAAAAACCGACCCATTTTGGGCCCGAGAAAACCGTGTCCGAATTCCACCCGCACCCATTGGGACCAAAAAAATAATATTTTGGGTATTGGGCCGGTTGATGGGTTTGGCTAAGCCAAACCCGCGGTTAACCGGACCGGACCCGATTTTTTTTTATTTTTTTTTATATATCGATATATTATCGATATGAAATGGGAACCGCGTATCCCATACGCTATACACTCTCCTTTTCGTTACACGAAAAGTCATTTGGTGTCTTTGACCCCTCTCTCTCTCAACTTCTCTCTGTATCTCTCAAAAACCCTAAGCCGTATCCCTGACTCTTCTCCTTCCCCGTCTAATCTCGCCGGCGTTTTTGAGCGGTATTGTACTCCGCTTAAACACCATCGATCTAAATTAACATGGATCTAAAGGCAAAAAATTATATAAAAATGATGTAAATGATGAAAATGTGGAGGAAAATAGAAGATATTTTGGGTCGTTGGCCCTTCTTCCATATTATATAGATTTATCAAAATAACATAGCTGTTGAGGGTCTTTTTCGTGTAGTTTTGGGGTCTAATAATTTAAGGACCAAACCGCAATTTCTGGAAAATAAAGGCGCTATAGTTTTGACCTAGAAACATGAATAGATCAATAACTAATTCGAACAATAGTGCTTTAAAATGCTATGGAACGACAACAAATGGTATTCAGATAGTTTCCATTTTTGGGGGCGGATAAAAGGATCTTTGAGGTGATAAAATTGGATCCGAGCAGTTCTGGGATTAACCTGAAATCTCGGAGAACTATGAGGGCTGCATATTTGTGTCATAATAGTTCAGGGACATACTCGAAGTATCTGAAAAACTAATTACAAGAGCAGGTAGAGCATCAAATAAATACAGTTGGTGTAAGTGATGATATAATGTAACTTTTGTATAATATAGGAATCTATAGTGCAATATTTGCATAATATAAAGTAAAGACACTCTAATATATTATATGTTTTACTGTGATTGAAATCACTATATGTTTCACGATGTTTTAAAATTAAATTTACCTTAAGTGTCTTTAGGTTCGGGACTTAAACTAAGATATAATTTTCTTTAATACATGAGAGAGCCACTTTGGACTCGAAGTCATTTTGATTCCAATGAGATTCGATCCCTAGACCTCTTGGTCTCTGCGGAGTAGTCATTTTAACAATCAATTATGATTTTTAATTTTTTTTCCAATTATATTTAGATTAGGGGTGGAAATCGGAAAGAAGGATCGGAAAAAGGGTCTTTCGGAAAATTTTCAATTTTTTTCGGAATAGATTTTTTCCGTTCCAATTCCGTTTCTATTTTTCGGAACTAGAAAAAAAAAGTTCCGAATTCGGCACAGAAATTTTAAAACTTTTGGTTCGTAAATTTCGGAATTTTTGATTCGGAATTCGGAACTTTTGTTTCGGAAATTACAAAACTAAAGACAGTATCATAATAAAATAAAAATATAATAATATAATAAATCAAATAATTTTGGAAAATTGTAAAAATGATATATTAGGTTAAAGATAATTCAAATTTTGGACTTTCAATTATGTGTGAAGAAACCTGATGAGTGTGAAGAGATTTCTTCTTCTGTCAATGCGAAATGCGAGTGTGAAGAGATGGGTTTTAGGTTTAATCACGTTTCATTGTTTTTTTTTTCTGTTTCTTTTCTCGAAAAAAAAATTCATTGTTTTTCAACGTTTAATTTTTCTTTTCTTTTCTTTTTGTTCTGAAATTTTTCAACATTTCCTGGTGTATACTTTATTGTTCATATTCTATTATTTATTAATATATAAAAAGTAAAATCGATAATAATAATCGAAAAAAAGTCGGATCGGAAATTTCGAAAATTTATATTTAGTTTCAATTCCTATCCAATTTTCTCGGAAAAATCGGAATTTCGGAATTTAAGAACCTTAAAAATCTGTTCCTAAATCGGAATTTTCGGATCGGAAAAGTCGGAAATAGAAAATTTTGGATCCGATTTCCAACCCTAATTTAGATACAGGGTATATTTTGATATGTATATATATATATATATATATATATATATATATATATATATATATATATATATATATATATATATATATATATATATATATATATAATTCATAGAATAAAAAATGGTAAATAAATACTAAAATAAAATAAAATATCATATTAATTTTATGTATTAATTTAATAGGTTATAGATTTGAGAGAAAATCTAATTTTAATTTTAAATAAGAATAATGTGTTATCTTTGAAAAGAGTTTAAAAATAATTTAGCACTCTATAAGTAATATTTGTTGAAATAGTAAAAAAAATATAAAAAATCCATTTCATCTAAATAAATTGTTTTTCATAATTCTGGCGACTTCTTAATAGTATGAATAAATATTTTTTTATTGATATATGATAGTTCAATATAAAATTTTGTTCAAATTCTTTAAAAATTTCAAGATTAGTGATCCGATTGTCCGTCATTTATAATAAAACTATAGAAACAAATTCTTTTTTGTTCAAATAACTATAAAAACAAACCTTGCTATTTTTTAACGGTTAAATATATATCTTACCTAAACACGATGGAAATTTGTAATTATACTTTTTCTCATGTTTTGATGGAATTTGTGCAAAGTTAGTAACTTAATATTATAAAAGATTAAAAGGTAATCTATCTATAAAAATAAATAAATATATTTCAATTTTTCTGTATTAATAATTGTCACCTAATCTGCTATAATTTAAATTAAGTTATTTAATATCTATACTAAAAATATGTATATATTTATCACCTATTGAAGAATTTTGTCTAAAACATTATTAGTCAGAATATTTATTTATTAAATTGATTTTCAGTGATTTAAATTATTACTAATTCTATAAATTCTACAAAATTATGAAAAAAATCAAAACTTTAAATTTTTTTTTTCCGGTTGGTTCCTCATTTAAGAAATACACAACTAATTCACTGATCATTGCAATTTCCATTATTTAATACTTTCCTTTTTCTTTATTAATAATAAGATAATATCTAAATGCTCATAGTCAATGAGTGTTTCAAATCTCCACCAAAGTGAAGCACATATTTCCCGAAGCCAATTTTCTTCTTGCCTAACTCATCTACAATGCTCAAATGCTTGCAAACATTAACATTGAATCTAACCAAACCTTCTGCTTGTGGTTCCAAATACACTTTTTCGAAACTTAATAAGTTCTTCTGCGGTGAATTATGCACTGAGGGAGGACTAGAAAACAATAACACGGTATGCCTTCCACTCATTGTCCCCACATTTTTAACTCTCAAATGGACACCGAAATCCAAATTCTTACACGTTTCCTCATCAACATCGATGGAATTGCACGTTAATGAACGACAAACATGGCCGTCCTCTAGAGGAATCGTGATGAGCTCCGGTGGGGATTGAATGAACTCGTACACATAATTAGAGTAGCTTAGTCCATCTCCAAATGAATAAACAGTTGGACCCGTGTAAAAACGATATATAAGATCGACCAGGATAGCCTGTTTTAGGATCCGGTCTCATGTTCATGTTAGTCATTGGGACCTTTTTCGTAAATGATTGTGGATACCATGTCATTGGTAGCTTTCCACCTGCAATGAAATTTACTCGGATCAACCCACATAATAAAATTAATTAAGCATAAAACGAAAACTTGGAAAATAAGAGATTTATTATTTTTACTTGGATTATGATATCCGAAGATCACGTTTGCTATTGCAGCTCCACCTTTTTCACCAGGAAAACCAACCCAAAGAATACTAGTCACTTTTGGATTATCTTTAGCAAACTGAACATCCATGCCAGAACCAGACATTATTACAAGAATCACAGGTCCTTTAGCAGCTTCTGCAACCTCGGATATTAAAAGTTCCTGTTGTCCTGGAAGAGTAATATCAACTCTATCTAAACCCTCCCTCTCAATAGATTGATCAGTTCCCATTACTAGAACAACCGCATCGGCTTTTGCTGCTACTTTTTTCGCTTCTCCCACTTGTGCTGTCGTACAATTAATAAATTCACATCCAGGGTGATATACAGTTGGAACTTGAGTGCTCAGACCTTTTAATGGTGATATATAGTTGCATGGATAGCCTGCAAATACTCAGATTGATTGAAACTTTCCTGACTCGTTTTTAATAAGATTTCACTTCAAGATCGAGTGTTTATAATTACCTTGGTAATTTCCAAGCATGGTGTTAGTGGCATTTGCATTAGGTCCAATTACTGCTAAGGATTTGATGTTTGTAGGAGAAAGAGGTAATGAATTTTGAGAGTTCTTGAGTAATACAATCCCTTGAGTTGCTGCATCAAGAGCAAGCTCTTGATGTTCTGAGGTGCATACATCTTTTACACCAAGATCTCCGTAAAGTTGTTTACTTGGATCTCCATCAAAGAATCCGAGTCTCATCAGTGTCGTAAAAGTGTAGGAAATTGCTCGATCTACATCCGATTCATTCAATAGTCCCGTTTTTACAGCAGCTTCAGTGTATTGTCCCAGGAAATTTTGACAATTTAGATCCAGTCCTGTTGTTTATAGGACAAATCCAGAAGTTTATTTCAAAGCTTATTTTGAAATTTTTATCATAAGACTTGAACAAAGATTACCTGATTTTATCACCAAAGCAGCACTCTCCGCTGGTGTTTTCGTATAGCGCTGTGCACCGAAAATCACTTCTACAGAATCACAATCAGAAACTATGTACCTGCAAAACTGAAAGTTTAGTGTATTTATGAAAGAACAGAAATCAGGAAAATGACTATGAAAAAAAAAACCATACCCATTCAAATTCCATTTGCCTCGAATCACACCAGATAGAAGTTCTTGATCACCACAGGTAGGTTTGCCATTAACTTGATTATATGAACACATCACACTCGCAACATTTCCATCAACAACACAGCTCTTGAATGGTACCTGGAATGTATCTTCCATATCTTGATCCGTAACCTAACAGGTAAAGAAAACACTTAAGCTCTCATAGAAGAACTTATTATAAATACTATTAATACAATGCTAAATAAAATTACCTCAGCATTGAAAGTGTATCGTTCGACCCCTTTCCAGTTATCCAAATCATACGCAGTGTAGTGTTTACAGCAAGCAGCAACTTTGAGTTTATCATGATCACCATCGTCTCTTTGTTGTAAACCTTTTACATAAGCTGCAGCGTATTTACTAGAAAGCGTTGGATCTTCACCTGGAGTTTCTTGTCCTCTACCCCATCGAGGATCTCTAAATATGTTTACATTTGGGGACCAATATGTCAATCCAGATGAACCAATGTTGTACATAGCTCTAGCCTCTGTCGAAACAACCTGTACATATAATTGTTTGTAAGATTCTCGATTCAAAGGCATAGCCATATCTTAATGAAGTGTTTACCTTTCCGATGGTTTCGAATAATGTTTCATTGAAAGAAGCTGCAGTTAGAATGACTTGAGGGAAGCTAGTAGCACCACGAATCACGCCGTCAAAATGTGTGCCATCGCCCATATATGAAACTCCATGTAAGGCTTCAGACCACCACTCATACTTTGGTATTCCAAGCTTATCAACACCCTTTGAACTACTCACCAAAAATCCGATTTTCTCCTCTAGTGTCAGCCTATTTACTAGATCATTCACCCGGGATTTCGAGTCTAGTGATGTATCACAGAAGGGAAATTGTACTAGTTCTGGTTTGCTTTCGTCACATGCAAAAACAGGCGAGTTTTTTGCAATGACTAGATTACTTTTTGCTGAAAATTGGCTTAAAATGTAAAGGAGAATATGGAAACAGAGAAAAAGAGGGTGTTTATTCTGAGAGGCCATTGTATTGCAATGATCTCATTTGCAATCTGGGGTTTGTTTTATAGTGGGAGAGAATATGAGTGTTTTTACAAACCTTGAGGAATCCGTGTAAGACTGGATCTCAAAGTGATGCATAAGTATTTTTCTCTCTCTATACAGCATTAATCTTAGAACGTTAGTAAACACTTTTAAAAAAGAAAAACACTTTTAAAAGTCTTGTCTAAGTAAATAAACTTACGTAAAAGTCAAAAACTGACTATATATGGATATATATTTGGAACAATATTGTTGAGCAATACATAGATCAATTTATATTTAAAATATAAGAGAGAAAAAAAATCAGATAAATAAATAATATGATTAGACCATTTTAAATTTATATTATATCTGATCGTTAGGTGATAATCAATATTAATTCTAATATATTATCATTTGTTCATTTAAATTTCACGTTTTGTGTGATTAGTCATATTTAATTTATTTGATTTTGGAGTTTTGAACAAAAATAATATTAATAAGATTTTGGAGTATAAAAATAAGCTAAAGAGTAATGGAAAAAAAGAGAGTACATATTCACACTTAACCTTTAAATACCTTTGATTACTGTCTTCAAATTGAATATCTATACAGCTGGAATATGTATATTATGCTATTAGAGTGAATTGTATCATCTAGGATGATACCTATTTATAGTTCATAATCTATTCATTTATCTGTTTTATTATTTTAAATGATCTGCTATAACAGGCCAAATATGATTCACGTTCCATAGGTTGCATGCATAGTGAAATCTTTATGGAGCTTGGCTTATATTCAAAATTTAGCAATAATATAATGATTTATTTACATAATTATTAACGCCTTTTGCATCCTACATTGATATTCAAGCAATAGTGCATCTGATGGTGAACTATGTACTTGTAAAATATAACCCATGATGCTACAATATATATTACAGTTACCTATACATAAACAACATGTTGTGCAAGTTTATTACTTTACATAAAAAAAAATTCAGTCAGGTGAATAATAATATTAAAAAGACAGTAAGAAAACTACTGTAAACTGTATAATCTGGTTGAACCGGTACAATCCAAATTATGCCCTTGTAGAAATAAACTAAGTTAAGTACTAACCTCATTTAGATTTTACAAGTAAAAATCAATGAACATCAAAGAGAAACCCACTAACTCCCATAAAGGGGAGATGAGGGCACAAAGCATGGCATACAAGCTGACTCAAAATAAGCATATATAAACTGATTATTTCCTTTGGTGCGCAAAGTCTCATGTTGATTTTACAAGCTATCGTTGGAGTCCATGAACCGGTCATCATCATATTTAAATCGGATATGATTCAAGTTTGAATTGGTCTCCGAGCTAGTATTTTTGGAACGAAATTCGCCAATTAAAAGCTCTTGTCTCGAAATTCTTTCTGTGTAAATACTGTATTTTTTCTGTCCCTCTATAGGTTGATTTGCAGTAGTTATAGCTTTCGAGAGAAGCACATCATTCCTATTAGAATTAAGTACATCAGCATTAGGCTTGCTAATGATCAAAACAGGAGCTGTAGCATTTTTATTTGCCTTTGAAGTCCTTGAAGTGCTGTTAAATAAATCAGTTGATTCATCTCGCTAGAGTTCATTCTGATCACATGCCTATTCTGATACAAATATGCCCTCAACAAAGGCCTAGAATTCATCCTCGCTGCTTTCGATTTGAAACGGCTTGGTGTCTTCACAAATAATTTCAAGGTTTTGTTGAAGAAAAGTGGGAAGGCAAGAATCTTGGAGTAGGTCCGGGGGTTAAAGGGATGCAGTCTCACCTTACGAAATGGAAAGTGGAATGTTTTGGGGATATTAATCAAAAGAATCGTAGATTAGCATCTAGGATTCGGGGTATTCAGAAATCTCTTCAGACATCATATAATTTGTCGTTTCGGGAATTGGGTATCGTTTAGCGTATGATTACGAAAGTGTATTAGAATTAGAAGAGATTATGTGTTTTCAGAAATTAAAGGAATCGTGGATTAAATCCGGGGAGAGAAATACTAAGTTTTATTATCTATCCAGGATTATATGGAAAAAGAAATCGAAATGTGTAAGACATTTAAATGATAACGATGTTTGGGTGGAGAATGAAACAGATATTAAGGTGTTGGTTCGCGATTATTTTAAAAATCTATATAAAGCTCCTACAGAAGATGTTGGGATTTTTTCTTTTCCTCAAGTTGGCTTCGTAGGGGAGGAGGTGGCGAGCGCGCTCAGCATTCCTTTTTCGGAGGAGGAGATTTATGTAGCGGTATTCCAATCGAATCCTATGAAGGCTCCAGGGCCAGACGGGATGTCAGCTGCTTTTTATCAGAATTGTTGGAAGACAGCGGGTCCGTCTATTATTTCTATGTTCCGGGAGGCAATTGATACATGGTGTTTACCGCCTAATCTTAATGGTACTCTTATTCATCTCATACCGAAAGTTACAGATCCTAATCGGGTAAGTCTATTTCGACCCATAAGTCTTATAAATTCTCTGTGTAAATTTATTACAAAGGCTATGGTCAATAGACTTAGGCCTCTACTTTCTAATAATATCGGCCCTTGCCAAAGTAGTTTTTTGCCAGGACGCTCTACCACAGATAATATTATATTGGTTCGAGAAGTGGATAATAGAATGAGGCAGATCAAGGGGAAGAAGGAATCATGGCGGTGAAAATTGATCTTGCTAAAGCCTATGATAGAATCCGGTGGGAGTTTATAGAAGACACGGTAGCGAATTTTGGTTTTCCACCTAGCCGGGTGTCTATTATCATGTCGAGTATGGCCGAAGATGAGATGCAAGTACTTTCGAATGGTGAAACACTACCACCTTGAAAACCATATCGTCGAATTAGACAAGGAGATCCGTTGTCTCCTTATATCTTTAGCTTATGTATAGAGTGATTATCTCTTCTTATTCAGAAGCTATGTGAGAATGGAAGTTGGAAACCAATCCGGTTGGGTAGAAAAGGTCCTAAGCTATCACATTTGTTCTTCGCTGATGATTTAATATTGTTTGGGGAAGCGTCAATTTCACAGGTGAATTTGATTCAGGAGACTATGGATATATTCTGTAAAGAAGCAGGTCAAACAATAAAGCAAGTAAGTCCCTCATATATTTTCACGTAATGTTCCAATAGAAAATCAATTCGAGTTGGCTGGAGTGAGTGCTTTTTGTCTTAGTGAGTCGTTTGGAACTTATTTGGATGCACCTATACAAGCAGGGCGTTTATCGAAAGGATTTTATAAGAAGATAGTGGAAAGGATGAGGGGTAAATTAGCGGCTTGGAAGACGAAAATCTTGTCTTTAGCAGGTCGTGCAACACTTGCACAATCAGTTCTTTGTGCGATTCCAACCTACCAAATGCAGGTGATAAAGCTCACAATCTATGTATGTGGAGAGATTGATCGGATAGTCAGGGACTTTATATAGGAATCTTCGGATGAAAAGAGAAAAATTTACTGGGTTGCGTGGGATCAATTGTGTAAAGCGAAAGAGGTTGGTGGATTAGGATTAAGAAGTGCAAAGAATTTTAATTTGGCTCTCCTAGCAAAATTGGGGTGGAAATTTCTTTGTAATGATAAAGTCGCATGGTTAGAAATCTTTAAAAATAAATATTTTAAAGATGGTCTACTCCAACGGGAATTAAAGGTTAACGATTCGAATGCATATAAAGCCATTGTACCAGGAACTAAATTATTGAAAGAAGGGATTGTAGAGGTTACTGATGCGGACGGAGTTCACTATAAATGGAAACATGAGTTGTCGGGCCAATTCTCGGTTAGGTCGGCTCTTGCGTGTATAGAAAATATTCTTCCTGATCCAACGTTTAATTGGAAAAGGATTTGGAGTTTGAAATGCCCTCAGAAGTTACGATTTTTATTATGGCGGATTGTGCGGGATAAACTCCCAACAGCGGTTAATTTGTTTAAAAGAAATGTTGTAGAAACTAAATCGTGTATTATTTGTGGGGCCGAGAAGGAAGATATCCGACATATTTTTATTAGCTGCAAGGTAGCAACTGCTGTGTGGAGAGAGTTTGGTTTTCTGCAGCCTTGACGAGGGAATGAATTAGGGACAGTAGGTCCACACATGATTTGGGCTACTGGTGCATTGGGTTCGGAAGTTGGTGAGTCAACGATTGGGTGGGCTGCTGTTATTCGTGACTTCACATTAGTGGCTAAGAATTATAATGTAGAGTTATCTTGGCCACATGAATTATTCAATATTCATTTGGAACTTCTTGGGTGGACAGGAGATGTTAGTTTCAGCGCTGAAGGGGAGCAGAGACTTGAAGGGTCAAATTCTTTATGTGCTATCATGAAAAAGTGGGTTGGAGCTCATTTGAGTACAAAGTTTTATTATGGGGGCCTTCATTGGCCATTAATTTTTGTTGCAGCAATTAATATTATTTGGACGAGAAGGAATGAAGTAATTTTTAATGATTCCGTAACGGCTCCGCGTATTGCGGGGTTGAAAAGAGAGAAGATCAGGATGGCGAGTGATTCCGCCTTGGCGTGGGGTAAAGAATGCGATGGTGGAGTAATAAGATCGGCAAGAAACACGCTAGTCAAATGGATCGAACCACAAGGTAAAATAAAATTGAATATAAATGGTTGTTATGACCCGAGGAGTAGAAAAGCCGGTATAGGTGGATTACTTAGAGACGAAGATGGAGCCTTTATTGCCGGTTTTTCCGGACCGTGTGTAGTAGAATCCTCATCGCATTCGGAAGTATTGGCATTGCATTATGGGTTGCGTTGGGTGTTGAATTGTGGTCTTTAAAACTTGTATGTTGAGACAGACTCGCGGGAGTTTCATGCGCTAGTGAAGGGCGGTGGAAGTTCCAAGAGTCGGGATCTTCATATTGGGCAGGATTGTAGTGAGATGCTAAGGATTAATCCTGGATTTGAGGTAAATTCTATCTATCGAGAGGCTAATATATACACGGACACGGACTTGCGGGCTAAAAGGGGTGCTGATTTGATTGAGAAGCCGTGCGTATATGATGTTCTTCCAGAGTACCTGAAGAGTAGGTTAACAAGGGATAACAGTGGATATGCACCTTCCAGAGTAGTGATAGATTTCTCATATGGGACTAGTTAGTTTTTATTAGTTTCGGCTTTATGTTTATGTCTCAGATGTATAAAAAAAAAAATACACAACTAATTTACTGATCATTGCAAGTTCCATTATTTAAAACTTTCCTTTTTCTTTATTAGCAATAAGATAATATCTAAATGCTCATAGTCAATGAGTGTTTCAAATCTCCACCAAAGTGAAGCACATATTTCCCGAAGCCAATTTTCCTCTTGCCTAGCTCATCTACAATGCTCAAATGCTTGCAAACATTAACATTGAATCTAACCAAACCTTCTGCTTGTGGTTCCAAATACACTTTTTCGAAACTTAATAAGTTCTTCTGCGGTGAATTATGCACCGAGGGAGGATTAGAAAACAATAACACGGTATGCCTTCCACTCATTGTCCCCACATTTTTAACTCTGAAATGGACACCGAAATCCAAATTCTTACACGTTTCCTCATCAACATCGATGGAATTGCACGTCAGTGAACGACAAACATGGTCGTCCTCTAGAGGAATCGAGATGAGCTCAGGTGGGGATTGAATGAACTCATAGACGAAATTAGAATAGCTTAGTCCATCTCCAAATGAATAAACAGTTGGACCCGTGTAAAAACGATAAGATCGACCAGGATAGCCCGTTTTAGGGTCCGGTCTCATGTTCATGTTAGTCATTGGGACCTTTTTCGTAAATGATTGTGGATACCATGTCATTGGTAGCTTTCCACCTACAATGAAATTTACTCGGATCAACACACATAATAAAATTAATTAAGCATAAAACGAAAACTGGAAAAATAAGAGATTTATTATTTTTACTTGGATTATGATATCCGAAGATCACGTTTGCTATTGCAGCTCCACCTTTTTCACCAGGAAAACCAACCCAAAGAATACTAGTCACTTTTGGATTATCTTTAGCAAACTGAACATCCATGCCAGAACCAGACATTATTACAAGAATCACAGGTCCTTTAGCAGCTTCTGCAACCTCGGATATTAAAAGTTCCTGTTGTCCTGGAAGAGTAATATCAACTCTATCTAAACCCTCCCTCTCAATAGATTGATCAGTTCCCATTACTAGAACAACCGCATCGGCTTTTGCTGCTACTTTTTTCGCTTCTCCCACTTGTGCTGTCGTACAATTAATAAATTCACATCCAGGGTGATATACAGTTGGAACTTGAGTGCTCAGACCTTTTAATGGTGATATATAGTTGCATGGATAGCCTGCAAATACCCAGATTGATTAAAACTTTCCTGACTCGTTTTAAATGAGATTTCAATCCAAGATAGAGTGTTTATAATAACCTTCGTAATTTCCAATCATGGTGAAAGTGGCATTAGCATTAGGTCCTATTACTGCTAAGGATCTGATGTTTATGAGAGAAAGAGGTAACGATTTTTGGGAGTTCTTGAGCAATACAATCCCTTGAGTTGCAGCATCAAGAGCAAGCTCTTGATGTTCTGGGGTGCATACATCTTTTACACCAAGATCTCCGTAAAGTTGTTTACTTGGATCTCCATCAAAGAATCCGAGTCTCATCAGTGTCGTAAAAGTGTAGGAAATGGCTCGATCTACATCCGATTCATTCAATAATCCCTTTTTTACAGCAGCTTCAGTGTATTGTCCCAGGAAATTTTCACAATTAAGATCCAGTCCTGTGGTTTGAAGGACAAATCCAGAACTTTATTTCAAAGCTGATTGTGAAACTTTTATCATAAGACTTGAACAAAGATTACCAGATTTTATCGCCAAAGCAGCACTCTCCTCTGGTGTTTTCGTATAGCGCTGTGCATTGAAAATCACCTCTACAGAATCACAATCAGAAACTATGTACCTGCAAAAATGAAAGTTTAGTGTATTTATGAAACAACAGAAATCAGGAAAAATGACTATGAAAAAACAAATCCGTACCCATTCAAATTCCATTTGCCTCGAATCACACCGGATAGAAGTTCTTGATCACCACAGGTAGGTTTTCCGTTAACTTGATTATACGAACACATCACACTCGCAACATTTCCATCAACAACACAGCTCTTGAATGGTACCTGGAATGTATCTTCCATATCTTGATCCGTAACCTAACACGTAAAGAAAACACTTAACCTCTCATAGAAGAATTTATTATAAATACTATTTATACAATGCTAAATAAAATTACCTCAGCATTGAAAGTGTATCGTTCGACCCCTTTCCAGTTATCCAAATCATACGCAGTGTAATGTTTACAGCAAGCAGCAACTTTGAGTTTATCATGATCACCATCTTCTCTTTGTTGTAAGCCTTTTACATAAGCTGCAGCGTATTTACTAGAAAGGGTTGGATCTTCACCTGGAGTTTCTTGTCCTCTACCCCATCGAGGATCTCTAAATATGTTTACATTTGGGGACCAAAATGTCAATCCAGATGAACCAATGTTGTACATAGCTCTAGCCTCTGTCGAAACAACCTGCACATATACTTGTTTGTAAGATTCTCGATTCAAAGGCATAGCCATATCTTAATGAAGTGTTTACCTTTCCGATGGTTTCGAATAATGTTTCATTGAAAGAAGCTGCAGTAAGAATGACTTGAGGGAAGCTAGTAGCACCACGAATCAAGCCGCCAAAATTTGTGCCATGGCCATAATGTGAAACTCCATGTAAGGCTTCAGACCACCACTCATACTTTGGTATTCCAAGCTTATCAACACCCTTTGAACTACTCACCAAAAATCCGATTTTCTCCTCTAATGTCAGCCTATTTACTAGATCATTCACCCGGGATTTCGAGTCTAGTGATGTATCACAGAAGGGAAATTGTACTAGTTCTGGTTTGCTTTCGTCACATGCAAAAACAGGCGAGTTTTTTGCAATGACTAGATTATTTTTTGCTGAAAATTGGCTTAAAATGTAAACGAGAATATGGAAACAGAGAAAAAGAGGGTGTTTATGCTGAGAGGCCATTGTATTGCAATGATCTTATTTGCAATCTGGGGTTTGTTATATAGTGGGAGAGGATATGAGTGTTTTTACAAACCTTGAGGAATCCGTGTAAGACTGTCTCAAAGTGATGCGTAATTATTTTTTTTCTCTCTATACAGCATTATTCTTAGAACAACGTTAGTAAGCACTTTTAAAAGTTTTGTCTAAGAAAGTAAATAAACTTACGTAAAAGTCAAAAACTGACTATATATGGATATATATTTGTATTCCTGGGACAATATTGTTGAGCAATACATAGATCAATTTATATTTAAAATAGAAGAGAGAAAAAAAATCAGGTAGAATTATATTATAACTGATTGTTAGGTGATGATCAATATTATTCTAAATATATTATCATTTGTTCATTTAAATTTCACGTTTTGTGTGATAAGTCATAATTTAATTCATTTGATTTTATGTTATTAACTCTTTTGTTTGCAAGCACATTTGAGCGTGTATAGACAAATGCCGATTCGGAACAAAGAAAAGGACAAATGTCAATTTCTTGGTAATAAATTGCTAAACAAATTGCAATGTGAAGAAGTTGTATGTAGTGTAGGTTCTTACATAAATAACTACTAGACATAAGGATACATATAGATGTGGGTGTCCGGGAGCAATCATGTGGGACCAACATTTCACTTATGGTCGAATACGAATGCAGGAAGAATTTTTTGTTTAGCACAAATCGAAAGAAAAAACAAATTTTAGAACTATATGGCTAATGTAAACTTAGCTTAGACATAGATAGGAGAAAGCTAGGCTAATGTATATTAACGTCATGATAGAATGGACATCTATAATAATTTTCCTTTTTTTCTTTACACATCTTTGATAATCTCCTTACTGATCCTTCATCATTTTTTTGACAAAATAATATTGGGACAGCTACCAACTTTTTGATGAAAATTAAATAATTAATTATAACTTTGGGCTTTTTTCAAGAAACTAAAGTTAATTATGGATATTTTGTATGATGTGGCTATTTTTTGATGTAAGTATACTTTTGAAAAAGTAGTTCAAGAAATTGTAACTTATATACAAAAATTGATATTAATTTGAAAAAATATCAAATGACCTATTAATTAATAAGATTTTGAATTTTTGAACAAAAAAATAATAATAATAAGATTTTGGAGTATAAAAATAAGCAAAGGAGTAATGGAAAGAAAGAGAGTACATATTCACACTTATCTTTAAATACGTTTGATTACTGTCTTCAATGTAATTATTGAATATCTATACAGCTGGAATATATATATGTGATGCTATTAGAGTGAATTTTATCATCTATGATGATTACCTATTTATAGTTCATAATCTATTTATTTATCTGTTTTATTATTTTAAATGATTTGCTATAACAAGGCCGAATATATTTCACGTTCCATAGGTTGCATAGTGAAATCTTTATGGAGCTTGGCTTATATTCAAAAATTAGCAATAATATAATGATTTATTTACATAATTATTAACGCCTTTTGCATCCTACATTAATATTCAAGCAATAGTGCATTTGATGGTGAACTATGTACTTGTAAATATAACCCATGATGCTACAATACATATTCATTTACAGTTACCTGTACATAACCAACATGTTATGCAAGTTTATTACTTTACATAAAAAAAATTCGGTCAGGTGAATAATAATATTTTTTTTTTGGTTACATGGGTTCCGGGCTAGCTTACGTGCACCCGACTAATCCCACGGAGATATACATGCCTCCCCATATATATTCTCATGGTAAATCAGAACTAGGTGACCCATGTTCAGGGAGGAGTTCGAGCCTTGTACCTCTCGATACAATCCAAAGTATGCCCTTGTAGAAATAAACTAAGTGTAGTACTAGTAAAAATCAATGAACATCAAAGAAAAACCCACTAACTCCCATAAAGGGGAGATGAGGGCACAAATTATGGCATACAAGCCGACTCAAAATAAACACTGATTATTTCCTTTGGTGCGCAAAGTAGCATAATCCCGCATTTTGTCTCGATCCCTTGAGTTTGTGGTTGTACTGATCATCAAAAGTGGGGGGTGTCTCATGTTGATATTCCAAGCTATCGTTGGCGTCCATGAACCGGTCATCCTCATATTTAACTCGCATATTATTCGGGTTTGAAATAGGCTCGGAGCTAGTATTTTCGGAATGAAATTCACCAATTAAAAGCTCTTGTCCCGAAACTCGAATTACTGTGTTTTTTCGGGCCTTCTATAGGTTGATTTGCAGTAGTTATAGCTTTCGAGAAAAGCACATCATTCCTATTATAATTAAGTGCATCAGCATTAGGCTTGCTAATAATCAAAACAGGAGCTGTAGCATTTTTATTTGCCTTTGAAGTCCTTGAATAGTTGTTAAATAAATCAGTTGTTGCAGTATTTAGTAACAAGCAAATCACCAGCTCCCTTATTTCCAAAAGTTTGAAGTTCAACCCCTTTATATCCTGGTTTTTTCGAAAGAATCACAGCATGTTTCGGTAATTGCGAAGAAGCCCCTGAATTAGCTGGAATATTCGAACCAAACCCTGGAATTTCTGGGATTCTTGAATAAGCCCGTGAAGTTATAGTAAAATACAAATCAGACCCTGTAATTTTGGGATATCGCGAACCAGCCCCTGTACTTTCACTTAAAGCCAAAATGCTCCTTGAAGTTTCAGAAATATTCCAATTGGTCTCTAAGATTTTACAACTTTACTAAATTGCGAATTTACCCCTGGAGATGTTGGTAGTTGCGAGTTAGCCCCTTGAGTATTTGGTAAATTCGAAATTTCACTTGAATTATCTGGTGTTTTCGAAATGGTCCTGAATTTTCTACAAGTTTTGGAATGGCCATGAAGTTTATATCAGTAGTAGCGAATACGTTGGAATAGGGAGTTAAAGTCCCTATATTTTCCGTGATTAGTTGAGTAAACCCTGTAACTTTCTCACGCATCTGATCAGCTCCCTTAACCATCTTATTTGATACTTTGACCCCTGAATTATTAGGACTAATACCCACGGCCCCTTTAATCAAATTAGAAGCAGCTGCAAGTAAATTGTCCGCCTCCATTTACGCCCCTAAACTTTTGGAATTTGCAAAAGAATCCCTTCAGTTTATATCCTCCAAATTAAAGGCCCCAAAAGTAATCTCAAACTCTCCGAAAGTCTGCATAGCTGGCCCATTACCCGTATCGCAATTGGCTCCCTTAGTTGCTATATATTGCAAGTTAGTCCTGTGGCTGAAATATTTAGCTTCTCAGAATATTACTTTACATAATTAGTCATGGTTCTAAAAGACGTTCGGCGCTACTAGAACGGTCGACCACCTTCGAGCGCCTAGATAGATAGGCGGCCCATTTATTGAAATTTAGGCGGTTTTGAATTAGGCGATTTTTATATTTTTTTATATTGAATATATATTACTAATACACTGGTTTGAATAATACTTACATCCTAATATAGTTAAAGTAGATCAATTTAAAATAAATAACATTTATTTAACTATAAAATAATAATAATACATTATTATTAACCTAAAAATGACCAATTCGAGAAATCTAGACTTGAAATTTGAAAAATCCTACCTTATTCTTTTTCTCGCGCGTTCATACTCTAACCTAAGTAATTTTTCTTTATATTTTGCTTACATGCTGGGCTGAAATGGATTAAATTAGTTATTTATAGGCTAGCATGTTAGGTAGTATTCAGGTTGGACGGCCCGTTAATCCGATTGAGTACTAACCACTAACATAATCATATATCCTAACCTTAACCACTAACCACAAACCATATACCTTAACCCTGATCACTAACTACTAACCACTAACCACTAACCATATACGTTAACCCTAACCACTAACTGCTAACTATATACCTTAACCCTAACCACTGACCATTAACCATGACCACTAACCACTAACCATATACCTTAACCCTAACAACTAACCACTAACCATATACCTTAATAATAGACTGTATATCTTAAACATAACCCTTAACCATTAACCATATACCTTAACCATAAACCTTAACCCTTATCCGTATACCTTAACCACAACCTTAACCCTCAACCATATACCTTAACCATATACCACTTACCACTAACCATATAACTTAACCCTAACTACTAACCATATACCTTAACCCTAACCACTAACCACTAACCATATATTTAACGCTGGCCACTAACTACAAACCATATACCTTAACCTTAACCCTAACCATTGACTATATACCTTAACCTTAACTCTAACCACTAACCATACACCATATACCTTTGGGTTAAGGTATATGGTTAAGTGTTAGGGGTTAGGGTTAGGTATATGGTTAATTTATATGGTTAAGGGTTAGGGTTACCTTATATGGTTAAGGGTCAGGGATTAGGGTTAAAGTATATGGTTAAGGGTTAGGGGTTAAGGTTAAGGTATATGGTTAATGTATATGGTTTAGGTTTAGGACTTATGGTTAAGGTATATGGTTAAGGGTTAGGGGTTATGTTTAAGGTATGGTTCAGTAGGGGTTATTTTTCACCAAAAAGAAATAACAACTTGAAAAATAAAGAAAATTACATCTTGAATAAAAAAGAAAGATTATGTCCAAAATTGGGCAACACTTAAAATTTTTACACTAAAAAATGTAATCATTATTCACATATTCTTTTAATGCATATTCTTAGAAACTCATGCCAAAATTGTAAAATATAATTTTTATTTTTGAAAACCGTGGTTTTAGTGTATCCTTACGGAAGAGCCAGCTGAGTCTTCGCATAGATATTCGCATCCACGTATTTCTTAAAACAATACAAAAATTACCTATTTGTAAATAATGGTTTATGAATTAGTAAGACATTTTTAAACACCTTACATTTGTTTTACTTAATTTATCAATTTTAATATAAACTTTGTTAAATGTGTTAAAAATGTTTAGAATTTTCCAGTTATCCATTTTAATACACAAATTAATAGTTATTTTATTATAATATTAATTATACTATTTTGTTAATATAATATTTCCTTTAATGTTTAGTAAGGTGTCTCTTGATTTTTTTTAAGTGATAAGTACTTAATTATGAATGACGGTTGAATATAACTTATTCCGTTAAGAGGTAGTGTCTGAATGAACCAGACTTAGTTTTAAATTGTAATGAAACCGACCTGCTAAGAGCCATTCAGATCTAAATTGGTCAGGAAAATTAAATAGTCTTATTAATTTTGTGTCTTAATAAACCATATTAAGATCTCGCAAACAAACACTCCTAAATTTAAATAATTTTATTCTATAATGAAAATTACTTTTATTTCCATGATATTTCTTTCCTTAATCATTTCCTAATTTTTTCCCTTTATAATTTTTTTCTTGGCTTATTTTTATACTTATATTCGCCATCATATTAAACTAACAAAAATAATTAAAATGTAAATATCTAAACTTTCATAATATAATTACTATCTCTAAATAGAAAAACTAAATAATTAAATAACTGCGCTTTGGATTGGTCCTTGAACAAAAGTTTGAAATGAACAACTTGTTGAGATTTTTAATTAGACATTTTTTCTATAATGTAATGAAAAACTACACTTGTATATATAGCAAAAATCTAGCAATTTGGTAGTTCTACAATTAATTATGTCTTAATATTATTCTTTGAACTCGACAACCCCTATATAATCTCATCAACTATTATATATTTTTAATTTAATTTTTTATCTTATTTTAAAATGTTAAATAGAATTTAATAGTCACATATTAACAATAATTATATTACAATTATGAATTAATAAATAATTATAATAAATAGTATACATTTACACATAAGTAATAATATTATTATACATTTAATTATTAAAAATTATTACAAATTATAACATTACATAATTAATTTACAAAGATAAAACAACTTATATTAAAAACAAAATTATTATATATTTATTAAATTTAAAAAAATTACAAAATATTTAAATTAACAAAACATAATTAATATCAAAATGAATAAACATAATCTATATAAATTAAATGTCATATAATCTTTTAAATTAAATATCATTCTATGAATTATACCATCTAAAGGACTTAAAAGTACAATTAATACTACGTCGTCACGTGTCATTTTTTTATTCGTCTGCAAAATTGATGTGTCATCTTTTAAGTGGTTGCATGGTTGCATGTCACATCTTAGCTACTTTTTGTAAACATGTGCTGCGGGTAGTTGCGTAAAAATATTAATTGGAGTAGTTGATGATAAATGAAACATTGCCACGTGCCAAATCCACACAAGCTGTATGGTAATTTCTTGCCACGTGTCAATAAAATGGCTGGCTACTTTATGAAAATATGTTTTATACCGCATTGAAGAAAAATTCCATCTTTGATATTGTAAATTTGAAAGTCTTGCACAAACCTTTAAATTGATCCTTGTATTGATAAATTATTTATATTTAAAATTAACAAATGAATATTATTAACCTGATGTATGAAATAATATTTAAGAAAGAAAGTAGTTGTATGTATAAAAAAATTATAGTTAAAAAGGTTTGATTTTTAACGTTATCAATATTTTATACAATATTTGTGTCTTCTTATTTATAAGGTATTTAATTTTATTTATACTAATTCTTCACACCGACATTGCATTTTCACTTGAAATAAATAATCAGATTTAACATGATTTCGTAAATTTTAAAAGATTACACGAAACAACTATAATATAGTAAAATTTTATGATATACTCTAATTATATATAATTCTGTTAAATCATTATATCTATAAATTATAGAGCTATCGATTTGAAACACTGAGTCAACTTAACTATATAATTCATGTTAATTTAATGAGAATTTATCTTTCACTGTAATTAAATGAAATATAGGGGCAATGCCCAATTAATTATACAGAGAGTGAAATTATTCCCAATTAACTATAACTTCAAGTTAATTTCCCATTAATAACAAAAAATTTAAAAATTACTAAAATACCCATAAGTCTATTAATTATTACTTTAATTGTATATATAGCATTTAATTCTTATTATCACTCACCATTTATTATATAATATTTATTTATTTATTTTCTTCACCACCCCCCACCACCACTCCCATCCCCTCCACCCCCACCCCACCCCCACCCACCACCCCCACTTACCACCATCACCACCATTATTCTTCGTCGACCACCACCTAGTTCCGTGACCACCAATCACCACCAACTAATTCCACCACACGCGCGCGTTCGTAAATTTTAAAAAAAAAAAAATCATAACCAATTCTACAAATATTGTAAAATTAAAAAAAATCATTTTTGATGAGAAAAATTAATATTACGTATATGTATTTTTTTGAATTTATTTATTTATTTTTTATTTTTTAATATCAATAATCCGTTTTATGTGTTGTTATAACGCACAAAAAAAAAGATTTCTCAAATTCCACAACACGCGCGCGTCCGTGGTTTTTTTTTTTATAAAAAATCATAATTAAATCCAAAAAATCAGAAAAATTAAAAAATTGTATTTTTTGACGGGGCAAGTATATATCTAAATCCGATTATTTTTTTGATTTTTTTTTTTTTTAATTTTAAAATTTCGATATTCAGATTTATGTGTTCCTACAATACACAAAAATATATTTATGTATTCCTGTATCACATAAAATTATAAAATCAATCTAAAGCATCCTTTTCTTTAACAAAATTATTTTTTCTCTTTATTAGTCACATATACAATATTTAACTTTTTGTCCAAACCTTTTTTGTTATTTTATGTGTTGTTGTAATACACAAAACAGTAATTTGTGTATTACACTAACACACAAATTCATTTTTTCTCTTCCAATCAAACCGATCAGGTTGTGTGTTCATGTGATACACAAAGTCACGGACTGAAAATGGGCATGACTAAAAGAGAATACATGATTTTGTGTGTTGCTGTAATACATAAATGAGTGTTTTGTTTATTAGATCAACACATAAAATAACAAAAAGAGGTTGGACAAAAAGATGATACAACAAAATAGTAAAAAACAAGTAAAAATAGGGTATATGCAATTAATAAAAAGAAAAAATAATTTTTACTTGATTTTAACTTTTTGTCCAACCCTATTTTGTTATTTTGTTATTTTGTGTGTTGTTGTAATACTGAAAACAGTCATTTGTGTATTACAGTAACACAAATTCATTTTTTCTCTTCCAGTCAAACCGGTCAGTTTGTGTGTTCATGTGATACACAAAATCATAGACTGAAAAGAGCACGACTTAAAGTGAATACATGATTTTGTGTGTTGTTGTAATACACAAATGACTGTTTTGTGTATTAGATCAACACACAAAAGAACAAAAAGAGGTTGGACAAAAAGATAATACAACTAGATAGTAAAAAACAAGTAAAAATAGGGTATATGCAACTAATAAAGAGAAAGAATAATTTTTACTCGTTTTAACTATCTTGATGTATTAACTTTTTGTCCAACCCTTTTTTGTTATTTTGTGTGTTGCTGTAATACACAAAACAGTCATTTGTGTATTACAGTAACACACAAATTCATTTTTTCCCTTCTAAATAAACCAATCGGTTTGTGTGTTCATGTGATACACAAAATCACAGACTAAAAAGGGCATGACTAAAACGGACTACATAATTTTGTGTGTTGCTGTAATTCACAAATGAGTGTTTTGTGTATTAGATCAACACATAAAATAACAAAAAGAGGTTGGACAAAAAGATTATACATCAAGATAGTAAAAAACAAGTAAAAATAGGGTATTTGCAATTAATAAAGAGAAAAAATGATTTTATTAAGAAAGAGAATGTTTTAGACTGATTCTATAATTTTGTGTGTTACAGGAATACATAAGTATATTTTTGTGTATTCTAGGAACACATAAAACTGAATACTAAAAGTTAAAAAAAAAAGTCGCTGATATAGATATGAACTTGCCCCATCACAAATATTTTTTTTTTAATTTTCTGGTTTTTTTGGATTTAATTATGATTTTTTATTAAAAAAAAATCACGGACGCGCGTGTTGTGGAATTTGAGAAATCTTTTTCAGTGTTGTTATAGCAACACATAAAATGGATTATCAAAATTTAAAAAAAAAAATCATATACGTAAATATTAATTTGTCTCATCAAAAAATGCAAACTTTTTATTTATACGATTTTTTTAGAATTAGTTATGAATTTATTTAAAAGAATACTAACGCGCGTGTGATGAAATTAGTTGGTGGTGACGGAACTAGTCGGTCGTGGTTATAGGCGAAGGTGGTGGTCGACGGAGAATAACGGTGGTAATGGTGGTAGGTAGGGGTGGGGGTGGTGGTGAGTGGTGGTGGTGGGGGTGGATGGTGGTGGGGATGGATGGTGGTGGGAGTTGTGGAGGGGGTGGGGGTGGCGGTGGTCGGTGAAAAATGTATGAGGTGGTGGTGATAGTCGATGGTAAATGCATGAGGTGGTGGTGGTGGCCAGTGATGGTGGCCGGATTTTATAATAAAATAAAATAAATATATATATATATTATAAATATTATATAATAAAAAAATGGTCAATTACCCTTGAGGTCTTAAAGATTATTGTAGTGCCACAAAAGAGCTAGTCAGTTCATCTCTTCTTCTTCGAAGTCAATAAGATGTCCAATGTTATTACTACTCTTCTAGTGTATATAAGACAAAAAAATTCTCTCTCCTCCACTACCATTATTCTCTCTCCTCCATTACCATTATTCTCTCTCCTCCATTACCATTTTTCTCTCTCCTCCTTCATTAACAATCAATAATTTCCAGCTCTGACCACAACCACTGATCACCGCCGACCACCGCCGGAAAAAGTTCTGAGCCTGAAAAAAAATTCTGAGCCTGAAAAAAAATTCTGAGCATGAAAAAAGTTGCTGAGTGTCGGAAAAATTTATGAGTGTCAAAAAAAGTTGTTGAGTATTCAAATTTTTTTGTTGAGTGACTTTACTGAGCATGCTCGTTTGCTCAATAGCTTTACTGAGCATGCTAAGTAACTTGCTGAGCGTTTCTCGTATAATCAGTAAATTTTCTGAGCATTTAGACAAAAAATTTGAGTTTAAATAATTTTATCAAAAAAGTAAAAAATAAGGGACCAAATAAGTATATACCCTATAATTAATTTCCAAGCAATGAACCGAACTAACCTGAAGCAGCTTTATGTGCATATAGTTACAGAAAAGCTACGCTGTAAAATTAACTTTATTGCTATAATCCTACGAGTTTGACAAAAAAAATGCTATAAACATACGAGAAGTCTCAAATCATTGTTATCTACATCAGTCTCTTCAAGGAAAACTTATTTGCAGAAAGAGTATTAAGTATTCATAACACTTTTTATAAGGGGTCAAGCATCTCATTATTAGCAAAATCAACAAAAATAACAAAATTTGTACTATGCTTCATCTACTATCACTATCACTACTACTTTTTTAGGCATATCAATAACCGCTACTTCTGAAACGGACCCCATCTCAGCAATTGCATCTTCTAAAGCAGATTCCATCTTCTTTAAGGTGCTATTAATTGTTCTTGCTCTCAATCTGGAGCCTCATAAGTATATTTACAACGTGATTGATGTCTCCTCATTTGTGATAGATTTATGTTAATATGAAACATCATTTTTAGTGTTTTAGAAGTCAATAATGTCGATTTTCTTGAGTTTTAGTGCACTTTCCTATTTTGTGTCTTGATTTGTAGAATTAATATTTTAGAGCATATTGGGTTTAATTGTCTATTTAGTGTGTAGCTTTAAAGATAATTATGGAGATTAATTAGAGTCCAAGTCAAAGACAACAACTTATGGAAAGAGATTAGCATGGTAATTGGAGATAAGGAAAGAAAAGTTAAAAAGATGGAAAAGGAAAAGCTGTCTAAATCTGGGATTCTGCACACACGTCCAAAGATAGGCGTTTTTACCTAAGAAATAGGCCGAATCTGATGATTTCCTTCTAAAGGGCCTAGATAATTCTGTTGCGATTCTTTTGGTATCTTGTGGAGCAAAATCGGACCAATAACGAAGAAGATACACTCAAAACGGTGCAGCAGTGTTTATCTTTGTTTCCATACGAATTTGAGTTGGGCTAGAAGTCCAATAACTTACCTCTTCCTCAAGAAAACGAATTAGGTCTTCTAAACACCTATAAATACACCCTTATATCACTTGTAAATCATCCTTGCCTCATAGTAATTAGTTCTTAAGGTTTTATTCTTCCAGTTTATTGTAGAGAGCAAGATGATGTCTTTTGTAATTTCTTTTAGTTTATTTCCATCAGGTATGAACTAAACCTCCCATAGCTTGGGTTTTGCATATGTATAATCTATGAATTCTAATTCTTTTATCTAAGTTTCTTTGGGAATTATATGTTTTAATCTGATATTAGCTACTTACTTTATATTTGATTATGTGTTTTGATTTAATGTCTTTCCTAGAACTGATCACTTTAGGATTGTTTTAAGAGTAGTTAGATGGTCTCCTTGACAGGGTGTTTAACTATTGAACCACCACATAATGTCTAGTGTCGATAGCAGTTCTGACAAAACATACTTCTAACTAGATAGTCATTAAGGTTTGTTTTAACCACCGTATCACCAAGATTGCAGTATTTGCTTAGGGCCTTAGTGGTGTTTGATAACCCTATTTGAAATCACTTCTTGGTTGTGACGTAGCCCCCTTAGTCGCTCTCAAGGTCTAAGCTTGGGGAATTTAGAATCCTGACTAAGTATTACCAAGAGCTAATATTCTCCCTTATGAACTAGATTTATAGATAGAATTAGAAGGATTAGTGCATACTAGCAAAACCTAAGCTATACTTCTCATCTCATATTCTTAATCTTTTACTTTATTGTCTTTATTTTCCTAGTTTTAATTAGTTTTAATTCTTATTTCCGAAAATCCATATCTCTTTATTTTCTGTCTTTTAATTATTTACTTTTACTCGTCATTGTTTCCTACGCGATTAACACACTTAAGTCCCTGAGAACGAACTCTACTTATCATTAAAACTTGCATACGTCCTGTAATACTTGCAGTACTGTGCCTGTCTAGGGTGAGAGTGCGTAGTTTTCCATACTTAAATTGATCTTATTTTTATCACACCCTAGGCGACACCAGTGATCAGTAGCGTCGGGATCGAAAGTTGGTTGAAGAACCGCTGTGCACGCAGGAGATTAAATCCGGCGAAACGCAGCTCCGGATTTGAACACCAGCTCACTTCAGAAACAATGGAAGAAGCCGACGGAAGCAAATCCAACTCACCACCTTGAGCCGCCACCTCGCACCACCACCTCGCACCACCATCTGGTACCGCGCCACCTCGCACCACCACTACCGGAGTTTACCGTGCATTGCTTCACGAACGGGCGCCAGAGCTTATCCGTTATTCTTCTTCGGCTTAGAACACGAACGGAGCTGCACAGAAGAGAGAGAAGGAGAGTGTTTATGGAGATAGGAGAGATAATGGGGTTTTAGGGTTAGGGGAAACGGGAAGAGAGAGAAGGAGTTGAAAGAATTTTAAAATATTTCTTAATACAAATAGTATATAGAGAAAATAAAAAACAAAAAAGGGTAAGAAAGTAATTGGTTTTTTGTCTTATAATTAGTTTGTGGCCTTTAGTAAGAAGAGGGTATAAAGCCGGTCTTCTTAGATCTCGGGGTGGTGTCTTCAAGACCCTTTGGGTTATAATCTCATAAAAAAATTAAAATGACATTAAAAGTAATAGTGGAAGGTAAATATGATAAAGTGTTTAACTAAAAATTAATTCTTTAAAGTATAAGTACATATGATAGATTTTTCTCTTTCCTTTCTTTTGAGAATAATATTTAACGATTTATATTTAATTGGAAACTATTCTTAAAATATAATAAACTTATAATAAATAGAGTAATGCTGGGTATCACCCAAAAAGACATCACCTAAACATCACCCATGATGTGGCGGTTAGGTGGACCAATCATGGAGGAGAGAGAAAAAAGTAAATCTGGAAGGAGAAAATCCATGATTGATCCACTTAACAGCCACATCAGGGTGATGTTTAGGTGATGTCTTTTTAGGTGATACCCAGCATTACTCAATACAATAATAATAATATTTAAATTGCACGCTTCAACTAAAAATTGCAATCCAAGTCCCTATCAATGTTTAAAATTGTGACTCGGGTCTCTAGAAATTTACGGTATACAAATCCTATCTATACATAAACCGAATACACACGGTTGAAATTTTTTCCAACATTATACATCAGAATAGATATTCTAATCGTTTTATTGACGGGAGTCTGGACTATGCATTTAAAAGCCTCCGGAGCAGTATCGACACTACACATTCTTGGTATTTGTTCTAGTTTTAGGGAGATTATGTATCTAATCAGAAAAAAAAAATTATAGGAGAGATCGATGTATTCCAGTTCGGTTCTTTCGACCCACGGTTGCAAATCCAGATGAAGGTCGTTCATTTTGTTGGGATAAATCCCATCAAACACACATTCTACAATTATATAGCATTTTGCGCATATTGTCAAACAGTACAACATCTCATAAACATTATCATCCAAAAAACCCACTTATACACACACATTTCTCAACATATAAGCTAAGTCAACAATGGTGGTAGCAGTAAGGCCTGTAAAATTTTAAAATATCAGCCTATCAGAAATAGACTGTCTAACTAGTATGTGGTGTTACAGCTGTGTCCTTTATACCCTAACGATCCAGAAGTGTTAGTCTTCTTCTGAGCTGTTGGACTAATTTGGAGAGTTTTCAGATTGCCTGGATTTCGGAAGTGGTGCTGGGTTCCCTCTTCTTCATGTTGTTAATCCTAGTTTTGATTATGTCCCACCAAATCTTGTTAGTTTATTCATCACCAACACGTAAGTTTATCTATTCCCTTTTTGGTTTGTATTTTTATTAATATGGGATAATAATCTTTTGTATTATATTGAACAGAAGGGAACATAACCCTTCATATATGTATTGACTTCTTGAAGGACAATAAGTTTGTATCTACTAACATCTGTCAATAACATCTGCTAGTATTATTGATGGAAGTCTTGAACATGTGTTACTTCTTGAAGTTCTTATCGATGAAGGGGCTGGAACTATGATAACTGGGAATATTTTTATTTTTTCGATCAATGTTTGCATCAAGATATAGATTGCTTTGGTCATTTGGGCAGGAAGGAACACAAAAGGTGAAGGATCTCTCCGTAATAGGGATTTTAAACTTCTGGATCAAAAGCCGTGGTGTTGTTTAGACGAAATGGATGCTTGTGTAAAGTGTTATACGGAAAATGCAAAAGATCGTTTTGATGTGGTATACTACTATGTTTTGTACCCGATAACTAGTGTGTTGGTTTTTGGAAAAATTGTTTTTGATGAAGATAATACGAACTTTTGATTGTTTCCACTTAACACTTGGGATGAAGGGTGTTTTTTCACTTATTGTCTACATTATTAATCCCTTGTCACTCAACGGAGAATAACATTTCCAATATTAGAAAATGGTCGAACTTGGAAGTTTTTGGCGTTCAAGAAATTCTTAGATATATACTGAATTGAGGTAATCATTTTTCTACCTCATAATTCTAGTCAATTCTTTTTATCATCGAGAGAGGTTGGTGTATAACAGAATAAGTTGTCTATGCTTGACATTATTAGTTTTTATTTTTTTTGGAACTAAGTTTGATATAAAAATGGAGAAATCTATTTGTTAAATGGTATTTTTAAGATAGATATTGTATTAGGTTAAATTTTTTCCCTGACAACAATTTTAGGCAATTATCTTCATAGTTGAGGATCCGCTAAACAATATTAATTATAGTTTAATTTTAGGTGTGGGATCAGTATCCTACTTTCAAACTTTTTCTGGTTCTTGATTCCTCTTGAGATACTTTCATCACAATCACATAGAGGAGCAACTCTCAAAGGGACATCTCTTTAAAACAGCCCGACAACTTCTTGATTAACAAATACAACCCACACTCAAACCCAAGTTCAAACCCAACTAAGCAGACCCAAAAGCCCTAATATACCCTTTGCTCTCACAGTGAAACCATTTTACCAAAACAAAAACCCCATATAGGTTAGGTTTTGTGTCCACCCAAAAAAACAACCCGTTCTCTATGCTTCTCTGTGATATACCCACCCCTTCCACACTCTCGCCCCCCTCCCCCCTCCCTCCTCCCCCTCCCTCACCTTCCTGCAGAACCCAGCCCCACCGTCCCACCACCACAACTCTCTTCCCCCTCACTCTTTCCCTTCCCACGTACCTCCTTACCTTCCTGCAGAACCCAGCATGGCCTTCCCTCTCTTCGTCGAGATGCTGCGCCACCACGACGCTGTGAAGACGCCGGAGCAGAGCCACACCACCGCTGCAGATCCCGACCTTCTCCCTGCACCAGATCCGCCACCATAAGAATACGAAGAAGCATGGTCCTTGTAACAGCGCCACCACCAGATCTCGACCTTCTCCCTGTAACAACGCCACCACCACCACCACCACGACCTGGCCATAACAGCCGCCGCTGCAGCTTTTGGGTTCTCCTCTAGTTCGATGCACCAGATCTCACCACCATATCACCATCGAAGTCACCAGATCTCACCACCATATCACCATCGAAGCCCTACACCAGCGACACCCCTCCAGATCCGTGCTCCACCATCACGTGAAGGCCGATTGACACTATTCTCGCGCAGGAAAACCACCACCACAACCACTCTTCTCGAAAAGGGCCACTACAGTCGATACTCCGATCTGATAGTCTGTAGCGCAGCACGTCTCGCTACTCTCGCGTTTGGGCCATGTGCAAGATCCACCACCACTGTTATTCTCGTCATCAATGCTGCAGAGATCCACCACCACAACCACTATTCTCCTCCATCTCCGCCACCATGCTGCACCCACCGTGGCCCTTCAGCGCCACCACCATTATCTCCAGCGCTCCACCCGCGCAAAGTCTGTAACAGCGGGTCCAGCCCTTTTGGCCCTGGGTCCAGACCATTTAGTGTTAATCTTTTTTTCAAACATTTCTTTTTGGCCCATGTCTTTGCTAGGTCCAGCCCTTTTGGGCCCTGGGTCTAGACCATTTTATAAATCCTAATCTGATTTATTAAATTGCTAAGGTAATAATAATGTGGTACAATCCTTAGGGTACAACCCCTAGGGTATATTAATGGCCAAAAATTGACACCTTGGGGCATGGACATATATCAAAAAATTAGGCTTGGATACAGACTCTAGCTAATGAGTTATTGTGATTTGTTTTCCGAAAATTTAACACGGATAAAAACGGATAAATAATTAAATTTTTTACCTTGACATGGACAAAAAATAAAAAGTATGAGGACTTGTAATGCAATTAAATAAAAAACCAATTCACACAAAAAATCATTTCATATACCTTAACAAAAATTAAAATCAACGTAGGTCTGAACCCATGAGGTCTGTACCTATGGGTATGCAGATCTATCATATTAATGAAAAGAAAAAAAAAACGAATTATTAGAAAGAAAAAACAAGAAAAGGGTAAATCTGGAAAAACCCAACCAGTAAATTGCAACTAAAGCCTTAGTTAGTAGGTTTTTCTAACTAGGCCTTAGAAAATAATCAAGTAGCTATTTGGGCTATTATTTGTAAATTCCTCCTCTTCAAATGGGGTTACCTATCGTTGACGCGAAATATCTCCATGACATCACTTGTCTTCTAAATTTGAAGGCCGTGCACAAAAAAATCAATTAGACCCTTGCATTGATAAATTATTTATACTAAATTAGACCCTTGCATTAATAAATTATTTATACTAAAAATTAACAAAATTTCGTAATATTGATATAGTGTTTAGCTGATGCATGAAATAGTATCTAAGAAATTAGCTGCGAGTCTAAAAAAATTTCATTAAGGGGTTTGAATTTTCAATTTCATCAATATTTTTATATAGATAATGTATATGAACGTTAAGTATACTACTAATTGTTACGACGTTTCGTTTTTATTTGAAATAAAAGTCATATTTGTCATAAGCTCATAACTTACAAAAGTTTTATATGAAACAAATATAATATTCTATAATTTAATGATATCTTTTACCTATATAATTCATTTTAATTAATATACCTTAAAAAAATAAAACTATTAACCCAAAATATCCTATAGGTGAGTATTTGACTATAAAAGTAATGTTAATTTGATGAGACCGTTGGACGAATTTATCCATATAAATTAAAATGAGTCAATTGTTGAATGATACCTATTAAAAAACGTATTTAGAAAAAGGTGCGTAGAATAAAATATTTATTGAAAACAGTCCCATCCCAAATTACTCCTATAATTAACAATTAAAAAATAAGAAAAAACTAATAAACACACGCGCGCGTCCGTGCAATTTTTTTAAAATCGTCATAACTAATTCAAAAAAAATCAAAAAAATAAAACAAAATTATATTTGGATAAATCAAATTAATATTTACGTCTATGATTTTTTTTCGGAATTTTCGGAATTTTTTGATTTTTTGATTTTTTTTATTTTTTTTTCGCAGACACGAATTTCATGTTTATTTCACGGTTTAAAACATGAAATTCCATGTTTAAAACATGGAATTCCATGTTTAAAACATGGAATTCCGTGTCTGCGAAAAAAAAAAAATTCAAAAAAATTCAAAAAAATTCATAGACGTAAATATTAATTAGATTTATTTAATTTTTTTTTTAATTTTCTGATATTTTTGGAATTAGTTATGACGATTTTAAAAAAAAATCACGGACGCACGCGTGTGATGGAATTAGTAGTAGTAGGTGGCGGTGGTGGTGGTGGTGGTGGTGGAGGTGGTGATAATTGTGGTGGATGTAGTGGTGGTTACATACATGGTGGTTGTGGTGGTTGTGGTGGTGGTGGTGGTGGTGGTGGTGGTAGTGGTGAAAGAAGTACCCTATTATTTATTTAATATTTAAAAATTAATATAGTATTAAAATAAAATAATATATTTAATAATAAGGGTAGTAAAGATATAAAAAATATAAAGGGGATGTTTTCTATAGATAATTATTTCATTAGGCATTTTTTTATAAAATAAATTATTGAAGGCATAAAAAAACAATTAGAGAATTTAATGAGGATGTTATCAACAATAACCTCAATTAAAATTTTACAATCAACTTATTGAAATAATCCAACAAAAAAAAAATTGAAATTGCTTCAATTGCAAAAAGTTTATTGCACTACAAGTCTTTCTAATTTTAAAATTATAATTCAGGACCCTGTGCACTTATTAACCACTATAAAATCTATTTTACACACAAACAATCTATAGACTAAACACAACTGAATCAGACATATTCACAAACTAGTTGGGGAATCGGGTCCAGTTTTCTTCAAACACATTCCCCGCAGGTTTAATGCAGTTGCTGATCATCTAGCAAAAGTAGCCAGGCACAGGGCAACTGACGGATATTTGTCTCTGGACGGTTTCACTGACAGGTTCTCGAAGCTAGGCATTGGTTAATTTATAGTCCCGGGATCTTTTGTAATATATGTACCCGTCCAAAAAAAAAAAAAAAACACAACTGAATCGAACTTTTTAAGAGCAGGTTCAATAATGATTAGATTTTTTGAGGTCGAATAGCTCAAGTTTAGCCCCATAAGAAATCTTGCCCTAAATATATGATTTTTATCTCCAATACGATAGATTACATTATTATTTAATATTCATATTTTAATTTGATTATACTTAATTTTTTTGATTTGTATTTTCTTATTGTATTAAAATCATCTTTACGAGTATTTCAATAATTTTACAAAATATTCTCAATTGAATAATTAGACATGATATATACTATAAGATTTAAAAAATAAAAATAAAAAGAGGAGTAGAAGGTGTGATTCTAATGTGATGGACACGTATATTTATAAAGAAAAAAGAAAAAAAAGGTTAAAAGTCACATTGTTATGACTGTTGTGCTACTTGATCCTTCAAACAAAATGGGAATGAGGAACAACGAATCTTCACACCACAAATCAAAAGTGCATCATATCACTACGATTCGAAATAGGCTCAGTAAGAAAAGAATTAAAAATATACAGTTTTATACATATGCTACATTTAATGAGATGAAAGGTAAGGAAGAAAGAAAATGTACAGCCGAGACTTACTGCCTCACATGATCAATGCCCAAAGTAGGGTGTGGTGGATGTTTTGTGACATTGCGATGAATTTTCTCCAAGTGTGTGATAATGTGCGCTTGATCTGCTTTGTTTTGCGCCATATCATTCGCCAAGAAAGTTTGAGCTGCCTCTACTCGATCGAATGACTCACTCATCCTTTCTTTCCACAAAATATTATCTTCTCTCAAACTTGATTCCTTCTCGATCTTCTCACGAGAAGTCTCTACACTTGAAGAATTCTTTGTATTTGCGCCTCTAAGAATTGTCTTGATTTACTCATTATTTATATTGTTACTTGTCTTGTACGTAAGTTTCTTATCACCACGACTCACATTCGTTTTTCTCACTAGGCTCGTGATCATTGTTGGGTACTTCAAATTAAACACCGATTGTGGTGCACTCGTGAAACGCATTACCGAATCAAATATCACTTGCCCTACATCTATCTCCTTCTCTTGTAAAACAAATTCAAGAATATGGTAAATTTTTTACTTACATCCGCGGTTTGAATGTTCCCAGAAGCTGTTGGTGTAAGGAAATGGTTTCGTACTCGTGCTTCGGGTTGAAGGTGCTCGTACAGACAAAGTCCCTTCAACTGTCTCTTACTCTTATGAGCTAACTATTTACACAACACATGCTCGTATAGCGATTCCAATCAAAACTATATATTTATTCTTCACCGCTTCTTGATAGTTGCATGATCCAACTAATTATTTAGACTCGAAGTGGCTATGAGTCTCTTCATCCGTGAATTAAATCAACTTCTCTTCTCTTAAATTGGAACTCGACCCTCGCTTTCTCGGCTAAAGAGTCCAAATAGAACTCGGATACTAACGTTGTACATAATCTGATTGCCTCATCATAAATGTGGTATATCCCAATATATCAAGCAACTCTAGAAATCTTCTATACTCACCTTCTCAAACTCCTTTCTCAAATACTATATGTTTTCAATCCGCAAGTGTATGAAAAATTACCAAGTAGCAATTCAAAAAATCGAGATTCGTGTCCCAAGGGATTAAAAATGTCAATCTTGTGCTTTAATTTGGTTAAGAATAATTCGTTATGCAAAAATAAACTAAATAGGAAATATGGGTTGGATTACACTTAACTACTACAAAAGTAAAATACTAG
The DNA here is from genome assembly GCA_029959085.1 of Nemophila menziesii. Taxonomy (NCBI): domain Eukaryota; kingdom Viridiplantae; phylum Streptophyta; class Magnoliopsida; order Boraginales; family Hydrophyllaceae; genus Nemophila; species Nemophila menziesii. The sequence goes on along the minus strand of JARWIR010000007.1, from coordinate 41,567,827 downwards.
ATATGCAAAAACTAGATAATAAGGTGAGAAGTTGAGTTTGGTTCATTGGATTCACCTAAATTCACTAACTGAGCAATTCGACCAAATAAGGGAAAGATTGATAAGTGTACATTAACCGGGATTCAACCTTAACAATAAACCCCTCCCGGGTGATTATTGTTCTACTCTCAAGAATATGGAACCCCTCCTCGGTGGACCAATATACCCAATAAAGTGCTAAAAACTTGTATCCACATCGCGGCTATGCATCATCTAAGATCTCCCGATTCAATAGACTAATACACTCTCAATTTACCTAGATCTACCCTTAAACCCCCCCTCCCTGGTGTAATTCAAGGATAAAAGACAATCAGTCAACTGACCATATCAATCAATCACAATTTAATATAAGGTAAAGAGAAACATATCAACATCAATCTTAATTAAACTAATTTACCCCTAATTACAATAAAATGCCCAAAAGTAAATTAGGGTTTCATCAATCCCCAAACTCAATTAGGGGATTGATGAAACCCTAATTGATGAAATAACTAAAGGAGATAAAAAGAAAAAGGAAATCACAATATTATTGGTGAGAGAGATGAAACTTGAAGATGAAGATGAAGCCTTCTTCCTAATCTCCTCTTCTAAAGTTTTGACTCCTTTTGATTAGTTGTTATGAGTTGTGTTGGAAGAAATGAAAGAAAAAGACTTTTACAGCTCCTAAATTCGTGACCCACATTATTTGGGCTTACTCCATGGGATAAAATTACTTAAATGTGGAGAATTCCCGGTTTTAGTATGTATATCCCTCGTGGGTCACTAAAACGAGTATAACTTGACCTTCCGAACTCCGAATCGCGCTCGTTTTTTTCCCACACGTTTGTATTTCCGAGAGCTTTCCAACAGTGTATAAATCAGATCCATACTCTTCTCTGAATCATCCTAGGCGTAAATTCCAAAATTCCGGCTTGGTCGTAAAACGTTTCTTTCTTGAGCATTAAGTCAACTCTTGACTTCCCGGGTTATAGTTTGGTCTTAATTCATTTCCTTGGAGGGTTTTCTTCATATTTCAGAATCCTTTTCCAATCCATAAGTAGTAAGACCCCTGGTGTTCTTATGAGTTTCACCTATAAAGCACAAAACACCTCAAAATGCTCCAAAAACACGAGAATCATTAACATTAGCCTAAGACTCTAAATATATCAAATAAGGGGACAAAAAACTTTAGACTCAAAACTCCCAAGAATCGATGTTTCGAACTATTATATATAATACCAAAAGGCGAGACATCAGTATCTCATATGAAGGTGTCAATTCCAGAATCTTTTCTTTGTCGATAGCGCATAAGCGCTTAGAAACTTCGCTCATCACGAGTATCAGAATTTTGACTTGTAGCAGTTGTGCCATTGTTGGTTCCAAAATCACAACTGCTTACTCTCGAGGACTCGAACTTACCATCACTGATTTTTCTCTAAAAACTTGACTCTAATTACCCTTTCTCTTCTTCTCTGAGTTCACACAATTCTCAGTACTCTTTCTCGTTTTGACTCGTTCTTTCTCTTGATTATTTGACATCTCTTGAGTACTTGCTATTGTCTTTATTCCACTCGCCATCTCAAATGACCTCCAACTCAAATTTGCACCACTCTTTAAAGTACCCCTTGATTTTGGGGGAATATGGTGATATTTGAGTTAGGAATGGTATAGGGACGATTTTAATGACTTGGGTATGATGAAATCAATTGGGAGAAAAGGTTAGAAAAAGGATTTTGGAATTTTTTTTGGACTAAAATCTATATTTCTAGGTGTTTTGGAATGATTTGGGTGGTGAAAATTATTTTCTTGGAATGGAAAGATGAATTTGGATGTTAATTTATGGTGTTTTCGTAGTATTTTTATGTGTGGTGAAGGTTTGGTTGAAACTTTAATGGAGTTGGGATATTTGGAATCAAGAAGACTTAAAGATTTAGAAATGGGTATAGACTAACCTCTTCTCGTAGCTGCTACATTGCTTGCATACGGTGTACCATATGGATCGCGCGGTGTATCGCGACCTTGTTCTTCTTGTACCTTGCTGACGGTAGTCACGATGCTCGATATGGGTTTTCGTCGATTTCTGCATATGGGGTATACCACATGGGTAGTCAATTTCATTCATGTGGGAGTTATTGGTCAAATGGGTTTACCCAAGTTTTGGCCGGGTTGATGATGACTTGATTAATACGTTTATCTAATTATAAAAACTAACACGGTATATTTACTTGGTTAAAAATCAATTGAAGTCGAATGAAAAATTGAGTCATAAAATTTTGAAGAATATAAATAAATAAATTGATACTTTTTATTTTATTTATATGTTTTATATATATAGTTAAGGTGAAAGAAAGGGAAAAATTAATTTTATAATAATTGTTTAATTTTTTTTCGTGTGCAAATCTTTTGTATTACCATTGGGTTAAACCCAATAGTTAATATATAATAAATACTAATGATCCATTAGTATAGGGTCATACTCAATAGTTATGTTTTTTACTAACTAACATGTCTTTTACTTATACACACAATTCCAAATTTTTAAAATCACAATCCTTTCTAATACTAATAGATGCATAACTACCCATTCATTTTTGTCAAATCAAAATGAATCATTCCATTTTTTAAATCAATAAATATTAAAAATTAACGCAAGAGAGATTACAAAGAAGTAGTATTATCAAATTCGTTGAAGTTTTAAAAAATCCGCCTGTCCACCATTTTCTCCGGATAGTTTTGTCTTTTTATTCTGGAATTGACGCCAAGGCGTCGTTTTGCTGCATCATAACTTGGAGGTTGAAGCCAATAAACGTAAGACACTTGATACGTGATCAAAATATTGTAGTGATATCAGATTTAATCCGAATCTCAAAGAACATAATCTTAACTTTCAATTTAGTAGGAACAGGCACCTCGGTGCACAAAGCATTCGTTTTTTTTAATTCTGGATTAGTAAAATAGCAAAATGAAAACTAGCACATTACTTTTAGTTTCACCAATGATGTTAATACTTGGCTTTCATAATTCTCTGACAATGTGTTTCGTATTCTAGAGACTGGAGAAGAGGAAGGAGAATGGTTCGAGCAAGAGATGCATGTTGGGAACACTGTGTTTTAATCGATGCAACTAAACAGAAGGTGAGGTGCAATTATTGTTGTCGAGAATTTAGCGGAGGTGTTTATAGGATGAAGTTTCATTTAGCTCAGATAAGAAACATAGATATCATCCCTTGTGCTGAAGTGCCAGAGAGCGTAAGAGATCAGATTCTAATCGCGTTACGATCTCCCAATAAACAAAAAAATCCGAAAAAAAACCAAGTTAGATAATCAAACAGCAAATGGACTACAAACTAGCTCTTCAGCTAGTGGTGATAATGATAATAATAATGATAATGTTAATCACCCTCATCACGGTTCAAGTGGGCAAAATGGTAGTACTTCTCGATCTCTACTCTTTTCACATCCTTCTCCGAATCCTCAACCAGTAGATGATTCCCAAAGACAAAATCAACATGTTGCTGATATGAAGATCGCACAGTTTTTCCTCCTCAATTCGGTTCTGTTTAGTGCTTCCAAATCGATACGTTTACCAAGAAATGGTGAACGCTATTGCCGAATGTGGAGTTAATTATACCCCACCATCTTACAATAAGTTAAGATGCACACTCTTACAAAAAGTGAAATCCGAGATTAATGAATATCATCACAAGTTACGAGATGAATGGAAAGAAACGGGTTGCACGATCTTATGTGATAACTTATTTAACGGTCAAACAAAATCGCTCGTGGTATTTTCCGTCTCCAAAAGGGACGTTATATCTTTGTTCAGTTAATATTGCCGGTCATGAAGAGGATGCTTGTTATGTATTCGCGTTACCTGAATCGGTTGTTCAAGAAGTAGGTTCCGAGAATGTTACGCAAGTAATAACCGATAGTGGGCCCGCTTTTGTTTACGCGGGTAGGCTAGTAATGGAGAATTACTAACCGATAGTGGTCTCCTTGTGCTTCGGATTGTGTTAATAAAATGTTGGAAGATCTTAGTAAATACGTTCTTCAAAAAGACACTGTTTTCATTTTATTTTCTGAAATATTGTTTTCATTTTTATTAAATGCATTTCATTTTGATTTTCAGAAATATCGAAAATGAAGACAAAAAGCAGCCTCTATTTATTTTACTTTTTCTTTATTCATTACAAGAAAAGATCTAAAGGTCGACAGTAAATGAGTGTTTCAAATCTCCACCACAATGAAGCACATATTCCCCGAAGACAATTTTCCTCTTGCCTAGCTCATCTACAAGGCTCAAATGCTTGCAAACATTAAGATTGAATCTAACCATCACTTCTGCTTGTGGTTCCAAATAAACTTTTTTGAAACTTATTAAGTTTTTCTGCGGTGAATTATGCACCGAGGGAGGACTAGAAAACAATAACACAGTATTCCTTCCGGCCATAGTCCCCACATTTTTAACTCTCAAATACACATCGAAGTCCGCTTGCTTACACAACTCCTCGTTAACATCGATGGAATTACACGTTGATGAACGATTAACATGGCCATCCTCTAGAGGAATAGAGACGAGCTCAGGTGTGGATTCAATGAACTCATATTCGAAATTAGAATAGCTTAGTCCATCTCCAAATGAATAAACAGTTGGACCCGTGTAAAAACGGTAAGATCGACCAGGGTAACCCGTTTTAGGGTCCGGTCTCATGTTCATTTTAGTCATCGGGACGTTCTTTATATATGATTGGGGATACCATGTCATTGGTAGCTTTCCACCTACAACAAAATGTACATCAATAAACGAGCATGATCATGAATTAAGTATAAAAGGAAGGTGGTAAAACAAGAGATTTTTTTAGTTACTTGGATTATCATATCCGAAGATCACGTTTGCTATAGCAGCTCCACCTTTCTCACCAGGAAAACCAACCCAAAGAATACTAGTCACTTTTGGATTATCTTTAGCAAACTGAACATCCATGCCAGAACCAGACATTATTACAAGAATCACTGGTCCTTTAGCAGCTTCTGCAACCTCAGATATTAAAAATTCCTGTTCTCCTGGAAGAGTAATATCATCTCTATCTTTACTTTCCCTCTCAATAGATTGATCAGACCCCATTACTAGAACAACCGCATCTGCTGTTGCTGATATATTTCTCGCTTTTTCTATTTCCGTTTTCGTACAATTCACAAATTCACAACCAGGGGTATATACAGTCTGTACTTGAGATGTAAGGCCATCTAATGGTGATATATAGTAGCATGGAGAGCCTGCAAATACCCAAATTGATTAAAATTCTTGTAACGCGTTTTTAACTGTTTATAATTACCTTGGTAATTTCCAAGCATGGTGTTAGTGGCATTTGCATTAGGTCCAATTACAGCCAAGTACTTGATCTTTGTGAGAGAAAAAGGTAATGAATTTTGAGAGTTCTTGAGTAATACAATCCCTTGAGTTGCAGCATCAAGAGCAAGCTCTTGATGTTCTGAGGTGCATACATCTTTTACACCAAGATCTCCGTAAAGTTGTTTACTTGGATCTCCATCAAAGAATCCGAGTCTCATCAGTGTCGTAAAAGTGTAGGAAATTGCTCGATCTACATCCGATTCATTTAATAGTCCCTTTCTTACAGCAGCTTCAGTGTAGTTTCCCAGGAATCTTTGGCAATTAAGATCCAGTCCTGTTGTTCAAAGAACAAATTAAGATCTTTCATTTCAAAGTTTTTAACTCTTATCATAAGACTTGGAACAAGATTACCTGATTTTATCGCCAAAGCTGCACTCTCCTCTGGTGTTTTTGTATAGTGTTGTGAATGGAACATCACGCCGACAGAATCACAATCAGAAACTATATACCTGCAACAATGGAGGTTGTATGGATTTATGAAAGTGTATATGGAAGAAGCAAACTGAAAATGACTATGAAAAAAAAAAACCATACCCATTCAAATTCCATTTGCCTCGAATCACACCTGATAGAAGTTCTTTATCACCACAGGTAGGTTTGCCGTTAACTTGATTATACGAACACATCACACTCGCAACATTTCCATCAACAACACAGCTCTTAAATGGAACTTGGAATGTATCTTCCATATCTTGTTCCGTAACCTAACACATGAAGGAAAAACTTAAGCTTATAACTAATAAGTACTATTTTTTAAATGCTCAAGAAAATTACCACAGCGTTGAAAGTGAATCGTATGAACCCTTCCCATCTATCCAAATCATACGCAGTATAGTGTTTACAACAAGCAGCAACTTTGAGTTTATCATAATCACCATCGTCTCTTTGTTGTAAACCTTTTACATAAGCTGCAGCGTATTTACTGGAAAGTGTTGGATCTTCACCTGGTGTTTCTTGTCCTCTACCCCATCGAGGATCTCTAAATATGTTTACATTCGGGGACCAAAATGACAATCCAGCTGAATTAACATTGTACATCGCTCTAGCCTCGGTCGAAACAGCCTGCACAGATAATATGTTTGTAAAGTTGTCCATTTAATGGCAAAACCATGTCTCATTGATATAATTAATTACCTTTCCTATGGCTTCGAATAATGTTTCATTGAAAGAAGCTGCAGTAAGAATGACTTGAGGGAAGCTAGTAGCACCTTGAATCGAGCCGTTGAAATTTGTGCCAGGGCTACGTGCAACTCCATGTAAGGCTTCAGACCACCACTGATACTCTGGTATTCCGAGCTTACCAACACCCTTTGAACCACTCACCAAGAATCCGATTTTCTCCTCTAATGTCAGCCTACTTACTAGATCATACACCCTGGTTTTCAAGTCTAGTGATGTATCACAGAAGGGTAAATGTGCTAGTTCTGGATTTCTTACCACGTCACAAGCAAAAACGGGCGAGTTTTTTGCAATAACTAGATTATGTTTTACTGAAATGTAGCATAAAATGTAGACAAGAATATGTAAACAGAGGAAAAGAGGGTTTTTATGCTGAGAGGCCATTGTATTGCAATGATCTCATTTGCAATCTGAGGTTCGTTTTATAGTGGGAGAGAATATGAGTGTTTTCACAAACCTTGAGGAATACTCGAGTAAATAAACTTATGTAAGTGTTAACAACCACAAATGTCAATTTCTTGGTTAAAAATTGCTAAGCAAATTGCAATTTGAAGAAGTTGTACGTAGTGTAGGTTCTTACATAAATAACTACTAGACATAGGGATACATTTAAATGTGGGTGTCCGGGAACAATCATGTGGGACCGACATTTCACTTATGTTCGAATCTGAATGCAGATAGAATTTTTTGTTTAGCAGAAATCGAAAGAAAAAACAAATTTTAGGCTATATGGCTAATGTAAATCAAACTTAGCCTAGACATAGATAGGAGAAAGCTTGGCTAATGTACATTAACGTCATGATACCATCTATGATAATTTTTCTTTTTTACCCAGCACATTTTGATAATCTCCTTACTGATCCTTCATCATTTTCTTTTTGGACAAGAATAATATTGGGACAGCTACCTACTTTTTGATGAAAATTAATTGATATATAATTATAACTTTGGCCTTTTTTCAAGAAATTAAAGTAAATTATGGATATTTTGTATGATGTGGCTATTCTTTGTTGTAACTTGTAAGTATGCTTTTGAAAAAGTAGTTCAAGAAATTGTAATTTTCATACAAAAGTTGATATTAATTTGAAAAGATATCAGATCACCTATTAATTAATAAAATTTTGGAGGATAAAAATAAGCTGAGTAATGGAAAAAAAAAAGTATATATTCACGCTTATCTTTCAATACCTTCTATATATATATATGTTATGCGATTAGAGTGAATTGTATCATCTAGGATGATTACCTATTTACAGTTCATTATCTATTCATTTATCTGTTTTATTATTTTAAATGATTTGCTAACAAGGCCAAATATGATTCACGTTCTAGGTTGCATAGTGGAATCTTTATGGAGCTTGGCTTATATTCGAAATTTAGCAAGAGTAAATACAATAGTTGCCTTTTGTATTATGGGTAAACTGACTATTTATTTTCTATTGTTTAAAGTACAACTGTTTACCTTCTATATTAAATTTTTCTGACTCGCTATTCTCGATTAACAAAATTCATGTACATTTTTATGATTATTAGTCTACAATGATATTATCTTTTGTTCATTTATTTTAGATGCTTTGTATGATAAGCCTTGTTTAAGTTTGTTTTTATATTATTTCATTTTCATTTATATTTGTTGGGAAGCACATGTTGTGCATTTGTTTAGACAAATTACAATTTCATTTCTCGATAATAATTTGCTAGAAATTTGCAATCTAAAGAAGCTGTACTGTGCCATATGCGTATTTACATAAATAGCTACTAGATTATATTGATTCGTGGGACCGACACTTAAATTATGGTTCTAATAGGCACGGGAAGAAATTTGTGTGTTGGGCAGAATCAAAGAAAAAACAAATTTTAGAAGAATATATATAAATAATGCAAATCAATTTTAATAAAGCCAAATCCGTGATGATAAACCCCTATATGCATTTTTATTTTTTCATCGAAGAAGAATGTTTATTTAGGATTATGTTCAAGAAACATCTCAAGTTAAAATTAATTTCTTTTCATTTTAACCATTATTTTTTTACCTATACTATATATATTTCACTTTTTCCTTTTCTTTCCCATAAAAAAAGTCATTTAAGTTATCTAAACCTTCCCATAACTCAAACTTTGAGTAATGGGAAACTTCTCATTACTCAAACTTTGAGTATGGGAAGTTTCCCATTGCTCATTATTCTTTAAAAAAGACAGTGTCTTTTATGAGAAAGGGTGTAAGGTGGCAGGTGCCTATTGGGCATTAGCCATTTTATTTAACACATTATCTATATGATTCAACTTTTTATTGTCATGAAAAAGATTACAATCTAGAGTAAGCTAACCTATCAAGCCAAATGAAAAAGTCTAAGACAGAAAATCTCTTCTATAGGATTCAATTATTCAAAGAAATATGTACAAGAAAAATAAAGTTCAAACTAAACCCGCATAGACACACTATATGCAAATCTATGGTAATTTTTTTCCTTTGATTTTTTTTAATTCAAACACAGTACAATTAAATCTCGATATCAACAACTACGATAAATAAATAATTTTCTGTGGTTCGACTTTGGCTAAAGGGCTAAATGCATTAATGAATAATTTTCTTGAAATCCTTAAAATTCCTATGTAAATATAATGAATAATCATTACAATTCAGTATATATATATATATATATATTAATTTTTTTTCGATCAACAATGTTCTCTGGTCCACCGGACCGAACCGTGGGAACACATTAGCTGTCTAGTTCTCATAAAAAAAAACCTTTACTTTGAACCGGTCTGGAACGAACCGGACCAATGAGGATTTTTTTTTAATTAAAACAATAAATATTTAAACTCATCCCACCGACCCATTCAATACACCCGACTCTTTTGAATGCAAACCCACCGACGCCATTCAATACACCCCATTCCTTCTCTGTGTTAATTCATCTCAAAAAACCCACCTCCCCCATTCAATTCCACTACAAGAAAAAAGGGATTTCGTGACGCAGTTTTTGTCCTTTGCCGACGCTATCGTCGCGTTGCCATAGATATTGCCGACGCTATAACCAGCGTCGGCTATGCAACCGTCGCTTTTGCAATACCGACGCTTTTGGTACAGCGTCTCTATTCTGGTATATTTTTAGGGACGTATATAACAAAGCGTCGTCTATACACAAGCGTCAGCAAATGGGTTATAAGCTTTGCAGACGCTTTGCCCTATAGCGTCGACAAATAGGTTATAGGTTTTGCGGACGTGGGTTTTATGTTTTGCGGACGCTAGACCACATAGCGTTGGCGAATGGGTTAGGACGCTTTACTGCACAGCGTTGGCAAATGGTTGCAAATAAATGTTAACGTGTATCCATGTCCGTGTCACTAAATATCAATACATAAGCGGAGAAATTACATATTGCTGAAGCCACGTCAACTTATTTTACACATGAATTAATCAAGGTATTACGATCAAACTTTACTTGAATATTGAATAAAAACAGAGACGCTGTATTTCTATGTATTTTCTACAAGGTTTAAGAAATGCTTGAAGAAATACTTGAACAATATTTCAGAAATGCTTCAACAGCTATGCAAAATCCTACAAAAATATTCAAGATATAAAAACAAAACTTAGATTTAAATCATACTGTTAAACATGTCTATTACTTTAAATTAAACGTTATGTATCTAAATAAAAAACACTGTATTTTGCTAAAAATAAGAAAAAACATAAAACTTACCATGCTTTACACAGTTTCTCAAAAAATTGATCATAAAGCTTCGTTTGTGTTTCTTCTCACCCGTGCTCCAATTTGGGTTATGTTTTTTCTCACTCGTGCTCTAATTTGGTCTCATTCATATAAGTTCTTTAATGATACAACATCTATTCAATATTAGTTCCCTGTAGAAATTAATAATCAAGAGCTTAACCCCTAGTATATTATTTTATATATTGAAATCAACAATAATAGAAGCATATAATAGAAACTAAGGTTGAATAGAAAGAGCTTACCCACAAATAACAACAAGGCTCAGCTCCTTCCAAAATTATTTGCTATCAACTGAAATTATAAAAAACATCTATTCAATTTATTAAATGCATCTACACACCAATGTTATTAAATTAGAAAGTTCAACTTCAGCCAAGTATAAACTTATTAAAAGTAATCCTAATAAATTCGTAAAATTGCAAAAAAGTGATTAAATTAGATAAACTTACGTCCCAAGAACGGAGAACAAGAGAAAAAAGATGTAAATGTGTAAAACGAGTTCATCTTATAATTATCCATTTTTGGCGATACATAGCTAACAAAGTACATAATACAAAACAAAAAAAGTTCATCAGCTTCTTGCATAGAGATATATGTAAAAGTATATATTAAAATTAAGCATTACATAGTACCATGTTAGAAGCATACCATTAGTAGATATGGTGCCAAGGATGGGTTAACAGAATTGTAGACAGCAAGTTTTGGGAAAACGTGATTGATTAATTGTCCCATGGAACTTTTCTACAATTTGACCAAAACATAAAGGAGATACTACGTAGCAAATTGAAAGTATAGAGGAGAGTGAATTAAAAAATAAGAGGTGAAGCAAGTATACTTGATCAGATGTTGCAGCTAGCTTGTGAATGCTCCTTGCAAGTTGTGCATAAGAAACTGATGAATTCCCATCTGAAAGCGTTATATAATTCTTGTTGGTGGCTTTATTAAACAGTGGTGGGTTGATTTATTGTTTGTGGCTTGTTTAATCGATGGCTTTGGTGGTGCTTTGGGTTCGTAATACGCCGAGCTATGGTGGTGGTGTAGGGTGGTTTGTCTAATTCTTCCCTATGATGGTTTGTTTAAATCTCTAATCTTCAATTATCAATTACTTATGGCATCCTGATGAGCTTTGATTTTCTATTTTTGTGAGGGTTTATGGAATTATTCTTTCTTTTAATCTTCAATTCGAAAACATAAATATTACTTATTTTATGTTTTTATCTATTTTTAATGATTTCTTTGGTTATTCATGTTGGCGTGTTCTAATAGTGTTCTGATGATGAATATGGGATATATTGTTGATGGTTTATGTATTGACTACTATGGTAAGTAGATGGCTTTGAACCCTGGTCTAATTGATCTGATTTTGAAATTATGGATTTTCTGCAATTTGTTACACTCGGTTTTGGGAAAAATTCACTGGATATTGTTAAATTTGTTGTTGAAGTCCCTTAAGTTGTGCGAAAATGATTGTGTTATGCTATATTGGTCCTGTTTTGGGTGAAGTTGTTTACATTTGTTCAACTGTTTTTCGAAAATTGCAACTTTATATATATATATATTACAATTTGGCTATATATATTAAGTCCATGTTTTGTACAAATTCCATCAAAAAAATAAGAAATTGTATTTATTAATTTTTAAAGATAAAGCTTTTCACAAATTCAAACAAAAGATGAAAAAAATAATATAACTTTAAAATCTTAATCCAAATATCTTGTTCTTTAATCGTGAATAAAGTATTCTAGTCATCTTTGTACCCGAAAATAATTGTCCCTAAAGTTAATCATGAAATTTTAAAGAATTTGAATAAAATTTAGGTTGAATTTTACATATTGGATGAAAAATATTATTCAAAATTAATATAAAAATTACTGGTTATAAAAAATATAATTAGATGAGATGATAATATTCTAATATCTATCCTAATATTAGAACTATTTTAATTTATAGAGTAATAGAACTATTTTAAACTTTTTTCTAACATTGACATATTATTCTTATATAAAATTAAAATTAGATTTTCTCTAAAATCCATAACCTACTAAAATAATGCATAAAATTCATATAATATTTTAATTTTTTAGTATTTATTTACCATATTTTATTCTATATATATATGACTTATATTTATAATATTTAAGTTCTATCAATATTTATTAATAAATGTTAAATAAATAAATAAATAAATAGGATTTTATTTTTTTGCATACATAGGAGGCTTAAAAGCCGAAATTGATTACATAACCAATTAGTCCCTCATAGAGGGTTTAAAACTAGTCTAGGAATCGCATGTCCACTCCTATCCCTAGTTATATCTTGCCACAAATAAATAGGATTTTAAGGACCTTCAAGGTAAGTTGAAATAAATTAATATTGAAGAAATAATATTTATAATTTACATAAAAAAAAAAAATTGAAAAGTTAAGGGATGCCAACATGTCATTGGTACGGAAACGACACTACAAGCTTAATTTTTTTTATAGATGAAGAACTGTCAAATTAAAGTATACAGATAATATTGGACCTACAAATTATTTGAATTTAAATCTATTATAGAAAGGCCACGTAAAATCTTTGAAATTGAAGGCAGTTTGGCACCACGAATATCGTTGTAAGACAATTCTAAGAAAGTTAATTTAGGGGAGAGATCCCAAAATCAATAAGACAATGTATCTAACAAAAACAAAAACAAAAATCTAAATTTTGAGAAATTACTTGGTGTTCTAAGCCATTTCGAAAATTACTCATACTGAAATCTATGTTGTAGATCTCGGTTTTGGGGGCTAGGCGATCGACCGGGCCTAGCGTCTAGGCGGGATTACACGGGGCTTAATCGGAATTATACGGTTTTGAATCCCGATGTGTAATTTTGTATATTTACTAATATATATGTAGTAATTACAGAAATTTTACTATTTAAGTCATAAATTCATCTAACAACACTATAAGAATACTAAAAAAATTGAGTTAAAATATCAACTAAAGAATTCTCTAGAATAAGAAAAATAACAAAAAAGTCTACGCGGGCATGTTTTTCCATTAATCGTCGCCTAGGCGGTCATTTTTTGCCATTAAGCGGTGTCTAGACAGGCTAGACGCCTATTCCACGACGACTAAGGCGCTGAAAAAAAACGCCTAGAATTTTAACTTGGCGTAAACGGCTGAGGGGGGGAGTTGACGCCTAGGAGGCACATAGGCGGGGAGATCTACATCATAGACTGAAATAAAAAAAATCTTATAACTTTAAGCTAAAAGACAGGATTCCACTCAGGACTCATGCTAAAAGTGAGTACATCGTTTCATATTACCATATATAAATGTCAAAAATCTAATAACAGTCTCGATAAGAGTCTTGAAACGTTTATCTAGATATGTACATCACGTCTTGTTTGCACCTGTTTTGTCGAACGTAGAATTGTTAATAACTGGATACATAACAAACATGAAACTTCTCATAGAGTGAAAAAATATTAGTCTATCTCGTAGCCATAATCATCTACATCCATGTCCTTATTGTCATTGATGCATAATGCTTGACGAGATGGATTGTTGGAGTCATCATCATAATCATCACATGTATAGCCAAGTAGTTCTTCATCGTCATCGTTCAAGGGACCGTGCACTAACAAGTTTGGTTCAATCTCTGTGCCTTCTCCTATAGTCATATGTAATTGAGATCCATCTAAGATAATTGTATCAACTATACGAATGGAGTTTGAATCTGTCCCCTGTAATATGGATTCCGCGCCCCATAAACCAATACTCCACCCACGACGGTCGTATACTTCCCATACAATTTTCCACCCCTTTTGGGACCTTTTTGCATTTATTTCATCGATATAGAAGATCTTCCTTGAATGAGTGACTAAGATGTAAGGCTATTCACTCTACTAGAAAGAACGCATGTTGATCATAGTTGTTAGCATTCCGACTTTCTCTTTTTCTTACTCTCGTCGACGTTATAGCACTTGTATTCGAACACGACAACTAAATAACCTCCACCGACTTAACCTTGATGATTTTGACTAAATTTCCGTAAAAACGTTACTCCATTTATGACTATACAAACACCGTAATATTGAGTAACTCTTTGTTCATATTTTGTACGTGTAACCCAATTTACCCTGCTTATAATGCAAGAATCGAATCTAGACACGACACTTAGTGAATTGTTTCCAACACAATAATTCTGGTGTTACACATGCTTCTTCAGCCTGTCGCAATCCAAAAACCTGGAATGGATCCATATTAGTTTTGTTAGAGTCAGATAGTATACAAAATAAGAAATGTTTATATACCTTTTCAGTGAACCAAATAGTAAAATGTACTTGTTGAATTCTTTCTACATTCGCGGCGGGTACCCGTAATGAAGATTTGTGTTCGTTGTAAAGGAAATCGTGTAAATAATATTTAAAAATAAGGAAAGTGAACTCTAAAATTACTTACATCATATATGACTGGATATTGTCACAACTGTTTACAATGTATCAATAAATTCTCTCATTTTCATTGTAGGAGAGATTGCAAAGCTCCTTCTTACCCACTGGTTAACACTCTAAACACAGATATATGTATTGGTTCTGAATCAAATCAACATATCTACCGCGTTGGTTGGACTTGGTTTTTCTTCTCTTAGATAGCATGACATAAATGTGAGCGTCTTATCTACAACATATCCCTCTGGGATCGATCCTTCAGTCCTAGCTTGAATATATTCATTTAAATACCTTTTGAACGGGTACCTTCACTGCATTTGAACTGGGCCACCTAGTTAGGCTTCCTCGTATAAGTGAATGACAAGGTGGACCATGATGTCAAAAAAAACAAGTGGGAATATAATTTCAAGCTTATATAAGAAACATCAATTTTTATTTTCCTCTCTTGAGCTCGGTCATACTTAGGTTGCTTTTATAAATCTTTCTGAACACGTTGCACAACCTTGTTATCGGACCATTCACCGATTTATCGTCAATCAATTCTGGAATACGTACCACATAAAGAAACTGCATTATTATGTGACAATCATATGACTTTGTTCCGATAATCTTTTCCGCGTCACTCAACACGTTATTTCTTAAACTTGATGCAATCCCGCCCGCAAACTTTTCCACCTTTAACTAATCAAAAAAAGAATGTTGTTTTACCCGGGGTAATGCAAATTTGGCGCGCGGCTACATCACTCTACCTCGGTCCTCGAACAACCACAACTCTTTTATGATATTCAAATCTCTCAAATCATTTCTAACTTTTGAGTTATCTTTGTTTATTTTCCCATCGAGGCCAACCACGGTACGAAGCAAGATATCACTCATGTTCTTCTCACAGTACATAACGTCAATGTTATGTTTGAGAAGGTTTTCTGACCAATATGCTAATATGAAGAAACTACTCTTTTTCTTCTAGTTGATTTCTTTATTTCACGTTTACTTACTCGTCTTTCCACCAAAATCCTTTTGTTTTTGCAGAAACACAAAAGGCAACCTATCAAGTTGCGTCTAAAAATCTGCAGGTATGTTCTCGTTATTATAGTACGAAATCATGTTTCTTTCAAAACAATCTCATGTAGGTAACCACCAACGATGATCAAAATAAACCATACTTTTATGCAAACGCATCGACAAGTGCGGAATCCATGCATTTTGGACACGCTTTGTAACCTTGACACTGTCATCCTGAAGTATACGACCTAGTCGGGTAATCATTGATCATAAATAACAAACCAGCCTTAATGATAAATTTAGTTTGTGTGTGCGCATCATACGTAGAGATCCTCGTTGACCACAACATCTCAAACTCATTGAAAACGGGCGTAAAAATATATCCATATATTTACTGGGAGAACACAGACCCGGAATTAGTAAATTAAGCATGAAGGTGGACTATTTATGCATAACCACAGTGGAAAGTTGTAGGTTGTCAATATAACAGTCCATATGTTATATGAGTTATTTTGAATTGAGAAAGGGCAAACCCCATTAATAGCCAAACCTAGACGCACATTACCCAGATCACGAGCAAATTTCGGGTTACGCTCGTCAAATTTTTTCCACCTGATACCATCGACATGATGACGTAGCAGATCATCGTTGGAAGACTTTCTAGCCAACCAATTCACGTCATGTCATGGGTGGTAAATGGGTGGTATATATCATTGCCCAAATCATATCCTTCGTGATGTGTCTCGAAATGTATAGTCGTTGCAAGCTTGGCGCAATATGGATGTATCGCAATTTCTTATTAGGTAGTTTCTTCCTCTTCCTCGTATCCCACCTAGATTCATTACAAACTCGACATTTTTTTGAGTTTTTCATTCTCATTATAATAGAATACACAATCATTCATATAAACATTGATCAAAATGTAGACCACACCCATACTATTCAACTTTTTGTTACACTCCTCATACGATGCGGGCAAATTATGTCTTTCTAGTAAAATACGACTCAACAATTGCATGAGTTTAGTGAAAGAGGTATTTGTCCACTTGTTCTTCACTTTGAAATGCATCAACTTAGCAATGAATTTCAAAAACCACATTGTTATGGAACCGGGGTACAACTCAGTCTTCATTTCCTTGAACAAAACATCAAAACAACCTTGTTTTTTAATCGGGATACTCTCACCCATAAACTTGGTGGTACCGGAGGAACCACCGACATTAAAAGTGAGTCTCAGATCATCAAACACGTTAACCATTTTCAGGAACTTGTGTTATTTTACCAGATTTTGTCCAAACCTCGTATGTTGGCAAGATTCCGAACCTTAAAAGATGCCCTTAAACTTTGGAAATATGTTGCTTTTGATTATTTAAACAATGCTTACACTGACAAAAAATATAACCCGTACTATCCACATGAGTTTTTGAAAACCTAAAAAAATTCATAACCCGGAGCATATATTCACGATTTGCGGTATTCGTAGATTTAGCCTAACCCTTGCCGAGAAGGGGCTAAATTAAATAAAACAAATAACGTATAAACACGACGATCAATATAATGTTCCGTGCAATTATTCCGTAAATGTATTATTCCTTAAAATTATTTAATAATATGTATAAAATATTAGATTATTTATATAAACCACATTAATACACAAAATATACCTAGAATCAAAATAAAGTCATACAACTATTAAAAATAAATAGATTCAAAATATTAAATTTAAGAAAATACTATTTTTCAAAAAATTTAACAGGTATTTTGATTTCAAATGGGCCCCATATGTGGTGGAAGAGATTGTGATGTCCGATAATGAATCGGAAGATCTTCGGTAGCTTGGATTGGTGATGGGGAAAATTGATTTTTGGACCAGGTTTTGGTGTTTGGGGGTGGGAAATTTTAATGGGTGTAATAAAATCTCTAATCTGCACAAACTGTTGTCTTAAATTCGTGTAACTCATTAGCCAAGACTTTTTATCATCGCTACGAATCCAGTATTCGTCGCGATGCAGTAGTGTATATTATATTTATCTTTGGAATCCAAGCATTAGAATACCTAGTGGATATTTTAGTTAAGGAGATTGACACATACCTAACAATATATTAAATGTATGAATGAGTATCTATATTTTCAATATGGACAATGAGGTATTCGGTCTTTTGATTTTGGCCCAACTAATGATACACGATGTCAATTCAGTCGTTAAGTGCTGACGTGGCAAGAATATGGGTATCTGTTTGTTCTTTACCAAGTTTCTTGGATATCTCCTTGTCTTTTTTTTCTTAATATGCAACGTATGCACTTAACATGAAATAGACTGCGGGGACTAACGGTTGGACAAAAATGAAATGATGAGTGTTGTGTTCTTATAATTGAATAATAGGTACTTATTTGTTTAGTTTAGGTACCTAACATGTCATTTTCCCTTTTATTATATATGTTTTAGAGTTTGGTGGTGTATTCGCCCTTACTCTCTCAACAAAGGGTACTACCTGCTAGCACTCTTTCCAAGCTGGCCAAAATTGAATATAACCTCACTTGATTATCTGGACTGAGGTATGTATATACCTTTTCAGTTCCAAAACTAAATTCCACTTACTAAAAATAGTGTTCCAAAATTATTATTCGTTTAGAATCTCAAGACATTTTTTTCCTAATTTCTAATATTATAAAAATATTAAAATTTATGTTTTTAATAAATATTTAAAAGGTCAAGACACTTTATGAGAGATATTTTAGTAATGGTGACTTCAATCATTGTGTTTTTTAAAGTGATAATTATTTGTAAGACAGAGAGTATTTTTTATAATTAAAAAATATCATATTTATTATTGTGTAGATCTCGAAACTCGCTTACATATTCATTATTTGATTGTCATAGGCTTGCAGTTTTACTAGATAAAACTCATTACGTGGTGTTTGAATAGTTTTATTATATGACATTAAAGTTCTATTTTACATTCTTTCTACTACAACACTAGCATCTTTAACGGATCTTGATTTATAGCTTATAGAATTGTATTTGATGTCTTAAAAATGGGTCTTCCATGAAAAGTTTCTTTGCATATATATGCAAATATCTTAGTGTTTTAATTTAGTTTTTATCCTTGAGTTGAGGTTAGGGTTAGAAATTAAAGGAGGAGACGTTAGATAAAGTTATAACTAGTTTTCGATATCGATGTTTTAAAATAAAACTAGATTTATGAATTGAAGTGTCGTTCAAGTAAACATTTTAAATATATAAACTTTGACGGTTGAACTTTTCCTTGTGATTTGATTTAGAGATTTGTGATAGAGAATTATGGAAGATCACACTAAAATATAGGATACAAGGTAAGTGGGGTTAATTCGTATTCAAACTCTTTACTAATTTACTGTGGATCTATGTGTTCAGAGGAGTTATCTTATACACTATATATAAGCTGTACATGCTTCATACTAGAAGGGGTTAAATAGGACTATGTAAATTAAGAGGCTAATTTTTTTTCAAAAAATAAAATATAAAATCTTATTTTCCAAGACACCTAGTGATTAATGTAAATGATGTAATTTTCTTCTATTACAATTAAGACAATATAATATAGGCACTTTATCAAGTATAGGAAGTGTGGAAAATAATGAGGGTCTGATATAGATTGATACTCAACGATATATAAAAGTTCATCTTTCACTACAAGAAAATGTATCTTTACCGGCAAAAATTTTAACACTAAAAATCTTAATTTTGCCGTTAATAGCGGCTATTTGTTCGTCTCTATAAGTTCGTCTCTAAAGAAACCTTTAGTAGCAAATTATTTGTTTTTGCCTCTATTGACTTTATCTTTAGCGGTAAATATTGCCGCTAAAAATATAATTAGAGACAATTTTGGTGTTTAAAAATATCATTAGAGGCCATTTTAGTGTTGCCGCAATAACCTCGTCCCTAATGATACTATTTCTTGTAATGTTTCATGGATATAGTCCACTATCTAAGGTATATCCCTTAAGAGTCGTAAGATTCTTCATTAATATTTGTGGCTCTTCAAATCGGGATGAGAATACAATATCTGTTACAACCATTTCATAATCACAAGTGATATCGCAACACAAAAAAACAAGTTAAATACGAGGATAAATCAAAAAAATTGTGGGTTTATAAAATTTAATACAATGATAACTCCTAAGACTGGATTTAACTTTATACTCTTTAGTATAAAGATGAATAATTTGAGTTAATTTTCTCTTAAAATCTTCTTGAAGGACACTATTGAATGATATTTATATTGGTGCTTGAAGGTGATTTCAATTTTAAGAAATAGATTCATTAATTGTCCAAAAAGAGCGCCCAACGATCAAAATAAAGTCTCCAACGACTAAATTCAAGTCGCAAGTTTTACCGTTGCTCCAAGTCAAACTCCGATGTACCGGACCGCAAAATCCAATGCAAAAGCTCAGGTATACTTTCTCCTATATATCCCGGTATAAGTGACCATCTTTTTCAGACACCTATATTATTTCTGTTATACCGGAACAGTTGTACAAGACTCCTCAAGTAACAAATTAGATACCAAATGTTCTACAAGTTAAGATAATTTATATGTTTAACTAAGCTTACACTAGTATACTTTCAAATGTATATCAACAAATTTATATGATGAGGTGTTGGTATTTTATATAAGGGAAAGAGAAAATAAAAGAAAATTAATTTAATAGCTAATGAAAAGTGTACGTTGGTTTTAAGAGGAAGAAAAACTTTATTGATAGATGTATTCTTACAAGGCTTTGTGTAGTAACTTAGTTGTAATTGATATGCCTACAAATGACCAAAGGGTCATATTTATAGTCTCACTTAGGCGGTGGACTTTAATCTAGAAGCTAGTAAATCTATTTTAATACAAAATCTCTAATAAAGCTAGATAACTCTAGAAATTAGATAACTCTAGAAGTTTAAGATAATTCTAGAAATTAGGAGATGAGCATTAATTTTAACACTCCTCTTTAATGCTCATTTTCGTAATTCCGAGCATTTCTCGTAGGGTCTCGAACTTCGGTCGTGATAGTGTTTTTGTAATCTTAGAACTCGATCTTCTTGGTCTTTCTCTACGAACCCTTGAAGTTGATCGACATATATCTCTTCTTCTAGATAGCCATTGAAGAAGGCTGACTTAACATCTCGTTGATATATCTTCCATTTCTTTTGAGCAGCTAATGCAATAAGTGCTCTTATAGTGTCTAAGCGTGCAATTGGAGCAAATGTCTCGTTGTAGTCAATACCTGGTAGTTGTGAGTATCCTTTAGCAACCAGTCTCGCCTTATGTTTTTGGATTGAGCCATCTGGGTTGAGTTTTGTCTTGTAGACCCACTTGACTCAGATGACTTCTTTGTTAGTTGGCCTATCTACCAACTCCCATGTTTTATTTTTCTCGATCATTTTGATCTCTTCCTCCACTGCGTTTACCCATTCTTTTTGTTTTGATGCTGCTTCAAAGCTTTCCGGTTCCAAAGTCACAAAATTACATGTTTGATATATGTCTCTAAGCGACCTTGTCTTGCCAGGTGTTTCTGGAGATGATTCATCATCACTGGATGAAGATGAAGATGATCTTGGAGTTCTTGGTGATGTAGGTCCTTGAGTATTCCGTGGACCCTCTTCTACGGTATTATCCATGTTGCGCACCATTGGTACCATTATACTTTTTCGTTCCACCTTTCCTTCATCCCAATTCCATTTTGAGTTTTCGTCGAACTCGACATCCCGGCTGACAATAAGTTTCTTGTTTTTGATATTGTAGATTCTATAGCCTTTAGATTCTGAGCTATAACCGAGGAATATTCCTTTTTCTGTCTTCTCTTCTAGTTTGTGACGTTTTTCTTTCGGGATATGCACATAGCAGATGCTTCCGAAGACTCTGAGATGTTGGGCTGACGGCTTTCTTCCACTCTATGCTTCAATTGGTGTTTTATTTTGAACAGCCTTTGTTGGACATCTATTGAGAAGATAGACTACAGTGTATACTGCTTCTGCCCAGAATTCTTTTGGCATTCCTTTCTCTGCTAGCATAGTCCTTGCCATCTCCATGACTGTTCTATTCTTCCTTTCTGACACGCCATTCTACTCTGGAGCGTAGCCGACAGTTAGTTGGTGTTTGACTCCTTCATCGTCACAAAATTTATTGAACTCTTTTGAAGTATACTCCTTTCCTCGATCACTTCGAATGACTTTAATGCGTCGACCACTTTGATTTTCAACAAGATTTTTGAATTTCTTGAAGATACCAAATACTTCTGACTTTTCTCGCATAAAGTAGACCCAAGTCATTCTAGTATAGTCATCAATGAAAAGGATGAAGTACCTGTTATTTTCAAATGTTGGAGTCCTCATTGGTTCGCATACGTCTGTATGGATCAACTCTAGCACGTGTTTGGCTCTCCATGCTTTGCCTGAAAGAAATGATTTTCTGTGTTGTTTTCCTTCTAGGCATCTCTCACACACGTCGTCATTTACTTGGATGGCTGGTAGATTTTTCATCATATTCTTCTGGTGAAGAATCTTTAACCCATGAAAGTTGAAGTGCCCGAACCTTCGGTGCCATAGCCATGATTGGTCTTCTTGAGCTTTCATGGCCGTTTCAACATACTTCCATTGGATTGGAAAATTTCTTTGTTGCTGCATTTTTACTACAGCTATTTCTTGATTTTTATTTTTGTTATCATATATCGTGCATGAGTCTTCTTTGAATAAGAGACTATATCCTCTTTCCATCATTTGACCCACACTTAATAGATATGTATCTAGTTTTGGGACCAACAGTACATCATGGATTAGTCGCGTACCTTTTTGCGTATTGACCGTGATTGTACCTTTGCCTTCGACCTTCACTAGATCTCCATTTCCAAGCTTGACTTGTGATTTGACCGATTTGTCTATATCTCGGAAGATTTTTTCGTCACCGGTCATGTGGTTACTACAGCCGCTATCAATATACCAGTTGTCGTTTTTTACCTCTGAAGCGGTGTGACATGCGTAGAATAGGTTGTCTTTGTTTTTATTTTCTTCGGAGAAGTTAGCCCGGTGCTTTTGTTTGGACCGACAATCTTTCTCCAGGTGGCCAAAGTTTTCGCAACTCTTGCATTGCGGTTTTCCACAAAACCAACAATATTTTTCAAGATGGTTAGTTTTCTTGCAGATACGACATGGTGAATATTTTCCCGATCTTTGATTAGACTCACCATTTTCTCCGCTTCTAGAATTTTCTCCAAATTTTCTCCCCTCATTTTTAGAATTTTGAGACGTTATATTAAGTTTAGACTGAAATGCGTTTTCCATGGTTTCATTTTCACGCATACTTAGTCTTTTCTCGTAAGCCTCTAGAGAGCCTACCAACTCTGTTACTGACAGAGTGGCTATATCTTTAGTTTCTTCAGTTGTAGTTACTATCGGATCGTATTTAGCAGGAAGAGTAATTAATATTTTTTCCACGACCCTTTTATCGGTTATATCATCTCCATAGGCTCTTAACTGATTAACTATTTCTCGTAATTTAGTGTAGTAATTTTTTATAGTCTCGGATTCTTTCATTTTCATATTTTCTAATTCCCTTCTTAGAGTTTGAAGTTTAATATTACGTACCTTTACGTTTCCTTGGAACTCCTCTTTTAACGTATCCCAAGCTTGCTTCGCCGTAGTAGCACCGCTAATTCTTGGGAATAGTGACTCCGCCATGGCCATCTGTATGATGTAAAGCGCCAAATTATCTTTCTCCATCTCCTTAGTTAATTTTTCTTTCTCCGCTGCAGATATAGTTGACATATCTTTGGAAGTGGTATATCCCTTGTCAACAATATCCCATAAACTCTGGGACATGAAGTATGTCCTCATCTTGATTGCCCAATAGTCGTAATTTTCTCCTGAAAAAATCGGGATCGGAATTTAGGTATTACTTAGGAAAGTGTCCAAGAGAATATTATATGGTAGAGGTATTTTTGCGGAAGCTAGTTATCGCCTAGTTGATAATCGAACAAGGCCCTGATACCACTTGTTGGTATTTTATATGAGGGAAAGAGAAAATAAAAGAAAATTAATTTAATAGCTAATGAAAAGTGGACGTTGGTTTTAAGAGGAAGAAAAATTTATTGATAGATGTATTCGTACAAGGCTTTGTGTAGTAACTTAGTTGTAATTGATATGCCAACAAATGACCAAAGGGTCATATTTATAGTCTCACTTAGGCGGTGGACTTTAATCTAGAAGCTAGTAAATCTATTTTAATACAAAGTCTATATAATAAAGCAGAATGAAACCTAACTCTCCCTATTTATCCTCAAACTTTCCCATTCATCTCATAATTCCCCCATTTGTCTCATAATTCCCCCATTCATCTCATAATTTCCTCATTCTTCTCCTTTATTTTCATTTTACATATCCTATAATCGTTTGAAGAAAAAAACTTTTACCCATAAACCCCCAGTCAAAACGTAGCATCATAGAACAAAAATATATTCTTAAATTTTACATTTTAAAAAATATATTTAAAAATTTTACATTTGTACAAGAATACGTTATACATGTTGGATTTAATAAAAAAAATTAATAAAGATAAAACAAATGGAATTACATGGGTTTAAGAAAAAAGTTGTAAAAAATAGAAAATACAAATAATTTAGTTAACAATAAAATATTTTCTATATTTATATTTTGATATAAAATATTAAAATAATCGATAATTAAAATACTACTAAAATTAATAATTACTATTTGTGGCATTTAGTATATCTATATTTTTATTATAAAATCGTAAAATCCTATTTATTTTTTGTTAATAAAATAAAAAATGAATTTGAATATTTTAATTTGTAATCGTATTACTATTTGAGTAGTTTGTAGATAATATTTTCCATTTTGAATACTCACTTTTAAAAAATATAGCATACAAATATTTACATATAATTTTTTCTATTCATAGTTATTTTTTGCAGGCTAAAACAAAAAATACAACGGACACACTCGAAATTCTAACTAAGACTATAACAAATTCATACGATGAATATGGTGAAATCGATAATATAACCCTTTATGGACTGAATTCACTGACGAACCAATGAATTCAACTAAATATGTGCTTGATTACATTAAACGAAAGGAAGAAAGTTATTATTCCTTTAGAAGTAGTACAAACGTTCCTTTAGATCTGCCCCTTGCTATATGTCATAGTTCCTACGCTTCCTCAAGATTGGCCAATAACAAATATTCTACCTTTACTAAAAAATATGGATAAACTAGAAGATTTGAAAGTTTTACTTAATGATATTGAGTTTACTACGCTAGCAGATTTAACCCTTGCTAACATGGAGCAGGGTACCTTATGTTCGAATGGTCGTTATTTATCAATGTAATAGGTTTTTGGGAGTGGATTTTAATAAATTAGTCTAGATTCGACAATAAATTTATGGTATTGATTTGCTACTTTTTCATGAATAATCGTTTTTAAGGAGTCATTTGTAATAAATTGTTCTTGATTCGATAATAATTGTATTGTATTGGAGAACTACTTTTTTATGTATCAGTATATGTATTACTAGATTAATTGTTTCATTTGTATAAAATGTAATATAGATTTATCGTTTTATTTACCAAATGTTAATAAATCCTCATATTTTCAGATCATTGTACTATCAAATGACGAGCGTATCGAATAACAAAAACAAGGTCTAAAAAATGAGTGCATCCCGAGTCCAATCGAATGCAAAAGTTCGCAAACCTCAAGTAAGCCTATAAATTTACTTTATGATCGAATATGTGTATTTCTTCTTGATGTTGAACAAACAACACCTAATATTGTATACCCTGAAGTTTCGAAATAATGTTTATTATAAGTAAACACACAAAACGAATGTCATTATATTGTAACTAATACATAATTGATATTATTATACAGTTTCGCAAAAAATAAAATAATTAAAATGACTATCTACACAACTCGCGCAATAAACCGTGCTCCAATTTTGAAACAAAATCCACAACTCATAAATTGGAACTTGGTTGTGGAAAATCGATTAATAAGAGAACATTTACAACTTCAAAGGGAAGCGAAAGATAGGGATGCAGATATAAACGTTGATCGACTTAACAGTGCACAAAGGCGCGCATACGATAAGATTGTTGATTCCGTGTTTAATAGTAAAGGTGCAACTTTCTTCATGAATGGAGGTGCTGGAACTGGAAAAACCTTTTTATACAATACGATATCAACAAAATGTCGGAGTTTAGATTATTTTGTTATTAATGTAGCTTCGTCAGGAATCGCATCTTTGTTATTGATTGGAGGTCGAACTGCACATTCCACATTCTCGATACCACTGAATATTGTGGACGATTCTATTAGTCATATTTCTAAACAATCCCTCCAGGCTGAGTTGATACGAAAAACAAGTCTCATAATTTGGGAGGAAGTTCCGATGCAACATCGAAATTGTGTTGAGGCTGTTAATCGAACGTTACAAGATATACATAAAAATGAGAAGCCATTCGGGGGCATCACTGTTGTTCTCAGAGGTGATTTCCGATAAATTTTACCATTTGTACCAAAAGGTGTACGCGAACAAATAGTCGGAGCCTCATTAAGACGTTCTATACTTTGGAGAATAATTCACGTGCTTACATTAGATGTTAATATGCGTCTCAACGACTCAATTAGCGGGAAATTTTGCCGACTTCCTACTAAAGGTAATTTGAATGGCTCTAAATTTTGTTATAAATTTTTTTATACTCATAAATTTAAGTGTTTGTTAATCATTCTAGATTAACTCTAACTGAGAAGAATTAATGGAGATCCCAACAACAATGTGCAAGTGCACAAATTTGAACAATTTGATATCAACCACATATCCTAACTTGCATGACCTTGAAACTGTAACTAACACATATCTCAATGAACGCACTATACTGTCCACGAGAAATGATGATGTTAGTGAGATAAAAAATCTTGCACTTAAGATTTTTCCTGGAATACAAAAGACGTATCTAGCAGCTGATAAGATGGTTGAAGAGGATCAAGTAGATAAATCTATAACATCTCAATATCCAAATGAGTATTTAAACTCACTGAATCCAAGTGGGTTACCTCCGTTCAAATTGGAATTAAAAGTGGGTGCTACTATCATGTTGTTAAGAAATATTGCCCCGAAGGATGGATTGTGTAATGGCACGCGGTTAATGATTGTCAGATGTTCAACACGTGTTATTGAAGCCCACATTTTGAATGGAGATAAATCCGGTAATTTGGTATTCATTCCAAGAATATCATTGACGCCTTCTGACTCAGAAATACCCTTTGTGATGACAAGGATACAATTTCATGTGTGTTTATCCTATGTCATGACCATCAATAAATCACAAGGCCAATCTGTGAAATTCGTTGGGATCAATTTGCGAACACCGGTATTTAGTCATGGACAATTGTATGTTGCATTATCAAGATGTACGAGTTATGATCACATAAGTGTACTTCTTCCCGATGGTGAACAAACAACAACTAATATTGTATATCCTGAAGTTTTAATATAATGTTTATTATAAGTAAGCACACAAGACGAATGATCATATATGTATTTTCGATTCTGTTTCTTTTTAATTTTTTTCGTATTTCAACTTCTTTATTAGTTTGATAAATTATACACATATTTATGTTCATTTGAATTTTGTAACAAATCTTTTTTTATAATTTTTGTATAACACACTATTTATAATTTCAGTTTTTACATATTTAATACCAAAAATCATTCTAATTTTTAAACATTTCATATGTATCAACAGTAAATGAACAAGTAACTGGAATATTATTTTTTAGAGTGTCTTCAGGCACGGGCTATACCTAGTCTCTAATAAAGCTAGATAACTCTAGAAGTTTAAGATAATTCTAGAAACTAGGAGATGAACATTAATTTTAACATGAGAACACAATTTAGATGAATGGTTTAATGAATATTAAACCATGATCATGGGAGTTAGGCCAATACGGCCATTTAGCTGTATACGACCTGATAATAGTACTAAAAATCAATAATTGATTATATAGTTATCGAGTCTTATACTATTGTGGATCATCCTCTTAACGTCTCTTATTGATTCTTATTAAATTCTCATGTTATTAAACATATACGTTTTGGTTGATTCTTTTGCGTCCCTTCGGGGACATCCGATGAAATTGGAACGATACTTCTTTTACGCTGAACCATTATTAATTTATCGTTACTTTTAATACTGGGACTTCTATTTATTTACAGTGATGTCTCGTAAAATCGGACACTTCTATTATTTTGGTATATTCATTTTATTTTTTTGTCACTGTCGACCGTTTTCACTTCTTTTAGAAAGAGCCACCATTAATTTGCTGAGATGCGGTTTGCTCACTCCTTTTTTTCTTTTTTTTTCTTCGTTCCCTGCCGTGACTGGTGCATAAATAGTTGTTTCCTTACACTCAGATGATTTTGATTAGCATGATTTGTTTTGGATTAGACAGATTGGACTAGAGATGATATCACAAAGTATATATGTATAAAGAAATTGTATCAGTACTTATGGGGGTTAATATTGGTGAACATCTTAGAGATTATAATATTGTGTAAACTTTTCAAAATTTAATGGTATTAATGCTCGGTTCATTTTATAAACGATTTTAATGGCCTTGTGGGATAAGAAGGATTATGTATATTAACCTCACGGCGATGACGCTATCAAAATTCAACTAGTGGATTTTGGGGGCGTTACACGAACAAGTATAATCTTCTTAAGATGGTGAGTACGGAGAAGTGAACTTCAGAGATTGTGCTTTCCCAAGTATTTGCATCGAGGTCCAAAACTTCAAGCCTGAAAAGTTGTCTAATATTTTCAAAGGCTGTTCAATGATTACCCTTCCTTGAAATGCTTCCGTAAAATCCAATTGGTTAGCTCAAGTATACTGGCTCCTACTGGTATTTCCGTTATATACCGGAAATGTTGTACAAGGTTCCTCAAGTAACAAATTAGATAGATAATGTTCTACAAGTTAAGATTAAATAATATGTTTTATCAATAATCAATTTGGGTAATTGCAGGTCAATCATGCTACTATACATCACTATTAAAAGGCATGGCATCTACAGTTCCAAATGTATTACCCTGGTTCTCAGTTTGTGAATTGGACAAGAACACAAGTTGAAGAAGCGGAAAAAATAGCAGTAGAAGGAAAAGTCGACTGTTCTAGTAATGGGGTTTAATCAATCTATATAGAGGGAAGGTTTAGTTAGAGTTGATATTACTCCTCTAGGCAGGGGTGAATGCGCAGTGCAAATTTGTCGAAAAAATATTTCTTAGGAAAAATCGTTTAGAAAAAAATATAATAGGCCCCAGCCTAGATATTATCCCTCCCTGACTAAATATTACACTTTAGCGCGTACAACTCACTCGAGTCTGTTTCGACACTAAGCAAGGTGAACCCCTTATGAACCGCCAAATATAGCCCGAATGAAGGGCAAACAACTCCGCTTCAAATGATGTCCGTGCTACACAACTTCCCGCAAACCCTCCCAAGTAGTGACTGTCCTTATTCCTGAATATTCCTCCCACTCCGGCTCGTCCTTTGTTCTATCAAAAG
This sequence comes from Nemophila menziesii, assembly GCA_029959085.1. Lineage (NCBI taxonomy): Eukaryota > Viridiplantae > Streptophyta > Magnoliopsida > Boraginales > Hydrophyllaceae > Nemophila > Nemophila menziesii. The sequence continues at coordinate 41,538,429 of JARWIR010000007.1, read as the reverse complement.
AACCATCCATATTTAATTTAACCCCAACCACCGGTTTTACCCACTTTACGAGGATATTCTTAATTGAACAAATCACGCCTCCATCTCTTTCCGAGCCCCATGCACGATCATAATCGCTAGCCGCATTGTAGATAATAGCAGTGAGTTCCCTAGGTGATTTCTTATGCGCCGTTGGTTCAAATAGTCTCATGTTTCGGTCAACCCAAGTGTGCCAAATGTAGGCCGCAAGTACACATCTCGTCTCAATTCCTTTAACTAACACTTTACTCGAAAGCACACTATTCCACCAACCATTCACGTCCAGAACCTGCTGCTGCACCGGAGGAACTGTGCTGGATGTTTCGCCAAACTGGACCTGCTGCAAATTTCCTGTACTCGAGGCAGCTTCTGGTTGTTTAATTGTTGAGTCACATGAAATTCACATAACTTAGATTTTTATTAAGATTTTATATTAAATCTGAATATTTCAAACTCTACCTTTTAACAGAATAATTCTGTTCAGCTAATCATTCAACATTTTAGAACAAAAAAATAATGAATCAACATTTAGTATCTATCCCTTAAAAAAACAAACGACACCCAAAACATAACGTTTCTCTCAACTTAATTGTGTTTTATTTTTTATTTTTGTGTTTAGAATTTAGTGAGGGGTTTAGGTAAAATTTTATTTAATGTAACGGGTTACCTAACTGCTACTAAAATTTAGTAGGCCATCTAGGAGACCAATTGATCAAGTTAACTAGACAACCCATTAATAGAATGACTGGTTCATTAATCGATGGATACCAAGAAGGTCCCTCTAATCACCCGAGTGATTTCTAGGCAGGGGAGACGCTAACTTTTTTTCAGAACACACGGTCCATAATGAAGGTTCACACTCTGCTAACAAATTTCTTCTTATTTTAACAATATTCACTATCCAATACATAAATAACCAACACAAAAGTCACAAAAGGAATAAAAGAAAATGCAATGGTCCCTTCCACATCTTGCACCTCAACACTTATACATCACTATTAACATTCCACAAATCATCAAAAATTCCTAATACACAAATATAAAAAATATATATGCACAGAACGAAAAATTAAGTTGAGATACACGACAGGCTTCGATTATACATCCAACATACATGTGAAATCATAAAACTCATCTAGGCCCAGAAAGCTCATCTGGTCGCAAATTCGAAGTAGAATCAGCTATAATCCAATCCGTATTAGGATGATGAGTATAGCTAAATTCTTGACGAAACATCTCTTCCTTTTGCCATTCTTCCCATCTCTCAGCCAATCCATCACCTTCAAGCATTCTAACAACTTCCGACATTTTCGGACGTTCCATCGGCGAACTTTGCGTGCATAATAACGCAACTTGAATTAGCTTCTCAACTTCATCATCAATATAGTTTCCGGAAAGATCCGCATCAACTAGCGCCTCTAATTTCTTCTCTTTCAAAAGCCCTTTCACCTGAAACAAAAACCCGTATCACTACAAGTCCCTATATTATGCTAAAATTGCACTATAATATTCTTACCCAATCAAGTAACATGACATCATCATCATTAGCGAGACGAGCAAGATCGAAAGCTCGTTGTCCCGTAATAAGCTCAAGAAGCATAACACCGTAACCAAAAACATCGGTTTTCTCAGATGATTTACCAGTAGAGAGATATTCCGGAGCTATATGACCGATGGTACCACGTACAGCCGTGGTAACATGAGTATCTTTATAATCCATAAGTTTAGCTAATCCGAAATCTCCTACAACAGCTTCAAACTCATCGTCTAATAATATATTCGCAGCTTTAACATCACGATGTATAATCTTCGGATCACAATGATCATGTAAATAAGCTAATCCTCTAGCCGAACCTAACGCAATACGTTTCCTTTTCGGCCAATCAAGTGGAGATTGAGTATCGGGTCTTTCACGTAAACAAGAAGCGACACTTCCGTTAGACATGTAAGGATATACGAGTACACGTTCAGTAGGTGTCATACAAAAGCCACGTAATCGAAGTAAATGTCTATGAACAGCCATGGAAATCATTTCAACTTCTGTTTGGAACTGTAATTCTCCACCTTGTGTACGCTCTTCTTTAAGTCTTTTAACTGCGACTAATGTACCATCGGCTAATCGGCCTTTATAGACTTTACCAAAACCCCCTCTTCCTAGAATGTTTCGGTTACTGAAATTATCTGTCGCTACTTGTAATTCGCGTAAAGAGAATCTTTTGAGTTGTCCTAAGTGAACTTCTGGGTCTTCTTCGGCTGTAAAGAAAGTGATTATTATGAATTTTTAAAACACGGTCAAAATTAAAAGGTTATGTATTATGTTATACGAACCAGGAACATCGAAGAAATGATCTTGAGGTTTTCTCCGGCGCATCCAAGCTAGTAATATCGCCGGAGCGGCAAATAGAAGAGCTGCTCCGGCAGCTACTCCTCCTGCTATAGCTCCCGTTGCACTATTTCCAACTGTCATGTTTATAAATATCATTTGTTTAGTACTAGGTATGATGAAAATGTGTTAAAAAGAAATTAAATAGTTAAGAAAAAACTTAACTGGAACCTGAAGAACCAGAGGATGGTTGAGATGGAGGAGAAGGTGGAGGATTTGGAAGAGGATCTAGTAACGGATTATTTGCAAAACTGAAACATACCAATATTCAAAAATCAGTACGAGTAATCAAAAGCTCATGAAATGCTTGATAATAATCGTGAAATTGTGAATAAACCTTATAGGAGTGAAAAGTGAAAAGGAGCCATTGACTGGAATTTGCCCCGAAAGATTGTTATTCGACAGATCACTGGATTTCATCGTGAAAAACATTATTAGTTAACAGAAAAGTAAAATTAAAGTCTTTAGTTACTTACAGGACTTGAAGTGTAGAGATTGAAATTAGAGACAATGGAATATGCTCGCTCAAACTATTATTATTAAGCCTCCTATCAAAATATACAGAGCGTTATATTAGCTTAATGTTAACACAGAAATAATATACAATTAATCAATATGTATGGAAAAAAAATGTGAAATAAAGTGTAACGCGTACAGGAACCGTAGTTTTTGAAGCTTTCCAAGTGTTTCAGGGATGGGCCCATTTAAATTGTTGAGATAAAGATCCAAGCTCACTAAATTTGTTAAATTCCCAAGCTCACTAGGAATTCTTCCACTTATATTGTTACTATAAAGTTCCCTGTTAAACCAAAACAAAATTTAAATTAATTTTCGTCCCAAACAATCCATATCATGCAGTTTAGGTTCGACTATACAGTAATATGTATTTGAAATTCAAATGAATTAGCTTACAGATACTGCAGTTCCGTAAGTGAACCAAGCTGTGGGACCAGTTGACCAGTCAAATTTGCATTTCCAAGATCACTGTTAATAAAATTCGAAAACAGAAACAGAGTAAGAAGGAATAAGAAGAGTTTATTAATTTAACTGAAACATCAAAAGAAGGGACTTACACTCTTGTAACAAGATTTGAAGCACTGCATGTAACGTGAAACCAAGTACAAGGATTAACAAGAGTTGGATCCCAACTTTGAAGAACATTATTAGGATCCGCTAAATTGTTCCTTAGTGCGTTTAATGCATCACCTGTTTACACATACATTAAATTAATCATTTGTTATTCGCAATTAAACAAACACGTCATGATTATACAAAACCCAAATGGGATGATTGCACAATTGGTCCAGTTGATATGCACAGTTATACCGTTAGATTTTCAAAAAGCAGCAATTATACACGTGTTATACATTACCGTTAAAAACTAGCAATTGTACCCGCGTATAATACATTACCGTTAAAAACTAGCAATCATACACGTATTATACATTACCGTTAAAAACTAGCAATCATACCCGTATAATACATTACCGTTATAATCTAGCAATCATACCCGTATTATACATTACCGTTAAAAACTATTGCTTTAAACAAGTATATATGCTAATTCTTGGACTTGAAATAACACTGGTATATTTGCTAAACAGGGGATTAATACAGGAACCAATATTGCAATTTAACCGAGATAGATGTATCAATTTCACTAAAAATTGTAATTATTATCATTCGAGAACAAAAGAAAAGACCTTAAATACAAATAGAAAGATTAAATCTCTCCTTTTTTTTTCCAATTACAATCATTTCCCTCTATCTAAGCTTCAAAAAGATCAAATTTTTAACGTAATTACTGTCTCTAAATGCTGAAAACCTAATTAAGCTAATTAAAAGAGACATAAATTTCAGTTTTTGCTCAATATAGAAAAATATAAATATTCAAAGAAATGTTGAGAAGAGACCTTCAGCGTTACTGGAGACACGCGTACATCGGAGAATCAGCAGAATTGAACACATCAAAACCACTGAAAGACATCGATCCATTGCAATAGTATTGAAATATATGCAAAAATTTGCATAAAAACTAACTTTTTTCCTACGAAAAGTCAATCAGAAGTTAATTTCTGTAAACGGTGAGGCAATGAAAACCCTAATTCGGATAACAAAGGAAAAGAAGAGGAACTTTCATCACATAGGAAAAGCTAGCACAGGTAAGTTAAAAAAAGTCAACGAATCCAAATCAGAAAGATAGTGTTTCAATAAATATAATTAAAGTGGATTTTATTGTTTTCAGAGAATTTGAAGAATAGTGAGAAAAGAAAGAAAAGAAATGGAGACGGAGGTCGAGATTTGAAGTTTCATTAATGGCGTAAGGGTGGGGGGATTGGTTAGTCAAAGGTTGTATGTTCTGTTTTACACTTGGTATTATTGAACTACTTTATTAACTACTTTCAACTTTATTACTAAATGAGTCAATTTTGGACAAGAATCTCTTTAAATGTCATTCATTTATACGAGTATTTATAGAGTATCCTTAGTTTTTATCCTATCCCATTTTTACGTGGATATTCACCTAACTTAGGTGCTAATATTTCAATGTTACAGTCACTTATCAAAATTAAAATTCCAAAATTATTCAATTATAATATCAAACATTTAAGTATAATAATAATCCCACACCTAGTTACTTCTTCTTTACCCCTTTAAAAGAGTATGAATAAAAAATATAAGGGTGAATTATATATAGGGTCTTGGAGACAAATTGTCTTCTCCATAGAGTAGTTTCTTAAATGGCATTCTTTTTAGGGACCTGAATTTTGACAATAGTCTTTCCTACCCTTACTATCACTAAAAGACAAAAAAGTGATGTCACTATTTCTCTCTCCTCGACCTACCACTATCCACCTACCTCCAACCTCCTACCACCTACCACCGACCTCCGACCACCGACCACCGACCACCAGTCGCCGGAAAAAACATAGAGTATCGGAAAAAACTGAGAGTACTCTCTAAAATTGCTGAGTACTCCGACAATTTGTTGAGTGCTCCAAGAATTCATAGAGTACCGAAAAAAACTGAGAGTACTCTATAAAAATAGTCGGAGTACTCTATGAAATATAGAGAGTACTCTATGAAATAGAGAGAGTACTCTATAAAAAATTAAGAGTACTCTTTAAAATTAAATAAATACTCTATAAAAAATCATATGTATCTATTAAATAACATTTCTATTCAAAATTTAAACCATTTACAATATATAAATAAATAAAAAACTAACTAATTACAAGTTGACCAGATCTGGTCAAACCAGATCTGAAAAAAGAAAAAAAGAAAAAAAATACACTAAATGCGCGTACACATGACGCGAGTAAAAAAAAAAAAAAAAAAGCCTGCTGAGATCTGTAGCTCGCTTCTCTTCTCGCCGGAGAAGAAGAGTACCACCATGGCCATGAAAAACACCACTACATCGACTGTGAAGAGTACCACCATGGCCATGAAAAACACCACCATTTGGAGCCTTGTGTTCGCCGGAGCTTGTAGCATCGATTCGCCGGAGCTTGGAGCGCTGCCTTCTTCAGATCTGCAACTCGTTTCGTTCGCCGTCTCATGTTCGCCGGAGCTTGTAGCATCGTTTCGCCGGAGCTTGGAGCGCTGCCTTCTTCAGATCTGCAACTCGTTTCGTTCGTTGTCTCATGTTCGAAGCAGCAACAATGGTGGTTGTTCTCGAACAGTGAATAAAGCAGCAGCAGCTGCTGGATCTTTCAGGCGAAGGAGCTTCGAACGGTGGAAATATATATTCGAAGCCATTGAAGCAGCTTCGTACGGTGGTGGTGCAGCAGCTGAAGCTCCGTCCAGTGGTGGTGGTGAACTAGCGGCCTGGATCTCGATCTGGGAGGAGGTTTATGGTGGTGGTGGTGGCGGTTTGGGAGTGGGGTAGGTGGAGGTTTATGGTGGTGGTGGTGGTGGTGGCGGTTTGGGAGTGGGGTAGGTGGAGGTTTATGGTGGTGGTGGTGGCGGTTTGGGAGTGGGGTAGGAGAGATATTTTGAGGAGGAGAGAGATATAAGAGATGAGAGATAATAATAAGCTGTTAAATGTAATATTTAGTATATATAGAGGAAAAAAACAAAAGAGGGGTAGTCTAGTAATTGGGGTTTTGGGGTTCATGTGTTAAAAAGTTGGTGAGGTCTTTAGTAAGAAGAGGCTTAAGGCCGGGTCCCCATCTTGAAGAGGGGGGTGTGGTCAAGACCCTAGGTGTAATTATCTCAAAATATAATGTTCGAATCTCTCGCTAAACATAGATAACTTAGTTATGATTTATCTCTGGGATATATATAGGAGGCGTTTATATTTTTCGTAAACTAATTGAGGTACGTGCGCTAATAGGGCTGCAAATGGACTGAAACTCCCACCAAGACTCGGATTTAAGTTCGTTAATGATTTGTTTGAGTACGACGCGTTAGTTAAACAAGTCAAGCTCAAACTTTAAATTCAGGCTCATTTATTAAACGAGACGAACTCAAACTTGTATAAGCTCGTTCAGAGAAACAAAAAAAAAACATAAGTTAGTAAGAAACACTTGAAGCGCTTGTAGAAATTGAAAAGGGTATGTATTATACTCGTTTTTATTTCATTTTTCATCTTATTTCTATTGAAAATATGTAACTCCTCTATTTGATCGTTTCTTCATATGCATTCGCGATTTACAATTACAAGACACTTCTTCTACCCAATGGTTACAACTGCGGGATCATTTACAAAGGCTTTTTTGCTTTTTTGCAAAGTCTGTTTTTTTTTTATGTAATTTGAAAAGTAATTTACAGTCATTGTTTTTTTACCTCTTGTTACTTATGTCACTTCTGTTACTATTTTTTTACCTTTTGTTACTTATGTTATTTCTGTTACTGTTCATGAAGTTTATAAGTTAAACTTTTTAACTACTATTACATGAAAAGTTATATAAGTTTTGTTTTTAACTATCTTCGTGTAAGTGATAAATTATTGCTCCGATTTTCCACCCTTAGTCCCGCAATTTCCGAATCAAAATTTCCAAAATTCCAAAATTTCCGAACCAAAAGTTTCGAATTTTCCGTGCCGAAATATTCGAATTTCCGTCAAATTCCGAAATTCCGAAATTCCGAATTGAGAATTATTTTTTCATGTTCCGAAAAATTGGATAGGAATTGGAACGGAAAAAATCTATTCCGAAAAAAAATAGGAATTTTTTTCGAAAGACCCTTTTCAGATCCGTTTTTTCCGATTTCCACCCTTAAGTATAGGTTAGCCTCAAGCAAGGGTTCCACAAAATGTAATTTATATACCTAAGTTCGAGTAACATAGTTGGAGTTTGTCATTTAGATTGAACCCTTCGAAGTTTTGTTCAAAAAAGTGAAAAATGTTATTTATTGGTGTTTTGTTTATTGATATTTAAATTTTTTGTGAAGGTGAAAATATCAAAATGGATAGATATTATTAAAGTTTGACTTTGGTTACAAAGTTCTACTAGAACTGAAAGAAGAGGAACGCGGCGCAGCAGTTCTTCCATACCAGCTTAGCTGCCCGGAGAGGAGGAAGCGGAACGCGGCGCAACAGTTCTTCCATACCAACTTAGCTGCCCGGAGAGGAGGAAGCAGGCGTTGCTACAGATAGTTCTGGCTAATTCTGGGCTAGCCATTGCTCGCCCAGCCCATAAGGGCCATGCGGACTTGACAGGAAAAAGGCGAATATCCGCGGGTCCCAGCTGAACCTGTGAATGTCGCTGCTGCTGTCTGTCCCCTAAAGGCAAATGCGTAGGCTATAGAATCTATCCCAAGTTGTCGGAATAGACAAAAGGAGCTGCAGACCACTGCATTGCACTCGAACAGTTGAGCGGCCGCCGGCCAGTCCGTGGTCGGACAGTAAGGCAAACAGCGCAAAGCCAATCTGTTTATCAAAGTGCTTCTCCGAAGTCCCGCTCCGACGGCCCGACGGGTCATTGTCAAAGGTAAAAATTATTAAAGTTTATTATCCAAGTTATTTTGAGGTTCAATTTATTAAGATATTAATTTTAGTTTATTATTTGTATATTGTGTAAGATTTAGTTAATATATTTATTAGTACAATTTTATCTATTTTTTTATTTTTGTAAAAAATTTATGATAATGTTTATAAAACAAATCCAACTAAACCACAATTCTCAAACGTCATTGAAAGAAATACACTTAAGTTATCTATTTTATTTGATGGTGATGGTATTTCAAGTAGTTTTTATTTGTCTTGGGAATATTTTTGGTTATAGAGGGGCAAAGAAAAGTGAAGGGATGTAAAATGGGGTTGGGGAAAAAAAAAATTGGGATGGTCGAAATTGCACGCGTGGAACGTGACCCCACAACCGATAGGGGAAAAGCTAAGGAAAAGCGGTGACACGATTGTTACATGTAATTAGGCTATAGTAAGGGAATTGATGAATGGAGTCTCCAAAATGTTATTTTTAATATCCAAAATCAAGAAATATGAGATCAATAGTTGTTAGGCTACTTCGTAAAGATCAAGAAGTCCTGAGATCAAATTTTATTAAAGTTAAAATGACTCCAAATCTAAAACGGCTTTCCCATGTATTAAAAAGAAAATCAATATCACGATACTTTAAAGATTCATCAAATTTTAATATAGAAATCATTTTCTTTTATCAAATCTAACTATAAATATACGTACTTAAATTCATAACAAAAGATATTCAAATATAATCATAATTATTATAAATAAAATATATTGATAATAAATTAATTTATTTACATATATAATAAGTAATCAATAAAATATATAATTAACTTATAATTATTTCATTGTTGATGACAATATTTTAATAACTATAATTTAACAACTAATTTTTAAATTAAGTCTTTAAATCTAATTTTTGAGATTGATAGTTGGCCTAGTGGTTAGGTTACTCCGCAGAGACCAAGTGCCCGTTTGGAAGTGTTTTTTTGGAAAAACACTTAAAAGTGCTTCTAGCATTTTAAGAGTTTTTTTTTATCCTGAAAAGCACCAATTTGGTGCTTCTTAAAAAAAGCACTTAAAATAATTTTAGATTTCAAAATTATTTTAAATAATTATTTTAAATTTCAATTTTTATTCTAAAAGCGCTTTTTTGCTCTAAAATAAGCACTTCCAAACGAGCCCCAAGAGGTCCTGGGATCGAATCTCATTGGAGTCAAAATGACTCCGAGTCCGAAGTGGCTCTCTCATGTATTCAAAAAAATAAAAAATAAATAAATAAATAAATAAATAATTAAATAAATCTAATTTTAAATATTTAAAATGAAACTCTACTAGTCATACGCTTACATTATGTCTGAATAATATAGAAAAGATGAATCACCATTTTCGTCCTTCCGTTTTTTCCCTAAGCCTATTTTCGTATTCATACATGCTATTTGACTAAAAATAAGTATTCAAATATGCTACATTGAATTGAATATATGGATGTATTTTTGATTGAGTCGACCACCAATAATATTTTTACAGCAGGTTCAACACACACACACACACACACACACACACACATATATATATATATATCAAAATACGACTAATTTACCTTTCTTTGCAGTTCACGTGTTTTTAAACTATAAAACAAGATCCAACTCGTAATAACTCAATTGAATAAACAAGGTAACAAGTCCAACTCATAAATAGCTCAATCGAATAAACAATTCTTAAAGACATCTATTTTCACTCGGAATCTTTTTGGGAATGTAAACCAGAATTAGTCAAATCTTGGGGATGGACTATAATTCTTGCCGGAATGGACACCCTAAAAGAAGGTTGTGTCATGCAAATTAGTCATGGTGGTGGTAATAATATCTGGAAAGACATATGGCTACCAACTCACATCCCTATCACCAACCCTAATGGGAGTAATCTCGAGTGGGTTAAGGATCTTATCAATCAGGACGGGTCGGGATAGTATACTAATTTCATTTATATCACTTTTCATACTAGAGTCGTCGATTTCATATGCAAGGTTCCACTACATAAAATTGATGAAGAAGACAAACTTATCTAGAGACATGCGAAGAAAGGAAGCTATACTACTAAGTCAGGATAACGATACAATATTTTGAGGCAGCTTTTGGCCCTATCCTCTCATCTTCCTCTTCTTATCATAGCCCAAAAACTTGGAAGACGGTTTGACATGCAATAGCTTCGACTAAATTTAGAGTCTTTATCTGGAAATGTTGTAACAAAGTTATTTCTTGTGGATCTACTCTTATCAAAAGAAACTGTGCAGATTCCTCAAGATGTTGTTTCTGCAACGCACCCATAGAGAACATTGAACATATTTTTCTTCGTATGTTCGTGGAGTGTCGAAGTACGGAACAGTATGTACATGGTTCATGTAGGACTTATTAAGGGTTTGGAGGATTTTGAGGAAAAAATCATATGCATCATTATGGGGGGATATAATGAAGGGTGGAGTTTTGAAATCTCTACTTCTTTTGCATTTCACACAATTAAGTTTGAAGTTACACCTTGGAACACCCAATTGATTTGCATTCATAGAAATAACCTAGTTGCTAGTTTCCACGATCATGAAAGGAATCATATGTTATGACTAGTTATACCTTTGGTATGGACACGCTGGAGGAAGAAATGACCCCAACAAATATTAACATATTTTGTGATACATCTTTCAACAATAAAAACTAAGCCTCGAGGATTTCTATTATCGGTTTTAACAAAGACAAAATTCCCATCAGCTGCAATAGGATTAAGATTTTGTGAAACATGGCTATGGAAGGGGAAGTTGTGGATGTGTTGTTAGATTACAATGCAACAACTTCCACCATGGATGGGATGTTCATAACTCACACTAATTGTCTCGGTATTACCCAATGCCTCAAGAACACGGCTGGAGTCTACTGGAGGACCCAACCTCTTATGTGAAATATCAAGGACGTCATTTCTTCGAGATCCAAAATCAAAATTCATCATACTTTTAGGAGTAAAAATGAGGAGGCTGGCCTACTCGCTAAAAGTTTTAGGTGTAACCTACACCTAAATGACTGGCCATCAGTTTTTATTCCAAAAACTATAAACAAAATAATGAGCACTTATGCTATTTCATAATATAGGGACCAATGATGCAATTAACCAAAACTCAGATATAGTTCACCTTACAAAAGAAGTATAATATATAAAATTGAGCCATAAATTCCATAGATGGAAAGAGGAAAGCTCACCTCACAGTCACATTGTTGCGTTGCTGATGTCTTCCTTTTTGTGAGAAAAAAACACCTTTAGGAGACACTATTTTAGGTTGGAATTGGACTTAGTTAATAGATTTATTGTCATATTTTTATATAATGCACTTTCTTCCTTTAGATTTAACTTATTGTCACTTTTAGAGATTTTGTGCGTTAAATTGTATGTTTAGTGTGAAGTTCTTAGGTATATGGTTGCTAGGAGGCACCAAGATGAAGAGAAGAAGTGAATTTTAAAGTCCAAGATCAAGAGAAATCATTAAAGGAGCGAAAAACATCACTTTAGTGAAGGTGGATAAGCACTAGAAACTAGAAAGTCGTCACTTCTAGCCCTTTCTGAGCCCAAATGGTGGAGATTCAGAGCTGGTGGTTCAAATGAAAAAGATGCGCCTCTGAGTTATCTAAATTTGAGAAGAAGAATTAGGTGATTTGGACTTACGATGTAAAAGTTAGACCTATTTTACTAAAGTGTGTACAATAGATAAGGGAATATAAAATGGATTTGGGCCCCTAATTACTTAATTAGGCCCAAGTTAGACCTAATACGTTTTTTACCTCTATATAAGGCTTATTAGACCTAATTAATCAGTACACTTCATTATACTACTTATTTTTAAAAGAGTGAAAAGTCAACAACGCATGAAGCCGGGACTAGAAGAGAAGAAAATTGGTCGTTAACCAATCTTCAACAAATCAACACCAAATCATGTATTTATTTATTTCAGTTATTCCTATAATTTTTACATTCTATATTTATTATACTTGAGAATCGCATAATGGGATGAACCCTAATTTATTTAATTAATTTATGTTCAATTTGGGGTTAATCTCTGATTTAAATTGAGTTGGGTGTTTTCTATTTATTACTATTTTGTACTCCCTCCGTCCATTTTTATTTGTCCACCTTTTTGATGCACAAAGATTAAAAAAGCATTTAATACTCTTCCTTTTTACACAATTGCCCTTAATTAATGTACATGAGGTTATTTAATGCAATACTCTTTATACTATTTAATTAAGGGTAAAATTGGAAAAAATATAGAAAAAGTGTCTTGATATTTGAAAAGGGACAAACAATATTGGACACCTCCTTTTAGAAAGTTGGACAAATAAAAGTGGACGGAGGGAGTACTTATTTACTATCAATGAATTAGCTAATCGGAGATAAGTCGTAGTAATTAGGTTATTCACTAGTGGTGGTGATCATTCGGGAGATGGGGGTTTAATTATTGAACTAAATAATAGAAGCGTGGTATTCGTCATTGATCCTGACGGGCTTGATTAACCGCGTAGCCAATTAAGTAATTTTCTTAATCATCTTAGTGTAGCTTATAATCGTCTTGACGGGGTTTGTAATACTATAAGATAGTTCCTAAGTGTACCCTTACGAGAGTTAGAAGATATTAGAGTCCCGACTAATATAGTAATACCAACTCTACCCTTAACGGAAGCATTAAATACATGAATTTAGGTGAATCCCTAGCGAGACTCAAGTATACCTCCCATATTTGCATAACATCTTAGTACTTAATTTAGTGTTACTTCCTTATTTCTGTTATCATTGTAATTATTTATACTTCTTATCTAAACATATTGATCTTAACTATCAATCCATGTGGAGACGATAGTCCCGTTTTTACTTATCTATTACTTAGAACAACCCGCACACTTGCAGTTAGTTTCTTCTCTTCTTTGGTGTTGAATTATATCACACTCTAAGAGCGATCACTTGCCTACACTATTGTCGTTATATATATATATATACCGTTTTCATAGTGACCTTTGGATATGGGTCTTAATTCTTATATTAAGGTTCAATTCTCCAAAATCAAATATATTGGAAAGACTGGAGAAATAATTCAATATATAAACAAAAGAAAGAAAATTACAACCATTCTATGATTAATACCAACATGATGATTTCTCAAAAAGCATCCCATTAATCTTAATACACTGCATTCGTAAGACCTGCGGTGAAACAATTTCAAAAGAAAGTTAAAAAGGTGAAATGTCAAAATCAACAATTCTGTAAACTTCAAAGAGACGTTTTGTCCATTTTTTATATGGGTTAATGCCCAATAGGCACCTGCCACCTTACACCCTTGCCCATAAAAGGCACCATCTTTTTTAAAGAACAACGAGTAATGGGAAACTTCCAATTACTCAAAGTTTGAGTAGTGGGAAGCTTCCCATAACTCAAACGACTCTTTTATTGGAAAAGAAAATGAAAAAGAAAAAATATGTGTGTCTTTTATGGGGCAAAAAAATGATGGTTGGAGTGAGAGGGAATTAATTCTAACTTGAGGTGTTTCTTGGGCAATAATTCTTTTTTTAATTTATATATGTATGTGTGTGTGCGCTTATATCAAACTTTTAGAGTTAATTTTAGGACAGAATCATAAAAGCAAGGAATACCAATGCACATGATACTCACATTATGATTTATGTTATATTTGAGTAATCTTCGTGTGCATTTTCCGCTTCAAGGTTATGATATCCAAAAATGAAACACTTGAAATAAACCTGCAAAAAAAGAGTCTTGATATAATCCATCCACAGAAAGAAATTGGAACAAATTCTTTTTCAAAATAATTATAAACCATATAATATCTGTTTTATGTCTCTCACATATTTACAAACCTAACTTAGTATTTCAAAGCAGCATTGAAGGGAATTAAAATCCTGCAAAACTCAAGCATCAGTAATAGTATCTGCATGAACCTGTCTTTTCCATTATTATATGTAAATATAGTTTTGTTAATTCAATGATTCAAGGGGTGAGCCTTTACCTTGATTTTTCTCTAGATGTTGAGATGCGGAAGAAAACATCATCATCAGACTCGGAGTTGATGCATAATCACCTTCATTCCCTGTCGGCTATCATGTTTAACTCTTAGAATACTTAGGCCTCTAAAAGTGCTATGAATACGTACCACAGACAGATGAATATGAAAAGAATGATAAAATTACAAAGCATAATTTTTAAAGTTCTAACTCATAGTGGAGGTTTCTTTAATCCTCCATCATTAGTTAAAGTTACATCTCTACTTGCATCTTCAACAAACAACCAAAAAATAACACAACAACATTTTAACAAAGCAGTAAAATCATAGAAATAAATAATACATTAATTTCTCGATCGATAACCACGGTAACCACGTTTGTTCAAAGTAATAAAGGTTTGACAATCATAGTAAACTTGTGTGTTCAAAAAATTAAAGGATAGACAACCACAATACACTAAACACATTTACTAAGAGTTAAGAAATATAATTGGGAGCAACATCCACATTAAACTTGGTTCCTTTAAAAGAATCGCATATACTTTTTCACCCTGCAGAATCACATAAAAGAAATACTTAATTTCTTCAATTCTTGTTGGATCTAATAAGCCCACCATCACTAGCACCATCAACCACAAACTATTCGGTTCATCTATGATCTCACATACGCTCTTGGGTTAACACGCGTGACCAATTAAATTAAAAATCAACAAAAAAAAATATGTTAGCGTTTTAATAGAAAAAATTATATTTTTAACTCATGGTTAATAGTGCATAAGCAACTTTGTGTTGGTGGTATACATTATTAACTTCCACACCCTTCCATAAATATTAATAATATATCACTTGAATTTTAAAATTCAGAAAGAACGAAAGTAGAAAAAACATTTTGTTAGAATTTCAACTGATAAATAAAAGAAAGATTCTAGTAAAATCCAAAAAATTTATTACTCTTTTTTAGGGTTTTATTTAAAAATAAATTTAATTAAAGAAGATGAGAGCGGCGGTGTAAGAGATATTGTATGTTAAAAGAAAATGTGTTTTTCGTGTGGCCATGACGATAATGGTTGGTGGTGTAAGGGTTGGTTGTGATCGTTAGATCTAGGAAGGTAGAGACGGAGTGGCCATGACAGGTTTGTAGTTTTGGTTAATGAGAGTGGAAGTGATATTGGGAGAAGAGATGAATTTTGGGGGGAAATAAAAAAATTCGTTCAATAGAAAAAATAAATTTGAATTATGTTTTTGAATGTTTTTGGGTAATGAGTTGGGCCATAACATAAGAATTATAATGTAATTTGTGTAAATGGAAGAATGAGAAATATAAATTTAATTATTATAATAATTAGTGAGTTTCAAATCTGTGAGATAATAGTGATGAAAAATTTAAGAAGTAATTAGAAGGAATTTTGAGACGAATGAGTAAATCATGAGTGTCTAAGAAGTAAGGAAAAGAGATATTAGCCAATTAAGTCCAAAAAACTAATAACCCACCCCCAACAAGTCCACCGAATTATTTCACCCTCAAAAGGTCTAGCTTTTTAATCTTATACCATCCATACTCTCGCTTTCAATGATCTTATTAGAATACTAGCATATGTATCTCAATTAACGGATTCCTGCAATACCGTTCAACTCATACGAATCTAATTAATCCCTAATTCAAAGCGCGATTTAATAGAAAGTTTGTTACTATCATTCACTACTGCAAGGATTAGATTTCGTCTGCTGCAAACTCAAGCTTCAAACGGCAAATCAATACCAGTCGAGCATCGAAAAGAAAGGTAAGAATGTGGTGTAAAATCAGAAGAGTTGGAACGAAGGATGAATATAGCGTCTTGGTATGTTCAAATCAATGCGATAATAAGACCATCAATTTGTTAACGGACGCTTTTTATTCAGTTGAATACATCATTGTATGAATTTAATGTAGTATATCATTGATAAAGTAATGTTTTGTGTGGTTTAATGGTATCTCACTTTCACTAATAACTCGTCCTTGTAGTGGATTATAGTTGCAGTGCATACCTGATGTCTCCCTATTTGTTCTAAATATTATCCCTTAGGAGACATCACTTTAGGTGAATATTTGACTTAATTGATAGACTTTTATGCTTATTTCGTCATATTGCACTTTGTCCCCTTGGAATTAGACTATTTACATTTTTAGAGCTTTTGTGTGTTAATTTGTTTGTTTTAGTGCAAAGTTAGTAGGTTTATGAATTCATAAAGAACCACTACAAGGAGGAGAAGTGATAATTAAAGTATTAGATCGAGTGGAGGAGCTAAAAGAAAGAAAAGAATTTCCAAGAACTTAATTAAAGAAGTTGCAGATCTGAAAGACTATTAAAGATTGCTGTTTTTGGGCTACTTAGGAGCGGATTTAGCCTTGGGCCTTGAAACATGGTTTGATAGCCTATTTAGTTAGGAAGATTCTCCAAGTTTAATCATCCCATTTGGAGTTGAGATGCAAAAGTTAAAGCCGTTTTACTAAAGGTTGCACACCAGTTACGGGAATTAAAAGAAAAGATGGGATTGGGCTTTTTATAATTTGACCTAACCCAATTAACCTAAGCCCTAATCCATTTTTTATCACTATATAAGCTCCTTTAGACCTCATTATTCAGCACCTCTCATTAAACCTTCATATTAAATCATCCTTAGAGAGAGCGTCAAGAGGCGGAAGCAAGAGCGGAAGCTGGAGAATCTTTTTCCTCCAACAACAACTCAAGTCAATTCCTCTATTTAGGTTCTTACTTTATTTATGTTATTAGGAACATGTATATTATTAATTTCTTTATTGTTTTTATTTCAATTATGAGCTAAACTTCAATTACTTGAGAATCGCATAATGGGATGAACCCTAATTTATTTAATTCATGTATTTCAATTTGGGATTAGTTTCTAGTTTAATTTGATTGGGTATTTCATATTGCTTATTATTTTAGATTAATTTCACTATCAATGAATTAGCTAACCGGAGATAGGTCATAGTAATTAAGTTATTCACTAGTGGCGGTGATCATCTTGACGGGGGGGTTTAATCACTGAACTAGATAATAGACGCGTAGTATTCGTTATTGACCTTGACGGGCTTAACTAATCATGCAGCCAATGAGGTAAGAGATTTAACTGTTCGAAAGTAGGTATAATCGCCCTGACGGGGTTTATAATACCGTAGGACAACTCCTAAGTCCACCCTGGCGGGGGTTAGGAGACATTAAAGTCCTGACTAATATAGAAATATCAGTTCTGCATTTAACGAAAGCATTAATTAGGTAAGTTTAGGTGATTCCCTAGCGAGACTCAAGTATAGCGCATATCTGCGTCTTATCTTTTAGTATTTATTTTCAGTAATTTATTTTTGTGCGTCTAGTAGTTTAATAACTCGAAACCAAACATATATCTTTTATATTTTATTTTCTGTAATTGCAACCACTACTTTTCATTGAACACTTGGTTTATACCAGTTCAATCCCTGAGAACGAAACCCGATTTATCAGAGTATTACTTGGACAACCGTACACTTGCGGTATTGTGGTTCCTTTTATTTCAGTACTTAATTTTATAACACACCAGGACCCACCAATACCCCACTGTTATCTACAGACACACCATCACATTTAACCTATTAACCCACCCAGTCTTGCCAAGCAACACACTCTAGTGATTCCAACCCACTAATATTTACTAGTACACCATTCACTTTACCCTTATACCCCATCAACTACAACCATTTAATTTTATATGTTTTTCATCTATAAAATTATAAGACATATAACCCAATGATATACATAAACACACCAATACCTACAATCTAGTAACCCAACCAGTGTTGTCCATCAAATTGATGCAGTCATGCCAACCCATTAATATTAACTATTACACTATTAAAATTACCCTGATAACCTACCAAATATTTGACGAAATACAGTATATATACAATCAATAACCTATTTATAGAACTATAAAAAACACAAAATCTGAAAAATCTGTTGTATGTAAAGAGATAATTAGGTGAGGGAGTGAATATAGGAATTTTTAATGATTCATAAGTTTGGAATGGAAAGAGAATAATATCTTTAATTTGCTTTTTAATGGCACGGGTATTTCAATTGTACAAATTGATGGGACGAGTGCATATAATCGGAAATGATGATTATGGTAAATGAAAAGATTTTTTAGAGTGTGGAGGTATATTTAACTTTGAACTAAAATGGACTCTTTAGACAACTTTGATGGGATATAAACTTCATAGATAAATCACCTGAAGAAAAAAATAAAAAATTTTAAAATTAATACTTTATTATATAAATATCAAGAATAGTGTTGATGATCTCATATGTAACTTTCGACTAAAAAAAAGATCTCATATGTAACAAAAAAGAAAAAAGAATAGTGTTGGATATATGTTATTCTTTTATTATTTTTTAAATAAACCAATTATAATAAAAGAGAAAATAATAAAATTAAAAAAAATGAAATTATATAAAAAATAATTTATTTGAAATTTATTTAGAAAGTGATAACAAAATAGTGTGATTATCCATCATCATTCATATACTAAAAGATAAAGAGACAAAAGTATGAATATCAGACCTTACAAAGAACAAGAACAACAATCATGTTAATTTTTGTTGCTATGAATGCGGCCACGTAAATCTACTGAAATATCTCCAATGTGTTTTTTCAAAATCAAAATCTCCAAAGTTGTGGATTTTGAATATTATCACATATCCATTAGAAGTTAGTTTCATAAAAGCTCATGCACGTGCATGATAAGAAAAGCCAGATGGTATTTAGACAGCTATACATAAAATGATAAAATGGCGTGAGTTGTTTTAGTGGTACGAATTATTTAAAAAAAAAAAAAATCTTAAGCCTTAACATGAAAAGTAAATAAGTCTTAAAAACTAAAAACTAAATTTACTGTCATATATATATATATATATATAAATACTAAAATATCTTTACTAACACTAAAAAAATAAAAAGAAATTATTGACTATTATCACAGTTCATCTCTGGCCACTACCAACCTACCTTCGACCTCCGATCACCGACCACCGAAAAAAATATAGAGTATCAAAAAAAATATAGTATATCGAAAAAATAATATAGAGTATCAGTAAAAAAATATAGAGTAGCGAAAAAAATATAGAGTATCGGAATTAAACAATGAGTATTGGAATAAAAAGAAAGGCTAATATATAAAAATATAAAGTATTTATAAAAAACATAGAGTACTTTATAAAAAATAGAGAGCGTTATATCAAAATAGAGAATATTCAAATAAAAAATACAGAGTACTACATTTTTCTTCTAACAACTAACTTAAAAAATAAATTACAAAAAAAAACCAACTACTTATGACATTACACACTACACACCTACACGGTTAAAAAAAAATATCTGGTTTGACTAGATCTTACGAACAACAACAAAAAATAAAAAGGAAAAAAATGGAGCAAGACTACTAAAGACGAACGGTGAACCACCATCAGCCCAAATGAACCACACCTGAAGACGAATGGCGCTCTCACAGAGAACGACGACGGCGGTGGTTTTCTTTCACGGAGCTGGCGCGCGGTTTTCTCTCTCGAAGACCACTGCGATGGCAAACTGAACTCAGACGAGCTATTTATCACGGAGATATCTAGTTTTCTTTTTCGATCTGAGCTCAAGCGAGCTCAATAACGCAGATCTAGAAGGCGGCTTCGCTGGAAAAAAACTTACTGCTCACGGAGCTTCGAGCTTGATGCAGCATTTCCGAAGGCGGCTTCGTCGAGAAACAACTAGAAGTCTTCATGGTACCTGCTGTAGCACGTGAACGAAGGAGCTTGATGCAGCACCTTCGAAGGCGGCAAATTCTTCCTTTCCTTCGCAGATCTAGTGCTCTCGTTGATTCATTCCTTGTCGTTTCAGAGGTTCGAACAGAAGAGCACCTCGGACGCTGCTGCTTCTTCGAGCCATGGAGAAGAAGCAATAGATAGGAGTAAAATGGGGGGAGACAGGAGAAGCTCGCCGAAGACAGAGCTCGGCAGTTGAGTTTGTAAAGGAAACATGAGCATGCATTTGGGTGGGTTTGACGGGAAATAGGAGATAGGGGAATAGGAGAAAGGGTAAAGGTAAATCTGAAATGAAATTAAGATTTAAAATTATATATATATATATATATATATATATATATATATATATATATATATATATATATATATATATATATATATAACAAAAAGGGGTAAAATTATATATGAGAGTTTAGTTTATAGTGTTAAAATTTGTTTGACCTCTTTAATAAGAAAAAAAGATAAATGGGATTAAAAATAACATAGAGGGTGTCTTTAAGTCTTTATAAGTAATAATCTTTAACCTAAATTTTATATAGAAAGGATAACTATTTTGATAATTGAAGATATTTATTTACTGGTTATAAAAATTGTGATTAATCTTAGATTAAATATATTAACTATTATCGGTACTATATTACGATTATTAACTTATTTCTAAAAATTCATAATAATACCATTATTCTGTATTTGTCTTGTTTCTTTAACTATTTTTGTTCAAAAATTTAATTAATCAATATGTTGATCTATTTAAATAAATTTTTTAATAATTAAACTATTTAAATTATTATTAATTCTAAAAAATTCTTAAATATTATTAAAAAAATCCAAATTTTAAATTTTTATTCACCTCTCAAATATTTAAGTCAATCTTTTTCACATACACTCCAATTGCATAACTCTTTCATTTCAGCTCCAAAACATGAACCGTCGGTGTTTATGCGCTCTTAACTTCAAGTTCTACCATAAAATCAAAAGAATCGTACAGAATCTTAACCGATTGCATGTAGTGACTCTAATAAGTCAGTTTCCAAACTTTGTTGGTTAAGTTCTATCTGTCAAAAAAGGATCGTATCGTCCTCTAACGCTTCTTGTGTTCTGTGTGTTACACATTATATATATGTATATATATTTTGCTAAGTAACTTATTTCGTAACTCTTTCTTGTTGTTAGCATCTTTATTGTGTTTTCAGTGTCTGTGTGCAATGTGTTAAGCATGCAATGATGCTCACCTTAGCACTAAAATGATATTCATATATAGGGCCAGGCCAAAGAGGTCATGGCCTTAGGTCCTTTCTTAGTTCTTATAATATTAGAAGCCTATATTATCTTTCAAGTATAATTTTTTTCTTTTTGACATTGGAAGGGTGCGACTGCACCCCAAAAAGAAAAACAACAATTATCCTATCCTGAGTTTACTAAACTTCAGAGCCAATTCAGAAATACTACACGAGTCCTGCCGCTCTCTGGTTGCCCTGTGCCTAGCATCTTTTGCAGCTTCAATAGTGATTTGACCAGCCTCATTAGATACTTGGATAATTCTACGAATGAGAGGTTTGATATTCCAACTTGCTGCTGACACCTGCTTGACAACTTGAATGACCTTAAGGTTATCTGAAACGATTCTTTTTGTCTTCTCTGGGTACTGTTTACTTACTTCAACTGCTTTTATTATTGCTAAAGCTTCTCCCTCATTTGCTCCTCATCAATTCTTTTTATTTAAAAATACTTAGTTTTGATCCAATTCAAATTAAATAAATGCTTAACCATTTTTTTAAATCACCTATTTTATTTTTATATATTTGTCAGAAATATCACATAGGTATATTTTTTTCAATTTATTATGGTATTATTTTATAAATTTTATATCTACTAAATAAATTTATTCAATTTTTTTATATTTTTTAAACAATTAAATTTATGATAAAAAAAACTAATAAATATTTAAATTTTTGTATGTAATTTGTAATTTTTTTTAGAGGTTTTTGTTGATAACATCCTCATTAAGCGTTTTAATTATTTTTTTATGCTTTCAATAATTTATATTATAAAAAAATGTCTAATAAAGTAATTATTTATAGAAAACACCCCTTTTATATTGTTTATACCTTTACTACCCTTATGATTAAATATATTAATTTATTTTAATACAATATTAATTTTTAAATATTAAACAAATAATAGGGTACTTCTTTCTCCACCACCACCACCACCACCACAACCACCACCACCACCACCACCTACTACTATTAATTCCATCACACGCGCGCGTCCGTGAATTTTTTTTTAAATCGTCATAACTAATTCAAAAAAAATCAGAAAATTAAAAAATTTGTATTTTTGAATAAAACAAATTAATATTTACCTCTATGATTTTTTTTGATTTTTTTTGAATTTTTGATTTTTTTTTGATTTTTTTTCGCAAACACAGATTTTCATGTTCTAAACATGGAATTCCATGTTTTAAACCGTGAAATAAACATAAAATTCCATGTTTAAAACATGAAATTTCGTGTCTGCGAAAAAAGAAATTCAAAAAAAAATTCAAACAATTCAAAAAATTCCGAAAAAATTATAGACGTAAATATTAATTTGATTTATCAAAATATAATTTTTTTTATTATTTTGATTTTTTTAGAATTAATTATGACGATTTTAAAAAATTTCACGGACGCGTGCGTGTTTATTAGTTTTTTTTTTTTGTTTTTTTTTAAATTTCTTTAATTGTTAATTATAGGGGTAATTTGGGATAGGGCTGTTTTCAATAAAGTATCTTATTCCAAGTATTTTTTTTTAAATAAGTTTTTTAATAGGCATCAATTTGACTTTTTTTTTTTTTTTAAGACTTTGATTTAGACTCCTAAAATGTCAGACCCTACTCATATTACTATGGGCCTATGGCTATGCGTTGTACCATCGGTCATATCGCTCCGGAATTTCTTTTCATCAGGAAATCACCGGAGAAAACCAATATTTAGGATACTTGGTTATACTTCTTGAGCTCATTACGGGTCAGAGAGCTTTCTAACATGCCCATCTCGCTAACGATGATAGTGTCATGTTGCTTGATTGGGTTAGCGTATAGTGATTTTTTGACATAATATAGGGAACTCTAGTGCATTGCATTTTCTGTATTCCTTTGTTGTAGTGTGCAACACTACAAATCATTGCTAGAATAATAGCCAAAAAAATGAGAAAAATTAGAACCTTGATTGAATATATGTAAATTGCAGAAAATAAGAACCAGATAAGCCAATTTTGAGTAACTATAACTCTAAATAAAGAGATGAGAAGAGCCAAAACTTTACAATTACAATTTTTATTGCCTATCTAGGTCTATTGTCATTTCATCTTATAAATGAACCACCATGTCTTATTTAACAAATTCTCCTAATTTTTGGGAAATCTTCTTTATACGATATCCTCTTCCCATGCGTTGATGATCATTCCTATCTAAAGGATATTCAGTTACATCTTCTTCGTTATGGAAAGTATCCTAATGTTGGTTTTCATTGATAAGTTGGTGAGAGGAATGGATAGGACAGAGCAGGAGTAGTCGCTGCCAGAGCAGCTATTCTCTATTTTCCGTACAACAATATTACTTAGCTTGCATGGATGCGCTGAAGAAAACCTCAAGTTCATTTCGTTGATGTTCCTGGTTCGTAGGCTTAATAAATAAACTCTGATTCATCTTCATAGTGTTATAAATTCATGTTGTCAACTTTTTTGCAGGCGAGGAGGATCTAGAAGTTCGCCTAGAACCACTCAAAAGATTTTCTCTTCGCGAACTACAAGTTGCGACCGATAATTTGGTAACAGAAAGATTCTCGAAAGATGTAGAATTGGTAAGGTTTATAAAGGTAGGTCAGCCGATGATACACTAGGTGCAATTAAAACACTAAAAGAGGAGCGTACTTAAGACTAAAAGACCAAACAGAAGTTGAAATGATTTCCATGCCTGTTCATAGGCACTTACTTCGTTTACGTGGCTAACTGAACATGTACTCATCATCTAACAGAAGTGTCGCTTTGTTTATGAGAGAGTCCGGAATCACAACCGACAATTGATTTGCCAAAGAGAAAACGTATTGTGCTAGGATCGGCTAGGTGGCTAGCTAATTTGCATGATCATTGTGATCCAAAGATAATACATCGTGATACGAAAGCTGCGAATATATTGTTGGATGATGAGTTTGAAGTTAGTGGAGATTTTGGATTGGTGAAACTTATGGATTATAAAGATACTCATGTTACTACAGCCATTCCCTCCTGAGTATCTCTCCACCGGGAAATCAGTTGAGAAAAATGACATTTTTGGATAAGGGGATATGCTTCTTGAGCTTTTAATATTGCTCATCTCGCTAACAATGATGATGTCATGTTGCTTGATTGGGTAAGGATATTGTGCAATTTTGGCATAACATTGGGACTCTAGCGCAATCAGGTTATGTTTTAGGTGAAAGGGCTTCTGAAAGAGAAGAAACTGGAGGTATATTATGTTAATGCGAATCTTTAAGGGAATTATACCGATGATGAAATTGAGAAGCTAATTTAGGTTCCATTACTACGCACACAAGGTACGCCGATGGTACATCCGAAAATTTCGGAAGTTGTGAGAATGCTTGAAGATGATGGATTTGCCGAGAGAGGGGAAGAATGGAAAAAAAAAAAGATGTTCCGCCAAGAATTTAGCTATACTCACTATCCTTCCCAATACGGATTAGATAATCGCATACTCTATTTCGAATTTGCAACCCAATGAGCTCTCTGGACCTAGAGGACTTCATGATTTCGCATATATTGAACGACAATCGAAGCCTTTCCTATATTTCAACTTAAATTGTTTTCTGTGCATAAGTTATTTTCAATTGTATTTTAGGAATTTTTGAGGATTCTGGAATGTCAATAATGATGTATAAGTGTTTAGGTGCAAGCTGTGGAAACACCATTGCATTTCCTTTTTTCTTTATGTCTTGTGTGTTGGTCTTTATGTACTGGATAGTGAAGGTTGTTAAATTTGATAGCAGAGTATGAACCTTCATTTACTGGACAGTGTGTTCTTAAAAAAGGTTAGGGGAGTCCCGGCCTAGAAGCGGGTGGTTGGAAGGACCTTTTAGGCATCGGTCGATTAATGAACCCGTTTACTCCATTTAATGGACCGGACCACACAACCTTAATTGTTGACTAGATTATTTAGTTGATTCGGCTTAATAAAATATCTTTAATACCCAATAGTTCATTATTACCGAGTCACCCTGGCAATCGTGCCGGTCCGGATGGGTTCGGTTCTTACCGTTACTGGGCCTTACCAGACCGTTCCGGTCCACCGCTCTTGCCCATTAGCGGTCCGGTCTGGTCCGATTCCGTGGGAAGATATGGGAAGTGCGAACCGGTAAGTGGAACCGGTTGGACCGACTCCGGTCCGTACCTACCCGGTTCCAAACCGGTTCTTGCTTAATTTTTTTTTTAATTCTTAGTTTGTATTAAATATTTTTCTTCTTAGTTTGTATTAAAAAAAATTCGTTAAGTGTTTTTTGTATGGAATTTGTGGCAATAGAAAAAACTAAAATCATATTTTTCTTCAATAAATCCAATTGCTTGCAAAACCAATAAATAAAATTACAAAGTATAATAAAATATCTTAGTACAAACACAATTTAGCTAAGGAATACTATATTACAATCTCATTTCACCAAAAGAACAACATATCAATTGTAATACTGATTTGAGAATCAGATTAATCTGTGGGAGAAGGGGGGGAAGGGGGGGGGGGGGGGGGGTTGGTGACTGTGCCCATGAAATTTAGGCTACCTACGTACCTTTTCAAATAGAACACCTTGGCAATTAAATGTTACTTTGCAAATAATTAAAACTTACAATTTAAAATATTAATGCAATGTCATCATAAAACCGTCCAAGGGCACTTTAGACCAAAAAAACATCTCATAAAAGTTTAGGGATGATTTTGTAAATTTTTAAAATTATAATCATCATTTCACAAACTTAAATAAGATGTTTTAAATTCATTTTGGTCCAATTGAACCATTTTAGAAAAATTTGGTGCAATTTTGTAATGAAAGTTATCTTCTATAAAGGTATTTCATCATTTTTGTAAAAACCAGGGGGTTTTTTAACTTTCTAAAACTTTCGTCTCATTTTCGAAAACTTTCGTCTAAACCCGTCAATTCCAAAAAAAAATCTACAAATTCATTCAATCAAATTCCTTATCTACTTGATCTTAAGAAGAAGAAAAAGTTGAATTTTATTCACATATAAGAAAATTTTGTTTAAACACCTTGTGTTATATAAATCATGTAATGCTTATTTTATTAAGTAGTTATTGTCAGATATTAGTCGAATTTGAAAATCATGAACGGAAATTTTTATTCGTATTCCTTATATTAATGGACATATTTATCAAAATGTAATTAGAATTTTAAAATATTTCGTTTATTCAAAATGTGAAATTAATAGCGAATTTAAAAAAATTTAAGTCAAAAGAATTTATTATTTGTAAAAGTTTGGAAACTATTCCATAATATATTTTTACATCTGATTTCTTGTTACTTATAGATTATGGACTAATTTTGAAAATATTGTTTAATGTTACACTTCATTCTTACATAAAATATAACGATATAAATTAATTTTAAACTTCCAACTTACTAACTTATAAAAATCTAATACTTTATAATATTATAAAATTTTGTATATATCATTCTCTTCCGTCACTATATAAAATGTATTTAACGTATAAATATGAATATGATTTATGTTAAAACCAAGGAGGATCTATTCAATTCAAAGTTTATTGAATTATTTTTGGATTTTTAAAAATTTATAGACTTTGCAAATTCTAGGGATTATTTTAATTCCATATTAAGTTTATAAGATTTGATTTTATTCTATATAGAACTTAACGGATTCTTATGTAAAGATTTTAACAGATTTTAATGAATTTTAATAGATTTTGATCTTCTTCCAAAAAATAAAATATACATCTATTTAGCAATTCTAACAAAAATATAGTGCTATGCCAGCGAAGAATAGAGGCGGATCTGATTTTTGTGTTTGGTTTGTAATTTTGATTTTACCTTCTAAATATTAAATACATAATAAATTTTAAAATTAAAAACATATACACCTACCAACTTTGAAAAAAAAATTTAACCAGTTGGGATTAGCTCACTGGCCAGGGCCTTGGTCTACCAATCTAGTGGTGCAGGTTCGAACCGATTCAATAACTCCGAGTCCAAAGTGGCTCTCCTATATAACTTTAAAAAAATTTAAAAAAAATACATTTTTTATGTTAAAAATAAACAATGAAACATGAGAAAACCTAAAACCCGTCTCTTCACCCTTGCATTGGAAAAAAACAAAAAGCAAAAATTTGACACATATATTTTTTTTTTTTTTTTGTCTATTGTTACAAAAATTAGACATTACATTTATACAACAAATTAAATGGGTCTAAACTATGTTTTGTAAGATCTAGCTTTAGATGGTCTAAAACTCCTAGCTTTCTTATCTCCTTAGACGCTATGTCAGCCAATTTATTACGATCCCTTAAGATGTGATAAACTCTCCATTCAGGAAATCTTTGTATCCAATTCCAAATAACTTCAATTAAAGGATGGTATCTCCAATCTGTTTTTCTTATCTTGTAAATTTCTTGTACTGATTCCAAACTGTCCGTGTAGAAGTTCACTTTCCTGTGATTGTGTTCCTCCGAATATTTCATTGCTTGTATTATCGCCCAAATTTCACCTTCTTTTGCACTTCTTAATTTTTTCCTTTTTCCTATTGTATGTTCAATTTTACCTTCTTTATTAATTCCTAACGATGCTATACCACCTGGCTCTTGTATGTTTATGAAAGATGTATCATTAAACCAACTATAATCGGCCGGAGTAGGATTGTTGTTGCTCCTGTTACATATATTAACTGCTAAAGAATCTTGTTCTCCCTTCTTGATTGTGCTTATTTCTTTTGGATTTTTAAAATTTAGATATAATTTTTCGATTATGCGTCTTGAGTTATCTACTATTTCTTTGACATTCCATTTACACTGTTCATGAAGTCCTTTCATCCGTGCCTTCCAAATGTTCCAAAGTACAGCGATTATTATACTTGAAAGTTCCTTTTTATCCCATCCATTTGAAGAATATTCATCAATTGTAAAAGTAAGCCATTCCTTGAATGTCAATTTCTCCTCTAGATTAATCTTCAATTGAAGCGGTGATTCTGCCCAAACAGCCGCACTATAAGGACATTGTAAAAATAGGTGCTCTATCGATTCCTCGCTATCTTCACACCATTCACAAGTTACATTTTGAATACATTTTCTCTTTTTCAAGTTTTTCTTAGTAGGGATAGCATTTCTGATAACTTTCCAAACAAAATTTTTCATCCTAGTAGGTAGATTGTTTAGCCAGATAATTTTCCACAGGTTTGATTTTCCTTCTTCAGAGGCTTTGTTGGAAGTATTAGCTTCATTGTTAATCTCTTCATTAACCAATAGATGATACCCCGATTTTGTGGTGTACCCTCCATCTTTTGTATGAGGCCAAATAATTCTATCATCTTTTAGAATATTTATTAGTTGATTATTATTGATTTCATTTATCTCTCTTTCATTGCAAATTAGATCAAGTAAGTTATTATTCCAACCTGTATATCCATTGTTAAATAATTCCGCAACTTTATTGATTGGCATCCAGTCACATTTATCCAGTTTCATTTTTGGACCGATCCAATTATCTTCCCAAACATTAGCTGAGAGACCGTTACCAATTTGCCAGCAACATTCTCTTTTTAAAAATGATAACCCTTTCATTATACTCGACCAGCTCCATGATCGGTTTTGTTTGAGCCTTGCATTCCACATATCTTCTTTTGGATGATAAATACCTTTGTAGACCTGTGCTATCAATGAGTCTGGATTGTTAATTATTCTCCAAGCTTGCTTTGCCAACATCGCCAGATTCATTTTATGGAAATCCCGAAAGCCAAGACCTCCAATTTTCTTTGATCTGGTGATATTCTTCCAAGAGACCCAGTGTATTCTCTTCTTATCCTTTAGATCCCAATAAAAGTTTGAAACAATACTCGAAAGTTTTTTACACAGTGTTTTAGGAAATTCAAATATCGACATTGCGTAGTTAGGAATAGCTTGGAGAACTGCCTTAATAAGGACTTCCTTACCACCTTCTGAGAGATATTTTGATGTCCAAGTTGAAGCCTTATTTATTACCTTATCCTTGATATAATTTAGATTCTCACTTTTAGATCTTTTAAGTGTTAGAGGAATACCTAGGTATTTGCCCAACGAATTTGTACTTGCAATCCCAATTTTATTTTCTAGTCTCGTCTTCAAACTTTCTTCAATACCCTTGCTAAATAGAATCGAAGATTTGTTGTAATTAACAGCTTGTCCCGAAGCATCGCAATACCTGTTCATAATTTCTTTAAATTTGTCCATATTCTCTGTTGTAGCTTCCATGAAGAATAGCGCATCATCGGCAAAAAGAAGATGAGTTAGCATTGGACAATTCCTAGTTATTTTTAGGCCTTTGAAGCTTTCATTATCGATATATTCTTTGATGAGATAAATAAGAGACTCCGTCATTATAGAAAAAAGAAGAGGTGATAAAGGATCACCTTGCCTAAGCCCTCGTTCGGTTGTAAATTTTTCAAGCCTTTCCCCGTTGATTTTGATCTGCATGTGAACTGTTGATATACATAAGTAAACCATCTTCCTCCACTTTTCGCAAAACCCTATTTTTTCCAGAACCTTCATGAGAAACTCCCAGTCTACTCTATCATAAGCCTTGGCCATATCGATTTTTATCGCCGCGTATTTTTTATTTGATCTGTTTTTATTGTTCAAGAAATATGAGACCTCTTGAGCTATTAAGATGTTGTCCTGGATGCATCTTCCCTTAATGAAAGCCGATTGAGTTTGTGATATAATAGTATTCATATATGGTTGGAGTCTATTTGCCAGAATTTTAACAATAATTTTAAATATAAAATTGATGCAGGCAATTGGTCTATAATCTTTCGGTTCTTCTTGGCTTTCACCTTTTGGGATCAGGGTAATAATCGTATCATTGATATCCTCCACTTTGCATTTAAAGTTGAAAAAGTCCCACACAATTTTTATCACATCATTTTTAACTATTTCCCAAAATTCTTGGTAGAATTTTCCAGTAAGTCCATCTGGGCCCGGAGCTTTTGCTCCCGACATGCTGAAAACCGCATCCTTAATTTCCTCTTCTAGTGGGATTTTAATCAATTCATTATTCATCTCCATTGTGACTTTACATGGTATAAATTCCGTAATGTCCTCCTCCGACCTCTCGGTTTTTCCTTCTTTCTTAAATAGATTGACATAGTATCTTTGAAAAATTTGTTTGACTTCCTCCAATTCTTCAATCCAAAAGCCCTCCTCGTCTTTGATAGCTATAATTCTGTTAAGGCTTCTTCTAATTTTAGTACTATTGTGAAAATACGTAGTGTTTTTATCTCCACATTTGATATGCAAGTCTCTTGCCCTATCCGCCCAATAAATTTCCTCATTATTCCATAATTTATCCATCTCATTTTTTATATTCTTGACTTTATCTTGTTGATATTCTTCATTATTATTATCTTGTAATAACTCTAATTCTTGTTGAAGTTCAGCAATTCTTCTTTTGGAGTTTGGAAAAGTATTTTTGCTCCACTTTGTTAACGCCATGCACGTCTTGTAAACAATAACAAAGTAAAACATGATAAAACCTAAACCCATCCTTTCACCGTTGTATTGGAAAACAAAAAAACAAAAAGATAATACAACGGTTTACCTAAACTAAAAAAAAAAAAAATCAATATAATAAAGCAGAATGAAAACTAATTTACCCTATTTATCCTCAAACTTCTCCGTTAGTCTCATAATCCCTCCATTTGGCTCATAATCCCCCCATTCATCTCATTCTTTCATTTATTATATTTATTATATATACACATACGCATGAAAATATTAAATAATATAAAATCTATTTAACCTTCATATAAATAAAACTATAAGAATTCAAATTAAGTTTCATATAAATAAAATTTATTCCTTTTTATTAAAATTTATGAAGTATTAAAAAAAATTTAAAATTTATTATAAAAAAGGTTCAACTAGATATAATATAAAATTAAAAAAATCACTTTACTTTACAATATTGGAATAATTTTTTTTTCTTTTATTTTCTTTGTCAAAACATGTATAATTTTGAAAGAAATCATTTCAACTTTATAATAATAATTTTTCAAGACAAAAAATATATTGATTCATCCAATAAAAATTATAGAATATTAGAAAGTCAAGATGAATAACATAGGATAGAAAAATTTAAAATTAATAAACACTTAAAGGATAATTAGTAATTAAAATAATTTGATAATTGACCATTAATTTCATTATATCTCTATATATATATAATAAATTACTTTCTAATAAAAACTTTATTGTCCATTATCCCACTCCATTAGACATCTAAAAGTTTCGTATTTGATCCACGCTGACCGCAAACTTTTAACCTTAACCTAAATTCTTAACTGTAACATAAACCTTAACTTTAACCTTAACCTCAAAGTCAACCTCAACCTCAACCTTTGAATTAAACTTAACATCAACCTCTAACTTAAATTTAACCTTAACTTTAACCTTAACCTCAACCTCAACCTCAATCTCAACCTTGAATTAAACTTAACATCAACCTCTAACTTAAATTTAACCTTAACATTAACCTTA
The DNA here is from genome assembly GCA_029959085.1 of Nemophila menziesii. Lineage (NCBI taxonomy): Eukaryota > Viridiplantae > Streptophyta > Magnoliopsida > Boraginales > Hydrophyllaceae > Nemophila > Nemophila menziesii. The sequence goes on along the minus strand of JARWIR010000007.1, from coordinate 41,506,419 downwards.
AACTTGACCTTAACCTTCTCCTTAACCCTAGCCTTGGCCCTAGCCCTCGACCTAGCCTTAACCTTAGCGTTAGCCTTAGTCTTAGTCTTAGCCTTAGCCTTGGCCTTACCCTTAGCCTTAGCCTCAGTCTTAGCCGTAGCCTTAGCCTTAGCCTTAGTCTTAGCCGTAGCCTTAGTGTTGGCATATAGCCTCCCTTAATAGGTTGTTTTAATGTGACAAATCCTCTTGTGTTTAGTGTGCTAATTACCTTTGTTATATACATTCTTTCTTGCACTCTAATTCATCAAAAAGAGCATCTTTATCATTTAGATCAAAGCTTTTTTGTTTTATCTTAAGAAACTAATTCTCATACAAATGCTATTAACTTTATCTTTGTGTACATTGAGAATTAGCTTTAGTGATCAACTACAAAGTGTATAAGAATGATGTCCTCTACAACTCTCGTGAAGAAAGCTTTCTAATCCGAGCATCATAGAAAAAGATATACTCACTAGAAGGTGTTTTAAACCTTTGGTGCGGTACACCGGAGTACACCTACGGTACACCGCAATACCACGGACCATAGCACGGTGCATAGACCAGTCCGACCAGAGAGCTAAGTTTCTACGCGGTACACCGGACGGAAGCGCGGTACACCGCAAAGCCACGGACCAGAGGCGCGGTATACAAGACTAGTCCGACCAGAGAGTTAAGAAGTTTTACGCGGTACACCGGACCAAAAGCGCGGTACACCGGACCAACGCACGGACCAGGATCACGGTACATGGCATAGTCCGAACAGTAAGCTGGAATTGAAGACAATCATTCACGCGGTGCACCGGACCATACCCGCGGTACACCGCAAGAGAGGGTTTCTGCGTTATAACTAGAGGACAAAGCTTATATCCGTTGGAGAGAAAATAGATCCGTTAGATAGAAGCTTATATGACCGTTGGGAGCATTTTGCAGCTATATATTGAAGGTCTTTCAAGGCTACAACTACACCTTCAACCCATATACACTTAGGGGCTTAATTGTTATCATCCAAGAAGGTGTCAAGAGCTTCATAGTTCATATCCACTCAATTAAGGAGTTAATCCAAGGAGCTATCAAAGTTATTATCTACTCAAAGAGGAGTTTACAAGCTTATAGTCATATCTACTCTTTAGGAGATTATCTAGCAAAGTTGTTTGCACCCCTTTAAACACTTTGTATCTATCCTCTTAAGTCTAGGTCTTGTAATAGATAGATTAAGAGAGAATTCAAGTATAGGGAGTATACTTGGTATCCTTGTGTTGAGATAGCATAAGTGTTTGAGTATCGGGAGTATACTTGGTGTCCTTGTGTTGCGATAGCACAAGTGTTTGTCCTTCGTGTTATCGAAGAGGTTGTAAGGGTTATTGTGTTCTCGACCCGGTTAAGAGAGACACGGGAGCTTAGTGAAAAGCTTGAAATCCTAAGGAGGCTTCCTTAGGTAGTGGATGTAGGGAAACCGAACCACTATAAATCGTGTGTATCTTTCTATCCCTTCTCTATTTACTTTCCGCACTTTATATGTTTGATAATATGCTAGTATGAATATTGTGATATTGATTATCTAGTTTATCTATCATATTGCCATCTAGAGTAGTTAGAGATTAGAAACTCGTTTTACTTGTATCAATTATATATCGAACCTCTTAGCTTTTCCATTGCATGATCCCTTAAGAGTTTGATATATTAGTTGACTTAGAAGTTTCTTTCTTAAACTTATAATTGTCCAAAAGATTTTTAATTAGGCATTAATCTTATTAGTAATCCTATTCACCCCCCCTCTAGGACTTTCAATTGGTATCAGAGCCTAACTCTACGTGAATAGCTTAACCGTTAGTAGAGTAAACGATTTGGAATTTAATCTTTTGGAAGTGTTGTTTTCTACACAACCTCCATTCTCTTTGTAGGTGATCGTTACTTTGCTTGGAGGAAACTAATGGAAGAATTAATATACGAAAGAACGCTCAAATCTCGAAAAAGGAAAATCCGGTGATTTCTTTTCTTTATCTCGTATATTTACTTTGCGTTCCTCCTTATGGCTTGTGCTTATAATTATGAATTTGTTGTGATTTGATTAGTTGTGTTTATCATGTTTTATCTTGGGATATTATCTTGTGATTCTTATCATTGTTTTAAATGTTATTAGTGTTATTGCATCTAATTCTCATGAATGATGTTTTTGCACTTTAGCTCTTAGAATTTTGGTAATTGCTTTTTAGTCCCCAAAATTTTCAAAATTGCACTTTGACCCCTCATAGTTATTATATTCTCCAAAGTGTCATAGTTTGGACTTCATAATCTTTCACTTGTAAAATTTGCCATTTTAGTTCATATCTTTGAAAAATTGCATTTTTAGTCCCTACTATGTGAAATTGCTTTTTAGTCCCTCAACGATTATAAATTGCACTTTTTATTCTTACAAGTTTTTATATCTTTTTAAAAGTGCCTATTGTTTGATAAAAGGGAAAAAGATCAAAGATATTAGTTTACACTTTCAAATCTTAATTTATCTTTGATCACAAATTTGCATTTTCATATGGGTGAGTTTTTAAAGAAATTGTTTTTCAAAAATATTTTTCCGATAATCGTTTGCATTTTCCATAGCATTTCAAAAATGTTTTATGCATAGTATTATGGGAATTCTATCCATTATTGGTCATTAACTCATTTGCATGAATTTGCTTTGCTTACTATCTTTATGTTGTGCTTCATTATGTGCTTATATGGTTTATTCCCTATTGTGCTAATATCTTGTATAACTTGACCTTTTCATGCTTAAAATTGCTTAGTTTTTACATTGGGTCTCTTTGTACTTTTTAGAAAATATAGGGGTATTTATGAAATAAACTGCTTTATGTGTTTTCGGGATTTCCACGTTGAATCTTTTCAAAACAAAAGCGTTTTTGGTTGTTTTAAAATATCTCTATACTATTGGGGAGTTTTCGTATTAACTTCGGGTGTTTATGCAAATTGCCTATTTTCAAAATCTCTCTTCTTACTCCTTTTGGTCGAGCTTTAGTGCGGTGCACCGCAACAATGGTCCGGTACACCGCGATTTGGGGTTTATTGTTCTATCTTGCATTATGGTCCCCATTGGTTGAAAATATTGCATTGTGATCCCTATAGGTTGAAAAATATTAATTTAAGATCCCTATAGTTTGAACAAATTGCATTTAGCTTTCTTATGCTTGAATATTAGACCTTGGTCCCTATTGTCTTGAGAAAGTTATACTTAGGTCCTTGAAGGTTTTCAAAATTGCATTTTGTCCTTAAATATTTGAAAAATGCATTTTGACCCCCATACTTTTCAAAGTTTAAAACTTTACCCATAGATTTCTTAAAATCGTTAATTCTTCTTATTGGGTATTTTTAATCTTCATATGATCCTACTTGGCTATATTTGGATAATTGGTTTAGGATGCTATGTGTCTAACTTGGTTTATTGGATATGTATGTTATATGTTAGATGCTTATTCTTTATGTTTCGGATATTTATTTAAATGTGTTAATGGTGCTAACATTTTCCTTGATGATATAGGTACTATTGCATCATTCTTCCTTGATCTTATTCTATATTGTTTTATAGTCCCTTTAGTTTGTTCAATTAGTATAAGTTCTTCAAATGGTTGAAAATTGCATTTAGGTCCTTTGAAGTTTTTCAAAATTGCGTTTAGTCCCTAAACTTTTGGAAAATTCATCTTGACCCTTTTGCTTTTCAAAAATGACAATTTACCCCATGATTTCTTAAAATTGATTCAAATATTCTTATTGGTAAAAAGGGGAGAAATTATTGGTCAAACTTTTCAAAATTGAAACAAACACTCTATGCATGTCGTGAGGGGGAGTTTTTAGTAAATTATCTTTAAAAAACTAAAATGCTAAATTAATCGTTTGCACTAATCGTTTATCTTATAATTGCACTAATCGTTTGCATTGTTAGAAAGCTTATAAGATGAAAACCTATCGATCAAGAAGTTGGTAAAATGTCTCCATCCCTTATCTTTTTTATGCTTTGCAATTGTTGATCTTTGTGCATCTCAAATTAAAATGTTTTAATTACTCTTTAACCTTTGATCTCTCTATGTTGTTTTTCAAAAATCTATTCACTTGAGTTTTTAGCTCTTCTTTGATTATTTGCTTGATCTTATTATCCCGTCTTTTTGATGAAGACAAAGGGGGAGAAATATGTGCACTAAAACTTTCAAAATTGCACTTTTAAATACTCACAAATGCATTTCACATCTTATATTCATGTTTACTTAAATGCTTATTGTGAGGGGGAGCTAAATTTGATAAGAGCTTATACTTTCATATCATTCCTAAGGTGTTTTAGTGAAGGATTTGTCATCATCAAAAAGGGGGAGATTGTTGGCATATAGCCTCCCTTAATAGGTTGTTTTAATGTGACAAATCCTCTTGTGTTTAGTGTGCTAATTACCTTTGTTATATACATTCTTTCTTGCACTCTAATTCATCAAAAAGAGCATCTTTATCATTTAGATCAAAGCTTTTTTGTTTTATCTTAAGAAACTAATTCTCATACAAATGCTATTAACTTTATCTTTGTGTACATTGAGAATTAGCTTTAGTGATCAACTACAAAGTGTATAAGAATGATGTCCTCTACAACTCTCGTGAAGAAAGCTTTCTAATCCGAGCATCATAGAAAAAGATATACTCACTAGAAGGTGTTTTAAACCTTTGGTGCGGTACACCGGAGTACACCTACGGTACACCGCAATACCACGGACCATAGCACGGTGCATAGACCAGTCCGACCAGAGAGCTAAGTTTCTACGCGGTACACCGGACGGAAGCGCGGTACACCGCAAAGCCACGGACCAGAGGCGCGGTATACAAGACTAGTCCGACCAGAGAGTTAAGAAGTTTTACGCGGTACACCGGACCAAAAGCGCGGTACACCGGACCAACGCACGGACCAGGATCACGGTACATGGCATAGTCCGAACAGTAAGCTGGAATTGAAGACAATCATTCACGCGGTGCACCGGACCATACCCGCGGTACACCGCAAGAGAGGGTTTCTGCGTTATAACTAGAGGACAAAGCTTATATCCGTTGGAGAGAAAATAGATCCGTTAGATAGAAGCTTATATGACCGTTGGGAGCATTTTGCAGCTATATATTGAAGGTCTTTCAAGGCTACAACTACACCTTCAACCCATATACACTTAGGGGCTTAATTGTTATCATCCAAGAAGGTGTCAAGAGCTTCATAGTTCATATCCACTCAATTAAGGAGTTAATCCAAGGAGCTATCAAAGTTATTATCTACTCAAAGAGGAGTTTACAAGCTTATAGTCATATCTACTCTTTAGGAGATTATCTAGCAAAGTTGTTTGCACCCCTTTAAACACTTTGTATCTATCCTCTTAAGTCTAGGTCTTGTAATAGATAGATTAAGAGAGAATTCAAGTATAGGGAGTATACTTGGTATCCTTGTGTTGAGATAGCATAAGTGTTTGAGTATCGGGAGTATACTTGGTGTCCTTGTGTTGCGATAGCACAAGTGTTTGTCCTTCGTGTTATCGAAGAGGTTGTAAGGGTTATTGTGTTCTCGACCCGGTTAAGAGAGACACGGGAGCTTAGTGAAAAGCTTGAAATCCTAAGGAGGCTTCCTTAGGTAGTGGATGTAGGGAAACCGAACCACTATAAATCGTGTGTATCTTTCTATCCCTTCTCTATTTACTTTCCGCACTTTATATGTTTGATAATATGCTAGTATGAATATTGTGATATTGATTATCTAGTTTATCTATCATATTGCCATCTAGAGTAGTTAGAGATTAGAAACTCGTTTTACTTGTATCAATTATATATCGAACCTCTTAGCTTTTCCATTGCATGATCCCTTAAGAGTTTGATATATTAGTTGACTTAGAAGTTTCTTTCTTAAACTTATAATTGTCCAAAAGATTTTTAATTAGGCATTAATCTTATTAGTAATCCTATTCACCCCCCCTCTAGGACTTTCACTTAGCCTTAGCCTTACCCTTAGCCTTAGCCTTAGCCTTATACTTAGCCTTAGCCTTAGCCTTAGCCTTAGCCTTAGCCTTAGCCTTAACCTTAGCCTTAGCATTAAACTTATCCCTAGCCTTAGTCGTAGCCTTAGTCTTAGCCTTAGCCTTAACCATAACCATAAACTTAACATTAACCTTAAGCTTAACCTTAACCCCCTAACCCCTTAACTCCTTAACCTTTACCTTAACCTTAACCTTAACCTCAACCTCGGCCTTAAATTTAACCTTAACCTTAACTTGAAATTTAACCATAGCCTTAGCCTTCACTGTATCCTTAGTCATAGCCTTAGCCAAAGCCATAACCATAACCTTAACTTTAACATTAACCTTACCCTTAAAATTAATATAACCTTTACCTTAACTTTAACCTTAACATCAACATTAACCTTAATTCTAACCTTGCCCCTTAACTTAACCTCAACCCCTTAATTATTAACCTTAACCATATCCTTAACCTTAACCTAACATTAAACTTAACCTTAACCTTAACTTTAATCTTAACCTTAACCTTGACCTTAACCTTAACTTAACCTTAAACTTAACCTTAAACCTAACCTTAAACCTAACCTTAACCTTAATTTGTCTTAATTTTTATGTTTTGAAGTGCCTTAAGGCACGGGCTATACCTAGTCTTTATACAAATCTAAACATAAGTTTTCTTAATTGATATTTAGTTCTCAATTGACGATTAAATATTAAAATAATTATAAACTAAATATGGATTTTTTTTTTACCTTAGTCGTTATTTTATTTAGAATTTATGAAATCTCTGTTTGTGTACAAAGATTTGAAGAAGAGTTTTTATTTATACTTAAACCTTAAGCTTCTATAAAATCTAATAACTTAGAAAGTTTAATGATTTTTGAATACCTAAAATTTTTAATGGATTTGAAAAAATTGATTGAATACATCAAGATTTTAAAAGAGTCTCACCTGAATACTTCAAAATTTTAATGGACTTTTAAAAATCCTGATGAAATACCTCTAGACTTTTAAAATCTAAAAAAATTTAACAACTCCCAGTTGAATACATCCTCCTAAAAAAGAATTATTTCTATTGTCAAAAAAAATTATAAATTAAAGGATTTAAATAAAATGATTACCAAAGTCGGTCTCCTATTAGTGATTCATAGTAAAGAATTTATGAACAAAGAAGAAGGGATTTAAAGACCCATCTTCCACCATAGGGTTTTTTCTAGTGCATTTGAGTAGCCAAAATACTATTGTCAAGAATAAATGAATTCCATTAATGAGCATAAATATTCGTCATCAAAGTGTGAGTCGTGACAATGTTGGATCATAATTCTACTTAATCTTATTAAATAAACTGTTCATACGAGTAACATAAATATTCCAAAGGACGATTAAGATCTATATTTTTTAATATTCTCCGGTTCTAACCTCGTCTAGAAAAACTATGAATAATTTTTTGAATACAAACACCAATAATAAGATTAACATACGTATCAATCTGAACATGTATATCTGAGTTTTCCCAAGCTGAGCGACTATATGGCCATGATATGAGAATATGTTCCACCGATTCAAAATGAAGATTTGCAAAACTTACATCTCATGGAATTACAACATTTACATTCGAAAAGGTTGACATTGCATTTGCATGGGATCGCATTTTTGCAGGCACTTCCAGATAAACACTCTGATCTTAGTTGGGACCTTTGCATGTCAAATAGTATTCTATAGTGAAGACTCACGTGATGAAACGGAAGGTCCCAAATTTGTCTCCAAAACAACTTGGTATCTTGATTTAGTGGAAGATGATTCATCCCTCGTGAACAGACTAATAAGATGACCTTCCTCATCGATCAAGAATAAATAAATGTGAATATAATATGTTCAATAACATAGGATGAAAGATATCATGAATAAGGTGAATATTTAATCCTGATTATCTTCGAGAATAAATTGAGTAACCATTGTGACATAAGTATTTCCTCTCGAAAATAACATAGGATGATATGGTGAAATGCATAGAAAGGTCCTTTTAGTAACCAAGCTGTGGAAGCACCACTACATATTTTTGATTCCACTTTGGTTACTAAAAGGACCTTTCTACGCATTGGTTGATTAATGAGCCGTTCATTCAATTAATGGGTTGTCTAACCTAATTAATACATCTACTAGTTCAAGTTGACACGAACAATACCACTACAACAAACCCTTTTAGACAGTGTCGTAAAGCTTAAATCATAACTTAAATGCAAGAGAAATCCATAACAATGCTATTATTGTCTTAATCCAAAAGTAATAATAGCAAATACTATTAAAAACAAAAATGAAGAAAACCAATATATCTAGTTAAAAAGTAAATAAAGAACACTTAATCATACGAATCAAGACCCAAAACACCAACTGTCATGTACACAAAGATACTAATAAACGAGCCGCCTCTCACTTTCTCCCCGTACCTCCAACTCGTGGTTTGCCTTTAACCTCAGTGTCCTATTACACACAACTCAACTTATCAAAATCAATAACTCATAATACAAAAAAAAAATCAAAATTTAAAAAATTACCTGTGGTATATGCAGAAAAATGGTGGTCTTTGCAGTAGATGGGTTATGATTCTCTGCGCCTTTGCTCCAATCATAGCATACAGCATATGCATAAACCGATCCATCATTGTTAAATGCACTGCAAGGTATAGGTTGACTACACCTTGACATAGCCTGAACAATTAAAGTCACAAAATTAAATTCAAAGCATTGAAATAAAATGTCAAGCCTTTTATTTCATACCTTAAGTCTCTGTTTACTATCTTTGTCCCAAAAGTTAAACGCACCATCAGATCCAGCTGTTGCAAATGTATGATGTACCTGAAAAAAACAAGTGAAATCATGAACTACATAGCAAATATGTGCAAATATGTGGCAATGTACGAAATTTAAATAATATAACACACTTACTGGGTGAAAATTGAGTGAATTGACCGAGTAAATATCTGTACCATCTCTGTGACATTTAAAAGTAAAGTTTTTACTTTGTTGTGACTCTTCAAGATGATGTACACCAACTCTTCCTTCAATTGAACCAACCTAAAGAAAACAAAACCCGAATAAATAATATATTTAAGTTATAAATAAATAAACAAGTGTGAAATGTAATAATAAATTAATAACTAACCAAGAAACCTTGTTGATCAGGAAAAGCAGCTACACATCTTGTCTGATATTTCAACGGTGACATAATTCTCTTAAACTCAGTCTGTCATAAAATCAAACACCTTTAATCCAATATCTGTAACATATAAACGAAACTAAATAAATACCTGAGGATTCTGCAAATTAAAAACCACGAGATTACGATCAGCTGTTCCAACAACCATTAATGGATATTTAACCGAAAGAGCGTAACATCTCTCAGGAAGTGTCTGAACATGAGATGGATTTTGTTGTCTTAAATCCCAGTACCTTAAACAAAACAAAGTTACATTAACATAGGTGGCTCAGTAAAGGGGCTTTTGTGCAATTATTTTAAATCCTTACCTCACAGTTTTGTCGTAACTACTTGTAACTAACATATTCATTTCGGGAACCCAAGCAAGTTCTTTAACAGGAGCATCATGTTGAGCCACTTGAATTGGTGGGCCCCCTGATAATAATGGCCACATTTTTACTTGCTTATCACACCCTCCTGAAAATACAGTTGTACCATCATCTTTCCATGCTGAGCATAAAACCTACACCCACATTGTGTCAATATCATACATTTATTATAAACTCAGGGACTTAAAAGTAATTTTTGAATTTGTATATTACCGGCTGATCATGTGATATAGCTGCCTTTGGTGCAGTTGAGAGTGTGTTTCCAGATCGTTGAACTTCCCAACATCGTACCTATCAAACCCCAAAATTTATCTTTATTAAAATAAAAGAATGTTCGGATTAAAAAAATAATTTAAATAAATGAATATTACCTGGTTATCCCATGAAGTTGCGATTAAGTGATTTGACTTGGGACTAAAGCAAAGACTTGAAACAGAATCAGTAGGAGGTTGAGCCACCTAATTAAGACAAAAAAGAAAATTATGAGTAACTAAATTAACAATAAATCAATGCTGATGTTAATAATGATAGCACATACTCATCTTAACTTAGATGAAGGGTTATTATTTACAACATTAGTCCAAGTGTTGTGCAAAACAAATATACCCCTTTATAACAAATATGCTGCTTTTTGAAATAAGTGGTATATATTTAGCTGGTAAATAATTACAATAGCCCCATTAGCCTATATTTAGGGTTTATAAGAAAGAAATTTGAGGTTTTTAGCCCCCAATTAACAAAAAAAATAAAAAATTGCAATTTTTATCCCCGACATACGAAAATTCTTGAAACCGACCCAGGGTGTAATTAACCCGTAACCCTCTATCATATATCAATATGTATACAAATTGATAAATGCGTATTAAGGTAAGAACAGAATCAAGCTTAAAAGATAAAATTAATTATATTAAATTATCGAATTTGTAGCTCAATAAATAAAATTCAAAAAAAAATTAGGAATATATATACCTCTGCAGACTTATTGGGATTTGAATTCCCAAGAGTTTGTGAGCCGAAAGCAGACATTGCTTCTTATGCTTAAGCAAGAAATTAAAATAATTAGTATCGATAAAAATAACTTTGGCAGCTATAAATAAGAATGAGCATAAATGGCTTACGATTTGAGTCTTCAATGTCCGAAGAAAAGTGACCCAAAAGAGAAAAACGTACGAACAATAGAATAGAAAGGAGTAAAGTGTTCACTGATAAACCTAGGTTTTCAAGTTATTAAGAAAGATTAAAGAAATGAAGTGTTCACTGATACTACACTCGTCTTGTTGATCCAAAAATTATCACGTATTATATATGTTTCAAAGTAGCGTAGCGTTTTTTTTTTTTTCTTTTTTTGGGAAAAGGTAGCGTAACGTTTCGATTGAGAAAAATATATAGCGTATCAGTTAGGTTTTGTTGTTTTTAGAATTAATAAACATATTTTTTAAGATATTTTCTTTTGCCAAACGTAAAAAGGGACCAAGGCTAGATAACTAGGAGAGTAATCTCAAGCTATTGATCATACATAATCTCCATTGTCTAGTGTTCTGCACAGTTGTTGGTTTGCCCTTGTCGTTGAGTCGTCTCAGAATATGCTTAAAGAGCATTCGAGCATGTTCCTCAGTACACGCTATGATCTGTTTGACGTACGGTTTGACTTTCCACCACACAGCTAACATCGAATTTATTCCTTGAATCAAATCAAGGTTATCAGAGCAAATAACCGTTTTCTTTCCTCGGTCATGTATAGCCATCTTAGTTGCTTCGAGAACAACTATAGCCTCCCCTTCCGCCGTTGAATCTGTCCATATTGGTTTAGAAAAAACCGCTCGGTTTCTCGTCCAGGTTTCTCTCTTGACGATCCCGATGTCGCTCTGTTCTGGTTTTATGTTTGAAAAATGCATCATAGGTAAGGATAAATTGTATTCTTGCTAGTTCAGCTGGTTCCTAAGGATTGTTGGTCTTACTCGTCTGGCTACGGACTGGCGGAGTAGGTAGACCCTCCCGATCCTGTCCAAATAGATCTTTCATACCTGCATTAGTCGATAAAAGAATCGTATTTATATCCAGTGCAAAGTTCTCATGTATGCATTTTATTTTGTGTTTCCAGATGTTCTACATTGTTAACATAACGTATGCCACCACAATTCGTTTATCCCATGGTGTCGTGTCGTCTCCTTCATAGATACTTGTGAACCATTCCCCAAGCGTATCAGGCTCCATTTCCGGGATTCGTATTTGTAAGGTCGACCCTGCCCGAATCTGTTTACAAAATGAACATGTTAAAAGAAGATGAGTATTAGTTTCAGTCTGCTCATCACACTAGTGGCACCATTTATCACTGCTACAGTGTCTTAAGTACAATTTTTCCTCGTCGGTAGAATATTCCGACATGCTTTTCAAGTGAAACTCCTAATTTTATTTGGTACTATAGATTTCCAAATTTTATTCAACAGTGAAGAGTTCCGCATCTGTGCTTGGGCTGACGTTTGTTCTTCCTTGAGTTGTGCTTCCCGTGTGAGTATCCAATATCCAAATTTCGTGGTTTATTCACCTGAATGAGTGTGAGGCATGTAAATGTATCCTGATCTTCCCTGTTAAGTAGCAGTATCCTGATCTTCCCTGTTTAGTAGCGGTATCCGGCTAAACTCTCATTTTACTGGAAAAGGTATGAGCATCAATCGTTTCCCAGTTCCAGTGATCAACATCACTCTGCATAAGCTGATCCACCGTTTCCAGTGTCGTGTCAATAGTTTTATCTTTGATAAGTCCCAAGGGAAACCATCAGTGCTCCCAAATTCGAGTTATCTCCCCGTTCCCAATCTGGATAAAACCGTATTGTATCAATATATCTCGCCATCCATGATACTCGCCCAAGATCATGATCTGCTCTATCTAAGCTTGACATCAAGAAAATCCTTATTTGGAAAGTAAAATCCTTTAAGGACTCTTGCTGCCAGCGAGTCCGGATGTTGAAGTAAACACCAGGCTTGCCTGGCAAGTAAACCCGTATTAGCGCGCTTTGAGTCTTCAAAGCCCATACCCCCAATAACTTTTGTAGTTGTCATCTTTTCCCATTCCAGCCAGTGAATCTTCCTCTTCTCGATGGAGTTCCACCAGAACCTTGTGATAATAGACGCGAGTTTCTTGCAGGCGGTGTGTAGGTGCCGTATTTTCTGCGCGGCGGCGACGAGATCTCCTTCTCAGCTGCTTAATGATGGAGGTTGAAGCTTTCCTTAGCTGCTTTAGCCACTCGACGGAGGTAGATGGTGACTGGATTGGAGATTTGAAAATAGAATGAGAGAGAGAGAGAGAGGGGGAGATAGAGAGAGAGAGAGAGAGAGAGAGAGAGAGAGAGAGAGAGAGAGAGAGAGAGAGAGAGAGAGAGAGAGAGAGAGAGAGAGAGAGAGAGAGAGGGAGGGAGGGAGGGAGGGAGGGAGGGAGGGAGGGAGGGAGGGAGGGAGGGAGGGAGAGAGAGAGAGAGAGAGGGAGAGAGAGAGAGAGAGAGAGAGAGAGAGAGAGAGAGAGAGAGAGAGAGAGAGAGAGAGAGAGAGAGAGAGAGAGAGAGAGAAGGTGACGGGAAAGTGAATGATTTTTTAGGTTTAGAAATACAATATTTAGTATATATAGAAAAAAAAGGGTAAATATGTAAATGAGATTTTAGCTTGTAGTGTTAAAATGCAGTTAATCTTTAATAAGAAGAGTAAAAAAATAAATTTGGGATGGATTATGAGGTGGGTGTTCAAAATCTCTATATATAATTACTCTTTTATTAATCAACTGTTTAGATTAATTGATTGATTTAGATGATCTAATAAAAAAATTGACAAACAATAAAATATCCTTTTAACCCACAATTCTTTTAAAAAGTGGAACAAAACAACCTCGAGTAGTTCATAAATTAAAATAAATAATTAAGTTGACGCATTTCTAAATTCATCATCTTAAAAAATAAAAAAAAATATGAAAAATAACTTGCATTTTGGACTAGAATTTATTTAAATTTCAAATCAAACTTTTTTGAAGTTGTCTATTTGTAGATTTATATAAATAGATTTGTGATGTTTACTTATTTATATTAGGGTAGAGCCCATGGGATGCCCCTTAACTTTCGCCAAAGTGCACAATCTGCCCCTGATCTTACGTTTTATCCTTTCTCGCCTTTGATGAACCTATTTTTTGACACTGTTAGCCCTTTTTCTATTTTTCTGGCAGTTGACCGTTAGTCAACGCCACATGGCGCCATGTCACCGCCACCTCACCGCCAACCGTCTTCTTCCCTAACTTTAAAAAAAATTCCTTTGAATGTTTGAATGCTTCAAAACCTCAAAACTAAAAAAATCATAACAAACATTTATTAATTCAAAGGATCGGATTTATAAGTTGAAAGAGTTTTGTATTTATTTGATTGTTCAGGTGTTTGAGTTGCTGAAGTTTCATCTATGGATGCAAATGGTAAAGCTATTAAAACCAGTGGAGAAATAAACATGACGAAGAACAAGAAATTCCCAAACGAGGTGGTTCTTGATATTTCTGGAGAGCTTAAGGATTCGAAAAAAATGGATACACAAATCCTTAACACGATCAAAAATCACCACAATGAGCTTCAGTTGATTCACCTCGTGGTGTTCCGATAAGCTACCCTTCACCTGATAATGGCAGACGTAGCCCAAGCGCTCATAAGCCTCCTAAAATCCCTACAGGTGAAGCTCTCACAAGACGAAGATCCATTGCTCCTTCAGCATATGCGAAACCCAAATCAAGATTCGGTGAACAATCCGTAAACATTGATACTCACATGTTTGATGAAAATACTGAACAAGGATACGCAGGTACGAGATCTCCTTATAGAGTTTCGTCTAGTCGTGCTTCACCAACTACTAAAATGGGTACTCCAAGAGAGACTATCTGGACCGTGTCTATAACTCCAAGAACACCATTAATGGCTTCTCCAGGTTTTGCTGGTGGAGTAGATGAGGAAGAGGAGATTTATAAGAAAGTAAGTATTCGGAATAAGTTGAAACATAAGAAAGTTAAGACAAAGGTTTTGGTTGAGTGGTTGGTATTTCTTTTCCTTTTGAATTGTTTAATTGTTTGCTTGACTGTTGATAAAGTCAAACATGGTCCAATAGGGGGTTTAGAAATTTGGAAAGAGGAAATTACAAATTAGATCCCAAATCAGCCAAAACTTATAAAACAAGTCCTATCTAGTTAGATCTTCTTATTAAGTCCTTAGTTGGTTTTTTAGTTACTCAACATTACCTTATTACCCCTGAAAATAGTTACCTTCGTCATGGGTACGCGCACACCAATATTTTACCTTATTAAATTTTATAGGTACCTTCGTCATGGGTACGCGCACAACAGGATTTTACCTTATTAATTTTTATTAAGTCCATATTTTATTAAGTCCGTCAATGGCCTGTCCAATAGATGGGAACGTGTACAATATGAAATACGTTATCATGGGAACGTGTACAATAGGAAACAAGGTATCACGGGAACGTGTACAATAGGAAATAAAGTCTCATGGGAACGTGTACAATAGGAAATACGGTATCATGGGAACGTGCACATTGTGATATACGGTGGAACGGGTACGTGCACAGAATCAATAGCAAAGGATTTCTAAGTCATTGACCAAATACACGCTCATGGGTACGTGCACTTTGCCCTATCCACATGGGGCTGTACACAGATGGGTTTTACTTTGACGGGACTGCAACCAAGTTCAACACCACCACGAACAACACCAGGGACCACCACAAACAGCACAGCACCTCTACCCAGTTCTGCACCACCACGAACAGCACCAGGGACCACCACGAACAGCACCATCACTTGCTTGATTTGTAACTGCAAAAGACAACAACTGATTCAAAAAAAAATAAACCATATAAAATCAAATCGAAATCTAAACCTTGGCAGGTGTGCTGGACCCAGATGGGTCTCGACCCAGATAGCTATTGGGTATCCAGATTTGCAGCACCCCACCACGAACAGCACGAACGGCGGCACCAACACCACTATCACGAACGGCGGCTAAATCAATCCAGATCTCCAGTAAAGCTTAGAATCCTTTACCTGCAAAAACAAAGAATTATTTAAAACACAGAAATGGACAGCAGGGCAGCAGCATAACTCCTTTACCTGGTGGCGCCGGCTTCTCGAATCTGCAGCAGTGGACTTCCGGTTCGCGCAGCAGAGTGTGGTGGTGGATCTGGTTCGCGCAGCGGAGATTGGTGGTCGACCTGGTTCGCGCTTGGTGGTGGATCTGGTACTCGCAGCTTCGTGGTGGTGGATCTGGCTTCTCGAAGCGCAGCAGCGGCGACACTTGTGGGAAGGTGGAAGCTACGCAGGTCCGGCGACATCTAAAGCTGCAGCAGAGCGGTGGCTGTTGTTGTCTTCATTGGCTATCTTGCTGCAGTGGGTGGTGGCTCGGTGCTGCAGTAGGTGAAGAAGGTTGAACAGCGGTGGTGAGTGGTGGTGGTGCCGTTGGCACAGTACAGAGAGAGGCGACAGGGAGGGGAGGGGAGGAGAGAGAACAGAGAAAAGAGGGGGTGAGGAGGCTGCTGTGATTCGAAACCCTATTAGGGGTTTTGGATTGGGATTGGATTCCCACTGTAATATAGGCTGATGGGGAGGGTAGATTAGGTTTTTCAGCAAGGTGTAACTAGATACTTAGGGGGGAGGACTTATATTATAAAGGTCCATGTTGTATGGGCCTTGTTTTATAATTCCCCCATTTGGAAATGGTGTGTAATGGTTATGGTTACTTTCAGTGGAATGTTATTTACTCGATGATTTATCCATTTAATTGTATTATTAACGAGCTCAACTTTTTATTAAGAAAGAAAGTTTTATACTTTGTATTTGGGTTACAGAAGAGTGTTCAAGCAAAAGAAGAAAAAAAACCATTTTTAGTTAGCTGATTTGAATGAATGAATGTTTGTTATGATTTTTTTTAGTTTTCCTCCATCGTTGAAGGTTTGAAGTATTCAAACATTCAAAGAATTTTTTTTTAAAGTTAGGGATGAAAACGATTGGCGCTGAAGTGACTCTAAGGTGGCGGTGACATGGCGCCATGTGATGTTGACTAACGGTCAACTGACAGAAAAATGGAACAAGGGCTAACGGTGCCAAAAAATAGGTTCATCAAGGGCGAGAAAGGGTAAAATGTAAAATCAGGGGCAGATCATACACTTTGGCGAGTTAAAGGGCTTTCAGTAGGCTTTAACCTTTATATTAAATTGATTTGTATTTGAATCTTATAATGATCTATTTTATAAATTTGAAAATTATGAGTAAAATCTTTTAAATATGATTCCTTGTAAAAGTAGACTATTCGTATAAAAAATTAACTGTATATCATAAAAATTGTAAAAAATATTTCATCATGTTAAATTGTGAAATAATATTTGAAAAAATAAATTAATGGAGGATCTAAAAAAATTTAAATAAAAAACTTTAATAACTATGAAAGTTTAACTTTCTCAGTGAATTTTAACATTTAATTACTTTTCACTTATAGATAATAAAAAATTATAGAAATATTTATAATATGACACTTTATTTTTACTTAATACAAATTAAATTTATATTACATTTACAATTTATTAAATTATATAAATATTAATGTAATATTATAGAATTTCATGATACTTTTATACATGTATATTTTTTAAGGAATAATTTTCAATTAATTATAATTCCATAAGTTTTATTTTCAAAACAAAGGAAGAAGCAAATTACTTCTTACTTACTCACTAATTAAAAACGAGTAAAGCCTCCGTATGACCCTTTATCTTAGGCAAAAATGCAGCGGGGGTACCATGTTTAGAAAAGTAACGAGATGACCAGGTATTTTTCATTGTGTGGCAATGGTTGCCCTTTTTTGACGGAATCGTCAGTTGACCGTTAGTCAACACCGTGTGGCGCCAACTCAGCGCCACATCGGCTCCACGTCCTCGCCACATGTGCATGACGTTATCAATAATTCTATGTCATTCTTTTTATTTTATTTTTTAATTTTATTTTTTAATTTTTTTTAAAATTTCTTTTTAATTTTTTTCTCCCTCTTTGTCGCTCGCCTGCACAAGAATATCCCGCCAGTCTTGGTCCATTCTCCACCATGAAAACAACCGCTCCAAGAAAACTGTCTCCACTCGTGTCCATTCTCCACCATCATCAACCGGTGTATCTACTATATCAACACTCGAAGAACCCAAATTAAGGTAAAAGCAAAAAAAAACTCTGCTGTCCTCCAAGCCGCTCTCTGCTCTCCTGCACAAGAAAACCGCTGCTACTCGTGGGCCTTTCTCCACCATCATCAAACGGCTTGGAGAAGAACCCAAATGTGAGTAGTTGTAAATTGCGCCATTAGTCTCTATGTTATATAAAATAGGAAAATATACCTTTTTGTTACAAGTAGTTGTAAACCAAGTCATTTCAAATTCAACGAAATTCTAAGATTTAACAACAAACTCTATTACGATAAATATTGTTAAATTAATTCATTCTCTAAACATAAATAAATAAACAAGATTACACTTGTGGATCATCCAGATCATCTGCTTAAGCTAAAAACTGTAAAATCTTGAGAAACATAAATTATTCCCCCATATCCAATTTCTGCTTCTTTTCTTTAGACTGAACACCCTTCTCCTTCTTCTCTTTCTTCTCCTTCTTGGCTTCTCTATGCTCTCTCTTCAATCCTTGGCGCATCAGGAACTTTAGTAGCTTCAAGAACTTTTTTGACACTTTAGTCACTATTTCGTAAATATAACATTTCAGTCCCTGTATTATACAAAAGATGCAGTATAGGTCCAACAAGGACATAGAAACCCAAAAGTACCTGCACAAGGAAGTAACAATTCCTATCAAAATAACAAGCCATAAATTTTTGAGTTAATTGCACTATAGGTCCCCCTACATGCTGCAAAAATTGTATTATAGTCTATATAGTCTATAGGTTCCTATATTATTATTTTGAATTAGTTGCACAATAGGTTCCTATATTCTGCAAAAATTGTTATATAATATCTATAATCTATAGGTTCCTATTGAATTGATTACACTACATGTCCCTATATTCTTCAAAAATTGTACTATAGCTTATAGTCTATAGGTCCCTATATTATTTTTTCGAATTAATTGCACTATAAGCCCCTATATTGTACAAAATAACCTATATTTTATCATATAAACAACAATTCCATTAGATTCTATTAGGTTTACAAGGGTAAAATCGTCAATATATGTGTTTTTATCTTTCCTAAGTTCTACTATTTACGTAAAAGACCCCAAAAGAATTATTTTTTCATTTCGACACAAACTTCATCTTCCAAAAGTCACAGAATTCAAGAGAAGCTACATAAAAAACTAAAATTTAGTTTATTATCAATAAATTTCTTTAGGCAAAAATTGAAATTACTAGCTAGTGAATAGTTTAAATCACTAACCCATGGAAGATAAGCTGTCGTGAAAGTGAACAGACCCAAGAAGCTTTGCTTACTCCAAACATAAACATATTAAATATAATAATAATTTATTAAAGG
This sequence comes from Nemophila menziesii, assembly GCA_029959085.1. Lineage (NCBI taxonomy): Eukaryota > Viridiplantae > Streptophyta > Magnoliopsida > Boraginales > Hydrophyllaceae > Nemophila > Nemophila menziesii. The sequence goes on along the minus strand of JARWIR010000007.1, from coordinate 41,487,252 downwards.
GTTATATAATTGGGTTAATTGCAATTACAACCCCTGAACTATCCGAAAAAACCTGAAACGCCTTGTACAAATAGGCAAAAATTGTATTGTAGGTCTCTACATTAGGCAAAAATTGTACTTGCTCCAGCTATTCTTTGGGTGCTTTACAATATTTTAAACCTGCTTTAAACCAATTATAGGTCCCTGTATTATGCAAAAAATGCACTACCGGTCTCTATATTTAGTAAATAAATGCACTACAGGTCTTTATATTTAGCAAAAACTGCACTATAAGTCCCTAAATTATGAAAAAGCTGCCATATAGCTCCCTATATATTATGCAAAAGTTGCACTACATTCAAAGTGTGGTACAAGTAACATACATGATATACATGATAAACCCTCTTATAAATAAATTAGGTTAAAAATAATTCAATTATTTTACCTTAATTTGGGTTCTTTTCCAAGCTGGTGTTGATTATGGTGGAGAAAGGTCCCCGAGTGGCGGCGGATTCCTCGTGCAGGGAGCGGCTTGAAAGGTGAGTGTGAAGAGATTTTTTTTTTACCTTAATTTGGTTTCTTCAATTGTTGTTGGCGCCGCGTTTCCAAGTCGGTTGGAGTGGCGGCGGTTTCCTTGTGCAGGGAGTGGTTTCGTTTGGGAAGGTGAGTGTGGAGAGATTTTTTTTTACCTTCATTTGGGTTCTTCGATTGTTGATAGGGTTTTGATTATGGTGGAGAATGGACGTGGAGAAGAAGAAGATTAAGTATGTTATTTGAACAAAATGGTGTGAATGGCTGATAACGTAACACACAGGTGACAAGGACGTGGCGCCGACGTGGCGTTGAGTTGGCACCACGTGGCGTTGTCTAATGGTCAACTGACGATTCCGTCTAAAAAGGGCCACCATTGTCACGAAATGAAAGATACATGGTCATCTCGTTACTTTTCTAAACATGGGTACCCCGCTGCACTTTTGCCTAAGATAAGGGGCCATACGGGGGTTTTACCCATTAAAAACTTAATTCCTAATTAAACACATTGATATTTTTACCTTCCATTATTGCTTTTATACGATTTTTATTTTTTTATTTTTTTATTTTTGTTAAATATTTTTAATAATTTTTTTTAGTTTTTTTAATTTTTTTTCAAAATCGAAATTCCTGTTTATGTGTTGCTATAAACACAAATATATATTTATGTATTCCTGTAACACACAAAATCATAAAATCGATTTAAATGATTATCTTCTTTAACAAACTTGTTTTTTTTCTCTTTATTAATCGTATATACCCTATTTTTACTTGTTTTTAACTATCTAGATATATTATCTTTTCGTCCAACACTCTTTTGTTATTTTTGTGTGTTTATGGTTTAGGGTTTTGTGTGTTCCAGGTCACACAAAACTTGATTTTGTTTATTCCAATTCTTTGTATTCTTGAAACACACAAATCTCAGAATTGTGTATTCTTAGAATGCACAAATATCATTGTGTATTTATTGAACACACAAAACTCAAATTTGTGTATTCATGGAAGACATAAAACTCAAATTTATGTATTCCTGGAATACACAAAACTTGATTTTGTTTGTACCAATTCTGTGTATTCGTGGAACACACAAAACTCAGAATTGTCTATTCTTGGAAAGCATAAATCTCAGATTTGTGTATTTATGGAACACATAAAACTCAAATTTGTGTATTCATGGAACACATAAAAATCAAATTTATGTATTCCTGGAATACACAAAACTTGATTTTGTTTGTTCTAATTTTTGTGTATTCTTGGAACACACAAATCTCAGATTTGTGTATTCTTGGAACGCACAAATCTCAATACTCAAACTTGTGTATTCATGGAACACATAAAACTCAAATTTGTGTATTCATGGAACATATAAATCTCGAATGTATGTATTCCTGAAATACAGAAAACTTGATTTTGTTTGTTCTAATTCTGTGTATTTCTTGAACACACAAATCTCAAAATTGTGTATTCTTGGAACGCACAAATCTTATGTTTGTGTATTCATGAAAAAACATTAAACTCAAATTTGTGTATTCATGGAACACATAAAACTCGAATTTATGTATTCTTGGAATACACAAAACTTGATTTTGGTTGTTCTAATTTTGTGTATTCCTGCAACACACAAATCTCAAAATTGCGTATTCATGGAACACATTAAAAAAAATCTGAAAAAAAAAATTCAAAAAAAAAATTCAAAAAAAAAATCGACCACAATGCTTCTCAGACCACCATAGCTCGACTCACCAAATCAAAGCTTCTCAATTCGACATTCCATGGCCAAACAACTCGAATGGCGGGGTTGCTTCATAGCGCGTCTGCTTCACAAACACCACCATAGTTCGACTCACCAAATTGGAGCTCAGCGCGAACGAATGGAGAAGTTGAGCAAGAATCTTGAGCTCTGTGAAGCTTTGTCGGAGCTCTTCAGATCTTGAACCGTTGGAACTTTGAGAGATGCTCAGATCTCAAACCACGACTGGATAACTTCACAAATGACGATTTCACAAGCTTCACGAGCTATGGTCTTCTACGATGAGCACCAGAACCTCGGCGCTTCACCATGAACGGACCTTTGCCGCTTCACCATTAATGAACCACGAAGGAGAAAAATAGAGTAAAATGGAACTTCGTCGGAAGGAGAAAAGTAAAGTTTCAAGGAGAAAAATGGAGGAGATGCCATGGCTGTATAATTGGTTTTGCTGCGAAAGAAAAGAAAAAGAAAGAAAAAGAGGAGAGAGAAGCTGGGTTTACGGGAGAAGATAAAAGAAATGAGAGAGATTGAGATTTTAGGGTTTTTACAATATATCTGCAACATTTAGTATATATATAGGAAATAAAAAAAATGATAAAAAAGGTAGCGGGGCTTTGGCCTATAGTGCTAAAATTTGTTTGTGACCTTTAGTAAGAAGAGGGAATTGGGTAGGTGCATGTTCCATATTGGGTGTCTCGAGGAACTCTTGGGTAAAAATCTATAGTATTTAAGATATTTTCAATGATAGATTGTCTTCTAACATCTAAATAATTTTTTTTGGAACATTGTTGATCTTGCAACCTCTTTTATCTGAGTTGTTGTTGTGAGATACGCATGATTAGCCTCAACATTGTACACGATTTTAACATAATTACCCTACAAAATACAATCAATTATTGTTTTGATTTTTGGCAGATCAGCTCAAAGCATCAAACTATATAAGCCTCGTTCGATCCGTTTGCACATAACTGATGTCTCCCTATTTGTTCTAAATATTATCCCTTAGGAAACATCATTTTAGGTGAATATTTGACTTATTTGATAGACTTTTATGCTTATTTCGTCATATTACACTTTCTCCCTTTGAAATTAGACTATTTGCATTTTTAGAGCTTTTGTGCGTTAATTTATTTGTTTTTAGTGCAAAGTTAGTAGGTTCATGATTCTATGGAGAACCAATACAAGGAAGAGAAGTGATAATTAAAGTGTTAGATCAAATGGAGGAGCTAAAGGCAAGAAAAGATTTCCGAGAACTTAACTAAAGAAGCTGCAGATCTGAAAGGTTGTTACTAATTGCTGTTTTTGGGCTACTTAGGAGCAGATTTAGCCTTGGGTCGTGACACAAGGTTTGATACCTTATTGAGTTATGAAGATTCTCCAAGTTGAATCAGCCAATTTGGAGTTGTTATGCAAAAGTTAAAGCCGTTTTTCTAAGGACTGTACACCGGTTACGAGAATTAAAGAAGAAGACGGGCTTGGGCTTTTTATAATTTGACCTAATCCTTTTAACCTAAGCCCTAATACGAATTTAAGCACCTATATAAGCACTCTTAGACCTTATTATTCAGTACCTCTCATATTTTTTTCAATTTACAACATCCTTAGAGAGAGAGAGAGTCAAGACACTTCAGAGAATTACATCAGAGGCTTCATATTTTCAAGTCAGAGCAAGAAGGCAGAGGCAAAGTTAGAGCTGGAGGAATTCTGTTCTTCCAACAATAGCCAACCAAACCTTTAGGTTATATAATTCTTTTTTGTAATTGAATATGATGTCTTTCATTTATTTAATTTCAGTCTTTAATTTGATTATGAGCTAAACTTTCATATATTTGAGAATCGCAATAAAGGGATGAACCTTTAATTAATTTATTCAATGATTTGAATTTGGGATTGTTATTATTTAAATTGAATTGAGTCTTATATATTGGACATTACTTCGTTCTTAATTACTATTTCTTTTCCGCGCAACTAGAATTAGCTTTTAGTATTTGGGCTATTCACTTTAGTGGCAAAAGCGACAGGGGGTTTGAATACAGACTTAGGTAATACCTGTGTAATGTCCGTTATTGGCCGACATGCTTAACTAATTACATAGCCAAAGAGGTAAATACATATCGAGATAACCATTCACATAGATATCTGATTTTTCAAAAACCCTAATGTATTCCGCATTGGTTCGGTTTTACTATACAAAACCAAAATCAAAAAACCAAATCCATACATCGAACTGGAGATAAGGTGAAGTAAAAGTGTAAGATATCATTATTTTGTAATTAACATTCAAGTGAGCTATAATGTGAATAATATTGAGCATGGAGATTAGTGACTAGTAAGATGAAATTAATAAGTAGATGATAGAGAAGAATTTAATCTTATTATATCATGTGTGTAACATATGACTTGTTTGAGTCTGCAAAGAATGACAGACAAATAAATAAATGCGTGTACTTGAAAACCATTTAACAAAATATGCACATTTGTTAAGATTTTTCACAAGCAAATAGAAAAGAAACTTCCAAAACTGATCAAAATCTACACTAGGGTTGTAAATGAATCGAGACCTTCACGAGCAGTTTGAACTCGACTCTGGAAAAAACTCGTTTGAACTCTTTTGTTTATATACAAGTTTAAATTCAATCTCTTATTCAAACTCGTTAAGCAAACGAGCTTGTTCATGAACTGCTCGTTTATATTTATGAATTATATAATAATATTTTATTTACTTGTAAATATATCTTTATTTTTGTTAGAGAAGTAATTTTATTCATAACAACAAATATTACATGAAAGAATAAAAAACAGAGTTGACGAAAAGCATATAAAGAGATAGATCATCAACAACAACATTCCATAAATACTAATAAGACAAATGATTGGACTCTTATCGCCAGTAAGTAACCAAGTAATATAACCATGTATTCACATCCGCCATCGTTGAGAAGTCAACAAAGATTAAGAATCTCATAATCGAGCAAAGGATCCTAATAATGATTAACAAACGACAACCATCTCCTGCAACAGTGAAAATTACCACAATTCTTTCAAGATGCGTAACATTTAAGTGGGTTATGGTCATGGAGAATTAAAGGAGTGGAAATATACCTAAATAATATTAATATTTAGACAAAGTATCCCTGACACTTTCCGACCACTTAAACACAACAACATAAAATGGAAGGGATCGTACATCAGAATCAATATAAAAACTCAATCGGACAAAAATCAAGAATAGGATTTGATATAGACCGATCTACGACCAACAAGTCTAATCTTGAAATAAAAAAAAAAGATTTTGAATAACACAATTTTTATGTTAACGGAGGTTTGGAAAATAAGTTTTGATGAAACGGGTTTGAAAAAGAAGAATAGAGAAGGTAGAGAGAAAACTAATGAAAAGTTACTTGTAAATATATCATTAAACTTTAAATATTAACTTTGACATATTTGTTTGTTATAAACTTTATTTTATTAATATCACATTTCATACTTTATAACACATACTTTTTTCAATACCACATGGTCCCCTTCAATTATTTTAAAAAAAAAAAACAATTTTTTTGTGAACAACTCGAGTTCGGCGAAAAAAAAAACTCGTTCAATAAGTTAATTAAACAAACTTGTGATTTATTTACAACGCTAATCTTTATTATACCTGATCCAATCCTGAACCAAAACGAATTATGGGACCGATTTGAACCACACAATAAAGACGAAACCGTACCGAAACCGGTTTAACATATTCAAAATCAATGAAACTGAAACATCATGAATGATCGGTTCGATATGTACATCCCTAAATCTTAAACTATTCGGTTTTGATTATGATTTTAGGCCAAAACCAAACCGAGCCATACCATACTTAGCAATAAGAGCAACTATTCCAATCCTAAAACTCTATTCATGAAATTTTGATTAATATTTATCTTCCTAGGACAAAGAATAATTGATGTTCACACTAAACTATCGACAAGATGATTCCTTAATCACCAAAAATGATTTTCTGACTCTGTCTTTCTTTCTATATTTTGAAGTTTTCTTTCTACTCTTTTCGACGAAATTACTAAACTGGATTTACATTTTTATAATATTTGGATCACAAATTACTTCTAATAAATTCAAAACTATCACCGAACTCTCCTCCTCTGCCCCATTTTCAAAGCAAGCCGCAAGGTGGTTGTCTTCCCTCCAACATCAATTTAATTAATTAATTTCGAATTAGTCCACCACTTTGTCTTTATCATTCAGCCCATTTTCTTTTACTTTTTAAATTTTATTCTCTCACCACTTTGTCTTTAATCAGTCACCATCAATTAATTTATTATCTCTATATTCCCAATCATGCTCCCTAATAATAAGTTTTATTAACTTTCCCACTGGAAAAAGGTTTTATCTCATTTGTTGCATCTTAGTAAGCTATCTTTCTTAATGTAAACCACAAGATGAAAGTAGCCTATACCATTCATATTGAAAAATAGCATATATTCCATTCTAAAAGGCAAATAACTAATTTAGCTCTTTGTCATTTGTTTTTTACATTTCATAGAGACCGGGCAGATTCAAGGAGGAAACTCTAATTTTTTGTAAAGGTTTTTTCACTAGAATTCTTTTTCGAATAAATTTTGCAATGCTTTAGGGTCGGGGTGCGGGTGCCACCAAAGTGACCAAACCCCAATCCACCCATTCATAGAGAATGTGTATGGTATGTACTATCAAAAAACGCAACTGCAGATTAGTTTCTATTTTGAATAGAATATGAAAGACTAAATAAAATGTTAATATAATACAAGCGAGATTCTGAAATAAACGTAACATTATACTTTCAAATAAGTTTGTATATAATATTTACACTTGTTCGGATGCTCCTATGTTTGATGAAGTTGACTTTTACAATGGAAGCCTATATATATTAGGTATCTTTCATATATCCATGTAGTGTACTAATAATTCTTATCAAGTATACTTTTATCTTGATCAAAATCATATTTTGTTAAACTCGTCTAATCAATTCTTCTAATTTTGAGGTGAGTATCTCATTTTGATCTCCACATCAATGAACCATTTTCCTTTTTTCTTTTCTTTTCTTCTTCTCTTCAAGAATGGGCTATTCCTGGTTTGAGCGTATAGTCCGACAATGCCATACAGACAAGTGAAAAACATATTTTATATTTTTATTTTGACATGAAGTTTACAATAGTTTTTCTTAAGATTTTTTTCCTATGCTTTTTCTAAATCCTTATAGGACAAAATCAATATTTGGAAGACGCTCTTCTCATAGACAAAAAAGATATCGTTTATTGATGAGTGGTTTACTATTTCACCTACACCTCACTATTGAGAGTAATAAATTGCGTCATCTCTTCTTACTACCATAATAATTTATGTAGTGTACAACTTTTCTTTATATGATATATACTAGTATAATTAACTCATTGAAATCATTACACTTTAATTTTATGTATATATATATTGAAGTGATATTAGTATATGGCTGCTATAAATATGTGTTGCGTATAAAAAAAGTAAAAGTATTGTGCATGGATGATATATCCATAAACTCTATTATCTCAATTCTTACATGTTTATATGTTAGTACAATACAAAAAACTCCTCCTACAAATTAAAGTAACATGAAGTTATGTTCTGTAAAGAGCAAAATGTGATATATACCCCGGCTCTTTTAACTTCATCATAAGAAATTTAACTTCAACTACTTCATATAAATTTCGTTCGACATGCAGGTGATCAATGAGTAGTAATCGTGTAATGGATGATATCGGAGAAGCTCAGTCTGGGCCTGATGATCGTTCTCACAAGGTTGGATTGCCTCAAAAGCAGAAGCTGTTAAGTGAGTTTACAGATACTCTTAAAGAAACTTTTCTCTATGATGATCCATTGCGATCTTTCAGAAATCAAACGAGGTCAAAGAAATTAGTCCTTGGTCTCCGATCAATCTTTCCGATACTTGACTGGGGAAGACATTACAATCTTTCCATGTTTAAGGGTGATTTAATTGCTGGTCTTACCCTTGCAAGCCTCGTTATTCCTCAGGTAATACTATAAAATCCGTTTATTAAAGCAGCTAGCAAACAATGGAATTTGCTTAAGACACTGTATATTATGGAAAGATGATATATTTTGCTTGGAAGTCCGTTTTTAGGATGAAACTACACTTTTTTGCCAAAATCATACAACAATTTCCATTTCAAAGTCATTTAGCTCGTTGAGTCTTTAGGTGATTCAGACGGACGGGCTCACGTCTTTTGCACCGTGTAAAAAATTTCAATCATATAGAAAGTGTCAATGTCAACTATTTCCATATAAGATTGATCTTATTTGTTACGTGCAATGTTCTTAAACACACTAGTTGTTAGCGGACCGTCAAGTAAAGCAGGGTAAATAAGTTTAACTTCCCGTAGTTCTAACTTTACACTCGTTAGGGAAAAGATTCGACCATTACTTTCTTTAAATGCTAAATAAATAGCAAGGTCCTGGCTAGTTGAGTTAACTCAATTGTAAGTAGCCTTTTCCCATAGATTAAAGTTTTCCAATATTTTTTACATCCTTTTGTCTTTTTTTCTCTTTTTAACATCCTCTTGTCTTAGTGCCCGTTTGGAATTGCTTTTCAAAATAATCACTTAAAGTGATTTTAGATCCATAGCAATATTTTAGACTCTTAAAATCACTTTTAAGAAAAACACTAGATTAGTGATTATTAAAATAAACACTTAAAGTGATTTTAGATGTCAAAATATTTGTTAATATTTTTTACAAATATTTTAATTTTAATCAAAAAGCGCTTTTAACTCCAAAATAATCAATGCCAAACGGGCTCTTAGTTTTTAATTTGTCATGTTGAAATATACTGCGAGTGTCAAAGCCTAATACATCTTAAGAGCAACTTTGTATTCAGAGTCATTGATTCAATTTGAACTTGTATCACTTAGAAGAATTACCAAAGCTCTAATAACAATGGGCGAATCTTAAATTCGAGTCGAGGACTATTATTTAGTATTTAATAAATTAATTTATAAATTAATTTATAAATTTTGATTTAGAAAGAGCTAATATTCTAATTAAGGGACTGTAATCTTTTCCATTAATATTTTTACCTATTTTAGAAAAATTAAATTGTACTACTATCTCATAAATTAAGGTGGGCGGTAGCCAATCCCAACCTACCTCTACCTCAGTTACTGCCCAGTTGAGCTAACCCCTAGTTAGTAAATCACATTATTGATTCTTTGTTTCTATTTTTCTATTTTTATTAATATAGTAAAATGAGTTGACTTCATAGAAGAAGAAGATATATCTATTTGAGCTTGACTTTGCAAAATAGGATTGTCTTAAACAACCTATGCAATCTAAAAACAAATTATTCGACTTATTTTAAATTATGGCTCTTTGGTTATCAAAATCCCTTAGCGGCTCCAGGCCGTCTAGACCTTCGAAAATGGCCTAGCTAAGCTCGTCTAGTTAGCACATAGGCGGAGTTTAGGTGAGAATTTTTAGAACCTGTTTATGGGACTTAACAAAATTTAAAATTTTCCTGCAGGACATCGGATATGCAAAACTTGCAAACTTGGCTCCCGAGTTTGCATTACGTAAGCAAGCTCTTTTAGCTATCTGCATATTTTTTTCATTACTTACAAACTCTTTTCAAATTTCTCTAAATGCACCCGTGATACTGACGGGGTTGATTTGATTTTGATGTATTGCAGATAGTAGCTTTGTTCCACCTTTGATTTATGCTGTAATGGGTAGTTCAAGAGAGCTTGCTTTAGGACCAGTAGCTGTGGTTTCTCTAATGCTTGGAACCATGCTTCAAGAAGTTCTTGATCCGGTTAAACAGAAATTGGATTACCAACGCCTCGCCTTTACAGCTACATTCTTTGCTGGTCTCACACAATTCACTGTCGGCTTTTTCAGGTATATCTTGAACAAAGTACAAAATATTTTAAGCTATTTTTATCCAATACAAACCAATTAAACATGTACTTGATTATAACTTATTGTTTATCCTTTTCAGATTGGGATTCTTGATTGAATTCTTGTCTCATGCTGCGATTGTGGGTTTTATGAGTGGAGCAGCTATTACCATTAGTTTACAACAGCTTAAAGGTCTACTCGGGATTAAGAAATTCACAAGGAAAACCGATATAATTTCTGTTATGCGTTCAGTATTTGGCGCACTTCATCATGGGGTACGTAATTTACTTCTATACTCCTTCATTTTGTTGCAAATCCAAATATTTTAGGTTTTATTGTTTTGATTGAGTAACAAAATTAGTTATTTTTAGTTATCTTAATCTAAAAAATCAACTATAAATCTACAAAATATCATTTCTTATTTCAGTGGAATTGGCAAACCATAGTTATAGGTGTCACTTTCTTGACTTTCCTTATGACCTGCAAGTACATTGTAAGCATCAACTACCAATCCATCGTTTCCTCTTAATTTCCACTTTATCTTTTCGTGTCCGATTCATTTTTAAAACGAATCAGGGAAAAAAGAACAAGAAATTCTTTTGGTTGTCCGCAATTGCACCACTAGTTTCAGTCATTGTCTCGACCTTCTTCGTTTATAAAACTCAAGCGGAGAAGCACGGTGTCCAAATTGTAAGTATTACTTTATCTTCACTTCAATTAATTATTATCGTTTCTATATATATCTCACAACATGGTGTAAATCATTGAAGCTGGGCCGTATTGAAGGCGGAGTCAATCCTTCGTCTATCCATGAAATATTCTTCACTGGAAAATGTGTAGCTGACGGTTTCAGAATCGGCGTCATTTCCGGTTTAATAGCAATGACGGTAAGCAAATCTTTCATCATTTGTCGATAGTTAGAGTAATTCTGATGACAAATATTTCAATAATATATAGGAAGCAGTTGCGATTGGTCGAACATTTGCATCGATGAACGACTATCAATTAGACGGAAACAAAGAAATGTTAGCTTTAGGAACGATGAACATTGTTGGTTCGATGACCTCGTGTTTTGTGGCAACAGGAGGGTTTGCACGCACAGCCGTCAATAAAATGGCGGGATGTAGAACACCTGTTTCAAATATCGTGATGTCTTTGATCGTGTTATTAGCTTTGGTGGTGATCACACCGTTATTTAAGTACACTCCTAATGCTATACTTTCCTCCATCATTATATCTGCTGTTCTAGGATTAATCGATGTTGATGCGATGATTTTGATTTGGAAAATTGATAAACTTGACTTCATTGCTTGTATGGGTGCTTTCTTTGGTGTTGTTTTCATTTCTGTTGAGATTGGACTATTGATCGCGGTAAAAAAAATTAAATTAAACGAATTTTGTGTGATGCAGATAAGATTTATAATAAGAGTTTCCAACTATTTTGCACACAGGTTGGATTATCATTTGCTAAACTTCTATTCAAAGTGACAAGACCTCGAACAGCTTTACTTGGCAGAATCTCTGGAACTAATTTTTACAGAAATATACAGCAATATCCGGATGCAATTACGGTTCCTGGAATATTGATAGTCCAAGTTGATTCCGCGATCTATTTTTCCAACTCCACTTATATTAAAGAAAGGTGATCTTATACTTTCTGATTTCCGGCTTAATCTTTTTGAGTTGTTCTACTCGGGTTTTAAAAGTCAAAATCTGCAGGATATTGAGATGGCTAACGGATGAAGAAGACAAAATTAAAGAAAATGGTTGGCCAAGAACCCAGTTTCTGATAGTTGAGTTGTCAAGTGAGGAATTTTCGTTTAGTGTTTTACGATTAATCATTTTATAAATCTGAATACTGTATATATATAATTGTTAATTTTTATTTTCACTCTCAGCTGTTCATGACATAGACACTAGTGGCATCCATACTCTTGAAGAGTTGTTGAGGACACTCAAGAATAAAGATATTCAGGTAATTAAGCTAGGAAAATCCTATAATAAACCGAGTGCAATTAGCATGTCTAATTTTTTAATTTCTTTTTCGCGAATGATTAGTTGGTTCTAGCAAACCCTGGTCCAGTTGTGATTGAGAAACTTCATGCATCAATGTTTGCAAATTTGATCGGAGAGGACAAGATTTTCATAGCAGTAGTAGATGCTGTCTCGACATTGTCTCCAAGATTGGAGCCTTGATAACATTCTGTGTTTCTTCAACTCGAGGAAATTATATTGTGTAAATGTAATGAATATTTGTAACTACTTTAAGAAAAATAAAGGTCTAGACTCTAGACGATCCTGAGATAAAATTCATATATATATATATATATATTGTCAATAATACAGTCTAACATCGATGTCGGGTACATCTCGAATATACGTTATTAATACTAGTATAAAATTCTACCAACGACCTACTAGGACAATTAGATAAATCTAAATTAAGTCTGGCGCTTTTAGTAAGGATATCCCCACTCCGTTAAATTTCCTTTTAACATGGTTAATCTTCCATTCCGGGAATCTTCCTATCCACCTCCATGCCTCAGATATCATGAGGCGGATTCTCCAATCGATTCCTCCACGTCGATTAATACCTTGAATCACCTCAAGGTTATCTGAGTAGAAAGAGATACTATTGACTCCAAGATTTGCGGCCGATCTCATAGCCAACAAAATCGCCTACATCTCCCCTTCCAGTCTATATTGACTCTTGCTCACTTCGTATTAATATTCCTAACTTTGCCCTCTTTATTCACTGCTATAGACACTAGACTTGTTGGCTCCCAACTTTTAGTGTGCGACGAATTACATAACCATATCATATCTCCATCATCGTGTAAGATCGGATTTTCGTTCTCCTCATCTTAATACTGCGCCTTAGATCTGCCATTGATGTTTAGATCCTTAGCCTCCTTATCTCAAATAGGTGTTTCATGGTGAATTTTTTTTTTCTAAAATTTCTTGCACTGCGCCCATTTCTTTTTTTCAAAGAAACCTTTCATTATACCCTTTCATAGTGAATTTTGTTACACTATATATTCAGTAAGGTATGTAATATATTTGGGACATTTTACCATCTTTGTATAGGTTACTCATGGTTAATTCACAGGTCACTTGTAATCGGTGAATGTTGTATAAGCTTTATACTAAATTGACTTTTATGATATCCATTTTTAAACTTAGGGTCAATGTTAATTGAGATCCCTCAAGGAACTGCCCCGCCTAGCTATTGACTGATGACTACCGACTCAGTCTGTGGTTCATATGTAATGGAGTTTTCCCTATGTCCTTTATCCTATTATGAACTTAAGGAAACAAAGAGTAATGAGAGGAAGGATACCTAATGCTGATAATTGTCTGAGTTCTGGTCGATGCTCGGACTGTTACAGAAAATTGATCTGGAAATTCTTATTTTTTTGCTCTAAGATAACGATGGAAAAAGGAAAAGATTAATAATAAACCCGCTTCTTATAATTGGCGTTAGCTGCATTGACATAATTTTTCGATCAAAGTCATCATTATTCGTTAAGAAAATGTCGGATTTTCTGTTCGAAAATTGTGTAAAGAAAAAAATGAAAAATTAAGAACAACAATTTTTATTTGGGTTGGTCAAATATGCCTATTTCCACGGAATAATTCAATATAATCAATCACACTATTACAATTTGATTTATGTACGGAAAAACTCAAAACCCTCTCACAAAAGAAAGAACAAAGAACTCTCACACTAACTCAAAACTTTAGCCACTATATGATCGTTACACACTCTTGGTTAACTAACTTGTATGTTCTTCACTCTTGGATCTTTCGTGTCTCTCTTCTTTTTTCTCTTTTTTCCTTGTCTTCAACCATCAACATATGGTACCTATTTATAGGCTTTCACAACCAAACAAACCAATGATTCTAGTCACCTTGGAAAACTTTAAACTTTTCAAGTTTCTAAGACAACTATTAACTCTAACACTACTTGTTTTTCAAGACACCATTTAGTCTTCCAATACATTGGTTCAAGGATGTGCGTCAAATCTCAACATTATATAAGGGACAATTGGCGTTTTGAGAAGATAAACTATTTGGACAAACACAAATGCAGGGTTTCAGCTCTCCCAAATGCAACATATGTAATAATTGCTTATAATGTATGGCAAGTACGGGCAGAAGAGTGCAACATTTGAAATTCAAAAAGTGTGCCCATTATAGTATTCTCTCTGGTTACTAGTTAGACATCACCTTGAGTGTGTCATGCAAATATAAATGGGGTATTGATAATACACATAAGTACCTCGTGAGGGTGTACAGGAACATGCATCGGGTGTGTTTAGCGTAACAATAATGTGGCACAATAATGTTAAGTAATGTTTATTTGATATAACAAGTGTATGAACATGTCCTTCCAACTATCTCTTAAGAATTGTAAAAGTCATCTAGGAACACAAATCTTTAGACTCTTGGTAGTTAATGCATGTATCTATATATAATATTAAATTCATGTATTTGAAATTAATATAAAAAGACTAGAATGGTCATCCACTATTATAGATAGTGGAATTGTTTGCATACTTTGTAATCCATTCACAAAACAAGAAACTACATGTCAATAATAAATAAAGATAATTTTATTTTATTTTTACAAAATATTGTCCAACACCAAATATAAATTGGTATTAGAGTTCGGTTGTGAAATTACTCATGTCATATAACTCTTCATCTACATAAAAAATTGGCATTTCAATTTTCGATGGTGACCATTTGAATTATTAAAATGTAGACAATTTTGTATTTGAAGGTTTATGGGATTTGGTTGAGAGTGGATATGAGCAGTCTTATAATACATTTGATCTCAATAAAAATAAACTCAACATATTAAGATCAACAATAAAAAAAGAATGGTACAACGTTTCGTTACATTCAAGAAGAAATCTCAGTCTCAATTTTTTCAAAAATTATGAAAGCAACAAGAGCATAAGAAATTTAGAATATTTTAAACCAAGTATATCAAGTAGATTAAACTTTTAGATCCATTAAACTACTTACTCTTAGGAGAGAATTTGAAAATATAAAAATGAAGGAAAATAAAAGTCTAGACATATTCTCAAATCGATTTACGGAAATAGTGAATCGAATGAAAATGATGGGTGAGAATCTACCTAACAAAATAATTGTCAAAAAAATTCTTTTTAGCTTGCCAAAAAAATTTGATTAAAAAATTACAGTCAGTGAGGATGCAAAAAATATATCTTCAACGAGTCCTTAATAGTTGATGAGTTCTTTTAAAACATTTGAGAAAAAGTTGAAATGACACTCCAAAGAACCTATTAAGAGTGCAATCCAAACCGAACTCAATTTTTCCGTACATGAATTCAAACAGTCAAATTATGACAGAGGTGAATTTACAAGATGAGGAAGCAATGATCGTGGATTTGGTAAAAGTTCAAGAGAATTGACTAGAAGATCATCTTTAAAATGCAAAATTTGTAAGAGAAAAAGTTGTTCAGAGAAAGATTGATGCTTTAAAGAAAAACTACAATGTCATCACTGCAAAATATTTGGGCAAATCCAAAAAGATTGTCGATTTTAAAAAATAAGCAAAATAAAAATTCCATCGAAGAAAAAGACGGACAAGATAATATGTCTACGCTTGTTCAATTGCAAATACGAAAAAAAGATGATACATGATATATGGTATATGGACAATAGTTATAGTATTCATATGTCTTGAGAGAAAGATATTTTTCTTGACATTGGATACCACAGTAACTTCTTCTATAAGAATGGGAAATAGTGATATAGTTCTTGCCCATGGAAAAAGAACCATTGGAGTCCAAACTAAGACAAGGAAGGTTCATGGGATATGTGCTTCATGTTCCTATGATAAAACAAAATTGGTTAAGTATGGTCAAATGATGGAACATATGGTCTTTACTTTGAAAACTGTGGTTGCACAATTCTCAATAAAAGACACAAGATACCAATATTTGAAAATCCAAACCAATTTATTGTAAAGGTAAATATGAACATTTACCATGAAATACATGGGTGACACTGCAATGAAGGTTGAGATCATTGATAGTTTATGAAGTTGACACAAAATATTAGGTCATTTAAATATAAATAACCTAAAGTTGTTACACCAAAAGAATATGGTTTAAGATATTCCATAAATTCAAGAGAAAGATGGAGCAGGTGAAGGTTGCACAGTTGGAAAATACCATTGTCAATCATTTTCAAAAGAAGTAGCCCAAAGTGAAACTTAAGCAATCGAACTTGTTGCCACTGATGTTTGTGTTCCGATGAGTATCCCGTCTCATGGTAACAGACGATATTGTCTTCTTTTCATTGATGATTTCTCAAAAATAACATGGCTTTGTTTTATGAATAAAAATATGAAGTTTTCACAATATTTAAACGATTCAAAACTTTTGTGAAATTACAAAATGCTTATTCTTTAAAAATATCGAGAAATGACGATGGAAAATGAAATATAATTCACGTGAATTTGATAAATTTTGTGAAGAAGGTGTTGATAACTTACTGAAATATATACACCGCAACAAAATGAAGTGTGAAAAGAAAAATTAAATGGAGGTGTAAATGGCCAAAGCAATCACTCAATTAAAAGGTTTTCTAAATGCATTTTTGGGTGAAGCAGTTTATACATCTGTGTATCTTTTCAATAGGTTTAAAAAAAATCACTTCAAAATCAAAAGCCGCTTGAAGCTTGGAATGGAAGAAAGCCATTAGTGAAGAACTTTAGAGTATTTAGGATAATCTATTATGCTCAAATATCCAAAATGACAAGACAAAAACTTGATGAGTTAAGTGGAATTTGCATCTTCTTTGGATATAACTCAAAGTGAACAGGGTATCAACTTTATAATTTTAATATTCACAAAATTATAAATAGTCAATATGTGATACTTGATGAGAATGCTTCATGGGATTTGAAGAAAAAGAATATTGAAAGAAAATAAATCATCTCTTTGGAGGACAATCAAGACTCCGGTGATAATGATAATATAACCCCAACGACGCCTGATTCTCCATCATCCTCAACTGGTCTCTCAAGCAACGATACAATTCAAGTATGTATTCTCCAAAGTCAAGCCCAAACTCAACTCCAAGAAAATTGCAAAATCTAAGCGATATTTAAGCAAGTTGCAATTCCTATATAGTTGAACCAAATTAAGTTAAGGAGTCTGTGAAAGAATAAATGTGAAGGAAAACCATGGACGAGGAAATAAAAGTGATTGAGAAAAATGAAACATGGGGCCTTGTCGAGAAATCAAATGAAAAGAAAATAATTGGTGTAAAGTGGCTTTACAAGGTGAAATATAACCTTGATGAAACCGTGCAAAGGAATAAAGCAAGACTTGTCACCAACGTATATTCTCAACAACCTGGAGTCACATTTGCATTAGTTGCAAGGCTTGACACAATAAATACCTGATTGCGTTTGCGGCCCACAAAGGTTGGAGTATTTAAAAGAAGGAGTTTATGTTGAACAACCACAAGGCTATGTTGTTCAAGGAAATGAAGAAGATGTGTACAAGCTAAACGTTAGGAAACAAAAAGAGACCCCGAGAAGCCACCAGTTCGATCTAGTTCCTTTAGAGATGAGAAAATCCAAACCAATTTAGGTATTTAAGAATGGTAGCCCAATTGGACTTATAGGTAAGTTTGGAATTAGGACCGGTGATCAAGCTTTCGAGGCCTCAACGATTCTTTGCTTACTGCAATCAGTTATACGCTATGTGAGACAATCAGTTATAAATGTATTTTACTATCATTTTATCCTTACAATTTATTCGTTACTATAGTTTTTTCCAGTAAGAACTGGTGAGAATTTTCCTTTCTTTACAAGCAAATAAAATACAACATACATCTTCAAGAAGAAGAATTCAAGTGTCTTCGCGCCGAGGGATACTCGACTCAAATGCACACAAGAAAGCTTTCAAAAAGGGTGGGGATTTGATATTCTAGATAGGTAAATTAACTGCTCGCCATCCTGGTTATGAAAGACAATTCAGGGAGTCATCTGACGTATATTCCAAAATGAGGGTTCAAGCTGACAATGCCTGAAGGATCTGAGATTGGCGGAAATTTATTTTTCCTACAATTGAAAAGAACATAGGGCCGATGTGGATAAGCTATATGATTTAATGACAACAAAAATCGAGCTGAGTGATGAAAATAAATAGCTTGAACAGTGTGCAGCTTTGGCCGTAGCTGAGTATTAAACTTCTGATAAGTTTTCGGAGTATGTTTGGTACCAGCTTCGATGTTGGCCATGGATGTAGGTACGGACGTTGACATGCGGGTGTAGGTGCTTATGAGCCTCTATATCAGAGAGTAATAAATGAACATAACTTCCTTCTCCTCCTAGTGTGGTGCCAAATTTTCCTTTGGCCGAAGACACAAATCTTGTCGTGATTTCTTCTGATAGTGAAGATGTGATACCATGTTATGCCCCTTGATCTTCGCAAAATGATTTTAATTTCTCTTGCTTTTAGGCTTTGTATTTTGTATCTTTATTTTGATAAAGTGATGTAATCCTATTTTGAGGCCGAACATGTGGTTCCTTTCTACTAAATTATTACATCCATATATTTAGACTGGTTTTATATACATCTTTCTTTATGCTAAATACTTTACAGTGCATCAAAAAATTATTGATTTTTCCCCCTCTCCTTCTGACGCTTTAGTGATTACACAGATTTCTCGATTCTTTCCGAGATGCTGATTGGAGAGTTAGCTTTTGAATATTTATTGAGATGTCAATGAAGGAGTCGGTCTTTCGATATCTTGAGATACCGATGAATGAATTGGTCTTTCAATGTCTTGAGATGCCGATGAAAGGGTCTGTCTTTTGACATCTTGATATTCCGATGAAAGAATCGGTCTTTCGATATGTATTGAAGCTTTTTCTTGCCGCCTTCCCTTTTAATCTTGAAATTATAAGGTTATCAACTATTGTCTTTTTTCGTTGTCAATAATTTGTTCTGACGTACATGTAACCCACTTATTATTACACGCAGGCTATGCTATAGATCTCTGTTTTGCGGCCTAGGCGGTCGTCCGGGGCCTAGCGCTTAGACGGGATTACATGGGGCCTAGGCAGACTTATACGGTTTTAAATCTCGCTTTGTAATTTTGTATATTTAGTAATATATAGTAATTATAGCAATTTTAACTATTTAAGTCATAAAATTCATCTAACAACACTATGGTAAATATAAAAATACTAAAAATTGAGTTATAATATCAATTAAAGAATTCTCGAGAATAAGAATAAACAAGAAGGCCTATGTGGGCATGTTTTGCCGTTAATCGGCGCCTAGGCGGTCATTTTTTGCCATTAGTCGGCGCCTAGACTAGCTAGGTGCCTGTTCCACGGTGACTAAGGCGCTAGGAAAAAATGCCTAGAATTTTAACTAGGCGTAAGCGGCTGAGGGGGGAGTTGATGCCTAGGCGGGGAGATCTACAACATAGCACGTAGGCATGCATCTTGATACATGTGTTGTTTTCATCTTGGTAGATGGTAGATTATTATCACAAGGATTCAAATCGAAAACTTCATCTAGTATATATACACCCTCTTTTATATTCTTTTCACAAGATCATTTTCTAGATCAAACAAATTTATCCTCGAATAGTCTTCTAGTATATTTCAACATCTTTTATTCGGGAAGCGTCTTCTTTTATGTTGCCTATTTCATTTGATGTCTTCTATATATGCTGTGAGAGTAGGTGTGAATGTTTATAATATGAATCATTCTTTAACTCAATTGTAGATTATCACTGAGAACCTTTCCACTCTATCGGTTCCTTAACAAGTTCAATTGAAATACTGAATCCACTGTTTAAAACATGGAATTCCATGTTTTAAACATGGAATTTCGTGTCTGCGGAAAAAAAAAATTAAAAAAATCAAAAAATTCAAAAAAAATCATAGACGTAAATATTAATTTGCTTTATCCAAAAATGCAAATTTTTTAATTTTCTGATTTTTTTGAATTAGTTATGACGATTTTAAAAAAAATTTCACGGACGCGTGCGTGTGATTAAATTAGTAGTAGGTGATGGTGGTTGTTGTGGTGGTGAAGGTGGTGATGGTTGTGGTGGCTGTAGTGGTGGTGGTGGTGGTTGTGATGGTGGAGGTGGTGATGGTTGTGGTGGTGGAAGTACCCTATTATTTGTTTAATATTTAAAAATAAATATTGTATTAAAAATAAAATAATATATTTAATAATAAGGATAGTATAGGTATAAAAAATATAAAAGGGATGTTTTCTATAAATAATTGTTCTATTAAGCATTTATCCTAAATAAAAAAATTAAATACTTAAAAAATTAAAAAAATCATTTATCTTTAATTACTCCTTAGATCAATAAATGATATGTCAATAGTGAACCATAAAAAAAAGGAGAAAGTACACTTCCGGTAGATTAAAAAGCTGCCACATAATCGAATAACTGTAGAAGCGGACCATTATTTCGTGGCACAAATGTTTGTTATGGTGAAATCATTTCTATTAATGTAGAAGCAAACCCCTCAGTTTGCCTTCAATTTAATTGTGGTCCCAAAGGTTAGTGTTATCATTAGAGAGAGGCTCAAAGTCGGCCCTTCCATTTTAGCATTTTGTTTTCTCGTCCTTGGGCTCAAACTTTGAACAAAAAAAAAGTCCTTAGGCTACGTGGAACGAGACCAGCATTGCTAATACCTAAAATGGTGCTTCTGTAATCTGTAGTAATGGCAATGAACAAACTACTTGAGCATTCTTTTTCTTTTTTTTCTTCCAAATTTGAGCATTCTAGTTTCTCATAGAATGCTCTAATTTTTCACTAATGAGTAATGATGGTCTACCCGGGGAGGAAGGGGCACCGCATTAAGAATATACCATACATTTATTTTAGGAAACAAACATTAGTTAAAAAAAATACATTTATCCTCTTCCCCATCTTAAATATTAGTTTTTTTTAACTCTCTTAGATGTAGAAATTAACCTGAATTTCTTTTTCAAGTACATCATCTTGAAAATTTACTAACTTTTCTAATTTTTAACCACCTTTTTGAAAAAAATAGTTCAAAAAGATTTACCTCAATCAACTACTTTGACAAACAAAACTAATACTAACTAAAAGATAAAAGATAATACCATATTGAGTCTAAGGATGTGGATGAATACCACGCAGAATATCAAAAGATAAAAGGTAAGACCGGATTCGGAAGGACGTTCAAAATATGAAGGATCGCGGCCAACCCTCACAACTAACTAGAAGGAGACAATGACAGTATTAGTTTGAAACTGTCAGGGTGTTCGGGCACCCCTTACACGTCTTATGTTCAAGTCCATTTTGGTAAAATATAATCTGAAGATTGTTAGACTTTTTAAGATGATGTTGAGTTTTCAAGATTCCCATTCTATTTTTTTCCAATTAATACACGACTAGTTTTTTATTCAAGACCCTACCAGCCATGATCCAATGTCCGGAGGCATTTTGATGTTGTGGAAACCGTGTTCAAATGTGAGTATTATTAATTTTTTTGCTTATTATGTAATCTTGCTTATTATTATAAATACTTTTAACTGGTATCTTGTTTGTATTCATGCTTTTACTAGTAAAAGAAATACCATAACCTTGGTTGGAATGAACTAACTAAATGTAAGTATTTGTGGTAACAAAAAATACAATCGTAATTCAGTTGATTGTAATCAATCTATTTGGTTTAAGAATTTATAGCTTTTAATGGCCTTATTGATTAAAAAGCAAACAAATGTTATTATACTTGGTCTAACCGACTTTAGGATTAAAATCTCTTCAAGAAAAGACTTGACCGGGCTTTGATTTATGTAGATTGTCTTGGCAGGTCTCCAGATGCGACTCTTATGGTACCCATGGCTATATGATTATACCATTCCCTGCACCTGCTATAGATGGAGGAAAGTACTCTACGTGTACCGACACATTTCAAATTTAAATCATTCTGGATAGATGATCCTTTGTACTGTGTAGTCACTGAAAATGCATGAGGAGAATCTGGACAAGTGGAAACGCTTGATAGTTTTCTGGAGAAACAATAAGAGAGTCCATTAAGCACGAGCCAATATATTCGGCTATAAACATGCCATTCTTATCCCGTATAATCCATCCAATGCCCGCTATACCTTTTTGTTCATCATAGCTATCGTCTACATTTAGCTTATTCCATTTGACGGGCTTAACCCATTTAACTATTACTTTCTTAATTAGTTGTAAAGCTTTTTAAAATCCACAAATATTGTAGGAGTTGGTTTATTTTTATGTTCACATTAATCTATATTTACATATAGTAACTCTTTTCAATCATAAAATTCTTGTGACTTTTACTCCCTAAGATTTGGAGGAATATACGTTTACAAGCCTTAAATTCTGAAATGTGTTTTTTAAAGGCCTAGTTAGATTTCATTTTTTTAAAGGCTTGGTTAGATTTTTCTGATTGAAAATGGATCCAAATATGTTATGATTTTACTTTGATACCCTTCTTCCATTTTTGGTGGGTATACGATAAGGGGTATATACCCACTATTTTAATTTTTTTAATTACATTATAAGTCCCTGAAATTTTTTGGTTTTAATTTTCTGGTTCAGTGTCCCTTTTTTGCCAAGGTTCGTGCTATAATTCAGGGGTATATACTCATTGTTTTTACAATAATTTTTTCCTTGTCAAGGTCCATGCCATTTCAGCTCAATGATAAAGATCCATACCCATAAAATATGTAAAATAGCGGGTATATAGCCACAAAAAATACAAAACAGTGGGTATATACCCACAAAAAATGCAAAAAAGTGGGTACGTTACCCTAATGGCTGGACCCAAGGGCTCGTTTCACTTGCAAATAAACGCCCATTCAAATCACAAGAAGAAAAAACGGATCTGAGATGTTAATAAAAAAATATACCAGATTTGCGAACGTTGACAATGGTGGAGAAGAAAAAGGTGGGGCGGGATACGACTGTGATTTGTGCAGAAAAAGGTGGACAATAGGCAGATTTGAAGAGATCTCGCCGGATCTGGTCCACGACGACTGTTTTCTGGTACAGTAGGGACAGTGGGTATATACCCACAAAAAATACAAAACAGTGGGTATATACCCACAGAAAATGCAAAAAAATGGGTACAAATCTGAGATCTGAGATCTGAAGGAACAGATTTGACAACGACGAATGGGGGTTTCAGCTTTGTTGTAGATCTGGTGTAAGAGAATAGCGGCGAAGGTGGGACGGTGAGATCCGAGCGGCGTCGATTTTATGTTGACGATGGTGGAGAACGACCAAATCTGACCGGTTTCTTGTGCAGAGGAGCGGTGGTGGCGGAATGGTGAGGATGGTCCACAAATGGTCGTGAATGGTGATGGTCTATGATAGGTTGATTTATGGAGGTAAGAGACTGAGGTATGTTGTTCGTTAATGGTAATGAAGATCTGGTTCATGTGCAGGTGAACGACGGCGAGCGAAGGTGTAGACGAACGACAAAGAATGGAAAAATAAAGAAAAAAGAAGAATAAATGTTTGATAGTGAAAGAAGAAAATGAAAAAATAAATAGAAAAAAATATATATAGTAAAGTAAAGGTTATTTTTGTCTTTAGGTTTTATTTAGTTAGTATCTAATGACCAATGTTGGACCTTTTATTTATAAAGCTATAGTTATGTTAGGCCTATAAAATAATTTACCTTAAGATTTGTTTTGGAATCCGAATCCCTATTGACTATTGGTTAGTAACTGTAAGTCACTTGGAACAAAAAAAAAGAAAAAAAAAACTGCAGGTCACTTCAATTCTTGTGTGATGAACTGTTGGCATCCATAAGTCACCAATTTAAATAGAATCATAATTATATAATTTCTTCATCTCCCATATTACCTCTCACTTCTCACTACTACTCCATTCATTACTCTCTCCCTTCTCTTTCTTTCATTGTGATTATATGTAATGAAGATGAAGATAAAGATAAAGGGAGCCAAGAAGATGAGAGGTTTCATGTGCCAATCACCATTGGTTACTACTACTACTGCTGCTGCTGCCTCGTGCATGCCCAACAATGATCCTCGTTCTGTAATATTGCCGATAAGAAGAAAAACATTGGTTGACCATCATACGAGGTTGATGACGGGCACGACTAACAAAGCTAAATACACTAGGCTCGTTGATCCCCCAGCTTCACCTACTACTACAAGGTCAATGGTAGTTG
This sequence comes from Nemophila menziesii, assembly GCA_029959085.1. Lineage (NCBI taxonomy): Eukaryota > Viridiplantae > Streptophyta > Magnoliopsida > Boraginales > Hydrophyllaceae > Nemophila > Nemophila menziesii. Next base: position 41,462,836 of record JARWIR010000007.1, on the reverse strand, counting down.
TTCCATCCTCAACTAACAACACTAAATACACTAAGCTTGTTCATCCCCCAGCTTCACCTAATACTACAAGGTCAATGGTGGTTGTTCCATCCTCCATTAACAACACTAAATACACTAAGCTTGTTCATCCTCGTTCACCTACTACGAAAGCAATGGTTGTTCCATCATCGACCACTATCAAATATCGTCAGCATTCTCCATTACCAACACCTGATCGTGATCAACTCTTCAAGGTCATCATATTTTTCACCCATCTTTCTTCCTTTATTATCATTATTTCAATTTCAAATTATTTTTCTTGGAGGGATAGATATTTTAGGCTAAAATTTGACTGTGGATGCAGGTGGTGGTTATGAGAGTTTCTCTTCATTGTCAAGGCTGCGCTGGCAAAGTAAAGAGGCATTTATCCAAAATGGAAGGTATGTTATACTTCATTTAATGTGGGACACAAATATTATATTATTCATTGAAGTTTATATATTATACTAGCTATTAGTAATACTTTTTCTTTTTTATATATATATATATATTAAAAAATTATTTGATTTTCGTGAAATTTTGATTCAAGAATTTGTTAATTGTTGTAGAATATTTTAATTATTTTTCACATTTTTTTACACATGTATATTATTTTTACTATTAAATTATATTTCACTAACCTATATAATGGAAGTCAGATTCTAAAACTATACTTTTTACCTAAACGCTGTACCAATTTCAAACTTGGCTGAACTCATCTGCTGACAATAGTAAGATTCTTTTGACCAAGAAAGAGTAACAGCTGAAATTTCGTTATTTTCAGTACTATAATATTTGACCAAGAATAAATAGTACTACTAGCTACTCCACGCTACAGTTTTGAGTTAAGTCACCTCTATTTTTAATTTTTATGTACCAGCTTGTTATGTTAATAGGTAATTAATTTTTGATTAATTAGTTGTATAGTTTTATTTATATATAATAAAAACAAACTGATAATCTCATTAATACAACGTATTAGCGATACAATTATCTCAATCCGTCTCTTACCACTTTTTGACATTAATATATATTAGATGGATGCACAAATTTAACAGGTGTGACATCATTTAGTATCGATCTAGAAAGCAAGAGGGTGACTGTGATGGGAAAAGTATCACCGTTAGGTGTATTGGAAAGTATATCGAAGGTGAAAAGAGCTGAGTTTTGGCCTTGCTAGCTAAATTGTTGCTGCTAATAGGATGGGGCACATGATGATGTTGTTTCTTATAATGAGAAACCTTAAAGATGGTCAGGCTTGGCCTTTAGCTTTCTGTTTAGGTGACTGTTTAATACTATGGTCCCCAAAAATTAAATGTTTCGATAAAGAAAGGTAGAATTAAAAAATTTGTTCATGTTGGTAGGGAGAAAAATTGATTGCCATTTCTTGACAATTTTATTTCATTCATATCTGTGAACTTTTATATTTATGACTAAGTTTTATTGCTCGTGTCTACCATCAGCCAGAAATATTCAATTTTGAGTCAATTTTTTTTTTGTTAGAATTTTAAATGTTTAGTGGTTCATTGAAAAATTTCACCACGTTACAGATGATAATTTTTTTTTCAAATGTTACATAGGCTAATTAGTGTTGAATGAATGTGTTTTTCTTAAACGTTAGTTTCGTTAGTTGTCTAAGAAAACAAACGGATAAAGTAGGAAACAACACTCCACAAAGTTTGTTCTTACCATTTTGGTTTTTTCTTCGCCTACTACCTAATTGGGGCAATGCGCCGGAATCCTATCTCCTCCTCCCCGGCCTAGGTGGTGGGGGACATTCACTCCATCTAAATCCCCTTCCACACTTCCAATTACGTGGTGGGGGACATTCACTCCATCTAAAATCCCCTTCCACACTTCCAATAACTAACGCAACCATGTCACAATCACTCCTTTCGACACCTAACTTCCGTATCAAGCCAACCCCATCCATGAGCGCTAAGCATATGTCATCCAAAAGATATGTTTTAAAAATCTCCGCTAGGCGTGTTTAGGTGTCGTCTAGACAGAAACCCCCCTTCATATGCGCCTACTCCTAATAAGAATATTTGAACATTTTTGCCTAGAGTCTTTGGCATAGTTCAACCTGGCTAACGTGCCGGTCCGGTTCTTAACGTTATTGGGGCCATACTGTACTGTTTCGGTCAACTGTCCTGCCCCTTATCGGACCGTCCGGTCCGGTTCTAACCGGTTCCAAACCAGAACTGTCATTATAAACCAATAAAAAAAATCTATACATCTACTAATTCACTTGCGAAAACATCAAACAAATAATCTTCTATCTCTTTACACACATCATAAACTTCCTCTCCTAATTTAAACAATTTGATTTCTGTCCCAAAACCCTTACAATTTCAATTTAAAATCTCTTTCAACCCTTTGTAAAACCAGCTTCATCTAGTACATCAATTAAATAAGAAAGATTCCTACTTTCTTTTACATGAAATATATCTTGTAAAAAATAAATTGACTCTTTTTCAGTTTATTCATCGCTTGATATATATAATATCCATTCCCATACCTACCAAAAGTTTGAAGTAAAAATATTACAAATTCCGAAACTGAAGGACCGTAAATATATTCTTCAAAGACTTACTATGAAAATCATCAGAATAAATACTCACTTCTTGAAAAGATGGATCAAGAACTGAATTTGGACTTAGATTATTTACTCTCAAGGCCTTAACAAATTCAAAAACTATTTTATTAGAATTCGAGAATCCAAATCCTTCTAACTGAAAATGATTAGATGATTTCTGCATTTGAAAAAGAAAACATTTAATAAATTTCTTAAAATTATAAAAGATGTAACAAATTCTCCATACCTCAAATTCTGATGAAGATTGATCAGAATTCAACTTGCAAAAGCCTTTTGGATTTTTTCTATATGAATTTTTCGAAATATACATTTGTACTATCAATATCACCTTCTGTAAACATTTTATTTATTCTTTTTCTTTCAAATCTAGTTACAGTTTATTTATTCTTAAAAGTATAAAATATGTAACAAATTTTCCATACCTCAAACATTTTATTAACTATTGAGTTAAGAAAAGAAAGTTACGAGATCGATAGTTGGCCTAGTGGTTAGGTTACTCCGCAGAGACCAAGAGGTCCTGGGATCGAATCTCATTGGAGTCATTTACTCCGAGTCCAAAGTGACTCTCTCATGTATTCAAAAAAAAAGAAACTTACTTACCATTTCTTTCTCAATCAATATGAAGTTTCCAATTAAATATAAAATTTGAAATGGATTTTTTAATACTCATAGTTTTTTTTATGCAAATAATTACAAATAGCATTTTTATCATCGTATTCTGATAACGGAGGGACTTTTATGCAATTCCTTTTAGCCTCTCAATTAAAAACTCATACAAATTAACTTTTGTAAGGTTAATTAAGAGAAACATCAAGAAATAGTAGTATAATAACACCATGTGGCAAATAAATATGGAACCATATTTTTCAATCATCATATATGGACTTGTGGTGCAAATATTTAAATTTTTATGTATTTCGAATTTCACAGGGGCTAAAACAAAACTTTTCAAGATAACCAAATACCGATTTTAAATTACAATTAATCCCTAAGCAAAACTTTACATTATCCAGATTCTTTTTTGATCGGCAAATCAAAACTTTTTTTAATAAAGCTCAAACATCATAGGCCCAATCATATGGTCCATTACATTACTACTACAAAATTAGGCTATTACAATGGGCTAATAACATTAAAGAAGCAGTTAACTAACTACTACAATTTTTCTCAGTTAATTCAAAAGCATTTGTACATTTAAACCTTCTTCTTCTCAGTTTTACAGCTGAAAATGAGATGATCTTGTTTAATAATCTTTCTTCATTCAATTCAACATCACCATGATCTCTAAAATTTCGCTCTCCCCAAATAAAGTACACATAGTTGGTGATACAAACAATCAAGATGAGAAGTATCTCTGAGTTGGAGCACATATCATCTAATAGATCCTTAACTGAAATTACAGGATTATTAACATTACAAGTTTTCAAAATACGCTCCAGAATATCCTTTGAGAAGGTAGATCTGATGAGAAGGTGTTCTATATCTTCTGGGTCCATTTTACACAAAGGACAAGTAGGAGATACATTTAAACCCCATTCTATCATTCTGTCTTTAGTTGGTAACCTGTTTAATGCAGTTAGACAAGAGATAAACGAGCAACGAGGAATACACGTTTTTGCCCAAACCACTCTACTCCATGAAACATTTTTTTCCTGTAATTCTCATAAGTGTTTTTTTGTATAAAAACTGAGATTTGGTATATTCAGACCAACTAATAACATCGGATTTAGAAGATTAAACCATAGTTTGAATTTGAGGAAGCATTTTACCTATACAAGGTGATACTTTAGTCCCTTAATTATGTCAAAACCATAATACAAGCCATACAAAATAACTTTCTCACCAAAAACCTCCAATTTCGCAACACAAACGAAGCTATACAAAATAACTTTCTCACCAACACTTCTAGTCTCATATTCACATAGTACAAGGACTAAACTACTCAAATTCGCATACCAAAATAAAACACAGGGACTTATAGGTTAAATATTAAATAACTCAGGAACACATGGCCTTTTATTAGCAAATTAGAGAATAAAAGTATCAAATTCGCATAACTAAAGGGCTTATAGATTTATTTTCCCATAATAAATTGAAATACACAATCAAATAAGCACAAGTCAGGGATTAAAACTATCAATCGCGCATAACACATGGACTTTTAGTACTAATTTCATAAAACGCAGAGTCTTAGAAGAATATTACCCACAATTCCAACAAACATCCATCACTATTCCTTGAATCCATCATTAGATTATTGATCCAATCAAGAAGTTCCATCAGATACATAGTTTATTATTAGAAATTATTAATATTAAACAAAAAATAAGGAATTCAAAAGCTTAGATTAGTGACTTACTTTATTGTTTGCGAATTGAGTCCCTATGATTTCCAAAAACATCAAATCCAGATACAGGAATTCCCTCACAAAAAATGAAACAGGAAACTCATCAGGAACCCAACAAAATAAAGAATATTGAAGATAAAAGATTAGCCAAACAACCATAGTGTAGAGTAAATGTTTATCATCATACCACCATAGCCACGAATTAGACAAACCACCACCACCGCCATAGCCACGAATTAGACAAACCACCACCAACAATCAATGAATTTCAGAATATTGAAGATAAGATAATTGATAGAATTTCAGATGGGTATAGAATGGGAGAGGTGGTTTGGTGAAATGAATTATGGTGATGGATATGGTAGAGTAAATGGGGACAGTGGGTTTGGGTGTAATGAATAAAGACACAAAGGAGTTGGGGTTTTTAGTGAAATGAAGACGGTAGTTGGGGTATTAATAAGATAAAAATAAAATAAGTGGGTTATCGGTCCGGTTTTGGTCTAGACCGGATCGTACATGGGTATTTTTAGGAGAACCGGATCGATAGTCAAAGTACCAGCTCTGTCCAGTCTGGTTCTCTACTGTAGCAGCGGTTCGGGTGCAGCTCTGTAACCGGCCTGTCCGGTCCGGTACGGTGGACTAGTAGGACCGGTCTGATAGCCAGGCCGAGGCATAGTGGAATAAGTACCTAACATGCCTAGGATCAGAATAGTGGCAAAATATGATCGCTTAGACAAATTTTTTTACTCTAGAGAATTTGATATTATAATTTCGATTCAGTATTGTTAAATTTACTATATTGTTTTTAGATAAATGTTAATATTTGAATATTTTAAATTATTATAATTACTACAAATATATTATATTACATACCAAAATTTAAAATTGCCTAATCCCACTTAGATCATTTGTAATCCCACCTAGGCGCTAGACCCAATTGACCGCATATCTCCCGAACCGTATTATACAATATAGTCCATAAGGATAAAAAAATCAAAGATGTTAGTTATTAGAACCCTGATGGGAATATACCCCGCCGATGTCTCAAAGGCTACAAAACCGGAATCATTAAGAAATCTGAAAAGACCCATATCGTATGCTGATCAAGATGATTTATCTCCTATTGAAGAACGTGTGCACATGGGAGAAAATAACAAGGAAATTAATCCTATAGGGGAAGAGACACATGCGATTAAACCTATTCTAAAGGAGAAACCAATGAACCATTGAGTTTCGGTCATATTGATAAGGGCATGCTATCTGGGGTGAAGAATTATGAGGAGGCATCTGTGTATAAGGAAACAAATAGCATGGTCATTAAGCTTCTTGGTAGACGTTTCAAGCATTGAATCCAATAGTAAAGGTGGTTATTTAAGCCCCCACCGGGATCTAATCTCAATACTATGGAGAACTTGTTGGGTGTGAAGGCTACTAAGGATGGATTAACCTCATCTAAGTCTTATAAGGAAGCTGTTAATAGATGTTTGACGACCCCAACACCATCAGTGGAGCGGGATTATGTGGAATCGCCTCTAGACAACAATTCTTTAAAGGATAATTCTTCATGCGCCATAGAGGACATGAGGTTTCTTTCGTAGATAATGTCCCCACTAGGACAACATGTATCCACAATTATTGCGAACAATGGTACACAAGAGTAATGGAAGTATGATATGAAATTCTACTCTTATAATCCGTTCACTAGGGCACGATATTGGTTTTAGATACTTTTGAATAAGCTTGAGAAAATTTTGGGCACGAAGCGCACATGGGGCTAGTTGATGTTGGTTTTTGGTGTTTAATGGCCAAGTTCGATAACATGGAATATTACAAAAAAGATTTGAGTGGGGGTTCTGGGATGATACTTGACTGGTATTTAATAGTGAGAGTATGGGACACAGACTTCATGCCACGTACAACGTTGATTACAAAAACGTATATTTAGTTAAAGTTATTTGGGTTACGAACAATCAGTTATTATGAGGAGATACTCACATACATGGGTAATACTAATGGGTGAATGTTAAGATTTGATCGACTAGCAAAATCTTGAGTCCGAGTCTGTTCTATGCATTTGGCGGTTGAGGTAGATCTCAACAAGCCTCTAGTGGATATAAAACAAATTCAACATCATCTTAATAAGGTAGAGTACGAGAGGTTACATTTAATATGCTTTACTTGTGTCTATTTTGGGTACAAAACAGATACATGTTTTATTTATACCGGGTAGGTGAGTAAGAAACCTGAGGAGGGTAGCAAAATTGAAAATGAGACTAATATCAATCTGGTGTCTAAGCCTACTATGCTCCATCCCAAGATTTGGGAGTGGATGACCGTTCAAAATTATCTGAACAAACCTTGTAATATTGGAAACGCTAGTAACACCATAATTAAGGGAAAAATGTTGTCAGAGTGGATTACGAATCTCATGGGATACATTGAGGAAACATGAATGTGAAGAAAATTTTATCGAAAGAAACTATGGGTCAAGGTTTGATGTATTAGTAGGGGAAGCGATACTATTATAGAGCACACTAATGAGATTTCGAACAATTAAGAGAGAAAAACGAAGGCAACAAATATGGTACTTAACGTGACTAGGGAGACTATCAAGGCAGAAGAGATGGTGAGAAAAAGGGGCTCACAATGAATCATGTTTCCATAGATACATGTGAAATTGGACTAAATGGTAGTTTCTTTAACTTGAAGAATAAAAAATCAATGTATGGTAAAAATGTCGGCTACGCCTTAAAGAGGAAAATTAAAATGAAAATGCTAGTTCAAATATGAAAAAAGGTTTTTATAATGCCAATCAAGCGAGTTGTTGTGCGAATTAGACCAGGGACATGGTGAGGCAATTTTGAAGGAAAAATAGTTAGCTATGAGGTCAAATAAGAAAGAGTAAGAGTTAGTAGTGACAAAAGGTATATTAGGGGTCGATATAGGGTGAGTTTTGGGCGATTGAGGGTCAATTCTATTGGGCACTGTAGTGTTTTATAGCAGTATAGATTGGTACAAATATGAAACACAGAAGAAGAATGGGTGACCGGGAAAATATTGACTCTTTGGAGCTAAAAATGAACAAATTTTGCGGAATGAAGATCAAATATTTTAGGAGCTTCTCGACCTCGAGTCAAATATTATTCTCAACTCGAACCTTAATAAGGTGGTTGGGTCTTTTGAATTTCTTCCAAGTTTGCTGCTAGATTTCATTCGGGGTTTGGTAAACCCCTAGAGGTATATTTAGAAAGTAGGACTCAAGACAAGGATCGTACATGAGATGGTGAGACTTGAGCCATGGACCTATCCATGTAATCATAAGGCCTTGGGGGGGGGGGGGGGGGTTATGAGTGAGTTCAAATGGGGAAAATATTCAACCATATTACTCTCAAACATAACTAATCTTACCATAGAACCTTTATTTAGGGGGTGTTTGTTTGCACTTAATGAGATCTTAATCTGGTTCATTAAGACACTGAATCAATCAGACTGTTTGTTTTTACTGCCTCTTAATTGGTCTGTTTCATTAAGATTTCAAACTAAGTTTGAATCATTCAGACACTGTCTCTTAACAAAATAAGTTTTATTCAGCTGTTCATTCAGCACTTATTACTTAAAAAAACAAACGTCACCTTACTTATTTGCATAAATTGAGGAAAATTCTTGACGGGTATTAGGAAGGAATGTAAAACTTTATATGAAAAAAATATTAAACTCATAAATTTGCAAATACATAACAAAAAAAACAAGAAAAGATAAAATGATAATCTAAAGTGGTCACTATTCCTCATGTTTTAACCACCATCATTAAGATCTAACCTGTTATTCAAAATAAACTGACAAAAATGAATAATTTAGAAAATAAAAAAGTAATCCATCCGGTATAGATATGAATAGATAATTAAAATGTTATGATCATCGATCGATCTAATATATGAGCATATAAAGAAAAAACTTGTTAGGAGATAAGGGTTTAAATGAAGATTCAACATTATACAACAAGAAAACAAATGAATGTGAATTTTTGAATGTGCATAATGTTTATGTAAGAGGGGTGGCCGTTAGGGTTTGGATGATGATGTGTGACATTTTATAGTTAAAAGTAAGTGCTGAGCAAAATCCAACATCTGAAACACAAATCCAAAGGTTTAAACTAAGCCCAAACAAAGTTCAAAAATAAAATCACACAGGCCAACATCAATTAAGCCCAATTTGAATTTATTTATTCAACTATTTGGGTTAAATTTAGGGTTGCAAATGAATTGGTACTCTTATCAAGGGTTTGTGTTTGAGTTTTGCTCTTTAATAATACAATCCAAACTTAAGTTTTAAAATCCAAATTCAAATTTGTATAATTTTAATAATTTGATACAATTTGTAATATATATATATATATATATATATATCATAGATTTAAAAACAAGTCTGAAACAAGTCTTAAATGAGACTTAGACGAACCAAACTGAGCAAAACTCAAGTTTGGATTTTTTTAAGTATTAACGCCAAACTTGAATATTGAGACTCGTTTCAAACTCAAATCGAGGTTAAACTTATTAAAATATTACCTAACCAAACTCAAGATAGCTAAAGTTTGGTTTGGCTCAGTTTGCAGACCTAGGTTCAACATTCATTTACTATTCACTTAGGGTTTTTTATTAGTCTATATATACCCTTTCTTGGTTACGATGCCGCAACCTTTGATCTTCATCCATTTTTTGATCTTGCATTCCATCAATTTGATGATCCTCCAAGTTTGCTCAACATTGCATTTTAAAAAAAAAATGTTCATGTGCTTGGATATACATATTGGAAATACAGTAATAATTATTTATCCATCAGATTGACATTTTTGCCAAATTTGTACTTAGGATCCAAAGTATCATTGTTATTGTAGTATAAAAAACCTTTTGTCGGCCTGCATTCTTGCTTCATAATTTGTACATATGTCAAGGGTTAATATGTATTGTACAATAACTAGTCACTGTTCGAAACTTGCACTAATTGTTAAACCGTATAAGGAAGTTGTAAGTTTTGTAACTTTTTAATAAACTTTGACAATTTCTACTCCTACTCCAAATAATATTATATCTTTAATTAAGTTTTTAGTCAACCAACTCAGGGCTAGTTTCTCTATTTTAACAACCCAAACTTGTTAGGGTCGGTTTTGTAATCTCACCAAGCCTAAACGATGCCGTCCAATGACTACAAATTCAGAAATCAACCTTTTTGTATCTTTTTTCTATTTTTTTCTTTTTAAATTTTATTTAGTTAAATGATTTGTGTTATTAAATAATAGGTAATAGACTTAAAGAGTTCACAATCAATAATACTTTTCACAATAAGTTATATATCTTTACGTCAAAATGAGATCAATTTACCCTTCTAAACCATACACAAAATCCAAGCCATGAATAACTCAATCGAATAAACATGGTAACAAATTTAACCCATAAATAACTCAATCGAATAAACAAAGTAACAAATCCGTAACATTCTAAAAATCAGAGCAACTATTCATATATCAATTTGATTAGCTAATGTTGTTATGATGTAATTCATGAACATAAATTATCATTTGATTGGGTTATAACGTGACTTTTAATGTTCTGCGGTATAATAAATAATGTGTTGACTTCAAAAAATGATGAGTTGTCTTAAAAAATGACGAGTTGTCATAAAAAATGACGAGGGAACAAGGAAAATAAAATGGAATATTTGACAGCTGGAAGATGACTTGTCAATGTTTGGATTCATGAACCGCTTCAATGGACCAGCTGCACTTCTACCTCTATCATACAATAACTTAGAGACCTCAGGATGTGCTTCTTGTTGCCTAGCCCATTCGACTTTTTTGAAACTCTCCCACATATTTTTGGCCTTAACACAACATCTGAATATATGAGTATCGCTCTACTCAAAAGAGCCACATCATGCGTAAACACTAGGTACGTCCATGAATCGCTTCATTTAGTTCATTCTCATCGCCAACCAATATTGGACTTACTTGCCACAATAAGACTAATTTTTCAGGTACAACGCAACTTCCAAAATTTGACCCATTCGATTACTTCACTATTAAAGTTTTAGGAGGTCTCCAAAAATTTAGATTTGACTGTAAAAATTCCACGAGTCTAAATTAGCAATGATAATGTATCCAAGGACTCAATATCCCTATAAACCCTTATCATTATTATCTCGTGAATTATATAGGGCGGAAGGAAATATTGGAAACAATCCTAATTCCATTATCCATTTTCCCCCACATAGTTAACCACCTTCTCAAAACAAATGTCATCGTCAATATGAGATATAGCGCAATCAACTAATAGTGCATCCCTATCCATATGTCTAACCAAAAAGCGACACTTTTATTATTATGTAGCACGCATCCGGATCCTTGTCTAACCACGACAATACTTTCCACTTGGCTCTAACAATCTGTGAATCTACAACCTTAGGTACGTATTGAAGGATATTTTTCTTGAAGTACTTTTGTTTGTACAAAAGGTTGACCAATCTTGAAATACCTTCCAACCAATATTTCTAAGAAGATGACATGATAACTTAAAATGGTCATTATTCCTCATGTCTTAACACTAACATTGAAATCGAACCTGTTTTTCAAAATAAAATCGACAAAAATGAATAGTTTAGAAAATAAAATAAAAAATCTCACATGTCCATCCAGCATAGATATGAATAAATAATTTAAATGTAATGGCCATCCATCAATCTAATATATAAGCATATAAAGAAAAAAACTTGTTAGGAGATGAAGGTTTAAATGAAGATGAACGCAAATGACAACATTATACAACAAAAAAATAAATGAATATGAGGAGTGGTAAATTTTGACTATGCATAATGTTTATGTAAGAGGGACGGTCGTTAGGGTTTGAACGACGGTGCATGACATTTTATAGTTAAAACGTAAGTGCTGAGCAAAATCCAACATCTGAAACACAACTGCAAAGGTGTTAAACTAAACTTAAGTAAAATTAAAAAATAAAATTACATTAGGCCAACATCAATTAAGCCCAATTTGAATTTATTTATCTAATTATTTTGGCAAAATTAATCACCATTGTCTCCCCATAGGACGACCGTTATATATTGTATAAGAAAATAATTTATTAAAAAAAGGAGAAAGGTATTAAAGAAAAATAAAAAAGAATCATTGGGTTGGTAATTAAAGAGCATATAGAGAGCATTATAATTTTTTATCACAATTATTTTAATCATAATTCCGTACTTAGTTAAATTAGAGTACAATTATATATATATATATATATATATATATATATATATATATATATATATATATATATATATATATATATATATATATATTTGTGGCTTAACTATATATTTGCGTGATCACGAAATACATGTACATTTAAAATTGAAAGTTATTTTGTATCCGGTAATTATTAAGAGTAATAGAATAATTAAAAGAACAATCAGTCAAGATTTAAATGTAATTTTTTTTTCATTACATTAAAGAGTAATAAAATTCAAAATCAAACACTCCTAATCACTAGAACAACTATCGACCTTACTTTCACAAAACATACTTCCACTGGCTTTGCTTCCATTGTAGTTCTGCACAATTTTAAATTGAGTTCTATGCTGGTGCTTGTACCAAGGTTGATGGGGTTAAAGGTAAAAATAATGGTATTGGTGATGGTATTTGTGTTTGTGGTAGAATTTATATTATCAAATCTTCAGTCAACTTTGAAGCTATTTCTTCATTGAAGAGCTCATCGAGCAACCCTATGCCTCCAAACCACCCATCACTTTTCACTTGATTGATTACCGACAAAATCTGGTAGTACAAACTTGTATCATCAATCTTCCAAATATTGTTTAGTTCCTCGCATGCATAGTGGTAGCAGCTAATTACATATTCGATCTGCATAAATAGAAAATCATATTTCAGTTTTTATTTCATAAATAAATACAGTTCTCATATAAGCAGTACACATAGCTAAGAGATCAATTTCCAGTTATAAATATGTAAGCAATAAGACCATGAATGTGAGTTGTAATACCTTTTAGGTTGTGAAAAAGAGTGGTACCAAAATCTCGCATTTTACTTTTCAAGATAACATGTATTTTAACAAGTTCAAACAAACAACTATAAGATCAAGTAACATTGTTTTTTATAAAGGTATACCAATTATACATCTCAGGATTTTTTCAGACCAAAAACACATAAAATAAAGAATGGATCAACAAGAGAATTTAAAGAATCACATACAACATAAAATTAATACAAAATGACAAGTAGAATAAACCCTTCCAAGGCATTATCAGAGTCATATGTGCAAGAAACTTGATAAACTCTTCCCTTTATCTTTCAAATTACATATTTTTTTAATTACCTATAACAACCAATTATACAGTTTTTGTTCCTCTCTCTCTCTCTCTCTCTCTCTCTCTCTCTCTCTCTCTCTCTCTCTCTCTCTCTCTCTCTCTCTCTCTCTCTCTCTCTCTCTCTCTCTCTCTCTCCTAACATTTTTATTCTCGTTAAACCACTACCTACCTTCATTTATTAAATATTTCTCATCAAAAATTTATATACACACCGCTATACAATTATATGAAGATTTACAAATATTTCAATAAAAATATCGATAATCAAAGAATGTTGTAAGAATCATAGTATTGATCAGTTCTGAAAATTTAGTTTATATAAAGAAAATGCAAATGTTGATAATTTAAATATTCTATCTTTCTGTCTCCTTCAATTTCATTCTCTTAAAACCACTAGCTACCTTCATTTATTATATATTTCAGATCAACAAGTTACACCTAGACACTTGCATCTTGACAATTATATGAAAATTTACGAAAAGTTTCTCAAAAATCTAAATAATTTAAATATATTATAAGGAATAGTATTGATTACTTTTGATACTTTAGTTTATACAAAGAAAATGCAAATGTTGATGATCTAAATATTCTATCTTGTTAACTCATTTATTTATTATCTGCCATGAATAATTTCTAAAATCTTAGTGTTTGTTTCTTAATATTTTTACTACGTTTTTGTCTTATTTTAGTATGGTAAATTTTGACTTAGAATTTTCAGAATTCTTTATTTACATAATATTAATTATAGGTAGATGTTACACATATATAATCCTAAAAATTATGTGGAAAAATAAAATAAATCATAAATTTACAAATACATAACAAAAAAAAAAGACAAAATGATAATGAAAATGATCATTATTCCTCATGGTTTAAACACTAACATTGAGATCTAACATGTTTTTCAAAATAAATTGATAAAAATAATTAATCTAGAAATTAAAAATAACATATCACCTGTCCATCAGTATGTATATGAATCAATGATTGAAATGTAATGGCCATCCATCGATTTGATATATGAGCATATAAAGAAAAAAATTTGTTAGGAGACTAAGGTTTAAATGAAGATGAACACAGATGACAACATTATACAACGAGAATACAAGAAAAATGAGGATGGAGGGTACAAAATAAAAGAGATAGGTGGATTAGAATATGAAGAAGTGATTCAGAGCAGATAAAAAATGAATATGAAGAGTGGTAAATCTTTGAATGTGCGTAATATTTATGTAAGAGGGCGGCCGTTAGGGTATGGACATTGATGTGTGGCATTTTATTGGTAAAAAGAAGAGCATCTGCCCAAACAAAAATGATAAAATAAAATCACACGGGCCACCATCAATTAAGCCCAATCTGAATTAATTTATGTAATTATTTGAGTAAAAGAGTTGCAAATGAATTGGTACTCTTATCAAGGTTTGTGGTTGAGTTTAGCTCGTTAGTAATACAATCCAAACTTAAGTTTCTAGCTTTGAAACTCCTCCAAATTCAATTTTTTATAAATATATATATACTAGATTTATAAACAAGTCTAAAACGAGTCCTAGATGAGACTTAAACAATCAAACTGCGCAAAGCTCAAGTTTGAATTTTTTTGAACGTCTAACGCCAAACTTGAATATTATGACTCGTTTCAAACTCAAACCGAGGTTAAACTCACCAAAATATTACCAAACCAAATTCAAGATATCTAAAGTTTGGTTTGCCTCTATTCGTTTGTAGACCTAGGTTCAACAATCCTTTACTATTCACTTAGGGTTTTCCTATATAGACCATTTTTTCTGGTTACAATGCCACACCCTTTGATATTTAATTCCATCAATTTGATGATGCTCCAAGTTTGTTCAATGTTGCATTTTAAAGAAAAAATGTTCATATACTTGGATATACATAATACATATTAATATTGAAAATGCAGAAATAACTATTAATCCATTGAATTGGCATTTTTGCCAAATTTAAACGAAGAATTTAAAGTATCATTATTATTGTTGTATAAAATCCTTTTGTTGGTCATGCATTCTTGCTTAAGAACTTGCACATGTCAAGGGTTAATATGTATTGAACATTCACTAGTCACTGTTTGAAACTTTTACTAATTGTTAAACAATAAAGGGAAGTTGTAAGCTTTGTAACTTTTTGATGAATTTTGACAAATTCTACTCCTACTCCAAATCAAGTTATATCTATAATTAAGCATTTGGTCAATTAACTCAGGCTTAGTTTTTCTATTTTAACGACCCAAACTTGTTAGGGTCGGTTTAGTGATCCCACCAAGCCTGAACGACGTGTCTAATAATTACAAATTCAGAAATAAACCTTTTTGTAACTTTTTCTATACTTTTCCCTTTTAAATTTTATTTAGGTAAATGATTTGTGTTATTAAATAGTGGGTAATACGCTTAAACATTTCACAACCAATAATACTTTTCACAATAAGTCTGATATATATTTACTTCAAAATGAGACTTATTACCCCTCTACACGATAAACAAAATCCAACCCATGAATATCTCAATCGAATGAACATGGTAATAAATTTAACCCATAAATAACTCAATCTAATAAACAAAATAATAAATCCATAACGTAGTATAAAAATCAGAGTAACTATTCATATACCAATTTGATTAGTTAATGTTGATATGATGTAATTCATGAACGTAGATTATACTTTGATTGGGTTGTAATGTGTCTTTTAATGGCCTGCCTTTGAATAAATGATGGATTGTCTTAAAAAATGACGAGTTATCTTAAAAATGTCGAGTTGTCTTAAAAAATGATGGGTTGTATTCACGAATTCTGGGTTGTCTTAGAAAAATGAGGGGTTGTCTTAAAAAATAATGCATTGCCTTCAAGAATTATGGGTTGTCTTCAAAAAATGATAGGCTGTCTTCATCTAATTGATGGGTTCCACAATGATCTGAGCACCACTAGATCTTACAACAATATGAGCTTACGAAGATCCTCCATACCCACGATGACATTAAACAAGCTCGACGCATATGTCTTTAATGGATTGTAGATCCGCGATTTTAATCATGGAACCAAGCTTCAAGCAATACAAAAATCTAATCCTCACTTCCATTCACTTCTACATCTGGGTTGTGAACTATCTTGCAAATCTTTTAATCAGAAACGATGAGTTTTAACTTGCACCTTGTCCAATATGGAAATAGATAATAAAAAACATGACTCTATCCTACCAAATCGATTAGATTACAAAATATCCTAATAATAAAATATTTATATCAACACGTTAGAATATAATAGTTTTTTATACAAAAATTCGGTCGATGCCTGTATTGAATTGAATAAACTTGAAAGAGAAACAAGTGTGCCAGATGAGTTTGTCTAGGTTGATGATATAAAGATTGAAACTATTCTGACTTTTGTGATGAATTGATTGAGAATAGATTTAATTAATATAATAATCTCAAAGTTTGTTATTGTAACAAACTATATATGCCAATAAATTATGGCAACAAATGTATTATTTTTGGCATATTTTTAGGCTTTTTGTTAGTAGTTATATTGGACTCTTAGACGGTGAAAAAATGGGTATATAACGATTGCTAGATAAATTTTATGACCTCATTAGGACAAATTATTTAGGTGGACTTGTTAGAGAATGATTTGTTAGGGGTTTTGACTCTTTAGTCTATTATCCCTTAAGTAATTAATTAAAAAGGAAAAATACTATTATATTAACTTTTAGTGGAATATTTAATATATTTTTATTCATGTATAAAATTCTAAAATTTAATACGATGATATTTTACTAATTTATTGATTTTGTGGTTTTTTTTTATTATTTTTATTTTCTAAATTATTTATTTTTTGTCTATTTTATTTTGAAAAACATGTTAAATTTCAATGTTAGTGTTAAAACATGAGGAATAATGATCAGCTTAAATTATCATGTCATCTTCTTAGTAATATTGGTTGGAAGGTGTTTCATGATAAGTAAACCTTTTGTAAAATATAATTGTGACAAAAGTACTTCAAGAAAAATCTCCTTCAATATGTACCTAAGTTTGTAGATTCACAAATTGTTAGAGCCAAAGTGGAAAGTACTGTCGTGGTTAGACAAGGATCCATATACGTGTTACATAATGGTAAAAATATCGCTTTTTGGTTAGACATACAGATAGGGATGCACTATTAATTGATTACGTTATATCTCATATTGACAATGACATTCGTTTTGATAAGGTAATTGACTATGTGAGGGAAAATGAATCATGAAATTATGATTGTTTCCAATATATCCTTTCGCCAGTATTCTCGAGATCACAACGATAAGGGTTTATAGGGATATTGAATCCTTGGATATATTGTTGTTGCTAATTCAAAATCGTGGAATTTTTACAGTCAAATCTAAATTTTTGGAGACCTCCTAAAACTTTAATGTCGTAGTAATCGAATGGATGAAATTTTGGAAGCTGGAACATTGTTAGGTCTTGTAGTAGATGTATAAGAAGATGACCTGTCAATGTTTGGATTCACGAGCCGCTTCAACGGACCAGCTGCACTTCTACCTTTATCATACAATAACTTAGAGACCTCGGTATGTGCTTCTTGTTGCCTAGCCCATTCGACTTTTTTGACACTCTCCCACATATTTTTGGCCTTAACACAATATCTGAGTATATATAAATATATTTCTACTCAAAAGAACCACATCATGGGCAAATCCTAGGTACGTCCATGAATCATTTCATTAAGTTCATTCTCATCGCCAACCAATATTTAACTACTTGCCACAATAAGACTAATTTTTCGGGTACAACGCAACTTCCAAAATTTCATCCATTCTATTACTTCACCATTAAAGTTTTAGGACGTCTCCAAAAAATTTAGATTTGAATGTAAAAATCCCACGAGTCTGAATTAGCAACAACAATATATCCAAGGACTCTATATCCCTAGAAACCCTTATCGTTGTGATCTCGAGAATAATATAGGGCGAAAGGAAATATTGGAAACAATCGTAATACCATGATCCATTTTCCCTCACATAGTCAATCACCTTATCAAAACGAATGTCATTGTCTATATGAGATATAACGTAATAAATTAATAGTGCATCCCTATCCTTATGTCTAACCAAAAAGAGATATTTTTATCATTATGTAGCATGCATTCGGATCCTTGTCTTACCACGACAATACTTTCCACTTTGGCTCTAACAATTTGTGAATCTACAAACTTAGGTACATATTGAAGGAGATTTTTCTTGAATTACTTTTGTCACTATTATATTTTGCAAAAGGTTGTCATATCATGAAACACTTTCCAACCAATATTTCTAAGAAGATGACATGACAATTTAAGCTGATCATTTTTCTTCATGTTTTAACACTAACAATGAAATCTAACATGTTTTTCAAAATAAAATAGACAAAAAATAAATAATTTAGAAACTAAAAATAATAAATCTCACCTGTCCATCCATCATAGGTATGAATAATTAAATAATTGAAATCTAATGGCCATCGATCAATCTAATATATAAGCATATAATGACAACGTTATACAACAAAAAAAAATGAATATGAAGAGTGGTAAATTTTGAATGTGCATAATGTTTATGTAGAGGGACGGGCATTATAGTTTGAACGACTGTGCATGACATTTTATAGCTAAAATATAGTTGTCTCCATAGGACGACCTTTATATATTGTATAAGGAAATAATTTATTAAAAAAAGGTAAGACTTCCATCCAATATTGGATGGTCCAATATTTACGAGTACAAAACACATGTCATTAGATTAATAAGTCATCCATGGAAGAATTTTCCATTAAAAAGGAGAAAGGTATTAAAGTAAAATAAAAAAATTATTGGGTTGCTAATTAAATAGCATAGAGCATTATAATTTTTTATCACAATTCTTTTAATCATAATTCTGTTGTACTTCACAAAAGTTATTTAAATTAGAGTACAATTTTATATATACTTGTGGTTTAACTATATATTTGCGTGATCACTAAATACATGTACATTTACAACAGAAGGTTATTTTGTATCTGGTAATTATTAAGAGTAATAGAATAATTAAAAGAACAATCTATCAATATTTAAATCTAAAAATATTTTTTTCATAACATAAAAGATTAATAAAATTCAAAATCAAACACTTCTAACCACTAGAACAACTATCGACCTTACTTCAACCAAACATACTTTATATTATCAAATCTTCAGTCAACTTTGAAGCTATTTCTTCAATAAAGAGCTCATCGAGCAACCCTATGCCTCCTCTGAACCACCAATCACCAGCATTTTCACTTGATTGATTACCGACAAAATCTGGGAGCTCAAATTCATATCATCAATCTTCCACATATTGCTTGGTTCCTCGCATGCGCAGTGGTATCATCTAATTACATATTCCATCTACATAAGTAGACAATCACATCTTAATTTTTATTCCATAAATAAATACATTGCATATATAAGCAGCACACAGAGCTAAGAGATCAATTTCCAATTATAATTATGCAAGCAATAAGACCATAAATCTGAGTTGAAATACCCATTAGGTTGTGCAAATGTGTGGTACCCAAATCTCGTATTTTATTTTTCAGGGGAACTTAAACGACATGTATTCTAACAAGTTCTAACAAACAGCTATAAGACCAATTAATATTGTTTTTATAAAGGTGTACCAATTTTTCATCTCAGAATTTACAAGAATCATCATACAACATAAAATTAATACAAAATCACAACGAATGGAATAAACCCTTCCAAGGCATTATCAGAGTCATATGTGCAAGAAACTTGATAAACTCTTCCTTTTTTTATTACAAATTATATAGTTTTTTTAATTACCTATGCCAGTCAATTATATATTTATGTCCCTCTCTCTCTCCTATCATTTTCATTCTCTTTAAGCCATTTCATACCTTCATTTATTTAATATTTCTCATAAAAAATATATATACACACCTTTATACAATTATATGAAGAATAAAAAAAAATTCCATAAAATTTTAGATAATCTAAGAATGTTGTACGAATCATAGTATTACTTCTGAAAATTCAGATTATACAAAGAAAATGCAAATACTAATAATTTAAATATTCTATATATTTGGCTCCTTAATTTTGATTCTCTTAAAGACACTAGCTACCTTCATTTATTATATATTTCATATCAACAAGTTATACCTAGACACTTGTATCTTGACAATAATATGAATATTTATGAAAATTTATACTAATATCTAAATAATTTAAGAATATCATAAGGATAATAGTATTCATTACTTTTGATACATTAGTTTATACAAAGGAAATGAAAATATTGATGATCTAAATATTTTATCTTGTTAACTCTTTTATTTTTTATAGTTCCATGCGTATGTTTTAAAATCTAAATGTTTGTTACTTAATATTTTTTCTAAGTTTTCATCTTATATGAGTATGGTTAATTACAAAATACTAATGACATATAGATGTAACATAATAATCCTAAAAATTATGTGGAAAAATATAAAAATCATAAATTTACAAGAGCATTGCTATATACCACCCCACCCCTATTTGCGATCTTATTGGTTTTTGAAATCTCCACATAGGAGGTGATATAAAGGTGAAGAAAAACAAGGTGATATATATCTTTACTTAATTTACAAATACATAACCAAAAAAAAGGAGACAAAATGATAATTAAAACAATCATTATTCCTCATGGTTTAAACACTAAGATTGAGATCTAACATGTTTTTCAAAATAAATCGATAAAGATAAATAATTTAGAAAATAAAAATAACTTATCTTACCATTCCATCCGGTATATATATGAATAAGTGATTGAAATGTAATGACCATCGATCGATCTGATATATGAGCATATAAAGAAAAAAACTTGTTAGGAGATGAAGATTCAAATGAAGATGAAAGCAGATGACAACATTATACAACAAGAAAACAGGAAAAAGAGGATGGAGGGTACATAATAAAAGAGATCGGTGGAATAGAATAGGAAGATGTGATTCAGAGTAGATAACAAATGAATGTGAAGAGTGGTAAATCTTTGAATGTGCGTAATGTTTATGTAAGAGGGGCTGCCGTTAGGGTTTGGACAATGATGTGTGGCATTTTATAGTTAAAAGTAAGAGGTCAGCAAAATCCAACATCCGAAACACAAATTTAAAGGTAATAAATTAAGCCCAAACAAAAATAAAAAAATTAAATCACATGGGCCACAATCAATTAAGCCCAAGCTGACTTAATTTATGTAATTATTTGAGTTAAATTTAGGGTTGCAAATAAATTGGTACTCTTATCAAGGTTTGGGTTTAGTTTAGCTAGTTAGTAATACAATCCAAACTTAAGTTTCTAGCTTTGAAACTCCTACTTGTAACTCTTCGCATCCAAATTCAAATTTGTATAAATTCAATAGTTTGGTCAAATTATATTATCTACATATGTATATATATTAGATTTATAAACAAGTAAAAAATAGTCCTAAATGAGACTTAAGAATCAAATTGAGCAAAGCTCAAGTTTGAAAGTTTTTGAACGACTAACGCCAAACTTGAATATTATGACTCGTTTCAAACTCAAATCGAGGTTAAAATCACTAAAATATTACCAAACCAAATTTAAGATAGCTAAAGTTTGGTTTGCCTCGATTCGTTTGGAGACGTAGGTTCAACAATCCTTTACTATTCACTTAAGGTTTTTATTAGCCTATATAGACAATTTTTTCTAGTTACGATGCCACACCCTTCAATCTTCATCCATTTTTTGATCTTGAATTCCATCAATTTGATGATGCTCCAAGTTTGTTCAACGTTGTATTTCAAAGAAAAAAATGTTCATATACTTGGACATACATAATACATATACATAATGAAAATGCAGAAATGACTATTTATCCATCGGATTGGTATTTTTTCCAAATTTGTACGAAGACATTAAAGTATCATTGTTATTGTTGTATAAAATCCTTTTGTCGGTCATGAATTCTTGCTTCAGAACTTGTACATGTCAAGGGTTAATATGTATTGTACAGTCGATAGTCACTGTTCGGAACTTTCGCTAATTGTTAAACAATATAGGGAAGTTGTAAGTTTTGTGACTTTTTGACGAATTTTGACAACTTCTACTCCTACTCCAAATTAAATTATATCTATAATTAAGCTTTTAGTCAATTAAATCATGGTAAGTTTTTCTATTTTAACGACCAAAACTCGTTAGGGTCGGTTTAGTGATCCCACCAAGCCTGAACGACGTGTCTAATGATTACAAATTCAGAAGTAAACTTTTTGTAACCTTTTCTACAATTTTCCCTTTAAATATTATTTACTTAAATATTTGTGTTATTAATAATAGGTAATACACTTGAATAGTTCACAACCAATATATTTTTAATAATAAGTCTGATATATCTTTGCTTCAAAATGAGACTAATTTACCCCTCAACACCATGAACAAAATCCAACCCATGAATAACTTAATCACATGAACATGGTAAAAAATTTGACACATAAATAACTATATATAATAAACCAAATAATAAATCCATAACATATTATAAAGATCAGTGCAACTATTCATATATCAATTTGATTAGTGAATATTGATATGATGTAATTTATGAACGTAGATTATCATTTGATTAGGTTATAATGTGTCGGCTAATGGCCTGCCTTCGAATAAATGATGGATTGTCTTAAAAAATGATGAGTTGTCTTCAAATTGTCGAGTTGTCATAAAAATGATGGGTTGTATTCAAGAATTTTGGGTTGTCTTAAAAAAATGACGTGTTGTCTTAAAAAATAATGGGTAGCTTCAAGAATTATGAGTTGTCTTAAAAAATAATAGGTTGTCTTCATCCAATTGAGGGGTTCTACAATGATCCGAGCACCACTAGAGCTTATAACAATATGAGGTTACGAAGAACCTCCCTAACCACGATGACATTAAACAAGCTCGAAGCATATGCCTTTAATGGATTGTAGATCCAAGCTTTTAATCATGGAACCAAGATTCGAGAAATACCAAAATCTAATCATCACTGCCATTCACTTCTACATCTGGGTTGTGCACTATCTTGCAAATCTTTTAATCAGAAACGATGAGTTTTAATATGTACCTTGTCCAATATATAAATGGATAATAAAAAACATAACTCTATCCTACCAAATCGATTAGATTACCAAAAATATAAATAATAAAATATTCATATCAACACGTTAGAATAAAATAGTTTTTTATTTATACAAAAAATGCGGTTGATGCCTGTATTGAATTGAATAAACTTGAAAGTGAACAATTGTATCTGATGAGTTTGTCTAGGTTGATGATATAAAGATTGAAAGTATTCTAACATTTGTGATGAATTGATTGAGAATAGATTTGATTAATATAAGAATCTCA
Organism: Nemophila menziesii; assembly: GCA_029959085.1. Lineage (NCBI taxonomy): Eukaryota > Viridiplantae > Streptophyta > Magnoliopsida > Boraginales > Hydrophyllaceae > Nemophila > Nemophila menziesii. The sequence continues at coordinate 41,439,095 of JARWIR010000007.1, read as the reverse complement.
AAGTTTGTTATGATAACAAACTATTATGCCAATAAATTATGGCAACAAATGTATTATTTTTGGCATATTTTTAGGCTTTTTTTGGTAGTTATATTGGACTCTCAAACGGGATAAAATGGGTATATAACGATTGATGGATAAATTTTAGGACCTTATTAGGACAAATTATTTAGGTGGACTTGTAGAGAATGATTTGTTAGGAGTGATGACTCTTTAGTCTATTATCCCTTAATTAGTTAATAATGAAAAATACTATTATATTAACTTTCAGTGAAATATTTATTATATTCTTATTCATGTATAAATTTCTAAATTTTAATACAATTATAATTTACTAATTCTTTTATTTTATGTTTTTTTTCTATTATATGTTGATTTTTACATTCTAATTAATTTAAAATAATTGTAGAACTTTTGGTGTATGTATTTTCTTTTGTGATCTATTGGTTATATCTGTGTCTCATTATAATACTTTAGATATTAGTTGTTCAATAAAAGTCATTTGATAGATTTAACATTTTTTTCGTTTAAAGTGAAGTAATAACTATTCGACTAAATTTAGTAAAGTACTAACTGATCCAATAGTTTAAACACCTTAGATTCATAGATGGTTAGGTAGTCTGATATATGAACTTGAGATGTTACCATATTCTAAGATGTTTTAATAATTGTTAGATGCTACAAAGTACCATTAATAAAATTATTGTTATTAATGACGCTAGTTCATTATGTATATGTTTTTTTATAAATTTACATAATAAGGATTTTGAGTGCAATTTTACGGTCTTCATTGCTGTTGCATTCTCAGCAAGAATTACAAGAGCTTGGTGGTTGATCAAATAAAAATATCCCCATAGATTTTCTCGCACACATATGAATTTCTAAAGTTTTATGAGGAATTTTCGAGCTCGTGGAAGATCCATGATTTTTGGTTAGGAAAGGGCGAGGAGGTTTTGGGGCAACGAACAAATTTTTATTATTTCAATTTGGATAGATTCAAATATTTGTCTATGGTGCAAACAATATCAAGGAGAAGGTTAGTGAATGATTGAAAATAATATTTTTTGTAAAACATTCTTGGGAAACTAACTAGGCGACCTTCTTATTGTGAGCCTAACATCAAGAGAATCCAATAAGAAAGGGGGTGTTCTTTTCTATGTACATTCCCGAGATTTCATCCAAAAATTTGTGTAGGTTTTTGGTTAAAGATTGTTGATAAAGTTTGGCTCGCTCTTCGTAGTAGTATAGTAGAGAAAAACGTTTCTATTTAGCATTCATAGATAATTATTCCATCGCAATACCCATAGAAACTGTCACACCCCAAAACAACGATGATTAATATTAAAGACTAAAACCCATTTACTTACACATATAATATAAACTATATTATTTACATTAAATGAATAAAATAAATCTCTAATACACTACCTAATTGATTATTTAAATACAACTTTAGTGACAACCGTCTTCTTCTCTCATTGCACGACATGTTACTAAGTCCATGATTCTTCTACCCAAAGTATCTAAGCATCACTTAACCTATTGGGAGGGTAAAATAAGGGAGTGAACTACAACTGGCTCTGTGAGAACATTAGAATATATGTGTATGCGGACCTTAGCCTCTCAATGAAATTAGTTATATTTTAATATAATTCAGAAGTAGAGATTAAATCTTCACAAAGAAATATATATATTATATAAGAATATATCTCAAACTAGGCAGCCCATACTACCTAACAAGATATATACACTAGCGAGTAATAATCACTTTGCAATGGATATTTTTTGTCTTACCCTTATGACTCCTGACACGAGCTCGGTCGCCTAATACTCCTTTTGGTAATACCCCGCGTACACCGAACCTATGGCCCACTAATCATAAAACTCTCCATGCATAAATTGGGAATAACACATGATTTTTCATACCGTGCTTGGCAAGCCTAATGCCGCCTTGAGTGATAGGACACACTAGCACGGCAAAATATTCACATACGCATCACATATATCTTTTAGAATACGATGAAGTATTTCGTTTATAATACCCGATAAAATTTATCATTTGATGGAGTAAATATGGTCTTGAATTATCCGTAAACGAGCTAACTAGCCGGCGCTCATGTTTGCTTCCTTATAGAATCCCTTAATCACGAATGAACTATTTCTTGTCAAGATAGCATATATCCCATCTATCTAAAACGTGACAAGAGCTTTTCTAGAATATACTTGTGATATTGCCTTTATGATCGTTTGCGATTCTACATCCACCAAGAGAAATTTAGCTCCCATCTCCTCTGCCATATGCATACCCTCAAAATGCGCTACTAGCTACACAACAACAGTTAAGTGCATTGTAATTTCATAGAGAAGCTCATGATCCAATAGCCTTCAATATTAAGAAGTATATTGCTTGCTACTCCTACAACCCTCTCAAACTATAGGTCCCATCCATATTAAGCTTCAATCCCCTATTGGATTTTCACCACCCAATGAGTTCCATATGACTACAAGATCCTTCTTGCTTGACTACCTCTCAAATATTCAGATGCTAAGTATTTAGCCATTTTAATTAATACTTCCCCATTAGGGATCACAATATCATTTAAGATGGTTTTGTTACGTTCCTACCACACGAAACTCAGTAATGCAATATAGAATAATCCATTTTTTTCCTCCAAATAACCATTTGGCCGCCAAGTTTTTTATTCTACCAATCTATCTCAATAATTGACAAGGAAGTAAGATCTGCACCTCCCAAGGGATTGTGCTAGATATTACTTCCACCTATCTACTGTTCAAAGGTGCCCAAAGGAATGCTTCCACTCCCTACATTTTTAAGAAAACACCCAAGCCTCCTATTACTTCTTGTGGCATCAATAAAAACCAAGTTTGTACTCGAATAGGATCAGATACATGAAGTACACATGGGGTGTTGTTGATTGTTCCCAAAATTAAAAGTTTGTAAAGTAATTTTGGATGCAGTCCCGTATTATTCCCTTCATTCATTCCACCACACAGTTGTTGAGCTGGAGCATTGTTTTTTTTTGGGTTAGGTAAACATTTGTATTAATATAAAAACTGTACACTATACAAGAGAGTTACCTAGCGAAGCCAAAAGGCTAAAGATATCAACAAAGAAGCTAAATACGACTACCACACAATAGTACTAATACAAGCCATTCTCCCACTATCATCCATAAACGAATGATGAGGAAACAAGGAAAATAAAATGGAATATACGCACCACTTAATTTTCTTGGTAACCTTTTCTCTAGATGAAGATTCACCTCTCATAGCTAGGTGATTTCTCGCTTTCCAAATACAATACACGGTAGCTACAAATCCAATCATCCATGCTTTTATCCTCCAATTTTATCTAGCTTTAAGCTTTTTAAGCCATTTCAAAACACTTAGAAGTGTGTTCATCTCCATATCCAATACTAGTCGAATAAGCACAATCGAAAAAAGGTGCTTATTTGACAACTGGAACATTGTTAGGTCTTGTAGTAGATGTATAAGAAGATGACTTGTCAATGTTTGGATTCACGAACCGCTTCAACGGACCTGCTGCACTTCTACCTCTATCATACAATAACTTAGAGACCTCGGTATGTGCTTCGTGTTGCCTAGTCTATTTGACTTTTTTTACACTCTCCCACATATTTTTAGCCTTAACATAATATCTGAATACATATAAATATATTTCTACTCAAAAGAACCACATCATGGGCAACAACAATGCAGCTTCCAAAATTTCACCCATTCGATTACTTCACCATTAAAGTTTTAGGAGGTCTCCGAAAATTTAGATTTGACTGTAAAAATTCCACGAGTTTGAATTAGAAACAACAATATATCCAAGGACTCAATATCCCTAGAAACCCTTATCGTTGTGATCTCGAGAATAATATCGGTCGAAAGGAAATATTGGAAACAATCCTAATTCCATGGTCCATTTTCCCTCACATAGTCAACCACCTTATCAAAACGAATGACATTGTCAATATGAGATATAACGTAATAAATTAATAGTGCATCCCTACCCGTACGTCTAACCAAAAAGAGATATTTTTATCATTATGTAGCACGCATCCGGATCCTTGTCTAACTACGACAATACTTTCCACTTTGGCTCTAACAATTTGTAAATCTACAATCTTAGGTACATATTGAAGGAGATTTTTCTTGAAGTACTTTTGTCACAATTATATTTTACAAAAGGTAGACTTATCATGAAACACCTTCCAACAAATATTTCTAAGAAGATGACATGATAATTTAAGCTGGTCATTATTCCTCATGTTTTAACACTAACATTGAAATCTAACCCGTTTTTCAAAATAAAAATAGACAAAAAATAAATAATTTGGAAAATAAAAATAATAAATCTCACTTGTCCATCCAGCATAGGTATGAATAAATAATTGAAATGTGATGGCCATCGTCAATCTAATATATAAGCATATAATGACAACGTTATACAACACAAAAAACAAATGAATATGAAGAGTGGTAAATTTTGAATGTGCATAATGTTTATGTAAGAGGGACGGGCATTATGGTTTGGACGACGGTGGATGACATTTTATAGTTAAAATGTAGTTGTCTCTCCATAGGATGACCTTTATATATTGTATAAGGAAATAATTTATTAAAAAAGGGTAAGACTTCCATCCAATATTGGATGGTCCAATATTTACGCTTACAAAACACATGTCATTCATTAGATTAATAAGTTAGTTACTTTTGTATGTTTGAAACCTGGGGAATGTGTATGAATATAAAGTGTATAGGATCATCCAGTATTGGATGGAAGAATTTTTTATTACAAAAGGAGAAAGGTAGGAAAATAAAAAAGAATCATTGGGTTGCTAATTAAATACTCACTCTGTTTCAAAATGTTTGTCCACTTTGCTTTTCACACAAATTAAGAAATGTAATTATTACATTCCCTATTACAAAAGTACCCTTCATAAAGTGTCTTGATATCTTAAATGTGTATTGGAAACATAATTTTTATTTTTTCAATGGGGTAATAGTGGAAAAAAGAAGGAAAAAATGTCTTGATATTCTAAGTGGACAAATATTTTGAAACGACATTTTTAGTAAGTGGACAAATATTTTGAAACAGAGGGAGTAGCATACAGAGAGCATTGTAATTTTTTATCATTTTTTAATCATAATTCTGTTGTACTTCAGAAAAGTTAGTTAAATTAGAGTACAATTTTATAAATACTTGTGGTTTAACTATATATTTGTGTGATCACTAAATACATGTACATTTACAATTGAAGGTTATTTTGTATCCGATAATTATTAAGAGTAATAGAATAATTAAAATAACAATCTATCAAGATTGAAATGTTAAATATTTTTTTCATAACATCAAAGAGTAATAAAATTCAAAATGAAACACTCTTAACCACTAGAACAACTATCGACCTTACGTTAACCAAACCTACTTTATATTATCACTTTATATGATCAGATCTTCAGTCAACTTTGAAGCTATTTCTTCAATAAAGAGCTCATCGAGCAACCCTATGCCTCCAAACCACCCATCACCAGCATTTTCACTTGATTGATTACCGACAAAATCTGGGAGCGCAAACTTTTATCATCAATCTTCCACATATTGCTTAGTTCCTCGCATGTTAGTGGTAACAGCTAATTACATGTTCCATCTGCATAAATAGAAAATCATATCTTAATTTTTATTCTATAAATAAATACATTGCATAAATAAGCAACACACAGAGCTAAGAGATCAATTTCCAATTATAATTATGTAAGGAATAAGACCATAAATCTGAGTTGTAATACCCATTTAGATTGTGTAAATGTGTGGTACCCAAATCTCGTATTTTATTTTTCAGGGGAACTTAAAGGACATGTATTTTAATAAGTTCTAACAAACAACTATAAGACCAATTAATACTGTTTTATAAAGGTGTACCAATTTTTCATCTCAGGATTTTTTCAAACTAAAATGAAAAATGGGCCAGCAAGAGAATTTACAAGAATCAGCATACAACATAAAATGAATACAAAATCACAACAAGTAGAATAAACCCTTCCAAGGCATTATCAGAGTCATATGTGCAAGGAACTTGATAAATTCTTCCCTTTTTCTTACAAATTATATAGTTTTTTGATTACCTATGCCACTCAATTATTTAGTTTTTGTCCCTCTCTCTCCTATCATTTTCATTCTCTTTAAGTCAATTCATACCTTCATTTATTTAATATTTCTAATCAAAAATTTATATACACACCTTTATACAATTATATGAAGAATTACAAAAATTTATATAAAATTTTAGATAATCTAAGAATGTTGTAAGAATCACAGTATTGATCACTTCTGAAAATTCAGATTATAAAAAGAAAATGCAAATACTATAATTTAAATATTCTATATTGTTGGCTCCTTCATTTTCATTCTCTTATAGCCACTAGCTACCTTCATTTATTATATATTTCATATCAACAAATTACACCTAGACACTAGTATCTTGACAATAATATGAAAATTTACGAAAATTTATACTAATATCTTAATAATTTAAGAATATCATAAGGATAATAGTATTCATTACTTTTGATACTTTAGTTTATACGACGAAAATGAAAATATTGATGATCTAAATATTCTATCTTGTTAACTCTTTTATTTTCCATGAGTATTTTCTAAAATCTAATTGTTTGTTTCTTAATATTTATGGTTAATTTTGACTTAGAATTTTCAAAATTCTTTATTTAAATAATACTAATGACATAAAGATGTTACACAATAATCCTAAAAATTATGTAGAAGAATATAAAAATCATAAATTTACAAGAGCATTGTTATATATCACCCCTAATTGCGATCTTATTGATTTTTAAAATCTCCACATAGAAGGTGATATAAAGGTGAAGGCAAAAGAGGTGATATATATCTTTACTCAATTTACAAATACATAACCAAAAAAGAAGACAAAATTATAATTAAAATAATCATTATTCCTCATGGTTTAAACACTAAGGTTGAGATCTAACCTGTTTTGCAAAGTAAATCGATAAAAATAAATAATTTAGAAAATAAAAATAACTTATCTTACCATTCCATCCAGTATATATATGAATAAGTGATTGAAATGTAATGACCATCGATCGATCTGATATATGAGCATATAAAGAAAAAAACTTGTTAGGAGACTAAGGTTCAAATGAAGATGAACGCAGATGACAACAGTATACAACAAGAAAACAGGAAAAAGAGGATGGAAGGTACATAATAAAAGAGATCGGTGGAATACATCAATAGGAAGAAGTGATTCATAGTAGATAACAAATGAATGTGAAAAGTGGTAAATCTTTTAATGTGAGTAAGATCCAACATCTGAAACACAAATTCAAAGGTGTTAAATTAAGCCCAAACAGAAATAAAAAAATTAAATCACATGGGCCACCATCAATTAAGCCCAAGCTGAATTAATTTATGTAATTATTTGAGTTATATTTAGGGTTGCAAATATATTGGTACTCTTATCAAGGTTTGGGTTGAGTTTAGCTCATTAGTAATAAATCCAAACTTAAGTTTCTAGCTTTGAAACTCCTACAACTACAACTCTTCGCTTCCAAATTCAAATTTGTATAAATTCAATAGTTTGGTCAAATTATATAATCTACATATATATATATATATATATATTAGATTTATAAACAAGTCTAAAACGAGTCCTAAATGAGACTTAAGAATGAAACTGAGCAAAGCTCAAGTTTGAAATTTTTTGAACGACTAACGCCAAACTTGAATATTATGACTCGTTTCAAACTCAAATCGAGATTAAAATCACTAAAATATTACAAAACTAAATTTAAGATAGCTAAAGTTTGGTTTGCCTCGATTCGTTTGGAGACCTAGGTTTAACAATCCTTTACTATTCACTTAGGGTTTTTTATTAGCCTATATAGACAATTTTTTCTGGTTACGATGCCACACCCTTCAATCTTCATCCATTTTTTTATCTTGAATTCCATCAATTTGATGATACTCCAAGTTTGTTCAACGTTGCATTTCAAAGAAAAAAATTTCATATACTTGGATATACATAATACATATACATACTGAAAATGCAGAAATAACTATTTATCCATTGGAGTGGCATTTTTGCAAAATTTGTACGAAGACATTAAAGTATCATTGTAATAGTTGTATAAAATCTTTTTGTCGGTCATGAATTCTTGCTTCAGAACTTGTACATGTCAAGGGTTAATATGTATTGTACAGTCGCTAGTCACTGTCCAGAACTTTCGCTAATTGTTAAACAATATAGGGAAGTTGTAAGTTTTGTAACTTTTTGACGAATTTTGACAACTTCTACTCCTACTCCAAATTAAATTATATCTATAATTAAGATTTTAGTCAATTAACTCAGGGTAAGTTTTTCTATTTTAACGACCCAAACTTGTTAGGGTCGGTTTGTGATCCCACCAAGCCTCAACGGCGTGTCTAATGATTACAAATTCAGAAATAAACCTTTTTGTAACTTTTTCTACAATTTTCCCTTTAAATTTTATTTACTTTAATATTTGTGTTATTAATAATAGGTAATACACTTAAACAGTTCACAACCAATATATTTTTAATAATTTACCCCTCAACACCATGAACAAAATCCAACCCATGAATAACTCAATCAAATGAACATGGTAACAAATTCGACGAATAAATAACTCTATATAATAAACCAAATAACAAATCATAACATATTATAAAGATCAGAGCAACTATTGCAATTTGATTAGTGAATGTTGATATGATGTAATTCATGAACATAGATTATCATTTGATTGGGTATTAATGTGTCTTTTAATGGTCTGCCTTCGAATAAATGATGGATTGTCTTAAAAAATGATGAGTTGTCTTCAAATTGTCGAGTTGTCATAAAAAATGATGGGTTGTATTCAAGAATTTTGGGTTGTCTTAAAAAAATGACGTGTTGTCTTAAAAAATAATGGGTAGCCTTCAAGAATTATGGGTTATCTTAAAAAAACAATAGGTTGTCTTCATCCAATTGAGGGGTTCTAAAATGATCCGAGCACCACTAGAGCTTACAACAATATGAGCTTATGAAGTTCCTCCCTACCAACGATGACATTAAACAAGCTTGAAGCATATGACTTTAATGGATTGTAGATCCGAGCTTTTAATCATGGAACCAAGATTCGAGCAATACCAAAGTCTAATCATCACTGCCATTCACTTCTACATCTGGGTTGTGCACTATCTCGCAAATCTTTTAATCAGAAACAATGAGTTTTAATATGTACCTTGTCCAATATGTAAATGGATAATAAAAAACATAACTCTATCCTACCAAATCGATAAGATTACCAAAAATATAAATAATAAAATATTCATATCAACACGTTAGAATAAAATAGTTTTTTTATTTATACAAAAAATGCGGTTGATGCCTGTATTGAATTGAATAAACTTGAAATCGAAACAATTGTATCTGATGAGTTTGTCTAGCTAGGTTGGTGATATAAAGATTGAAAGTATTCTAACATTTGTAATGAATTGATTGAGAATAGATATAATTAATCTAAGAATCTCAAAGTTTGTTATGATAATAAACTATTATGCCAATAAATTATGGCAACAAATGTATTATTTTTGGCAAATTTTTAGGCTTTTTGTTAATAGTTATATTGGACTCTCAAACAGGATAAAATGGGTATATAACAATTGTTGGATAAATTTTAGGACCTTATTAGAACAAATTATTTAGGTGGACTTGTAGAGAATGATTTGTTAGGGGTTATGACTCTTTAGTCTATTATCCCTTAATTGGTTAATAATGAAAAATACTATTATATTAACTTTTAGTGAAATATTCATTATATTCTTATTCATGTATAAATTTCTAAATTCTAATACAATTATAATATACTAATTTTTTATTTTATGTTATTTTATATTATATGCTAACTTTTACATTCTAATTAACTTAAAATAATTGTAGAATTTTTAGTGTATGTATTTTCTTTTGTGGTCTATTGGTGATATCTGTGTCTCATTATAATACTTTATATATTAGTTGTTCAATAAAAGTCATTTGATAGATTTAACATTTTTTTCGTTTAAAGTGAAGTAATAACTATTCGACTAAATTTAGTAAAGTACTAACTGATCAAATAGTTTAAGCACCTTAGATTCATAGATGGTTAGGTAGTCAGATATATGAACTTGAGATGTTACCATATTCTAAGATGTTTTAATAATTGTTAGATGCTACAAAGTACCATTAATAAAATTATTGTTATTAATGAAGCTAGTTCATTATGTATATATATTTTTATAAATTTACATAATAAGGATTTTGAGTGCAATTTTACGGTCTTCATTGCTATTGCATTCTTAGCAAGAATTACAAGAGCTTGGTGGTTGATCAAATAAACATATCCCCATATATTTTCTCGCACACATATAAATTTCTAAAGTTTTATGAGGAATTTTCGAGCTCGTGGAAGATCCATGATTTTTGGCTAGGAAAGGGCGAGGAGGTTTTGGGGCAACGACCAAAATTTTATTTTTTCAATTTGGATAGATTCAAATATTTTTCTATGGTGCAAATGATATCAAGGAGAAGGTTAGTGAATGATTAAAAATAATAGTTTTTGTAAAATATCCTTCATTCTTGGGAAACTAACTAGGTGACCTTCTTATTGTGAGCCTAACATCGAGAGAATCCAATAAGAAAGGGGGTGTTCTTTTCTATATACATTCCCGAGATTTCATCCAAAAATTTGTGTAGGTTTTTGGTTAAAGATTGTTGATAAAGTTTGGCTCGCTCTTCATAGTAGTATAGTAGAGAAAAACGTTTCTATTTAGCATTCATAGATAATTATTCCATCGCAATACCCATAGAAACTGTCACACCCCAAAACAACGATGATTAATATTAAAGACTATAACCCATTTACTTACACATATAATATAAACTATATTATTTACATTAAATGAATAAAATAAATCTCTAATACACTCCCTAATTGATTATTTAAATACAACTTTAGTGACAACCGTCTTCTACTCTCATTGCACGACATGTTACTAAGTCAATGATTCTTCTACCCAAAGTCTCTAAGCATCACTTACCCTATTGGGAGGGTAAAATGAGGGAGTGAACTACAATTGGCTCTGTGAGAACATTAGAATATATGTATATGCGGACCTTAGCCTCTCAATGAAATTAGTTATATTTTAATATAATTCAGAAGTAGAGATTAAATCTTCACAATGAAATATATATATATTATATAAGAATATATCTCAAACTAGGCAGCTCATACTACCTAACAAGATATATACACTAGCGAGTAATAATCACTTAGCAAAGGATATTGTTGTCTTACTCTTATGACTCCTGGCACGAGCTCGGCCGTCCAATACTCCCTCTGGTAATACCCCGCGTACACTGAACCTATGACCCACTAATCATAAAACTCTCCATGCATAAAGTAGGAATAACACATGATTGTTCATGCCGTGCTTGGCAAGCCCAATGCCGCCTTGAGTGATAGGACACACTAGCACGGCTAAATATTCACATACGCATCACATATATTTTTTAGACTACGTTGAAGTATGTCATTTATAATACCCAATAAAATTTATCATTTGATGGAGTAAATATGATCTTGAATTATCCGTAAACGAGCTAACTAGTCGGCGCTCATGTTTGCTTCCTTATATAATTCCTTAATCATGAATGAACTATTTCTTGTCAAGATAGCATATATCCCATCTATCTAAAATGTGACTAGAGCTTTTCTAGAATATACTTGTGATATTGCCTTTATGATCTTTTGCGAATCTACATCCACCAAGAGAAATTTAGCTCCCATCTCCTCTTCCATATGCATACCCTCAAAATGCGCTCCTAGCTACACAACAACAGTTAAGTGTATTGTAATTTTATAGGGAAGCTCATGATCCAATAACCTTCAATATTAAGAAGTAGATTGCTTGCTCCTTCTACACCCCTCTCAAACTATAGGTCCCATCCATATTAAGCTTCAATCCTCTATTGGATTTTCACCACCCAATGAGTTCCATATGACTACAAGATTCTTCTTGCTTGACTACCTCTCAAATATTCAGATGCTAAGTATTTAGCCATTTTAATTAATACTTCCCCATTAGGGATCACAATATCATTTAAGATGGTTTTGTTACATTCCTACCACACGAAACTCAGTAATGCAATATAGAATAATCCAAATTTTTCCTGTAAATAACCATTTGGCCGACAAGTTTTTTATTCTACCACTCTATCTCACTAATTGACAAGGAAGTAAGATCTGCACCTCCCAAGGGGCTGTGCTAGATATTACTTCCACCTATCTACTATTCAAATGGGCCCAAAGGAATGCTACCACTCCCTATATTTTTAAGATAACACCCAAGCCTCCTATTCCTTCTTGTAAGGCAGACTTGCTGCCACATGACATCAATAAAAACCAATTGTACTCGAATAGGATCAGATAATTGAAGTACACATGGGGTGTTGTTGATTGTTCCCAAAATTAAAACTTTGTAAAGTAATTTTGGATGCAGTTCCCGTATTATTCCCTTCATTCATTCCACCACACCGTTGTTGAGCTGGATCATTGTTTTTTTGGGTTAGGTAAACGGTTGTAATAATATAAAAACTGTACACTATACAAGAGAGTTACCTAGCGAAGCCAAAAGGCTAAAGATAGCAACAAAGAAGCTAAATACGACTACTAGACACTAATACTAATACAAGCCAATCTCACACTATCATCCATAAACGAATGATAAGGGAACAAGGAAAATAAAATAGAATATATGCACCACTTAATTTTCTTGGTAACCTTTTCTTTAGATGAATATTCACCTCTCATAGCTAGGTCGCTTTCCAAATACAATACACGGTAGCTACAAATCTAATCCTCTATGCTTTTATCCTCCAATTTTATCTAGCTTTAAGCTTTTTAATCCATTCCAAAGCACTTAGAAGTGTGTTCATCTCCTTATCCAATACTAGTTGAATAAGCACAATCGGAAAAACGTGCTTATTTGACAGCTTGAACATTGTTATAAGGTCTTGTAGTAGATGTATAAGAAGATGACTTGTCAATGTTTGGATTCACGAACCGCTTCAACGGACCTGCTGCACTTCTACCTCTATCATACAATAACTTAGAGACCTCGGTATGTGCTTCTTGTTGCCTAGCTCATTTTACTTTTTTTACACTCTCCCACATATTTTTGGCCTTAACACAATATTTGAATACATATAAATATATTTCTACTCAAAAGAACCACATCATGGGCAAACCCTAGGTACGTCCATGAATCGTTTCATTAAGTTCATTCTCATCGCCAACCAATAATAAATTACTTTCCACAATAAGACTAATTTTTCGGGTACAATGCAGCTTCCAAAATTTCACCCATTCGATTACTTCACCATTAAAGTTTTTGGAGGTATCCAAAAATATAGATTTGACTGTAAAAATTCCACGAGTTTGAATTAGCAACAACATAATATCCAAGGACTCAATATCCCTAGTGGTGTCGCCTAGGGTGTGATAAAAATAAGATAAATATAAGTCAAGAAAACTACGCACTCTCACCCTAGACAGGCACAGTACTACAAGTATTACAAGACGTATGCAAGTTTTAGTTGATAAGTTGAGTTCGTTCTCAAGGACTTAGTGTGCTAGTCGAATGGGTAGCAATAACGAGTGAGAAGTAAATAATTAAAAGAAAAGAAATAAAAAGTGAATAAATTTGAGATACTAAATTAAACTAAGAAAATAAAGACAGTAAATTAAATACGAAGTATATGAGATGAGAAGTATAGCTTAGGTTTTGCTAGTATTCACTAATCCTTCTAATTCTTTCTATTAAATCTAGTTAATAAGGGAGATAATTAGCTCTTGTATACTTAGTCAGGATTCTAAATTCCCATACCTTAAACCTTGAGAGCGATTAAGGGGTCTACGGACACACCACGAGGCTGGTTCAAATAGGGCTATCAAACGCTACTAAGGCCCTAAGCAATCAATTTCCATACATGGTGATAGTGATTAAATTATACCCTAATGAGTATCTAGTTAGAATCAGTATTGTCAGGACTAATATCGACACTAGACGTTATGTGGTGTTTCAATAATTAGACACCCAGCTAAGGTGATCATCTAACTACTATTAAGGTAATCCTATACTCGTGCACTAGAAAGGAAAACAGTCATTAAATCAAAACACATAAACAAATATAAAGGTAAGCAACTAATATCAGATTAAAACATGTAATTCCCAAAGAAACTTAGATAGAAAGAAATTAGAATTCATAGATTATACATTATGCAAAACCCAAGCTATGGGAGGTTTAGTTCATACATGAAGGAAATAAACTAAAAGAAATAACTAAAGACAACATCTTGCTCTCTACAATAACTTGGAAGAATAAAACCTTAAGAACTAATTACTATGAGGCAAGGATGATTTACAAGTGATATAAGGGTGTATTTATAGGTGTTTAGAAGACCTAATTCGTTTACTTGAAGGAAAAGGTAAGTAATGGACTCCAAACCCAACTCAAATTCGTAACCCTAAAAACATGAAATAAGGCCCGTTTTTCTTTTGGTCCTAGAAGCTTCAATATTCATCCGTTTGATGCGTATGAGTACACCAAATTCATCGTCTCGGAAAGATATTCAACTTTTCTCTTGACCATTTCTCCAAATTCCACACAGTGTTTGAGATATAAGCTGATTTGTGGTCGTAAGTGCAGAAATTCAAGATTAAGGTAGCTTTTCCTTTTCCATGTTTTTAGCTTTTGTTTCCTTATCTCCAATTTCCATGCTTATCTCTTTCCATATCTTGTAGTCTTTGACTTGGACTCTAATTAATCTTCATAATTATCTTTAAAGCTTCACACTAAATAAATAATTAAACCCAATATGCTCTAAAAATATTATTTTACTAAATCAAGACTCAAAATAGGAAAGTGCACTATTTCTCTTAAAAACGATTAGAAAGACTTCTAAATCACTAAAAATGATGTCTCATCTTAACATAAATCTATCACAAATGAGGAGACCTCACCTAGAAACCCTTATCGTTGTGATCTCGATAATAATATAGGACGAAAGGAAATATTGGAAACAATCCTAATTCCATGATTTATTTTCCCTCACATTGTCAACCACCTTATCAAAACGAATGACATTGTCAATATGAGATATAACGTAATCAATTAATAGTGCATCCCTACCCGTACGTCTAACCAAAAAGAGATATTTTTACCATTATGTAGCACGCACCCGGATCCTTGTCTAACCACGACAATACTTTCCACTTTGGCTCTAACAATTTGTGAATATACAAACTTAGGTACATATTGAAGGAGATTTTTCTTGAAGTACTTTTGTCACAATTATATTTTACAAAAGGTAGACTTATCATGAAACACCTTCCAACCAATATTTCTAAGAAGATGACATGATAATTTAAGTTGATCATTATTCCTCATGTTTTAACACTAACATTGAAATCTAACACGTTTTTCAAAATAAAAAAAAGACAAAAAATAAATAATTTAGAAAATGAAAATAATAAATCTCTCTTGTCCATCCAGCATAGGTATGAATAAATAATTGAAATGTGATGGCCATCGTCAATCTAATATATAAGCATATAATGACAACGTTATACAACACAAAAAACAAATGAATATGAAGAGTGGTAAATTTTGAATGTGCATAATGTTTATGTAAGAGGGACGGGCATTATGGTTTGGACGACGGTGGATGACATTTTATAGTTAGAATGTAGTTGTCTCTCCATAGGATGACCTTTATATATTGTATAAGGAAATAATTTATTAAAAAAGGGTAAGACTTCCATCCAATATTGGATGGTCCAATATTTACGCTTACAAAACACGTGTCATTCATTAGATTAATAAGTTAGTTACTTTTGTATGTTTAAAACCTTGGGTATGTGTATGAATATAATTTGTGTAGGATCATCCAGTATTGGATGGAAGAATTTTTTATTAAAAAAGGAGAAAGGTATTAAAGGAAAATAAAAAAGAATCATTGGGTTGCTAATTAAATACTCCCTCTGTTTCAAAATGTTTGTCCACTTTGCTTTTCACACAAATTAAAAAATGTAATTATTACATTCCCTATTACAAAAGTACCCTTCATAAAGTGTCTTGGTATCTTAAATATGTATTGGAAACACAATTTTTATTTTTTCAGTGGGGTAATAGTGGAAAAAAGAAGGAAAAAATGTCTTGATATTCTAAGTGGACAAATATTTTGAAATAGAGGGAGTAGCATACAGATATCATTATAATTTTTTATTATCTTTTAATCATAATTCTGTTGTACTTCAGACAAGTTAGTTAAATTAGAGTACAATTTTATATATACTTGTGGTTTAACTATATATTTGTGTGATCACTAAATACATGTACATTTACAATTGAAGGTTATTTTGTATCCGATAATTATTAAGAGTAATAGAATAATTAAAATAACAATCTATCAAGATTGAAATGTAAAAATATTTTTTTCATAACATAAAAGAGTAATAAAATTCAAAATGAAACACTTTTAACCACTAGAACAACTATCGACCTTACGTTAACCAAACCTACTTTATATTATCAGATCTTCAGTCAACTTTGAAGCTATTTCTTCAATAAAGAGCTCATCGAGCAACCCTATGCCTCCAAACCACCCATCACCAGCATTTTCACTTGATTGATTACCGACAAAATCTGGAAGCGCAAACTTGTATCATCAATCTTCCACATATTGCTTAGTTCCTCACATGCGCAGTGGTAACAGCTAATTACATATCCCATCTGCATAAATAGAAAATCATATCTTAATTTTTATTCCATAAATAAATACATTGCATATATAAGCAACACACAGAGCTAAGAGATCAATTTCCAATTATAATTATGTAAGGAATAAGACCATAAATCTGAGTTGTAATACCCATTTAGGTTGTGCAAATGTGTGGTACCCAAATTTCGTATTTTATTTTTCAGGGGTACTTAAAGGACATGTATTTTAACAAGTGCTAACAAACAACTATAAGACCAATTAATACTGTTTTATAAAGGTGTGCCAATTTTTCATCTCAGGATTTTTTTCAAACTAAAATGAAAAATGGGCCAGCAAGAGAATTTACAAGAATCAGCATACAACATTAAATTAATACAAAATCATAACGAGTAGAATAAACCCTTCTAAGGCATTATCAGAGTCATATGTTCAAGGAATTTGATAAATTCTTTCATTTTTCTTACAAATTATATAGTTTTTTTAATTACCTATGCCACTCAATTATATAGTTTTTGTCCCTCTCTCTCCTATCATTTTCATTCTCTTTAAGACATTGCATACCTTCATTTATTTAATATTTCTTATCAAAATTTTATATACACACCTTTATACAATTATATGAAGAATTACAAAAGTTTATATAAAATTTTAGATAATCTAAGAATGTTGTAAGAATCATAGTATTGATCACTTCTGAAACTTCAGATTATAAAAAGAAAATGCAAATACTATAATTTAAATATTCTATATTGTTGGCTCCTTCATTTTCATTCTCTTATAGCCACTAGCTACCTTCATTATTATATATTTCATATCAGCAAATTACACCTAACTTGACAATAATATGAAAATTTATGAAAATTTATACTTATCTAAATAATTTAAGAATATCATAAGGATGTATTCATTACTTTTGATACTTTAGTTTATACAACGAAAATGAAAATATTGATGATCTAAATATTCTATCTTGTTAACTCTTTTTTTTTATCGTTCCATGAGTATTTTCTAAAATCTAAATGTTTGTTTCTTAATATTTTTACTAAGTGTTCATCTTATATGAGTATGGTTAATTTTGATTTAGAATTTTCAAAATTCTTTATTTACATAATACTAATGACATAAAGATGTTACACAATAATCCTAAAAATTATGTGGAAGAATATAAAAATCATAAATTTACAAGAGCATTGCTATATATCACCCCTATTTGCAATCTTATTTATTTTTAAAATCTCCACATAGGAGGTGATATAAAGGTGAAGGCAAAAGAGGTGATATATATCTTTACTCAATTTACAAATACATAACCAAAAAAAGAAGACAAAATGATAATTAAAAGAATCACTATTCCTCATGGTTTAAACACTAAGGTTGAGATCTAACCTGTTTTGAAAAGTAAATCGATAAAAATAAATAATTTAGAAAATAAAAATAACTTATCTTACCTTTTCATCCAGTATATATATGAATAAGTAATTGAAATGTGATGACCATCGATCTATCTGATATATTAGCATATAAGAAAAAAACTTTTTAGGAGACGAAGGTTTAAATGAAGATGAACGCAGATGACAACATTATACAACAAGAAAACAGGAAAAACGAGGATAGAGGGTACATAATAAAAGAGATCGGAGGAATAGAATAGGAAGAAGTGATTCAGAGTAGATGTAAGAGGGGCGGCCGTTAGGGTTTGGACAATGATGCGTGGCATTTTATAGTTAAAAGTAAGAGCTGGGCAAAATCCAACATCTGAAACACAAATTCAAAGGTGTTAAATTAAGCCCAAACAAAAATAAAATAAAAATATTACATGGGCCACCATCAATTAAGCCCAAAATGAATTAATTTATGTAATTATTTGAGTTAAATTTAGAGTTGCAAATAAATTGGTACTCTTATCAAGGTTTGGGTTGAGTTTAGCTCGTTAGTAATACAATCAAAACTTAAGTTTCTAGTTTTGAAACTCATACCTTCCAAATTCAAATTTGTATAAATTCAATAGTTTGGTCAAATTATATAATCTACATAAATATATACATATATATATATATATATATATATATATATAATAGATTTATAAACAAGTCTAAAACGAGTCTAAATGAGACTTAAAGAATCAAACTGAGCAAAGCTCAAGTTAGAAATTTTTTGAACGACTAACGCCAAACTTGAATATTATGACTCGTTTTAAACTCAAATCGTGGTTAAAATCACTATAATATTACCAAACCAAATTCAAGATAGCTAAAGTTTGGTTTGCCTCGATTTGTTTGGAGACCTAGGTTCAACAATCCTCTACTATTCACTTAGGGTTTTTTATTAGCCTGTATAGACAAATTTTTCTGGTTACGATGTCACACCCTTTAATCTTCATCCATATTTTGATCTTGAATTACATCAATTTGATGATGCTCCAAGTTTGTTCAACGTTGCATTTCAAAGAAAAAATGTTCATAGACTTGTATATACATAATACATATACATATTGAAAATGCAAAAATAACAATTTATCCATCGGATTTGCATTTTTGCCAAATTTGTACGAACACATTAAAGTATCATTGTTATTGTTGTATAAAACCCTTTTGTCGGTCATGAATTCTTGCTTCAGAACTTGTACATGTCAAGGGTTAATATGTATTGTACAGTCGCTAGTCACTGTTTGGAACTTTCGCTACTTGTTAAACAATATAGGGAAGTTGTGAGTGTTGTAACTTTTTGACGAATTTTGACAACTTCTACTCCTACTCCAAATTAAATTATACTTACAATTAAGCTTTTCGTCAATTAACTCAGGGTAAGTTTTTCTATTTTAACGACCCACACTTGTTAGGGTCGGTTTAGTGATCCCACCAAGCCTAAACGACGTGTCTAATGATTACAAATTCAGAAATAAACCTTTTTGTAACTCTTTCTACAATTTTCCCTTTAAATTTTATTTAGTTAAATATTTGTGTTATTAATAATAGGTAATACACTTAAACAGTTCACAACCAATATATTTTTAGCAATAAGTCTGATATATCTTTACTTCAAAATGATACTAATTTACCCCTCTACAGCATAAACAAAATCCAACCCATGGATAACTCAATCACATGAACATGGTAACAAATTTAACACATAAATAACCCTATCTAATAAACCAAATAACAAATCCATTACATATTATAAAAATCAGAGCAATTATTTATATATCAATTTGATTAGTGAATATTGATATGATGTCATTCATGATCGTAGATTATCATTTGATTGGGTTGTAATGTGTCTTGTAATGGTATTCCTTCGAATAAATGATGTATTGTCTTAAAAATGATGAGTTGTCTTCAAATTGTCGAGTTGTCATAAAAAATGATGGGTTGTATTCAAGAATTTTGGGTTGTCTTAAGAAAATGACGTGTTGTCTTAAAAATTAATGGGTATCCTTCAAGAATTATGGGTTATCTTAAAAAAAACTATATTGTCTCCATCCAAATGAGAGGTTCTACAATGATCCGAGCACCACTAGAGCTTACAACAATATGAGCTTACGAAGATCCTCCGTACCCACGGTGACATTAAACAAGCTCGAAGCATATACCTTTAACGGATTGTAGATCCGAGCTTTTAATCATGGAACCAAGATTCGAGCAATACCAAAATCTAATCATCACTGCCATTCACTTCTACATCTGGGTAGTGCACTATCTTGCTAATCTTTTAATTAGAAACGGTGAGTTTTAATATGTACCTTGTCCAATATGTAAATGGATAATAAAAAACATAACTCTATCCTACCAAATCGATTAGATTACCAAAAATATAAATAATAAAATATTCATATCAACATGTTAGAATAAAATAGTTTTTTATTTATACAAAAAATGCGGTTGATGCCTGTATTGAATTGAATAAACTTGAAAGTGAAACAATTGTGTCTGATGAGTTTTTCTAGGTTGATGATATAAAGATTGAAAGTATTCTAACTTTTGTGATGAATTGATTGAGAATAGATTCAATTAATATAAGAATCTCAAAGTTTGTTATGATAACAAACTATTATGCCAATAAATTATGGCAACAAATGTATTATTTTTGGCATATTTTTAGGCTTTTTGTTAGTAGTTATATTGGACTCTCAAACGGGGTAAAATGGGTATATAACGATTGCTGGATAAATTTTAGGACCTTATTAGGACAAATTATTTAGGTGGACTTGTTAGAGAATGATTTGTTACGGGTTATGACTCTTTAGTCTATAATCCCTTAATTACTTAATAATAAAAAATTCTATTATAATAACTTTTAGTGAAATATGTATTATATTTTTATTCATGTATAAATTTCTAAATTTTAATATGATTATAATTTACTAATTTTTTTATTTTGTGTTATTTTATATTATATGTTGATTTTTACATTCTAATTAACTTAAAATAATTATAGAATTTTTATAATACTTTAGATATTAGTTGTTCAATAAAAGTTATTTAATAGATTCAACATATTTTTCGTTTAAAATAAAGTAATAACTATTCGACTAAATTTAGTAAAGTACTAACTGATCACATAGTTTAAGCACCTTAGTTTCATAGATGGTTAGGTAGTCAGATATATGAACTTGAGATGTTACCATATTCTAAGATGTTTTAATAATTGTTAGATGCTACAAAGTACCATTAATAAAATTATTGTTATTAATGACGCTAGTTCATTATGTATATATTTGTTTATAAATTTACATAATAAGGATTTTGAGTGTAATTTTACGGTCTTCATTGCTATTGTATTGTCAGCAAGAATTACAAGAGCTTGGTGGTTGATCAAATAAAAATATCCCCATAGATTTTCTCGCACACATATAAATTTCTAAAGTTTTATGAGGCATTTTCGAGCTCGTGGAAGATCCATGATTTTTGGTTCGGAAGAGGCGAGGAGGTTTTGGGGCAACGACCAAATTTTTATTATTTCAATTTGGATAGATTCAAATATTTGTCTATGGTGCAAACAATATCAAGAAGAAGGTTAGTGAATAATTGAAAATAATAGTTTTTGTAAAACATTCTTCATTCTTGGGAAACTAACTAGGCGACCTTCTTATTGTGAGCCTAACCTCGAGAGAATCCAATAAGAAAGGGGGTGTTCTTTTCTATATACATTCCCTAGATTTCATCCAAAAAATTGTGTAGGTTTTTGGTAGAGGATTGTTGATAAAGTTTGGCTCGCTCGTTGTAGTAGTATAGTAGAGAAAAACGTTTCTATTTAGCATTCATAGATAATCATTTCTTCGCAATACCCATAGAAACTGTCACACCCCAAAACAACGCTGATTAATATTAAAGACTATAACCCATTTACTTACACATATAATATAAACTATATTATTTACATTAAATAAATAAAATAATTCTCTAATACACTCCCTAATTGATTATTTAAATACAACTTTTGGGACAACCGTCTTCTACTCTCATTGCACGAATGTTACTAAGTCCATGATTCTTCTACCCAAAGTCTCTAAGCATCACTTAACCTATTGGGAGGGTAAAATGAGGGGGTGAACTACAACTGGCTCTGTAAGAACATTAGAAGATATGTATATGCAGACCTTAGCCTCTCAAGGAAATCTTCACAAAGAAATATATATTATATAAGAATATATCTCAAATTAGGCAGCCCATACTACCTAACAAGATATATACACTAGCGAGTAATAATCACTTTGCAAAGGATATTGTTGTCTTACCCTTATGACTCCTGACACGAGCTCGGCTGCCCAATACTCCCTCTGGTAATACCCCGCGTACACTGAACCTATGACCCACTAATCATAAAACTCTCCATGCATAAAGTGGGAATAACATATGATTGTTCATACCGTGCTTGGCAAGCCCAATGCCGCCTTGAGTGATAGGACACACTAGCACGGCTAAATATTCACATACGCATCACATATATCTTTTAGACTACGATGAAGTATGTCATTTCTAATACCCGATAAAATTTATCATTTGATGGAGTAAATATGATCTTGAATTATCCGTAAACGAGCTAACTAGCCGGCGCTCATGTTTGCTTCCTTATATAATTCCTTAATCATGAACGAACTATTTCTTGTCAAGATAGCATTTATCCCATCTATCTAAAACGTGACTAGAGCTTTTCTAGAATATACTTGTGATATTTCCTTTATGATCTTTTGCGAGTCTACATCCACTAAGAGAAATTTAGCTCCTATCTCCTCTGCAGCTACACAACAACTGTTAAGTGCATTGTAATTTCATAGAGAAGCTCATGATCCAATAACCTTCAATATTAAGAAGTAGATTGCTTGCTCCTCCTAAACCCCTCTCAAACTATAGGTCCCATCCATATAAATCTTCAATACTTTATTTGATTTTCACCACCCAATGAGTTCCATATGGCTACAAGATCCTTCTTGCTTGACTACCTCTCAAATATTCTGATGCTAAGTATTTAGCCATTTTAATTAATACTTCCCCATTAGGGATCACAATATCATTTAAGATGGTTTTGGTTCGCTCCTACAACACGAAAATCACTAATGCAATATAGAATAATCCAATTTTTTCCTGCAAATAACCATTTGGCCGCCAAGTTTTTTATTCTACCAATCTATCTCACTAATTGACAAGGAAGTAAGATCTGCACCTCCCAAGGGACTGTGCTAGATATTACTTCCACCTATCTACTGTTCAAAGGGGCCCAAAGGAATGCTTCCACTCCCTACATTTTTAAAATAACACCCAAGCCTCCTATTCCTTCTTGTAAGACAGACCTGCTGCCACATGACATCAATAAAAACCAATTTTGTACTCGAATAGGTTCAGATACTTGAAGTACACATGGGGTGTAGTTGATTGTTCCCAAAATTAAAACTTTGTAAATTAATTTTGGATGCAGTTCACGTATTATTCCCTTCATTCGTTCCACCACACCGTTGTTGAGCTGGATCATTGTTTTTTTTTTGGGTTAGGTAAACGGTTGTATTAATATAAAAACTGTACACTATACAAGAGATTTACCTAGCGAATCCAAAAGGCTAAAGATAGCAACAAAGAAGCTAAATACGACTACCACACACTACTACTAATACAAGCCATTCTCCCACTATCATCCATACACGAATGATGAGGGAACAAGGAAAGTAAAATGGAATATACGCACCACTTACTTTTCTTGGTAACCTATTCTCTAGATGAAGATTCACCTCTCATAGCTAGGTGATTTCTTGCTTTCCAAATACAATACACGGTAGCTACAAATCCAATCCTATGTGCTTTTATCCTCCAATTTTATCTAGCTTCAAGCTTTTTAAGCCATTTCAAAACACTTAGAAGTGTGTTCATCCTCCTTATCCAATACTAGTCGAATAAGCACAATCGAAAAAAGGTGCTTATTTGACACCTGGAACATTGTTAGGTCTTGTAGTAGATGTATAAGAAGATGACTTGTCAATGTTTGGATTCACGAACCGCTTCAACGGACCTGCTGCACTTCTACCTCTATCATACAATAACTTAGAGACCTCGGTATGTGCTTCTTGTTGCCTAGCCCATTTGACTTTTTTGACATTCTCCCACATATTTTTGGCCTTACCACAATATCTGAATATATATAAATATATTTCTACTCAAAAGAAACACATCATGGGAAAACCCTAGGTACGTACATGAATCGTTTCATTAAGTTCATTCTCATCGCCAACCAATAATGAACTACTTGCCACAATAAGACTAATTTTCCGGGTACAACGCAGCTTCCAAAATTTTATCCATTCGATTACTTCACCATTAAAGTTTTAGGAGGTCTCCAAAAATTTAGATTTGACTGTAAATATTCCACGAGTCTGAATTAGCAACGACAATACATCCAAGGACTCAATTTCCTTAGAAACCCTTATCGTTGTGATCTCGAGAATAATATAGGGCGAAAGGAAATATTGGAAACAATCCTAATACCATGATCCATTTTCCCTCACATAGTCAATCACCTTATCAAAACGAATGTCATTGTCTATATGAGATATAAAGTAATCAATTAATAGTGCATCCCTATCAGTATGTCTAACCAAAAAGAGATATTTTTACCATTATGTAGCATGCATCTGAATCCTTGTCTAACCACGACAATACTTTCCACTTTGGCTCTAACAATTTGTGAATCTACAAACTTAGGTACATATTGAAGGAGATTTTTCTTGAAGTACTTTTGTCACAATTATATTTTACAAAAGGTTGACTGATCATGAACCACCTTCCAACCAATATTTCTAAGAAGATGACATGACAATTTAAGCTGATAATTTTTCCTCATGTTTTAACACTAACATTGAAATCTAGCATGTTTTTCAAAATAAAATAGACAACAAATAAATAATTTAGAAACTAAAAATAATTAACTCACATGTCCATCTAGCATAGGTATGAATAAATAATTGAAATGTAATGGCCATCGATCAATCTAATATATAAGCATATAATGACAATATTGTTTAAATGTAGTTAAAATGTAGTTGTCTCCATAGGACGACCTTTATATATTGTATAAGGAAATAATTTATTAAAAAAGGGTAAGACTTCCATCCAATATTGGATGGTCCAATATTTGATGGTCCAATATTTACGAGTACAAAACACATAGTTATTAGATTAATAAGTTAGTTACTTTTGTATGTTTAAAACCTGGGGTATGTGTATGAATATAATTGGTGTAGGATTATCCAAAATTGGATGGAAGAATTTTCCATTAAAAAGGAGAAAGGTATTAAAGTAAAATAAAAATAAAATCATTGTGTTGCTAATTAAATAGCATAGAGAAATATAATTTTTTATCACAATTCTTTTAATCATAATTCTGTTGTACTTCAGAAAAGTTAGATAAATTAGCGTACAATTTTATATATACTTGTGGTTCAACTATATATTTGTGTGATCACTAAATACTAAATACATGTACATTTACAACTGAAGGTTATTTTGTATCCGGTAATTATTAAGAGTAATAGAATAATTAAAAGAACAATTTATCAAGATTTAAATGTAAAAATATTTTTTTCATAACATAAAAGAGTAATAAAATTCAAAATCAAACATTCCTAACCACTAGAACAACTATCGACCTTACTTCAACCAAACATACTTTATATTATCAAATCTTCAGTCAACTTTGAAGCTATTTCTTCAATAAAGAGCTCATCGAGCAACCCTATGCCTCTGAACCACCCATCACCAGCATTTTCATTTGATTGATTACCGACAAAATCTGGGAGCTCAAACTCATATCATCAATCTTCCACATATTGCTTAGTTCCTCGTATGCGCAGTGGTAACAACTAATTCCATATGCCATCTGCATAAATAGAAAATCACATCTTAATTTTTATTCCATAAATAAATACATTGCATATATAAGCAGCACACAGAGCTAAGAGATCAATTTCCAATTATAATTATGCAAGCAATAAGACCATAAATCTGAGTTTTAATACCCATTTAGGTTGTGCAAATGTGTGGTACCCAAATCTCATATTTTATTTTACTAGGGAACTTAAACTACATGTATTTTAACAAGTTCGAACAAACAACTATAAGACCAATTAATACTGTTTTTATAAAGGTGTACCAATTTTTCATCTCAGGATTTTTTCAAACTAAAATAAAAAATGAAAATATGGTAATTTAAATATTCTATATTTTTGGCTCCTTCATTTTTATTATCTTGAAGACACTAGCTACCTTCATTTATTATATATTTCATATCAACAAGTTACACCTAGACACTTGTATCTTGACAATAATATGAAAATTTACGAAAATTTATACTAATATCTAAATAATTTAAGAATATCATAAGGATGATAGTATTCATTACTTTTGATACTTTAGTTTATACAAAGGAAATGAAAATATTGATGATCTAATATTCTATCTTGTTAACTCTTTTATTTTTTATCGTTCCATGAGTATTTTCTAAAATCTAAATGCTTGTTACTTAATATTTTTACTAAGTTTTCATCTTATATGAGTATGGTTAATTACATAATACAAATGACACATAGATGTTACACAATAATCCTAAAAATTATGTGGAATAATATAAAAATCATAAATTTACAAGAGCATTGCTATATACCACCTCTATTTGCGATCTTATTGGTTTTTTAAATCTCCACAGGAGGTGATATAAAGGTGAAGGCAAACGAGGTGATATATATCTTTACTTAATTTACAAATACATAACCAAAAAAAGAAGACAAAATGATATTTAAAACAATCATTATTACTCATGGTTTAAACACTAAGATTGAGATCTAACCTGTTTTTCAAAATAAATAATTTAGAAAATAAAAATAACTTATCTTACCATTCCATCCAGTATATATATGAATAAGTGATTGAAATGTAATGACCATCGATCGATCTGATATATGAGCATATAAAGAAAAAACTTGTTAGGAGACGAAGGTTCAAATGAAGATGAACGCAGATGACAACATTATACAACAAGAAAACAGGAAAAAGAGGATGGAGGGTACATAATAAAAGAGATCGGTGGAATAGATCAATAGGAAGAAGTGATTCAGAGTAGATAACAAATGAATGTAAAAAGTGGTAAATCTTTTAATGTGCGTAATGTTTATGAAAGAGGGGCGGCCGTTAGGGTTTGGACAGTGATGTGTAGCATCTTATAGTTAAAAGTAAGAGGTGAGCAAAATCCAACATCTGAAACACATATTCAAAGGTGTTAAATTAAGCCCAAACAGCAATAAAAAAATTTAAATCACATGGGCCACCATCAATTAAGCCCAAGCTGAATTAATTTATGTAATTATTTGAGTTAAATTTAGGATTGCAAATATATTGGTACTCTTATCAAGGTTTGGGTTGAGTTTAGCTTATTAGTAATACAATCCAAACTTAAGTTTCTAGCTTTGAAACTCCTACAACTCTTCGCTTCCAAATTCAAATTTGTATAAATTCAATAGTTTGGTCAAATTATATAATCTACATTTATATATATATATATATATATATATATATATATATATATATATATATATATATATATATATATATTAGATTTATAAACAAGTCTAAAACGAGTCCTAAATGAGACTTAAGAATGAAACTGAGCAAAGCTCAAGTTTGAAATTTTTTGAACGACTAACGCCAAACTTGAATATTATGACTCGTTTCAAACTCAAATCGAAGTTAAAATCACTAAAATATTACCAAACCAAATTTACGATAGCTAAAGTTTGGTTTGCCTCGATTCGTTTGGAGACCTAGGTTTAACAATCCTTTACTATTCACTTAGGGTTTTTTATTAGCCTATATAGACAATTTTTTCTGGTTACGATGCCACACCCTTCAATCTTCATCTATTTTTTGATCTTGAATTCCATTAATTTGATGATACTCCAAGTTTGTTCAACGTTGCATTTCAAAGAAAAAATGTCCATATACTTGGATATACATAATACATATACATATTGAAAATGCAGAAATAACTATTTATCCATCGGAGTGGCATTTTTGCAAAATTTGTACGAAGACATTAAAGTATCATTGTTATTGTTGTATAAAATCCTTTTGTCGGTCATGAATTCTTGCTTCAGAACTTGTACATGTCAAGGGTTAATATGTATTGTACAGTCGCTAGTCACTGTTCGAAACTTTCTCTAATTGTTAAACAATATAGGGAAGTTGTAAGTTTTGTAACTTTTTGACGAATTTTGACAACTTCTACTCCTACTCCAAATTAAATTATATCTATAATTAAGCTTTTAGTCAATTAACTCAGGGTAAGTTTTTCTATTTTAACGACCCAAACTTGTTAGGGTCGGTTTGTGATCCCACCAAGCCTGAACGGCGTGTCTAATGATTACAAATTCAGAAATAAACCTTTTTGTAACTTTTTCTACAATTTTCCTTTAAATTTTATTTACTTAAATATTTGTGTTATTAATAATAGGTAATACACTTAAACAGTTCACAACCAATATATTTTTAATAATAAGTCTAATATATCTTTGCTTCAAAATAAGACTAATTTACCCCTCAACACCATCAACAAAATCCAACCCATGAATAACTCAATCACATGAACATGGTAACAAATTCGACACATAACTAACTCTATATAATAAACCAAATAACAAATCATAACATATTATGAAGATTAGAGCAACTATTCATATATCAATTTGATTAGTGAATGTTGATATGATGTAATTCATGAACGTAGATTATCATTTGATTGGGTTGTAATGTGTCTTTTAATGGTCTGCCTTCGAATAAATGATGGATTGTCTTAAAAAATGATGAGTTGTCTTCAAATTGTCGAGTTGTCATAAAAAATGATGGGTTGTATTCAAGAATTTTGGGTTGCCTTAAAAAAATGACGTGTTGTCTTAAAAAATAATGGGTAGCCTTCAAGAATTATGGGTTATCTTAAAAAAACGATAGGTTGTCTTCATCCAATTGAGGGGTTCTAAAATGAACCGAGCACCACTAGAGCTTACAACAATATGAGCTTATGAAGATCCTCCCTACCAACGATGACATTAAACAAGCTTGAAGCATATGCCTTTAATGGATTGTAGATCCGAGCTTTTAATCATGGAACCAAGATTCGAGCAATACCAAAATCTAATCATCACTTCCATTCACGTCTACATCTGGGTTGTGCATTATCTCGCAAATCTTTTAATCAGAAACAATGAGTTTTAATATGTACCTTGTCCAATATGTAAATGGATAATAAAAAACATAACTCTATCCTACCAAATCGATTAGATTACCAAAAATATAAATAATAAAATATTCATATCAACACGTTAGAATAAAATAGTTTTTTTATTTATACAAAATATGCGGTTGATGCCTGTATTGAATTGAATAAACTTGAAAGTGAAACAATTGTATCTGATGAGTTTGTCTAGGTTGGTGATATAAAGATTGAAAGTATTCTAACATTTGTAATGAATTGATTGAGAATAGATTTAATTAATATAAGAATCTCAAAGTTTGTTATGATAACAAACTATTATGCCAATAAATTATGGCAACAAATGTATTATTTTTGGCCAATTTTTAGGCTTTTTGTTAGTAGTTATATTGGACTCTCAAACGGGATAAAATGGGTATATAACAATTGTTGGATAAATTTTAGGACCTTATTAGAAAAAATTATTTAGGTGGACTTGTAGAGAATGATTTGTTAGGGGTTATTACTCTTTAGTCTATTATCCCTTAATTAGTTAATAATGAAAAATACTATTATATTAACTTTTAGTGAAATATTCATTATATTCTTATTCATGTATAAATTTCTAAATTTCAATACAATTATAATATACTAATTTCTTTATTTTATGTTATTTTATATTATATGTTAATTTTTACATTCTAATTGACTTAAAATAATTGTAGAATTTTTAGTGTATGTATTTTCTTTTGTGATCTATTGGTGATATATGTGTCTCATTATAATACTTTATATATTAGTTGTTCAATAATAGTCATTTGATAGATTTAACATTTTTTTCGTTTAAAGTGAAGTAATAACTATTCGACTAAATTTAGTAAAGTACTACCTGATCCAATAGTTTAAGCACCTTAGATTCATAGATGGTTAGGTACTCAGATATATGAACTTGAGATGTTACCATATTCTAAGATGTTTTAATAATTGTTAGATGCTACAAAGTACCATTAATAAAATTATTGTTATTAATGACGCTAGTTCATTATGTATATATTTTTTTATAAATTTACATAATAAGGATTTTGAGTGCAACTTTACGGTCTTCATTGCTATTGCATTCTCAGCAAGAATTACAAGAGCTTGGTGGTTGATCAAATAAAAATATCCCCATAGATTTTCTCGCACACATATAAATTTCTAAAGTTTTATGAGGAATTTTCGAGCTCGTGGAAGATCCATGATTTTTGGCTAGGAAAGGGCGAGGAGGTTTTGGGGCAACGACCAAATTTTTATAATTTCAATTTGGATAGATTCGAATATTTGTCTATGGTGCAAATGATATCAAGGAGAAGATTAGTGAATGATTGGAAATAATAGTTTTTGTAAAACATTCTTCATTCTTGGGAAACTAACTAGGTGACCTTCTTATTGTGAGCCTAACATCGAGAGAATCCAATAAGAAAGGGTGTGTTCTTTTCTATATACATTCCCGAGATTTCATCCAAAATTTGTGTAGGTTTTTGGTTAAAGATTGTTGATAAAGTTTGGCTCTCTCTTCGTAGTAGTATAGTAGAGAAAAACGTTTCTATTTAGCATTCATAGATAATTATTCCATCGCAATGCCCATAGAAACTGTCACACCCCAAAACAACGATGATCATTATTAAAGACTATAACCCATTTACTTACACATATAATATAAACTATATTATTTACATTAAATGAATAAAATAAATCTCTAATACACTCCCTAATTGATTATTTAAATACAACTTTATTGACAACCGTCTTCTACTCTCATTGCACGACATGTTACTAAGTCCATGATTCTTCTACCCAAAGTCTCTAAGCATCACTTAACCTATTGGGAGGGTAAAATGAGGGAGTGAACTACAACTGGCTCTAAGAGAACATTAGAATATATGTATATGCGGACATTAGCCTCTCAATGAAATTAGTTATATTTTAATATAATTCAGAAGTAGAGATTAAATCTTCACAAAGAAATATATATATATATATATATATATATATATATATATATATATATATATATATATATATATATATATATATTATATAAGAATATATCTCAAACTAGGCAGCTCATACTACCTAACAAGATATATACACTAGCGAGTAATAATCACTTTGCAAAGGATATTGTTGTCTTACTCTTATGACTCCTGACACGAGCTCGGTCGTCCAATACTCCTTCTGGTAATACCCCGCGTACACTGAACCTATTACCCACTAATCATAAAACTCTCCATGCATAAAGTGGGAATAACACATGATTGTTCATGTCGTGCTTGGCAAGCCCAATGCCGCCTTGAGTGATAGGACACACTAGCATGGCTAAATATTCACATACGCATCACATATATCTTTTACACTACGATGAAGTATGTCGTTTCTAATACCCGATAAAATTTATCATTTGATGGAGTAAATATGATCTTGAATTATCCGTAAACGAGCTAACTAGCCGGCGCTCATGTTTGCTTCCTTATATAATTCCTTAATCATGAATGAACTATTTCATGTCAAGATAGCATATATCCCATCTATCTAAAATGTGACTAGAGCTTTTCTAGAATATACTTGTAATATTGCCTTTATGATCTTTTGCGAGTCTACATCCACCAAGAGAAGTTTAGCTCCCATCTCCTCTGCCATATGCATACCCTCAAAATGCGCTACTAGCTACACAACAACAGTTAAGTGCATTGTAATTTCGTAGGGAAGCTCATGATCCAATAACCTTCAATATTAAGAAGTAGATTGCTTGCTCCTCCTACACCCCTCTCAAACTATAGGTCCCATCCATATTAAGCTTCAATCCTCTATTGGATTTTCACCACCCAATGAGTTCCATATGACTAAAAGATCCTTCTTGCTTGACTATCTCTCAAATTTTCAGATGCTAAGTATTTATCCATTTTAATTAATACTTCCCCATTAGGGATCACAATATCATTTAAGATGGTTTGTTACGTTCCTACCACACGAAACTCAGTAATGCAATATAGAATAATCCAATTTTTTCCTGTAAATAACCATTTGGCCACCAAGTCTTTTATTCTACCACTCTATCTCACTAATTGACAAGAAAGTAAGATCTGCACCTCCCAAGGGGCTGTGCTAGATATTACTTCCACCTATCTACTGTTCAAATGGGCCCAAAGGAATGCTACCAGTCCCTATATTTTTAAGATAACACCCAAGCCTCCTATTCCTTTTGTAAGGCAGACTTGCTGCCACATGACATCAATAAAAACCAATTTTGTACTCGAATAGGATCAGATAATTGAAGTACACATGGGGTGTTGTTGATTGTTCCCAAAATTAAAACTTTGTAAAGTAATTTTGGATGTAGTTCCCGTATTATTCCCTTCATTCATTCCACCACACCGTTGTTGAGCTGGATCATTGTTTTTTTTGGGTTAGGTAAACGGTTGTATTAATATAAAAACTGTACACTATACAAGAGAGTTACCTAGCGAAGCCAAAAGGCTAAAGATAGCAACAAAGAAGCTAAATACGACTACCAGACACTAATACTAATACAAGCCAATCTCGCACTATCATCCATAAACGAATGATAAGGGAACAAGGAAAATAAAATGGAATATATGCACCACTTAATTTTCTTGGTAACCTTTTCTCTAGATGAAGATTCACCTCTCATAGCTAGGTCGCTTTCCAAATACAATACACGGTAGCTACAAATCCAATCCTCTATGCTTTTATCCTCCAATTTTATCTAGCTTTAAGCTTTTTAATCCATTTCAAAGCACTTAGAAGTGTGTTCATCTCCTTATCCAATACTACTCGAATAAGAATAATCGAAAAAAGGTGCTTATTTGACAGCTGGAACATTGTTAGGTCTTGTAGTAGATGTATAAGAAGATGACTTGTCAATGTTTGGATTCACGAACCGCTTCAACGGACCTACTGCACTTCTACCTCTATCATACAATAACTTAGAGACCTCGGTATGTGCTTCTTGTTGCCTAGCTCATTTGACTTTTTTGACACTCTCCCACATATTTTTGGCCTTAACACAATATTTGAATACATATAAATATATTTCTACTCAAAAGAACCACATCATGGTTAAACCCTAGGTACGTCCATGAATCGTTTCATTAAGTTCATTCTCATCGCCAACCAATAATGAACTACTTTCCACAATAAGACTAATTTTTCGGGTACAATGCAGCTTCCAAAATTTCACCCATTCGATTACTTCACCATTAAAGTTTTTGGAGGTATCCGAAAATATAGATATGACTGTAAAAATTCCACGAGTTTGAACTAGCAACAAGAACATATCCAAGGACTCAATATCCCTAGTGGTGTCGCCTAGGGTGTGATAAAAATAAGATAAATATAAGTCAAGAAAACTACGCACTCTCACCCTAGACAGGCACAATACTGCTAGTATTACAGGACGTATGCAAGTTTTAGTTGATAAGTTGAGTTCGTTCTCAGGGACTTAATGTGCTAGTCGAATGGGTAGCAATAACGAGTGAGAAGTAAATAATTAAAAGACAAGAAATAAAAAGAGAATAAATTTGAGATACTAAATTAAACTAAGAAAATAAAGACAGTAAATTAAATACGAAGAATATGAGATGAGAAGTATAGCTTAGGTTTTGCTAGTATGCACTAATCCTTCTAATTCATTTTATTAGATCTAGTTAATAAGGGAGATAATTAGCTCTTGTATACTTAGTCAGAATTCTAAATTCCCATACCTTAGACCTTGAGAGCGACTAAGGGGGCTACGGACACACCACGAGGCTGGTTCAAATAGGGTTATCAAACGCTACTAAGGCCCTAAGCAATCAATTTCCATACATGGTGATAGTGATTAAATGATACCCTAATGACTATCTAGTTAGAATCATTATTGTCAGGACTAATATCGATACTAGACGTTATGTGGTGTTTCAATAATTAGACACCCAGCTAAGGTGATCATCTAACTACTATTAAGGTAATCCTATACTCGTGCACTAGCAAGGAAAACAGTCATTAAATCAAAACACATAAACAAATATAAAGGTAAGCAACTAATATCAGATTAAAACATGTAATTCCCAAAGAAACTTAGATAGAAAGAAATTAGAATTCATAGATTATACATGATGCAAAACCCAAGCTATGGGAGGTTTAGTTCATACCTGAAGGAAATAAACTAAAAAAAATAATTAAAGACATCATCTTGTTCTCTACAATAACTTGGAAGAATAAAACCTTAAGAACTAATTACTGTGAGGCAATGATGATTTACAAGTGATATAAGGGTGTATTTATAGGTTTTTAGAAGACCTAATTCGTTTTCTTGAAGGAAAAGGTAAGTAATGGACTCCTAGCCCAACTCAAATTCATAACCCTAAAAACATGAAATCAGACCCGTTTTTATTTTGGTCCTAGAAGCTTCAATATTCATCCGTTTGATGCGTATGAGTACACCAAATTCATCGTCTCGGAAAGATATTCAACTTTGATCTTGACCGTTTCTCCAAATTCCACACCGTTTTTGAGATATAAGCTAATTTGTGGTCGTAGGTGCAGAAATTCAGGATTTAGGCAGCTTTTCCTTTTCCATGTTTTTAGCTTTTGTTTCCTTATCTCCAATTTCCATGCTTATCTCTTTCCATATCTTGTAGTCTTTGACTTGGACTCTAATTAATCTTCATAATTATCTTTAAAGTTTCACACTAAATAAATAATTAAACCCAATATGCTCTAAAAATATTATTTTACTAAATCAAGACTCGAAATAGGAAAGTGCACTATTTCTCAACAAAAACGATTAGAAAGACATCTAAATCACTAAAAATGATGTCTCATCTTAACATAAATCTATCACAAATGAGGAGACATCACCTAGAAACCCTTATCGTTGTGATCTCGAGAATAATATAGGGCGAAAGGAAATATTGGAAACAATCCTAATTCCATGATTTATTTTCCCTCACATAGTCAACCACCTTATCAAAACGAATGACATTGTCAATATGAGATATAACGTAATCAATTAATAGTGCATCCCTACCCGTACGTCTAACCAAAAAGAGATATTTTTACCATTATGTAGCACGCACCCGGATCCTTGTCTAACCACGACAACCACTTTAGCTCTAACAATTTGTGAATCTACAAACTTAGGTACATATTGAAGGAGATTTTTCATGAAGTAATTTTGTCACAATTATATTTTACAAAAGGTAGACTTATCATGGAACACCTTCCAACCAGTATTTCTAAGAAGATGACATGATAATTTAAGCTGATCATTATTCCTCATGTTTTAACACTAACATTGAAATCTAACACATTTTTCAAAATAAAAATAGACAAAAAATAAATAATTTAGAAAATAAAAATAATAAATCTCACCTGTCCATCCAGCATAGGTATGAATAAATAATTGAAATGTGATGGCCATCGTCAATCTAATATATAAGCATATAATGACAACGTTATACAACACAAAAAACAATTGAATATGAAGAGTGGTAAACTTTGAATGTGCATAATGTTTATGTAAGAGGGACGGGCATTATGGTTTGGACGACGGTGCATGACATTTTATAGTTAAAATGTAGTTGTCTTTCCATAGGATGACCTTTATATATTGTATAAGGAAATAATTTATTAAAAAAGGGTAAAACTTCCATCCAATATTGGATGGTCCAATATTTACGCTTACAAAACACATGTCATTCATTAGATTAATAAGTTAGTTACTTTTGTAAGTTTAAAACCTGGGGTATGTGTATGAATATAATTGGTGTAGGATCATCCAGTATTGGATGGAAGAATCTTTTATTAAAAAATGAGAAGGGTATTAAAGGAATTAAGAAATGTAATTATTACATTCCCTATTACAAAAGTACCCTTCATAAAGTGTCTTGATATCTTATATGTGTATTGGAAACATAATTTTTATTTTTTCAATGGGGTAATAGTGGAAAAAAGAAGGAAAAAATGTCTTGATATCCTAAGTGGACAAATATTTTGAAACTATATTTTTAGTAAGTGGACAAACATTTTGAAACAGAGGGAGTAGCATACAGAGAGCATTATAATTTTTTATCATCTTTTAATCATAATTCTGTTGTACTTCAGAAAAGTTAGTTAAATAAGAGTACAATTTTATATATACTTGTGGTTTAACTATATATTTGTGTGATCACTATATACATGTACATTTACAATTGAAGGTTATTTTGTATCCGATAATTATTAAGAGTAATAGAATAATTAATAGAACAATCTATCAAGATTTAAATGTAAAAATATTTTTTTCATAACATAAAAGAGTAATAAAATTCAAAACGAAACACTCTTAACCACTAGTATAACTATCGACCTTACGTTAACCAAACATACTTTATATTATCAAATCTTCAATCAACTTTGAAGCTATTTCTTCAATAAAGAGCTCATCAAGCAACCCTATGCCTCCGAACAACCCATCACCAGCATTTTCACTTGATTGATTACCGACAAAATCTGGGAGCGCAAACTTGTATCATCAATCGTCCACATATTGCTTAGTTCCTCGCATGCGCAGTGGTAACAGCTAATTACATATTCCATCTGCATAAATAGAAAATCATATCTTAATTTTTATTCCATAAATAAATACATTGCATATATAAGCAACACACAGAGCTAAGAGATCAATTTCCAATTATAATTATGTAAGCAATAAGACCGTAAATCTAAGTTATAATACCCATTTAGGTGTCGTTTGTTTTTTAAGTAATAAGTGATGAATGCTGAATGAACAACTGAATAGAACTTATTCTATTAAGAGGCAGTGTTTGAATGATTCAGACTTAGTTTAAAATCTTAATGAAACAGACCAGTTAAGAGTCATTCAGATCTGAATTGGTCAGAAAAAACAAACAGTCTAATTGATCCAGTTTCTTAATGAACCAGATTCAGATCTCATTAAGTGTAAACAAACACCCCCTTAGGTTGTGCAAATGTGTGGTACCCAAATCTCGTATTTTATTTTTCAGGGTAACTTAAAGGACATGTATTTTAACAAGTTCTAACAAACAACTATAAGACCAATTAATATTGTTTTTATAAAGGTGTACCAATTTTTCATCTCAGGATTTTTTCAAACTAAAATAAAAAATGGGCCAGCAAGGGAATTTACAAGAATCAGCATACAACATAAAATTAATACAAAATCACAACAAGTAGAATAAACCCTTTCAAGGCATTATCAGAGTCATATGTGCAAGGAACTTGATAAATTCTTCCCTTTTTCGTACAAATTATATAGTTTTTTTAATTACCTATGCCAGTCAATTATATAGTTTTTGTCCCTCTCTCTCTCTCCTATCATTTTCATTCTCTTTAAGTCATTTCATACCTTTATTTATTTAATAATTCTAATCAAAAATTTATATACACACCTTTATACAATTATATGAAGAATTACAAAAATTTATATAAAATTTTAGATAATCTAAGAATCATAGTATTGATCACTTCTGAAAATTCAGATTATACAAAGAAAATGCAAATACTATAATTTAAATATTCTATATTGT
Source organism: Nemophila menziesii (assembly GCA_029959085.1). Taxonomy (NCBI): domain Eukaryota; kingdom Viridiplantae; phylum Streptophyta; class Magnoliopsida; order Boraginales; family Hydrophyllaceae; genus Nemophila; species Nemophila menziesii. The sequence continues at coordinate 41,400,891 of JARWIR010000007.1, read as the reverse complement.
TGGCTCCTTCATTTTCATTCTCTTATAGCCACTAGCTACCTTCATTTATTATATATTTCATATTAACAAATTACACCTAGACACTTGTATCTTGACAATAATATGAAAATTTACGAAAACTTGTACTAATATCTAAATAATTTAAGAATAGCATAAGGATAATAGTATTCATTACTTTTGATACTTTAGTTTATACAACGGAAATTAAAATATTGATGATCTAAATATTCTATCTTGTTAACTATTTTATTTTTTATCGTTCCATAGGTATTTTCTAAAATCTAAATGTTTGTTTCTTAATATTTTTACTAAGTTTTCATCTTATATGAGTATGGTTAATTTTTTGACTTAGAATTTTCAAAATTCTTTATTTACATAATACTAATGACATAAAGATGTTATACAATAATCCTAAAAATTATGTGGAAGAATATAAAAATCATAAATTTACAAGAGCATTGCTATATATCACCCCTATTTGCGATCTTATTGATTTTTAAAATCTCCACATAGGAGGTGATATAAAGGTGAAGGCAAAAGAGGTGATATATATCTTTACTCAATTTACAAATACATAACCAAAAAAAGAAGACAAAATGATAATTAAAAAAATCATTATTCCTCATGTTTTAAACACTAAGGTTGAGATCTAACCTGTTTCGCAAAGTAAATCGATAAAAATAAATAATTTAGAAAATAAAAATAACTTATCTTACCTTTCCATCCAATATATATATGAACTAGTAATTGCCCGTACCCGAGGGTACTATTCAGTTTTGCAACTAATACTAATTTATCAACATGATAACTAATATGTTATAATGTGTCTCTACAAACACTACTTTCATTGAACCAATACATACACACATTGTTATTTTGGATCAAATATAAGTGGAGTGTAGAAAAAATATATTAAGTGATGCCGATTTAAGAAAAGAAAAGATGGAGAATGACGTAGATGTTATTGGATTAAAAAAAAAGTCATTTTAGAGTCAGCCTAAAGGCAAAAGTTACATATTTTTTGTGCATAATATATAAACTAAAAATAATAGAATAAACATTGAACATATAATAAAGGTGTTATGAACACCAAAAAGAATAGATCATATCACATAAAATTTTAAAAAAAGAACATAAAAGATAACATAATGAACTTCAAAATAATCGTGAAGGCTAGAGAAATATATTCAACAAATTAGCATTGAGATGGTTATTACATAAATAACTTCTCTTTTCAACTGTAAGATGTTCTCTAGATTATTATTTTATTATCCTAACAAATCTCTAGATGAAAATTATAAATGTGTCTTACTTAGACACTAATTGGTTAATTGATTATTATTAAAAACTAAACAATGTGTTAGCATAAAAATTGTATGTAAACAAGAAGTTTGAAAAAATCACACTTATATACATAAGCTTGCATAACTATATTTCATACCATTACATTCGAGATTCAATTTACTCAAAGTTCAAGATCACTATGTAGAATAATCCTAACCACGAGAGAAACTTTAGCCTTACTTCTTCTCTTCTCTAATATAAATGGTATCCTCAAATCATCTCCTACATTCATTCAAATCACATCAATTATGTAGGTTAGATGATTACATTTATTAATATATAAATCCAAGTTTTATAAGTATAGAAGTTTTTTTACACTTTCATAACAAATAAGATGGTAATTTGTAATAATTCACCAAGTACAAAGAGAAACAATGCATCAAAGGTTAATTAAAATTAAATTTCTTACCATTAAGTTTGTTGGGTGATTTTCATCACGATTAGGCACAAACTGTTTTTTGTGCTCTCATAGAAGCTTTCATTCCATGATGTGTTGCACGGTACCACTTGCGAACCAAACATTCTCTCACTAGTGCTTGTAGCTTCAGTAAAGCTTTCAATGCTCTAAACAATGAAATCTTTCTAGTATCTATGCAGTGATATTATTCTACGAAAGAAGATAATTAGATTTTTCATTTTAAAATGGCTTTATGCTGTGAAAAAACATTAATTATGACAATAATTTGTGAGAAATAGGTGACAATACCATTACACTGCAAGGACTTAAGTTCTCTAATTATTGTCTTTTTAATCTTTAGTTTCTTTAAAAAAATTCTGTTTTTAGTATAAATGGTTAGTTTAGGCTATAATTTTTTTTGTTTTTATATATATAAAATATTAGCTATTATAGTGATCATGGAAACAAATATTAGCTAATCTAAGAAGTGTTCAATGTAACTGCGGACACCTATTTATCCTGAAATGTATCGTAATTTTTTTATTTTTACAATAAAATCATTTCCACTAAAAAAAATTAAATTATGTTACATACTACTATTAGAAAAATACCTAGAAGAAAATATAACAATCTGAAATGTTAGATATAAATAATAAAACATATATCACAAACAAATTAGAATTAAAACTATAATGCTAAATTATAATTAACACATAATTTATTTTAATGGTGAAAGTTACACCATGACACATTGCAAAATTATCTCTCACCAAAAATCAACATATTCACGGTGATAACCTATGAACTGCATACAAATCCTACATTGGTATACTACTTGGTGTCTTAATTTCTAAAAATGTCGCCTTTGAATTCGAGGAGTCGGTTGGTTTGTAGAGCTGTCGTGGAACCGATAGTAGTGCGCTTCTAGTTAATACCCGCCCCGATCGTAGTGGTAAGACACTTTTTCCAAACAAATCCTACACGTGCCCCTAATACATGGTTTGGAGGATAAATAGCAAACCTCTCGGTAAATGCACGCTTATTACCGACACTAGTGGAAGCATATAGGGACCCTAGTGCGTCTGTCATCTAAGGATTTAGACAAGCAGTGTCAATAATTTATTTCCTAAACGATTATAAATTACAGTCAAGTCCCTAAACTATTAAAAATTACATTTATGTTCCTATAACATTAAAATTGCAACCATACTGAACTATTTAGTTTAACCAGTTGGGTTAGCTCAATTGGGCAGGACTCTGTCTCTCAACCAAAAGGTATACATGGAATGGCGAGCATATCCTCTGTGGGATTTGTAAGGTGCGAAAAAGCTAGCATGGGATTAGTAAAATCATATTTAATGGTTTAAGTTGAGTTGCTCAGATGACTTGATTCTGGTATTTGAGAGATTTAGAATTACTACCTTCGTCCATTAATGTTTGTCATGCTTTTTATTTCACACACACTGATGATAAACTTTTAAATATTAAATAAAGATAAAATTAATAGCAAATGTAAAAAGAAAAATTAGTTTTTTAAATAGACAATCATTTTATAGACATCTATTTTTAAAAATTGTAACAAATGGACCAAGAAAGTAGAAAGGTTGTTTTATAATCTTTCTTAATACAATAAAATATAACATCAGATGGGGCGTACCAAATATGTAGCTAGTTGATCTGAAATAATCACCCAACGTTGAGGTAAATACAATATCTGATATTTGGGTCCCAAATAAATTCCAACCATCCTTATTGATACTCTCTCGTCACTCTTGTACTACCTTGTTTCAAGACCAGAAACTAAACTTGAGGAGAATAATTGGTACACGTGGCAGGACCAATACATGAATGTGGATGGAGCTGATGATTTCATTGGTCCAAAATCTATCCCTGAGATATCTTAGATTTCATCTCCAGATTTCACTTCTTTACTCATACCCCCATATAACAACTCAACTGCTTCTCACTTGAAAAACAAACCAATTATCGAAATAAAAAATTGAAATCAAATCAACAACTACTTAGAAACCAAAGAGATGGCTACTACATCTGCTGCATTGTTAAATGGATTGGGCTCTTCTTTCTTGAACGGTGGCAAGAAAAGCCAGACCTTGTTATCAACACCTGTCGCAGCTAAAGTTGGTGGTTCTGCCGCTCCCAAGAGGTTAGTAGTAGTGGCTGCTGCCGCCACTAAAAAGTCATGGTTACCCGGTGTTAGAGGTGGTGGTGACTTAGTCGACCCAGAGTGGCTTGATGGCTCGTAAGTCTATCTAATCTAGTATTCTTCCTTTTTTTTCATTAGTTCTCACTAATCATGTACTTCAAGATCTTAATATTTGGTTAATGAACTTCAGACTACCCGGGGATTACGGGTTCGACCCACTTGGTCTTGGTAAGGACCCATCATTCTTGAAATGGTATAGAGAAGCTGAACTTATTCACGGAAGATGGGCTATGGCGGCAGTTTTGGGTATCTTCGTGGGTCAATCATGGAGTGGTATTCCATGGTTCGAAGCCGGTGCTCAACCCGATGCGATCGCGCCCTTTTCCTTCGGTTCACTCCTCGGGACCCAGCTAATCTTAATGGGATGGGTCGAAGGTAAAAGATGGGCAGATTTTTTCAACCCAGATTCACAATCCGTTGAATGGGCTACTCCTTGGTCTAGAACAGCCGAAAATTTCGTTAACGCCACTGGTGAGCAAGGATACCCCGGTGGTAAATTTTTCGATCCGTTGTCTTTTGCCGGAACACTCGAAAATGGAGTTTATATCCCCGATGAGGAGAAGCTTGATAGACTAAAATTAGCGGAGATTAAACATGCTAGACTTGCTATGGTGGCTATGCTTATTTTCTACGTCGAAGCTGGACAAGGGAAAACACCTCTTGGAGCTTTGGGTTTGTAAACAATTTAATTCGATTCATGTAAAAAGAGTAATTTCTATGTAGAGAAAGCTAATCAAAGCTTGGACTTTTTTTTTCTTTGAGTTCACTTGAAACTATTTTTATATAATAATATAGTATATTTATTTCATGACATTAAAAATGATAAAGCAACTCTAATAATAGAAAAGTCACAACTCACAATTGTTGTTAATTCGAAAAAAAAGGTTAGAGAATTCAAGATTCGCTACCCATAGCCATTAAAAACTCACCCTCGCAAACTAACTCACCACCTACATATGTTTTCCCGTCCATTTTAGCGATTCCGAAGCGTTTTTGCAGTTTGGTAAGAGTCATTCGCATGACTAAAGTATCTCCTGCAATGACCGGCTTTCTAAAACGTACTTTATCAATTCCGGCAAAGAAGAAATTTTGACGGGACCCACCAACTTCAGGTTGAAGCATTACGATACCCCCAACTTGTGCCATTGCCTGAACAACATAACTCACTAATTACTAATGCTTGTCTTGGGTACCCATTTATATGATTTTTTTTTAGTACAAGAGAAAAAATTACCTCGATCATGAGTACACCTGGCATAATAGGCCTCTCAGGGAAATGACCAGGAAAGAAATTATCGTTTATTGTAACGTTTTTTATGGCAACTGCTGATACTCCTGGGTTGTACTCGATCACTCTATCAACTAGCAAGAATGGGAATCTGCTCGGAATAATACAATATATCATATATTATCAGAATAAATTGACTATTATAATATAAATGTAGATCACAGTCTTTGACACATTCTTATGAGCGTAAGCTAACATTATTGGTCCCTATATATGGCTATTTCACATAGCACATGGATTGATCATGCATTTAACCCAGCTGGGAATTTTTTTTTTTTTTTTTTTTTGCCCATTACACGAAAAGATCATACAGTCAAGAAGATTAAAATTTACGAACCGATGAGGCAAAATTTCCCGAATCTGATTGATGTCCATGACGGTTGGAAATGCTGGATAGCCTGCAAAAGAAAAGTTATATAGTTATTAAAATTACCCAAACACAATGTAGTAGAATTTTGCTAAATTGTGAAAGAATATATACTTAATTCGATGGGAGTAGAAGGAGGAGCAGTGGCATTATCATTGGGGACAGGTGTCGAACAGTTGGTGATGAGAGTTGAGTGTTGGGTTTTCTTCAATCTGAGGTGCGATCTCGAAGAAGAAGAGAACAATGGAGGATGATGATGCAGTGAAAGATAAGCATTATTGTTAAGGCGTTTTGGGGAGATGTGTGAGTGAGAATTGGGTTTGTTCAATAAAGAGTGTGATAAACATGTAGAAGAAGCCATTGATGCGATGCGAACACTCTCGGAAAATGGTTTTTCTTTCTAAAAACTCTTCGCATTTAAACAGTTTTTCTTTATATTAAAATATGAGTGTTTTATGTTTTTTTTTTTAGTCAAAACAACTTATATTAAACAAAATAAAAAATTACAAAGAACCGTAGTTTGACCAACCAAACCCGGAAACAAAAACACAACGAGAACCTAAAACAAGAGACAAGCTACAATAACAAAAGAGGGTGCAAGGCAAACTCAGACAGCAAATGAACCAGAAACAAAGACACCACCGAAGTAGCAGGCGGTGACCATGACCAATAAGAAGAATAATCTCAAGCCTCGGAACGAAGGGGAGAAGATCGACTACCATTTCAATGATCAACGGGATAGGCAACTCAATGGCCGAGGCGACAGTTGCGATACCGAAGAACTTGGTAGTCCTCTGATCAAAAGAGATTTCACTAGCCCAAGTGATAAAAACGAAACTCGAGACTGGTCGGACCAAACGAGTACCCAAGCACCCAAAGAAAAACACAGAACCTTCTTTTCTCCAGCCAAACGAAACACCCGCAAGCCAAATCAGTCAAACAAGGAGAATCCAGACACAATCGACTCAAAATGAACGGCAAACACTCAAAGTTCCTCAAGACGGATTCAACTGAATGAAAATTTGTGGCTAAAGATGAATCACCACCTGCGAATGTAGGAGGTCGACTGGTTCCGAAGAAATAAAACACGCAAAGAAAATACCACCTCTCAAGCCATACAAACCAAGGGCAGGTCAAACTAACCGGATAGAAAGATTTCGAACAGATCAAGTAGCGAATGAATGACAAACACCCGAAACTCCAAGAGTCAAAATCCACTAATCTAGTTATTATAACCCGCAGTGTATCGCAAAGTAGTGGTCAAGAACCATCCAAGGACCTCCGGATAGCGCAAAGTCAAAATCATCCCGCTTTTCAAATTTCACCATATAGTATCCATGTCCAACATCCACAATTTCAAAATTCCCATCCGGATTCCAAATTTGCCTTAGTTTCGAAGCTAAATAGGTAAAACCCACTTCTCTTCCCAATAAACGAATAACAGCAGTGTTCCGCCAAAGACGAATACCCTCCTATATTTCATCTCTTGTTCTAAGTACAGTTGGAATAGAGTCATTATTCTCACTCACATCATCATCCTCAATTAATTCCTCTAGTTCAATAAAACCCTCCTCGTCCATTAATTTCTTATTTCCAGATTCAAAATTGTCCTCTATAACGGGTATCACTAGATTGTTGCCCGTTACAGTGCCTTTCCATCCACCTAATTTAGGCCTAATGAAGGAGCTAGAGTTGTTACCTGAAATTGCATCAACAGTAAGCTTTCGAATCGTATTTTGGCTGCTATCGCTTCCCTGGATGAGTCCATTAATTGCAACAGCATACTGTGGGCCCTCAATGGCGGCACGCTGCCGCTTCCTCTCTAATCGCGGCAGAAAGTTCAGGAAAATTTTCCACTGGATGGTCTTACATCTGTTCGCCGGTAGCATTGCACTGGAGCCGCGTTGCTGAGCGTAATCGCTGCATTCTCAGGTGGAATTTCCGGTGGCCTAGCTTCGCCGACCAGAGGCGGCGGCTGTGGGATCATTTTCTCAATCAAAGTTGTTATTTCCTTCCTACTTTCGTGGAGCGTTTGTCTTTAAATGTTTTTTTATTTAGGCCTCTATAAAATTATAATTTTCAACATTACATAAAAAGGATCTGCCCATTATGTAATTGTAAACCACGGAAGAGTCAATGGTGAAATCATGTTATGATTTGACATTTGAAAAAGCCACCAGAAATATTTAAGTATCAAAATAGTGCTAATACTGCACATTATACTAATTATATAAGATACAGTCGGACCATTATAAGCTTTAACAGCCAGATCGTAAGCACAGATTGGCCTAACATTCTGTTTGTCACTGCACTCAGAACACGTAATACTTTCTGAAACCACAGAATAATCATAAGCAAGTAGTATGTAAGGAACGACATAATGTAATAACACAGCTTAAAACAACCCAAAAAGTTACTGCAGAAATTCGTAATTCCTCTATCAAAATTACTGTTGATAGACAGAACAAACAAAATAACACCAAATTCATCAACGAAAGAAATTAAAAAAAAAAGAAGTAAGAGCCCGTTTGGGATTGATTATTTTAGAGCTAAAAGCGCTTTTTTATTAAAATTAAAATATTTGTAAAAAATATTAAAAAATATTTTGACATCGAAAATCACTTTAAGTGATTATTTTAATAATCACTAATCTAGTTCTTTTTCTAAAAATAATTTTAAAAGTCTAAAATATTGCTATGGATCTAAAATCAGTTTAAGTGATTATTTTGAAAAGCAATCCCAAACGGGCACTTAGTCCAGACAAAGAAAAAATCAGAGAAGGGGAAATCTATGTGTGGACATAAATTGTTCACTTTGTAATGATTATCAGAATTTTATTGAATCTAATTTTATTATCCTATTTCACTAGTGGAATCTTCAAAGTTAATCCAGGTTTTACAGCTTATTAATAGTCACTACACAATATAATGCAATTAAAGACCATAACATTGATTACAAAACAGGATCAGCATATATATGGGGGAAGAATTTTTGTAGGGAACTTTCTAAGAAAAGCATAAAGATCATCCAAGAATACATACAGAAAAATCAAATTCACCAACATTCACTTATTAACGAATAGTAAGAAATTAGCTTCATCAGTCCTCAAACACCACCCAAGAATTATATTAAACAAGCCAATTTATTAAAGTCATGAACAAAAGTTGTAAAGAGTAAATTGACAAGAATCATGAAAACTGGAATTTATTGATGAGTCTCCTTTAAATAACCAAAACTTGAGAAAACTCCTTTACTATGCAAATGCTGCTTTCCCATGTTAACCTAAACATAATTCTATTCCAGTACTCAGGTGCATTTTCTAAACTCTTACGGTCACTTGCCTGCCACTTATCTTTGCCATAGTCATAGATTTCAAGTTTCACCTCCTTTAATTCATGAAACAAAGACTTTGTTTCATGTGTTCTTTCTATCATCAGTATCTTGAACAAAATGGCTAACTGATCACGATTAATGTTCACTATAATGGCCTTGGGGTGGCAAGTCCGAAACAAAGCCTCAAAAAAATTTGAATAAAGTTCAAATGTTGATGATTTAGTATCAAACCAGAATTCTAATTCATCAACCTCGACAGTTGGTAAAGTTGGAATCTTACCTACATCAACAAATGTCAGATCCAAAGGTAATCTGAGTTTACATTGACACCCTTTTGCTAGAAGTTGCTTCAGCATGCAGAAGTGTATAGTATCGAGTGTACAACGGTAATGAGTGGATAATTTCAATACTGATAGGTTTTGTGTGTTAGTTACCATTAGATCAGGGAAAACCATAAATTTATCAAACTCAAGTGACACCAAGTTTGGAGCATTAATGTTTACATCCCTCAAATCCTCAGAATGTATCCTTACACGCTTAAGTGAATGACTTGATATTTCAATCCTTCTGTGACCTTTAAATTTTAATAAATAAATATTCTCAATTTGTGGAAATTTTTCTTCCCAGTTGTTTAAATGTGTTGAGGAAAAATCAATATCACCATCCAATGTCAAATATTTCAATTTTTCAGATCTATACACTCTAAGAGACCTCACATTACGGCAACTTAGAAATTGAAGATTGGGTGCTTCAATTTCTACATCACTCCCATAATTGAAAACACGAACCTTCTTAAGGTTATAAAGCGTAGGTACCTTTATTCTTTTCAACCCTTCACAATACTCGACGCACAAGTTTTCAATCAAAGGACAACTTGAGATTAAACCTTGAAACTCATTATTATTTAAACGGTAGACGCTGAAAAGGTTTAACGTCTGAAGATGATTAAACAATATTACCTTGCCAATAACTTGCTCCTTGAACTTCTGTCCAATGTATTCATGTAAGCTTAATTCTCTAAGTGAATTGTCTTCAAAGCATCCAGTGACATCATATTCAGAGTTAAATCCTTTGAGATCAAGTCTTTTGACACCTTTTTGAACTGCGATTTTAATCCATTTGTTCACACGTGGATTAAAATTAGAACTACGAAAATCGCTGCCAAGATGAAGTTTCAATCCCTTTATACTTATCTTTTGCTCTTGGTATCTCAATAAAGTTATGTCAATAAAATTGGCATCCTTTTCTCGATTTGTATCATTGAAACTATAAGCACGATTTCTAAGATTGAAACTCAAAGTAGGGACCGTAAGCCATGCATTATACCATGTTTTGCAAAATATACTAACTCGACCTGCTTCCTCTGTTGTCCCATCGAAGAGAGATAATACGTGATGAATTATTTCTTCCGGCAATTGAGATATGTCTCCCATTGAAACCTTCTGCTTGTACCTTCAATGACACTATCTAATTTTTCTCTCCCTCAATCGTTATAACCCTAGTCAGTATGCTGAAGGAATAGGTCTTAAAATATAAAAAGCCTTCAAAGAAACTTTTTCTAGTAAAACCCATGCTATGAGCGGTTTATTTATATTCCGTCCGTTCCAAAAAATAAATTCTATTTAGTTTTTAACTTATATTAAAAAAATTAATAATTACATACATCGTTATAAACAACATAAATTTTTTATTTTTAATAAAAATAAAAAAAATTGATTTTTTTTTTGGTCGGCCAAACTCGTACAAGCTAAAAAGCGGATTAACCAATCCCAGTCTCGAAAAACTGTGGGGCAGTCCCCCACTTCTAGCATGATTCGACGCCGCTTGCCTAATATTACGCGCAGCTTTATCAGCCAGTCCATTCAGACTCCGAGGGATATGTGTGAATGTCAAATCACAATGCCCCTCAGCAATCTTACGGATCTGACTGATGAAAGGTCTGACCTTCCACCACGCAACTGGCAACGACTTGATACCTTGAATTAACTCAAGGTTATCTGAGTAGATCACAGTCTTGCAGTTCTGGTGATTCATACTAAGTAGGGTGGCCTCTAACACTGCTGATGCCTCCCCTTCAACAACCGAGTCTGTCCAGACTGGTTTGGTGAAAGTGGCCTGTCTCCCTGACTGCATATGCCTTTGAACTATTCCAATCCCTCCAATCTTCGATGGTGAAACAAGAGAAGTGTCACACGTATAAACATATTAGGTTTCTCGAAATTCCTAACTGTTCCAAAAGTCTGGTACTGGTACCCTAGTCATCATTTGCCTCGGATATAAGTAGACAATAAATATCCTGATATTATAAGTAGACAATAAATTTAAAACACAAATTTTAATAAGTTAGTGGAACGAAAAAAGTACCATAATTATAACCTTAATTCTTATAATAGACTATACCACTATATTCTTTCTAATTATAAGGTAAACAAATCTTTTTTATTTGGAATAATTTTCTAATTAAATCTGGATACCAATCTCTTATGCACGTTATTAATTTTATTAAAAAATTTATTTGTAATCTTTCGTCTAAATTTAAGGCCATATTAATTTTTGTTCCTAAAATACTATTTTTGTTTAATATCATTTTGATTTTATTTTAATATAACTTATATATTATAAATATATATTAAATATTTATTTTATCACCACCAGTTAAGGCAGAGTAAAATTTTAACAAAACCGAAAAAACCGAGTTAATTTTAATCAACCCGACCTAAAATATATGTTAATTTTATCAAGGCCAACCTTACCCATCGGGTTACCTTATGATTTTTCGGGTCCATTTATTTACCCATATATTACCTAAGCTAATGGGTTGGGTTTATCCAAACCGGAAAACCATGTAATATTTATTAGATAAATCTTTTAATTTGGCTTCTTAGATATTCCAAACACCCATAACTTATTTTAGAGTATTCGATTCACGACTTCTTGGTTTGTATGTTAGAATTTTAACTTTGATTTTTAGAGGTATAATAAGACCGGTTTTTTTCCAGATTTTGTCATTTTTTTAAACTTTTTCACGCGTTAAAAAAGTTTGACTAATGTTGACTAACGTGAGTAAATCGAAGGTAACCGAAGGGTAACCCGAATTAACCCGAGGGTAAACATTATTTTACCCTACCCTTGGGTTATCCAAGAAATTCCTTAAACCGAAATATATTATCCTTGGTTTACCCTAACCTCAAAACCAGGTAAAACCGACCTATGCTATCCCCTACCACCAGTCTACTACTATATTTGGTCAGTCAACTTCGACGGTTAATGGTCAACTCCGACAGTCAATTGTCAACTCCAACGAATATTATTTTAAGAAAAAAATCTGAAACACCTGTCGAGCAACTATGACGAGTTTTTTTTTCCTTTTTACAATTTTCATATGAAAAACTTTTTGTTGTGATTTTTTTCAATCTTTTTTTTGATTTTTTGATTTTTCCAGCTCTATTCGATGAAAAGTTCTATCAAAATTGGACCAAACTATAACTACAATACTGTAATAGGTAAATTACTTAATTCTTGAAAATTAACAAAAAAAAGTTTAATTTAAAAAAATTTACTTACGTTTTCATCCACCATAACCATTCTTTTTTTTTTGGACATTCACCATAACCATTCTATAAATTCTTTTTACGCAAATAAAAGAGGCAAGGCTTTTTTAAATTTTTAGTCAAAAGTCTCTCTTTGATATAACATCGTAAGTTCAATGACCATAAGTTGGACCATTGTCAATGACCACTGTAGGTAAAGAATCTCTCAGTCCAGATAGTCTAATCAATCAATAATTAATCAGTCAAATAACTTGGAACGATGAAGTGAATATATAGGTAAAAAAAAATTGACTAAAAAAAACTAAATATATTGCATTTGCAAACTTAATATTTGTCACAATTGCCTTCACTTTTTCACTATGAGTCTTGCTCAATTCACCAAATTACCTTAAAATTTCATCCAGCGTCTTAAGGTTTTTATTTTTAATCATAATAGATGTGTACTCAAACCACGATAACATATTATCCATCTCAAATTCGCAACTAACAATTAATTAAAGGGTCAATTACTCAAGGAGACTTGAGGAGAATCAATGTGCCATATAGGAACCAAGTGATTCCTCTCTCCTACTTAGAGGCCAATAAGATGTTCAATGTCATAACTACCCTTATAGTGTATATAAGACAAAAAAATAGATTTCTCTCTCCTCCACTACCATTACACTCTCTCCTCCATTACCATTAATCTCTCTCCTCCTTTATCATTTTTCTCTCTCCTTCTTCATTAATTATCAGATAATTTCCAGCTCCGACCACAACCACCGATCACCGCCGACCACCGCTGGCCACCGCCGGAAAATAGTTCTGAGCATGGAAAAAAGTTCTGAGTCTGGAAAATAGTTCTGAGTTTGGAAAAAAGTTCTGAGTCTGAAAAATAGTTCTGAGCGTGGAAAATAGTTCTGAGCGTAGAAAATAGTTCTGAGCATGGGGTATTGGGCATGCTCAATAACTTGTTGATCATTTCTCATATAATCAGTAAACTTCCTAAGCATTTCTCGTATAATCAGTAAACTGCTAAGCATTTATACAAAAGTTATTGAGTTTAAATATTTTTTTTATTCAACACAAAAAATCAACATCACCAAAAAACTTCTGAGCATTTACCAAAAATTCTGAGCAAAACACAAATCCAGCATTTCACGATATTTCTGGAAAAAAAGTAATCTAATCTAACACAAATCTATTACATTTTTGGAAAAAAAAGTAATCTAATCTAGCTTAACGATGTGGAAACTTCTGAGCGCAAAAGTTCTGAGCGCAAAAGTTCTGAGTGCAAAAGTTCTGAGCGCAAAAGTTCTGAGTGCAAAAGTTCTGAGTGCAAAAGTTATGAGTGCAAAAGTTCTGAGCGCAAAAGTTCTGAGTGCAAAAGTTCTGAGCGCAAAAGTTCCATTGCCAGATTTGTAATCGCCAACAATTTCGAGCGCAAAAGTTCTGAGCACAAAAGTTCTGAGTGCAAAAGTTCTGAGCGCAAAAGTTCTGAGCGCAACAGCTAAATCTCAGAATTCAAAAGAGAGACAGCTGGTACTAGCAAAATTAGCTAATAATTCGTTTTCAAAACATTTATCTAATGAAGATGTGCAATTCAAGCTATTATTACCTTCAATAACAAAGTTTGCAGCCTGCAATTCTTCCTCACGGTTACGATTTAGGAGCTGCAGTTTTAGGGCTTGAAAAAAACCATCATCTTCATCACGATTTGGACTTATGGGCTGTGATTTGGAAAACCTTAGGCGCATCTAATTTAGAAGACCCATATGGGTGTTGTTCTTCAATAAGCAGTTGTTTCACTTCTATTGCCACAACTTCGTCACAAATCCGGCTTTATTGCCGGAACTCAAACCCTAATTTCGAGCTCCATGGATTTTCGGAGGAGAGGATTGAGCTTCAAAGAGAGAGAAAGAGATGAGAGATGAGAGAGGAGAGAGGAGAGATTGAGCGTGTATTGTGTTTTGATTTTTATTTGACAAAAGATATTATATATAGGTAAATAAAAAACAAAAGAGGGTAAGAAAGTAATTGGATTTTTGGCTTATAGTGTAAAAATTAGTTTGTGGCCTTTAGTAAGAAGAAGTAATATAGCTGGTCTTGTTAGGTCCCGATGTAGTATTTTCAAGACCCTTTGGGTAATAATCTCTTAATTAAATACACATACGTAACTAGAATGTTTTTTGTGTAATCATGAAATCCGACAATAGTACCTAAATCCATCATAGCCTTCACTTTAGTATTGGAAAATATTATCGAATCTTTCACGAACATAGATAGATAAGAACCTTCCTTAATAAAACCCTCTTGGTAGGATCAAATTGCAGAGAATCGGTAATCAAAGATGAAATCCATAAGAGCAACACAATAACATTCACTTGAAGGAATAACTACACAAGTATTATAGCTTCAAATACCAAATAAAACACAAAAATGTTTGTACATAAGTATAACATGATATTAGAGCCACTTCTTTTTATATTTCATACAAAAATTGTAGTTACAGACTACTGATATATCTCCATTTATGAAATAGATTAATCTGGTCACGAAATATTATTTTGGGGCTTTTAGGACATAGTTGAGGAATTTTTCCCTATTATGTGATGTTCTACACTTTTTGTCTAGTTTCGATGTTTATGCTACTTTTAGAGCTTTTGTGCATAATTTATGTGTTACGAGTGAAACTCTTAGGTACTTGGGTGCTAAGATACTCCGAGACGATGATAAGAAGTCAATAAAATGAGATACCCCTTAGTCATGGTGAAAAATGAAGATTCGGCCACTTTTAGAAAGTGAAAGCGTGTGACGGCTAAATTTAGAGAGCAACTTATTCGAGTTACCATGCGAGATTGATGAAGATTCTAGAGGAGCTCGTTGATTTCTAGATAGTACTTGGATTCAGGGAGCGAGTAATAACTAAAGGTTTGTGATTCGAAGCTAAATTAAGAAAGTTATAAAAAAATTCCCCCTGTCGTGGTTTGAACAATTCCACGTATTCATTAAAATGTTTTTGGTGGATTTGGTCTAGCTAAATGAAGATCATAAGACCCAAAACGCGATGGAGCCTTTATATATATATATATATATATAAGAACCTCCAATCATAATTACATTAGAGAATAATACGCACGAAGCAAAGATAGAAGATTGGAAGCATTATATGCCCTTACACCTCTATCCTACATCATTCCATTAATATGATTACTTTAAATATATTATATTTTATCCTTTAAACATGATTCTTACACTTTTAATCTTTATTTTTTATTATTCCAATATGCACCAGTTAATTCATAGATTGAGAACAACAATAATGTATAAACCCTTAGTATATTTTTTTACTTTATTCTTCTTTTAACTTTTAAAATTATCAAATCTTAACTTTTATGAATAGTAATGGATATAAATTTCGAACTTACCTAAATTTTTTAAAATAAATGTAACAAAGATTTCCAAAAAAAATTAAACTAATAAAATATAGGATTTTTAAAAATTCTGAATTTCCGAAAATTTCCGTGTGTTCCGAAACCGGAATGAAATTTTGAATTCTGGTTTTTTTTGGATTGGAATTGGATTGAAATTGGATTGAAATTTGCTCTTTCGAAAAAACTGGAAATTTCCGAAGAAGCCCTTTTCCGATCTGAACCGACCGATTTCCACCCCTAATCACATTTACTAAGTAGAGGGGAAAATACTAGACCATTTTTCACAGCAAAAGGCTTTGACAAGTAGTGCTTTAATTTTTTTTCCTCGTTAACCCTTCTGTTAGACTATAAAAATGTCTAACTCTTTATTAACAATTTCATCAAAAAATTTATGTTTAATAAAACCATTAAAGTTCTATATGGAGTTTTTGTAAGTTTGATCTCCTTTTTATTTTCTTAAATACATCTTATATAATTGAAATCCCTAATCAAATTCCAGAGTTTATTATGTTTTGGGGCACATTTACTTAACTTCTCTAGAGATAAACTTTTTTCCTTTTCATATGAAAACCATATACAAATGTTGTATGGATATTAATTTTAGTACCATCTTTAATAATACAATAGATATAATTAGAACATTTATCAATTACTTTTATATTTATACCGTCTATAGCAAAATAAAGTGACCCCCACTGGTCCCAATAGGTTTGACAATAGAAATAAATGACATTTAATATATTTTTCTAGTTTCTTAAGAATAGATAACTCATTTTTGGTTTCTGAAAGAAAAGCTACATGTGGTTGGTATTTGAGCAAATACCAATTACGGTCTGGACTGTCAAGAATGTATCAATTACAGTTTCAAACAGCTTGTATCATTCTTGAGCTTGGGATTGGAAAAGGTTAATCTCGCAAACCTTGTGGTTTTTATTACCAATATTTCGAGGAAATTTAGGTATAACAAGCTTTCAGTCGTGTACTTCTTACCTGATTCTTCTTTCCTCTTCTTAATCTCTTACATACTTTCTTTACATCCAAACTTACCAGTTGCTATTAGCTCATGACTTCTATGAAACCAGGGTTCCTTTATGTTAATATTTGTTTGGGTCTTATAGTTCCTCTTGATTTTCCTACCCTTGATTTTAACTGATTGTCGTGCTCCCTCCATATCTTCATCATCTCCATTACGAGATACAAAGATTATTGTTTGAGATTTTTTGGTAATTGATTGGTTGGTTAGAGTTTGTGATCTCTAAATTTTAGGGGTTTGGTTGAAGAGGTTATCGATGAATTTGTTTGGAGGTATGGTAAATCCATCAGCGATAGGGTTCTTTAGAGTTGGTGGTTTGGTGTTTAGGAGATTAGGTTTGGGAGAAGATGTTGTCGGAGATGTAAGGTCTGGTTAGGTTGAATAGATCTATGTGAGCCAGAATTAGGAAAGAAATTATGTGTACTAGGAGTAGAGATTTGTTTGTTTGGGTTATTTGGGTAGGGATAGATATTGAGGAATATATGTTTTTAGGCCTTAAATTCAAAAATGAGAATTTTAAGAGCCTAGTTAGATGTTATGTTTTTTAAAGGCCTAACTAGGAATTTTTCTAGTTTCTTCTTACATTTTTAGGGGGTACATACCCACTATTTTAATTTTTTTTAATTACATTATAAGTCCTTGGTGAAATGTCATGGTTCTAATTTTCTTATGCATGGACTTTTGTGGCCCGTTAATGGTGGTTACCCCCTTAAAATAGCTTGCCTAAGCGAATACCCCCTGAAAAATACAAAACAGTGGGTATATACCCCCTGAAAATGCAAAGAGGGGGTACGTAAATACCCACTATTTTTTTTAATTACATATTGGGTCCCTATTGTTCAAAGTTCAATGTTCTTTATTCCTTGTTCAGGTCAGTCCAACGTGGTATTGAAGAATCATAACCACAAAAACAGTGGGTCTATTACCCACTAAAACAACACGATTACCCACTAAAACCGCACAAACCAGTGGGTATATACCCCCTAAAAATGCAAAAAAGGGGAATTTACACCCTGAATATACAGATCTGAAAATGCATCCATCTGCAAAAACAGAACAACATATAAAATAAATAATTAAAAAAATTGAAACCCAACAAAGATCGATCTCGGCAGGTGGAACACGATCTCGACGGTGGAGGATCTGGACTGCAAACTGGGCTGCGAAATGGGCTGCGAAATGGCCATAGTGGTGGCGGATCTGTCTCTAAGACCATCTCCAGCAGATGCGCTATTTTTATACTCTATATTTCATTAATACCGTATCAAAATACAGCTACTCTATAATTATACCGCATCAATTTCCAGTATTACTATTTCAGCTACTCTATAATTATGCCGCATCAATTTCCAGTATTACTATTTCAGTTACTCTATGACTATACTTTATATCTATTATTTATTTATAATTTTAAATTTCAATTATACTTTTATAATAACATAAATAATTATTATTATTATTATTATTTCTCGCAAAAATAATAATATTTTAATATTTAATTTTAGAATCGATTAGTTTAAATGTTTTTTTAATATATATATTTATACAATTGAATTGTTTTTATTTAATATAAAGGATAAATCTTATATTAAATTTTTAAAATTTAGATAAAAATGAATTTTCACGTAAAATATATGAACATAATATGGTCACGAATCTTGAAAATTTGCATAAATTGTAAAATATTAAAAATATCTAAAATGAATGATTATATCAAAATGTGTGTTGTCCCATCGAATTATATTGGGAAGTAGCCATAATGTGTTGTTACATCAAGATAACTTGTGCACTAGTTATATAATGTGTTGTCCCATCTAGAATCTAATAGTGTGTTGTTCCATCGAAAATCTAATAATGTGTTGTACCATGAAGATTCTTTTTTCATGAAAACATGTGAAATCTTGCCCTATAAATATAACCTTCAACCTCATAATGTAACCACACAATTCACTTAGCTTTGTAAGCCAAAATTTGCATAGATTTTCAATCTTCTCTCGTTTATACTTTGATATGGCTCCTAAACGTGTCCCCGAGTTTAGTTTTCGCCAAAAAACACCACTTTCAAACGATCTCGAAACTGACGAGGAGTTCGAGATGTTGTTACAAGTTCAAGAGTTATTCATTCAAGAGCAAGAAGCATCCAAAGTACATGGAGGCTCTGTTGTCGGTCGTAGAACTATTGATCGAGATAGGCATGCAGGCCATGTAAGACTCTATAATGATTACTTTGCACCTACACCAACATATCCTGAGACGTATTTTCGTAGAAGGTTTCGCATGAGTAGTAGACTTTTTCGTAGAATTCATGCCGCGGTTGAAGCGCATGACCCATATTTTGTCCAGAGCCCAAATGCTGCCCATATAATGGGATGTTCATCTTTGCAAAAAGTCACAGCTGCAATAAAAATGCTTGCATATGGATCAAGTGCTGATTCCATTGACGATGGGTTACGGATGGCAGAAAGTACCATAATAGAATAATTACGAGCATTTGTAAAGGCAATAGTTGAACTATTCTCAGATGAATACATGAGAACACCAACTGCAAAGGATACCGCCAGAATTCTAGAATACAACAAAGAAAGAGGTTTTCCTGGTATGTTGGGAAGCATAGACTGCATGCACTGGAAATGGAAAAATTGCCCAAAGCGTAGAAGTGGAGTCTTTTCTGGACATAAGAAAGAGCCAACTGTCATACTAGAAGCGGTGGCCACACATGATCTCTGGATATGGCACTCCTTTTTCGGCTTACCAGGTTCGTGTAATGATATATATGTTCTTAATAGATCACATGTTTTTGACGATCTGGCGCATGGGCGAACCCCTACAATTAATTATGAAGTTAATGGACATAATTATAACATGGGTTACTATCTTGCTGATGGTATATATCCAAAGTGGGCAACCTTCGTCAAAGCCTTATCGGCACCACAAGGTCAGAAGAACAAATATTTTGTTGAGTGCCATCATGCAGCCAGGAAGGAAATTGAACGTGTATTTGGGGTCCTCCAAATTCAATTTGCTATCATCAGAAACCCTTCTAGGTTTTGGGATATGTCAACCATGAAACTAATCATGTCTGCTTGCATAATAATACACAATATGATAGTTGAAGATCAAGGTGGTGTTGATAACTACGATTCAGACTATGATGTTGGCGAGAGTTCAAATTCCGCAATCCCAAGGGATCATACAAGAGACACTAATGAATTTTTAGATGCGCGTTATCACATTGAAAACAGACAAATGCATCTCCAACTACAAGCAGATCTCATTGAGCACCAGTGGACATGTCATGGAGACGAGTAAAATCGTTTTGTGTTTTTATGTATGGTTTCTTTGTTCACTTTACCTTCCATCTTTTTTCCATGTTTTCGAACTTTGTCTTTTATTGTTTTTCGAATTGTATGATATTTAATTAAGAAATTGCATGTTTTCCATATCAAATAATTAAGAAAAAGATAATAAAATAAAATAGTCTAAACATTACATAATTCAGATACTAAACTAAAAGTAATGATAAAACAATAGATCAACCATTTTGGTGTTTTTCAATAATCTCGTATTGTTTGGCTATCCAAAATGCTTTCAAGTGTGGTTCCATGTTTGTCATATCCAAGGTCATAATCTCATGTTCTCGCTCAATTGCTGCTTCTTTCTTTTTCTCATCAAGCTCCCATACCCTGATTTCAGCTACACGTTGAATACTTTGTACAATCGACAACGCTTCTGATCCACTTGCATTACGCTTTCCCCGCTTAGCTTTTTCTTTATCAGCATTTCTTCCACTTGGTCTCGGCATGGTTCCATAAAGAATTTCCTCCGTATCGTTATCATCATCAATATCTATAGCCCCCGGAGTACTATCTTTATTTGCTTTTGCTTTTTTTTCTTACTCTCGCAATGCCACTTTTCTGACTGTCTCAATACACGCCAACAATGTTCAAACCCAAACTTAGGTGGTATATACCTTTGTGCATATAGTGCTTTGGCATCATCAACCTGAATTAAACAATAATCTTGTTACATGAACATAAAATATAATAACAATAATAATTTATTAATTTAAATAATCAAAATACCTTATCTTGTTCAGTTTTTTCACTTTGGTTCAAAGTTTGCATTTGAGTATAACAGCTGACAAATTGATTTACCAATTTAGTGATAGTCCCAAATCGCGTCTGGAGGGATCGAAATGAACGAGTGCTTTCGAATTCCTTGTGTTTGTTGTAATGATCAATAATCTTTTCCCAATATCCTTTTAACGTTTGATCGGTTCCAGTTATTCCGTCGTCACTAACAGTCAACCATGACTTGCAGAGTTGTATATCTTCTTCGATATCAAATTTTTTTTGTTTACGTATAGCAGACGTCATTTCTTTTCCTTGTGATTTTGGAGCAGATGTCTTTTCTTTTCCTTTGGGTTTTGGTTGGGAACTTGGCTGGGGACTTGGCTCATGTGTCTTTTCATTTTGTTCGAACATAG
Organism: Nemophila menziesii; assembly: GCA_029959085.1. Lineage (NCBI taxonomy): Eukaryota > Viridiplantae > Streptophyta > Magnoliopsida > Boraginales > Hydrophyllaceae > Nemophila > Nemophila menziesii. The sequence continues at coordinate 41,379,455 of JARWIR010000007.1, read as the reverse complement.
TAATATCATCTAAACTTTGATCCTCCTCAAAATAATTTTGATAATTCATTAAACCTATATATTATTTATTAACTAATTAGAATTTAAATAAATAATATCTAATAAGTATAATAAATTTTTATTGGTACTTGTATTATAAAACAAAAAATAAAAATAAATATGTATAAATTTTATATATATATATATGTATATCTTAACAAATAATAAAAAATAAATATTATAAAAAAAATATCTCTATTTTTCCTTTAAATATATTTAGTTATAAAATTCCCAAGCAAAAAAAAAAATTGCTTCCCTATATACATAAAATAACCGTTATTGGTACTTGTATTAAAAAAAAACGTTTGAACAGAATTAAAAAAATTCACCTTAATAAAAGCACTAAAAAGAAAAAAAATGTCCAAAGCACTAAAAAAGGAACCGCCTCACATATATATCTCACATATATATATATATATCCATTCATTATTCATTATCAGATAAAATAGAAAAAACCTTAAATTTGGGTCTTTGTATTTCTGCAAAATCACTGTCTTCTTCTCCGTTCTCCTTTCTTTGAAGATTCTGCAAATCAAGTATCTCCACAATAGATTATCTCTGCAAATCAAGGTAAGTATTTAAATTTTGCAATTACAGCCTTAAATTAACAACATGAATTGATATTAATATTAAAAAAATTGAAATTTTACCTTCAAATACTTTTCTTTACAATCTTTGCTCATGGAAATTTTCTGTAATTTTTTGATTTCTGTTTTGTTGAATTTGATTTGGGTGTATGAGTTTTTATAATTAAACTCTCCAACGGCTATAAATATAGCCGTTAGAATTTTTACAGTGTCAATAAAATGCAATGGAAATAGCGTATGGGAAGAAAGATATGCCGTATGGTTTTTGAGAGCCCCACTTTTTACCGCATCTGCTGGAGAGAGCACAATTGTACTTTTACTGTATATTTTGAATTTTATAGCGTGTTAATGAATATAAAGCATCTGCTGGAGATGGTCTAATGAAGAAGAAAGAGGTTGTATTGTGTAGAGAAGAAATGGGCTGCGAAATGTGTTGCGCAGTGCTCCTGGCGATGCTGCTACACGAACAGGACGACATGGTGGTGGGGCGGCCAGATCTGGAGGTGGTGGTGGTTCTCTGGTGCGGCGGTTCTCTGGTGGTGGTGCATTTCGCAGCATAGAGGTGGTGGTGGTGCAGTTTCGCAGCAGAGAGGTGGTGGTGGTGCAGGTTCGCGCAGGCCAGATCTGTGAAGAAGAACAGAAGGTGGCTCAGGTGGGAAAGTGGTGGTGATGGCGCGGCCATGGGGGAAGGTGGGAAGGTGCTGGTGGTGGCGCAGAAGAAGGTGTTCCATAGACGATGGGTGGAGAGAGAAAGGGTGAGGGGTGGGTTTTTCTGCAATTGTGTCGAAAGAGAAAGGGGAATGGGGTGGGTTTTTATGAATATTTTTTTAGTTTGATTCTAACTATAGTGACTAGAGGCCTTAAACAGAAAACATGTTACTTGGACCTCTATATATAATTTATCCATAGATATTGATTTGTGGTAGACTTGGGCTAGTGTTAGGGATGGCAACGGATCGGATTATTACAAAAAAATTCAAAACCATGTCCATATCCATTTAATTTATCAAAAACCAAACCCTAACGGATTTAACCATCGGACTTACTTTTCAAAACCATATCCAAAAAATTCGGATTCGGGTTTTCAAATTGTTTTTCGGATTTTAACCATAACCTGGCTCGCGAGGCGTCCCTCTCGCAGTAGGATTCCTAACATCGCCTCGCTCTTGTGACATGCCAAACTATAACTCTCTAAATATATTGAAAATATTGAAACAAGATCACAAATACATGAAAAATCTGCAATATATAAAATATTATGTTGATCTTTAATTTAATAATATTTTTGTTATTTCTTTTGTTAATTCTAATATTTAGATTTTAGTTTTGAGATATAAAAATACTTTTTCATTTATTTTTACTATAAAATATACAAAAAATATATGATAATAAACGGGTTTTTGGTTATTCGATTTTATTTTTATCAAAAATTTTAACCTAAAGGATTTAACCATTGGTTACATTTTTCAGAACCATAACCTAACGGTTTTATCCATGGTTGCATAATCGAAATTTAATCGGTTCAAATTTTCATCGATTTTGATTTTAAACCATAACCATTTCCATCCTTATCTATAGTTGGGTTGAGACTTTTGGCCTTTTGGTAATTAAAAATAAAAAAATATAAGAAAGGTAGACTTCAAAATATAAATATATATATATATATATATATATATATATATAAACGGATTTTCAGTTTTTCGAGTTTTTTTTTAATCTAAAACCATAACCTAACGGTTTTAACCATCGGTTTCACTTTTTAAAACCAAACCCTAACGGATTTAACCACGGTTACATAATCGGTTTTTATTCTGTTCGGTAATCCGTCGGTTTTGGATTAAAATTGTAACCACTGCCATCCCTAGCTCGTGTCAATCCCAAATTTAATATTCTATATACGTGATTGTAAGGTATCGAAATTTTTTGCCATATCTGCTGCCAGCTCAGCCAGATGTAATTCTTTTTCTTTTAAAATTTTATCTCTTTCTCCTCTTTTTGTTTCTTCTTTGTCATTAACGTTTTTTGTTTTATACCCATTTTTCATACCTACACTTTTACCCTTTGTTTCAAAATTTTGTCTAGTAGTAGCACCGTTACCACTACCACTACCACTTACCACCAAATTTGAAAAAAAAAAGTCTTTTTCTCATTTTCTGTAACATTGTTGTCGTTAGTAGCTTGGGCGGTAGAGACTGAGTTGGATTTGTTGGGTTTACAGTTCCAATACGGTTTGAAATTTTTCTTTCTGCCGTTAATAAACTTTGTCGGCCTCGATTATTGTTTCGCCTTGTATGATAGAGTTGATTGTGACGAACTCCGAGTCAAGAGTTTAATCCAGCTACCAATTTTGGTGTTACTTTTTTGTTGTTGCAGTTGTTCTTTTCGTGGTCAGATAAACCACAACCATAACAGATTTGTCCGATGTTTTCATACCGAAATTTTATCCACACTTGTGTTTGTTCATCTTTTAAATAGTTAATTCTCGGAATTAACGGGTTTGATAATTTCCAATCCACTTGAACTCTGGTAACCGGATTCTCATCAATTTCTAGCGTTTCAGGTAATTCTACTATGTGTACTTGGGCAAAGTAGTTTGCCCATTTTTTCAACACATTTAGTGGTCAATAGTGTAACTAGGTTCTGAAAGTTGTATCCAAAGAGAAGAGTAGTGTAGTGGATTTCGTTACTATCGTTGACATTATAGGGTTGACTGCAAAATGTTTCCCCGTAATAGTCCATGATATTTGATCATATATTTTCTATTTATCTTTTTTGTATCCAACTTTGAGTCTATCTGTATCAACCTGGTTCTTCTTGAGCACTCAGTATTTGTTAATGTAATTCTTTATGAAAGTGAAATTTATATGTTCTTGGATTAACAATAGCTTTAAGTTTGGGTTCATTGATGACTTTATACTTTGATTCTTGGTTCGGAGTGATTGTTAGAGTTTTGTTTTTGCTAAAGGGTGTAGTGAGGCATAAAAATTCATATTTGTGATTTTATAAATGATAACTAGGAAGAAAAGATGAGGATGGAAAAAAAATTAAGAAAAGAAATATAGAGATATAAAATTGGCTACGGATATTGTAAGTAAGGCATGTTTATACCTAGAAGTAAAGATTGTATGACTTATAAGAGCAAAAAACTGTTTCGGGAAAGGAAAGGTTCACAAAAGTTTAGAGGACGGAGAAGGCAGGAGAGGGAGAAAAAGAGGAAAGAGAGAGAGAATTTCATACTTTCATAGTCCCTGTGACCTGCTTAAGAATATGGAAAGAGAGACCTGGTGCTGCACCAAAAATTATGCCAATCGTACTAAAGGTGGCTAACTTTTATTACGATGCATTGTTGAAGAGTTGAAGAATATATATGCTTTTAAAATAAGTGGTGATCAATTTTGTGAGAAATTTGTATTGAAAAAGGAGTGCTCTGTCAAACATGATATTGTAATGGAATGGATTTTTTTTTGTTTTTTGTTCAAATGAATGGAATGGAATAGAGATGTGCATTGGTTTGATTCGAACATGAGGAATATGATGTGTATTTTCGGAATATTAATAAAGCTAATCTTGACAATTCTCTTCTTTTTAGCACTTCTTTCTTATCTTATTTCACGAGAGGGATTCTTCAAATCCGGGTGCTCACAAGGCTCTTCAAAGTTAATCCAGGTTTTACAACTTATTAATAGTCACCTCACAGTATAATGCAATTAAAAACCATACCATTGATTACAAAGCAGGATCAGCATATATAAATTATCTAACGCTAACTTTCCCAAAGTTCCCCAGTGCCATTCTTCCTTTAGTTCTACATACCAATCTGAGGAAGCTTGATGTTTGCAGAACCAAGAGGAGAGAATTTTTGTTGGGAACTTTCTAAGAAAAGCCTAAAGATGGAGAACATATACTTTGTATTACAACTTACATATACTTTATTTGGACAGAAAGAAATAGAAGAGAACATGGAGAACATGCAGCTAATGAGGAAAGGATTTATAACAATATCCTTGCTTATGTAGCTATCAAGCTTAAGGAAAAGAAGTTCAATAATTTCAAGATCAAAAGTGTAGTTGAAAAGATATGTAATAGATAGGCATTTTGTATTTAATTTGATATTAGTTTGTAATGTCTATTCTATTTTAAATGCATGTAATAGCTAAGTAAAGTTAATACGTTAATGCCCATATGTTAGGGGTCAAAGTTGTAAGGTTTTGACAGTTATGGTCTTCATTTTAATAAAAAGTTTGATTTGCCGATAAAAAAAAAAAAAAAACCTAAAGATGATCCAAGAATAGATACAGAAAAAACAAAGTAATTTAAGCAACCACTTGGTAACCAATAGTAAGAAATTAGGTTTAACTTATTAAGATATCTTACCTCATAAGTTATCAAACACCACACAAAAATTATATTAGACCAGCCAATTTATCAACGGTAAACAGGAATTCACACACCAAAACTAAAAAGAGTAGATTGACAAGAATCATGAACGCTGGAATTAATTATTAAATCTCCTTTAAATAACCAAAACTTGAGAAAACTCCCTTAACTATGCAAATGCTGCTTCCCATGTTAACCTAAACATAATTCTATTCCAGTACTCACGTGCATTTTCTAAACTCGTTTGGTCACTTGCCTGCCACTTATCTTTGCCATAGTCATAGATTTCAAGTTTCACCTCCTTTAATTCATGACACCAAGACTTTGTTTCATGTGTTCTTTCTATCATCAGTATCTTGAACAAAATGGCTAAGTGATCACGATTAATGTTCACTATAATGGCCTTCGGGTGGCAAGTCCGAAACAAAGCCTCAAAAAAATTTGAATAAAGTTCAAATGTTGATGATTTAGTATCAAACCAGAATTCTAATTCATCAACCTGGACAGTTGGTAAAGCTGGAATCTTACCTACATCAACAAATGTCAGATCCAAAGGTAATATGAGTTTACATTGACACCCTTTTGCTAGAATTTGCTTCAGTTTACAGAAGTGAATAGTATCGAGTGTACAACGGTAATGTGTGGATAATTTCAATACCAATAGCTTTTGTGCGTTGGTTAATGAAATATCAGGGTAAAAGGTAAATTTATCAAGCTTAAGTGACGCCAAATTTGGAGCATCAATGTTTACATCTCTCAAGTCCTCAGATTGCACCACTACATGCTTAAGTGAATGACTTGATATTTCAATCTTTCTGTGACCTTTGAATTTTAATAAATAAATATTCTCAATTTGTGGAAATTTGTCTTCCCAATTGTTTAAAAGTGTTGATGAAAAATCAATATCACCATCTAATGTCAAATATTTCAATTTTTCAGATCTATGCACCGTAAGAGACCCCACATAACGACAACTTAGAAACTGAAGATTGGGTGCTTCAATTTCTACATCACTCTCATAATCGATAACACGAACTTTCTTAAGGTTATAAAGCGTAGATACCTTAATCCTTTTCAACCCTTCACAATACTCTAGACACAAGTTTTCAATCAAAGGACAACTCGAGTTTAAACCTTGAAACATGTTATCATCTAAATAGACGCTGAAAAGGTTTAACGTCTGAAGATGATTAAACAATATTACCTTGCCAATAACTTGATCCATGAACTCATTTCCAATGTATCCACGTAAGCTTAATTCTCTAAGTGAATTGGCTTCAACTTCAAAAGCTTTACCAAGTTCAATCTCATCAGCATAGGCATTGAAACCCTTGAGATCAAGGCTTTTGATACATTTTTGAACTGCAATTTTAATCCATTTGTTCACGTGCAGCTTCACCAAAAAAATCGCTGCCAATATGAAGTTTCAATCGCTTTATAAGTATCTTTTGCTCTTGGTATCTCAATAAAGTTATGTCAATAAAATTGGCATCCTTTTCTCGATTTCTAACATTGAAACTCAAAGTAGGGACAGTAAGCCATGCATTATACCATGTTTTGCAAAATATACTAACTCGACCCGCTTCTTCTGTTGTTCCGGAGTATGATAATATGTGATGAATTATTTCTTCCGGTAATTGAGATATGTCTCCCATTAAAACCTTTTGTTTCTATCTTGTTTGTTTGTTGTACCTTAATTGGCTCTAGGTAAATTTTTCCTCCCTCAGCCGTTATAACCCTAGTTAGTATGCGCCGAAGAGGGTTAAGAGGACAATGAGAGAGAAAGGACGCGAGAGAAACCCTGGCGGAGAAGGGAGACTGGTGATGGTGGTTGTAGGTGGCGAGAAAGGAGATAAAGTGGTGATGGCGGATGTGAAGCGACAAAAAGAGATCGGTAATGGAGGATGCAGTGGATAAATGATGGGTATTATATGGGTAAGACTTCCATCCAATATTGGATGGTCCAACATTCATATCGAGGCCATTGATTCTTTTAACAAAACACATGTCACTAGATTAATATGTTAGTTAGTTTTGAAAGTTTAAAACATGGGGTATGTGTATTAATATAATTGGTGTAGGATCGTCCAATATTGGATGGAAGAATTTTCCGTATTATATTTGATATAAACTGAATTAAGTTTAATAAAAAGGGTCAATGACTCAAAAAATCAAAATAATATTATACTTGCCCCAAAGAATCATCCATTAACTTACTATTATAAGATTACATGTTTACCCGTCAAAGACGATTCCCGTCAAAGACGATTCCCATCAAGGACGATTCCCGTCAAGGACGATTCCCATCAAGGACGATTCCCGTCAAGGACGATTCCCGTCAAGGACGATTCCCGTCAAGGACGATTCCCGTCAAGGACGATTCCCGTCAAGGACGATTCCCATCAAGGACAATATTTAGTTAATGATGTTATTGGGAAGAAATTTTGTCATTGATGTTATTGGGCTGAAAATAATATTATTTTGATTTTTTGGGTCATTTTCCCTAATAAAAATATAATAGTGAGTATATTAAATCTTTTTGAGGGTTATTTAGTCAAATGTTTTAAAATGGGAAGTAAAGATTTGTTACCTATATTTTATATTAGATGTTCTAATATTAACCATATATAACTATTAATTATATTTATAAAACACATGTCATTAGATTAATTAAGTAATTATTATAATTAATTTTTACATCATATAAATTTGAAATATGTGACCTACTATCATTTGTATTGGACCATCCAATATTAGATGAAAGTATTTTCCATAAAGAGATGGTATTTCTGACCTATTTTAAGAATTTTTATTATTATTATTATAGACCCCTTGACTATAATATTATCAAATAATGATTATTAAAATAAAATTAAAAAATATTAAAACAAGTTTAGGGAGGGTGTATTCAACTGAGAGTCTGTTGGATTTTTTAAGATTTTAAAAATCTATGAGTATTCAATCAAAAATTTTAAAAGTCTATTAAAATTTTGAGGTATTCAATTGGAATTTTAAAATCTCTTTTAAAATCTAGATGTATTTAATCAAGACTTTTTCAAATTCATTAAAATTTATAGGTATTCAAAAGTCATTGAACTTTTCAAATCATTGGATTTTATTGGAGTTTAAGTTTTAAGATTTCATAAACTCCAACTAAAACAATAACTAAGATAAAAAATTCATAAGCTATTTTATAATTATTCAAATATTTAATTTTCAATCAAAAACTAAACGTCAATTGAAAAAGTTTTCAATTTAGATTTGTTAATTTTTTTTTTTTCTTGTTTTTTTAGGTAAACAGTATTTTTTTTTTGGACGCAGGTAAACAGTTCTATTTTTTTTTTTTTTTTTGTCAACCATAAACAGTTCTATTAAGTTCTTCCAATGCGGCAGTGAAGAGATGGGTTTAGGTTTTATCAGTTTCATGGTTACTGTTTACTTTTTTTTATCTTCATTCGTCTGAATTTTTTTATCTTTTGTTTTTTATTCCAATGCAAGGTTGAGAGATGGGGTTTTCATTGTTCTTTTAACACAATAATTGTATTGTTTACTTTTTCCTTTTTTTTCTGTCTGAAATTTTTCAAAGTTTGCCGTGTATATTTTTTTGGTAAAATAAAAATTACAAATCAAATACAAAAATCAGACCTGTGATCGTTATTCGTTACCGTTAAGCTACCATGGTGGCGGAATTTCTTTTGGTTGAATTATTTAAATAAATGTATATTTTATTTTTAAAAAAAATCAAAATCTATTAAAATCCTTTAAAATCCGTTAAAATATTTACATAAGAATCCGTTAAATTCTATATAGAATTAAAAAGAATCTTATAAACTCTATATGGAATTAAAACAATCCGTAGAGTTTGCAAAGTCTATAGATTTTAAAAATCCAAAAAAATCCAACAAACTCCCAATTGAATACACCCCCCTAGATCTCTATACAATTTATATTTCAAATTTGTAAAAACAAAAAACCTAATTGTATTCGAACAGACTAATTACCATCATCATCTTGTCGTGCTTTCACTTCACTGGACCATATTAATTAGAGAAATCTTGAATTAAGGCTACTCCATCACCATCGCATCCAACCACCTCAAATCGTGACTATACTTCTTCTAACATTGCACCACAATAAATCAAATTCGTGTTTCTATAATCACCCCCACACGCCGCTTCTTCTCGGATGACACTACACCTCATTTGGTCTTCGTCTCCGGCCTATATCATCTTTTTTACGATCTTCGGATTCCACGCATTATATGATTTCCATCTCCATATTTTCTGTTTTGGATCAATTTGAAATAGGTGTCGTTGTAAATAGCAAACTTCATCCTATGAATCGTCATGTAATCGAATTCCATGAAGCGGAAAAAAGGCCTAACATTCTTTCCCTCACAAGAGATATTATTTGAGCGAAGCATATAAGTAAGAAATATATTGTATGGAACTTTTTCTCGAGTCGACCGAGGATAATTCATCCATTTGAACATGATTGAAGTAAGGTTGATTGGTTGTTGGTTAAAAATAAGATAGAGGAGATAAGACTTGTAAGGAATAACCTTAGCATCATGTTTATCTTTCGGAATCACAGCCAAAATAAGAAATTTGTGAGCAATGATGTATTCCGGGTCGAAAACTCTAGTATGCCAAATCCCATTACCTTCATTAACGACCATTCGACTTGCCATAAAATCATTTACTCGATTTTGCTCAACTATATCAAGCCCCGAACTATCCCAACCATTTGACCAAAAACCATCAAAGCCATCATTATAAATACCAAAATTCTCACTAAAAATCGGAAGAGTGTAAAAAAGCTCGACACCCGCAACGGTTGACTCAATGGTAGAAGTAGCACAATCATATGTAAAATTTGTGTAAAACTCTTCTAGTAGTTCAACCCGCTAATCTAGTATCACTTAATTTGAAGACGGTGTCGAATCGTTGAAGTTGGAATAGGGAGAGGAGCGAGTTATTACCCGAAGAAAAAGCCTCATTACAAAATATTCGTCCGGGTAGATGGAGAAGCTGGCGGCGGTGAGCGGAGGTGACGACTGGAGGTCAGCCTGGCTATCGGCCGTACCGGTCCGTGTTCGGACCGGTCTTTATCGTGTAACGCCCTTATCGGACTGGACCGGTCTATCGGACACCCACTATCGGTCCCGGTCCGGACCGGTTCTTCGGTCCCAAATTATAGAAAACCGACTGATAACAGGGACCGGTTTATCGGTTCCGATTTCGGTCCCGGACCGGTCCCACTATCGGTTTATCGGTTTTTTAATTATTTTTTTTTAAAATACAAGAACAGTGACAAAACATTTGCATTTATAAATCACTCATAAGATATTATCATTCATTTATCTTATAAATGAGAAAGAAGTTAAAACGCCATAAAAATTCATTATCTCTAAAACAAATATTGAGTTAAAGAAAACCTTAAATTATAAACACGTTAATTAATAACACGTTAAGAAAATGCCTACTAAAGTACAATGAATAGCCTGCAAAATTCAATTCCTCATTTCATTTATGTAACCATTTCCACCTAGACATTGAATAGCCTGCAAAATTCAATTCCTCATTTCATTATTCTATTAACTCATAAAAAAATATATATATATATATATATATATATATATAATATAATATACCTGAAGCGCAACTTGGGTGGCTCGTTCAGCTGCACAAAGTATAACCCCAACACAGTCCTGAAAATATTAGCAAATATGAATGATACAGACTACATATTTATTTGAAATAGTTGCACTGTAATAACTTATGTCTGACCACAAAATGGAAAAGAAATAAGCTATGAGTAAGCACCTTTGGGTCAATCTTTCCATTATCACACTCTCGTGCATATTAAATTGCTTCTACTAAACTTGCAAATTAGAATCTTCAACAATAAATACACAATTTTTGAATTTGAAATCAATCCCCTACCTTCTAATTCAAAAATTCCCTCAACTTTCTCATTCCGTCAATTCAAAAGTCCCTCAACTTTTCTCATAGGGACTAAATACACAATTTCCAATTTCGCATAACAAAGAGAATCAATTTCGCATAAGATAAAGTGTTCAAGTTCTCAAATTCACGTAGTATAGGAAAATAATCTTTCAATTTCTCAGAATCCAAATATTCAAGTCTGAAATTCGCATAACATAAGGACACAAAGTGTAAATTTTGCATAACAAAAGGTCTAAACATGTAAAATCAAACAAATCAGAGACATAACAACAATTTCTCGTAAAACAACTTGGAACATCTAGCTAAAACTCTCACAAATCAGTAAAACCAGGGACCAGAAAGATAATTTTCGAGCTCAAGGGATCAAAGCTATCAACTTACCCATTTAATAAAGCCTTAAACACTCACCAATATCTCATCTCTTCATCAACTCCACACCAAAATCACATGCAAAGACAAACAATTCATCTTACATTTAGAAATCTTCACAAATTTTAAAAATATGGAATTGACAGTAAAATTAATCAACTTACTTGATTGAAAATAATACTCAATCCATGACAAAGAGAATTAAATTCCTGAAATATCAATTCCTCGCAAAACAGCAACATGGAAACCAATATTTCATGAAATTAGACAAATCAGTATATTCAAGAGCTAATCTTCACATACCCATAGAGATATCATATAACAAACCACCAAAGAGATATGATATTCAAGAGCTAATCCAACTTCAAACTTACAAAATTGTATTTAAACAATTACAGAAGAAATAGACAGAGAATAATATATTACACAACCACCCACCACCACCATAACCAAACTTCAAGGATTCTAGAAGCAATTTTAGGTGTATCGGCGCCATTCACGAATTAGGGTGGGGTGAAGAATGGGATTTGGGAATGCGTCGTTGTCGGTGGGTTGGGGTTAGTGGAGCATGGAGAGGGGTTATGGGCTACACAAAAGGTTTGGGCCTATATATAAAAAAAAAAAAAATTAGTAACGGGCCGTTACCGGTCCGTTTCAGTCACGGACCGGTTCGGTCCAAGTAAAAAAACATAAAATCAAAACGCCGCACGGTAAGACTTCAGCCGTTCCGTTCCGTTCCGGCCACCCACTCGCCACCGTTCCCGTTCCGTCGCCGGTGCTTATCGGTCCGGGCCGGTCCGGCAGACCGGAAACCGGTGTCCGATAGCCAGGCTGAGCTGGAGGAAGCTCCGGCGGCAGCTTTCTTCCTCGGTACTCCAGTGGGTTGTTTGCTCTTTGCCATGGTGGAGAGTAGTGGGGAAGGAGAAGGAAGATGGTGAAGGGAGTAGATGATTTAGAGATGTTTCGTCGGAGGAGGAGGTGGTGCTCGTTGGAGTTGTGAGAGAAGGAGATGAGTTGAGCCAGATAGGGTTTTGTAGAGAAGGTGAATGAAATAAGAATGAAGAAGACGAGTTTTAAAAAGAAGCGAAACCCTATTCTTCGGTGCAACGCGGACCCTATGCGCTGTGCCGCACTAACAATCTGTCTTGCGGCCAAAAACTGGGACGAAAATGTAAATATTAAAACCCTGAGGTGCGGTGTACAACACGATTCTCTGACTAGCGACTAAGAGATGGGGCAAAAGTGAAATTTTTTGACTTCTTCAAAAAAACCTGAAACCAAACCAAAAGCTCCCCAATAGTTCAAGAATGTTCAAAAATCCCAAAATAATTCTTTGTTTTTGAAAAACAATAAGTGTAAAGAACAAAAACTAAGAAAACTGGTGGTTTGCACAAAATCCCTTAAATCTTCTAAAAAGGACAAAAAGCCCCAAAACAAAGACTTAAAAATTTTAACCACTAAACATATAAAAAGGATAAGAATACAATCACATAAGGATAAACAAGTAAATACACCAAATAATGCACAAACAAGAAAAGGAAAGAAATCACCGGTTTTTCTTTTTACGTGATTTGAACGTCCTTTAGAAGATCACCTAATTCCTTGACGCTCATCACCTATACACACAAATAATAAGTCTAAGGTATCCAAGGTGGTGTAGATCCGATGAATTGGTTAGTACTTTTTACGACGCATGTAGGTTTTAGCCACAAAGGAATCAATGAACCGTATTCTAATTGTTTGTGATAAAAACAAGTTGAGACACGATAACCGATTTTTCCGCAATAGTTACAAACACTCTTCTTGTGACACGGAAAATGACGAGAGGATTTTAAACACAGTCTTTTCTCGTTCTTTTGTTCTACCAAATTTTTACTCCAAGATAATTTTCTTTCAAAAAATCTATTTTCATTAAAGGAAGTAAAATTTAGATAGGGATGATAATTCAATAGTCTGAAAATGATAGAGCAAGTATCATCTACTTTTTTAAAAGGTAAGGCATTTTCTTTCAAGAGATTTTGATTTTCATCAAAAGAGAAAATACTTCTAAAACAAGATTTTTCATTGTTCCCTAAAAAATCATCTAAAGTAGGACAACAATTTAAACATCTCTTCTGCTCAATTTTTAACTCTTCTCATATAAGATAATTAGAGTTGATTTGAAAATTAAGAATATAGAGAAAGGATGCGGTATACAAATCATTGTGATAATCAAATGAAAATTATAAGGAGTAAGGATGGATACTACCTCATGATTTGGGTTTGAATCATCATGGCTTTCATCGTCATCAATATCGACAATCCCATATAAGTATTACATACAATCCCAGATTTTTTTTGCCTAATCACAAACTAAAAACAACCTTGTACTAATATCTTTGGATATTCCACAAAATAAGCTATTCATCGGTTTTACGTTTTAGGTAAGTTTGGCTTTATCGTCGTCGGTAAGTTCATCGTAATCTTTTTCTTCTTGAGTTAATATAAGAAACCCCTCTTCATTGATTTTCTCTTTGTATGGCATGAATGGGATTTCCATAACTATTATCCAAAGATCTGTATCTTCGGCTTTTATAAATTCCTCCATCTTTACTCTCCAAGCAAAGTAGTAAGTGCCTACAAAAAGTGGAGGTCGTGTAGAAGACGACTCTTCCAAAGATTAAATTCTATGTCGTTTAATCTACTCACGATTAAGTTGTTCATGTAGAGTTAGGCTTTGATACCAATTAAAAGTCCTAGAGGGGGTGAATAGGATACTAAAAAGATTAATGCCTAATTTAAAAATCTTTTGGGCATTATAAGTTTAAATAAAAACTTCTAAGTCAATGTGTATCAAACTTTAAGGGATCATGCAATAGTTGAACTAGGTTTGATATAAAAGACAAGACAAGCAATCAATATACGATAAATAAAGAGATAAGGGATAGAGAGTACACGACAATGTATAGTGGTTCGGTTATCCCTACATCCACTACCTAATGATGCCACCTTAGGATTTCAAAACTTCTTAAACAAGCTTCCATGTCTCTCTTAACCGGGGTGAGAACACAATACCCTTATAGCCACTTCGATACCCCGAAGCAAACTCTTGTGCTATCACAACACAAGGAAACCGAGCATACTCCATATACTCAAACTATCTCTTAATCTATCTATTACAAAGACTAGATCTAAGAGGACAAATACAAGGGTTTGATTTGTGAAATAACTTTGCTAAAACTAACTCCTAAAGAATAGATATGACTTTAAGCTTCAAACTCCTCTTGAGTGTATTTGACTTGAATGCTTTTTGAATTCAAACTCCTTGAGTAGATTAGACAAGTTGAATGATCAAGCTTAGATGGATAAACTTTATAGCACACTTAGAATGATTTTGACTTTGAATAACTCTTGACACCTTTTTAAATGATAACAATTAAGCCCCTTAGTGTTTGTAGATCAATGGTGTAGTTTCTAGCTTGAAAGACCTTCAATTTATAGTTGCAAAATGCTCCCAACGGTCATAATGTAAGTGTCTAACGGATCTATTGATTTTCCCAACGGATATAAAAAAATTGTCTTTTTCTTTAACCAGAAATCCCTTCCCTGCTGTGTGCCGCAGGTCCGTGCGGTGTACCGCAGGAACTTACTGTTGGAAGAAACGTTTTCTAATTTTGTGGGGAAGCTAAAGACCGTGCCATGGTCCGCCCCACTGCGGTGTACCGAACCTTGGGTCTAAAAACTTAAGATAAACATTACTACAAGCAAAAAGAAACTTTTCCTAAAGGTGTTGTATAACTAGGATGATTTAGATAACTTTTTGTAGGTACCAACACGCAATGATTAATAACCCATAAAGTAATTTTAGTTTAGAAAAGATTTGTCAAAGATTAAAACGGGATTAGAAACAAGGTTAGGCCAACAGTTATGTGTTTGAATATTAGCATTTGTTTTATTTTTTCACAAATATACATATAATAGAAAATTATTTCCAAAATTAATTTAAACAATATTTAATCTGAAAATAAGTTCAACTAAAATAAGAATAAGACTTCAACTTTATTCTTATACTTTAACGTTATAAAAAACATTGTTCTTTAATATATCAGTTATAAATTTGTCAATTTTTTAAGACCGATTAATTAAATATTGTAATTCTTGTATACATGTCTCTATTTTGAGTTTGGTGATAGTATTAATTAGTAATTCATTATTTACATTACTCCAGTATAATTATGATGTATAATTTTTAGAGATAATTTATTCCTTATATTATATAAATTATGTGTATATAATCACTACAAGAAAACACCCCATACAATGACGATGTTATGGCCTTTCATGATGAATATATAGCGTCATCTTAGATATTTATGACGCTCTGTCAACCGTCATCTGAGCGTCATCTATGAAGCCGTCATTGTTTGTCTATTATGACGCCGAATATAATCGTCACAATTAAAAAACTTTCTTGACGAATAAACTATCGTCATCTTAATAATAAGTTAATGACGCCTCCTTCACATCGTCTTTATTTGCAAATGAGTAACAATGACACTCATCTAGACCATCACGATTTTGTCTGAACTTTTTATGACGATTTTCATGTCAACGTTGGATAGAATATATCTTGATGATTTGTATGTAGCCGTCACTGTTTAGCAAAAATTTCAATGATGGTGATAATCGTCACTATTGAAAATGATGTATAATGATGATTCGTTTAAGAAACGTCTTGTTTCGTTAGCTACTTTGTTGACAGTTTAGTGATAATCGTCACCAAAATCTATGAGATATGAGGATGGTCAATATGATAAGCGTCACCATTTTATCTAATGTATGATGACAATTCGTATGTAGTTGTTATTGTATGCTCAATCACATTCATGACAAATTTTACTATGAGCGCCACTTTTTATGCGATTTGTCATTATTATAAAAAATTATATAAAAAATATATGTATATTATTTAAAATATAAGAATTATAACAATTTAACATATCTTATAATTTATGCATAATAAAATTTATTGATTTAATGGATAAATCTCATATATCAAAGTACGTACATAAAAAAAAATGAGCTATAATAAAAATAAATAATGAAGACTAATTAGTTCATATCATTCTTTTACTCTAATTTTAAATAGATCTAAGAATTTTCATTGTTACGACGGACGAAATCTTCTAAATGACTGAGTTGATCTTTCATCATTTTCAACTCTTGTGTTTTTTCATTGTTGTCTAACATCAACTCTTCAATCTTTTGATGTAGAATTTGATTTGCAGACGTATTTTTAGTTTCACTTTTGCTACTTAATCCAACTACTTTAGCAAAACGATCACGTTTTTTACCAAAAACTTCGCTACAAGCCTCCATTTCCAAATTCAAATATTGTTCACCATCAAAATCTTCAGAATCATCTACACCATCTACATCTCTAATTTTCTGCATTTTTTTTGTTTTCAGAGTTGCCTGTCAAAACATATAGTGTAAATGTTAAACAAATAATTTAAACAATCATAAATATAATTTAAAGGTAATGGACAAAAATGGATGCACAAAATTCAAACAAAAAAAAACGATTTTGATAGAAGAAATAAACATACACCTTTTTCTTCTTTTTATCTAATGTTTTACTATTACTTTGTTGAACAAAATTTTAGTATCAAATCTAGGTTATTATTTTACATATTAAAATATTTAAAAATTATTTTTTACCTGGTTCCGCCGAGATTGTAGAAGACATCATTTGCGTATTATTTTGTAGATCGCGATTGTCACTTTCTGCTTCTTTGTCACCGTTACGAACACGATTTTTCGTAACAGTATGCAAGGCTCTTTTGGCTCTTCCCATGGTTGCAAATTTTCTAAGACAATAAAATTAGTTCTGGTCAAAAGTAAAATATATATCAAGTAAAAAGAATCTAAAGAGACTTATATATAATATTAATATATAACAATTCCTAATATATTGTGATATTTTCCCTAATTACAAATACTATATTTGTTAAATATATTATCATAGAAAATAGAAAGATAATTTTTAAATTAAGTGGGAATCAAAATAGAATAGTCTAAGAGCCTGTTTGGGATTGATTATTTTAGAGTTAAAAGTGCTTTTCGATTAAAATTGAATTATATGTAAAAAATATTAAAAAATATCTAGACATCTATAATCAGTTTAAGTGATTATTTTAATAATCACCTATCTAGTGCTTTTCTTAAAAGTGATTTTAAAGGTCTAAAGTACTTTTATGGATTGAAAATCACTTTAAGTGATTATTTTAAAAAGCAATCCCAAACGGGCTCTAATTTTTTTCCTTCCAGTGTTTTTGATCGATTTCCCTCCATTTGAAAAAATATATTCTTTCATATTCTTTTTTTTCAAATCAAAGCATGATATTTTATAAACCCTTTAGTTTAATGTTAAGAAAGCAATCAAATAGAATATTTCTGATTTAAGTATAATTACGATCATGATGATTATTATATATTTAAACAAATCCAACTGTGGCCATTTATGACCGTTGGTAGCCTTTTACCATATGAGAAGTGATGTGCTGAAAATAGTGTATACAAGGAGGGGATGTAGTGTGAGTTTTGTGGTCCTATGATTTACTGTGACTGTTGGAGTGAGCAATTGGTCTTATAATGTATTTTTTGGATTGTTTTGCAGTATAGACTGATATAGTATAAATGTATAGTATTGCACTTTATATGTTTGTCGGATTGTTTATGAGATTATGAGAATACGAATAAAATATTCTTTAAATGACATTTTTTCTTTCAAGAATGCAATATGGACAAATTTATGATCTGTAATATTTTAACACCCAACCGATGAATGCAATTTTATGATCTGCAATTTTATATCATTATCTCATAATTGTTATGACTAGGAAAAAAAAGTAGCACGAATCATAGCAATAATATAATTGTTAATATTGTATTTTTAAAAGAAAATGATACATAAGTGTTAGAAAAAAATTATAAATAAAAATTTCGGTGATGATTATGTATATTCGTCTTATTTGATATTTTTTAAAGACGGATTATAAAGAATCGTCGAGAAATTAGCTTTTCGTAGACGGTTGCTTAAAATCGTCAAGAATTCCATTTAAATAGTGACAATTCAAATAAAGGTCATAAAAAAAGTGGAGGTCAAATTTTTAAAACGACGGTTAAAAAAATTATCATAAAAAAATCGTCATTGTATGAGGTGTTTTCTTGTAGTGAATGGTGTTGTTCTATATATTTTATGGGTACTATAAATATATAAGCTCGTCAATTAAAGAGACGAACACCGTAATAGTGTTGGTTTTTCATATATGCATTTTGACATTACTAGTTATATGTTTATGTATCTTTTTTTTTACCTTTAAAAAATTTGGGAAGCGTTAACCCCCAAAATTTCATATATTTCAAGCCCCCCGTTAATTTAATTTCTGGATCCACCTCTACAATCTACATAACAGTTTTCACTTTTTTGAGTATACAAAATAAAAGACTCAGCTAATTAATTATTAGGGTAAAATACCAAATAACCCTTATTGGTTTGACAAAAGGTTAAAAAAATCTATAATTTTAAAAATGGACATATATCCTCTATAGTTTTCAAACTCGTGACAACACACCCCCTCTACTAAATATTGCACTATAGATTATAGCTAACTTGGACCGAGTTACACCTAGTTGCTAAAAGTTGTAATGTAACTTTTAATAAAAAATTGAGTTGTCATGAGTTAGAAAACCATAAGGGGGTACTTATTCCTTTTAAAACTATAAGGGATTTGTTGCCCCTTTGTTAAACCATAGGGGGTTTCTTGCTCCCTATCCTCAACTGTTAATTTCTATTTAGCCTAACTATAACTATACATGTTTTGAGGGGTTCAGAATAGTCGAAAAGTAATATGCGGGACACAAGTTGGAATGATTTTACTATACTCATGTGGTTTTTCTAAGGATTGCAGGTAACTAATTCATCTTCTTTATACGTATAAAATACAATATTAACCTATTAAGTAAGTATAGATTTATTTCGGTGATGAAGACAAACTAATAGCTAGACTGGATGTGATAATGGGCTAATCAGGTCTGAAATTATGCTTAATTTAGAAAGCTACAAAGTTTGCCCAAAATCTAATTCAGCAGAAATTCAACTGTGTGTCCATTTGATCACAAAAAGCTTTCGTAATTTGCCTTTATTAAGGAGTGATTCAAGTTAAAGGATATACTCTAAAGAAGTAACAGAGGACCATGACATGCCTTTAACTACTTATTGTATTACTTCCACTCTAGTACTCTAAAGCTAACTCTCCCAAAGTTCTTAACTTGTCTACTCATACATTTCATGTTTCCACTTCCTTTGCTTCTAGATACCAAGACCCAAGGCCGGTTCTGAGGGGAGGCCAAGGAGGCCATGTCCTTGGCCCCCCCTAATTATTGTAAAATTTAGACCCCCCAAATTTTTTTAAGTATAAAATATTATAGGCTTGTAGTAAAAAAAATTAAAAAACCCAAATCAATTCATTAGCCCAAACCAAAAAAACAAAAGATAAACCTAACCGCCCTTTTAATATTTTTTGTTTGTTTTAAAAATAAAAAAAATTAAGACAAATTAGTGAATATATATCCTTCCTTAATTCTTGTTTTGCACATAAACATTTAATCTTAGAAAAAAAATCTAATATTGGAAAATTAAAGTGCCTGATTAGAAAAAATAACAAAAAGAAATGATACCGCTGCGTGTTCTATTAATAATCAAACGTATAACTTTTTTTTTAAATTCATTGATGTTTCTTTATTAATTTTTTTAAGGGTACTTTTTCTAAAGTTCGCCTTAGGCCCCCAAAAGTCCGGATCGACCCTGCCAAGACCAATAGCGAGGAAGCTTCATATGTTTTTCTTTAAAATTTCATATACTGGTCTACTATAATGCATGGGCCTCATGATGACAATTGTCATATCGGATAGGTAAGTCATTTAATCATTTAAATAATTCTAATCCACTTGCCTCTTATGCAGGCCAAATAAATAGAAGTCCAATTCATGAAGTCCAAGCCCAAGCTACATATGAAGAAGGCCACCACCAATGTAATTCACGTGAGGAATTCCAGCAGCAAGGAGGGAAGAATTCAACTTGCCAAGTCATTGAGCCAACAAGGGAATTAACCTCTACCAGCGTAACATGTAGGCAGCGGTCAACCGCACGTGTGGGCGGTCAACAGGGCACACAAGTGGCGCGTGGGGGCGCGTGCGTGTCCGGAACCGCCGCCTCTCCGCGCGTGCCACGTCAGCATACCGTTCCGAGTCAACCGAGCCGGTCAGAAAGTCAAATGGAGCATTTTTCAAGCCACCGAGCTACTTACGAGCATTGCGAGACCCCGTATGACGTGTTTCGGACCCGATCTTCCATCCAACCTTGCGCGAACATCATTTGGGACCCGAGCGTGACTCCTAAAAACTCGATTATTGTTTGGATGGCGCTTTTGGGTCGATTAAAGACAAAGGATCGAGTACATTACATCGAGTTAGATGATCCTCTTTGTCCATTTTGTGGAGTCGATTTTGAGTCCTCGAGCCATTTATATTTCGATTGTAGTTTCACACATGTCATTTGGAGAGATGTGAGACGATGGTTGAGTATTCCGAGAGAGATGAACACCTTATTGAGCTCCCTTAAATGGCTCAAGAAGGCTAAGGCAAGAGAGAGTTGGAGAAGAAAAGCATGACGGATGGGTTTTGACGCCACAGTTTACTTCATTTGGACTGCACGGAACAAGCTAGTTCGCGAGGGATTGGTTACTTCACACGACACCATTCTCAAGGGAATTCAGACTTGTCTATATCGCTCTTTATATGCTATGTGCCCGTGCCTCCCTTTTTCGAATCATAGGGGATTTATTTTAGATGTGCATTGACCTACTTTATCATTGTACCCTCATTTTCCACTTTTGGATTATAGTGGGTTTTCTAGTTGATGTACTTTGACTTTTGCCTTGTACCCTCACTTTCCTTATTCGGATTGTAGTGGGTTTTACTTGTACATTTTTATTTGTAGGTGCTAGCTTAGAGTAGTAATTTACTTTGTTTGCAGCTAGGGTTGCGTTTTTGTGATGTGTAGCCGGGTGGGCAGGTGATACACTCCGGGAAACTAAGCAAACCGTTTCCTTACCAGATGTACAGTTTACAGTCGACTTTGACTGCTTTTTTAATATATTTATTTACCCGACCGAAAAAAAAAATTATCAAGAAAAAACCATTGGGGCTAGCTCAATGGCCAGGACCTTATCTCTCATCTAGGAGGTACAGGGTTCGAATCCCCCAACCTTGTTATTTCTTGAGTCTTTAAAGAGGGTAAAGCAAGAGGTGCAAGGTTCGAATCCCCTCCCTAAACATGTGTAACCTATTTCTGATTAACCTGGGAATATGCATGAGGCGTGTTCCCATGAGATTAGTCATGATATAAAAAAAAATTATTAAGAAAATCTGAAGAAGATATATCTTTGGCCCGGACACCATGATATTAAAAAAGAAAAAGAATTATCAAGAAAATCTGAACAAGATATATCTTCAACTACGACTATTGGCTAGTTTTTTTTTTGCATACATGAGAGGCTTTAAAAAAAAGCTGGTAGGAACATCAAATTACAAAAAGAACAAAAGCTCTTATTCTAAATCAAGTACAACTCTAGCAGTTGCACATTCATTTCTATCACTTGTGATGAAATTCCAAAGATATTCAGGAGGTTCATTAAAGTCTACTGGTTGCGCATTCATATGTGCCCCTTCATTTGCAAGTTTATCAGCACAAAAATTAGCTTCTCTAAAAATACGGTTTACTTTCAGCTTGGGAAAGTTGCTCAATATCACACAACAGTCCTTTATTATTGAAACACAGCGACTACCTAAGTTCCCACCGCCCTTCACTAGCGCGTGGAACTTCCTCGAGTCCATCTCATAGTGAGTTGAGCTCCCACCGCCCTTCACTAGCGCGTGGAGCTCCTCCGAATCTGTCTCAATAACCATATCTGTATAACCTTTATTAGTAGCCCATCTAAGACCAAAATGTAAAGCAAACAATTCCAAAACAGATGGAGAAACGGCAAGACATGAACCCAAGAAACCAGAAATACAAGTGCCATATTTGTCTCTCAAGATACCTCCAATACCTGCCATTTTTTTTTTCAGCGATGAAACTCCCGTCGATGTTAAGTTTAAGACCATCACTAGGCTTCACCCATTTAACCATCACATTCTTTGCTACCTTGACTAAGCCCCCATCGAAACTCTTTCCCCACGCTAGTATAAAGTTACCAGCTAATGAGAAGATTTTACGTTTAAGTTCAAGTATATATGGTACACTATCTATCTCATTAAATAGCATATTATTTCTTTTAACCCATATTACCCACAGGGCCGCTATAAACAAATAAGACCAGTCAAGGCCTTCTACATGTATCTTTGCTTGAAGATGGGCCTCGAGCCATTTTTTTCCAGGACTTAAAACATCAGGTATATGACCATTTGTCCTTGGCAGTGAATTGTGAGGAGCATTAATATTATTTATATTGTTTAATCTCTCCTGCCGCCAAGTATTATTTAGTGACAGCAGGTATAACCTCTCATGAATCTGCAAATTGTTCTTGTCCAACAAGTCTCCCTCCAGCGTCTTTGTAGCAGCAGCCTCCTCCAAGACAGCTGCACTCGGACCATCTCCTCCAGCAGCGGTGAGCATTCCATTGCAGGCAGCAGGTGCGACAGTGAGACTGCCCCGTTCTGCAGCAGCGAGGCCTTCAATTCCAGCTGCAGCCCGTTCCCTTCCACTTCCCGCAGCAGTAACTCCACTCCACATTAACCCCGCACCACTCCGCGAACCTGTTTCAAGACCAAATAAGCTCCAAACTAATATAGCTACTTTACATTTTAAAAACACATGATATAAATCTTCCCTTTCTGAAAGTCCTAGAGGGGGGGTGAATAGGATTACTAATAAGATTAATGCCTAATTAAAAATCTTTTGGACAATTATAAGTTTAAGAGAAAACTTCTAAGTCAACTAATATATCAAACACTTAAGGGATCATGCAATGGATAAGTTAGAGGTTCGATATATAAGTTAAACAAGTAAATCGATTATCCAAACTTTTACTAACTTAGAAGATCATAGTTTGATTAGCTAGATAAACATAATCACAATATTCATACTAGTAAGCATATAATCAAACATGTATAGTGTGGAAAGTGTTTCTAATCTCTTACTACTCTAGATAACAATATGTTAGATAAACTAGATAATCAATATCACAATATTCATGCTAGCATATTATCAAACATATAAAGTGCGGAAAGTAAATAGCATAGGGATAGAAAGATACACACGATTTATAGTGGTTCGGTTTCCCTACATCCACTACCTAAGGAAGCCTCCTTAGGATTTCAAGCTTTTCACTAAGCTCCCGTGTCTCTCTTAACCGGGTCGAGAACACAATAACCCTTACAACCTCTTCGATAACACGAAGGACAATCTCTTCGAAACCACGAAGGAAATACACTTGTGTTATCACCAACACAAGGAACCAAGCATACAACCTATGCTCACACTACTCTCTTAATCTATTACAAGAACTAAGAGGAAAGGAAAAGTGTTTAAGGGTGCTTATAAAAGCTTTGTAACTAAACTCCTAAGGAGATGATATAACTATAAGCTTAAGACTTCTCTTGAGTTGATAATAACTTTGAAGCTTATTGGTTTAAGCTCTTGATCAAGCTTGGATGATTAACTTTGATAGCTCCTTGGATTAACTCCTTAATTGAGTGGATATGAACTATGAAGCTCTTGACACCTTCTTGGATGATAACAATTAAGCCCCTAAGTGTATATGGGTTGAAGGTGTAGTTGTAGCCTTGAAAGATCTTCAATATATAGCTGCAAAATGCTCCCAACGGTCATATGATTTGTCTCCAACGGATATATTAATATCTCCAACGGATCTATTGCTTTTGTCTTTATTTTGCTGCAGGAAAACCTTCTTTGCGGTGTACCGCGGGTATGGTCCGGTGCACCGCGAAGACGTTCGTCTTAACTTCAAGCTTACTGGTCGGACTATCCTATGCACCGTGTCCCTGGTCCGTGCCTCAGTCCGGTGTACCGCGCCTCAGTCCGGTGTACCGCACATTTCTTAGCTTACTGGTCGGACTAGCCTGTGCACCGCGCCTCTGGTCCGTGACTCTGCGGTGTACCGCATCTTTCTTCCGGTGTACCGCACCAAGGGTTTAAAACACCTTCTAGTGAGTATATCTTTTACTATGATGCTCGGATTCGAAAACCTTCTTCACGAGAGTTGTAGAGAACATCATTCTCATAAACTTTGTAGTTGATCACTAAAGCTAATTCTCAATGTACACAAGGGTAAGGTTAATAGCATTTGTATGAGAAATAGTTTCTTAAGATAAAACAATAAAGCTTTGATCTAAAAGATAAAGAATGAGCTTTTTGATGAATTAGAGTGCAAGATAGAAAGTATAAAACAATAGTAGTTAGCACACTAAACACAAGAGGATTTGTCACATTAAAACAACCTATTAAGGGAGGCTATATGCCAACACTTTCGGCGCCGCAAATATTGCATTTCCGAGATTCAATTACATTTCTCTTATACAAATTCTCCGCCGTGGCCATCCGATTCAAAGCTATTCGCCACAAGAAAATACGGAACACTTCAATTTCCATAAAATCTCCCACTTAAAAGATACATCCTCCTCACAATTTTCCATGTTCATGAACGCGGATTTCACCGTAAAACAACCCGAGTTCTCGAAATTCCAAGACATTCTTGACCCTTCCTCATCATTTATTACACTTAGACCATCACGAATAGCATTAACACCTGCTAATATAGCTTTACAGACACTAGACTCATCCCCTTTTTGCATTTGATTTAGTAGGCCATTTTTAAAATATTTATTTTTGAGAACATCTACCCACACAACCGAATGATCATCTTGTAGGACTTTCCACCCTAGCTTTGCTAATAACGCCAAATTATACTTCTCCGCGCTTCTTATTCCTAACCCACCATTCCTCTTTGGTTTACACACTTGGTCCCAAGCAACCCAATGTAGCTTCCTTTCCATTCCAGACGAACCCCATATAAAGTCCCGAACGACTCTGTCAATCTCTTTGCAAACGTATTTAGGTAGCTTCATAACTTGCATTTGATACACCGGAATCGCATTCAACACTGACTGAGCTAGCGTAACTCGACCAGCAAGAGAGAGTGTCTTCGTCTTCCATGTAGCTAATTTATTCCTCATTTTTTCTACTATACCCTTATAAAAACCCTTAGGCAATCTACCGGATAGAATCGGAACACCCAGGTATGTACCGAAAGAATTGCTGTGACAGAACCCACTTGCCAACGCTAAATCCTTCTGTGTCTGTTCTGGAACATTCTTCGAAAAATATACTAATGACTTCTCGGCACTAATCGTCTGACCAGCTTCATTACAGAACCTATCCATCGTCTCATGTATCAACTGGACCTGCAATAAAGAAGCTTCACCAAACAAGATTAAATCATCAGCAAAGAAAAGGTGGGATAACTTAGGACCATTACGACCAATCTTGACCTCCTTCCACTTCCCCGCAATGCAAAGTTCATGGATAAGTAATGAAAGCCTCTCCATACACATAACAAATATATAAGGCGATAAAGGATCCCCTTGGCGTATACCACGAAGGGGAGTAAATGGAGGAAGGGGTTCTCCATTCCAAAGAACCCTCATCTCATTTTCCTTCATACTCGACATAATTAACTTCGTCCAGCTGACCGGTAATCCAAAAGAGCTAATAGTTTCTTCAATAAATTCCCATCTAATCTTATCATAGGCTTTAGCAAGGTCTATTTTCACGGCCATGATTCCATTCTTTCCTTGATGATGACGCATCTTATGGTCCACCTCCTTAATAAGCACGACATTATCAATCGTTGAGCGACCTGGCAAAAAACTACTTTGGCAAGGGCCAATAATGTTAGACAAAATAGGCCTTAGTCTATTGACCATAGCCTTCATTATAAATTTAACGGGACAATTTATGAGACTAATAGGGCGAAGTAAACGTACCCGGTTCGGGTCTGACACTTTCGGAATAAGATGTATAAGTGTACCATTCAGACCGGAGGGCAAATGACCTGTTTGGATTGCATCCCGAGCCATCTTACAGACTGAGGGGCCTACTGTGGCCCAACACTTTTGATAAAAAGCAGTAGACATTCCATCGGGGCCAGGGGCTTTATTCGGATTGGACTGAAAAACAACTATTCTTATTTTCTCATCTGAAAAGGGTTGATCAAGAGAACTAGTGACCTCTATCCCAACCGGACCAATATGTGGCAGGGTGTACCCTTCCATAGGCGCCCTTGGTTGGTCATATAGGAGCACAAAATAATCGCGAACCATACGTTTCAGATCCTCCTCTTCTTCTACCCAAACATCCAAGTCATTTAGTAAACGCGTGATGTTAGCTTTTTTCTTGCGTATAGTCGCTGCAAGGTGGTAATATCTCGTGTTCCTATCTCCAGATTCTATCCACTTCTCTTTTGAGTTTTGAAATTTCATCACTTCCTCTTGCTCAAGTATGCATTCATATTCTTTCGTTAATTGAATCCCCAATTGGCGCAGAGAGGATTTATATGATACTTGTATCGATTTTTGTATACCTCTGAGCCGTGCACACAATTCTCTTTTTTTCCGGTTTAGATCCCCAAAGACATCCATCTTCCATTTGTTTATTTGATTTTGGATTAAAATAATACCCTCCCTAACTCCAATGTTGTTACCATCCCACTCCTTCTCTATAAATTCCTGAAAACTTTTATGAAGACACCACGCCGTTTCAAATCTAAATCGCCGAGCGTTCAATTTCTGTCTGTGATTCGGGCAAACTTGTATCAATATTGGCATGTGATCGGAGTGGACCCTTGCTAAATGAATGACCCTCGTATGCGGAAATAGAAACTGCCACTCAATATTACCATAAGCCCTATCTAAACGTTCCATGATTCGTTGTCCCTTATTCCATGAGTCACTCCAAGTGTATCGAGGTCCTTCAAACCCAAGGTCAATCAAGCCGCAACTGTGCCTCCATTCCTCGAATTTTTCCATCCTTCTCGAAACTCCCGGGGTTCCTCCTTTTTTGTCTATCTCCATCCCCACTTGGTTGAAATCTCCAGCTACTAACCAAGGAGAATTTAAATTATGGAAAGCTTGATGCAGTGCATCCCATAATTTATCTCTCTGTTTATAGTCCGGATTCGCATATATGGCAGAAAAAACCCAAGACCTACATCCTTTCTGACTTATTTCCACATTAATCACTTGGCGACCAGCTGACAAAACCTTAACATTTATATCAGAATCATTCCAGAGTAACCAAATACCTCCACTGTAACATTCCGAATCCACCCGAATAGAGTTATCTTTTTGCAGTGAGTTAATAATATTATTAGCGGAGACTCCACTGACACGAGGCTCCACTATCACTGTAAGCCAAACATTATTATTTATCATCATATCACGCAATACACGACGAAACCTAGGTTTAGCCGCACCATAACAATTCCAAACTAAAATATTAATGGGGTGTTTAGAGTTCTCCCAACTATTACCTGAAAAATCAACACAATTCATTAATAATAAAAATTAATTGACTGGTGTACCTCGTGGCACTCTATGTGCGAGAAACCATGTTCACGTCATCGTCCCCGCTCCTAGCTCCTTGTTCGCCTGGTTGTTGGCCCTCGTCAGACGAGTCAGCAACAAGACTCTCGAGCCACATAAACTCATCACCATCTTCCCGCGTTGCAGTTTCCTAAAGTGGGTCTGGTGGCATGGTTAGAAGGTGACTAATATTGTTATTAATACCGCATAGGCTAGCTGACTCCATTTCAGGTTCAGCATCAATTTTTTTTGTCCCATGCGTTGGTGTGGCTGGCCCAATATCCACTGGATTGTGGCATGAATTTATTGCTTTTATATTTTGTCCACCATTAATATTTTCTGTGATGTTAACCTCAATAAGACCCTCCACCTCTTCAATAGTCGAAACATTCCCCACAGCCAAATTATTTGCACATGCAGCTCCTCTCTCCACTGACACGGCAGAGAGTTTGTTCTCTTTTTTATTATTTTTTTTTCCATTTCTTTTTTTAGCAGAACTTGCTTCCTTTTGTAACTCAGGAGCTCCAATGTCACTCACCTCCACAATATCTTCCAGTACCATTCTTTGCTCAAAATTAGGCGATGTAATTATGCCATGCCCCTTTGTGCCCCCAGTTTTTTTATTGCCCGTACTAGCCCATGAAACACTCTTCCCTTTACCATTATTTGTTTTTTTACCCGAACTTTGGCCTTTGCTATAAACGCTTTGAGCATTCTCCTTCATTCCAAGTGTACTTTCCTCCATCCTAAGCGCTTCAAACCGGGTCCCAAAACCACTTTGAAACTGAGATTTTGAGGCATTATTCGCTGGTGCTCTATTGCTTCCTCTATTACCCCGTCTTACCGTCATCCATTCCCCATATTTTTCTTTTACCACCGGGGCCACTCTAACCTCCTCAATTAGCATTTCTTCTCCAGTATTTGGGATTCCATTGTCCACCACAGTTGATGCTATAGTTGAAGCGCAACTCTCTTTTCTATGTCCGAACTTGCCACATTCGAAACATATCATGTGAAGTCCCTCATACTCAACTTTACAAATGTCCGATCCAATCCTTACCTCCGGTTCTAGTGGTTTCTTCAAGTCAAGTTCAACTGCTAACCTTGCGTAATTACCTCTTAATCTCGCCTTTGTCATAGGGTCAATTTTAATAGTTTTACCCAACTTGTCACCAATTTTTCTTAGTATCCGCGCCGTGTAATTTTGCATACCCACATTTGTTATCCGGACCCACGCTGTTGTTGTTGTTATTGAGTTGGATACCGCATTGAAACTCGGAGTCCACTCTCTAACAATCAGGTAATGGTCTAGTATCATCGAAGGGCCTCCGGATAACGCAAAATCAAAATTCTCCCTCTTCTCAAATTTCACCATGTAGTAACCGTGACCAACATCCACTAATTCAAAATGATCCTGTGGTGTCCAAATCTGTCTTAACTTTGATGATAAATAGGTGAAACCAACCTCCCTACCTAGAAGCCTAATCACCGCAGTATTACGCCACAATCTAATTCCCTCCTGAATCTCTTCTCTAGTTCTAATCACCGTGGGAATTGAATCATGTATTTCAGTCTCATCATCATCTTCGACTAATTCCTCTAATTCGAAAATATCATCCTCTCCCATAACACTATTATTCCTAATTATGTCGCTATCCTCTATGATAGGTATTACTAGATTGTTACCCTTCCAGCCATTTAGTTTAGGTCTAATGAAATTTCCGGAATTATTACCTGAATTCATGTTATTTCTGACAGTAGGTATGGTGTTTTGTATCACAGCAGGTTCTGTGACTGAATTTGTCGCCGCCACACCACTTTTTGGGTCACCCATATTAGAACGTTGTCTCTTCCCCGCTCTTCCATCGTGAATTGCAGTGTTTAGCTCTGGGAATTCTTGCAATGAAGGTAACTGTTGTTTATCAGACTCTTGGGCCTGAGAAGCCATTTCCACGTCGCTTGTAGCCGTTTCATTCACAGTGATAGCAGCGTGGCTTTGTTCTGGTGGTTGCCGTGGGGGGGGGTGGGTCGCCGGCCAATAGAGGCGGCGTTGAAGCCATAGTCAGGCGCTAAGTAGTTATTTGCTTGCGAAAAGTATGGAGCAGATATAAAGAGCCGTTATAAAATTGTTTTTGGTTTAATGGAATTTAACTATTGGCTAGTTTTATTTATACTGTTTGGAAAAAATATTGTGTATTCAGGAGAATATATACTTATCAGAGGTGGGTATTTTTCCAGAGATTGAATGTAACTTCAGAGAAAATATAGATAATACTGAGGTTTTGTATTTTAGTTATCCAGAATTTATTTGGAACAGACTATGAAAGAGGGATTTTATGTTTTGCAGGGAACTTCTAATAAAAGCAATATATACGTATAGGAAAAAGAATTTACTGCCCAAGAATTCACTAACAAACAAGATAAGAGTAAATTTGAATGACAAGAATTATATAATAATTACTAATTAAAGGCTAAAATTAATTGATAGATGTCACCTCATGAGAAGACTAACTTAGTATGCAAACTCTTCCCATGTTAACCTAAACATAACTTTATTCCAGCGGCTCGGTGCCTCTTGCAAACTCGTACAGTCACTTGGCTGCCATTGATGTTTGTTTTCGTCATAGATTTTAAGTTCCACCTCCTTTAATTCTTGACACCATGACTTAGTTCCATGTATTCTTCCTATCAAATTCTCGTAGATAAAGCTTGAAAACGTACGATTTCTTCTTTCAAACAACACCTTGGACAGTATGTTTAAGAGATAATAATATCCGGACACTATAATGGCCTTTGGATGGCAAGTCCGAAACAATGCCCCAAGAAAATTTGAGCAAAGTTTTGGTGTTATTGAATAATGAAAGTCGAGTTCTAATTCCTCAACTTCAACCATTGGAAAATTTGGAATCTCATCTACATCAACAAATGTCAGATCCAAATCTAATGCGATTTTTTTACATTGAAACCCTTTTGCTAGAAGTTTCTTCAGCGTGAAGAACTGGTGACCATCGAGTGTACAACGGTGACATGTGGATAATTTCAATACCAATAGGTTTTGTGTTTTGGTTAACGACAGATGAGGGATAACAGTAACGTTATCAAGCTCAAGGGACACCAAGTTTGGAGCATCAATGATTACGTATCTCAAGTCTTTAGAATTTAACACTAGTCTCTTAAGTGAAGGACTAGATATTTTGGTCATTCCTAACCTTCCTTTAAATTCTAATAATTCAAGATTCTCAATTTGTGGAAATTGGTGTTCCCAGTTGTTTACTAATGTCGCTGAAAAATCAACATCACCAATCAATGTCAAATATTTCAACTTTTCAGATTTATACACTTTAAGAGACCTCACATGACCGCAACTTAAAAATTGAAGATTGGGTGCTTCAATTTCAACATCACTTTTAGAACCTAAAACAGTAAATTTCTTAAGGTTACAAAGTGTAGATACCTTAATTTTTTTCAAGCCTCCACAATTCTCGACAAATAAGTTTTCAATAGAAGGACAACTCGAGATTAATCTTTGAAACATGTCATCATTTATATTGTAGATGTGGGAAAGGTTTAACGTGTGAAGTTGATTAAACAATATTACCTTGCCATTAACATGATTCATCAACGCTAATCTGATCTCATCACGTAAGATTAATTCTCTAAGTGATTTGGCTTCAAAAACTATATGAGGCAGATCATAGTTATCGAAAAAGCTGAGTTCAAGTGTTTTGACACCGTTTTGAACTGCAATTTTAATCCATTCATTCACATGTGCAGCTGAACTATAATTGAGGTAGAATAGTTGAAGTTTCAATCGCTCAATAGGTATCTTTTGCTTTTGGTATCTCAAAAAAGTTCGGTTAATAAAATTGACATATTCTGGACTAGTAAGAGTATATTCAAAACTCAAACTAGGGAAAGTAAGCCATGCATTGTACCATGTTTTGCAGAATATACTAATTCGACCTGCTTCTATTGTTGTCTCATCAATATATGATAATATGTGATGAATCATGTCTACTGGCAATTGAGATATGACACCCATTAATTTGTTTGTACTTTCACGGTGATACCCTAACCCTGGTAGTGTTTTGATATATCACGTTTGTATAAGAAATATAGGTAAGGAGGAACCAACTCTCAAATAATTCCAGTAAAGCCATGAATTGATGATATATATATAAGCGATTTAAAAAAAAAAAAACATACTAAGATCAAATAGGATTTGAATCCTTGTAAAACTCAATTTCCTATACTAAAACCAATCAAAATTTAAAAAATTAATTTTTAATTTATCTTTTCTCTCTCTCTTATTGAGCGGATGCCACACTTTGAAAACACACTTTAATATATAAGAAAAAATAATTAACAAAAACACATTGTATGAACTGAAAATTCTGAAAAGAACAGCAACAAAACTTGATCAAATCTATTCAATCTTCTTCGTTATCTTAGCTTAATTATCGATTGTGGGTAATTATTAAATATTGCATACGTATATATTATAGAGGTAAGGAGTGTATGTATAAAGCATGATATGGAAAAAATTGTGTAAAGATTCAAATATGAAATTAGAAATAAAAAATTGATGAATTGATATTAAGATTTGAACCAGAAGAAATAAGTTTGAAGAAAATCTTTTGGACTTCAGTATGCTAATTCCAATTTGCAAATGTTGCTATTGTGTAAATTTGGCAGAAGAAGCGAATATAGGGAACAAGAACTTTTTGTGCCAATTTGCACAGATATGCAACACATTGCTTCTCCTTTGTTAGAAAACAAACCTTAGGATAATGGTGAGGTAGATATGGAAGTCATACCTATTGGTGATAATCGTCAGAACGTTATGATATATCTAAGTCATCCAACTTGGAAAAGGTCCTAGAGTAAGCAATTTTCATCATCTTCTAAATAGAGAAATTATTATTGAGTTATTAGCTAAAAAAAATCAAATACTCATACATCATCATACACCATCTCCATGAAATTCATATTTTTTTCTCTCTAGGTCCAGAATTTTTTACTTATTTCAGAATACCTCTTTTTTAATAAAATAATTCTTAAACTATAAACATGGGATATAAAAGAAAAACCTACCAAATCAATTATAGATCATTAACGGCTTTTAATGTTGCTATAGTTTTACACACTTGAAATACATCCATATATATCGTATATCAGTTAGACTTATTAACGGAAACTGATCAATTATAGGTTAATCATTATATAGTCTTCTTTTTTGGATTTTGTTGTAGGAACCTCCAGACATTTAAAGCGATTTTCAAACTCTTCAATCTAGTTGTATTTGTATAGCTCAATCTAAAGGTGGTTCTCATTATTGTTTCAAGAAATCTGATAATTTGAACATCACACCATCCATTAACTAGTACACGCCACTAATTGTTAATTAAAATTCCACCAAAAACAGATGCAGGTCACACACCTTGCGTTTACAAATGAACACCACTGTTTTTGCATTGAAATACCAGCATAATTCAAAAAACAAGTATCAGCATTGTTGTACTCCGAACACATGACACTGTCAACCCATTATCCATTAAAACAAAACCCAACCCAATTTTTTATATACAAATTCACAAACCACTTGTGAAATAATCGATTCTTCAAATTTTTTGAATTCACAAAAATAGAATAAACAAAAAACTAACCTTTAGATTTTTTTCGCCTTGCTCATGTCTCACCATTTTCCTTTCTTACACCCGCAAATACTATGAAGATCTCTACACGAAACAATCGGTGGATTGATGGCCTATTTTTGTAGGATTGCATGATTCGTGGAGATGATTAGATTTGTTTCCTTTTGCTTTGCAGACCGTTTTGCATTTAATTCGCCTTTAGAACTTCTATGGTGGGACGCGTGGGTTTCACTGTTATTTTATTAATCTGACGCGTTACTACTTGCGATTATAATTTACGGACATTTGGGTCACTTTATTGGTTTGGACCCTTTGAGCCCAAAATTGTGGTGTGTTGTCCTCTTAGGTAACTAACCCATTATTATTTTATATTACAAATTATATGGTCATTTGTGTATTATGTTTTAGCCCCAGGGTACGTACGATGATAAAATGGGTGTAGAACGAGTTGCAACTATTAGTGTGTGTGGGACTTGTATAGACATCATTGGGGGAGAGGTTAATTTGTTGAAATTGTAACTATGGAGGGCCAACTTGGTGATTACATGATCAAGGAATCATCTAAGATTGCATTGACTTGGGTAATGTCTCCTATCTGGAATTTGTTGCATAAGTTCCTGTTAATTTGTCTCATGACTCTTTCAAAATTGATTCTCATACACTAGCTCTTCTTTCTCTTCTTAATTTGAGGATTATAGATCATTAAGTGTTTCATAGATTTCATATCAAAATCAATTTCTAAATGATATTTTGGTAACATAAATAATACTTGCAAACCGAATGGAAGACATACTGAAACAAGCTAACAAAGCATATAACAAAAACCGTTAATAATACAACCAAGCCAAGCCAATGAGAGTCAACTTAGCCAAAAAATCCTCCCAAGCCATTCATACATTAATTTTTTATTCCATCTAAATTTCCTCACCCACTCACCACTTTAGCCGGTTTTTTTTAATTTTTAGCTTTTCTCTCTCCAGAATTAGTGTTTGACCTAGAATTTTCTGGGATCTCACACTTGTTCTTGGATTCACAAACCCATCCATCCTACCTTTTCACCTCTTTTCGTTCACCGCTTTCTTTTATTTTCCTTTTTCTTTTCTTAGTTTGACTTCTCTTAACAAATGGCTAAAACGTTATATACAAATCGAGTCAATAAAGTGCAGAATGTTTCAGGTAAAGCTAACACCAACTCAAATCCAAAAACGAAAACCAAATACAGAGATATCACCAAAGAAATGCTATCGCCGAGCCCAAATTTGCTTAATACCCCTGAATCTTACAAAGGAGAAGGGGATAATAGTGAAGTTGAAGCTGTATCAATACCGGAAGCGTTTGAAATTGTTGAAAAAGCAGTTAACAAAGAAGGTCAAGGTAAATCGGTTGAAGAACAAGTTGAACCAGCCGGAAAAAAAAGTGTACCGTGGTCGAATCTGTTCAACAAATGTGCTAGTACATCGATGAAGCTGGAACATCATCCTCCGTCGATGCTAAAGGGTAAGAAATTAGTTATGCCACCTCAAGATGTGTTAGATGAGGGAGCGGAGCAATGGGAGAATACGCTTGTAGGTCAATTTTTGGATAATCCACCTCCGTTCTATGCTATTGTAAATTTCGTGAAGTTTCAGTGGAGTAAATGGGGGAAAATAGATATTAAGTCGAGCTCCAAAGGTAATATTATCTTTAAGTTTGAAAATTCTCAATTCTTCAACAAAGCACTTGAGCAGATTTGGAATATTAATGGTAAGCCTCTGCTACTAAGGCCATGGAAACCGGGAATGCAATTTGATAAGATAGATATTTCAAAAATTCCGATATGGGTCAAGTTAATTAATGTGCCGATGAATCTATGGACTCAAAGGGGATTAGGTTATGTTGCAAGTGGAATTGGAGTGCCTTTACAGATGGATTCTGTTACTGAGTCAAAAACGAGGTTGGGATATGCACGGGTGTGTGTAGAAGTAGATACAAAAGATGAATTACCAGATGAAATTTTGGTAGATATTGGGTTAGATGAAATTCAGGAAGTTAGAGTGGAATATGAATGGAAACCAATCACCTGTACTAAATGCAACAGGTTTGGTCATCTTGAAAGTAAATGTAACAACATTCAACAAGTATGGAGGCCAAGACAGAGTTTATCACTTAATGAGAAAACGAATAAGGAAGATAAAGGCAAGAATAAGGTGGATGAATGGGATATAAGTAGAAGTAATAAGAGAAATATAACTAACATAAAGGATAAGGGAGAATCAAGCTCAATAATAAGTGTAAATCAGTTTGGTGTGATGCAGGATGAAGGAGGGATAAACAAAGATGTCATTGAATTCATTACTAATCATAATGGAGGAGATGAGATTACAAGACCCCCTAATATATGAATTGTGTAGCCTGGAATGTGAGAGGTTTTAACAATGAAATAAGGCAATTGGATGTCAAAGATTTTGTGGTTGAAAATAAAATCAGAATTGTAGGGTTGTTTGAAACTAAAGTGAGAGCACATAAACATTCTGAGATAATAAAAAAGCATTTCTCTTATATGGAGATGCTTCACAATTATAATAATGATCCTAGTGGCCGTATATGGTTACTATGGGATAATAAATATGCAAGAATTGATTTAATTCAGCAAAATTCTCAAGCTATCTTAGTTAAAGTAAGAATTGTCGAGAGTAAAGAGGAATTCTATCTTGCTATGATATATGCTAGTAATGATAGAGGTGAGAGAAAAGAGTTATGGGCAGATATGGAAAGGTGGAGTAAGAGGTTTGAAAAAGATAGATTATGTGTTATGGGAGATTTTAATGAAATCTTGAAAATACAGGATAGGCTGAATTGTACTGCGCTAGATAAAGGTGCACTAGAATTTAGTGAAGGAATTGAGGATGCAGGGTTAATAGAACATAGCTATGGAGGGCATTATTTTACATGGACAAAGAAGAGTGATAGTAATAATATCAGGGCAAGCAAAATTGATAGAGATTTTGTTAATACAAGGTGGTTAGATACTATTGAATCTAGAGTCATAATACACAATCCATCCACCTCAGATCATTGCCCTTTAAATTTAAATTTCATTACAAAGAAAAGGATTATAGCTAGCCAGTTCAGGTTCTTTGATGCCTGGACTAATCATGAGAAGTACTTATACACAGTTAAAGAGGCTTGGAGTCTAAAAGTTGATGGTAATTTTATGTTCTCATTATGTAAAAAGCAGAAGCACACTAAAGAGGCTTTAAAGAAGTTCAACAACATGTACTTTAAGAGGAATTCCTCAAATATAGAATTGCTTAAAACTCAACTTAATATAGTTCAGATGCAGATTATGAGTGGAAAGTTTGATCAGAGTTTCATAACTGAAGAAAAGATACTCAGCGCTGAACTTGAAGAAGCTATAGTTATTCAACATAGAGTGTTAAAACAGAAGGCTAGAGTTATGTTTAACAATGAGATGGACAGTAACTCAGCTTACTATCACAAAATCATTAAAGGTAGAATAGCCAGAAATAATGTTACATTGCTTATCACAGATGAGGGTATAAATATAGAAGATCCTAATCTTATAAAAGAAGAATTTGTGAAATTCTATACTAACCTGTTGGGAACTAAAGATGATAGAGAAGAGTACTGTTCTAGTAATGTACTCAGTATGGTATTGGGTAAAACTTTAAGCGAAGAGCAGAGTCAAGATTTAATTGCTCCTGTAACAGATAATGAAGTAAAAGAGGCTCTATTTTCGATTAACTCTAAGAAGAGTCCAGGCCCTGATGGTTTGAACTCGACCTTTTATAAAGAATCATGGGAAATTGTAGGTGAAGACTTTACTAAAGCTATCAAACAAAGTTTTGAAAATAATAAACTTCTCAAACAAGTTAATGCTACAAACATTGTTTTGATCCCAAAGGAGAAAAAGCCAACGAATGTGAAGAAATTTCGTCCAATATCATGTACAAATACTATTTATAAAACATTATCAAGAATCATGAGTAAGAGATTAAAAAAAGTCATGAGCTCAATCATATCTTTAAACCAAGCCGCTTATATACAAGGAAGGTATGTTGGTGACAATATCTTAGTAGCTCAAGATATAATGTTAGGATATGATAAGAAAAGTAGTATGTCTAATTGCACTATAAATCTAGACCTTCAAAAGGCCTATGATAGTGTAAACTGGGGTTTTTTAATCAATATTCTAAAAGCTCTTAAGTTTCCAAGTAAATTCATTAAATGGATCATTATGTGTGTATGCACACCTACTTATTCGGTGTGTGTAAACGGTGAAGCGTGTGGTTTTTTTGAGGGGAAGAGAGGGTTGAGACAGGGTGACCCTCTCTCACCCTACCTCTTCGCGTTATGTATGGAAGTTTTTACGGGGTTATTTACTCACTTGGCTAATAAAAGAGAGTTTAAATTTCATCATAAATGTGATATAATGAAACTCAATCACATGATTTTCGCGGATGATCTACTTGTATTCTTCAAGGCTAATCTAGAATCAGCAAAAATTATAAATGATGGTTTGAAATTATTCTCAAGACTTTCAGGTCTTCAAATTAATCATCAAAAAAGCGAAATTTATGTAAGTGGATGCAATGTTAATATGGAAAAAGAGATATCTAGGATCCTGAATATCAAGATTGGCAAATTGCCAGTTAGATATTTAGGTGTCCCACTACATTCAAAAAAACTCAGTGTTGATGAGGGTAATAAGTTGATTGATAAAATAGTAAATACTATAAACCAATGGACTTCAAAGCTATTATCATATTCTGGCAGGTTGGAACTTATTAAGAGTATAATTGTGAGTAAAGTTCTTTACTGGTGCAGAGTGTTTTTACTCCCAAAGCAAGTTATTTATAAACTGAACAAACTTATCAGTAGCTTTCTTTGGAAGGGTAATATGAATGGTGCACAGGGAGCTCATATATCATGGGAGAAAGTATGTTGTAGCAAAGATAGAGGAGGCCTAGGTATACCAAACTTGGAGAAGTTAAATCTTACTTGCCTTTTATCCACCTTCTGGAGGATGTATTCACAAGAACAAAATCTGTGGAGTATGTGGGTTAAACATAACATTCTAAAAGGGAAGTGTGTATGGAGTTTTGAAGAGAAACAGAGTCACACGTGGATCTGGAAGAAATTAATGAAAGTAAGAGGAATAGCGTATGAGTTCATTACGCATAAGGTGTTCAATGGTAAGGCTACCTACCTTATTTGGGATAGGTGGATTGGAGGACAGAGTATGCAGCAAATCTTGGGTATTGAGCTATCAAAAGACAACTTAAATAGCAATAAAACAGTTGACAATTGCTATGGTAAAGAAAGATGGAGGCTACCTCCATGTGTGGGTAAAATTCTCCCACATCTTACTGATATTACACTTACTAGTAGGGAAGATAAAAAGATATGGAGTGAATCAAATAAGAGGGGTTTTTCTTTCAAAAAAACCCTTCTTAAACTCACAAATGACTCAGATGAAGCAATAGTTAAGTGGCATGAGCTCGTTTGGTCAAAAGCTAATATTCCTAGGTGTGCGTTTATATCGTGGCTCGCAATTCAAAACAGACTAAGTACTAAGCTGAGAATGATTGAGTGGGGAGCTCAAGTTGATCCTCTATGCAGCTTGTGTAAGGCTACTGGTGAAGATAACGTGCACATCTTCTTTACGTGTACTTTTTCAAAAAGAATATTGCAGAAATTACTAATAATTTGCGATATAGTATGGTTACCAAATGATTTTGATGATCTTGTAGAAAAATTTACTGGTTTACCTAGTAAAGAACTGAAAATGTTAGTGAGTTTAATAGTTACTTCATACATTTATATCTTATGGAAGCAAAGGAATGAGATTGATCATGGTGGGGTGATATTGAATGAAGATCAAGTTTTGGGGCGTATTTGTGAAATGGCAAAGATGAAGGTCAGTATAAGAAGTTTAAAAAACGAAAAGGTTATAAAGATAGTGGAGAAGTTAGTTAGTTAATATTAATTGTAATAGTCTAGTGGGCTATTGTTTCTCTTTGTTTTATAATGTTTAAATGGGCCTACAAGGTATATTACCCATGCTTGGGTAAATGCTTGTTACCATTAATTTTGTAAGGATTTTGAAGTTGAGTATTAAATGAAAAGTTTGATTTGATGATCAAAAAAAAAAAAAAAAAAAAAAAATACTGAAACAAGCTTTTGATGGTGGTTGTCCTAGAATTTATGACAGGGTCATCAAGCCTAATATATAGATCTGACAGGCACTACTACACTTTCTACATCTAACGGCCAAACTACTGGCGACCGCTTGAAGCTGTCGCTGGAAACACAGTGTTTGGCGAGCAACTTCGGTTACTAGTAGTTATTACATAATTTAAGAAAAACAACCATAGACGAGATATCTAGCGACCAGATACACGGTCGTTAGAGCATAAAGCCTTTTACGAGCGCTAGCGTAGCTGGTATATGTATTAGTTATTTTCCGTGACCGGATTTATATTTTGTTGCGATCAATTGTCGGTCGAAAGTTGGGGGTTAAAAGCAAATTTTTGAAACTTTAGGAGTTAAAGGTTAATTTCAATAGTTGGGTTAAATATAATTTTTTGAAACACTTAAGGAGTAAAAGTCTACTTTCAAAAATCATGGGGTTAAAAGTAATTTCTCGAAAACTTTGGGGGTTAAAGGCTAATTTTAATTGTTGGAGGTTGAATGTAATTTTTTGAAACACTTGGGTAAAAAGCTACTTTTTGAAAGTATGGGGTTAAATACAATTTTCTAAACCCTCGGGGGGTTAAGTGTAGTTTCTAAAGTGGAAAAAGAGTTGGAGAAGGAAAGAGTTGTTAAGTTAAATGGGGAGATGCATAATAATGAGTTTAATACAAAAGTTTACGAGACTCAGATCTTGGTCGTTATTACAAATAAAACAATTATCGAGAAAATGTGAAAGTACGTCCTAAAGTAAAACAAAGCTCAATTGCTAAGTGAACTACAAGTGGAAACAATTATCGCAAAAAAGCAAAAAATGCAACATGAGCAAAAATAGCATCAAAATTGAATAACCTATAAACATGCAACGCCCACCGTGGGGCTCGA
Source organism: Nemophila menziesii (assembly GCA_029959085.1). NCBI lineage: Eukaryota > Viridiplantae > Streptophyta > Magnoliopsida > Boraginales > Hydrophyllaceae > Nemophila > Nemophila menziesii. The sequence goes on along the minus strand of JARWIR010000007.1, from coordinate 41,338,679 downwards.
ACCCACGACCACAAGGTTAAGAGCCTTGCGCTCTACCAACTGAGCTAGACGGGCTTGTTTTTTTCATTCTTATTTAGCCGTAACTTGTAGTCAAGGCCACAAATGAGACGATACTATTATCAAGGGCTCAGATTTGAATTTGGCAAGTTTTTGTATGAATTCGACTAATTAGTTAAACAAGTCAAACTCAAGTTTTAAATTCATATTTGTTTATTAAACAAATCGAATTCTAACTTGTATAAACTCTGACTCATTACACTCGTGAACAGTTTGGTGAGAGTTTTTTATTAAGTTGTTAGTAGGTTTGGGGGTAAATGTTTCTAGGGGTCACTAAACTATTACACTAGTCCTGTTTGGACCACTTAACTATTATGAGTTCCAAATGACCCACTAAAGTATCAAAATCGTTTTGAATCAACCACTCCATTAGATTAATATAAAAAATGGTTATTATAATTAATTTGCAAGTGCTTAGAAAGTTATATTAGTAAGGTTCACTCTTATCTCATAGGAATGATAAAGATTATCCAAACCCTTAGTAACATCAATAGAAACGATGGAATAACCATCGTTAACTGAGAAATAAAAAAATAAAAATTGGGAGACTGTTAATGAAGATAAAAGAATATCGAGGCTGTTAAAAGATACTGTGGTACGAACCTATAAAACAGATATTGTTCAAGTAAGTTCGGTTTCTGTAATGCATAACTTATAACAAAAAGTTGCTTACCATCTTTAACTTAATCCAGACAGAGAAAAGAAACGTATTTAACTTATTTGGTCTGTTATCTTTGTATATTTTGAGTATTTAATCCTTTTTTCTTGCAAAAGTAACATTTTGGTCCCGAGTAATGTTATATATCACCCTTTGTCATACCCTTCACATTTTGGTTCCATTTCACCATTCAGACTAGAAAAAAGAATAAGGAGGCTGTGATGAATCTTCCTAGTCTCGGAGTTAATGAATCTGAGCATTAAGAAAAAAGTCAGCCATATCTTGGCGGGGCATCCACAAAATTTGTAATGGTTGCAGCCATGGAGGTTGCTCATATTCTCTATTTAAACAAATCTGAGCCTCGTTTTATAAGAGTTTAGTAACTGAGATCTCTCTTTCTGAGAAAAAAAGAATGTTATATTGCTAGTTATATGCATAACTTGTAGGAAAAAGTTTGTCATGGCTGAAAAAAGAACGAGGCAGCTGAGACAGTCGGAATTCTCAGGGTTATAGTTATGGTTTTTTGTCCCTTTTCTTTTGACCTTTCGTCGTACCATAGGAGAGTATTAAGGATAACTTTTATCCTCATTAGTCTTTCTGATTCATTGTAGCTCAGGGTTTTTGGGGCAACTCTTCTCTTGGAGTACAAGGTTAGATAAAATGCAGCTAGAAAAGATAGAAAAGAAGAACTCAGGGACTAAAACGCAAATAGATGAATTAGTTTGTTAGTTTGTTATGTTTTAGATTTTGATCATTATCATGTATATATATAACACTACAGCTGTAATTCAAAGCTAACAAGAAAAGATTCTATTTCACTTTTACTCTCTTTCTCTTCCTGCTCTCTCTCTCATCTTTTTCTTCTGCATTATTCTCTTCTTGTTCAAGTTTTATCTTCTTTCGAAATATGATGATCAATTGAGATTGATCACTAATAGTTTGAGAACTATTAGATTTATCATCTTCCAATTTTTTTTACAGTTAACGATGGTTAATACATCGTTTCTGTTGATGTTACTAAGAGTTTGGATTATCTTCATCATTCCTATGAGATAAGAGTAATATCGTGGGATATAAATCCATGAAACATACTAATATAACCTTCCCAAACACTTGCAAATTAATTGTAAAAACCATTTTTTATTTTAATCTAATTGAGTGGTTGATTCAAAACGCTTTTGATACATTTGTGGTTTGTTTGGAACCCATAATAGTTAAGTGGTCCGAACAGGACTAATGTGATAGTTTAGTGATCTCTAGAAACATTTACCCTAGATTTGGTAGATATATACAGTTACAAATTATCAATATATATATAAAAAAGTCAAAATTACATAAATTGTTTGCATATATAAATTAATCATTACTAAAGTATTATATATCTACTATGTAAATTTCTTAAATTGAATTATGTTGTTTATTAACTTCATTTTAAATCACTTAAAATACCAAAAAGATATAATATATCATAAAGTAATAAACGAGACTTAAATGGGCGTCAAACAAGACTTAAATGGGTCTTAAACAAAGCGAATTCGAAATTGGAGAAAAAAATTAACGAAACAAGACAAAACATGAATATTAAGACTCGTTTAAAGCTTAAATCAAGTTCAAACTGGCTAATCAAAATATTACCTGGCTAATCAAAATATTACCAAACTAAATACAAGATATCTAAAGTTCGACTCGATTAAGTTCATTTACAATTGCAATAGTTAAATTGGAAAATGAATAATTAAGGTCGGCTACTCCATGAGAAAAGTCGCCTAGATTACTTGGCTAAAATTTTGGCTATTTGATTAACCAAGAAACTAACAACATTCATCAATTCTTAACAAGAACATTTTCAGTCATGCGAAAAGAATACTACGAAAGCCAAACACGATAGAAAATGGAAGGGCGAAATACATAAAGTACATTCTAATTTAACAAATTTCTCTGCTAAAGTACATCACTCTCTCTAGTTTCTAGTGAACCACTGTTTAAATGCTACATCATCACATTAATCTCCTCTCCTTCTAATCAAATTGCTGACGAAGATGCATCTCCGTTTCACTTTTCCACGATCCATGAGAAGATTGACCCTTCATTCTCTTAAGCTTCTCCTTATCTTTAACTAAAGATCCTCTTTTTTTCAACGCCTCAATATCTGGATCTACAGGTCGACCACTACATACCGGACATACCATCCCTTTTGCGTTAGTGAATGTTTTTGGTATTCCACAATCTAAGCACATCCTGTTATGATAGATAACAAGAGTTTATTTAACTTTTCACATCAAATTATAAAATTAAAAGTAGCAGAAGAAAGGAATTTATACCTTAGAAGCTCAGCTGCATCTTCTGGACTTGGGTTGCTTACAGATACCAGACGCTTTCCATCTTGAGTGGTCCCCACAGGATTAGATTCACCCCCAACATCACTTCTCACTCTCTCTTGGATTCCCACTAGTTGAGCTTTAGCCTCCATTACAGCACCTATAAATGCAAACATGAGAACCCACAAATTTGAATCACAATCCCCAAATGGCCTAACCTAATTGAACTTAACAATTTGGATTTTTTACATAAATTGCTAAACCTATTAATGCTCATTGCAACAATTCGAAGATATATCTCCACAAGGTATTGCAAACTTGAGAATTTCAACATATAGCTTCAGATTCACACACATTAAAGTCAAGTACCTAATGGAATTTTAAGCAATTATAACAGATGTATGGATGTGAAAAGAAATGAATAATTTACCAGAAGGCAAATCCTTTATGTCTCTACTACGATTTCTCCGCCACCGTGGCTCGCTGATATCCTTTACTGGTTCCTCAATAGCATTGTTTAGAAACTCCGGCGGCCCTGAAACCTCCAATTTTTTTCCCAAAAGGGTCAATTTATATTTTAAGAAAATATATGTTTATTATATGATGAGAAATTCAAGATTGATCTTACTTCGGAGAAAGCGTCAAGAGCAGAAGGAAGCAAAGACGAAACAGGGGGGTTGGAGTCGAACAAGGGTTTGTTGCTGTTTAAACGTCGTGCGGAACTTGAATCGTCGCCGTTTTCATCGTCCGATGAGTTTTCGTATTGTTGTTCTTGTTCGTCTTCTTCTTCTGCTGAAGAGTAGCTTTGCAGAAGCGATAAGCTCATCGTACTTTCGGTTTACGCAGTTAAAATTTAGCTCCAAAGAGCTTATTTAACCGGAACAATTACCAATCATAACCTAGGCCGTTAAAACGCCACTTATTTTTGTATTTTTAAAATATGTATTTTATTTTATTTTATTTATTTTATATCATAATTAATACCTCTTCAAAAGACAAAACTTCTAAATAATAAACTGTATTTATTTTAGGGTGATTAATTCAAAAGGTCCACAACCAAAAAAACTTTCTTCAACAGGTCCATCCCATTTTTATAATATTTATAGTCTGTAATACCCTTAGTGTATTATGTGACAGCTCATTCTTTGATCAACATTGATTAAGAAATTTGATTTTTTTTAATCGACATCTGAAAATCATAACACTCCATCTTTATAATAAAAACTCTACATTACAATAGTCCATTACAACATCCCCCTACTCCGGCGAACGGCGACCATGAAAAGGCTTGATTACAACAACCCATTACATTTTAAATCGAAACAAACATTCTTCGAAATAATACTATGAGAAACAAGCATTCAGTGAAATAAAAACAGACATTCTTCAAAAACTATGAGAAATTTGAATCAAATAAAATCAAACACAGTGGGCTCGTGGGCTCCATCTCCATTGCAAAGATATTAAAGCAAAGACAGTGGGCTCGTGGGCTCCATCTCATATGACAAGCCAATATAAGATGAAACGACGTTCAACAGTGAAACCCATTACCATCTCGTCGAATATAGCTGGTAAGACATTGATAGCCCAGTTACCATTATGTGGTAGCCCACCCAAATCACACTACGAGCCCAACAAACACGTCTTCTCCGTCAAATATAGCCGGTAAGACGTTGATAGCCAGTTACCAGTATGTGGTAGCCCGCCCAAATCACACTACGAGCCCAACAAACACGTCTTCTCCGTCGAATATAGCCAGCAAGACGTTGATAGCCCAGTTAAAAGGTATGTGGTAGCCCACCCAAATCACACTACGTGCCCAACAAACACGATGAGCCCCAAACCTAAATGAATGAAAACCCTCTGGCGACAATGGACGATGAATCACGCACTATGATGAATCACGCACTAGTTGGAAAAGTGTATGTGTATTTGAGAATAACTAATGATATGATATTGATATCCTTAATTGTCGCTATGATAAGAAAGAGATATAATTAACATAATTAATCCCTTATATTAAGCAAATATGAAAGATATTATTCAGGGTAAGAAAGGTATGATCGATTTGCTGACAACTTATTTGGCCCTTTTAAAGGTGTAGTATTTAGGGGGGCTTGTTAAGATAGGATATGTTGGCTTTAGGTCTTTATTGGCTATTATCTCTTTATTTTAATAAATTAGATTAACCACAAACTATAAAAAAGTTTTTTGTCGGGTTAATACATAACATAGGAAAATAGTCTATCTAATCTTTTTATTCCTATATAATATTTTTAGGTACTTAAAACTATCAATAATCGAACAACGTTTTAGTTGGATATGTTAATGTCCAGTTTTGCGCACTTTGCAACACAATCCGCAATCATGTTTATTTCTCGCTTTCTATTAGAGACTCTCCAATTCGGGAACATTATCATCCATTTCCATATCTCATTGATCACCTGAAGGATTCTCGAATTAGTTCCACTTTATTTTGAATTGCTTGAATAATTTTAAAGTTGTTTGAATAGAAAGAATCACTCGTAATACAAAGGCCACATGTTTCCCTCATACCAAAGAGGATGGCCCAAACTTCTGCTTTTATACATGAATTGGCCCTTCTTTTCTTCATAATTTTATGTTTTATAATACCATCTTTATTAATCGACAATGAAGTCACTCATGTTGGTTCCCATTCCTATGTAAACGATGCATCATTTAGCCAGGTTATATTTGCTTTATCATGGTAGATATCTGAAATCTCCACACTCCTACTTCCTTCGATTTCACCATTCTTCATACCTTTACTATCAATTCTCTCCTCGAACAATTCATTTATAAGGTTATCAACCTTCATATTAATTTATGATGGGTCCCATCTTTTTTCTCGAAAAAAACCTACATTCTTGCTTTCCAAATGAACCACAATGTGCTGAGAATTAAAGCAATTGTGTACTTTTTGTCCCACCCATTATTGGACACATTTTCCAAAGAATTTGTGAACCGTACAAACTATAAGTTAAAACAACGTAGGCGTGAACCAGTTGGGGTTAGCTCAACTGGCCAGGGTCTTGCTTCTCCTTCTAAGAGGTACAAGTTCGAACCGAGTTAATGAATACGAGTCCAAAGTGGCTCTCTGATGTATTAAAAAATACTTAGGTGTGGTTTGTTAGTATCTGAATATTGAATAAACAACTAAATAAAATTTAGGTATGATTCATTCAGACACAACCTATTAAAAAAAAATTATGTTTAGTTGTTTATTCAGCATTCAATCCTTAACACTTAAAAACGACTCCATACATTTATGGAGCTAAAAACACAACTTGTGATACATAAATTTATATCAATAATTAGCAAAAAAACAACTCTGAGGCATAATTGCTTAATTGACAAAGACCAAAAGTATTATTGTAGTAACTACCGTGTGAACAAGTGAAACTTTAAATCTTGTGAAGCAGTTTTTGAATCCCAACTGATTGAAATTGTGAGGCACAAAATACTATATATCTATCTTATATTCGCTAGGGCATGGGTATAGGGGAATTTCAAGATAGAGATTCCATATTTAATAATTAGCAAGAACGAAAGTTTTTTAGATTTATGAACATAATCACTAGTATAACCATATTGGTTACTTGTGTTAATCTTTCATCATATGTCCATCTCTAGTAAATTTGATTTAACTTTGACTTTTTTGTTGGGTAAACTGTTGTATTAAAATCAAATCATACATTATACATCGACCAAACTGAATAAAAAGCACTACTCTAACAACAAGTTAGATGTAGTCCTCTGTTATCATAGATGTAAAAATAAATCACGGGACATCTAAGATGAACCCATCAGTACATAATGGATACAGGCAAGATCGTAAACCTTAATAAGAGAGACATTATTTTTAGTAAAATCACCCCAAACCATATTTAAAACACCCTTTCTAATCTTTTGGACATAATAAATCTTGTCAATCTAGGCAGATACGTAGGTCTCCCCTCCGACTAAGGAAGATCTAAATGAAATCCTTAAACTAGTTGATCGAGAGGGTGAGAAAGAATATGGCTTCCTACCATAACTCCTTTCTATCCAAGAGTGGGAATGAGGTCCTGCTAAAATTCAACGTCAGTTCCATCCCTAATCACCTTTTTTCAGTGTTTCTTATCCTAAGACAAGTATCCTCTCATTTGGCTATCCTGGTTTCCAATTTTTTCTGGGACAACAAGGACAAATATAAGTTTGCTCTCTCACTAAATCCAAGATGGTTGGAGGGCTTGGACTTAAAGACTTCAATCTAATGAATATATCCCTCCTTGCTTCCAATGTTGGGAGAATTTTACGTCGACAATATTCTCTCCTTTTTTGAGTATTAAGGGGAAAGTATTTTCGTCAATCTTTGTTCCTTGATGTTCGTGTTGGTATCAATGCTTATTGGGGACGGAAGAGTCTTCTTACTAGTAGATATATTTTTAAAATATCAAATGAGTTGTGGGTAATGGTCATTCCATTCGTATATGGGAGGACCAATGACTCCCAGATGGTAATGTGCTTGTTTATACTACAAATAGTAACCTAAAATCCGTTAATGAGTTAATTAATACAAAGGGGAGGCTTTGGAACACAAATCTGATTCGCTCGATCTTCACCCATTCTCAAGCCTCTATAATAACACTTACTCACATACCTCCTTCTGATGGTACCAACAATCCTAGCTGGACTTTGGCCTTATCGGGACAAGTATTTGTCAAAGAAGTTTATCGTGTACGTATAGTGAAGAAAGATAGGGAAAACAGAAATGAGGTCGATAGTAGAACTTGGAAGTATAGCGCAATAACCCGAGTTTAAGTTGAAGCCCTTCGAGTTGTTTTCACGTGCAAATTAGTGGAGCACTATCCGAGAGCATCCATTACCGTTGGGAATGATTATGCTAGTGTTATACAAGTAGTCAATTACCCAAGTTCTAATGTCAAGAAAATATTATGTACTAGTTTAGTCGAGATTAATTATCTGAAAAATCTATGTAATATTTTTTTTATGCTTGTCCAAAGAAAGAATAACAATATTGATTATTGGATGGCAAAACAGAAGCTATATTGCATTTTGTTTGGTCAATGGGTGTCATTTCCACCTCCCCAATTAGCTAGACTTCTTAGTTAGGACGCATATCCGTGTGGAATCGGTTTATTGTTGTAATGATTGAGTCTTTGCCTTTTTTGATATATTGTTCTCGACTATAAAAGAATTTCAACATGAGAAGATTTCATAACCTTATACATGTGCAATTTCCAAAGTGATACTTTAACACGATGGGGTTCATAATAAAGTCAAGCATCGGCATGTTAAGCAATGTTTGTTAGTTATTTCAAAGAAAATCATTTTTGGTTTTTGATTTAATACAATAAGATTATGATTTTGCTGAATCCTTATTTCGAAATAAATTTATTTATGATTTAAAGTATTAGCCGTCTTAGCTCAGCTGGTAGAGCGCGTGGCTTTTAACCACGTGGTCGTGGGTTCGATTCCCACAGACGGCGATTCAATTTCAACGAGAAAAGACTAATCTACATGTTGAAAATCTTAAACATTTTTTTTTACTTAAAAAACATTAATGTTACGATACCTATGAAATATGATCGCATTTTTACTACATATTTATGTTGAAACTAATTTATTTAGGAATAATATTACCAACCGTCTTAACTCAACTGGTAGAAAGCGTGGCCTTTTCACCATCTTGTCAAATGTTGGAATTCCTACATAATTTTTGTTACTTTAGAATAACCATTAGTGTTACGGTACCTATTAAATATGATCGTCTTTATACTACATATTTATGTTGAAACTAATGTCACGATTCAGTTTCAACGAGAGTAGATTTCTCTATACTGTTACATGTTAAAAATCTTAAACATTTTTTTTACTTAAAAAAACATTAATGTTACGATACCTATGAAATATGATCGCCTTTTTACTACATATTTATGTTGAAACTAATTTATTTAGGAATAATATTACCAGCCGTGTTAACTCAACTGGTAGAACACATGGCTTTTTCACCATCTTGTCAAATGTTGGAATTCTTATATAATTTTTGTTACTTTAGAATAATCATTAGTGTTATGGTACCTATTAAATATGATCGTCTTTATACTACATATTTATGTTGAAACTAATGTATTAGGATTGATAATATCAGATGTCTTAGCACTAATTGTTGAGCGCGTGGCTTTTAACCACGTGGTCGTGTGTTCAATTCCCACATATGGCGGTTTATTTTCAACATGAGTAAATTTTACTAGTAAATTTTACCATTCTGTCACATGTTGAAAATCTTAAACAATGTTTGTTACCTCAAAAAAACATCAATGTTACGATACCTATGAAATATGATTGCCTTTTTATTACATAATTATGTTGAACTAATTTATATAGGATTAGTGGTATCAACTAGGTTAGATAGTTGGTAAACCCGTGACTTTTAACCATGTGGGATTGGGTTTGATTTCTACTGAAGGTGATGGTCGTTTTGCAAAAAAAAATGTTTCATTTTCTTTTCAAACGCATGATTTTCAAAAAGAGTTCATAAAATTATCTTTTGCCAAGGTTTTATTTTGAAACAAATTTATTTTTAATTTGTTGTATAAAAAAAACATGAGATCGATAGTTGACCTAATGGTTAGGTTACTCCGCAGAGACCAAGAGGTCCTGTGATCGAATCTCATTGGAGTCATTTACTCCGAGTCCAAAGTGGCTCTCTCATGTATTAAAAAAAATAAAAAATAAAAAATGAAAAATAAGTTTTATTTGGACATTATTTTAAATATCAAAATCTATGAATATCATATATTTTAGAGATAAAAGGCCATTAATTTACTCAATTATGAATTTGTTAAATAGATAATATTAGACCATATGAACATTTGAGTAAAAAGATGCTCTTAGAAATCACGAGACGCACAAAATTCAATTTAAAAGGGAATGAAATCCGTCCAAAAAAAAAAAGAATGAAAAAGCTATCTGACGTGGTTATTGGTTAGTGGCTATATAATAATTCACTTGGATCGCTATCCATACCTCCTCTAGATTTGCTCTTTACCGTCGATTACCATCTCCAAATCGACGGCCAATATCTTCCAACGCTCAAAATTTTGAATTATCCCGCTTCTCCTCCTATGCGTGTATAAGTATCTCTGTATAAATACGAGCCCTCTCACACCATTCTACATACACAAAGCAAGCAAGTCCTTCTTTTATTCTATATAAACATCCTAACCTCTCCTATCAATCAAATCAATAATGGCTCGTACAAAACAAACAGCTCGCAAATCCACCGGAGGTAAAGCTCCAAGGAAGCAACTTGCTACTAAGGCGGCGAGGAAGTCTGCTCCGGCGACCGGTGGAGTCAAGAAGCCACACAGGTTCAGGCCCGGAACTGTTGCATTGAGGGAAATCAGGAAGTATCAGAAGTCTACTGAGCTTCTGATCCGTAAGCTACCGTTCCAAAGGTTGGTTCGTGAGATCGCTCAAGACTTCAAAACTGACTTGAGATTTCAGAGCTCAGCAGTTGCTGCTCTTCAAGAGGCAGCTGAAGCCTATTTGGTTGGTTTGTTTGAGGATACTAATTTGTGTGCCATTCATGCTAAAAGGGTCACTATCATGCCCAAGGATATCCAGCTTGCAAGAAGAATTAGGGGAGAAAGGGCTTAATCTCAATGCTCTATTTTAATTTAGATCTTTATCTATGTTGTTAGATTATGAACTAGTATTGTAAATCTCATGGAGTTGGTTTTATGCTTTGAATTTATCTGAATCGTTGATGATGATTTTAATCAAGTGAAATGCTAAATCAATCCAAGTTTATATTTCTGTAACGTTTTGTTCTATATAATTAAACTTAAGATTATGGATTACTGTTATTTCAGTTTTACTTTCTAAAATTATTTTTGTTGATTTTCTTTTCTACCGTCAATCAAAGTTTATATACCATCGAGATATGTTTTAGTGGGTTACTCTGGTGCTTGTTTGTGAAGCACTGTAGTGGTGAACTTTAGAAGACAGATAAAGAAAAGAAAATATATGGAAATAGTTGGATTAAAGAAATTCTTTTAACTATAGTTAATAAGGTCATTAATTCTCTAATTTTAATGAATTTCACGGTCTATTTACATGGGCAAATTATAGAAAATATATTCAATATTTATCATATTTTATTTTTAAAAGTGATTCACTTGTTTCATTAATACAAAAATAGTCCCTGATGTTATGAAAAGTGTTATCTATTTTTTTTTTTTTTACATGGTTAATCAGGGATTGCTTGCGCGCACCACGATTAATCCTATAAGGATATATACGTCTCCCTATGTATATTCCTAGGTAAGTCATCTATTGTTTTAAATATAAAAAGGTTTCAATATTTATAGAAATTGATCGATATGGTATTTTAACAAACATTGAAGAGGTTTGATTCCCACAGACGACGATTGTGCTTCGTGAATAGATTCAGAGTATCACATGTCTTAACTTGGTAGGCAAAAGCGTGGCTTTTGACCATGGGGTGTGGATTTGATTCCCAAAAATGATGGAATTCTTCAATAGTAGACATTTCGTTAACTTATTATTTTGTAATTTCCGCATGTAGTCCTTTTAATATGAGGAGGTTTGTTATCTTATCAAACATTAGAGAGGTTAAACAATTTTTCTTGTTACTTATGAGAAAAAACAGTTATGTTTTTAAACTGGTTCATCACAATTATATTTGTGTTAATTCATATTTTGAAATTTTTATTTTGTCCGATTAAAAGTATTATCCGTCTAACCAGTACTCGTAGAACTCGTATCTTGTATGCATATGAGAGTGGCTTTGATTTTCGCAAACTATGATTGTCTTTTGACAAGAAAAGGTTTCATAGTAGTATTTATTAGTTGTTTTTCAATCTAATCCTGTAAAATGAGGAGGTTCGTATTCATGTGAAATATTTAAGAGGTTAAGCAATGTTTGTTCGTTACTTGCAAGAAAAATCATCTACATTTTTGCTTAGACTCTATAAGATTATCTTTTTGCTAACCTTCAATTTTGAAATAAATTTATTTTAAATTAAAAGTACTAGCCGTCTTAGCTCAGCTGGTAGAGCGCGTGGCTTTTAACCACGTGGTCGTGGGTTCGATTCCCACAGACGGCGATCGTGCTTTGTGAATAGATTCAAAGTATCACATGTCAAACATTAGAGAGGTTAAACAATTTTTTTTAGTTAGTCTTGAAAAAAAATTATGTTTTTGTACCTATTCAGCACAATTATCTTTGTGTTTATTATTATTTTGAAACAAATTCATTTGGATTAAAAGTATTACCCGTTTAATCACTATCGTAGAGCTCGTATCTTGTATTCATACGGGTGTGGTTTGATTTCCGCAAACCATGATTGTTTTTTGATAAGAAAAGGTTTCATAGTCTTATTTATTAGTAGTTTTCCCATGGAATCCTACAAAATGAGGAGGTTCATATTCGAGTGAAACATTTGAGAGGTTAAGCAATGTTTGTACGTTACTTACAAGAAAAACCATCTATGTTTTTGTTAGGACTCTATAAGTTTATCTTTTTGCTAACCTTTAATTTTGAAATAAAATTATTTCAAACTAAAAGTACTAGCCGTCTTAGCTCAGCTGGTAGAGCGCGTGGCTTTTAACCACGTGGTCGTGGGTTCGATTCCCACAGACGGCGATTGTGCTTTGTGAATAGATTTCAAGTATCACATGTCTTAACTTGGTAGGTAAAAGCGTGGCTTTTGACCATGGGGTGTGGGTTTGATTCCCGAAAATGATGGAATCCTTCAATAGTAGACATTTCGTTAACTCATTATTTTGCAATTTTCCCATGTAGTCCTTTTGATATGAGGAGGATCGTATCGTATCAAACATTAGAGAGGTTAAACAATTTTTCTTGTTACTTCTAAGAAAAAACAATTATGTTTTTGTACTGATTCATCACAATTATCTTTGTGTTGATTCATATTTTGATTTTTTTTACTTCGGATTAAAAGTATTATCTGTCTAACCAGTACTCGTAGAGCTCGTATCTTGTATGCATATGAGAGTGGCTTTGATTTTCGCAAACTATTATTGTCTTTTGACGATAAAAGGTGTCATAGCAGTATTTATTAGTAGTTTTTCAATCTAATCCTGTAAAATGAGGAGGTTCGTATTCATGTGAAATATTTGAGAGGTTAAGCAATGTTTGTTCGTTACTTGCAAGAAAAATCATCTACATTTTTGCTTAGACTCTATAAGATTATCTTTTTGCTAGCCTTCAATTTTGAAATAAATTTATTTTAAATTAAAAGTACTAGCCGTCTTAGCTCAGCTGGTAGAGCGTGTGGCTTTTAACCACGTGGTCGTGGGTTCGATTCCCACAGACGGCGATCGTGCTTTGTGAATAGATTCAAAGTATCACATGTCAAACACTAGAGAGGTTAAACAATTTTTTTTAGTTAGTCTTGAAAAAAAATTATGTTTTTGTACCTATTCAGCACAATTATCTTTGTGTTTATTATTATTTTGAAACAAATTCATTTGGATTAAAAGTATTACCCGTTTAATCACTATCGTAGAGCTCGTATCTTGTATTCATACGGGTGTGGTTTGATTTCCGCAAACCATGATTGTTTTTTGATAAGAAAAGGTTTCATAGTCTTATTTATTAGTAGTTTTCCCATGGAATCCTACAAAACGAGGAGGTTCATATTCGAGTGAAACATTTGAGAGGTTAAGCAATGTTTGTACGTTACTTACAAGAAAAACCATCTATGTTTTTGTTAGGACTCTATAAGATTATCTTTTTGCTAACCTTTAATTTTGAAATAAAATTATTTCAAACTAAAAGTACTAGCCGTCTTAGCTCAGCTGGTAGAGCGCGTGGCTTTTAACCACGTGGTCGTGGGTTCGATTCCCACAGACGGCGATTGTGCTCTGTGAATAGATTTCAAGTATCACATGTCTTAACTTGGTAGGTAAAAGCGTGGCTTTTGACCATGGGGTGTGGGTTTGATTCCCGAAAATGATGGAATCCTTCAATAGTAGACATTTCGTTAACTCATTATTTTGCAATTTTCCCATGTAGTCCTTTTGATATGAGGAGGATCGTATCGTATCAAACATTAGAGAGGTTAAACAATTTTTCTTGTTACTTCTGAGAAAAAACAATTATGTTTTTGTACTGATTCATCACAATTATCTTTGTGTTGATTCATATTTTGATTTTTTTTACTTCGGATTAAAAGTATTATCTGTCTAACCAGTACTCGTAGAGCTCGTATCTTGTATGCATATGAGAGTGGCTTTGATTTTCGCAAACTATTATTGTCTTTTGACGATAAAAGGTGTCATAGCAGTATTTATTAGTAGTTTTTCAATGTAATCCTATAAAATGAGGAGGTTCGTATTCATGTGAAATATTTGAGAGGTTAAGCAATGTTTGTTCGTTACTTGCAAGAAAAACCATGCATGTTTTTTCTAGGACTCTATAAGATTATCTTTTTGCTAACCTTCAATTTTGAAATAAATTTATTTTAAATTAAAGGTACTAGCCGTCTTAGCTCAGCTGGTAGAGCGCGTGGCTTTTAACCACGTGGTCGTGGGTTCGATTCCCACAGACGGCGATCGTGCTTCGTGCATAGATCCAAAGAATCACATGTCTTAACTTGGTAGGTAAAAGCGTGGCTTTTGACCATCTTGGTAGGTAAAAGCGTGGCTTTTGACCATGGGGTGTTGGTTTGATTCCCTAAAATGATGGAGTCCTTCCATATTAGACATTTCATTAACTTATCCTTTTGCAATTTCTCCATCCAGTCCCTTTAATATGAGGAGTTTGTTATCTTATCAAACATTAGAGAGGGTAAACAATTTTTTTCTAGTTACTTTTGAGAAAAAACAGTTATGTTTTTGTACCTATTCAGCACAATTATCTTTGTGTTTATTATTATTTTGAAACAAATCCATTTGGATTAAAAGTATTATTCGTTTAATCACTATCGTAGAACTCGTATCTTGTATTCATACGGGTGTGGTTTGATTTCCGCGAACCATGATTGTTTTTTGATAAGAAAAGGTTTCATAGTCTTATTTATTAGTAGTTTTTCCATGGAATCCTACAAAACGAGGAGGTTCATATTCGAGTGAAACATTTGAGAGGTTAAGCAATGTTTGTTCGTTACTTACAAGAAAAACCATCTATGTTTTCGTTAGGACTCTATAAGATTATCTTTTTGCTAACCTTTAATTTTGAAATAAAATTATTTCAAACTAAAAGTACTAGCCGTCTTAGCTCAGCTGGTAGAGCGCGTGGCTTTTAACCACGTGGTCGTGGGATCGTTTCCCACGAACGGCGATTGTGCTATGTGAATAGATTTCGAGTATCACATGTCTTAACTTGTTAGGTAAAAGCGTGACTTTTGACCATGGGGTGTGGGTTTGATTCCCAAAAATGATGGGATCCTTCAATAGTAGACATTTCGTTAACTTATTATTTTGCAATTTCCCCATGTAGTCCTTTTGATATGAGGAGGTTCGTTATCTTATCAAACATTAGAGAGGTTAAACAATTTTTCTTGTTATTTCTGAGAAAAAACAGTTATGTTTTTGTACTGATTCATCACAATTATCTTTGTGTTGATTCATATTTTGATTTTTTTACTTCGGATTAAAAGTATTATCCGTCTAACGAGTACTCGTAGAGCTCGTATCCTGTATGCATATGAGAGTGGCTTTGATTTTCGCAAACTATTATTGTCTTTTGAAAAGAAAAGGTGTCATAGGAGTATTTATTAGTAGTTTTTCAATGTAATCCTATAAAATGAGGAGGTTCGTATTCATGTGAAATATTTGAGAGGTTAAGAAATGTTTGTTCGTTACTTACAAGAAAAACCATGCATGTTTTTTCTAGGACTCTATAAGATTATCTTTTTGCTAACCTTCAATTTTGAAATAAATTTATTATAAATTAAAGGTACTAGCCGTCTTAGCTCAGCTGGTAGAGCGCGTGGCTTTTAACCACGTGGTCGTGGGTTCGATTCCCACAGACGGCGATCGTGCTTCGTGCATAGATTCAAAGTATCACATGTCTTAACTTGGTATGTAAAAGCGTGGCTTTTGACCATGGGGTGTTGGTTTGACTCCAAAAAATGATGGAATCCATCCATATTAGACACTTCATTAACTTATCCTTTTGCAATTTCTCTATTCAGTCCCTTTAATATGAGGTGGTTCGTTATCTTATCAAACATTAGAGAGGTTAAACAATTTTTTCTAGTTACTTTCGAGAAAAAACAGTTATGTTTTTGTACCTATTCAGCACAATTATCTTTGTGTTTATTATTATTTTGAAACAAATTCATTTGGATTAAAAGTATTATCCATCTAATCACTATCGTAGAGCTCGTATCTTGTATTCATACGGGTGTGGTTTGATTTCTGCAAACCATGATTGCTTTTTGATAAGAAAAGGTTTCATAGTCTTATTTAGTAGTAGTTTTCCCATGGAATCCCACAAAACGAGGAGGTTCATATTCGAGTGAAACATTTGAGAGGTTAAGCAATGTTTGTTCGTTACTTACAAGAAAAACCATTTATGTTTTTGTTAGGACTCTATAAGATTATCTTTTTGCTAACCTTTAATTTTGAAATAAAATTATTTCAAACTAAAAGTACTAGCCGTCTTAGCTCAGCTGGTAGAGCGCGTGGCTTTTAACCACGTGGTCGTGGGTTCGATTCCCACAGACGGCGATTGTGCTTTGTGAATAGATTTCAAGTATCACATGTCTTAACTTGGTAGGTAAAAGCGTGGCTTTTGACCATGGGGTGTGGGTTTGATTCCCAAAAATGATGGAATCCTTCAATAGTAGACATTTCGTTAACTTATTATTTTGCAATTTCCCCCGGTAGTCCTTTTAATATGAGGAGGTTCGTTATCTTATCAAACATTAGAGAGGTTAAACAATTTTTTCTAGTTACTTTCGAGAAAAAACAGTTATGTTATTGTACCTATTCAGCACAATTATCTTTGTGTTTATTATTATTTTGAAACAAATTCATTTGGATTAAAAGTATTATCCATCTAATCACTATCGTAGAGCTGTATTCATACGGGTGTGGTTTGATTTCCGCAAACCATGATTGCTTTTTGATAAGAAAAGGTTTCATAGTCTTATTTATTAGTAGTTTTCCCATGGAATCCTACAAAACGAGGAGGTTCATATTCGAGTGAAACATTTGAGAGGTTAAGCAATGTTTGATCGTTACTTACAAGAACAACCATCTATGTTTTTGTTAGGACTCTATAAGATTATCTTTTTGCTAACCTTTAATTTTGAAATAAAATTATTTCAAATTAAAAGTACTAGCCGTCTTAGCTCAGCTGGTAGAGCGCGTGGCTTTTAACCACGTGGTCGTGGGTTTGATTCCCACAGACGGCGATTGTGCTATGTGAATAGATTTCAAGTATCACATGTCTTAACTTGGTAGGTAAAAACCTGGCTTTTGACCATGGGGTGTGGGTTTGATTCCCAAAAATGATGGAATCCTTCAATAGTAGACATTTCTTTAACTTATTATTTTGCAATTTCCCTATGTAGTCCTTTTGATATGAGGAGGTTCGTTATCTTATCAAACATTAGAGAGGTTAAACAATTTTTCTTGTTACTTCTGAGAAAAAACAATTATGTTTTTGTACTGATTCATCACAATTATCTTTGTGTTGATTCATATTTTGATTTTTTTTTACTTCAGATTAAAAGTATTATCCGTCTAACGAGTACTCGTAGAGCTCGTATCTTGTATTCATATGGGCGTGGTTTGATTTTCGCAAACTATGATGTTTTTTTTGACTAGTAAAGGTTTCATATTCTTATTTATTAGTAGTTTTCTCATGTAATTCTTTAAAATGAGGAGGTTCATATTTGATTGAAACATTTGAGAGGTCAAGCAATATTTGTTCGTTATTTACAAGAAAAACCATCTATGTTTTTGTCAGGACTCTATAAAATTACCTTTTTGCTAACCATTAATTGAGAAATAAATTTATTTTTAAATTAAAAGTACCAATCGTCTTAGCTCAGCTGGTAGAGCGCGTGAATTTTAACCACATGGTCGTGGGTTCGATAACCACAGACGACTATTGTGCTTCGTGAATAGATTCAAAGTATCACATGTCTTAACTTGGTAGGTAAAAGCGTGGCTTTTGACCATAGGGTGTGGGACTGATTTCCCAAAATGATGGAATCCTTCAATAGTAGACATTTTTCATTAACTTATTCTTTTGCAATTTCCCATGCAGTCCTTTTAATATGAGGAGGTTCGTTATCTTATCAACTATTAGAGAGGTTAAACAATTTTTTTGTTACTTCCGAGAAAAAACCAATTTTGTTATTGTACTGATTCATCACTATTATCTTTGTGTTAATTAATATTTTGAAACAAAATTATTTCGGATTAAATGTATTATTTGTCTAATCACTACTCGAAGAGCTCGTATCTTGTATTCATAACGGTGTGGGTTTGATTTTCGCAAACTATGATTATATTTTGACAAAAGAAGGTTTCATAGTCTTATTTATTAGTAGTTTTCTCATGTAATCCTGTAAAATAAGGAAATACATATTCATGTGAAACTTTTTAGAGGTTAAGCAATGTTTGTTCGTTACTTCCAAGAAAAACCATCTATATTTTTGTTAGGACTCTATAAGATTATCTTTTTGCTAACCTTTAATTTTGAAATAAATTTATTTTAAATTTAAAGTTTTAGACGTCTAAGCTCAACTTTTAGAGTGCGTGGCTTTTAACCACGTAGTCGTGGGTTTGATTTCCACAGACGGCGATTGTTCGTGAATAAATTTAGAGTGTCACATGTCTTAACTTGATAGGTAAAAGCGTGGATTTTGACCATAGGGTGTGGGTCAAAAGACATGAAAAATCAAGATAAGCCCCCTCATCATCAGATGTCATTGTGGCAGTTCCGCTTTCACTATCACTGTCCCGAATCGTCTTACGAATATGCTTCAACAATGTAGACGCGTTCACGATGATTTTTTTAACCCTTTCATGATAAGTGGAGAGCTCCATTCTCACATTTTATTTTTAAATTGGCATAAATCTTAAAAAAATTATATTCAGTCGATGTTGCTCTCCCCGTTATTTACACCATCAATCATCTTTTTGATCGTCTCATGCGCAATGAATAAAGCATGAAACCGATGAGAGTTTGACGAAATCGGCCATCTCCATATCAAGTCAAAATTTACTTCTGTAACATTTCAATTGCAAACCGAACACACCGTTTGTTTTAATTCGTTTAATCCAACATCTAGTCTGGTCATAAATGGTTTGCACTCTCCTAGATTTATTTAACAACATTGTTACCTCCATAAACAATACTACTCCATAATACCATAGCCACATATAATTCATATCAACCCAAAAAGACAATAGCCACAATATAATCAATGCTAAATCAAAATTAAATTCACTAAAAACTAAAGTAAGTCATACAAGATTAAAATCGAAAATCAAAAATCAAATATAAATTAATAACAAAGATAACAAATTATACATAGTTTCAACAACAAAGATAACTTATTTTCAACAACAATAATTAGATTCTACCAAATTTAATTTTTATCCATTAAACCTAATTTTTGCAAGATATATACAATAAATAATTACAAATAAAGATAAAAAAAATTACCTTTAATATGTAATACACAAAAAAATATTGAAATTTTGACGTTAAAATAAAAAAAATTGAATAGATTTTTGGTTGGTGAGGGTGAGAGATGAAAAGAGGTAAATAAATAGGTTAAAATGAAGAAGGTTTACGCCTATATACGGTTTCTGTTAAAGGCCGTCATCTAATGCCCGCCTTTACTTAAACACGAGTTTATACTTAAGACGACCATCGAATGACAACTTCTATTTAAAACCCGATTTGCAAAGAAAGCGAGCATCTAATGACTGCCTTTGCTCAGCTAGCGAACTAGGTTAGGTGAAAGACGATCATTCAATACCTATTTTTCTCTTAAACCAGAAGTTTAATAAAAAACCATTATTGAATGATCGTCTTTCTTTAAAAATGTGGTCGAACCGTGGTAATATGCCTGATTTCAATTTACTGTGCGAGAGGTGCTTGTTTGTCATTATAGAAAAAAAAGATATTCATTTACTTTTGCTTTATTGATATCGATAATTTCTTTTTTTTTTTGGACAATTGAAGATCTAGAAAATTCAAGAGCATTTTATTTTTTGTCAAGAATTCAAGAGCATTTGAGTAAACCAAGTTCAATAAAGGAGGGAATGAAAAAGCTATCTGACGTGGTTATTGGTGAGTGGTTATATGAGAATTCACTTGGATTGCTATCCATACCTCCTCTAGTTTTTATCTTTACCGTCGATAATCATTTCCAATCTACGGTCAGTATAAATCTTCCAACACCCAAAGCTTTCAATTATCCAGCTTCTCCTCTTACTTATAGTAGTTATACATCTATATAACTACTATCCCTCTCACACTATTCTACACACAACGCAAGCAAATCCTCTATAAATAAACCCAATTTCTCACATCAATCAAATCAATGGCTCGTACAAAGCAAACAGCTCGCAAATCCACCGGAGGCAAGGCTCCCAGGAAGCAACTTGCGACTAAGGCCGCGAGGAAGTTTGCTCCGGCGACTGGTGGAGTGATCAAGCCCCATAGATTCAGGCCCGGAACTGTTGCACTAAGGGAAATCTGTAAGTATCAGAAGTCAACTGAGCTTCTAATCCGTAAGCTACCATTTCAAAGGTTGGTTTGTGAGATCGCTCAAGACTTCAAGACTGATTTAAGGTTCCAGAGTTCAGCAGTTGCTGCTCTTCAAGAGGCAGCTGAAGCCTTTTTGGTTGGGCTATTTGAGGATACTAATCTATGTGCTATTCATGCTAAGAGGGTCACTATTATGCCCATGGATATCCAGCTTGCAAGGAGAATTCGTGGTGAAAGGGCTTAATTACTTTAGTTATTATGTTTTAGATGTTATCGATGTTGTTAGATTATCATCCAGAAAAGTAAAGCTCATGGTGTTTGTTTAATGTTTTGAATTTATGCGAAGGGAATGCTGATTTTGTCAAGTAAAATATTATGTTAATCAAAGTTTATATTTCTTTTACGTTTTGTTCTACATAATGAAACTTTTTTTTTTGTTCCAAACGCTTGTATACATATTAAAACGTAAATGTGATATATTTTTGTTATTTTATTATCTACATTTAATTCAGGTTTAGATCCCATTAATCTACTTTGGTTGGTTTCTTTGGTTCTTGTTTTTGGATTTTTTGTAAAAAAATTAGGGTGAATTATACTTAGGGTCTTTGAGACTATCTTTCTTTTTTTATATAAAGTATGGTCCAGAAATTCTTTCTTATTAGAGACCTCTGTTTTGACAATTGTCTTTCCTACCCTTACTAACACTAAAAGACAAAAAAATGTGATGTCACTATTTCTCTCCACTAATTACCACTACCCACCTACCTCCGACCACCTACCACCGATCTCCGACCACCAGTCACCGGTCACTGGAAAAATATAGAGTATCGGCTAAAATTGATGAGTATCGGAAAAACTATGGAGTAATCTATAAATTTGATGAGTACTCTATAAATTTCGATGAGTACTCTATACAATTTGATGAGTAATCCCGATAATTTTGTTGAGTACTCCGATAATTTTGATGAGTACTCCGTAAATTTGATGAGTACTCCGTAAACTTGATGAGTATTATTAAAAATCAAAGAATAAATAGCCAAAATAATACTTTATTTACCTTTCAATATTTGTTATACAATTTTAAATGAATTACAAAATAATAAAAAATTCAAACTAATAAAATAAACTAGCTAACTATTGGTTTGACTAAATCTGGAAAAAAAACCCCTACTCTATCGCGTACACAATACGCTAATCCCAAAAAAGAAAAAGAAAAAAATGACACCAATAACAGATCTTCTTTGCTGGTCTTGAAGCTTCACTGCGAACTTCGAACATCGTTAGAGACATGCCACACCGCCGAGCTTCGTGGAGACAGAAGAACCACCACCTGGAAACCATAGCCGAGCATCGTCGAGCTCCGCACCACCACCACGTTGTTTTTTCCGTCCAGCCTGCTGCAGATCTGTTCCACGTCTGAGATCCGATGCTGCGGAAGCCACCACCTGCTGCTGCACAGTTCCGGCGAAGGACACGCAACTCCGGTGGTCACGAACAGGCTTCGAGATCCAGCCTAGCAGTGAACGGAGCTCTTCCACGCACCACCGTAGCATTAGAGAAGACAGCGGCAGAATGCAGCAGATCTGGAACTGGAAACTGGAGTGGCTGAACTCTGATCTGTAAATGGGATCAGATCTGGTGCCTCGATCTGGTTCTGCAACTCCGGAGCTTCTCACGCGAGCTCAGCTTCTCCGGAGAAAATGGTGCCTCGGTCGGATTCTGCAACCCCGGAGCTTCTCAAGCGAGGGTGGGGGTGAGCTCGAACTGTTGGTGGTGGTGAGCATCGCTGCAGAATGGTGGTGGATTGGTTTTCTAGGAGAGAGAGAAAAAGTAGGTTAGTGGAAGAGAGAGAAAAAGTAGGTGACGTGAATGATTTATGAGATTTGTAAAGAGAATATTTAGTATATATATTGTGTAAAAAGGGGTAATAAGGTAAATGGGAATTTATTCTGTAGTGTAAAAAATTAGTTGAGGTCTTTAGTAAGAAGAGAAGGAAAGAAGGGTTGGGATTGAGAAGAGGGGGGTGTGTTCAAGACCCTAAGTGGCATTTTCTCAAGAAATTAAGGTCATGAATTCTCAAATGGGAAAATTATCATTTTATTTGGAGGAAATTATAAATTAGGTCCTAATATCCTTAAACTTTTTTATTAAAGTTCTAGTTGGAAAAAATTATTTTTTAAGTCCCAACTTTATTTGTCTGGTTGAATTTTTTACCTCTTTACCCCCGTTCTTATTGGGTACGGACCCAACCCGAGTTTTATCGTGATTTAAATTATAACGTAATAGGTACGGACCCAATACATTTTTTGCAATGGGGTTTTTAAGTCTTTTTTACTAAGTCTTTTATGTTTTATAGTCATATGGGGCCAGACCCATATCCTTCAAAAAAAATTTGGGCTGTACCCATTAAGAATAACTTTTGTACCCATTAAGAATAACTTTAAATATACAAAGTGGATTATTTTTATTATATTTGTACTGCACAAATACCTTACATAGGGCTAACCCAATAATGAAGTAAATCAAAAAATTCAATGAATGTAAACTACATCCATATGGGGTTGACCCATACTACACAAATACCCTATATGGGGCTGGCCCATACTACACAAATACCCTATATGAGGCTGGCCCATGATACACCTATATGGGCTTGGGCTGTACCCATTACGTGTTACAGTAAAAAAAAACTTCATCGACGAACAACAGAGACGGGGGAGCGCGGCTTCGAGGAGCCTGGCCTGGAGGATCACGAATTCGACGAGAACGGCTTGGAGCAAAATCGGGGTGAGACCTGAGCAACAGCAGCAGAGGCGGCGAAGATGGCGAAGTGGAGGCGGCGGCTTGCGCGAACGGCGGCGATGCAGATCTGCTCCAGCGACGCTTTTTGTCTTCTGCAGATCACTGATGCGGTGGTGGTTTCGCCTGAAGCGGGCTGTTTAGGTGAGGGAGGAGTGCGGGCTGGCCCCAGGTGGTCAGATGAACATATCTCAAGATCGGAGAGAGGACCCTGACCTATACGCGGCGATGGAGGACCCCGGTGGTGCTGGAGGTCAGAATGTTGGAAGGAGAAGGTGGAGGTGAGGTCGGTGATGAAGGGTGTTGTGTTGATGGCGGGGGCTCCGCATAGACGGGCTCGGGGTGTAGTTCATGCAGCGAGAGGATGGTGGTGAGGGATGAGATAGAGAGTAAGGATGGTGGTGGTTTTGGTGATGAAGCTCTGATGGTGGTGGTCTTGGTGATGAAGCTCTGATGGTGGGGGTTGGGGTTTCACATCTCGTCAGTGGGGCAGAGTCGGGTGGAAAGGTGATGGTGATGGAGGTGAGTTGTTTGGTGGGGGTGGGGTTGGGTGGTAGTGGTTCGCCAGGAAGAGAGAAAAAGAGACATGTGAGGGGGGGGGGGGGGTCGATTTTAGAGAGAGAGAGAGAGAGAGAAGAGATGGAGGGGTGGGATATTTTTCAGAAGCTATAATGGGATTTTGGTTTGGGATACTTTACTGTACGTGTATGGGAAGGGGAAGGTATTTTTGGATTTTTGCTTCATTTAGTTGGCTTTCAACTACCCCAACTATCTCAGGATCTAAAACATAAAGTTTAAGAGTCTTTGGGCCTTATAATATAAATGCCCCCTTTATTTGTTTCAATAACACTAAAATGGTACCTGATGTTCTTACAATTTTACTAAAGTATCCACCGTTTCAAAATATTAAAAGGTTTCCAATACTTACAGAAGTTGATCTACATAATATCTAGGTTAAAATATCAAGTTAATTTTCATAAAATTTAAATAAAACGACGATATGAACCACTTTTTTTTATTTAATTAGCTAACGTGTCTGTCAAATGCTTTATCATTGTTTTTTCATATCCCTTACCTTCTTGCTATTCACTCATTATCTTGACACAAATCTTAGAACTACAAAGGTCAGGATTTTTGCTTGGAAAACCTGTAACACTTCAATTTCGACAGGTTGGAACCTTATAAACAGAAGATGCGACGTTCAAGCATCCTGTTCATGGTGTGGGCAGAGCAAGAGACGATGGAACACCTCCTTCTCACATGCGGATCATCACGACTCACATGGGCTGGCTCCGCTTTACAAATCCGTGTAGCCGAGGTTGAAACGGATATAGGTACTTGGCTTCTACAGATGATACAACTTTATATTACGGGAGGTTGGCGCAAGTCGGTTGTCATTTCATACTTTCCACTCATTTTTTGGAACATTTGGAAGGCAAAAATGAAGAGTCGACACAACAATATGGCCTTAGAGCCGGATGACATTATTCAGATTACAAACAAGAATATTCAGGAACATTTTGGAAATGAGTGGTTCTCATGTAATGAATTTTCTTCTATGCAACCAGATCCCTTTGAGTATACATGATCACGACCTCCACTTTCATACTCCCAATGTGTTTACCTTGTGATGCCTCCTTTACACAGGCACACCTCCCAACGGGCATTGGAGTTGTACATATTAATAAGGAGGACGGATCCAGGAAGGATTACTCGAGCACGGTCACCTGTAACAGTATCAATCAGGGGGAAGCACAAGCTGTCATTTCAGCTCTTGAAATTGGGAAGCAATGGCCGAACAAAGAGATTACGGTTTTCTTGGATAACCTTGACCTCATTCAAGGTATTAAAAAAGTGTCGGCAGCTAGGTGGGATCTCAGACTGTGGATCTAGCATATTCGTCGATTAGTTGAAGAGGCGGGTCCGGTTTTCTTCAGGCATATTCCACGTAAGTTTAACGTCAGAGCCGATACACTAGCAAAAAAATGCCAGACACAGGGCAACGACAGATCACGTAACACATTGGGATCTACATCACCATTTCAACAGACTTGGCATTGGCTGACATCCTAGGATTTCATTTTTGCTTTCAGTTTGTATATATTCGGTCTATCGCTTGTCCAAAAAAAAAATCTTTCTTGTATTTATTTGTGTATACAATACTACTCGAGAAAAGATTGATAAAATTATAATATTCTAAGATTTGTAAATGTAGATTTGTGAAAGTATCAATATTGGGGTTTTAAAATTTCAATCTCTATATTCAAATATAGATTCCAAAAATAGGTTTTGAGAAAATAAAAAATTTGATGTAAATGACATACGTATTCAGAATTTCATAGATGAGCTCTATTTCTCACACTAATTTAACCACTTTTGAGTGGATGCATATGTGAACCTTCAGATATGAGGTTCAAATTTCTTTTAACAATTATATATCAATATATAGCTTAGAGCGGATACATAGTATGGCAAATCCAAGTTTTGATTTTATTTGCACAACTAACTGATAAGTTATGCAATGTAGAAGATGCACAAAAAGCTAAATACACCTCACATACATGAGATTACTACTATTTTCACATCAAGACAAAGTTAGTTAGAAAAAAATATTATCAATAGAGTAGAAGGCAAGTTACGTAACAAATTGTGTGTGTTGTGTCTATATAAACAACACACCATTCATGTACAATTTACAAAACGAAATACAAAATATTTTTTATCTCTTTATACTTCTATCATGATATTAGTTAGCCAAGGAGCTTTCTTCTTCCTTGAGCTTTGAGTTTTTTCCATTAATGGCTTCTTTCAAATACTAAAAAGCTCTGTAACTCAATCGATCATGCCTTCTGCTTCGTTTATTAATGGCGTCGTCATCCTCTACCTCGCCTTCTATTACTTCGAGTACCTCGATTCCACCTGGGCTCTTGTTATTACGTCAAAGTTGGAGTAGTCTTGTTTGAATCATAGCTTGAAGCTGTTGTGGAAGCTCATGGCTATCTCAGCCATGTTGATGGTTCTCATCCTCAACCAACTGCTTCTGATCCATTGTTTGCTACTTGGTTGATTAAAGATCAACAATCAAAGGTATCCCTACACTCATCTATGATCCCTTCACTTTTAGCTCAAGTTGTTAAGCTTCCTCATGCGTATAGTGTGTGGAATAAAGTTGAGGAGATTTTTGTTTCTCAATGTCGAACCCATATACATCAACTTAAGATGAATTTATGTAACATTAAGAAAGGAGATCGTAGTATGACAACTTATTTAGCTTAAATTCAAGAGATATGTGACGGATTAGACACAACTTATTCATCTCTTGCTCTTGAAGATATCATTATGTATACTTTACGTGGTTTGCCTCCTGATTACAATCAATTTAAATCAAGTATTCATAAATCTAATGCTCAAACTTCAACGCTGAGCTTTCATTCTCTTGGAAGTTGGCTTGTTTCTAAGGAATTACACATGAAGATGGGTGAGTCAAATGAGAATTTGACTTCTTCTCATACAACTCTTCTCGAGGTCGTGGTTATCCTTCTCGAGGACGTGATTGAGGTTGAGCTCGTGGTTCATTTCATAATAATAATTCCTCTGCTCATAGTGATACATCTCAATTTTCACATAACCTTGGTATGAATTCTTATAACTCCAATGTAACCAATACTCTCACCAAAGGCTCGAGCTTGAGTTCGCTAATAGTTTGTTTGAGTTCGACTTGTTAGTTAAACAAGCCAAGCTCAAGCTTTAAATTTAGGCCCGTTTACTAAACGAGACAAACTCAAACTTGTATAAGCTCGATTCGTTAAGCTCGTTAACATTTTGCTAAGGGTTCTTTAATAGCTCGTTAATAGGTTTGGCAGATATATTCAATTAAAAATTATCAATATATATACAAAAAGTCAAACTACGTAAAACTTTTGTATATGTTATTAACCATAACTAAAATATTATATATCTAATAAGTATATTGTTTTTGTATTCTTCGAGTCAAATTAAGTAATGCGTTGTATATTAGTTTTAATTAATTTCTTTTTAAATCACTGAAAATCCAATATATATATATCATAGAAAAATAAACGAGATTTAAATGAGTCTTAAACGAACCAATCCGAGCCGAACTCAAGATTGGAAAAAATGAGTTCGCTATGGGTTTTTTTGAGTTCGGCTCGTTAGTTAACGAACCAAGCTCAAGAAAGCTAAAGTTTGGCTCAGCTCGGTTCTTTTCAAACTCAAATCAAGCTCAAACTCATTAAAATATTAGCAAACCAAAATCAAGAAAGTTAAAGTTCGGCTGCTCAGTTCGTTTGCAGCCCTGGCTCCACCACCACCACCATTACCAAAACGACCACCACTAACCTATTACCACCACCACTAACACCACAACCACCACCACCACCCTCTTACCACCACCACCACAACTACAACCATTACTACCTCCACCAACACAACCACAACCGCAACCACCACCACCTACTACTAATTTCATCACACGCACGCGCATGGAAATTTTCAAAAAAAATATTTCATAACCAATTTTTTTTTTAAATTTGGACGAGACAAATTAATATTTACGTCCATGATTTTTTTTGAATTATTTGAATTATTTACATTTTTTTCGCAGACATGAAATTCATTGTTTCAAACAATGAATTCCTTGTCTATAACAATGAATTTTATGTCTTCGAAAAAAATTATCGACGTAAATATTAATTTGTCTCGTTTAAATATGTAATTTTTTTAGAATTAGTTATCAATTTTTGAAAAGAAATTCCCAAACGTGGGCGTGTTATAGAAATAGTAACAGGTGGTAGCTGTAGTAGTGGTCAATTTTTTTTTACATAATGGTGGTGATGGAAATGGTGATGGAGTTGTCCTATTATTTGTTTAAATATTAAAAATAAATATCATATAAAAAATCAAATAATTTATTTAATAATAAGAATAGTATAGGTATAAAAAAATTAAAGAGAATGTTTTCAACTATATTTATTTTATGAGGTATTTTTTTATAAGGTAAATTATTAGATTTTGCTTTTAATAATGGGTGAATGACACATAGGGTTATGGAGACTAGATTTTCTTTCTATAGGAACTAGTGAGAATCTTACTTCCTTAAAAGAGACCTCAAAGATGACCAAATACTAAACTACCCTTACTAACACTAAAAGACAAAATGAGTGATGTCGTTGTTCATTTCTCTCCATTACTCACCTAGCTCCGACCTCCGACCAACGGAATAATAGAGTATAAAAAAAAAAGAGTATCGGGATTAAAACAGTGAGTAATATTCAAAAAATATAAAGTATCCATTAAAAAAATATAGAGTATCCATTTAAAAATATAGATTATACATTAAATAATATATAGTACTCTATAAAAATATAGATTATTACCCAATTACTAGAAACAATTACCTAAAAATAATACAACAACTAAGAAAAAAGGGTGGAGTACAGGCCATGGTTTGACCAGATCTGAACAAAAAATAAATAAATTAACAGCTCTTTTCTCACGACTGTTCGAGCTCACCAGGAGCAGCCACCAAGATCTACTCCACCGCGTTCGAGCTATTCCTCACCACCAGCATCCGGGGCACCCAAGAAAACCACCGGAGAAAATGGCAGGACGAACAGAACACAAAAGAAAACCCCGTAACAGCTCCGGCAAGCTCGAAGCTACTTCACGAACGACGCTGCTTGGATGGCTGCTTCACGAACGGTGGTGCTTGGAAGGCACTAAGAAGGTGGCACCATTTCCCGTCGCACCAGTAGATGTGCAATACAACTCAAACGACTTGGAGAAGAAGCAGATCAGAGGCTCTATGACAACGACAACCTTCAGATTTCGAACCACCTGCTAAAACCTAGAAGCTCGCTGGAACTACACCACGAAAACGAAACTGCTGACCATCGAACGTGGCTCACAAACAAAAAACAGGACTCGCGAACCTCAAGCAGTGCTTCGCCGGAAAGTTGCTAAGAGCTTCAGCGATTTTCTGGAGAAGATGAAGACTCCGTTGCTGGTTCGAGAGATAGAAGGGAATCTAAGCTTCGTGACCTGGTTTTGGCTTCGTGATCTGATTTGGCTTTGTGACCTGGCTTCATCTTCATATTAGAGTTTTTTAGATAAATGGCTTCGGCAGCCATGGCTATGAAGAAAGGGGGTGGAGTCACAGTTGAATAGGAGAGAAAGAGAGAGGAGTAGGTGAGGGTGGGTTTGGCGTTGAGAGAGAGAGTATTAGGTTTAAACAAATCTGAAATAAAATATTATATATAGGAAAATAAAAAACAAAAAGGGGTAAAAATGTAAATGAGATTTTGATAAGTGGAGTTGAGAAAATGCATAAAAGAAGTGCATTCAAGACTCCATAGAAAATAATCTCTTTAATAATTAAATACTTCCATTAGACTTTATTTTTTAGCAAAAACCCTTAAATAATAGTCCTTGCATTTTTTTTTCTTTTTCCCGTCTTTTTTTTTTCTTTTTAAATTATTACACATGTGGATTTTCTTTTTTCAATGTTTAGAACTCTAAAAATAATTTTGGAACGGATTGAAAAACAAAAGTTAAAAATAATAGGCTTAAAATGTTTAGTAATTTATTATTCTTATTTGAGAGTGGGTTTAAACCCATCCTCGATATCTACGGTCATTCAATGAATATAAGTAAATGACTCATACCATTCCTATTATTTAACGATCATTTTTCGAAATTATAAAAAGTATTCCTATTATATGTTAGATACTTCTATAGAGAAAACAAATAAAATTACTTTAAAATAATTGCATATTTTCATTTATAAGGCTTCCTTTAATGCTACTTGCTTATAGAAATAGTGAGAGTTGTGAATATTCTCGTTCATTAACAGTGTTGATGGCATCACATGACTCCTTCATGATCTAATTATGTGAATTTCTATCTTGGTTTCTCAACCACTTAAGAACAAGGCAATTTAATAAAAAGTCAAATAACTGTTTGACAACTACAGTACATAATATATGCTTATTGAAGGTCAGGGAGTTAGAGTGCACCCTATTTATGAAGTGAATGTATCTTATCGTGTAGACGATTGAGAGAGTAGGAATATGAGATCTTGGAGGAGACCTTTGGAACGTGGGAGTTATTTCTAGCTAACCAAACTTCTTATCCTGGTGCTTTAGAGGTATTGGCTTATGATCGATGATTGAGGATTGTGGCATTTTGTAGGCTTATCAATTATCACTATGGTTAACAAAAGTGTTCAGAGAAATCTGGTTACTAAAGCCATTTGTAATTCATGGAATATATGTTAGGTCATCAAAATAGATAAGGGAGAAGAGAACCATATTTAGTCAGTAAGCCTAACACGATTTTCAATTTCTAACACGTATAAAAATAAAACAGAAACCAATTAAGTTAGTTTAACTAGTTTTTCTATTTATTTAACACTTAAAAAAAGAGGTGCATGGTTCGAATCTATTTATTTAAAGTAAAAGATACAAGGCTTGAACCCCTCCCTGAACATGGGTAACCAAGTTCTGATTTATCTGGGAATATACATGGGAATGCGTGTATATCCTTGTAAGATTAGTCGTAATGCACACAAGCTAACGTAGATCATCCATTTACGAAAGAAAAATAAAAAGTAAATAAAAGTAGAACAGATAGCAAAAAGAAGTTCATTTTAATTTATAATTCTACTATCGCCATAGTCATTTGCCATTTCCATCGCATGCACCATAGCTGAAGACTGAAGTGGGGTCGGGAACTCGGCGATGCGCATGGGGTTAAACCACAAGAGCACATACTAGCATATATATGACATTTAAAATATAGTAGTTGCAACAGTTTAATTAAATTTCCAGCCAATGTTTGAGGTTCCATCCATGTGGGGTAGGGGAGGGTGTATGTGTCGAGTCGGGTGTATGGGTCGAGTATAATAAGTGAGTGATTTGGATATATGATTATAACATAAACTAATTACTGCTATTGTTTTGTATCTTCTTAATTCAAATTATATCCTGATATATAGTTTTGTCACAGTAATAGTGGAAATCATTTCTCATAGAACATTTTCTTCACCAAATATATATAAAAATAACTAAATAACTAATTTAATAAATTATATTACTAATTTGAAAAGATCTATCCTATATTTCTTACATGATTCTTTTATTTATAAAAATATACATCAATTAGGATAAAGATCCTAAAACTAAAAAAATTGACATATGTCCGATGTGCTTTTTTGAGATTTTCATATGAGGAATCTACAAATTGAGTTTTAAGTCCCAATTTTCTTAGGATTTAAAGCCTAACACCATAATAGTTTTATTTAAAGCCTAACTAGTTCAAAACACTATGCACTTTTACTACAATATCCTTTTCAATTTTTTTTTAGTTCCTTTTTTAGTTTTTTTTACTAATTTTTTTTCTGAACTTTTACTGCTTTCACTTACATGATTCTTTTTTTTCGGTACATACACGCAGGTACGTACATACCTTGTACAACCCTATATTTTTATTCGTACAGACATATATGTTTTTTAACTTTTTAAAGGTGTGTTTATTTCAATTTTTTTTTTTTATATGTCCAATACTCCGGGTTGTCCAAGTTCGTGTACTTACCCAATGGTCTATACTCTCAAGTGGTCGTACAATGTCCAAGGTCATTTTTTGTCAAGGTCAAACAGACAGGAACTAAGTCATTCGATATTTTAGGATTCGTACACTAGTGTCCATACCCTTGTGTCTGTACCTTATCAATTACTTCACACAATGCACCTGCCACGTTCCAGAGGTGCATGATGGCTATATTTTAGGACATGATTGATAAATACTTGGAGGTTTTTATGGATGATTTTTCGGTGTTTGGAGATAGTTTTGATGATTGTTTGAATAATCTTGAAAAAGTAATTGTGAGATGTAAAGAAAAAGATCTTGCGCTTAACTGGGAAAAATGCCACTTCATGGTTCAAGAGGGAATTGTGTTGGGACATAAAGTTTCGAAGGCAGGAATGGAGGTTGATCGTGCTAAAATTGAAGTTATCAAAACATTACCACCTCCCGTTTCTGTAAAAGGAGTTAGAAATTTCTTGGGTCACACAGGATTTTACCGAAGATTTATTAAAGATTTCTCCAAGATCGCCAAACCGCTTTGTTCTTTGCTTGAAAAGGATACTACTTTTAACTTTACTGACGAATGTCTTCAAGCGTTTTTTACGATTAAGGAGAAACTGATCTCCACACCTATTGTTATACCTCCTGATTGGAAAGCTCCGTTTGAACTTATGTGCGATGCTAGTGATCACGTTATGGGTGTTGTGTTGGGACAGAGGAAAGACAAGATATTCTACACGATTTATTATGAAATTAAGACTTTCAACGCTGCCCAGATGAACTATAAAGTAACGGAGAAAGAGATGTTGGCCGTAGTATATGCTTTTGATAAATTTCGATCCTATCTAATTGGGAAGAAAACTATTGTATACACGGACCATTCAGCTATCAGATACCTTATGGAGAAAAAGGACGCTAAGCCGCGTCTTATTAGATGGGTACTGTTGCTTCAAGAGTCCAACATAGATATTCGAGACCGAAAGGGATGCGAGAATCAAGTTGCTGATCATTTATCAAGGCTCGAAGGATATGATGCGAACAAGGAACCATTATTGGTTAAAGAGGTATTCCCTGCTGAACAACACTTTGCTATTAAAGATGCGTTTGTGCCATGGTATGCATATCTAGTCAACCTCATCGTGAGTGGTGTATTCCCCAAGGATATCCACCCACAACAAAGACAAAGATTATCTCACCAGGCTAAATATAAGTAGATCTAACGGATATAATCCCTGCGAACAAACTTGACTTATCATTAAAACTTGCAAACGATCTATGATACTTGCAGTGAGTTCCGTGGTTCTCAAGGGTATGTGCTCTTTATTATTATCTTTATTTATCTATTATTTTATCACACCTTTGCCCCCACCAAGTTTTTGGTGCCGCTTCCGGGGATTTATCTTTAAGTTAAATCTATTTTGTGTTTATTTAGTGTAGAAGTTTTGATTTGTTTTCAATTTTACGCTTTCTTTTTGTTTTAGTCTTTCTCAGGATTGTAGATGGCTCATCAATGGTTAGAGCTAGGTTTTCCTAGTAAATTTCGAGTTCAACGCATTGGGATTCGCGTCCCAACTATTCAAGCCGTTCGATTTAAGCCTGGTCCTGATTTAATTAATCAATTCGCGAGTTATGGGAAATTTAATTGTGATACAAATCAAGATCCGGTCAGATCTGTTCAGAAATTCATGCAATTTTGTGATGCCTACATTAATGAAGGTGTTATGCAAGAACAGATGTATTATTTAATGTTTCAATTTTTCTTAACCGGGAAAGCAAGCGATTGGTTCGATGATCAACCTCCCGAGCTAATAACCAATTGGGACAAGCTTCAAGAAAGATTCCTTGATAAATTTTATCCTACAAGTATGCGATTGAAGGAACTATTGGAGCCTATGAATTTCTTACAAGAAGCCAGAGAGAGTGTTGGCGAAGCATGGACGAGATTTTAAAAGATGTTGGCAAGATGTCCACTACGTGGATACACGCCACAATTACAATTGTCCATGTTCTATAATGGACTCGATAGAAAGTCAAGGCTGAGAGCAAATGATATGGGTCGTGATAGTTTTGTCTCTATGGATCCAAAAGAAGCAAAAAGTGGTATGGAAACAATCATTGAGAACAACATGAGTTGGCCACAAGAACAAACTCCTACTACTAACGAAGAAGCGAGGATTTCAAGCTTGCGAGATCAAATACAAAAACTCGCTATAACCGTTAAGGAAAGCATCCCGAAGCCACCTCAACAGTTATACCTGCAAGAATAAGCCTATGAAAACCAAGCTAATCATCCACCAGGCTGCAATGTGCATAATGTAAATCAAGCTCGATCACGTCCTCAAGAAGAAATCACTGAGTTAAAAGAGACTATTAGTCAATTCATCAACTTCTCGAAGGACAATATGAGCAGACTTGAATCAAAGATCGATGCATCAGTAGTGCAAAGCCTGCAACAACAGAATCAAGATTTAAAACAACATAATAAACTTTTAGAGAAGAATGTGATGCGGCTCACTACAATCATAGAACAAATGCAAAGTCAACTCCTACAATTGACTCAAGATACAACATCTAACATGAAGAAGAAGATCCAATACGTTGACGACAAGGTTAAGACTATTAGTCTTCAAGCTCAAAAAATAAAAGAACACGTTGAGATAATCACCGAGCGCTACCATCTCCCTCAAAAGGGGATGTTCTACCAAACAAGTCAAACGTAAGTCGGATGCACTTAGATGAGATAACTGTTGAAGATTGTGTTGAAGAAGTTGAACACGATAAAAGTAAGAAGCCAAGAGTGGTTGATACACCAAGAATTGAAGAGAGAAGTAGAGCAAGACAAACACCCATACCTTGCCACTATCCCGCTTATCCAAAGGAGCAACAACAGAAGTGTATAGGGGCGTTAAAACAAGTGAAAATTAACTTCCCTTTACTCGAAGCTATGGAAGGAAGGCAAAACTATGATTGATTCTTTATGGAGGTGCTTGATGTCTCCTTAATTGTTCTTATTTTAGACCCTTGGGAGACATCATTTTTTATGTTTATGTGAACATTTTGATAGACTTTTGGGCTAAATATGCAATAATCCGAATTTCCTCTTTTATTTCTAGTATTTTTAATTTATTAAACTTTTGCGCGTAATCTTGTGTATTTTAGTGAAAAGTTTGTAGGTTTTGAATATTAGCTAGGAGAGGAATTCGAGAAGAAAGTCAGAGATCGGGATATGGAGTCAAAGCTTGAAGATAAATCTCGAAAAGAATTATATTTTGCAGCTGCAAATCTGGAAAGCTTCCTAATATTTCTGATTTCAAGCCACTTAAGAGTTGATTGAGCCTCTGACCTTTGAAGAGATTATGTTCCTTATCGAGTTACGGAAATTTAGCAAGTGATTTGAGGTCAATCGGAGTTATAACGAATCGGCTAGAGCTGTTTTAGTGGAGGTGGTGCAGCAGTTACGGGATTTTGGGCTTAGAAAATGGACTTGGGCTTTTAATTTTTAACTTACACCTTAAGACAAGCCTAATCCGTTTTGGAGCTTATAAAAGGGGATTTTGACTTCTATTTTTCACACAACTCATTATTCAGAAGAAAAAGCATCAGAGAGAAGTCAACGAAGGAAGCAGAAGAAAGCTGAAGAGCTGGAGAGGGTCTATATCTCCATTCACAGCCGAATCTAATTCCGGAAATTAGGTTTTTCTTATTTTTATTCTGTAAAACAATATGAGTCTTCTTTATTCTAATTTAGTTTTATTTTCCATCAGCATGAGCTAATTTCTCTTAGTACTTGAGAATGCATAATGGGTGAGTCACTATTCTGTTGAAATTCATATGTTTGAATTTGAGTTTTAATTAATTAAATCGAATTGGGTATTTTACATTATTCGGTAATTGGTGATTATTTATTGTTTTTGGAGTCGCGAACTAAGAACAGGTGTTAGTACCTAAGCTATTCCACATATGTGGCGTGTGGATCATCCTGACAGAGGGTTTAGGTATAGAATTAATTACTCAATATAAGATATAAATTATTTGATTCTGACGAATATAATTAATCTTAGGGCAAATGAGGCAATTTAGCTTAATCATTCGAAAGTGGATCATATTTACCCTGACGGGACTAGTGACACTCTAGAATAGCTTTGTAGTCCACCCTAACGGGGGTACAGAGATTCTTGAATCTCGACCAATGTCAATTGACCAATTTGACCCTTAAACAACATATGATATGAAATAGAGTTAGGAGGATCCCTTGCGTCTCTCAAGTACTGCCTGCTCATACATGTGTTTTACCTTCATTTACTTGCGTCTTATTATTTATTTTCATTTTTACTTTAGTCTTTCATACTTAGAATTAATACAAAACCAACCAATCAACTATTACATCTTTTAATTGCTTTCATAAGTACAACCATTCATTACTTGATAAGCATTTTAGTTAACCATACCGTCCCTGCGAACGATCCTATAATCACTATTATTACTTGGGACAACCGTACACTTGCGGTTGTGGTTCTCTCACTTATTGCATTATTTTTAGAACACACAAAGGACCACCCGCACTCTCCAATAAAGAAAGGTTCACAAGATCCAAATCCGTGACACTCAATGAAGGGATATCAGCACAAGTTCAACAAAGATTACCACCAAAGCTTAAAGATCCTGGAAGTTTCAACCTTCCAATCAAAATAGGTGGAATATTTCATGGAAAAGCCATGAAATAGGGGAAAGTGTGAATATCATGCCAAAAGTATATTCAAAAAGATTGGTATGAGTGATGCGAAACCGACATCCGTTATCTTACAACTTGCGGATCAATCAACAGCAAAGCTATGGGGAGTAATTGAGGATGTACTCGTCCAAGTAGGTAACCTTGTTATTCCCACAGACTTTATTATTCTTGACTATAAAGCAGATAAGAACGTCCCATTCATTCTTGGGCGTCCATTCCTAGCCACCAACGACACTATAGTGAATGTGAATGAAGGAACCGTGACTCTCCGTATTGAAGATAACTCTGAAACGTTCTATGTTACGGGGAAGAAGAAAAAGAAAAATGAGTCAAAAGAACTATATCCAATCAGAGTTGTAGCCAAGAAGTTAGAACCTGTAAGCCCCCAAGAAACCATGGAGAAAGAAATTGAGTTTGGGGTAGGAGATGAGGTGGCATGGAGACCTCTCAACCTCAAACATAACAGTTCTTGGAAGGGGCCCTATGTTATCACGCAAATCATCTCAAAAGGAGTGGTCGAAATAAAAGCTATCGAGGGTTGCAAGCTCAGATTGGTAAGTGTTAATCATCTCACTCACTGCTGGGGAGGCTATAAAAAGAAATAACTGAGGTAACACGTCTAACTTTAAAAGACGTTAAACAAAAGTGCTATACGGGAGACACAAATCAGCTTATATCTTAAAATCGGTGAGGAATCGGTGAGAAACGGTCAAGAGCAAAGTTGGAGATCTTTCCGAGACGATGAATTTCGACTACTCATACGCGTCAAACGGATGAGTATTGAAGCTGCTAGGACAAAAACAAAAACGGGGCTGATTCCATGTTTTTGGGCTACAAATTTGAGTTGGGCTAGGAGCCCAATAGTTACCTTTTCCTTCAAGAAAACGATTAGGTCACCCTATACACTATAAATACAGCCTCTTAACACTAGAAAATCATCCTTGGTGAAACCTTAAGCCAAGAGGAAGCTTACAATACAAGAAAATAAGTCTGGAAGGAGCTGTTTATCAATAATGTCTTCTTCAACCTTTGAATTTGTATTTTCTTTCTTTTCTTCCATTAGTATGAACTAATTTTCCATTAGCTTAAGTTTTAGCATATATGTATGAACCCTAGTTTTGATTGACATCTATCTAATTTGGGAATTCTATATTTTAAATTGAATTATTCTTTTTATTCTCTGTTTATGTGTTTGGACTTATATTATGTGTTCTTGTGGATCGCGACCATATAGAATTACCATCTAGTAGTTAGGTCACCATTGACAACGGCGTTTAATTACATGTTTAGCACATAACGTCTAGTGTACGGTTTAGATCTGACAAATCAACCTAACTAGATAATCACCATGGTTTAGTGTATTGCTATTTTACCAGTTGCAGGAACAGTTTGCATAGGACTCCTTATTGACACAGGTAAATCCTATTTAAAACTACCTAGCGCAATTGGAACCGATTATTGAAACACTACATAATTCACCCTTACATGTTTAGAACGGCAAAACTAGTGGGAATTACATGTTATTTACTCAAGCTAAACTCTCATACTAAGTTCTTCTCTTGCATTTAAATTCTGTCTTTACTTTCTTAGTTTAATTTAGTTAATTAAAAATCAACTAAAAATCTATTTGTCTTTACTTTTTCTGCGTTTTATTTATTCTAGCTTTTAATATTTGCACTTGATTATTGCATAAGATTCCCCTAACCTTCGTAGTCTCTGCGGAACGAATCTTACTTAATCATTAAAACTTTTATACAATCTGTATACTTGCAGAACCGTGCTAGACTAGGGTGATTATTTGCACGTTATTTATATCTTATTTTTATCACACCCTAGTCGACACCAGCGACATTAAAAAAAACACATAACGACGACTTACCCGTCTCTATTATTTCGTGGTTAGTTTATTTTTAAAAAAAGGAAAAAATATATAATTAATAATCGATTAAAAACAAGAAAAACTAATTCATTAATTAGCGACGACGTTGCATCGTCGCTAACCCGTACTCTTTGCGACGCCACGCCTCGTCGATAAGCGGCTGAGTGAGTAGCGGCGAAATCACAACAATTCGTCGCTAATGGGCTAAATAGCGCCGAATGAATAGAGACGACAGATTAGCGACGAGTTTTCGTCGCTAATCACGAATAGCGACGGAATATGGGTTATTAGCGACGAGGTCTCTCGTCGCTAAACAGCGCGAATCCAGTAGTGATCTCCGTTGTCCAGCGCAGCAAAAAACCCGACGACGTCACATCCCTTCTTCTTCTCCGTTCCACACTCATCTCTTCTTCTTCTCTGTTTTATTTTTTGTTTTATTTTTTTCGTCGAGGTGTTGCAGGTTTCTGAGGCCTTTGGGCTCAGCTGCATGGGTCCAGCCCACTTGGGCCAGGCATCTCAGATGAGCCCATTGTCAAAAAGTGAGTTTCTTTTTATTTTTTGTAAGGGTCCAGCCCATTATTAAATAGTTTTAATGTAGTATTTTTCTTATTTTGCAGGTAAAGTTTGAAATAGTTATATGACCAGCCACTTATAGTCTAGACTAATGGTCCAGCCACTTGAAATATTTGAAATATTTTTCTTGTTTCTTTGAGAAAAGATTATTATTTGTAAAAAATAATTAGACGAAAATGAATTTATATAATTTATGGTACAAACACATTGACATGGACATGAACAAAAATAGACTTAGGTAGGCATGAACATGGACAAAAATTGGCTTAGGTACAGCTTTTTGGGTACACGAATTTCATTGGATTTCATTGGACAAACCCTTTTAATGCAATTATATAGACAAACACTAAATGCAATTATATAAAAATTCATTTCATCGACCTTAAAAACATAAAACACAATATAGGTCTGTACCCAATAACAAAATAAAATAAAACGAACTATTGTCCTGAAAAAAATGAAAAGGGTAGAAAAGTAAAAAAGCTAACCAGAAAAATTGAGTTAGGCTTTAAAAAGTAGTATTTTCTAGTTAGACTTTAAAAATTCTCTTTTGCTCAATTTAGACTCTAATTAGTAGAATCCTCTATTTTGTGGCACTAATATAATCCCCAATACTCTATAGGTAATTCATCCACATAAAACAATATTGTAGATAAATAAATATTATTTTCTTTTTTGTATCGAGGAAAGAAAGTGTTCAGAGTAATTAGTGCTAAAAAAAAATTAATTTCAACGTTTGACTAGAAAATAATTACTTTATAGTCGAAAGATACATATAATATAACGAGAAAGTTCACATAATAATAATAAATAGATTGTTCAACCAGTCTCGTAAATAACAAAATAAAAAACATAAGAAAAAAATAAACAAGGAAATAAAATCCAACGAACGTCAACCAAAGGACATAGAAATTAAATGATTTTGATATAATAAAGAGAGAACAACTACAACAAGGCCAAATTCATAATAGACTTACGGGTGGAGGCGAAAAATATACAAGGTATGGAGTGGGAGGGTGGTAGCGGGTAATTTTTAGTTCGTAAACGGTTTGGGGGCAAATTTTAAACTCGGGGGAAAATGTATGTGGGTTGGAGGGTGGTAGCGGCAGATCCAGAAAATAAATTAAGAGGGGCTTCAAATATATGAGAGTTC
The DNA here is from genome assembly GCA_029959085.1 of Nemophila menziesii. NCBI lineage: Eukaryota > Viridiplantae > Streptophyta > Magnoliopsida > Boraginales > Hydrophyllaceae > Nemophila > Nemophila menziesii. The sequence continues at coordinate 41,298,148 of JARWIR010000007.1, read as the reverse complement.
GGAGGTTAAAGTATCTTGAATTTTTTTAAGGTAAAAAAGGATACATAAATATATAACTAGTAATGTCAAAATGCAAATATGAGAATCTAACACCATTACATATTCCGTCTCTTTAATAAATAAGATTATCCTTCCAAAAAAATATGTAAACTAAGTGCCCGTTTGGGATTGTTTTTCAAAATAATCACTTAAAGTGATTTTATATCCATAGCAATATTATAGACTCTCAAAATCACTTTTAGGAAAAGCACTAGATTAGTGATTATTAAAATAATCACTTAAAGTGATTTTAGATGTCAAATTTTTTTTAATATTTTTTACAAATAATTTAATTTTAATCAAAAAGCGCTTTTAACTCCAAAATAATCAATCTCAAACGGGCTCTAACATTATTATACTTAATTTATATAATATCATTAGAATTATATTAATTTATAACAAAATTATTAAGTATTACTATTTTCAAACTCAAAATCCTGACTTGTATAATTTTTTTTTAATAATGTGTAAAGATATTAACCACTAAGCCATAATGACTTATGTGTCTTTTAAAACAGACACATTTTACATAAATGTCTAAAGAAATTGATTATTTATTGGAACAAAATTATATTTATGTGTGATAAAATTTACGTGCTCATATGTGGGTGTTTTGTAAGCTAAATTAGACTTACGGTCTTATAGACCTCAGATATATAAAAAAAAAAAAAATTACGGGCTCAGAGGGGTTGAGCCCCTCCTATGTCTATATAAGATCCGCCCCCTGGAGGGTGGGGGAGCTAAAGTCTGTTTTCTTATAGACTTTTCGTTACTTTTTTCAGGACATTTTCTTACAGTGTCCTGGAAACCGCCCCAATCCACCCCTGAATTGCAGCCATTTCATTATACTTATATTAAATTCGACATGTAATATAATGAACTTCGATAGAAAAATTTCCCGGAAAACAAATGAAAAACAACTTGGAGAATAATATTTGATGGATTAAGTTTTACATAAGGAGTAGTTTCTTGCTTTATGGTACAAAGCAAGTTCATAATCTGACTTTTACTGAAAGACATTAATCAAATTTAGAGAGAGTTTTACATTTGCAGGCCATGAGAGGCTATCAACATAGTAAGTCCATAAGTAATAGCCATAGCTATCCAACCTCCAATAAGCACTCTAGCACAAGACTTCACCACAGGTGACTTTCCAAGAACTGCTCCAATCCATCCAAACACAACCAGTGCCAAGCTTACCGCACCAATCACAGCGCCTAGCCTCCCTTTATGGTCGGTTATAAACGCAGCTGCAAGAATAGGCACTATAGCTCCTAATGAAAATGCTAAAGATGATGCCATTGCTGCTTGCATTGGATTTGGAAGATCATCTTTTTCTTCTTGATCATCATCATTTGATCTCTTCATTTGAGCTTTTTCGATATCGCGTTGAGAGTATACTGAAACAAATTCACCTATAGCCATACTACAAGCACCAGCGAATAACCCTGCAAAACCGGTGAGAATCATCGCTTTTGCATCGTTTTTAATGGAACCTATGCCCATCATTAACGAAGCTACTGTGACTAATCCATCATTGGCTCCTAGAGTAGCAGCTCGTACCCATTGTGATCTTTGTGAGTAGTCAAACTCCTCTTCTTCAACATTGTTCTTAGGAATTGAAATTTGGACTTGGTTTTGGTTATTAGCCATGGTATATAAGTATAAGTATTACAAGAGACTAGTAGTGTTAGATGGTGGAAAAATAATCTCTAAATGAAGGCTTTATATAGAGCTTCACAATTAAAAAATTAATCAATGGTATAGATGTGGCCCAAAGTTTGAAAAAAATAATAGATAGTGTGGGAAGCACAAACCCTTTTTTCCCTGTTTTTTAGGAGTTACCTGTAGTGAATTTTATCATTTAGTACTCAGATTAATTCTCATCAATATTTGTAGGGTTGATCATGCATGCTTGAACAGGAAAGTTAATGGAGATGGATACGGGATTACTTAATTAATTCAGAAATCGATTTGATAGTAAGATTTTTTTTGAGTGTAAGATGGTGGATTGTGGAGTCCATGGAAAAAGTGAGAAAGTATGAGATTAATGTATTGGAAGGAGTGTGGATTCCACACAAATGCCACAAGCTCGAAATTATTATATGATCACTCTATTCATGTATTGGAGAATTGACCTAACTTGGATGCACTAATTTGCTGTTCCATTCGAGGGAAGAAAAGAAGCAAATTCTTGGTTCTTGTTATTTTTATTGCTTTTGTGGTCTTAACCGCACTCAAGATAGTCATACTTAATTACTGAGTGTTTTTTTTTTTTTGTTCGAAATAATTACTGAGTGTAGTTACGATGGTAAAGAGTAATATTGTATGTGGTTAAACAAGAGTTTCAAATATTTTATTTAGTTCATAAACGGGTCCAATTAGTAGATTTATTTTTGATACCATTCTGCTAGTGGAATTAGCTAAAACTATCCTTCTAACCTTTTTATTTATTTATACTTCTATTATTATCGTTTCATAAAAATAACGATAATTTAAATACGAATTAATCTCTTCTCATTTAAAATTGTAAAAAAAGAAAAAGTACTTTTAATTATTGTTGTATTTTCATATATTATTTACAACGTATAATACATGTGCTTTCTATTTCAACAAACAATACTATTACTTTTTATATTTCAGAACATTTGTTCACTTTGCTTTTCACCTATATTAAGAGTGAACCGGAGAAATATTTTAAAAGTGAACCAATCATTACAAATTTCAGTTATTGTACCTCATGAATCGTCGAGGGGAATTATGTGGTTCATACATCGACATGGCCTTTTTACACGTCAATCTGCATAATCGTTGGTTTCTCGATAAATGTGGTATACCTTAATGTTCGTATCTCTGCGTAGGATATCATGATATTCATGTATTATGTTATCAGAGAGATCCTTAAACGCATTACCGCCATTCACTAACACATATAACTTTAACTAATCAATCTCAAAGCATAACTCTGTAAACCCCTTCTACTCAATCATCTGGAGTTAGAAATGTAGCGCACATAGATTAGAAAAAAAGTCGACTTAACCACACAAATCCTAACAAAACCACAAAAAATGCACCATTCTTGTCCTGAATAATTCCTTATGTAACTGCACAGGCTGGACTCCGTCCAAAAAAACCATGAATATTCAGCTTGGCCCCACTAATCGGCTTTACCCATTTTAAGAATTTCTTTACCTACACAATTAGTATGCTGGTAAATAATGAAATAAACATGAAAATAACAACAATAGAAAATATTATTTGAAATAATAATAATATAAGGTTAACTTTCAACAAGTTAAATAAGTTTAAATAAAGAATGCGAAATATAAAAACAAACCAGAAGAGTTGTAATAGTCAACCACGATAACTGCCTTAAGAACTGTATCATCACTGGTTGCTCCCTATGGTATTGCTATTACTCTTATCAAATTTATGCACTCACAAAAGACGGATTGAAATTTACTCATAAATGCTCAAAAGATCTATGAGCCTGTTTTAAAAGTATTTTTTTTCTTAACGCCTTGACCTATAGTACGGGTGGGGAGAGAGGGGTCTTGTTTTATCTTCACCAAGAGCTTTGCAAAAAACACCTTATTAAAGTTATACCCGTTCCTAAGTAGCAACCCAACCCTAGCTTTCGGTCTACATAGTTTCTCTCATGCTACTTAATATTTTTTTTTGGCTTCCTCATATGAACCCTAAATGAAGTATCAGATTATGCGGTCAATATCACTACACATGTATTAAGAACTTTGTTATCTACATATTCTACCTAGGAATTGAGCTCAATAATTATTGAAAACGTAATCCACCGTACAAGCGATAAGTTATGAGTTTCACAACCCATAAGCCTCTTTCTCATATTATCTACTAACCTTATAAAAGAAACCACTTAAGGGCGACACTGATATTTTAGTGTTGTGAAATAATTTCCCAAATAGTCACTGATGCAAAAATCGGCGTGTGCCGCTAACGCTTCCTCAACTGCCTTTGTTATAATTTTGGAGAAACAAATAAGATATGTATCCGAATTTACTATCTAACCTACCTTATCATAGAAAATATGCGCTGTCACATTTAGCTCAATCTAATCTAAAGAGACATCTACAAATATAACCGGATCGTTAGCAAAGAATGTGTGCAAGATGTAGGGTCCATGTCGATAAAGTCATATTTTTTTACCATATTCCTTTATCTTGTAGCTCCTTTTTATAAAGAGACATATGTTCCGTACACATCACAACAATATCTGGGGAGAGAGAGTCTCCCTAAAAATGCACCTATAGGGGTGAAAGATGTCAAAGATCTCTGTTCCATAACACTTGCATTGTATTTGAGGCCGTAAACGACATAATGAGAGCCACACAGGATAAACTCCTATCTCAGCTTGTGATATGTTTTTGCAAGATCGAGTTTCATTGCCATAAGTGACGTGTCTCGTATAATGATCAACCTTATAAACCAACATAATTAGTTGTGGTGGATCTACAAAGGAAGAAACTACTCTGAAAGGGGACAATTATTTTCTCATGTGACACTTATAATATATATTCACCATAGTGTTCCTAATGATTTTACAACATACATTAATTAAGCATATCAACAGAAAGTTGACTAACCGTTTCTGATTCCTCTGTGATCATGTCTACGATCTTGTTCACCTTGGGATTTAGTGTCATTTTATTTGATGCCCATTTATCTTGTAAAATTAAATATCAAATTAGGAGACTTCTCAGTCAGTTTATATACTACATTTCTTAGGATCTTGTTCGCCTTAAAATCTGATGTCATGTTGCGATGCCCCCTTGATTTTGTAAAATTATATATTGAGCCGGGACTTCTCTCAGCCACTATGTATCTACGTTGCTCGCATACTTTCCAATGAGAATAATTGAAATTGTTCGCATACTTTTCTATGAGAATAATTGAAATTACTGATATACTGAAGACCGGTTCTACCACCGTTGTAGAAAAATCCCCCCTCATATATATGGGAAGATCCACCTTAAAGTTGGAGACTATGGTCCTTTGGCTTCGTAAAATTGTTTTTTTACATATGTAAAAATATAATAATTAAACCAACACTCTTTTTACACTCAAAATTTTTAAAAACTAACTTTGTCTCCTTAATTTTAAAATTAATTTATTTTATTATGTTTTTTTTTTGGACATTATTTTATTATGTTTTGATTAATGTTATTTATATAGTATATTTTAGTTTTCTATGATAAAATATAGTTTTTTCCAATTTAAACCATATTTTTCATTTTTCCTAATATTGATTAGAGAAATTTCATTTTTCACAATGTTTACCAAACTCTTTTTTTTTTTTTAGACGAATCTATTGTTAACAATTTCTTTTTGACGTTCTTTTTGACATTCTTTCAATTTCATGCTTGTTTTTACTTTCTATTTATAAAAGAGTAAATAATGGGAAGAAAATAAAATATTTGTAGTCAAAATTGAAGAAAAAAGAAAAATGTGATCAAATTTAGAGAAAAATAAAAAAGTATAACTTAAATTAGAAAAATTAATATAACATGAGCCAATTGTTGATTGATGCCTATTAAAAAACTTATTTAGAAAAAGGTGCCTAGGAAAAAATATTTATTGAAAACAGCCCCATCCCAAAATTACCCTTATAATTAACAATTAAAAAATAAGAAAAAAACTAATAATTACACGCGCGCGTCCGTGAAAATTTTTTAAAATCGTCATAACTAATTCAAAAAAAATCAAAAAAATCAAAAAAAATTATATTTGGATAAATCAAATTAATATTTACGTCTATGATTTTTTTTCGGAATTTTCTGAATTTTTTGATTTTTTTGATTTTTTTAATTTTTTTTTTCGCAGACACGAAATTACATGTTTTAAACATGGAATTTCATGTTATAAACATGGAATTTCATGTTTATTTCACGGTTTAAAACATGGAATTTCATGTTTAAAACATGGAATTCCATGTTTAAAACATGAAAATCCGTGTCTGCGAAAAAAAATAAAAAAAAATCAAAAAAATTCAAAAAAAATCATAGACGTAAATATTAATTTGATTTATTCAAAAATACAATTTTTTTAATTTTCTGATTTTTTTTGAATTAGTTATGACGATTTTAAAAAAAAAATCACGGACGCGCGCGTGCGATGGAATTAGTAGTAGTAGGTGGTGGTGGTGGTGGTGGTTGTGGTGGAGGTGGTGATGGTTGTGGTGGATGTAGTAGTGGTTATATACATGGTGGTTGTGGTGGTTGTTGTGGTGGTGGTGGTGGTGGTGGTGGTGGAGGAGGAAAAAGAAGTACCCTATTATTTGTTTAATATTTAAAATTAATATTGTATTAAAATAAAATAATATATTTAATAATAAAGGTAGTAAAGGTATAGAAAATATAAAAGGGATGTTTTTTATAAATAATTACTTCATTATGCATTTTTTTATAAATAAGATTATTGAAGGCACAAAAAAACAATTAAAGAATTTTATGAGGCATTTTTTTATAAATAAGATTATTGAAGGCACAAAAAACAATTAAAGAATTTTATGAGGATGTTTTCAACAATAACCCCATATAACATAGTGGTCCAAAATGCAATTTTGCTCTAAAAAGTTATAATCCACTCCCTCAACAAACTTAACCATGAGGTAACCATAGCCAATATTAATGAGTCCAAAGGCCCTTCGGATTCCAAAGATATCGAAGTTTAGTAGCCAATATCACCAAAACTTATGAAATTTTTTAACTCTCGTTTCACCTTTAAAGTTTAAACAACACAATACAACTTAACTTACAATTCACAAACTTATATTTTTCATTTAGAGATTTCATTGTTTATCTTTTTTACGAAAAACTACGTCGTTACAAAATTGTTTCTAAATAGTGCACTATGTAGAAACTTAAAAACAATACTCACTCGAGCACTTAAGCAGATATAAATGAGCAACTTTAACTAATATATCAACACTACAAAACAACCTCTGAACTGTTTGATGAATTTTCCTTGCGCGATTTGTATATTGCAAGATGCTTATGATACTCTTCCAATTCTTTCTCTAATTTCTCTATAAACTCACTCGTATGCTCTAGCGATTGCTCAAATTTATACTTCTCCAAGGCCTACATAGTAATCATATATTAATTATTTCTACCTTACCACACAAACAACAATATAAAAATTTACCTTAGCTTTCGAAAGAGTATCAGGTGGTGACATCACATCCGGTTGAACATAGTTTTTACCACGATAAAACAAAATAGTATTATCAGGTTTAGTATCAATAACAATCCCTTTACTCAATCGAGAAAGCTCTAAAGCATATTCATGAATCTGTCCAGGCCTACAAGGCTTACATATCACTTTAACTGTCTCATGTTTTTTCCAATGAAGATGCATATTTAAAACAACCCCTCCAAATACTCCTCTTCTTCCTACAGGTACATAATTTTTCTTTTTCTCACCTGTTCGCTTTAAATAAAATCTCTCTTCTTCAGTTAAGATTTCAGGATCATATGGTTCTGTTATACCTTTAGGTACTTCGTATTTCCTTAATTTCTCGATTAACCATTCTTCCTTTCTCTTTGCCTGTAACAATCATGATTATTTATAAATAAAATTGATTTGAACAGAATAATACTAACCTTTTCGAGTTTATATCGTATTCTAACTTCGGGATTTGGAGAAGTCATTTTCTTCTTTGCCTTTAATCGATATAATCGAAGTTCATTAACCTTTGCTTTCTTACACATTTTCACTTTTTTCCATTTCTTGTTTTTATTCATTTGAGATTGAATTTTACCTGTTTCGCTACCGAAACTAAATCTAACAACATCTTTATCTGTTTTGAGCTCAACTGTAGGGACACTTGTATTTCTAACATGTAATAATCTTACATAAGTAGTACTGGGAGGGTTTCGAATTAATAAACTACTTTTAATGCTATAATTACAAGATAATTGTGGAATAAATTCCTCTAAATTGTATGATTTATTGGTATAAATAGCAGAATTTTGATTAAAAACTTCTTCAGCTTGAATTAACCATTTATTTCCAAGCAGTGCCTCCCTGCAAAATATTGAATTTTGATAAATACGTATTGATATGCGCTATAAGCCAGAAAAAAAAACTAAAATAATTAGAAATCATTGTTAATAAATTGAGATCGGTAAAGATATAAATAATTGAAAAGAAAATATTACCTTCTACAACTATGATTGAAAATGAGGGAGTTTTCTGTGAATTTTGAAAATTGACGACTGATTTTCCTGAGTGAAGAGCTAGCCAACATGTTCTCTCACTCTCTTGCTCTCTCTCTCTCTTTCTGTTTGCAATATTGCTTCAGTTAGTGACTAAATGGCCGTTAAATGGGTCGGGTCGGGTCACGCACTTTTGGTATGTATTTAAAGGGTGGTATAAGACCAAATTATTTACTTCAAAACAATTCTAAAAATACAGTATAAGAATAACTTGCTCACTCCCACAGTAACGGCAAATCATGGGACCCACAAAACTCACACGGCATTCCTTCCCCATATACGCTTTTCTCAGCGCATCACTTCTCATACGGTAAAAGGCTTCCAACGGTCATAAAATGGCCATTGTAGGATTTGTATAGAAATATAATAAACATCACGACTGCAATATACTTAAATCAGATAATTTTGATAAATTGTAGAAGCTATGAGATTAGGACAAAAATAATTTAATTTTTTAGAGTTTCAATGGTTAAAATTATTTTTTTACCTTAATTTGGGTTCGGCGTAAGCCGGGTTGATGATGGTAGAAAATGATGTAAGAATATTTATATTCTTATGTGACATATGTGTCTAACGATTTAATAATAAAGTTCAAGTTTATATTATATGTTGAAGATTATAATATAAAAGATGATACCATGATGGATTGGTTTCAACTAAAACATTATAATTTGGGTGTATTAATAACCCTCTTCTCTTACCTCATTAAAATAATAATATTCCTCCTTATATAACCGTTATTAAAGTATATTTGAATGAGTAACTGTCACATTTCTTTGCTATATAATCATCAGCATTATCATTACATGTGAACATCTCATTTTTACATTTCATAAAAACAAAATAAGAAAAGAGACGGTTATAGTGATTGGATACAAAATCATTTAATCACATCAAAGGAGATTTTGATCCTTTATCCATCAAAAGGATCATTCAAAGAAAGAGGTCAAAGAGAAGAGAAAATTAAGTGATCAATTAATTTATACTGATAGTCATTATCAATGGATCAAGGTTAGTATCTTATATTATTGTTTGTTAATGTAATTACGGTTAAATTAAACAATGATCTAGATATTAAAGATAAATTTAACAATTGGTATCAGAGCCAATCTAGATCTATTTAATTTACCGATTAAATCGATGCTTTTAGAAATTATGATTTTGTTTATATCTGTGATGAACTTTAAATATGTGACATAGAATTGTGTAATATTTGTTTAAATATTATTAATTATGTCTATAGTTACCTTCCGCTGTTATAATGTTTTGGGTATTGTGTTTATAAAATTCTAACACAATATGAAATCATTTTTACCCATAAAAGATTTAATGTTTTGTTTGTAATTAACATGTTAGTCACCAAAGTGGCCTTGTTATATTGCTACTAAATTATGATCGATTATAAATAAATGATGCATAAATGATATAATTTGTTTTATTGATCAATTGTTTTATTAATTATATTTTGAGAGATCACCCAAAGGTGGATCTTTGAATATAATTAGAAACATGAATAGTATGTATTTTTTCTTACTAGTCAATGACATGTATTGCCCAAAGGTTGCATGATTAAATGATTTAACGTTGATTTGATTAATTGTTAAAGTAATTTATTTTGCATCACTGAAAGTGTATATGTTTAAGTATTGCTCAAAAGTTGCTTAAATATATGCTATAAAGTTTCAGTAGAAAATATATATTATGAATCTGTATTAATTTTGTTTTAGCACTAATAGATAAGCATGTATAAATGTTGCAGCGTTGTCAAATGTTTTTACGTCTGCTAACTCTGTCATAAAATTCAATGGGCTAAATTATGGTGAATGGTCTGATCAAATCAAGTTTACTCTTGGTGTAATGTCATTGGACTTTGCAATCCTCTCTGATGAAGAACCACCAGCCATTACAGATGATAGTTCTGATGCTGACAAATCTCGCCGTGAGATTTGGAAACGATCAAACAGGCTGAGCTTGAATCTCATGAGGATGTCGATGGCTGAAAGTATTAAACCATCAATGCCCAAGACAGAAAATGCAAGGGAATTCATTAAAGCAATTAAAGAGTGTTCACAATCGGATTTGGCTGATAAGTCTATTGTAGGAAGCCTTATGAGTGAGCTTACTACAAAGAAATATGACTGGTCTCAGTCAATCCATGATCATTTGACACACATGTCAAACTTGGCATCAAAGTTAACGACCTTGGGAATGGAAGTTCATGAGCAATTCTTGGTCCAATTTATTATGAACTCTCTACCTCATCAGTTTAGCCAGTTCCAGGTAAACTACAATACCATTAAAGATAAATGGAACTTTACAGAATTGAAGGCTATGTTGATTCAAGAAGAGGGGAGATTAAAGAGCCAGCAGCAGTAAAGCAACACCAAGTAAAAATGGCAAAAAGAAGGATAAGACGTTTCTGAAAAGGCCTGAAAGTCAAATCAGTAAAGAAATGAAATGTTTCTTTTGCAAGAAAATGGGACACTTCAAAAAAGACTGTCTGAAAAGAAAAGCATGGTTTGATAAGAAAGGTAAACATTACAGCTTTGTTTGCTCTGAATTGAATCTTATAGAAGTGCCTAATAATACTTGGTGGTTAGATTCTGGTGCTACTACTCATGTGTCTCATATTGAACAGGGATTCAGTTTGATCCAGCCCATAAGAGGAGCTGAACAGTACTTGTTCATGGGGAACAGGATGAAGGCACGAATTGAAGGCATTGGGACTTATAGATTGATCTTGCAGACCGGCTGTCATGTAGATCTTGAAGGGTGTCTTTATGTACCTGAATGTGCAAGAAATCTTGTTTCTGTTAGTAAATTAGATAATTTAGGTTTTAATTTTAAGATTGGACATGGTGTATTTTCATTGTACCTAAATAATAAATTTTATGGTAGTGGTACTTTGTTTGATTCACTTTATAGGTTTAATCTTAATACAAAGTTTTCTGAATCCTTATTTAATATTGAAATTCGAGGCACTAAACGTAGTGCATCTAATAAAAAATCTGCCTTCTTGTGGCATCAAAGACTAGGTCACATTTCCAAGGAAAGAATTATGAGGTTGGTAAAGAATGAAATTCTACCTCAGTTGGACTTTAGTGATCTAGATGTGTGTATAGAATGTATTAAAGGAAAACGGACTAAACATATTATAAAGAAACCAGCCACAAGAAGCACTCAGCTTCTTGAATTAATTCACACTGATATTTGTGTCCCTTTTGATGCTCCTTCATGGAACAGAGAGAGATATTTTATCACTTTTATTGATGATTATTCACGTTATGGTTACACTTATCCTTTGCATGAAAAGTCTGAGTCAGTGAATGTCCTTGAGGTGTTCATTGATGAAGTGGAAAGACAATTAGATAGAAAAGTAAAAGTGGTGAGATCTGATAGAGGTGGTGAATTTTATGGAAAGTTTAATGAAAGTGGACAATGTCCAGGTCCATTTGCAAAGTTACTTCAAAGTAAAGGTATTTGTGCACAGTACACAATGCCTGGAACTCCTCAGCAGAATGGTGTAGCTGAAAGGCGAAATCGTACTCTAATGGAAATGGTTAGGAGCATGTTAAGTAAAAGTTCTTTACCCATTTCCTTGTGGACATATGCATTAAAGACTGCAACGTATGTGATTAACAGGGTTCCTAGTAAAGCAATTCCTAAGACCCCATTTGAATTGTGGGTGGGAAGGAAACCTAGTTTGAGACATCTACGTGTCTGGGGCTGTCCAGCAGAGGCAAGGCTATATAACCCACATGAAGAGAAACTTGATTCTAGGACAATCAGTGGTTTTTTTATTGGCTATCCTGAAAAATCAAAGGGGTATGTATCTTATTGTCCTAAACACAGTACGAGAATAGTTGAAACGGGTAATGCTAGGTTCATTGAGAATGATGAAACTAGTGGGAGTGGTGAACTACGAAATGTGGATTTTACAGAAGTCCAAAATAAGGTTGATTCACCTATTGTTGTACCTAAGGTTGTTGTTCCCATCGTTGTATCACATTCAAATGATACAATAGAACAGCATGATGTTGTGCAAACACCACTGGGAGAAATTACAGCCGATGAATCTGTCACAAATCAAGAAGATAATAGTGTACCACGAGAAATATTAAGGAGATCTGCAAGAGAAAGAAGAACTGCCATTTCAAATGATTATATGGTATATGCTATTGAAAATGAATGTGACTTGAGTAGTGACGAAGACCCGAACACTTTCCGAAAAGCCATGGAAAGTAACAATTCAGAAAAGTGGTTGATTGCTGCAAAAGAAGAAATAAAATCCATGGATGACAATAGAGTTTGGGACTTAGTAGAGTTGCCCAACGGTTTCAAAACTGTTGGATCAAAATGGGTTTTTAAGACCAAACGCGACTCGAAAGGTAATATTGAAAGGTACAAGGCTCGCCTTGTTGCTAAAGGATTCACCCAAAAGGATGGAATTGACTATAAAGAGACTTTCTCTCCGGTTTCAAAGAAAGACTCTCTAAGAATTGTTTTGGCTTTGGTAGCTCATTATGATCTCGAGCTTCACCAAATGGATGTGAAAACTGCCTTTCTTAATGGAGAGCTTGAGGAAGAAGTATATATGGACCAACCTGAAGGTTTCTTGGCCGCAGGAAAAGAACACTTGGTGTGTAAGCTGAGAAAATCAATATATGGGCTGAAACAAGCTTCCAGACAGTGGTATTTAAAGTTTAATGATGTTATCACGTTATATGGTTTCGTAGAGATCGTTGTTGATCGATGTATCTACATTAAGGTCAGTGGGAGCAAGTTTATAATTTTAGTCCTATATGTTGATGATATTTTGCTTGCTGCAAATGACATGGGCATGTTACATAATGTAAAGAAGTATCTCTCTAATAACTTTGAAATGAAAGATATGGGTGAGGCATCATATGTGATTGGAATAGAAATATTTCGAGATCGATCACAAGGATTGTTAAGTTTGTCTCAGAAGGGCTATATCAATAAAATATTAAAGAGATATCAAATGGAACAATGCTCTGCAGGGATAACTCCAATTCAGAAAGGGGACAAGTTCAGTAAATTACAAAGTCCTAAAAATGAATTGGAGCGTAAAGAAATGGAACGAATTCCATATGCATCAGTGGTTGGGAGTTTGAACTATGTTCAGACATGTACTCGACCAGATATCACCTTTGCTGTAGGTATGTTGGGTCGATATCAAAGTGATCCTGGAATAGAACACTGGAAAGCTGCAAAGAAGGTTCTCAGGTACTTGCAAGGCACCAAAGACCACATGCTTACATACAAGAGATCTGATCACCTCGAGGTCATTGGATATTCAGATTCAGACTATGCTGGATGCGTTGATACTAGAAAATCGACATTTGGCTATGTGTTCCTTTTAGCAATGGGAGCAGTATCATGGAAGAGTGGAAAGCAGTCTGTTATTGCTACTTCCACTATGGAGGCCGAATTTGTGGCATGTTTTGAAGCCACTGTTCATGGATTGTGGTTGCGAAACTTCATCTCAGGGTTTGGGATTGTCGACTCTATAGAAAAGCCGCGGAGAATTTATTGTGATAATTCCGCAGCTGTCTTCTTTTCAAAGAATGACAAGTACTCGAAAGGAGCTAAACACATGGAGTTAAAGTATCTGTCTGTCAAAGAAGAAGTGCAGAAACGTAGAGTGTTTTTTGAGCACATAAGAACGGACATGATGGTTGCAGATCCGTTAACTAAAGGATTACCACCCAAGGCGTTCATTGGCCATGTGGAACGTATGGGTGTTATTGATAAGTCTTTGCTATTCTGATTTAGTTATGCTCGTTATGTCTAGCACTATGAATTCAATTATAGTTCTGTTTCTGCTGTATTTATCAAATATGTTATTATTAGAGTATATGTATACATTTATGGTTCAAGTATAACATATAGTAGTTTTGAGAATTAATTTTTCAATATTAGGATCGTTTAGAGTTGAGATTGATTCGTGATATGTGGAAGGGACCACATCGATTAAATGGTGTGTAACCGCCACGATCCAATTAGTTTCAACTTTATTATGTTTTTGTTTATAAACTTGATGTAAGAGTGCACATTATAGATAATTAAATCATTAAGTCGACACAAAAGTCAAGTGGGAGAATGTAAGAATATTTATATTCTTATGTGACATATGTGTCTAACGATTTAATAATAAAGTTCAAGTTTATATTATATGTTGAAGATTATAATATAAAAGATGATACCATGATGGATTGGTTTCAACTAAAGCATTATAATTTGGGTGTATTAATAACCCTCTTCTCTTACCTCATTAAAATAATAATATTCCTCCTTATATAACCGTTATTAAAGTATATTTGAATGAGTAACTGTCACATTTCTTTGCTATATAATCATCAGCATTATCATTACATGTGAACATCTCATTTTTACATTTCATAAAAACAAAATAAGAAAAGAGACGGTTATAGTGATTGGATACAAAATCATTTAATCACATCAAAGGAGATTTTGATCCTTTATCCATCAAAAGGATCATTCAAAGAAAGAGGTCAAAGAGAAGAGAAAATTAAGTGATCAATTAATTTATACTGATAGTCATTATCAATGGATCAAGGTTAGTATCTTATATTATTGTTTGTTAATGTAATTACGGTTAAATTAAACAATGATCTAGATATTAAAGATAAATTTAACAGAATGATCCACGAGTGGGCGGCGGTTTTCTTGGGCAGGAGAGCGGCTTGGTGGGAAGGGATTTCTTTTTGTTTTTTGTTCCAATGCAATTGTGAAGAGATTTTCGAACAACAAAAAAGGTCGGAAGTGATGGGATTTCATTTATTTTTCGAACAATTATTTTTTATTGTTTTTCGACGTTTACTTGTTTTTTTTGGTTCCTGAACTTTTTTTTCAACAGAGGTTTTAACAAGTCGATAAATACAGCTAGCTTATTATGTAGACATTCGAACAAAAAAAAAATGTAGACAAACTATTTCAACCCGTGTTCAATTCAGCCTCTATCTTTGCCATTCAATCTGATCAAGAATTGAAATTATATGGTTTGCAAGTATGGTCTTGCATTTCAAGTATCTCATCTAACCAATTCCTTTATACTCCAACTATCCTTCACTAGTGCATGTAGCTCAAGAGAATCAGTCTTAATGAAAACCATCTCAGACTAATTGTCATGTATAATCTAAAGTGTAATGTGAAAATTTCTGCTTGAAACGTCGATTTTACTTGACAAGATCTCGTGAAACCTCAAAAGAAATCTTCGTTACTATCACGGAAAAGGCCCCTAACACCCGCTGTACTTGATCTGTTCACTAATCCTCCATCGATGTTGAGTTTGACTCCAAAGGCCGGGTTTGACCCATTAAATTAGAGTGCTTCTTGTCGAAACAATAAGCCCCATCATGTTCTCGGTCCACCCACTACTGTGATTTTAACTATTACCCTTAGTTTTCTACTTCATTTCTTAAGGTCGCTTTCTTCGAAACACGTCTCATTCCGGTCGATCCAAATATATCAGCATATGGAGGTTGCAATAGTTACGTATTCTATCCCTTTTTGCGTCCCTTTACAACCTAACAGTGCCTTCCACCATTTCCTGTCCGGCAAACCACATGTCCCAAATGCAATATTTGTTACAACATTTATTTCTTTACCTTCATTACTCGTCCCCTGACCTGCAACTTCCCTCGGATACTCGTCTGTTGTGTGCAAACGGGGGTTATCACATTCTCTTGCTCTAACAAAATTAAATTTTTGTTATTTTACATCCCAATCCATGTTTCGCCCATGTCCAAATCCTGCATTCCCTAAAGGTGTTGTTATTTTGCATAGTTTTCCTTGCTACGCCCCTGCCATAATTCCTCTTTCCATATAGGTTAGTCGTCTAATATTCACTTATGTTTCTCCAAAAAAATCCATCAGTATGGATGCTTTGCAGCCCATCTATATTGTCATTAATACCGAAATGAACACCAGACCCTCTATTCACATGGCCCTACTCCAATATAGTCCTTGCTACAATGCACAATTTTGCAAGCTCAAGCTACGCATCCCATATATCATCATAATACATACAGTCTCGAAATAAATGAGTTATTATTTCCTAGGTTGCACCATAAACCTTGCACAACGGGGACACATCCATACTAAGCTTCATGAGACTAACTGTCGTGGGTAGTCGATCCTATACGATTCGCCAAAGTAGGACCTAGATTTTTGTAGACATTCGAGAGCCCAGAACTTGTCCCATTTAAACTTCGTAGCCGCAACCGACGCCTTGAGCAATTTGTAGGCTGATTTGACTGAGAAATTCCACAAAGCCTCTAACTTCCACTTATATAATCTTCAAATTCTTTCACCAGCACCCCGCGACCCCAAATATACTTTTACATACTCTTGAGTCTAAATGTTTGGGTAAACGATTCATAAAGCTTTCCTCAAAATATCTATGCTTTAACGCCTTGGCCCAAAGTGCTTGACCCCCTTTAATAATCTTCCATCTTAACTTAGTAAGTAGCGCTTTATTAAAGTTTTTCGTCTCGAAAACCCATCTTTCCATCAATCTTATTTCTACACAACTTCTCCCAAGAGAGCTAGTGTATCTTCCTTGATTCATCACCCGTACCCCAAATACACTCACAAATAATTTTTTCGACTTCATTACACATCGGTCGGAAGCTTCGTTGTTTGCATAGTATATGTGAATATGGTGTTGAGTATCGCTTGTGCCAGAGTTACTGATGTCTCCTCATTTGTGATAATAAAATCTATTCATGAGACATCATTTTAGGCTTATTTATTAGTTTATAGGTTGATTTTAGCTTAGTTTAGTGCACTTTCCTATTTTGAGTCTTGATTTAGTAACATAATATTTTTAGAGCATATTGGGTTTAATTGTTTATTTAGTGTGAAGCTTTAAAGATAATTATGGAGATTAATTAGAGTCCAAATTAAAGACAACAACTTATGGAAAGATATTTACATGGAAATTGGAGATAAGGAAACAAAGGCTAAAAATTAGGAAAAGGAAAAGCTGCCTAAATCTGAGATTCTGCAGCATACACCTAAAGAAGTGATTATTACTCCTACAAGGAAGCCGATTTTGGAAGATTCCTTTCATAGGGACATAGATAATTCTGTTACGATTCTTTTGGTATATTATGGAGCAAAAACCGACCAATAACGAAGAAGATATACTCAAAACGATCCAGCAGTGTTTATCTTTATTTCCTTACGGATTTGAGTTGGGCTAGGAGTCCATTACTTATAGTTATCTCCAAGAAACGAATTAGGTCAACCTATACACTATAAATACAGCCTCTTAACACTCTTAAATCATCCTTGGTGAAACCTTAAACCAAGAGGAAGCTTACAACACAAGAAAAGAAGTCTGGAAGGAGCTGTTCATCAACAATGTCTTCTTCTACCTTTAAAGTTGTAATTTCTTTCTTTTATTTCATGAACTAAATTTCTTTAGCTTGAGTTTTTAGCATATATGTATGAACCCTAGTTTTGATTGACATCTATCTAATTTGGGAACTTAATGTCTTAAATTGAATTATAGTTTTGATTCTCTGTTTATGTGTTTGGTTTTATATTCTGTGTTCTTGTGGACGACCTCCATTTAGAATTACCATCTAGTAATTAGGTTACCATTGACAACGGTGTTTAATTGCATGTTTAGCATATAACGTCTAGTATTAGGTCTGATCTGACAACCCAACCTAGCTAGATAATCACTATGGTTTAGTTCTTGTGACTATTTACCAATTACAAGAAAAGTTTGCTTAGGGAGCCTTATTGACACAGGTAAATCCTATTTGAAACTACAGATAGCGAATTGGGACCGATTAGGGAAATACTACATAATTCACCCTTACATGTTTCGAACGGCAAAACTAGTGGGGATTACATGCTAATAACTCGAGCTATATTCTTATATCACTTCTCTTCCATATTTATTTTCTGTCTTTTAATTCTTAGTTTTAATTTAGTTAATTAGAAAACCAACAAAAATCTAGTTGTTTTTACTTTTATCTGCGTTTAGTTGTTCTAGCTTTAACTTATTTGCACTTGGTATTTGCATAAGATTCTCCTAACCTTCGTAGTCTCTGCGGAACGAATCTTAATCTTTTAACTAAAACTTGCATACGATCTGTATACTTGCAGAACCGTGTGGCTTTAGGGTGTTATTTTGCACGATAATTGTATCTTATTTTATCACACCCTAGACCCCACCAGTTACCCTCTGTGCTAACAAGAGATTCTATGACTTCTAATTCAGTAATTTATTTCTCATGCTCATAGTTATCCGTTCATAGAAACTCTTTGGAAGTCGACTTGCACATATAAGTGTACCCAAATACATGTTCACTGAATCATTTAGCACGAAACCTTACTTTCTTGTAGTAGTAAGAGATGATCCCAATTTAATCAAACAAATTTGGTGATTGACCTCAAGTCTTTTAAGTATATAACTTCCCATCGACTAATAATTTCCTATCTCATTCAAAATAATTACCGTTTTTCTAATTTATCTATCGTCTTTTCAGTGTGCGCCGAAAGTAGAAATAAACAAAGACAAGGTCAAAGATCACCATTGACACCTTTGATATAGTATTAATTTAGATTTGAATATTCCTTATTTAGAAAGATGAGCATTCTATTTAGTCGTATGCTCCTATATTATAGATATGTAATGTTGAAACTTAGCTCTTATACTTAAAGGTAATAACAAGGGTCATAATGTGACAAAGCTTAATTAATGCTATTAAGTTATTCTATTTTTAAGCAACAGACTGCAGAAAACTTATTAGTAGAATTCTCTTAAAATGCAGGGACTCAAATTAATGACTTTACACTTTGATATGAACATGAATATAATTACAAAAGAAATATAAATGTTAATTATCAGTTGAAGATATTGCATATATATAGCATTGAATAGAAGTATTGCAAATAGAAATGGTCATAAAGATATATTTATTCATTTATTCACTATTCACTTCTGAAAACAGATTACATGAATAGCTTAAGTGTAAGTACATGTGAATCGAAAACGTATAACAAATTAAAATAACATCAAAGGAATGTCTTGAGATCAGAGGAACAAATTATCAGTAGTTAGTTAATGGCAGAGCAAATTTTGCGGATTTCACCATTGATCCCGGTCTTCACTTCAACATTACTCATTTTAACCATGGAATGAGTAAATTCCACGTTATATCTCAACCCAAGCAGCCCCCTTAAACCCAAGAAACGTTGTACATATGTCTTTGTAGAGCTATCCGTCCATAACTTTTGGTCTGATTCCAAAATCCCTTTTCCATTTCTCAAGTTTGCGAAAAACGAGTTGTCAAATGTGTTTTCACTGCCATTGTCAAGTCCGATACGCTTTGAAGCATCGCCATTTTCAGGACAAAGAGCTTGAAGTTGAGATACAAATGCTGGGGCGATAGAAGGGTCAGGACCACCATTAGTGAAGTTATACAATCTGTATCTAAAGAATTGACATGCTGAGGTTCCAATAGTATGTCCACCAACTAGGGCAACAAGGTCCTGAGTATTAAGTCCCTTAGCGGCAAACTTCTGCTTCTGAACATCAACGGAATCTCTGAAACCGGGTAAGTTAGAAGTTTCTGAAGCTAATGAAACACGACCATCTCTTCGTCCAGTTGGCACACTCCAACTCAATCCCTTAGTGACTGTGACAGAATCTCTAGCAGCAAGAGCAAGAATGTCAGCACAAGAGACAACACCAGGGCATATTGCTTCGATTTGGCGCTTAGCATCTTCGATAACTTCATATCCTCTTAACAAACGATTAGGTGCAGCTGTTTTCTCAGTGTTGGCACCATCAACGAGGATAGAAGCATCACAACCATTGACAAAGCAATCATGGAAATGCATTCTAAGTAACCCGGGTGCAATTGTTGGATTCTTTTGAAAGTGAGAAGTCACGGTGGATTTGACAATGGATTCAGCTCGTGAACATGTACGAGAATAGAATCCTACACGAGTGCCTTGACCTAGTGCCGTAGTAGCAACCATGGAAAGCAAGAAATACACTAAAATGGACATCTTATCAAAATGCTTATTAAGAGATTGAACTTATATATAGGTATTATATAAAGGATAACAAGAAAAGGATGCTGTATTTGAGAGTACTGCAAGTGAGAGATTGAATAGATTTTATTAGTTTGTGAGTTGTGAATTGTGATATTGCATGAAGATGGAGAGGGGTATTTATACATGCATAAGAAAGGCAAAAGTCAAAGTCGACTAATCAAAGTACCTGGAGGAGTAGCAAAAGTAAACAAAGTCGGCCCCTTTAAGCAGCCTACGCTTTTTCGAGTTTTAGCTGTTTGATATTTTCAACTGTTGGTGATTTTAATATTTATACTTTTTGTATATTTAATATTTATTACATTTCTTCACCGCCATGTAACACTTAATTGGTGGATTCCTCATTATCTGTTCGAAGTCAATTTTTAAATTTGCAAAAGAAATGAGAAAGAAGGCTACCGTGCACAACTATTCATGATTTCACATCATGCGTAACTTAGGATAACCACTCAAAAACTAATTTAGTGAGAGTATTTGTGACTAGATATGCTTTTATAAATTTCAAACGACAATATATTATTACATCATCTCTATTTGTGTAGGAGTTGTTTCATTAGATGAGAACACTAACGATCTAACCATATACCTTCAGCCAAATCCCACCACCAACCCATCATTTTCTCCTACCTCTACCAAATCGTTATTCACCCAATATAATGGCGCTAAAAAACTAAAGCACCACTTGTTTGGAGGATCTCCATCGATCTCCTCGCTAAATCTGCAAAGTACTAGGATGTATGGTAGGTAGTTCTCGCAGCGATAGGTGGACCAAGGGAGATCCTAGGATGCAAATTTGTTAAAAAATTTATAGAAACAATATTAATAGAGAATACAACAAATAGTGTTAGATAATGTTTGAGGGTAACCAGAGTGAATAGAATAAATAAGGAGTAGTTGGTTGAAATATTGTTGTGTTATATAGTTTTTTTCCACCTCTATGTGGGGGTTATATGTATTATGAACTAATTGCCGCCTAAGCGTCAACTCTCCCTTTAGTCGTCTACGCCTAATAAAAATGTTAGGCGTTTTTTCTAGCGTCTTAGTCATCGTGGAAGAGGCGCTTAACCCGCCTAAGCGCCATATAATGACAAAATATGATCGCCTAGGCTCTTTTTTATTTTATTTTTATACTCTCGAGAATTTTGAACTAATATTATAACTCAAATTTTAGTATTTTTATATTTCCCATAGAGTTGTTAGATGAATATTATAAGTTAAATAATAAAAATTGTTATAATTACTATGTAGTAAATATATAAAATTATATAGTGGGATTCAAAACCACCTAATCCCGCCTAAGCCTCGTATATTCCCGCCTAGGTGCTATGCCCCGACCGTCTAGGTCGTGAAACCGAGTTCTACATCATATATTATGACGACTAACTATCCTCCAATAATCTAATGAAACCCTATTTGGAGCTCTGGAACCTGAGTGACTCTAAAAATATCCACAACACAAAGGATGATGATAAGTTAATATTATAAAATAGGTAACATGTGTCGCTACATGATGCGTCCCTTCTGGAACCAAGTGTGTATCTATGACCTACAAGTCATCAATCAACAATCTTCGTGTATGCGTTAGACCTAAGTTATATGACTATATATGTGTTAATACTCTGAGATCCAGTTGTAATAGCTTTACTGACCTAACTAGATATATTTTGGTATAGTATGTTGCTCTTTGACACATGTTTGTGACTTCTAGTTACATGGGTGTTTTTACCACTACAATATATGTTTTCACATCCTTCAAAAGATCAAGATTTTACCTATTATTTATTTGTTTTCGAACATTATTCTCTAAACATAATTAAATAATATAAGTTTTAAAATTTATTTGACTTGTTTGATTATTAGATATTCTTATAGAAATTAAAATGTAAAAATTTAAAATTCAATATCCTAAACAAAAAAAATCATATTTAGAAAATGTTGAATTATTTAATGAGTATTTAAATAAATAAATAAATACTCTAAAAATAATTAATTATTTTTTATTATCAGTATTTTTAATATAATGTAAAAAGATTAGTAAAAATGCTTTGTATATAGCCAAGAAAAAATAACTATTTGATTAAAACATATTTTCAATATAAATTTTTATTTTAAAAATAAAAGAAATTATATTATATTTTAATTTATAAGACATGTTTGATATAATTAATGATATTTAAAACTCATGAAAAACTTTGAGAATTAGCTCGAGAAAATGACAATATTAACCCGTTAGAATTAGTTTATTTGCTAGGGACTTGGTCATCTAATTTAGTCGTGCAGGTTCGAAACGAGTCAATGACTCTGAGTTTAAAGTGACTCCAATTTAAAAAAAAATGGCAATATTCCCTTTAATAAAATTAAATAAAGTCTGTTTTAAATTACTAAAAGACTTCGATCACAAATTGTTTCCTCTTAAAGTCCACTCCATAATAAATTAAAATAAATAGTTCACCTTTACTTGAGTAACTTTGAACCCAACCGAAAGTTTCTTTTTAGAAAAAAAGTCTATCTTTTCCTCCTTATGATCCAAGACTCAATTTGATTTAATTAATGTAGATACCTTTGAATTTTTAGTTTAGTTTTTATGATACTTTTTTTTTTTTTAAAATAACGATTAGAAAAAACATGATATTTTTACTCATCAAGAATTATAAATAGGGTAAAACTTCCTTTTAATATTGGATAGTTCAATATATATATATAACAATTATGGAGATCGATCATTGATCATTGGCCTAGTGGTTAGGTTACTCCGCAGAGACCAAGAAGTTCTGGGATCGAATCTCATTGGAATCAAAATGACTCTGAGTCTAGTAATATTATATCACTACTAATGAAATGTCATAATTTGATTAAAGATGAATTGAATTTTTAAATTTTTTTTATAGTATAAATCCAATTCACTCTCAATCCCAATAATATTAGTAACTATAGTTCTTTTATGGTTTTTATGATCATTATTCAACCTAAAATAAAATATTTAAACTTTTGATCACAAATCATTTCAAGTAAAGTTTGAATTTAATATTTAGAACTTTAGAAATCATGCTAAATTATTTGTCCCATATTATAAAATACGAAAGGTATAATTATCTTTTATCTTACAGACCAGGTCTTTGATTATTGAAGATACTCCTCTTATTTGTTGTTCACATTGCTTTTCCAAAATTAGAAAGTTGAAGATCATATATCTTCCTTCACTTACACCACTTGCATACGAGTTGGTCAAGAGATTAAAGGCGTCTCATTACTAATTAAATGTAGGCCTAGATTGTTAACCAGACTTTCATTAACAATACAATTTGCTCCGCGGGTAGCAAACCATATTTGTTTGTAATATAATTCTTCAAGTAGGCGTGTTTTTATGTGATTTTCTTAGGTGTCGTAGAATTTGCATTTTTCTCAAAAATTTGCAAGTTACCTCATGATAGAGAATTCAGAATTCACAGGGTTTACAGATAGCGATGCGCTAAACTTGTAAACTTGCACGTGTTAGATTAGGATGCTGTGGAATTTGAGAACCTATTGAATGGTATACTAAGTGAATGTCATGATATATTATGCAGAAACGTGTCTTTGGACACTCCTATAAAAATAACTGCTCGCGATCGTCTTGGTAATCGCTAGAGACAGGGTCGGTCCTATATCAAAGCGAAAGACGTGGCCACGTAGGGCTCTCGGTTTTTTAACGTTTTTAGGGCTCCCAATCATCTAAATATTTTATATATATATATATATATATATTCGATTTAAATAATTATTCATTAGTAGTATTGTTAGTTTGGTGGTAACATTGCATGTCTTTTTTCATGAGGTAAAGAGTTCAAACTATGCTAGTAGTAACAATATTTTTATTTATCAGAGGGCCCCATTTTATGATTTCGCTTTGGGCTATCAAATTGTCAAGGCCAGCCCTGGCTAGAGGTCTTCTCACCGTTCATTATCGATCAAAATTATTTTTAGCGACTGTTGTTAGTTGCTAGTGTATTTTCGCTAAAGGTCCATATTGACGACCAACATGACTATTAGAAGGACAAGCTATATAGGAATTAGTACGGTGGACGACAAAGATAACACATTAACAACAACCACGGTTGTTTGTATAGTTTCCTAACACTACCGGCCACCTAAGTGGTCGGAAAAAATGCGAAACCTCTGGTGATCTTTAAGTGGTCGCTAAATCCTTGAAACTTTAGCGACCACATGGTGGTTGATGTAGGTTATATATTTTAGCGACGAATTTGTCCGTCGCTGAAAGTATTCAATTTTTTTTAGTGAATTTATTGATTTTTAATTCTTTATAATTACACTTACTAATTCCAAATTATACAAACATATAAAATCTCACCATATCAACCCAAAACACAAAAAGTGAATATTGAACGCATAAAAGTTATTATCTTATACAAATAAATAATTACCGACATATACTACTAATGCGTGTTGTATTTGTCCCTCTCAACATGTATAAACTCATCATTACTATAGATTTGTATCGTTTGGTGGCCATCAACCTCATTTACGTACTCGTTCCGAGTATCATCTGAATGTTTTTTCATCATCTATATTAGTTGGATCGTATTCCAATTTTTTTTGGTAGACTTCAGTGTATTTTTTGTTATTCATGTGTAATCCATCTATTTCTGTGGTGTCATTCACAATAGGCCGCGATACGAAAAATCCAAAAATATGTATATTAAGTACAACAGGCCCTTTATGTTTTTTTTTTTCCGGTCAACTAACATTTATTTTGTTTTTGTGTCAATGTGTTCATGTTATGTTTTTAGTTTATTTTTTATCATTTTTTTTGTTTGTCATGATAATTTTTGTTAAATATTGTGTAAACCTTTATATGTGTATAGTTCGATGTTAATCGTAGTAGTGTTGAAAAGAATTTATTTTTTTGGTAATATTACATTATAATTATTAGTTTTTAATGATTAATTAAATTATGATATACATAATATATTATATAATTACAATTAAACTCAATTATACTCATAAGTACTTAAAAACAAGTTTTCTAAGCAGGCCATATGGTACATTTCCTAGATATTGAGAAAATTAAACTTGAAATTTTGCGTGTATTAGTGTCTTTAGATTATTTGAGAAGTTGGCACTATACAAAAATATACATGAGTTGAAAATGATGAAGGCGCAACACAATCGGTAAGAAGAGTTTGTCAACCGTAAGAAAAAAGATGCTTCTATCTGCTTAAAATTAGTCTTTATTATTTACTTTCATTCTAATTTATTTTACTTTTTATGTACATATTTTAATATACATGAATTACCCATTAAATCAATAAATTTTGTTTTGCATAAAATATAAGATATATTAAGAAATAATTACTCATGGGGTCTTAAAGACCCCTCCTTAAAATCCAAGCACCTTCACCTAATTTTTTTTTTCATACTAATAAAGGCTGCAAACCAAATTTTAACACTGTAGGTCAAATTTCTGAAAATTTCTATATCCATTATATCCCTTTTACTTTTTTTTTCTATATATACAAATGAAATTATTTTCTTTAAACTTAAAACCCTTTTTCTCTTTCCACCCTCCTCTATCCTCTATTCTTTCTACTTTCCCTCTTCCCTCACGCATGACCATGAAAGCCTTCAATTTCTCACTCCATTGTGAAGTTTCATCTCCTTCAATGACCCTAAACCTAAACCTATTTTGCAATTCCATTAGTCTGTCTTCATAGATCTACCATGGTCGATTCTTGAGCTGTCATGATGAATAAGAAGGTCTCGACCTATAGGTCTCAAAATGTTGCTTCTCCGCAAAAAGCTCCTGCACAAGAAAATCGTTGCTAAGAAAACGACGAACATAGTATACTGAGTATTGTTCGGCGGCGGAGCTGTTCGGTTGCGATGCGAAGCTAAATCGCAACATTCTATATGGCTTCAACGAAGACTTGAGTATTTTTTTACTCTGACGAAGACTTGAGTGGCTATAGGGATCCAACGAAGAAATATGTAACTGGACCTCTATAATTTACATATCTGTTGGAGGAGCTCTTTCTTGTTCTGGTGTGTAGCTTCATCGGAATGAAAAAGGAAAAAAAGAACGAGTACTATGCTCCTACTACTCAGTCCATTTTATTTGCCATTTTCTAAAATGTGATAACTCATGTTTTTTTCTTGTCGGAATGTGTAGTATTGAGGACTTTAGTTTGTTTTTTATCTTTTCCTTTTCATGGTTCAAAATGTGATTACTCAGTCTTTTTATTATTTTTTTCCTTGTTTGAAACTGTGTAGTATTAAATGAAGATTTTATTGTGTATATATTTATTTGGGTAAGACTTCCATCTAATATTGGATGGTCCAATATATAAGTCATGACCATTGGATATAATAACAAAACACATGTTTATAGATTAGTTTATGTGATTTAATAACACGAGACATGTGTCATAATATAAATGACAATCCTAATATTGGTCCATCCAATATTAGATTGAAGATTTTTCTTTTTTATTTTCTTTGTTCAAAATTCTATTGTTGTAATTTTGTTATATAATTATGATTTTATTGTCTTTATTTACTTGTTTAAATTTAATTTCCCAAGACTACTTAGTGATTTCTTATCGATACTCAGCAATTTTTGTGTAAATACTTAGTGATTTTATGTTAATAATCAATAGTTACAGATAACACTCAGTATTTTCAAATAATAATCAGATTTTTGCTGAGTACTCGTTGATTTTTCAAATATTTGGAGAATTTTTCGAGTACTCAAAATTTTTTTCCAAGCACTCAGAGAAATTTTTCAAGTACTCAGAGAATATTTCTGAGCACTCAGAGAAATTTTTGGAGTACTTAGTGGCGACACCGGGAGTGGTGGCCAGGGATAACTTGGTGGTCGGTGATGGTGCCCAGAGATGACTCGCTTACTTGGTGGTCTACATGTTTTTTGTCTTTATATATTGTTGTCACTTGTCTTTTATTTTATTGTAATTATTTTTTTTTTAGGGTATAATAGTATATTACCTTTCTTGTGGCCTCTTTAAAGAAGAAATCCATCAACATGTTCCATATGTCGCATAAAGTTTGTCTTTAAAACTCCATAGGTCAAACACTCATATATTAAATTGTTACCATTCTTAATCTTATATTTTGAATCATATATATATATATATATATATATATATATATATATATATATATATATCTATTTAATTTTTTTTATAATAATGACAAAACACATTAAAAGTGACACTCATAATAAATATTGTCATGAAATTTATTGAACATACAATGACAATTACATACAAATTATCATCAACCCATTCATCAAATGGTGACTCTTATCATATTATCTATCCTTATATCTCGTAAATATTGGCGACGACTAAAGTTGTAAACGAACCGAGTCGAGTCAAGTACTAGTGTGCAAGCTTATTTGTTTAGATTTTCGAGGCGAGTCGAGTCGGAATCAAATTTTAACGAGTCGAGCTAGATTTTTTAAAGTTTGTTTGTTAACTCATTGAATGAGCTTTTTTCGATTCGACCTAGAGTTTTTATCGTACAATTTATATTTTAATGGTGAACCAAAACTTTTATGAGTGATTGGTATTAGATAGAATGTGTGGTATAAAGCATGAAGTGTGATATTAATGAAAAAAGTTAAAGTCTAAAGAAATACAAAAATTCAAGTCAATATATTAGGTTAATAATATTTATTGATAACAAAAATATTAATTTACAAATCATAAAAATAAACAGACAATTAACGAACGAGCTCGAACGAGCTCGACATTTTTAATGAGTTCGAACACACTTGTTCGTTTGTATAAACGTACGAGTTTGAACGAAATTTTTTCCAAGCCGCGTTCGAGTTGTTCACGAGCGGTTTAATTCATTTACAACCCTAGTGACAAATATAACTACATCGACGTGACCCGCCAAAGAAGCTTGACGCTTATTAAATGCATCGTCAATATACATCGTATTCAATAGTGACGATTATCACACAACGCGGTTGTGACACCCGTCGTTGAAACTTTTATTAAACAGACAGTTATATGTAAATCATCAACATATTGTGTACGTATCTAACGATGACATGAAAATCGTCATAAAAAGTTTAGATATAACCGTGATGGTCTATATGGGTGTCATTGTTACCCATTTGCAAATAACGAGACTACAAAAGAGGAGTCGTTAATTAATCAATAAGATGGTGATCGTTTATTCGTTAAGAAAGCTATTTAACAGTGGCGATTGTGTTTGGTGTCATAATAGATAAACAATGATAGATCCATAGATGACGGTGACAAAACGTCACAAATATCTATGATAGTATGGATATTTATTATGAAAGACCATTAATTTCGTTATTCTATGGATAATTTTCTTGTAATGGATCCAGATGAACAATTGGTTGGTGAAGTAGATGCATAATTCTGGAATAAAAATACATATCAACAAAATGCTTATTCGAATAGAGGACTTCATAAGAAACTTTATAGATAGTTTAATGTGGAATAAGTATACTATGTAATAAGTAAATTAAGTACCATTTTTTCAATGTTGTTTACATTTTTTTAAAAGTAATGATATATACCATTTGATATATCATCCACGATGTGACGTGTTTTGAGTGGATATAAATCGTTAATCAAATCGAGAAACTAAATTAACTGGTGGTATACTTCTACTTAAATCACGCTACATCATAAATGATATATTAGATAGCATGAATTTGAATGATATATATCATTACTTTCTTTTTTAAGCAATAGACCTTAGAAAATTAAATTCGTAAATATAAGGTCTTCAATTATTATTGACTTTTACACTTTGGTGATTTGAACGTGAAATCCGTCAAAAGAATCATGAATTTAATTACAATAAGAATTATAAATGTTAATTGTAATTTGGAGTAAATGCGTATATATATATAGCTTGGATTGGAAGTATTGCAACTAGAAATGTAAAATATAGATATGTTTATTGATTTATTCACTGTTCACTATTCACTTCTGAAAACAACAGATTACATGAATAGCTATATTTTACGTACATGTGAATTGAAAATGTAACAAATTAATTGAAATATCATCAATGCATGGAATGTCTCATATTGAGATTAAAGAAACGGTATCAGTGATTAGTTAATGGCAGAGCAAATTTTGCGGATTTCACCATTGATCCCAGTCTTCACTTCAACATTACTCATTTTAACCATGGAATGAGTAAATTCCACGTTATATCTCAACCCGAGCAGCCCTCTTAAACCTAAGAAACGTTGTACATATGTCTTTGTAGAGCTATCCGTCCATAATTTTTGGTCTGATTCCAAAATCCCTTTTCCATTTCTCAAGTTTGCGAAAAACGAGTTGTCAAATGTGTTTTCACTACCGTTGTCAAGTCCGATACGCTTTGAAGCATCACCATTTTCAGGACAAAGAGCCTGAAGTTGAGAGACAAATGCCGGGGCAATAGAAGGGTCAGGACCACCATTGGTGAAGTTATACAATCTGTATCTAAAGAATTGACATGCTGAGGTTCCAATAGTATGTCCACCAACTAGGGCTACAAGGTCCTGAGTATTAAGTCCCTTAGCGGAAAACTTCTGCTTCTGAACGTCAACGGAATCTCTGAAACCGGGCAAGTTAGAAGTTTCTGAAGCTAATGAAACACGACCATCTCTTCGTCCAGTTGGCACACTCCAACTCAATCCCTTAGTGACTGTGACAGAATCTCTAGCAGCAAGAGCAAGAATGTCAGCACAAGAGACAACACCAGGGCATATCGCTTCAATTTGGCGCTTAGCATCTTCAATAACTTCATATCCTCTTAACAAACGATTAGGTGCAGCTGTTTTCTCAGTGTTGGCACCATCAACGAGGATAGAAGCATCACAACCATTGACAAAGCAATCATGGAAATGCATTCTAAGTAACCCGGGTGCAATTGTTGGATTCTTTTGAAAGTGAGTAGTCACGGTGGATTTGACAATGGATTCAGCTCGTGAACATGTACGAGAATAGAATCCTACACGAGTGCCTTGACCTAGTGCCGTAGTAGCAACAATGCAAAGCAAGAGAAACACTAAAATGGACATTTTCTGAAATTGCTAATCAAGAAATCGACTTAATAAAAAGAAAGCGATAAAATATAAGTAGCAACGAAAGTAGTGCAAGTGCGGAATTGAGAGGTTTTATTAGCTTGTGAGTTGTGATATTGCATGGAGATAGAGATGGTATTTATACATGCACAAGAAAGGCAAAAGTCAAAGACAACTAATTAAAATGCCTGGAGGAGTAGCAAAAGTAAACAAAGCCGGCACCTTTAGCAAATATTCAGTATATTAATTGGATAACGAGTTGGGATCCAATTGTCCTATTCTTGAAGCAGCCTGTATTTTTGGGTTTATTTGGGTTTTTGATACGTTCAACACGGTTTCACTTTATGACTTTCTTGTAATTACCATTTTGGATGGATGTGCATACGGAAATAATTAATAGGTAAAGTGTATATCTATCTATATATAATATGGACATGGTTGTGGCAAAATTACGTTATAGGAGCCATGACCGGTTAGCACTACTGTGTGTTTTATCATTGGCGACAACTTTCATCGTCGCTAGTGAATAAAATTGTTGTCACTAAATACTTCATTTATTTTTAGCGGCGAAATATCGTCTTTAAAATTTAGCCGCCAGTGTTTTGTCGTTAGAGGATCACAAATGACAGACTTTCTGTCATACCAAGAACTCTTTATTATTAGCAATAAAATGTATTTCGCTAGTAATAGATCTCTTGCGACGACTATGCAGTCGTCATTGGTTCGTGATAGAAAATTTTTGCAACTACGTAATAGTCATCGATGACACTGTATTCACTAGAGAAATTGTCGTCACAGTTTACATGAATGACGACGTCGCCTTTGTTAACATTAACGATTAAAATGCTCCTAAATTAAACAAAATTTCATAACTTAACCATAAAAAAATCAAGGACCGAAATTACAAAATCATAAATTTTAAATTATAGAATCGATCTCTATAAATCTAAAATTTCACATTCATATAATACATATTTTACATACCTATGTACATGCATATACCTATATAGATATATAAATATATAATAAAAGTGATAAAAAATTACATTAAAATAGGTAGAAGGGGTGGAGCAATCAACAAGCAACATGTGATAGAGCAATCTGTGGGCAGCAGGTGGCAGAGAAATTAGTTGACGCCTCTATATATAGGAGTAAGGGAAGGGGTGGGGTGTTTGGAAACCTGTAATATGACTTCTGATTACTCGTTATAGGTTATATAATCATTCCTTTTGGCGCCTGCTAGGTGGTTGCTAATGGGTTTGTAGGTGGTCGTTAAAAAATAATGACTTATATTGGGCGTGTTCGTTACCGACTACGCAAGTGTTCGAATAATATATATATACATATATTCATATCTTTAACGACCACCCCGCAGTCGGTAAAGAGTTTTTTTTTGTTTTTGGGTTTTTTTATGGTGGGCTAAATACCATATACTCCTGTGGTCAGTAAAGAAAATTATTCTTTATGGTAAAAAAACAAATAGCGACCACGAGTGGTCGGTGTTGTCTCTTTTCTCGACCACGTCTAGCGGTCGCTAGAGGGTTGGTCGCAAAAGAGTTTAACTGTAACATTGTATATAATATGGTATTTTGTCTTATACCCAAGTTTTCTGGATATTTTATTTGTTTGTGAAGCCAATATCGAACCAAAACACGAATATGGAACCAAATACGAATTACACATCAAAACCGAAGTTGCAATAAATCGCTCGGTTTAGTATTTAAATTCTAAGAAAACCCTCCAGGTCGGTTCTGGGTTGGATCAAATCGAGACGAATCTAACTATACTCACCCTAACCAAGCACTACCCCGTTAATAGCAAGGTGGTTAACCAGACATAAATGGGGTTTCATTCCAAAATTTCACAAGTCCCGATCCATCCATTTATGCCAAAAATTAACTACAAATAATTATATATTTTCTTTTTCTTTTGGTCTCAAATCCTATCCCATTCCACGTATATATATATATATATATATATATATATATATATATATATATATATAAAAGTGGATTACAATAAGACAATATACGACGTGTGTGAGACCTATAACTTCTGCGAATCTTAATTGTCTTGAGATTTGTTAGTGGTGGTGAAACAGTGACAGTTTTTTGGATTTCATTCACAATAAATTGGTGAAAAACAAGGGTCAACTCCTAACAAGGCGTTTCCTAATTTGCCTCTCATACACTTAACGCGTATGCATAGGTAGGTATATATTGTTGTTGTTTATTAAATGGTCGTTAGTTTCCTTCTAAGCCACATGTCCATCTGTTTTATGCTTTTGGATTTCTCGGGATAACAAACTACTACGTTGTTTTCAATGGAACTTTTTAAAGATGGGTAATGATTGCCATCACTAAGGTCGTGGATATGTCGACTTAATCGTTTATATCTATAATAGTTTTCCTCCTTATTATTGATATATTTTTTATCCTTCCAACTACTTGGATAGTGTTTCTTTTGAAAATTTTCAATTGTATAAATTTCATTTGGATTATTGGATTAAGACGGTTGTTATGGCCTTGTTTTATGTAAAATATATTCTCTCGCTTATATTTTTTTTCACCTTTATTGTTAGGGATGACAACGGATCAGATTATTGCAAAAAAAATCTAAAACCATGTCCATATCCATTTAATTTATCAAAAACCAAACCCTAACGGATTTAACCATCGGACTTACTTTTCAAAACCATATCCAAATAATTCGGATTCGTTTGTTTAAACGGTTTTTCGGATTTTAACCATGACCCGGCTCGCGAGGAGTCCCTCTCGCAGTAGGATTCCTAACATCGCCTCGCTCTTGTGACATGCCAAACTATAACTCTCTAAATATATTGAAAATATTAAAACAAGATCACAAATACATGAATAAACTCCAATATATAAAATATTATGTTTATCTTTAATTAAATAACATTTTTTTACTTATTTTGTTAATTCTAATATTTAGATTTTAGTTTTGAGATAGAAAAATACTTTTTTATCTATATTACTATAAAAATATACAAAAATATATGATAATAAACGAGTTTTTAGTTATTCAGTTTTATTTTTATCTAAAATTTTAACCTAAAGGAATCAACCATCAGTTATATTTTTCAGAACCATAACCTAACAGTTTTAACCATAGTTTCATAATTGATTTTTAATCGGTTCAAATTTTCATTGATTTTGATTTTAAACCATAGCCATTTCCATCCTTATCTATAGTTGGGTTGAGACTTTTGGTCTTTTGGTAATTAAAAATCACAAAAATATAAGAAAGATGGACTTCAAAATATAAATATATATATAACGGATTTTCGGTTTTTCGGGTTTTTTTAATCTAAAACCATAACCTAACGGTTTTAACCATCGGTTTCACTTTTTAAAACCAAACCCTAACGGATTTAACCACGGTTACATAATCGGTTTTTGTTCGGTTCGGTAATTTGTCGGTTTCGGATTAAAATCGTAACCACTGCCATCCCTATTTATTGTTGTAATCTTCCTACATCCACTCTTCTTCTTCTCTCCCTCTTTATATAATTCCACATTTTTATTTTACGACTATGTATTTTAAAAAAAAAATATCTCCACTTCGGCCAGTGAGTCGATTACTCCATAACCATAAAGTTACCTACCATGAAATGAAGGGAAAGAAAGAATAATTGTCTAACCACAATAAAAAATATTATCAGTTTTTTATGGGTCAATTACCCAAAGAGACTTGAGAAAAATCAATGTGCCACTTAGGAGCTAGTCAATTCCTCTCTCCTTCTTAGAGGCCAATAAAATGTCAAATGTCATAACTACCCTTCTAGTGCATATAAGACAAAAAAATAGATTATTTCTCTCTCCTCCACTACCATTACTCTCTCTCCTCCATTACCATTAATCTCTCTCCTCCTTTATCATTTTTTCTCTCTCCTCTTTCATTAATTATCAAATATTTTCCAGCTCCGACCACAACCACCGATCACCGCCGGCCACCTCCGGCCACCAACGGAAAAAATTCTGAGCGTGGAAAAAAGTTTTGAGTCTGGAAAATAGTTCTGAGTCTGGAAAATAGTTCTGAGTCTGGAAAAAAGTTCTGAGTCTGGAAAAAAGTTCTGAGTCTAAGTACAAAAGTTCTGAGTCTAAGTGCAAAAGTTCTGAGTCTGAGTGCAAAAGTTCTGAGTCTGAGTGCAAAAGTTCTGAGTCTGAGTGCAAAAATTCTGAGTCTGAGTGCAAAAGTTCCATTAACGTCATATTTTTAATCGCAAACAGTGTTGAGCGCAAAAGTTTTGAGTCTGAGTGCAAAAGTTCTGAGTCTGAGTGCAAAAGTTCTGAGTCTGAGTGCAAAAGTTCCATTAACGCCAGATTTTTAATCGCCAACAGTGTTGAGCGCAAAAGTTCTGAGCGCAAAAGTTCTGAGCGCAAAAGACCAAAAAAATAAACAGAAACACGAAGCATGAACAAATCTGCTACATAAACTTGCTGAGCATCTCGAATCTTTCCAAAAGATTTCATTATTTCAGAAATAGTCATCTCTTGTGATTATAGGGTTTGAGGAAAATTGAAAAACCCAAAATCAAATTAAAAAGAAAAACCCCAAAGTCATATACTTCAACTGCCGATGCTCAGCAGCTCGCCTGAGCTTCGCCACCCCTCCGCACCACTACGAACCGCCGGCGACAGCCACCTGCAACAATCCCTCCAAGGCGAACTGCTTCTCCTCAAACAAAAACCATAGCAGATCTCACAAACTATTCGCCGGAGAAGCTTCGATCTGGTGTTCTTCCGCCATTGCTGTGAAGATCTTGCCATTGATGGAATCACAACAGCTATCGGAATGCTCAGATCTGGAAGCAAGCCACCGGAATGAAGAGAAGAGAGTAAAGCTCCATTTTTGGAGAAGCAGGTCGAGAGAGAAAAAGAGAATGCTGAGAGTGTTTTTTAGGTTTTTATTTGATTAATTTTAGTATATATAGGTAAATAAAAAACAAAAAGGGGTAAGAAGGTAATTAGATTTTTGGCTTATAGTGTTAAAATTAGTTTGTGGCCTTTAGTAAAAAGAGCCAAAAGAGGCGGTCTTGTTAGGTCACGATGTAGTGATTTCAAGACCCTTTGGATAATAATCTATTTTTTTATAATGATAATATCAAACAAAAATTATTCAATGACAATAGGAATTTGAGATAAGTAAAAAATATGTCACGAGAGTATATTAAAGTATTTTATCCTATTAAAGGCTATGACTTTAGGAAGAAAGAAATTCAAAATATATCACGGGGTCAACGTTGACTTGTTATACGTTTTTCATTTGTAATTTATATCTCTTTAAGTCAAAATACATAACCCATTCGACTTGTTTCAAGTTTCCATTCGCTAGACTCCTCCATTTGGTTAACCGCGTGGCACTTGTCATCTAAATTGTCCCCTCGTTTGAAAGGCGACAAGTGACACCACCACCTCATAATAAAAGGATCATTACAATTTCACATATATAACACAACTATACATATGACCCAAAAAAAGAAAATAATACAGCTAAACTCAGAGATTAAATAACTTAAATGTATTTGATTAGTAAGTAAAACTGAATTATAAAAACAAAACATATGAAAAAGTGTTCTCTAGCTCTCTTTCTTATTCTATACTCGAACGTATCTCGGCCTGGTAAAAGGACCGGTCCTTATCGGTTTCAAGATCGATCTGGTTACCCGTATTCTGAACCGGTTCGGAACTGGTCACAACTGTTCATAATAGGACCGGATCCGGACCGAGTTATACCATAACGGTCCGATTTTGCCAAAAAAAATTACACCCTCTGTTCCACGAAATTGTCTACTTACTAAAAATAATGTTCCAAATATACTGTCCAATTAGGAGTTCAAGACATTTTTTTTCCTACCTTTTCCACTATTACCCTTATTAAAATTTATATTTTCAATACAGATTTAAAATATCAAGATACTTTATTAGGGGTATTTTTGTAATGGTGAATGCATTTATTATGTTTCTTAATATATGTGAGAAGCTAAGTGGACAAATTTAGTGGAACAGAGGGAGTAGGTCCATAAATGACCGGACCGGTCAAGAACCTGTTCATATGACCGGTCAAGAGCCGGTTACTTAATGTCCTAAAGAAAGCATTTCCTAAGAACCGCTAAGAACCAGGCATGATCCGCTAAGAATCGGATATATCGGTCTACGCTAATGGCCTAGTTTTACCTTATAGGAACTGAGTCGAAACTGGTATGGTAAGGGGAAGCCCCGAACTAGACCAATAAGAAGAAAAACCTATAACTACCAGTCAGATACGAACCGGTACGACCGTTAGCCAGGCCGTATCATATTTATAATATGTAGAATTCAAAAAGAGATGAAATTTGATCACTCAAATAAATTTCATCATATCCCAAAAGGTTGAATAAAATTATTGATAATCTAGTTAAGAGGTACCGACAAATTCTCTCTATTTTAGAAACATTGAGTTATCAACGTACAGTTAGTTATTTGTCGTCTCAAAATTATTAATCATCATACTGGAATTGGATAAATTTTTGGAAATCTAATAGATATTATTATTACCCGTTTGTTTGAAATGACCTTAGGTTCCTTGGAGGATAAGGAAAAATTTCAAATGAAATCCACTTGTATATAATATACAATTTCTTTTTTTTTTTATAAAAAAACATTTTTTATCGATTTCAATGCTGTTTTCACGGATTCTTTTCAACGAGGTCATTTTAAAGAGAGAGTCTTCCATACAACAAATTAATTTCACATTAATAAAACATCTTTTCATAATTTATAACATTTAGATAACTTTTCATAAAAATCTGACACATCATAGATATATCTTTTCATAAAAATTGAACTAATAAAAAAAAAAATTAATGTACGTAAGAATTTTCCCATTTTAAAGCGAACTTATTTGACTCATCTAACGTGTCAGATTTAATCATATGTTTAGTTAATCTCTTAAACCTTTCAATTATTTTATAAAATTAGTCTTAATAACGAACGAATTTTACTTTGTATATGTAATGGGTACGGGATAAGAAGGGTCTGTCCTAACAACATGCATGATAGTTAAAAGGGTAAATTATATATAGAGGCCCAAGTAACATATTGTTTTCTGTTTAAGGGCCTCTAGTTACTATAGTTGGAATCCAACTAAAAAAATACCAAAAAAAACCCACCCCTCTCCTCCTTTCTCTCTCGACACAATTGCAGAAAAACCCACCCCTCCCCCTTTCTCTCTCCACCCATCATCCATGGAAGACCTTTTTCTGCGCCACCACCACCTTCGTACCTTCCACCAGTGGCCGCGCCATCACCACCACCTTCCCACCTGGGCCACCTTCTGTTCATCTTCACAGATCTGACCTGCACCACCACCACCTCTCTGCTGCGAAACTGCACCACTACCACCACCTCTTTGCTACGAAACTGCACCACCACCACCTCTCTGCTGCGAAACTGCACCACCACCAGAGAAGCTCCATCTTCTTCGACGAAGCCACGAACCAGATCTGCTTCGTCGACCTGCACCACCAACCTTCCCGATCTGCAAAAACCAGAAAACCAGCACCTCCCCCGTCATCGATCTCAGATCTAGATCTGTATATTCAGGGGGTAAATACCCCATTTTTTGCATTTTAGGGGGTATATACCCACTGTTTTGTGCGGTTTTAGTGGGTAATCGTGCTGCCGTTTATGTTGCAGTCCAGATCCACCACTGTCGTGGTGGTGCTGTGACGAAGCCACCACTCCCCCTTCTCATCCCTCTTCCCACCATTACCGCCACCTTCACCCTCCTTCCTAGCACCACCATTGTTCCCAGATCCGCCATTTTCAGATCTGTATATTCAGGGGGTAAATACCCTTTTTTGCATTTTCAGAGCATAACAAAAGATTCGTTTCTGGTTTCTGGTCACGTCTTTAGGGGTAAATATCCACTGTTTCGTGCTTTTTTAGGGGGTAATCGTGTTGTTATAGGGGGTAATCCTGTTAATTTAGGGGGTAATCGTGTTGTTATAGGGGGTAATCCTGTTAATTTAGGGGGTAAGCATGCTGTTTTAGGGGTAAGCATGCTGTTTTAGTGGGTAACAGACTCACGTTGGACTCACCACCACTTTGGACTGACCTGAACAAGGAAAAAGGAACATTGAACTCTGAACAATATGGACTTATAATGTAATAAAAAAACGGTGGGCGTGTACCCTCAAAAACTTAAAAATAGGGGGTGTATACCCCCCCAAAAAAGAGTTTAACTGTAACATTGTATATGAACTTATTTTAAGAAAATGTATATTTAGCGGTAATAATTTTAATACTAAAAATCTTAATTTTGCCGCTAGTAG
Organism: Nemophila menziesii; assembly: GCA_029959085.1. Lineage (NCBI taxonomy): Eukaryota > Viridiplantae > Streptophyta > Magnoliopsida > Boraginales > Hydrophyllaceae > Nemophila > Nemophila menziesii. The sequence continues at coordinate 41,259,315 of JARWIR010000007.1, read as the reverse complement.
CCGCTATTTGTTCGTCTCTATAAGTTCGTTCTAAAGATACCTTTAGTTAGCGACAAATATTGCCGCTAAAAATATAATTAGAAGCAATTTTAGAGTTTAAAAATATCATTAAAGACTATTTTAGTGTTGCCGCAATAATGTCGTCCCTAATAATATTATTTCTTGTACTGAAACTTGGAGAAAAAGACAAATTCTACCACACACGTCCTTCACAAAGAAAAACCTCCATGTTCTGGAGAATAATATTAAAAGAACAAATACGATACAGCATGCGCAATGAATTAGTCAAGGAACATATTTGAAACCATATATTAGTATTCTTTGCCACCAGACCGAATTGTCTATTGTTATAAGAAATTTTTTGGTTAGCTAGCTAGGCCTAAATTAATTAAGTAACGAGATTTCTTCAGTTTTAGTTTCTTCACCAACTCGCATGCAAGTGGTGTATATAAGTGAAGAAAGACGAGTAAAGATTTATGATCTTCAACATGAAACTTTAGAAAAGCAATGTGAACAACAAATAAGATAAGTATCTCCAACAATCGAAGGTCTGGACTGTAAGGATAAAGAAATAATACCTTTCGGTTGGTCTGCTGGGACAGATAATAAAGCATGAAATCTGGATGTTAGTTACCTATTCAAAATTGGTTTAAAAATGTTATATCGTCTTATGGTAATAGCGAGAACAGAGCCCTACATAGAAAGCATCGCTTTGCAAATATACATACACATCTTAATGGGCTGCCTTTTGTGTTTCTCGGCAAACATAAGGACTTTGATGGAAAGGTGAGAAAGCAAATAGGACCTTAAGAGTTTAATAGGAAGAAAAAGAATATCTTCTACAATTTATAATATTGGTCTAAAAACTTACAGAAGTATAACATTAATGTTATGCACTGAGAAAATAATGTGTGTGATAGTTTACTTGGTAATGTAGTTTGTCTAGAAGACAAAGTGAATAAATATAATATAAAATCCAGAACAGATTTAAATATTTAGGTATTACTCTCTCCGTTTCAAAATGTTTGTCCACTTACTAAGATTGTTGTTTCAATATGTTTGTCCATTTAGTATTTCAAGACACTTTTTCTCAATCTTTTCATTATTACCCTTATTAAAAAATTAAAATTTATATTTTCAATAAACATTTAAGATATCAAGATACTTTATGAAGGGTAATTTTGTAATAGATATTATAATTATTACATTTCTTAATATGTGTGAAAAGCAAAGTGGATAAATATTTTGAAACGTATGGAGCAGAATATACTTGAGGTTGTTTGAGGAACGAGGTAGATTGATGCAACCACAGACAAAATTTGTGATATACTTGGACAAGCGACATTCTTTTGTAGATTGTTTGAAGGTTCAAATTTTTTCCGATGGTTTTGCATATAGGTTGAGAAATAAAATTCTAAGTTATACGAGAAAGATCATCGATATGAAATCACATGACTGTCACATCATGATGCAGTTTCTTTTTGTGACAAGTACCCCCGACTGCTTGACGATAAATCGATGAGCGATCTAATAATAGGGTTTTGCAACATGTTTAGAAAGGTTTGTAAAAAATCTAAGTATGAATGAACTAGAGGCCGAGAAATAGAAATGGTGGTGCTTATGTGCAAGCTTAAAATGATATTTTCTCTAGTTTATTTTTACATAATGGTCCACCTAGTCATGTAATGATACGAGGAAGTCCATTCAGTTTTCATGGTTCAGTTGTGTTGGATGTACCCGTTCGAAAGGTACTTGAAGAAGTTTGAAGAATATATTCAGAATTCGGCTAGGCCTAAAGGTTCAGTTGCTGAGGAATACATCGTAGAGGAGACGTTAATATTTATATCACGTTATCTACAATAAGAAAAAACCAAGTTCAACCATCTCAATAGATATGGTGGGGATATCCCAGAACCAAAAAACCTATATGCGTTTAGGAGCCAGTGTCAACCAGGGGATAATAAGGAATTCTGCACGGCTCCATAAAAAGGAAATGGGAGAATTGATTGGTACATCCTCTAGAATTGGGGCGATATCCAGCCATACATGATGTAAGTAATTTTACCATTTACTTGAGTTACTTTTTTCTAACATTTTATCTTATACGTAACATGTCTTTTTCACAGTGAACACAAGTCTTCGCCACATGTTCCTATGTTAGATATAGAAATAACTCACTGAGATCAGTATCGTTGGTGGTTCCTAGAGAAGGTATACAAGTTTTTACCTTTTAGTACAACCTCGGAGATAGTAAAACTAATTTTTTGTTCACATTTGTAAGTGTTTGTAATGCGAATAGCCGAAGATGTATTTGTTATAAATGAAATAATTCCATTAGAATACATGTCCATTGGTTTCGTATATAGATTTGATTCGTGGTAAATGGGGTTAAATGGGTTTCACGTGAATAAGGGGAACAAAGAGTTACTCAATATTACGATATTTGTATTATCATGTATGTAATTTCTTATTATGGTGAGTTAGACAAAATAATCAAGGGAGAATACTGTGATAGTTGTTTGGTTGTGTTGTTCAAATGAAAGTGGTATAACACTAATGAGAAAATGTCAAAGAGGAAGTCGGTACATGGAGCAACCATAATCAACACAAGTTCATTTTGGTGGAGTGGGGAGCCGTACATCTTAGCCACTTCAGCTGAAAGCTCTTTAACAACAATGAAATAAATACGAAGAAGTCCCAAAAGGTTTCTAGGTTCCAACAAACCTTGTGTAACAAGTATACGATCAGTTGTGGGTAGTTTACGTTTCGCATGTGTTTTCTTAAATAAAATTGTAGAGATTGTATAGGGGTGTAAAATACAATTGTTGGAATTTAGATGCAAGATTTCTTTGATTTAGATGCCTAGAAGCGAAGGGATGATTTAGGAGGACGTATTAAACTGCTTGTTAGGAATATGTGCTAGCCGCTATCGGGAGAACAAAGACAAGATACAAAATCATCAATATCTCACGAGCATAAAACCTGATAATATGAACAGCGTGGATTGGGATAGAAGTTGCTCTTTTGGGGATACAAGGATGTCAAGCTACGCGTTTTTTTTCGTATTTATAAATTTATTTTGTGTGAAGATGTAACTATAATGCAAAAATACAGATCCAACACCAGTAAACAAGGCGAAAAGGGCAAAACAAGGATGCTCCAATGGACATGGGTCTATGAATCACTCCTAGAGGCAAAAAAACTAGATGGAGGTATACATTGATTTTTTTTATTGTGTCATGTCAAAATATTTACTATGACATGAAATATAAGGTAGAGAACCAACACAGGCTATCCAAAAATCGGCAGAGGGAAAGAGCCAACCACCGCCACTGCCTCAAGTGTCTCGTTTCTTTAGAGATTCCAAATATAATAAAAAAATCTAACTCACGGGGAGCCGTCCATTCTCGAGAATCTGATATAAGTCTCTAATACTGTATTTCAATTTGTGATTACAAATATTAAACTTGGTTAGTGAATATGTGTTTATTTCGTGTAACAGGCTGAACCGACATGACATTTATTCTCACGATCCACACAAGCATCATCATAGGTTGGGTCTTCTAGATCTCCATCTTGCAACCCTGCATCATCACGACGGGAGCAAGCTAACTCAGTGATCAATGCCACTAGTAAAGTGATGGGCAAGGGATCAAGGAGTTGGGTGTCTAGTGTTGGCCAGTACCGAAAGGCATAACGAAAAAACCTGCCATCGCCCCTTACCGACTAAGGTGGTACAAGATTTTTGCGGCATGGTCTACCACATTAACGAATACCTAATTTACGGGGTTTTCCACCATATACGCCTCACGCCGATCGATTGACGAGTTCTACGGCTTTCACGCATCTCGAATTTGGAATCGAGGATATTAGTCTATTTTTCACTTGATTTAATGACCACGAGGCACGTGAAGGTCGACCGAAATATGTTCCCAACCAGCATCAATGAAACCCTCTAGGTCCCACTCCTCCAGGTCTAAATGATGAAGACTATGATAATTAACATACTTTTATGGACTTTTATTTTATATTATTACTTTCAATTGAACTTTTATTTGATGGTTTACTTTGTATTAATACTTTTAAGTCTGTCTTTCGTACTATTAAGATTGTGATTATTAAGATTTGTTGTTCAACAATTATAATTTTGTTCAATTAGCTTTCGACTCAACAATTAATGAAGGAATTTTATATAATTGAGAAGAAAAATAAAAAATAACTTACGCATTAGGGACAATAGATTCGTCGCTAAATGAATAATGAACTCGTCGCTAATGATCAACATAATAGAGACAAAAAGTCATCGCTAATGATGATAACATTAGCGACACAAAGTTTCATCTGCATTGTGGAGATCATTAGTGACAAAATTTTGTTGTTAAAGAATAACATGAATTGTCGTTAATGGTAAATGTCGCCGTGAAAAATAAGTTACACAATTGCGTCGACTTTTTATTTCGTCACAAATGATTATCATTAATAATAACCTACTAGGGGGGACTCTTTAATGTCGGTAATGATCAAATAGATCATTAACCACGATAATACCCCATAAATAAACAACTCCTTCAAATAGTGATTTCTTTTGATTCTAAATATAAATAGAGGTTATGTAGTATATATTGTCGTTTAAAATTCATAAAAGCATATCAAGTCGAGAATAGTGACTACACTCATTAAGTAAGTGTTTTTTAATGGAGTAATGATATATACCACCCAAATTCATACCACCCAAATGTCACCCAATGACGTGGCGTGAATTAATTGGTTACAAATTGTTAATGCATTTATTTCCTTGATTTGATTAAAGATTTGTAACCAACTAATTCATGCCACGTAATTGGGTGACATTTGGGCGGTATGAATTTGGGTGGTATATATCATTACTCTTTTTAATGATGCATGAAGTGAACTTATAATAGTTGTGCACGGTAGCCTTCTTTCTCATTTCCTTGAAAATGAAAGAAAATGACTTTGAACAGACCATGAGGAATCCACTAAGTGTTAAATGGCGGTGAAGAACTATAATAAAATACAAAAATTTAGTACATGGTAAACTCACCAAGTGCTGAAAATATCAAACAACAAAAACTCGGAAAAGCAAAGGCTGCTTCAAGACAAGCAATTGGATCCCAACGAATAGTAGTTGAAGGTGTCGGTTTTGTTTACTTTTGCTACTCCTCCAGGTAATTTAATTGGTAGTCTTTGACTTTTCCCTTTCTTGTGCATGTATAAATACCCTTCTCCATCTTCATGCAATATCACAACTCACAAGCGAATAAGATCTCTTAATCCCTCGCTTTCATAGTTTCATAGCTACTTATATATACATATATTTATCATCCATTTATTTTTATCATCCCTTCGATACCTATTGGCTATAAATTAAGTCGATTTCTTAATAAGCATTTTGATAAAATGTCCATTTTAGTGTATTTCTTGCTTTCCATGGTTGCTACTACGGCACTAGGTCAAGGCACTCGTGTAGGATTCTATTCTCGTACATGTTCACGAGCCGAATCCATTGTCAAATCCACAGTGACTTCTCATTTTCAAAAGAATCCAACAATTGCACCTGGATTACTTAGAATGCATTTCCATGATTGCTTTGTCAATGGTTGTGATGCTTCTATCCTCGTTGATGGTGCAAACACTGAGAAAACAGCTGCACCTAATCGTTTGTTAAGAGGATATGAAGTTATCGAAGATGCTAAGCGCCAAATCGAAGCAATATGCCCTGGTGTTGTCTCTTGTGCTGACATTCTTGCTCTTGCTGCTAGAGATTCTGTCACGGTCACTAAGGGATTGAGTTGGAGTGTGCCAACTGGACGAAGAGATGGTCGTGTTTCATTAGCTTCTGAAACTTCTAACTTGCCCGGTTTCAGAGATTCTGTTGATGTTCAGAAGCAGAAGTTTGCCGCTAAGGGACTCAATACTCAGGACCTTGTAGCCCTAGTTGGTGGACATACTATTGGAACCTCAGCATGTCAATTCTTCAGATACAGATTGTATAACTTCACCAATGGTGGTCCTGACCCTTCTATCGCCCCGGCATTTGTCTCTCAACTTCAGGCTCTTTGTCCAGAAAATGGCGATGTTTCAAAGCGTATCGGACTTGACAATGGCAGTGAAAACACATTTGACAACTCGTTTTTCGCAAACTTGAGAAATGGAAAAGGGATTTTGGAATCAGACCAAAAATTATGGACGGATAACTCTACAAAGACATATGTACAACGTTTCTTGGGTTTAAGGGGGCTGCTTGGGTTGAGATATAACGTGGAATTTACTCATTCCATGGTTAAAATGAGTAATGTTGAAGTGAAGACCGGGATCAATGGTGAAATCCGCAAACTTTGCTCTGCCATTAACTAATCACTGATACTTGATTTCGTTGATCTCAATATAAGGCATTCCATTGATGTTATTTTAGTTAATTTATATACATTTTCAGTTCACATGTACGGTAAATTATAGCTATTCATGTAATCTGTTTTCAGAAGTGAATAGTGAATCAATGAATAAACAAATCTTGCTGAACATTTCTAGTTCCAATACACTCGACTCAATCCAAGCTATACATAAACGCAATTACTCCAAATGACAGTTGACATTTATATTTCTTATTGTAATTAAATTCATGTTCAAATCACTAAAGTGTACAAGTCAATAATTTGAGTCCCTTCCTTTTACGAATTAAATTTCCACTGTCTATTGAAGAATAAGTAAACAATATTTTAATGATTGTACTTGATTTTATTATTACATATTGTACCCATTCCACATGAAACTAATGTGATACACAATTAACAAAATTAACATATGTAAGTCACAACCAATTGGGTTAGCTCAACGACCAAAGCTTTGCTATTCCTTCAGCCCTAAGGGGATAAAGCGAAAGGTACAGGGTTCGAATCCTAGTACAACAATCTCCTATTTCTTCTTCCTTAACATATTTTTCACCCATCATATGCGAGCTCACAGATATATCCGAGGGCCGATGAAAAATAGATGAGCTACAAATGGATCTATCGGATTTTATTAGTTTTGAAATCCATGATATCTGTGCACCTACACAAAGAGAAAGATACCCTATGTTTAAGGACAATACCTTTTGTTTAAGGGAATAGAGCCGAAACAAAAGGGAAAAATCTGCTTACTTGAGTTTTCCTTCTATCATGGAAACTCCATCAACGGGGCAGCCATTACTTGGTGTTTCAGAGGTATGCCTTGTTTCAGCACCGCGAGCTAAGCGATACAAACTATCCAAATTCCGAAGCTTTGTTGTTATATCCAACTAAAACAAGATTTTAATTCTCGGTTAAACCATCTGTACAATTTTTATAACAAGTCTTAATACCTTGAGTAAATACCATACCTGTTCCATAACATGTTGAAGATGGTGAAAACTAGTTGATTCTATAGAGATATCATTCAATCCAGACATCATCGAAGAGCTAGGATCTCCCAGCTTATCATCAGTAAAATTTACAAACTCATTACCACCATAATCAACCTTTTTCTATAGTGAAATATGACTATACTTAAGTCCAAAATTTTGTTATTGAAAGATTACTCGAAACCATGATGTTGATTTAACTTTTCTCTCTTCTCATTTGATACGTGAAAAAAAAGGATTAATGGTGTCCTTCACAGACTCAACCTGATTTGATCTGTTGTAATCATTAGCTATGTAATGAATAATTGAATATCATCTGCATATATTCAACTGAATAGTATCCTAGATATTGGTCCTTCCTTTCCATGTGGGTTTGATTATGCAGATAATTTCAAACATTAACCTATCAAGAGTAATATGATTTTGAATTCAAACATGATTGTTATAAGAAATATTAAGCTGCATTGTGGATTTGAAGCTAATTTCCTTCTAGTTTTATATGGGGTGTTCATGTCTAAGTTTCTAACGATAGATTTTGTGCTTATTTAAAACCACAAAATGAAGTTCATACATAGTGATGTGTACTGACCTGTCCTTCAGGTACACACCCATCTTAACTGTCACATCCATTTGAGAAAGACAATTAATCATCTCTGTTTGAAGACCAATAATTGTCTTCGAACAAATCAGATATATTCTGAATGGTCGGTTTTGTACTTGTACAATTTAGCTTAGATAGATAACGAGTCTCTGATTTACATTTTGGTACGCTTGACTCAGGACATAATTATTTTATGTCCGACATTAATCCACCAATAGCCTCTGCTGATGAAAACACAACCCATATATCATCTTCATTACTTGCACTAAGTCCAAAAGTTGAATCACAAGTTCTGGAAGATTAGTTTAAAAATTCACAAATAGTAGCTTTAATTATACGAGTTATAAAGTAATTTTCCACTGGTAAGAGGGTTAGTTATTAAATCTCCTTAATATTCGATCAACATCTTCAAAATTTGCAGTCTCGGACCAGTTATAATACAACAGATCACTAGAATCTTTATCCTCGTGAGTGTTGCTGAAGAAACTACCATCTTCTGCTTCAGAAATTTGACCAAGCGGATAATTAAAGGAATTGTTAGCTGATTCCATGTTACTCTTGATGCATTGACTTGATTTCCTGGTACTTTCAGATGCTAACGAATCACATTATCAAGTTTCTGAGATCGAACCTCTTTTTCCAACAATTTGCTCGTGTCAGATGTTAAATCTAATACCTGTTCACTAATTGGATCTCCAGTTTTACTTGCAACACAACTCACTTCATGGCATGGTTTCTTACTATTAGTGGCTTGAGATAATCTTTTGTTGCTTGTGTATCACTATGATGAGGCACTATATGATCATCGCTCTTACAAAAGTCATCCCAACTAATATTTTCAAGCTGTAATAACAGTTACAGAATTTAGCTATTTTTTCGAAAAAAAATGGTACAATGACTTTTTCTCATAACACAGGGATCAATGGTGCAATTAAACTAATTTTGAATATCATTGTTTCAATATTTCTTACACCTGTGAAATATGAAAACCTATGCAATTAAAATCAAGCCTCAATTTGGAAAAACTTCCTGAGCGACAATATTAAAACTCTCAACGAGGTAAGGATTGAGGAATAAGCAAGTACAAACAAAGACATATCCATGAATAAAAACTTCATTTTCCTCCTTTTTAAATTAGCTGATTCAAATGGGAAGCCTACCTCATGCATAAGTCAAACATTCCTTCGAATTCTTCAACCAGGTCTCAATATACACGGTCTTAGCTAATTTCATGTTCGATATACAAGCTCTCCTTGATCTCCAAATTTGATAAACAGCAACAACACGCAAAAAGTTAAATGTTAGAATTCACTCTACAAAAAAAAAATTCAACATAAAACTAATTTAAGTCAGATCAATCAAACATTAAAACCACAAACACATATCCAAGGAATATAATATACATAAAACCATGCATATATGTTCATAGCTCGCCCAAGCTCACTTTTCTCTCCAAACTCCCATCTTCTTATTATTAGAGAAGAGAGAAAGAGAATATAATTTTTGTATATTTAATTGATTGAAAGTGATTACAATGTAAGGTGTATTTATAGATGACTAATACACTACAAAAATTTAATTAATTGAAAGTACTATTTTTTTTTTTTTTGGTTACATGGGTTCCGGGCTAGCTTGCGCGCATCCGACTAATCCCACGGAGATATACATGCCTTAACCATGTTTAGGGAGAGGTTCGAGCCTTGTACTTCTTACTTTACACCCGTTAGGGAGAGGATTCGAACCATGGACCTCCCCCTTAAATGCTGAAGAAATAGCAAGGCTCTGGCCAGTTGAGCTAACCCAACTGGTTTGAAAGTACTATTCTTGTAACAAACTTGTAACAAAAATTATTCCCTTTTCCCCTTTTGTGATGAGTCATGCTTCTTGTTTGCCTTTTACATCAATATCCCCCCTCAAGTTGAGTATCCGTAAGATGGAAACTTGGATAGTAAGTAGGTGAATTGTGAGGAGGATTAACCTTTAGTAAAAATATCAACAAGATTGTCCTGAGAAGCAACATAGTGCAGTAATAACTTCTTAGCTTTGACCTGCTCTCGTATGAAGTGAAAATCGACATCAATGTGTCTGGTGCGAGTATGAAATACTGGATTAGTAGCAAAAGCCAAGGCTGATTGATTATCACAAGCTAGTGTAGGTTGATGAAAAGTGATATGTACACTCTTTAATAAGTAAGTAACCCACATAATTTCTGCAGAAACATGGGCCATTGCCCTATACTCAGCCTCAGTTAAGGATCTAGACACAGTGCTTTGCTTCTTAGAGCCCCAAGAAATAATATTAAAGCCAAGAAAAATACAATATCCAGTTGTAGAGCGTCTATCAATGGTGTTACTTGCCCAGTCTGATTCACAAAAGACATGAATTTTAAATGTAGAAGCTGTAAATGTTAAGCTATAGTGTAAATGTTAATAAGACGTCCCCAACATATATTATCCATGTGGTATGTTTTTCCAGCTGCTCCCCATCACATGTGGTATACCAGACCCAAGGTTTTCGGTATACTTACCGTTATGCAGTATACTAAAAAAACTTTTGATAGTTGCATAATTAAATTTGCGGTATACCAAAAAATATGATTTTCCAAATTTTCAAAGAGCATATAACAAATATATATCAAATAGTAATATAATCAAGAAATGAATTCAATTCAATCAAAATAAGCTATACTAAGATCATAAAAACTACTCCAAAATAAGTCAACAACTTCCAAATAAATGACATAATTAAGAAATTCATTTGTCTAATATTATAAGATCAACGTGAGTATAGGCCAATAGTAAATTAAAGTAAAAACCTCATATATTCTCATAATTTTGAGGGTCTCACTACAAGTGGGTTGCTCCATGAGTCAAATCTTTTACAAATACCTCCACGCACTTGAAATTCATGTTTTTACACAAAGGTGTGACTTTTGGGCCACAAAAACGAGCATAAAGTTTTCATCTGGACTCCAAATATCAAAATATTTACTTTTCCAATGCGTACGTATTTCCAAGAACATTCCAACAGACTATCATTCAACTTGAAATCCTCACGGACCATTTGTGGCATCAATTTAAAGTTTTCGGTTATTGTAAAACACATCTTCGTTGAGCTCCAAGTGAATTCTTGACTTTTTGAACTTGTTATTCAATTCCTTGACGACCCTTCTTTGATTCCTCGAGTCCTTATATCATTAATGAACATTCAAATCCGACATCCTCCTAAAAGTTTAACTTATAATGCACAGAAACCTCAAAATATTCTAAAACACATGGATCATTATCTTAACTGTAAACTTAAAACCCCCAAAGAAAGGATGACTCAATCTATTAAATAACAAGACAAAGGCGAGACACTAATCGTGTTTTCCCTTCACATAGTCGGGACTTTATTTTCACTTTAAACGAAACTTTAAAACAAATTCATTAAGTACTCAGTGTGTTCATGCACTAACTGGATATGAAAATAAGCATGTTCTGAGTACTCGGTAAGCAAAAGTATTCAACCAAATAAGGAAATGTAGTTCACTGAAAACTACTGTTGGCATATTGCCCCCATCGATTAGTTGTTTTAATGTGACAAATCCTCTATTGTTTAGTGTTCTAATTATACTTTATTATCTTGCACTCTAATTCATCAAAAAGCACAATCTTTATCATTTAGATCAAAGCTTTATTATCATATCCTTAGTAGCTAATTTTCATACCATTACTTTTAACCTTATCTTCTGTGTACATTGAGAATTAGCTTTCATGATCAACAACAAAGTTTCTTAAAATGATGTTTACTACAACTCCCGTGAAGAAAACTTTTCCATCCGAGCAACGCATCAAAATATCATAAATTCCAAGTCAGTAAGAACCGGGTACCCGCATTTGGTAAAACCGGGAACCCGGTTTGGTGAAGTTCAAGTCAACATCAAGTCTTTATAGCCGTTATGTAGCCGTTGCAATTGAAACCGGGTACCCGCATTTGGGAAACCGGGAACCCGGTTTGGCACAAAGTATCCCACCAACTTTATAACCGTTGGGGACTTTCTTGTGCTATAAATATGGCCTCTTTGAAGGAGAAACTTACCTCTCACACTTCAACTATTATACATATCATTCTCCTACAAAATTAGAGGTCTCAAGCTATCAAAGTTAATCATACAAGCTTGATCAAGAGCTTAAACCAATAAGCTTCAAAGTTATTATCTACTCAAGAGGAGTTTACATGCTTATAGTTATATCTACTCTTTAGGAGATTATTTAGAAAAGTTGTTTCACCCTTTAAACACTTTGTATTTATCCTCTTAAGTATAGTTCTTGTAATAGATAGATTAAGAGAGAATTTGAGTATCGGGAGTATACTCGGTGTCCTTGTGTTGTGATAACACAAGAGTTTCCTTCGTGGTTTCGAAGAGGTTGTCCTTCGTGTTATCGAAGAGGTTGTAAGGGTTATTGTATTCTCGACCCGGTTAAGAGAGACACGGGAGCTTAGTGAAAAGCTTGAAATCCTAAGGAGGCTTCCTTAGGTAGTGGATGTAGGGAAACCGAACCACTATAAATCGTGTGTATCTTTCTATCCCTACGCTATTTACTTTCCGCACTTTACATGTTTGATTATATGCTTACTAGTATGAATATCATGATTATGTTTATCTAGCTAATCAAACTTTGGTCTTCTAAGTTAGTAAGAGAATAGATAATCGATTTACTTGTTTAACTTATATATCGAACCTCTAACTTATCCTTTGCATGATCCCATAAGTGTTTGATATATTAGTTGACTTAGAAGTTTTCTCTTAAACTTATAATTGTCCAAAAGATTTTTAATTAGGCATTAATCTTATTAGTAATCCTATTCACCCCCCCCCCCCCCCCCCCCTCTAGGACTTTCAACTACATATGCATTCAAATAATCTAAGTAATTTGAAAACTATGATTCCCGTGCACGCAAACAATAACAACTCATTGAGTACAACTGATACATACAAACACTCGGTATGGATGGAAAATACGATAAGCACTCAAACAATAAAAATAACCATGCAGTCAAGAACTAAAACCCTAGAAAAAAACGTACCATATAGAAACACTCAATGAGACCTAACCTAAATAGATAAATGAATCGATATACGCAAAACAACAATACAAAAACAACGATAGACTAAAATAGAGGTGGTAATTAGAAGAAATGGAATGAACAATTGTAGAAAAACGAGTAGGGATGGAAACGCAACATATAAGAATCTCCCACAATGATTGTATGTATATATTAAGAAGAAGGATGTGAAATCTTACGTGTAATCGTCGGTAATAGAATAAAAAACTCCATCCTACGATTGTATCCAAATTTCAAAAAGCTGAGTGTATGAAAATTGAATATCTAAAATAGGAGTGATTGAAGTGTGTATTAATGGGATTTAAAATATATAGTATGAAAAATATTTAAGGGTATAATAGACAATATGTAAATAGACGTACAATGTTAAATCTTATTTGTGGATTCTAGTAAGAATAGTGGAGTAAGTGAGGGTGTTTGGGTCTATAGGATGGGTCTTCAAGACCCGTTGGGTAAAAATCTCTTAAGTTATGAGTCAATTATAGATTAATGCCTATTAAAAAACTTATTTAAAAAAAAGTGTCTAGAATAATATACTTTATAGAAAACAGACTCATCCCAAACTACCCTTATAATTAACAATTAAAAAAAAATTAGAAAAAAACAAAACAAAAACTAATAAACACACGCGCGCGTCCGTGAAATTTTTTTAAAATCGTCATAACTAATTCTAAAAAAATTAAAAAAAATATATATGTTTGGATAAAGCAAATTAATATTTACGTCTATGGTTTTTTAAATTTTTTTAAGATTTTTTGAATTTTTTGAATTTTTAATTCGCAAACACGGAATTCCATGTTTTAAACATGAAATTGTTTAAAACATGGAATTCCATGTTTTGAAATAAGGAATTTGTTTTCAGCAAACACGAAATTCACTGTTTAAAACATGGAATTTCGTGTCTACGGAAAAAAAATTCAAAAAATTAAAAAAATTAAAAAAATCATAGACGTAAATATTAATTTGCTTTATCCAAAAATATAAATTTTTTAATTTTCTGATTTTTTTTGAATTAGTTATGACGATTTTAAAAAAATTTCACGGACGCGCGCGTGTGATGAATTTAGTAGTAGGCGGTGGTGGTGGTGGTGGTTGTGGTGGTGGAGGTGGTGATGGTTGTGGTGGTTGTAGTGGTGGTGGTGGTTGTGGTAGTGGTGGTGGTGGTGGTGGTGGTGGTGGTAGAAGTACCCTATTATTTGTTTAATATTTAAAAATAAATATTGTATTAAAAGTAAACTAATATATTTAATAATAAAGATAGTATAGGTATAAAAAATATAAAGGGGATGTTTTCTATAAATAATTGTTCTATTAGACATTTATCTCTAAATAAAAAAAAAATTAGAGGCTTAAAAAAGTTAAAAGCTTAATTAAGAAGGCATTTATCTCTAATTACCCCTTTTATAAAAATAATCAATATACATAGTTAAATAAGCATAATTACAATTAAAAACATAAATTCTAAATCTCAAACAAATTATATAAACCTTAACCCTCGGCCTAATATGTCTATTATTAGAGAAGTATAATTATAAATTAGAGAATTACACTATCAAAAAAATTAAAAAGAATTTCTAAAAATCGATACAACTATATCGCATTAAACTCTTTCTAAGTTGTTAGTTTAAATTATTGTCAAATTTTCAATCTTTTCAACCATGGTATTCGTGGCTCATGAACAATGTCGCAGAATTTCAAAGATGGTGTAAACAAAAACGTATAGAAGATGTAAATAAAGAAGAAAAAAAATATATTAGAAAAAAATTAATTATCTAAGTATTTGTTGCGTTCAAAATATTATCGTACTTTTATCCTTCAAAATGTTAATATCATTGTTTTACATTAGAAAAATAATAAAAACATATAATATAAAGTACAGAGTATTTTTTTTACTATTTAAAAGGTTTAATGTTGTTTTGAATTATACTATGAAAGGTTTAACAAGAAAAATCAATTTATATTAATCTTTATATATGTCATGAAAAATTCTGATATAATAGTAAATTGTAAATTTAAAAAAAATCAATTTATATTCATTTCTATATAATTCATGAATTATTTTGATATTATAGTAAATTGTAAACTTTAAAAGAAAAATTAACTTATATTCAGATAAGAATTGAATGTCATGTTGAAGAGAAACTAAAAATCATTTCATTTTTTCTATAAAAAGAAATATTATTCACTAAGAAAAAATTATATTAATATTTTCAAAATTTTAATTAATATGAAATTCTTTCCACTCAAACTTTTTAAACTCATTATTGAGTTACTTTTTTAAATATTATTTCACAAATCAAATAAACTAATTTTTTTCACAATTATTAATTTTTAAAAATATTTTACTTATATAAATAATTTATTTAAAAAATTTATTCAAAACTTTTAAATTTACAAAAAAAATCCATAAATAAAGAAAAAAAATATAAGACTTATTAGTTTTTGTAGATTTATTTAGTGGCTTTAATGTATATTTCAGATGTAATTGTTTAAATTTGATAATTATTTATTTTCTAACTTTTAAGGAATATTATGTTAATAGACCCGCTTAATTGTTTTTCTTTTACTAAGTTCCTACTAATGTATCTTTATAACTTGAAATCGTAAATTATGATAAAAGGACGAGTTTCTTTGACAAAAAAAAAAATAATAATAAAAGGACGAGTTTCTTTGACAAAAAAAATAATAATAAAAGGACTAGTTTCAATTTTGGGTCAGACCGCTGGGCAATAATTTTGAGTTTCAACATTATTTTGTTCACGAGTCATGTTTAGTTGTTACTTTTAACCGTATCAATTCAATATTGTAGTGAACCACATCCATGAACCAAAATCGCACTAGCAAAGATACCATAATTACTCTCAGAATCAAATTACTAGACAATGCCCTGACACATGTCGTACAGACAAATTTAATACTCATATGCATATCCCAACACGTTTGCATTTAGCCCGGTCATCCTACACTTAGATGAAAGTGTCAAAATAGCCCCGGAATGGTCCCATTTGATTTGGCTGAAAGAGGCCCCTGGAGAGCATCAATTCATCATTAATTACCCTTTCATAAAGTAAATAAAGCAATATCATGAAAAGCCAATAAATACAAAGCCCAGGCATAACATGGTACGACTCAAAAAAAAAAGTGAGAAGTAAGATGCTGGGATCTCTTCAGCATTTCAATACAAGTAATACACACAATTAACAACATTAACTAACATGATTCCATCCAAGTACAACATGATTTGTGTGGGTCCCACAAGAACACCCTTGACCAAATACTTCAGTTCCCATCTATTTCATCTCCCATTTCTTCTCGCTTCACATATTCTTCATCTATCATAGGAGAGCTCACAATGGACCCATATCCGGGTCCCACAGATATATCCGAGGGCCGATGAAACAAAAGATGAGCTACAGATCGATCTATCGGATTTGTATTAGTTTCAATATCCATGAACTCTGTGCACCTATACAAAGAGAAAGATACCTTGTGTTACTTTAAGGACAATACTTAGCCAAAACAAAAAGGGAAAATTATGCTTACTTGAGTTTTCCTTCCACCATGGAATCTCCATTACTAGGTGTTTCAGAGGTGTGCCTTTGTTCAGCACTGCGAGCTAAACGATACAAACTATCCCTAATCCGAAGCTTTGTTGTTACATCCAACTAAAACAACATTTTAATTTCTCAGTCTAACTAATTTGTACAGTATCATTCTCGAGTAAATATAATACCTGTTCCATAACATGTTGAAGATGGTGAAAACTAGTAGCTTCTACCGAGACATCATTCATGGAATTACTATGATCCCCCAAGTTATCATTAGTAACATTCACAAACTCATCTACCATAATTTGACCATCATTGGGAGTTTCAACAGATAAATCCACAATTTTGTTATTTAAAAATTCCTCAAAACCATGATGATGATTTAGCTTTTCTTTCTTCTCATTTGATCTATTGTATTCTGAATTCATGTAACGAATATCACTCTGCATATATTCAAATGAATCGTTTTCTACATATTGATCCTTCATTACATTATTTGAAACATTAACCTATCAAGAGTAATATAAGTGTGAAGTTAAACATAATTGTTATATACAAAACCAAGAAATAAATTTCATACCTGTCCTTGAGGCACACACCCATCTTTACTATCAGAACCATTTGAGAAACACATATAATCATCTCTATTTGAAGGCCAATAATTATCTTCATACAAATTACATATCTTCTGAATATTTAATTCATTACTTGTACCATTTAGCTTAGATGTATTACATTTTGCTTCACATGACTTTAATCCATCTTCAGATTCATTAAACCAACCCAAATTATCTTCATTACTTTCACCAACTCCATAACTTCTGAAAGATTAGTTTAAGAATTTCACAAACATTAACATTAAATTAACTTTCATATGGTAAGAGAGTTAAAAACTAAATCACCTAAACATTCGATCAACATCTTCAAAATTTCCCATCTCAGACCAGTTATAATTATACAACAAATCATTAGAATCTTTCTCCTCGTGACTATTATTGCTGAAAAAACTACCATCTTCTGCTTCAGTAATTTTCCCAAGTGGATAACTAAACGAATTATTAGCTGATTCCATGTTATTCCATTTCCTGCTACTTTCAGATGCTAAAAACGATTCTTCTGAAGAACGATTCACATTATCAAGTTTCTGAGATCGAACCTCTTTTGATGTTAAATCTGATACGTTTTCACTAATTGGATCTCCAGTATTACTTGTGTGGCATGGTTTTTTACCATTAACAGCTTCAGCAAATCTTTCCTTGTCCTGTTCATCACTATGATGAGGCACTATATGATCATCACTTTTACAAAACTCATCCCAACTTATATCTTCAAGCTGTAACAGTTACACAAGGTAAGAATTACGCAAGTATAAATAAATACATATACATGAATAAAAACTTTATTTACCTCATACATGGATAAGTCAGACATTCTTTCAATTTTTTTAACCAGGTCTCAAACTATTCACAGTCTTAGCTGATCTCATGTTAGATATACAAGCTCTCCTTAACCTCCAAATTTGATAAACCGAAACAAAACGCAAAGAGCTAAACATTAGAATTTACTCTGCAAAATCTTTTCAATGTAACACTAATTTTAAGTCAAATTAACCACAAACACAAATCAAAGGAGTATAATACACATAAAATCATACATATATATAAACTAACTCATGGCTTACAATTTTTTGATAGAATTATTAACTTTCGTTGCTTATTATGCAGTAAATAAGCACTTAAAATTACATATCTTTACGAATAAATGGAAAATTAGTGAATAAAGTACAGCTTGGTGGAATTTTATTTCGTATATTTCAATAGATTATAAATTATTCTTTTCCTTTTTGTACTTTGCTTAGACACGAAAATGAATAAAGATATTAAATAAAACAAATTAAATATTATTTTAATATTTATGAATTCAGTCGATCTCTAACACAAAAAAGAATTCAATTGATAACAGCTAGCAAAGCATAAAATGAGATATCGGCGAAAAATTAAACTACAAAGTACAATCAGTAAAAGCTAGCAAACTTTACTATTAACATTCAGCAAAAGAATTTCAACAGTAAGAAAAACTAACTTAGATTTAAGCAGAAAAAATTACCTTGAAACGACGAAATGATATACAGTTGAACACTTTGCTTGGAATGAATGTAATCAACCTTAATTTGATGGTAAAAGGCGCAAATCTAGTAGCTTCTAGAGAGCGAAAATAGAGATATAGACTATAGAGAAAGAAGACCTTTGCTGTTAAGCTTTGACAGGAGAGCAAAAATAATTACTATGTAATATTTTATTTTATTTATGGCCGTATACCAAAAAGAGAGCCGCTAATTTAACGCCACGTGTCACGTGATCATTAAACGAGACGGAAGAGAGCAAGTGGGTATCGAAATTCGTGGACGAGAAGAAGAGTCGAGATACGATCTGTTTCATTCGTCTGATTGGACCACGTGTTAGCCAGATTTTGAACAGGACACGTGCCCAGTGGATAGTTGGGTAGACAGATGGGAAAGCTTAAGTGGTGGGGATTGAAGCAGTGTGGGATTTATTTAATGGTTTAGTATTTGCTTAAGCAATTTGTTATACGTATATATTATTTATTGAGCTATTAGTGATAGTTAGGGGTCATTTAGATTAGTTAAATACTCTTTGATGCTGTTTTGATTATTTTTATAATGATTAGTGGTCATGTACTCATGAAAGACTTTAATCTCTCTCTAAATAAAAATGAATCATGTTTAAATTTCTTTTTAAAAAATTATAGTGATAGAAACATTGAGATGTAATTTTTCAGATTAAGCTTTAACTCTCCACAATGGTTCTAAGCTTAATTTCCGTTTTGAATTGGGGTTTCTCTTGACTCTTTGACTTCTTCCTGCATCTTGGACCCTTATATTAAGCATGTACGTAAAAGTTACACACTAAACACACGATTAAAGCACAAAAATCTCTATAAACAGTAATAAGTCCAAAACTAGGGGTAAAAGTGTAATATAGCAAATAACAGGGGGAAACCCCTGACGTATGCCCAATAAACTCCAAAGATAATGTCTCGTGAACGAATTTATTCGTCACAAATAAAGAGACATCAACAAAGCAGTAAGAAAATAACAATTCAATTTAAAGATGAAATCTACAAATCCAGTAACCGTCAAATTCTACACGTTCCTAATTCCAAATCGTATCCATATATGAAAGGTCTCCTCCAGAATCCTTGTCAATCTCGCGTGGAACCTATGACAATACACTATCTAAATCTGGCCAGCACAAGCTTTAGCTTTCCAAAAGTGGATGAATCTTTCTTTTTCGGCATAACTAAGGGGTAAGCTCGATTTATTCACTTCTTATCATCATATCAGGGTATATTAACATCCAATTACCTAATAGCTACACATTTAACACACAAATTACGTAAAATATCTAGAAATAGCATAAACACCGAAGCTAGACAAGAAAGAGTAAATCATCAAATAATGGGGGAAAACTCTCAATTAAGTCCTAAATTCTCCTAAAATGATGTATCGTTAATATATTTATCTATAACACAAATGGTGACATCAATTTATTATGTCATATATGGTTTCTATAGGAAAACCAATTTCCTCAAGTTCGACAAATTTAGAAGCAACCATCTCTATAGTATCAATAATATTGTGCATGTTATCTAAGCCCGTAACTTGTACCCAAACTGAAGAAAGCTTATACTTTGTATCTAATCGTGCACATTCCATATGTTAAACCTAATATGCAAACCTTGGAAGTTACCTGGTATAAGATACCAAGGTCATACTCTACCTTAAATCCATCTCAAGCTTGAAAATATTCTTCCTCCTTTCGTAGCATCTAACCTCAATGAAGATCATCCGTTAATGTGTTTGTAAAACCATTCACATAAAACTCGTCTTGTACCCACAACATATACACGGAACTGAAACTTCACATTGGTGTCTCTACATACCTAGACTCTATCCCAATGTTAAGCACTTCAAGTCTATGGATGTTTTTGTTCTTCAGAGATGCTGAAATAAGGACATGTCGATCTCACATAGCCCTACTTACATGGAATATGTTATAGATAAAGAGTAAACCACTACAAAAATCAATAAGTAAAGTAAAACACTTATGAGTCAAATTACAAGGAGTATTAGACTGAAAAAAGTAGGAAAAAAACGAGCATCCACATTACAACAAATATAAACATTATATTGTAAAGGTTCACATAACATATACCGATTATAAATAGAGAGAATTTATACCTTACCGAGTGAGAATAGGAGGAGACTTTGTTGAGATGTCTTGCACTCCCATTTGAGTGGAAATCCAGGTGACAATATATTTGCATGTTAAGATTGATGTGTCAAGTAAGTAACTGAGACTTCAAATTCATTTCGCCCTTTTACTCCCAGACGTGCCATATACATCGCATATCTATATCAACTCGAGTCATGTATGGGCACCACTTGTTTGGACCCCTTTCGATACGATACATTTCCATCATCTCCACTACTGTCCATCACTATTGTCAAATCTCTATAATGATATGACTTTAAAACTTCCTCATTTCTAATACCCTAACCCTTTGTATCCTCTGAGCAAAAATTCCAAAAAAAAATGTCATTCTCATTCCCCCACTCCGTCCAATAAATATTTGTGTAGGTGCTTCCAGCTTCCCAAAACAACTCATATAATGATGGACTCAAGTATGTGTCCAAACTTCCTCATAAAAAAATTATTTTCCTTTTTACTAACTATATAGTTCATACAATTGTTGTCATTATTATCACCGCGAACTCTAATATCAATATGAGTAACAATACTACTACCATGATCATTTATGTTCGAAATATACTAATTCAAAGTTTACCTAGGACTACGCACTTTGAGGGTGTTATTTCTATGCTATGTTGTAGATCTCCCCGCCTAGGCGATCCTAGGCGCCGCCTAGGCGTCAACTCTCCCCTCAGCCTATGTTGTAGATCTCGGTTCCGCGGCCTAGGCGGTCGACTGGGGCCTAGCGCCTAGGAGGGACTACGCGGGGCCTAGGCGGGATTACACGGTTTTAAATCCTGCTATGTAATTTTATATATTTAGTAATACGTGTGTATAATTATGATAATTTTATATACTTAAGTCATAAAATTCACCTAACACCACTATATTGAATATGAAAAATACTAAAATTAGAGTTATAATATCAATTCAAGAATTTTCGAGAGTAAAATAAATTTAATAGAGGGTCTAGGCGGCAAGTTTTTGCCATTAATCGGTGCCTAGGCGGGCTCGGCGCCTCTTCCACAGCGACTAAGGCGTTGGGCAAAAATGCCTAGCATTTTTACTAGGCGTAAGCGGTTGAGGGGGGAGTTGACGCATAGACGGCGCCTAGGCGCGCCTAGGCGGCGATATCTACAGCATAGCCCTCAGCCGCTTATGCCTAGTTAAAACTCTATGCGTTTTTGCCTAGCGCCTTAGTCGCCGTGGAATAGATGCCTAGCCCGTCTAGGCGCCGATTAATGGCAAAAAATGGCCACCTAGGCGTTGATTAATGACAAAACATGCGCGTATAGTCCTTCTTGTTATTTTTCTTATTCTCAAGAGTTATGTAATTGATATTATAACTCAATTTTAGTATTTATATAGTTACTATAGTGTTGTTGGATGAATTTTGTGACTTAAATAGTTAAAATTGCTATAATTACTACGTACATATTACTAAATATACAAAATTACACAACAAGATTCAAAACCGTATAATTCCGCCTAGGCTCTGTGTAATCCTGCCTAGGCGTTAGGCCTTAGTCGACCGCCTAGGCAGCAAAACCGAGATCTACAACATAGTTGCTATGTAGATGGATCTAGTTAAGAATATATACATATGTACACATCAAATTTGCCTCATCCTCTGGCTTTATCAAGCCTACAAATTGTAACCATCTTGAAGAGATGATATCGTGATCTTGATTAGCACCGGGCGGTTCCTTTCAGCTCACATCTATCTTCTATCATAGAATTTGTCATACCCGCTAAGTAAAATATGAAGTGAATTCTCCATAGAACTTATCTCGTCCTAGTTGGTTTAGTAGAGTTTGCTTCTATGGTGATCTTCCACTGACCAAACCCTAAAAATCTTAGGAGTTTCTAGAGAGAACGGTTTTTTCTCTTGATTTGATGATAAAAGAAAGGCTAGTTTATATAGCATTTGTTGACACTACTTTATCCCCTCTCCTAATAATTTCATGAAATTGGACTACTTGTACATTTTTTCTATAGAATGTATATTTAGTACGTTATTCTTTCAGGATATATTTAGTTGGACTGTTTAAACTTTCCTATAAACCCAAGTCAATATAAACAAAATATCATTTTGAATGACATCTATCCTCATTTTCCTAATTAATGCTAATTTGGAAGAGGAAAAATAAATTGTCGATGTTCGTTCCTTCAAACTCAAGGATTCTGGTATTAATAAAAAAACTTTTAGTTCTCATTGGATCTACTAAGATTGTCGCACATGATAAATCTTGTTGCTCAAACTATTATTGTGTTGAGACTAATATTCGTTCAAACTTGACTCAACTTGAAAAGAGACTTTACTCAACTAAACACTCAACTTTTTATATATATACTTTATGATACACTCAAGTGATAATACAAAAATTTTGTTGAGTATAACAAACAAACAATAAGATCGACAGTTGATCTAGTGGTTATACTAATTCGTAGAGACCAAAAGATTCTGGAATCAAATCAAAATAATTTCGAATCTAAAGTGGGTCTCTCATATGTATAAAGAAAAAAAAAAACAAATAATGACATGTTATGAACATAGCAAATCAAGAAACATTACTACATATTCATATATATGGTACATAATATGGTGGATAGGGTAATTAAGTGGGATAGATAATGCTTATCTAGTTATCCTCACGATCCATAGTCACGCCAATGTGTCGTCTATAAAGAATATTTCTTACCGCTTTCTCCCATGAGACGCGACAAGTATGGGGTAGGGTACCTAGCTATAAAATGGAACTCTCACTTAAAAATCACAATTTGCACTTATCGTAATTGTTCTGCTGTCGTTTCCTTTTTTAGTAACAAACTAGCTTAATAAATCAACACAAAATCAACTTCATTATTTTACTTATCATATTCAATGTCGGCTTGATTCCTCATATCATTTCACCTGGCCCGTTTATGATACACTATTTTTCTTTTAAATTTATCAACACTAAACCGTAGTTAACTAACACTATGATACATTGTTGAGATCAACTCTTCCAACGTTTTCTTTCTTATCCACCACATGTCCTTTGAGTAACTTAATAAAATATATCATGTAATGATAGAAATTGTAAACGATTAGCTTGTCAATTTACTAAACCCTACTTAGTACTTACCTACAGTCACTAGTTCAAGGTTATATTTAAATAGAGTTAAATTGAGGAGATAAAAAAAATTGATAATTTACTTCTGACTAATTTATACTCTAATATAATATAATATGGTATAATTTTGAATAATATATATTATTAGTTGAATACTTTTTCTTTAATACATGAAAGAGTCACTTTGGACTCGGAGTCATGACTCCAATAAGATTTGATCCCAGGACCTGTGGGTCTCTGCAGAGTAGCCTAACCACTAGGCCAACTATCGATTTCGAATATTTTATTTTTAATTATAAAACATATTATGGTCCAAATTCCTTTAAATCTTGTCTCATTTAGTTATTAGTCTTTTTATTTTTATTTATTAATAAATACAGTATATTGTATACGTTATTATTGGTTAACTTGTTCAATAAAGGTAACCGTCATTAAACTATCATTTTATAATCAATCTTCTATTGTAAAATTTTCTTCTCTGTGAATGATTTTTTTTATTTGGATTTTCTATATATATTGTTGTTCTTTTCGTTTTCTGTTTTTTATCATTGCCTTTTATCTGCAATCATATTTATAAAAAAATAGTATGAGTGTTTAGGATAAAAATGGTTCAACAATAAATTTATTGTGTTGAGAAGAAAGTGAAAGAAAAAAAAACTTAGGTGTCTTACAGAAGAGGAGAATAACGAAGGATGAGATCAGATATTATTAAAAATTTGTCAAACCTTATACAGGTTATGAAGTTAAAAATATATTCATGATTTGTGTAATGATACCAATATTTTGGTTAAATTCGCTTAAATTCATCACTAATTTGAGGCAAAATTAAAAGCAATTTGAAACTAATTTTTTTTTTGGGTTTGAATAAAATAACACCAAATCATTGTTTTTTTTTTTGAAAATTATTGTAGTATATATCTGATTTAATCATATGATAGCATTTTCTAACTGTAATATATACAATTTTAGTGTTTTTTCGAACCAATTTAAGATGCGGAACTCAAAGTAATTTTGCAATAAAGTTAATAATTTTTTATTCGAGTCAAACTCGATTTCCAACAAACCATAAGCTAGGAATCTATATATAGGGTAAAGATAACGTGCGGCCCTCTATCTTTAAGCAAAATGCGCAAACGGATCCTAATTTATTAAATTTCACGAGATGGCCCTTTGCGTTAGTATTTTATATCACTATTAGCTCTTTTTACTATTTTCTGTCGATTGACCGTTAGTCAAAGGCACATGGCACCACATCAGCGCCACGTCTGTCCACCTCAGCCCACGTCATCAATACTGCTGGATTTTTTTTTGAAGAAAGCTCATTAAAAATAAAAAAAATTCATTATCACCTTCCCAAATAAATATTTACTGCAAAATAATCCAAAAAATACACCAAATTGCTCAGTTGCCCCAAATTGATCTTTGGGTGAATGGGAGATAAGGTCTTGGAGACAAAGATTCTTCTCCATAACGCACGGTATAAATCTTAATTATTTCAAGGGACCTCAAGGTGGACCAAATACTAAATTACCCTTACTAACACTAAAAGATAAAAAAGTGTAATGTCACTATTTCTCTCTCCACTACCTACCACTACCCACCTACCACTACTCACCTACCTCCGACCACCGACCTCTGACCACTGGAAAAAATTGATGAGTACTCTATCAAATTGATGAGTACTCTATCAAATTGATGAGTACTCTATCAATTTTGATGGGTACTTTATCGAATTAAACGAATACTCTATCGAATTAAACGAGTACTCTATAAAATTAATGGAATACTCTATATAATTAAAGGAATACTCTATGAAATTAAAGGAGTGCTCTATGAAATAAAAGGAGTACTCTATGAAATTAAAGGAATACTCTATAAAATCAATGTGTATTTTATACCATTTCAAACTATATACAAGAAAAAAAGTATAATAAACTATTTACAATAGATAAATAAAAATAAAACCTAAACTAAATACAAAGTTGACCAGATTTGGTCAACGCAGGTGATAAAAAAACAGAACGAAGCTTCGAACACAGATCTGGAAGGAGAACAACACCATAACACCACCACCAGAACGGCGGAGCACCTCTTCTCGTCGGCGCTGCGAACCAAAACGGCGGAGCACCTCTTCTCGTCGGCGGCAACTCGCGCAGCACCACCGAAGCAGCAACTCGCGGCTAACAGTGATGCAGCAAGGAGATGCAGTTTTGTTTCACGACAGAGAAGCTGAGCTCGCGTGAGAGGCTCTGACCTTCAACCTCTGCTTCACTTCTGCTCGCGGTGGCTTTGTAGTTTTCTGGCGAAAACTGCCGAGCACCACCAGCAACACCATTGAGCAACAACACAACACCACCAGCACCATTGAGCAACAACACAACACCACCAGCACCATCGCAGATCTGATACTCATCAACCTCCGATCTGTTTGAACTTTGAAGCAAGGAGAGGCGCGCCATTGTTGCAGCAGAGAGCTCCTTTTTCTGGACATTCCTAAAGCATCCATGGCTTGGGAGGGAGGACGGATTAGGGAGAAGGGATGAGGGAGAAGAGAGGATTTCTGATTTTAGTTTGTAAGGTTACGGGAAAAATGAAAGAATGAGGAGAGAGAACCTATAGTTTATTATATATAGGAAAATAAAAAACAAAACAGGGTAAAAATGTAATTAGAATTTTGGATTTTAGTGTAAGATTCAAATTGAGGTCTGTAGTAAGAAGAGAAGGAAAGTGGGGTTGGGATTGGAAAAAAGGGGGTGTCTTCAAGACCCTATGTATCATTTTCTCTAGATATTTACTGCACAACAATTCAAAAAATGCAGTATAACACCAAACTGCTCACTCCCCCATCTAAATGGATATTTACTACACAACAATTCAAAAAAAAATGCATTATAAGACTAAATTTTTCACTCCAACAGTTATGGAAAATCATGGGACCCACAAAACTCACACGCATCCATATACGCTATTCTCAGCGCATAAATTCTTAAATTTTGTATAAAAATATAATAAACATCATAACTGAAACTATACCTAAATTATATTATTTTTAGTATTTTTTTCTCTATGTAATTGGAGAATAAATTTCACAACAAAGTTCAAATTCATACTTATGTTTGTTCATGATGTTGGAAAGTGCCTATCTTCCAAAACCGCCCTTTTATACTTTTATAAAAGCTTGACAACCAGTTCGAGAGTTGATTTAAAAACCCTCATTCCAACAGGCAAATCGGCGTGAAATAATGGGAAAACTAGAGAGTGATCTTAAAGCATTGGAAATTCATACTCAAACTAATACAGAAACCGAGGTAAAGAATGACAAAGAAATTTGTATTATGTAACGATGGAATTTTGCAAATTAAATATCCAATATCCAATATCCAACAGTCACTGCAGCCCCTCCCATGACCATCTCCAGTAGTTGCACAAGCTCCAAGTGGATATTTACTGCAAAACAATTTAAAAAATGCAGTAGAAGACCAAATTGCTCACTCCAACGGAAGGCTTCCAATGGTCATAATAATAACCATTCTAGGATTTGATAAAAATACAATAAAGATACTTAAATCATATAATTATGAAAAATTGTAAAAGTGATGAGATTAGGTTAAGAATAATTCTTTACCTCAATTTGGGTTCTTCGCCAAGCGGGTTGATGATGGTAGAGCATGGTTCTCGAGTGGTGGCGATTTTCTTGTGCATGAGAGCAGCTTGGTGTGGAAAGGTGAGTTGGAAGAGATTTTGTTTACCTTCATTTGGGTTATTCGGCTTTTGATGGCATAACCAAGCCGGTTAATGATGGTAGAGAATAGACACGAGTGGCGGCGGTTTTCTTGGGCAAGTGGAGGAGCGGCGGTTTTTTTGTGCAGGAGAGCGGGCGATGGTGGAGAATAGACCACGAGTGGCAACGGTTTTCTTGTGCAGGTGGCAGCAGAATGGACCACGAGTGGCGGAGTTTTCTTGTGCAGGAGAGCGACGAATAAGATGACCCAGTCATCTTCAAGGGATTTTTTTTCTTTTTGGTCAGTCTTTAGTTCAGTTAGTGATATAAAAAAAGAGTAATGCTGTGTCAATCATGACGACGTCATGCTGAGCTGGTGGTTACATGCCGCTGACGTGGTGTCACATGGCGTTAACTAATGCTCAACCGACAGAAAATGGAACAAGGCTAACGGTAGGGCTATAAATGAACCAAACTGCTCGCAAGCAGTTCGAACTCGGTTCGAGACCATTCGTAAAAATAAACAAGCCAAACTCAAGCAAAAAACGAACTCGTTTGTAAACGAGACGAGCCGAGCCGATTAAAGCTCGTGAAAATTATAATCAAATTATAAATATCTATTGAATAGTTTTTGCAATATTTGACAATTCAAAAATAACTTATTACTATATTCAAAATCATATCTTATCTCAACACTTACCTTTCACTCTTTTACTCTTTTCCTCTACCTACCTAATTGTACAAGACTATTCAAAGTTCAACAATCCAAAGAGATAGTATATGATTGTATTTATGATAGTTTACAATAGTCAATTATATTTAAATTGAAATCTATATAAGTAAAAGGTTTGCAACAATATAGATTATAATTAATCCAAGTAAGTCCGTGATAAAAAAAATTCGAACTCGAAATAGATTTAAACAAGATTTTGAGCTTGAGATCGAACTCGAAACACTTTTAAACGAGCTTCCGAACTCGAGCTCGAGTTGAGCTCGAAAACTAACCTCACAGCTTGGCTCGAGTTCGAGCTCGGTTTGTTTAAATCTATAAATAAATAAACAAGTCTGCACATCTACTATATGGCTCGACTCGACTCGTTTACAGCTCTACCTAACGATGACACAAAATACTAATGTAAAAGCTATTTTGTGATATTCTGTAGACCGGGGTCCATTTCGGCATTTCCGTGAAAAATAAAAAGCCACAAGAGACTTTTACCCTAATATATATATAAAAATAAAGGTAAAATATAAGTTTCTCAAAATTCGGAGGGACCATGACCCCCAAGCTACCTTTATCCCCGCCCCTGTGCATGATCCTTGCAGTTGAACTCTTTCTACAGAAGTGATTATGCATGATCAGTTACAAAAGCTAGGTCGCAAAAGAGCATATACAAAACAACCGGATATAACGAAAGGATACATGATGTTTTATTTGGTCACGTTAGCAAGAGACAACATCTTTCCGGCTAGGTCAAAAGTTGCAAAAGCCACGCAATATCGAATTATTAGTGGATTTATGTGTAACCAATGTGATTGTCACTCTCCCAGCTGATAACCCAGGCTTGAGCCGGTAAACACCATTGTATAATTATAGGTTTAACGAAACAATTATACATACCTCTTTTTAACTATCATAACATAGATTACTTCTTTGTCCAAAAGAAAAAAAGTAATAATACTATGTGTCCCACATTGACTTGTTGAAGATATGTCAATAATTAGTTAATAATCAGATTAGCCATGTTTGGATGGTAGAAAAGAGTATGAAATAAATGTTTCCTTAACCATACAATATTCCCCCTTTTGAATTTCCTAAAGTAATTCTTTCTTGTTTGCAAATATAAAGTTATATAGATAGGCGTTCCGATCATATACTAGAAAGAAATAAATTAAGTCCTGAAATAATATGGAATAACTAATAATGTATTATGTAAAGATAATTAACAATATTTACAAGAAGAGTTGAAGAGATGTCTTTGCCTATGACACTATTTACTATATATACTCCGGTCCAGTTGAGTAGATCGGCCACCACACCACACCACTATGAACTCCGGTTCATGGTTAAAGCAAAAATGGACCGGACAGACGAAAAATATCGCTTACATCCTGTTTGTAACGTTCTGAAAGGTTGATTCATCACAAGGTAAAACAATACATATCTGACCACTACAAAACCCATACTCTTCTGCAGCTTCCTCTAACAGTTTCTGGAAATGGAAATTCTTCAAATAAGAAGTAGGAATCACAAATCTCTTCAATTCTTTGCCTACGTACACCACAAAATGACCCTTTGGAGTACGTTTAGTATTACCTGATGATGCAGCTTCGTAGCACTTAACCATTTTCGTTATCATATTATTTTCTCACAGAAATTATTGCAACCTTAATTTAAGACATAAAGACTTGAGGTTTCATATATATAGAATTTTAATTCCTAGGTTTAGTTACAGTCAAGATAATTAAGGTGCTGCTCGCTAGATAGTTGAAAATGTTGACAAGTTAGAGATAAGTTATTATTACCTCATGAGCTTGCTACAGAAAGGGACATGTGATAAAATAGTAATCAATGGATATACGTACATCATACATTGGACGTTCAAGAATTGTGATCCGTTAAGCAAAAAAAAAGAAGTAGGATTTGATCCGTGACCACTTGTCTAACATGTATATTATGTTGGTATTTTAGGGACCGAGTAACGGAGTAAGTAACTGTAAAAAGTATATCCGGTTTTATATTCCTTTGCTGTAGCCGTAATATTTTATACATGGATTTAGTCCTATGTATTATTAAGATTTATCCTCCCTTAAATATTTCTTCAGTAAAATTAATATATATTTCAATCAATAAAATATAATATAATTTTTACTGAGCATTCAGCAAGGTTTTTGAGTGGGTTTTAACTGTATGTTTTATTTACCACGCTCTTTGACATCTATTGACATCTATTGTAAGTATTCATGCATACACTATAACAAAAGTTATCTTTAATGGTAAAATAATTTACTATTAAAGGTCTTGAGTTTGTCGTTAATAGACATTAACAGCAAACGTCGTCGTTATTTGTTCGTCGTAATAAGTTCGTTTTTAAAAACACCTTTTGCAGCAAATTACTTATATTAATCTTTATTAACTTTTTCTTTTACGACAAATATTGCTGCTAAAAGTATAATTAGTTAGAAGTTATTTCGGTGTTTCCGAAATATGTGTTGGCATTAAAAATATAGACCATTTTAGTGTTACCGCATATATATATTTTAGTGTTATAGTAATATACTAGGTATAAACTCGCGCCTAAAGGCACTTTAAAAAATTTTAATTTAAAAAAATAAATTAAACACCAAATAAATAAGTATTTTTTGAGATAAAAACAAACTAAAAAAACTAAAATCTTATTATTAATTATTTTTTGTTATAATTTTATTATTAAGAATATTAATATATTGTATTTTGTATCCAAGAAAATTGTGGAAATCAGTTAATTGTATTAAAAATAAATAAATTATAATAAAATGGTCCACATATAATCTAACGGCTGAAAAGTATTGACGGACTTTAAGACATTTCAGACCGTTGATCTATTTTATACAATCTTGACCATTAATTGTATTATGTATTAGATGTAATAGTTAGAAAGAATAAAATTTTGATTCAAAGGCTAAAAATTGATATGAGACATTTCAAGCCGTTGATTTTTTTCTAATATTATATAGATATCGTTTTTAATAATATTATTTGTTGTAGCTATAGGGTATAAACTTGTCCAAAAAGTTAATTAAAGAAAAAACACTACTAAAGAACATATCAACCTCCGGTCCTCCATTGATATAAATTGAATCCTTATAACTTTTTTAGAGAAATTGTAATATAAATTTGACCTTATAATTTGAATTTTGTAAATCCTAATTATTTTACAATGACGTATATATAGAAATTAACGCTTGTTTTAATTTTTTTACCCGACAAAAATCTTAGATTCATCCTGCCAATTAAACACACCACCATACACCTTAATTTTTTAATTCGCACGACACTATAATCACCGCAAATAAACATCGGTCTTCCATTCCATACCCTCCATTGAAAACTATACATATACCGGGTTCTAGATTTTCAACCTACTAAAACACAACCAACCCTGGATTTTCATCAATATACACTAGGGTTGAGTAATTGTATAATCACATGTTCAATACATAAGAATAGTAATTAATGCATGAGATTAGGATTAGTCCGATGTATATAATGCATGTTATGTATGTGTCAATTAAGCAGCTAGATATGAATCTTGGTCCTTTTTCGTCAGACACGCATTGTTTAATTTGAAGGATCAATGCCAAACTTGATATGACTAAACATCAATATTAACTGTTCTTCGTGATGAAATAAAACAGTACTAGCTAGTGCAATCCATCTGGGTTTCTTATAGGGGTACATCCTCCGTATTGGCCACCTGCTTACAACTCCTTAATATTACCCTACACGTATGGACATCTCTGGTTGAGTGAATTAATAAGTTACTTTTTATTTAAATTAAAGAAATATATATATGCTAATAGGTACGCTTATATATGCAAAACTAGCAAAAATGACTATATTGATATCTGCTAGAAATATTAGACATATGACCACACAACTTAACAAATTGTTTAAATTTTGAATAAAAGATGAAGGTGAACTTAGGTTAAAAAAATTAAAAATAAACAAAGTATTACTATAAAAAATGTTTTGAAAAATTATGGAAAATAAAGATTCACTCTAGATTATATAAATGGATACATAGAGAATATTTTCAAACATGTGAATTTTGGGAATGAAAATTGAGAAAGAGTGATTTTCCTTTATTAAAAATGTTAGGAGTTGAAGGATGTTATTTGTGGGTCCTTAAGAGTGGAAGACCGAGAGTTTATTTTGGCTTTGTGGTTTTCTTCGAGAAATGAGTGTCAAATTACATTTGGGATATCAAGTAAATAATTTTATTCTTTACATGAAAGACCTTATGATTTATTTCGTCGAAAATATTATATTAAACCTTGGGCGAATATTATTTGAGACTCGTGTGTATTTACTAAACATGCAAAAATTGTGTGGATGGTATTGCAAAAGAGGCTTAAAACTAAGGATCGTATTCCTTATTTGGAGTTGGATCCTCTTTGTAATTTATGTGGAGAAGATTTTGAGCCAAACAAGCATCTCTTTTTCGATTGTGCTTATTCGGAGACTATTTGGTTTGAGATAAAGTCTTGGCTAGGTTAGGATAAGGAGATGAACACGCTCCTAAGTGCTTTGAAATGACTTAAAAAGTTTAAAGCTAGAGAAAATTGGAGGAGAAAAGCATGGAGGACTGGATTTGGAGCTACCGTGTATTGTATTTGGAAATCAAGAAATCATTTAGCTATAAAAGGTGATTCTTCATCTAAAGAAACGGTTATTAAGAAAATAAGTGGTGCATTTAATCTATTTTATTTTCCTTGTTCCCTCATCATTCGTTTATAGATGATGGTGGGCGATGAGTTTGTATTTTTATTAGTATGAGATAGTCGTGTTTAACTTATCTTTAACCTGTCGACTTAAGTAGGTAACTCTCTTGTATAGTGTATAGTTATTTTTTATTTTACCTAACCCAAAAAAAATAGATCAAGAATGATTAAGCCAAAACATATATATGGATAATTATGATTAGAGTAGAATAATCCCTAAAACTTTCAAGGATATTAGACAAGATTCAAATTTTAAGTCCCATTTTTAATATGCTTATCTTTTTTTTTATGTTTTATATATACTAAAGTCTATATATATAAATGATAATATCATTGTTTTTATATCCTACGTCATCGTACATATAAAATATATGTGATTAATATTAAAACACTATTTATAATAATGAACTTTTATCGTTAGAGATATTATTATCTTATAAGGATACAAATTTGGACAAGTGTTATTACTTTTATGATCTGTTGTAGATCTCGATTTCACAGTCTAGGTAGTCGATCAGGGCCTAACGCTTAGGCGGTATTATATGGGGTCTAGGTGGGATTAGACGGTTTTAAATCCCGCTATGTAATTTTATATATTTAGTTATATTATACATAGAATTCATTAACAATACAACAGTATATATAAAAATACTAAAATTTGAGTTATAATATCAATTCAAAAATTCTCAAGAATAAAAAAATAAAAAGAACGCCTAGGTGACCATCTTTTACCATTAGTTGGTGCCTAGGCGGGTTAGGCGCCTCTTCCACGACGATTAAGGTGCTAGGCAGAACGCCTAATATTTTTACTAGGCGTAAGCGGCTGAATAGGAAGTTGACGTCTAGACGGCGCCTAGATGGCGATTTTTACAACACAACTTTTATGTAATAAAGAGTATCAAGTTGATTTATTGTGTACAAATATTTAAAATAAAATATAATGTTGATTTAGTTTTTTTTATAATGTGATTTGTATTTGATAAGAGTTATATATGGTTTGGTAATAAAAAAATTGTCAACTTTTTAAGCTTATAATATAAGTTTAATTTGCGTGTTGTCCACATAAAATGATTCTAATATTTCAAGTAAATATGTATGTGTTTGGTCTATTATATATTCGTATAACTTTGTTACTAAATATTTCAATGCTAAAAAAAGGAATATATAATTACACCATACATTCAACTAAACGAGGAGTAAAAGGTGCCCATATAAGGGCCAAGGGTCTCCTTTTATTTTGGGGGAATTTTTGTAGCCTTATTTTTCTTTACATTTGTTTTTACAAATTAATTTATTCTACCCTTATATTTTAAAATATACGTTTAGTCCTTCTAACATTTTTTTTTACCAAATCTTACTTTTAAAACAAGTGTTAAGATTTTAAATATATTTGAAAAATTAAAATCAATTATTTATTATTATTTAATAATTTTGTAAGAAAAATTAAATTAACAAAAAAATAAACTTATTATAACTATTAACATATTTAGTGCTATATATTTTATAAGTAATATGGAGTATCATCTAAAAAATAATTTTATCCAAATATTTAGGTGGTCTAATCATATTGTTTATCTTTCTTAACTATTTTTTTCTCTCTTACATAATTATTGGACCACTTACCCTACGTAGCAGAGGTGATATTTGGATTATTACTTTTCGAATGATACTCATCATCACTCTTTTTTTTTGTGTTACGTTTTAATACAAAAATTATTCTAAATAACTGTATAGTTAAAAAAGAATCAATTTATGTTAAACGGTGTTCTTTAGAAGCGAATTCAAACCTTCATCTAAATTTATAAGACTAGAAATCACTAAACCTGAGATCAACTCGGGGGCTCTAAGCGTTTTTCTAGCACTCTCAAAATATATCAGAAGAATAATTTTGTACATATATATATATATATATATATATATATATATATTCCTTCGACGTGGCTTAAGTAAATTTTAGTTTATGGATTTGAAAGAAAAAAATAAAGAGATACTTGTTATTTGGTCCATAACCCAACAAATCATGTTTTAAAAAGTTCAGCCCAAAAATTTGAATAAATAAGGTTTATATATTATTTTAAACTTATGATATACCCAATATAACCTTATAAAATAAAATAATAAAATTAAAGATTAAAAAAACGTATACAACCAAAAACGTTGAAAAACAATGAAACATAAAACCTAAAAGTAATCTCTTCACACCTACATTTGGGGGAAAATGGAATCTCTTCCTACCAAGCCACTCTCTTTCATAAGAAACCGTCGTCGGACTATTATCCACCATCTTCAATCCAGCTTAGCTAAATCGAAGAACCCAAATTAAGGTAAAAAATAATCTTTATCACTGCAGCTTTAAAAAATTGAATTGTTTTTAACCTAACTTCGTCACTTTTACAAATTTTCAAAATTATAATTACAATCCTAATGTTTATTGTATTTTCATACAAATCCTACCATGACCATTTTATGACCGTATGAGAAGTGATGTTTATTATATTTTGGTCATATGCATTTTTAATTTTTAGGTATAATTACAGTCGTGGTGTTTATTATATTTTTATACAAATCCTACAATGATCAATTTATTTATTTTTTATACCTGGGTGGTCCGAGTCAACTTACATATTTCCAAGTATATACAAGTCTCCTCATGCATATTTCCAAGTAAATTAGAACTAGGTTACCCATGTTAAGAGGGGTGAGGGGTTCGAACCTTGTACCTCTCACTTTACAGTCGTTAGAAAAGGAATTCGAACTATGTACCTCCCCTTTAAGGGGTGAAAAATAGTAAGGCCCTACCCAGTTGAGCTAATCCAACTGGTTTACAATGGCCAATTTATGACCGTATGAGAAGTAATGTTTATTATATTTTGGTCATATGTATTTTTTGAATTGTTTTGCAGTAAATATTTCTTATACTGCAAATTTTGAATTGTTTTGCAGTAAATATTCATTTGATACGATTGCCGAATATGGTTACACAACCCAGTGAGTTGTGTCGCATAGCCTAGTTGCAGCCTAGTAAAAGGTATTATAGACCTGAATTATTAGTGAAATAGACCGAACCTTATGAAAAAAGTTTGTTACGCTTTAGACTAATCACCCAAGAATAAATTCACATTATCTTCACCTTGGATCCCTTGGTTATGTCCATTTAGATAATTTATCCCATGATCAATTTAGAAATATGTACTAAAAGTCTTGCATTTGCAAAAAATTATTTTATGACTGTAATACATTGTAACTTCTTACATAACAAATACATAATGAATAATTAGATAAATTAATATTGTATTTTTTTTGGACGCGTAAGAAATTACAGATAATTACATCAAGAATTAACCTATCCTTAGTCTGGAGAATTGACATAACACTTTTGGCAATGGTTCTTGTTCGCTTAATGCCCTATGTCTGGCTTATTTTGCTAAAGTGTCTGCTCGACCATTAAACCTTTGTGGAATATGTTTAAAGAAAATCGGACCAACCCATGTTGCCACCTTCTTGATTTGTCTTATCCATGGTCTGAGCCTCCATCTAGCTGCCGACACCTCCTTGATGCCTTGAATTATTTCAACTTTATCAGAGAAGATGGTTATCTCCTCTTGCGGTTCTTGTCTTCTTGTGTCTAACGTGTGAATTATCGCTTGCACTTCTCACTCTGTACAAGAATTACAAGTGATAATCGTCGAGAATTTAGTTCAAGATCATGTACTTTTATTAATCTGAACCACTCCTATCCTTGTGGGTCTGTGTGGCTGGTCGAAAGATGCGTCACATGTTAATTCTATATTTGTTTGGAATTCGAGACCGCAATCTGTATCATTTCCATTATCCGTATATGTAATTTGTCTTTTTCTCTTGTAACCCAATCTCTTCACAAATATTCATCCATATTCTTATTGGTAATTAGGATGATCTCATCGGACTCTATCTTGTAGTTGTTATGCCTGCTTTTCATTTTTTATTTCCATAAATTCCAAATGATCAGCAAGACGTAAGACACTACTACTTCTCGTCTCCATCCACCGTTGACAAAAGTCTCAATTATCTTAAGAATCCAGGGTCCCAAATCCTCTTCGTTGTGACATGTGTTGATTTGAAGTGCGGCACCTGCCCATACCAATTTAGCTATTCAGCATGTGAGTAACATATGTTTAACTGTTTCTTGTTCCATATTACACCACTGTCAGCTTCAACTTTGAATTTTCTTGTCACTAGATTTTTACATGTTGTTATAGCATTATTACAAGCTTTCTAGTGGAAGATTCTGACCTTTGTGGCCACGTTTGATCTCTAAATGGTTTTCCAAAACGTGCTCTCAGCTGGAACAACATTTGACTGATGAGAATCTTCAGATATTTCTGCATCTGTGAGAACCTTGTATCCTGTCTTTGTTATGTATTCTCCACTGTTCGCATATGGCCAAATAAACTTATGGTGAGTCTCTTGAGAAGACTTTTTCCCTTAAAATGACTTGGATGATCGGCTCCGGGAATATTTCATCTAATAACTCTTTTTTCCAAACCTTTGAATCATCCACCCAAAGTTCTTTGATTTTATGTATCTCACATCCATATGATTTTTCTAATTTCCATTGAGTATCCAACCATTTATCTGTCCAGATATTTATAGATTCTCCATCTCCAATTTGATATCTGCCATATTTTTTCAACATATCTCGTCCTTCTAATAAGCTTGCACATGACCATATTCGAGATTGTCTTAGTTTAACATCGAGAAAAGTAGTTTTCGGGAAATATATACCTTTAAGAAGTCTCGCCGCCAAAGTGTTTGGATTATTTAGAATTCTCCAGGCTTGTGCTGCGAGTAATGATGTGTTCATTCGCTTGAAATCTTTAAAACCCATTCCTCCTAACATTTTGTTGATCGCCAATTTCTCCCATGACATTCAATATATTCGTGTATGTTCGCATGAATTTCACCAAAAATTCAAGATTGCTTAGATTAATTTATTACAAAAAGCAACGGAAAAAGAAAAAATCGACATCGAGTAGATCGGTAACGCCTGAAGCACTGCATTTATCAGTACTTCTTTCCCTTCTTCCGATAAAAGTTGTGCTTTCTATCCTTTCGTGTTTTTGAACAAATTAATATTTATATTGTATTCAAAAGTGAGGGTTGTTTCATTATTCTACAGCAACATTCAATTTTCTAGATAAAGTATAGGAAAACATAAAAAGTTCATTAAACAAAATGTTTTTTATCTCGTTTGGTGGTATGAATTATTATCAAAAGATAATTTCTGCAATTCATGCATTTTAACTAAAATTAATTTGAAAAAACTTAAATCGCCATGTGAACGAGCACGTAATTAGTTTAACGTACAATTTTGACTATAGTTTATAAATTGATTAGACTTCTCAGTGCCTAACCTAAGATACTAGCTGCAAAGTACAAATAATCTTACATATATATGAAATAGAGAATGAAATATACATGCATGTAGTTGGACCATTTATCTAGAAAGTGACTTAGCATACTCGTTAATTATAAGCAGTTATAACACTATGATATTGTCTTCTCAACTCTCAAGTACATTTTCCCACATATGACATTGTGGTCGTAAATCTTATTGATTTTTGAAGAAAATACAATCTGGGTCTAAAAATTTTAATTTTTTTTTTGAAAGTTCTAACTAAAATTTAGTTTTAGTAAAGATCTATTTTTAATGTTTTGGTTAGGTTTTTTACTTTTATATCTTTGCTTGGTCTGAAAAAATTATCATTTCTCTTTTTTTGGTAGGCACAGACCACGAAAAACACTATCACCTATTTTTGTAAATTAAGCCGTGATGGGCACAGACCAAATTAGACCATATCCAGCAGTTCTTTTGCAAAGGGCTGTGCCCATGGCCCAAACCAGGTCTTTTCACAAAATGGGGTTGTACCCATGGCCTAATAACAAACACATTGAATGTTCTTGGGTTGTACCCATCAGGAACAAAAACAAAAAACAAATCATCATAACATCAACAAAGATCATCACAACAATGGAACTAAAACAAAAAAACAAATCTATTCACGAAATTGGAACAAAAACAAATCAAAATCTCTTCACACTCACAATATAGGAACAAAAAACAACAAGAAATCTCTGCACAATCATCACTCTGAATTGGAACACAAAACAACTTTATAAAAATTGCAGATGAATAACATTTTGCGAGTTTCACGGGTTGTACCCATTTTGAGGCTGTGCCTGGGCTGGACCCATGGTGCGAATAGGCTTGGATTCACAGGTTGTACCCATGGTGGAGGAGAGGCGGTGAATACTGGTCCAGGTGGAGATGGGTGGAGATTGGACCACAATGGGATGTACCCATGCTGGAGAATGGCCATGAACGACAGTGGAGAAGTTATTGGGCTTCATTAGCCTTGTGAGATCGGGCCTTTAATGGTGGAGAACGAAACCGAACGACGTCGGTTTTTCTTGTGCTAGAGGAGAGCAGCTTGTTCAATGGGTCGATGGTGGAGAAGAGCGGCTTGGTGCGAGGCTCGATAGCGGAGGAGTGCGGCTTGGTGCGAAGTCCACAAGACGACAAGGTGAGACATGAGATGGAAAGTGAGACCGGGGATGGTGGTGATGGTGACGGTCATGAAGATGGTGGTGATGGTGATGGTGATGAAAAGGGGGAAAAGGTGGATCGGTGGGAAGGTGAGATCCGAGTGGTTATGATGTTGGTGGAGATGATGGTGACGGTGATGAAGGTGATGGTGATGAAGATGGTGGTGGTGAAGATGGTGGTGAGGGGCCACGATGGCTGGCGATTTTCTTCTACAAGGTGCGCTGGGAAGGTGGGACCAGAGGGAAGGTGGGATGGTGATGGTGAGGGAAGGATGGTGTGAAGAGAGAGGGAGGAAGTTGGCTCCTACAAGTGTGTGGTGGTGGGATGGTTAGAGGAAGGGAAGGGAGGGTGGCGATGGCGGTGGGTTTTCTTGAGAGAGGAGGGGTGGGTTCGTAATGGAGAAGAGAGGGGGAGGGCCAGATTTGTTTCTTAATAGGGTTTGGGTTTTGGTTTTATGGGTTTCTCTGTAGTTAATAGGGAAGGGGGTGTTTTGGGTTTTTTTATCCCTTTTAGTTGGGCTCTTAACTACTAGTTAGGAGGAAGGACTTATATTATAAACCCTTATATGCTTTGGCCTTATACAATAAATACCCCTTGATTTTCTACCGTGAGTGAAATGTAACAATTGAAAAAAAAAATCTTTTGATCCTTATATGATTTTATTAAATTTTATCTAAATCGATATTATTCATATAGAGGAAAGAAATGGTTATGATAGACATTAGTATGTTTTGACAAAAAAAACTAGATACTCATCTAATCTTTCATCTTCATTAGTCTATCGAACTTTCATTAACACCAAAATTAGTTTTTTGAATTTTTTACTCTCAGTCTCAAGATGTGGTTTGTTGGTCATACATCGATCCATATAAAGATATGGTTTTGATTTTTGCCCGACTAGGATTAGATATGAATTCAAATTTGCGGTTTTTCTTTATTGTTTTTAGGTGGTTAGAAATTATCAGAAGTGCTCTTTTGAAATTTTCCCATGATCTTAATTCACTTAAATGATGAGTATCTTGGATGGATTGCGCTATTTTTTTTATTGTTGTAGGTCATGGTTTTTGTTCGTTAATAATGATTGGAATCCTTCGCTTGTTTCTGAGATTTTTTAATCTTCATTGACTACTCAACTACGGCGAATTCGAATGTATAGTTATATTACTTGGATAGTTATTGGCAGTCAGAGATCAATTATTTGTTTTGTTATATATGGTCTCTCTTTATATGTTATTTTAAACTGTGATATTTATCCTTCCATGTAATGTTGTTGTTTTGAATAAAATCGTCTTTCCGACAAAAAAAACCAGATGCTCCTTTTTAGAAGAAATCTTTAGTAAGAAGTTACATTACAAAATAATCCTTCACGGGATACTAGTTGTTCTTATAATTATTTTTTAAATTTTTTAATAGTCCTTAGTTAAAAATTAACCTTAATTTTTTTCTGGTCGGGTAAATAAGTTACAAACATATCGTACAATTTTTTAAAAGTCATCTAATATTTAACCCCTCTTGAAAAAATTCATGGCCTTCAACCTTGGAAGTTAGCAATACTAAAGCCTACAACTAACAACCACATCAGGTGGTGTTTTACTTTTTTTTTTCAATGTATTTTTTTTCTTTGATTTCAAGTTTTTCTCTTTTCGAGATATATGAAGAGTTTTACCATATGGATTTTTTTATCTTTTCATAATTTTTATCGATTTTGAGATTTGTAGTACACTAGTATTTTTTTTCTACCAAACCTATGTCCACTGGTACTTTTTCTATCAAAGAGTCATATTAACAATTAGCAATCACCATTAAGTTTTTCTATTAAGTATACATTCGGCATAAGCGTCTTTTGGATAATCTAGAAATTCAAACACATGATACCTAGAATACAAAATATTTAAGTGTATGGCGCCTTTCAAGTATGTAAAACTTACATTTCATAGTACATAAATGAGATTTAGGAAAAAATTGAAATATCAAACATAAGCGTGGGGATAATATCGAATCATTAGGTGGTCAAAATAGAAGAATACCAATCATACCGCAAAAAAAAAATTATCCACATGCTTACCATGTTCATCATTGTCTAGTTTTGTCGTGTTTCTCACCAGAGTGCCAAATTTCTTTGCATCGTTAAGCCTAATTTATTTATAAATAAAGGTTTAATGTGATTGCAACCTTCATTTGCCTGATGGAATTCGAAGTTCTTGCTACCACCATAAAGCCTTATCCCAAATACTTCTTGTATGTTTTATCAATATCATTTAAAGCACTTAGAACTGCAAGGCTTGATACATAGAGCAGTTGAACTGAAGCCTAAAGACTAAGGATCAATAGAGGCTTTAAATTAAGGAAGAAATTCAATTTTCTCATCAGGCTCATTTCAAGTACCCTATACACACTTGTTAAAAAGTTCTCACATGGAGACTCATTAGTAGAGCCAAATATGATATCATCCACATAAATTTATACAAGCACAAATTGTATGAATTTTTAATCAATGAACAAGGTTGAATTAGTTTTTTCCCTTTCAAACTAATTTTCTATCAAAAATTTGCTCAATCTTTTATACCAAGATTGCGGGTCTTGTTTCAGTCCATACAGGACTTTTTCAAGTTAATAATATGGTGTGGAAAAGTGGGACCTTCAATTCTAGGAGGTTGTATAACATATACTCCTTCATCAATTACACCATTTAAGAATGTGTCATTTATATCCATTTGATATAGCTTAAAGTTAATATAACAAGCACAACAAGTAGCATAGGAATATATACAGTTCTTAAGAGAACAAAAGTCTCATCAGAATCTTTACCTTCTTCTTGATTATTACTTGAGCAACCAATCTAAGCTTTTTTCTATCTACAATACTGATAACATCCATCTTGTTTCAAAATACCCAATTAATTCAAATTATTTTGTGACCATACAATTTTCAACAAGTTTTGACTCTTAAATTCTTTCAAAATGATTTAACTCTTCATGTTTTCATTTATACAATGAGCATCAAGTAAGACCTCTTTAACATTTTTAGGATCCATTTGAGATAATAAAGCATAATGAGCTCACAAATCATTTAGGTACAACGAGTTCGTACACCTTTAATTGGACAACCAAGAATTTGAACATTTAGGTAACTTCTTACAAACGTCCAACACATTGCCAAGTCCTTGTGCTCATCGTTACTAGTGGTTCCCTTTTCCAACATTTTATACTTCTTATTGTTGTACAACCTCTTGACTTGGTAGTTCCAAT
This sequence comes from Nemophila menziesii, assembly GCA_029959085.1. Lineage (NCBI taxonomy): Eukaryota > Viridiplantae > Streptophyta > Magnoliopsida > Boraginales > Hydrophyllaceae > Nemophila > Nemophila menziesii. The sequence continues at coordinate 41,216,229 of JARWIR010000007.1, read as the reverse complement.
AATTGATCTTAATATTTTACTTGAGGAGTATCTAAACGGCCTACATCATCATCATTGTTCTTTATTTGAAAACAAAGGATAGTTTCGTCAAAATCAACATGAATATAATAATAAATAATTTTGATACGTTTATTGTACACACAATCTTATACTTAATAGAGTATCCAATAAATATCCCTTTATTGTATTTAGTATCAAATTTAGCCGAATAATTTATAGTATTCAAGATAAAACTTTTGCACCCAAATACTCTAATAGAGAAATCAGTTGGTTCCTTTTGTTTTAAATCTCATAAAGGATTTTCTTAAGTAAAGGGTCTAATAAAGATACAATTTATCACATGACAAGTCATATTGTGGACTTCGCCCCAATATTATGTAGGTAAATTATGTTCTTTCAACATGGTTCTTGCCATTTCTTGTAAAGTTTGATTTTTTATTTCCACTATTCCATTTTTGTTGAATAGTTCTAGGAGACAAAGTTATTCTTAATGTAAAGTTCATCACACATGTTTTCAAAAGAAGATTTTAAATAGTTTAGTGATTGAAAATATTTTCTCTTTTTGCATGTAATAGATGAGTCTTTCTCCTTTCGCATATTTCTAAAATGTATTGTAAATTCATTGAAGTTTTTTTTTTTAAAGTGAGGAACATCACCCAAATGTATCTAGTGTATTTATTAACAACAACAAGTACATATTTAGATCTTTATATGCTAGTAACGTCCATAGGACCATAAAGGACCATGTGTGATAATTGTAGTACCCCAGAGGGGATGGCCTTATTTGTGGATTTGAATGAAAATTTATGTTGTTTAGCAATTGTCATGCATCAGATAATTCATCTTTATCATATTCTGACTTTGCTAATCTAACAATTGTTAGGGAGAAAAACATTTAGACCAATTTAAAGATAAATAAAAATGACAAAATAAAGGATACACTAAATTTTGTATGGTTTGGCAAATTGCCTACATCCACAGAGTTTGACCCATTTCACTATAATACAGAAAACCCTAAACAAGAAAAAAAACCCTCTCATATATTATACAAGAATCACTCTTACTTTTTTCTCTCACGAGTGTATCACATACTCTCTATGATGGTTCTCACGTAAACCCAACATATATTATACCCCTAACACTTACAGGGATGGATATAGTACAATAAATTACAAACTATGGAGTCCTATATATAAGAAATACTACTTATAAAGTGTTTTAATTTTCTAATATATATCATAACTTGTACCTCAAGTCAAGTAATATCTTTATTAGTTTCCAAGTTTGACTTTAAAATTGGGCTTGGATTTAGAGTCGAAATTCAACAATTTCTCCATTGGTGAGAAGTTCCAAGAGTATTCATAACAACATAAACCTCTTCCAATTTTGCTCATGTTATATACCTTTATCGATATAAATATTCACAAACATATGAGAACCTACTCTCAGTCTGGATAATGTTAGAGTTCTCATTTGGAAGCAATCTTTATAATAGTAACATTCCATCCTACTTTGACTTGACTTGAAAAGTTTATCCTTAACTTTTGTGAACTCTTCTCATATGACTCCTACCTCAGTTAATCCTACTCCAACTATTGTTTAACTAGCTTCATATCCGTGTTGACGTAGAAATCGAAACATCACTCAATGTTTTAAGTATTTCAACAGTCAATTTCAATCGAATTCAAAGCTCAACTTCAAACAAATTCATTGATTATCAGGTTTCGTTAATTAATAATTATAATACTTGAGAAATTGTATAAAAAATTAAAGCCATTTTTAGCCAATACTTTCATTTTTTTAGTAAGTAAAACTTGTATATCTATTAAACAGCTATTGAAACGTTTACAATTCTATGCCTTGAAACTGAATCCAAATAAATTTTTATCTATCGTTTTGATAATATATTCTTTCATCGAAGAGCTTTACATGTAATTTGGGAAAATGATCGTAGACCACTAAAAGTTGCAGTAAATTATTTTTTGACGAAAAAATATGAATAAAGGTGGGGACTGGTCGGTGGGGGTAGGAAGTGGAAGCATTTATCATTAATTTTCCCATGACATTGAAGAGATTATTTTTCATTTTATCTATTTCTTTATTATTTTCTTTTAGTTTAAAATAGATATCCATCAAAATCTCTTGTTGAAATAAGAGAATTCAAAATGAATATTTTACTCTTCGAAATCCATTATAATCCATATGTTAATGAAATGGTAAAAATCAACCAACTTTTGAATAACATAGGATTTTAATGGAGTTTCCAAATTTTTAATTGAATATAATACGATTTTAGAAGATATTTTAAAAGTCCTAATTGAATTCATATATGGAACCCTATAAATAGTCATGAAGGTGAGTGAACTGGGCCAATGAAAAATTAAAATACACAAATTGGCTTAATTCGACTCAGTCGAAAAATCTAATCTTTTGGGATCTTAGATAGATAAGCTAGAGTTAGTAATTGTGATATATGAAGTGAAACATTTTATCAAGAACTTAGTGTATATATACTAACTGAAAGATTAATAGCCAATAATCAAAGATAAAACTTTACAAGTACCAAGGTTTTTAGTTAGTTATTTGTGTTTGTTTATTAATTATCTTTCATAATTCACAATCGTATAACGTTAGAATAATTACTTAACACCCCAACTTTACATTTATATAGTTTGACATAGATAATCTCAATTCCTACTAAATCGACTTTTGGTTCCACAAAGTAGTAAAATAGTATTTAATTGAGCGTTATCATGAAATTATACCTTTATCTTGATCAAAACAACGCGACCAAACATATATTTATAGATCGTGGAGGATGATTTGAAAAATATGTATGTTGTAAGCCAGTAATTTACATGTGTGAGATAATCTCACACATGTAATGGTTGATCGTGTGTTATGGCATGAAAGGTGTTAAGGGATATTGGAAACATGACCAAAACCTCTTTCTTGGTGTTTGCAGTATTGATAATAATAAAACATGTGCTGGATCACATAATATCACATGAGAAAATGCTTTTATGATGTTGTATCATAGTAAACACACCCAAGGTTATAAGGAAACACAATTGGGTTAGTTTACATGTGATACCGTTTACCCTATTTGATTTGTAATGTTCCCAAAGTAGGGTTTTATGGATCTATTCTGAATAGCAAAAGAGTGTATCTTTTAAAATAAAATAAAACTTAGACGTCCCCTGTGGAACCCTACCGTATGCCATTGAGCTTTTATGGAGATGAGTGTCTGTCAAAAGACAAAGCACCACATTGGACAGTTTCCAAGTGTTGAGATTGAGGACTGAAATGTTTGTAACCCTAGCAAATATTTCATGATGTCCTACGACCATTGTTGACTTTGTGTTCAAGACCAAGTATTTTTCTTTTTGGATAATATGGGTTACAGGACATAGTTTATGTTTTTCTTTAATTTCTTATGTTTTTCACCATGCGTTTATTTATTTCTTGTGTATTTTTTTCTTAAATAGTGCAATCCCTCATGCCATAGGTTCCACACTTACTTATACGATTACATGCTTTTTAAGATACGATCGGATACTTAAGCATAGGAAGTTCAGTTTATATTATAATGAATGTACAAATCGGAAAACTTACAATAGCAAGGTGTTGAAAGAGTTTTCACTCTAATTGTTATGAGTGTTGATGCATCCCTGATTTGTCCATCCTTTATATATATAGATATATGAATTACACAATCTTAATATAATCATAAGTCTCACTTTCATATTCAAATTCACATTTTTAAACCCTATTTTTTTTCAAAATCATAATTCTTATATTATAACAAAAATTTATGTATTAGTACATATATTATGCAACTATATCATTTAAAAATCTACACAACATAATATAAAACACAACAAAAAATACAAGATTTTATGAATAAAAAGTTTTAAGAAATACCTCCAAAATTTGAAAGATTTGATGGTAGTAATGAGTCACAATGAGTGGATTTAAGCTAATGAAATCTGGTAACAGAATAGGACGTGATGGCGGCAAATGATGGCTTGATTGTGAGAATTCTTGGAGAAAGGTTTTAATAAAAATGGTGAAAATGGGGATCCTGAACAAAAAAAAAAACCCCGGTCCTCATATGGATGAGGAAGACGGAAAACCGAGAACCTTCATTAAGTAGTTTCTATCCAATCCGTGTATTTATTACGCAAATATTTTGCGACGGCAACTAATAGCAGCTAGAGGTTTAATTAATTCTCGCCAAAAGTCAAAGTATCAACCACTATAATGGTAGTTCAAGTAACTTCAGTATTTAGTAACTTCAGTGTTTAGCAACCTCAACGGTGGTCGGTAAAGGTTTTTTCATTTTTTATATAAGTTGCGTAAGTGGACCTTCACCGACCACAATGGTGGTTATAACGATGACAACTTACTAGCGACAACTTGGTGGTTAGTAGATTTTTTTTTTTAATTAAACACACTTATTAGCGACCACCGTTGTAAGCCAATCTTTAGGTTACTCCGTAGAGACCAAGAGGTCCTAGGATCGAATCTCATTGGAGTCATTTACTCCGAGTCTAAAGTGGCTCTCTCATGTATTAAAAAAAAAAAAAGACTATTAAATTGATTTTATTATTATATTGGTCAGGCAACCAACATTGGTCGATGGAACCCCTATAGCTAGCGACCACACTGACCGTCATCATAGGTGTGGTCGCTAATCCTAACATCTGGCGTAGTGAATTGTCCCAGGGAGAAAGATAAAAGAAAAGTTTTGTATAGTATGAAACATAAACATAAGTAGAGTATCCATTGCTCCATTACAGTGGACACATACGTCACATTTATAGTGTTGAAAATGTTCTATGATACTGTCCGCCAGTTTTGGGCACAAGCGAAATATCTGGATCCACATTTCCGATAGTGTGTAACAATATGTTGGAGATCAAGAGTTATTTATTCCATAACCATCTTTTATTCTTAAACACAAGATATCATAAACTACAAATAAATGTCACCCGATTAGAAAACAATACATCACAAACCTACAACTTAAGCAACTGGAAAAGCTCAATGCCTTGCCTTAAGTCTTACATTATGAAACAAAGATGAAAAGGAAATCAACATAAGCATATTCTTTTACAAAGATACAAAAGTATGTCTTGTAAATAGCATTTTTAAGGAAATTAGCATCTAGGTAGTAGAGCACAACAACATTATTCTTTCTTTACCCGACACAGAAATGAAAAAGATTCATTTCTTTAAAAGCTTGTGCGAGAACACTCCCTTTGTATACGGACTATTACGCGCTGCTCCTTTATGAAACTCAATCGCTTCAACCAATGAATCATGAAGAGGTCCCTAATTTCAACAACATTATTAATTAATATATAATTTAATGCTACAAATGACTATTATGATTGTACCTCAGAGAATTGAAGCGCTGTCTGAACAACATAGTTAGCATGAGGATCTTGAAGCAACTGTTCGAAATGAGTAGTAGAGAGTAATTCATGTATTATTTGTGCACGGACTTGATAATTACAAACACGGAGACATTTTTCAACTACATGGCTACTAAATTTCTGAGGTGAGAGATGAGCATAACTGCCTTCAAATTGAGATACAATTTTGGAAATAGCGTAAGGGATCTTCACGTCCATAATATACTGAACAACATAGTTTCTATATACGAAGAAACAAATAATAAATACCGTATTTTGTAGAATCAATAGATATAATAAGTAATGAGATATAATAAATTAAATGCGAAATTCGATTTAGTTACCCAAATGGATCTTGAGCGAGTAAAAGCGCATTTGCAGATATACCATTAGCTAGACTTTCGAGATACTCGCCAGAGCAATGATCAATACATCGTTGTAAAACACAACATCCATGTTGGTGGGTCCCAATATCAGCTATATACTTAGCCGCAGCTACAAATATGAACTGCACAAATGCATTAACAATAATTAAGATCATATAACATAGTATACAGCTAAAAAACATTAATCACTAGAAGCTAATACCTTATTGTCTTCATAGCTTAAGCATTGTAAGCATCTTTGAATAACATGATTACCATTTAGATCCTTGACTAGAGCAAGAAAACCTGGTTTTAGTGCAGAAATGATTAAAGAAACTTGTTGTCTGGTTTTAAGTGTCTCGATTAGCTTCTGGACAACTCGAGTCCTGTGTCAATTTAGTTGTATGAGTAAAAATGGAGGATTATAATGCAAAGGCGTGAAAAACTTACCCGTGAGTGTTCAAGGAGATACGAACAAGCTCACCCGAGACTTGAGTAACTTTGAGTATAATTTCCATTCTTTGTTCTTCATTACAAACTTCTAAAAGCTTCTGCATTTGATAATTCCCAAAAGGGTTCATCATAAGTTCAACAACATGATCAATTACCTCGTAAAATATTGTTTCAACATCTCGTGTAGTTCCTTCATCGAGCATCCTTTGTAAAAATCGACAACCATGTTGATCTTTCGCAATGTGGTATATAAATCCTCGAGCTTCTGCTAAAGAGTTGAACTTTGTAGGTAAAGAGAAATTATTATTATGCATTCTGTTTTTTCGACCATTTTCTTGAATTCTTGTCTCTCTGAAACGTCCATATCCTTTGTTCGTCGCGTAATTTAGATGCTCATCTGTTTCGAGTACATGTGATGGAAATTTGTTCCTTACATTTGGAACTGGTGGGTTGAGATGAACACCACTATTCATGTATGAGTGAGGCACTCCTTGGAAACAAAGTGGGCCCGGGTTCCTTTGTTGAGCGTAAAGTAGATGATCGGTAACTTGAGGCCTTGGAACTCCCATTTGGTAACCATGGTTAAGGACATTTGCTCCGTGAAATGGAGAAGCCATAGCTGAGTTAACATAGTTTGGTGAAGGATAAAAGTAACTTTCGGATCGGGTTTGAGAATATGGTGATCCGGTTAAATTACCGAGTCTATAAGCATACGGCGCGTTAAAATTCTGGAAAGCTCTAGGAACAGAGGAATCGGATCTTCCATAGAATCCATTCATGTAATTAACCAATTGATCACGATTTTGATCAGTGATATACATTTCATTCATACTTCTTGATAGCAATTCATCAACAGTATTTTTATCAGCGAGATTTGAATCCATAGACAACCCAGTAAAATTGTTGGAATTAGCATGACTTGAGTGAAGTTTGAGGTCTTCTAATGGAGGTGATGATGGTGATCCATTATCAGACAATGAATGACCATTGGAGAATAAACTAGATGAAGAACCATCAGATTGTAAAGAAAATCCACTAACAGGAGATGCACATGGATATTTATGATCATCATACATGCCTATACTATTACTATTACTATTACCGTTACTGTTACAATCACTACCCATCATCATCATACCATACCCATGACGATGATCACCATAACCATGATGATGGATCTCACCCAACAACATTTCAAACTCATCATCTTCCATCATATTTTCTTTTAATTTTTTCTTTAACATTAGAACAACAACACAAATAAAGGTAAAACTAAAAATACAAGATTTTACAAAGAAAAAGATACAATAATCAAATAATAATAAATACCCAAAATAAATTACCACTTTTAATCGCCTGGGTTGGCTTTAAAATTATTGAAAGGATTGTAAATTGAGGAAAAGATCGGATTTTTTCTCTGTTTTTTGATGGGTAGTGAAACTCAAAATATAAGGGATTTCATTTTTCATTATTTAAAGAAAGATTAAAAATAATAATTACTATATCTGGGTTTGGGGTTTCTTTTGGAAGGAGTTGGAGAAGCATGCAAAGAAGAATGGATTGCATACAGTAGAGAATACACTCACACACTCTACTCTATAACGCATGTGTATATATATAAGTTACAGCTAACTTTTAGTAAGAAAATGGCAATATTGTAACAATAATATAAAGATATTAGACCAAGCAATTTTTACATTTTATTTATTATATTACAAATATAAGTAGGTAAATTTTTGGACAAAATTATCTTTAAATTTTGTAATTTTAATTCAAGGAATAAAGGGTTGGAACAAGTCTTTTGCATCATATCATAGAGATAGATCGGTCAAAATTGTCGATAGTACATTAATTTTTTAATCATTGATATTATTACTGAGTTATCGTAAAATAATTGTAACGTACGTAAACTCTTTTAATGATTTTGGTTATATATAAAAAAGGAAATTTATCCAAACACGCAAATATTATGTGTGTCAAACATCTTCAAAGAAGGACATGTTTTTGCTTGAATAATTAGTTTTTCTAAATAATATCCTTTAATTTATTGTTTAGTGTAATTTTTTTAGTTGAATGTGAAAAAATAGTAGTTAATAATTAAAATGTGTTACTTCAATCTCTTCAATTTATAAATTAGTATAGTAAAATTACAAATTTATAATATATGTACTTCAAATAAACTCTAAATAGAGAGTTTAAATTACTTAATTTTAATTATTAATATTTTAATCAACCATCAAAAAATTACTAGAAGCAATGGTAATTAACTATTTATCTTCTTTTACCTATTAAATCTTAATTTTAATATGTTATGAACTTTCAATATAAAATAAGTAAAACTAAATATCATTTGTGGCTCTTTATTACTCCTTATTTTGAGAATTTACTCTTTATTTGGAGTGATATATATTGTTCTAATAATTTTGAGCATTTGAAAAGATTTCAGAAAAATAATGGTATTGAAATTTATTTTAAAAGTAATTGTATTTTTATGAAAAAAATGTCAAAAGTTATGAAATAATACATATTTTGTTTTCAATATTATAAAATATTATAAATTGCATTTCAATATTTTGAAAGGTTGTGAATTTCTGAAAATAAATTGGCACATAGCTTATTCAACTAAACTAATCAAAAACTTATTTTTTGCGAAAATGTTGCATTTATTTTTACCCACAAGTTCTTAACCATACTTAACAAAAATAAAACTCATTTGTTAGCAAAAAATAATGACTTGGTCTAATTTATAACTTGTGGATCGAAGTTCACTATTAATTAATTTTGTGTGTTAATATTACAAGTGAAATCGCATTTACTTTTTTTCTCAAACAAATAAGTCATATTATAGTAAACCTTATAATGGTTTATAATACATTGTCTGATTATAAGTCGACAAGGAGAACTTCAACCACCTCGAAAGGTAAAAAAATAAAATTACCCAATGACCAAATAAATCGTAAAAAAAACAGCTGGATCCACCTAAATATGGTCAAAGGACGTCAGGTTATATAAAAGACAAAACCACCTCGCACTCTCTGTCCAAACTGTTGGTTTTACTCGAAACACTCAACCGGTTTAGTTTTTTCCAGTTTGACAATTGTGGCCCATTTTCATATTTTATTTTCTAAAACTCTATCTTGATTCCACCACTAAACCTTCTCCTGACCTCATATCTCCATTGTGAAATCGACATACACTTTCCTTCCACGATTCAAATACATACATTGTCGTCACAACCTTTAAACGACACGATATTTTACTCTTATCACCATGACCCCCATACAGTTCATGTATTTTGTCCACTTCTGTAGTCCCGTCCAAGGCCAAAGTCACCGAGGCACCCAAACTTAGGAGAACCCCAAATTTGAAAAATATTTTTAATGTATATGTATTTTGGAGTATAATTAGTGAAAAGAAAAATACTTAGTCTAATGGAAACACTTTGCACATTTTTCTCAATAGGTCTTTGTTCAACTCTCACGAGTAGCCTCTTAATATATTTATATTATTTAAAATTTTGCTTGAACAAATGCTTACGATTTTCAATTTGTGGTTACATTATTCTAAAACTTAATTAGGTTTTACTATTTAAATTTTTTTCTTGAACAAGGCCTTACAATTTATAATTTGTGGTTAAAGTATTTTAAAATTTAATCTATTCTTACTATTTTGCTTGAACAAGGCTTTACAATTTTCAATTTGCGTTTATATTATTATACAACATAATTTTTAATTGAGATTTTGTTTAAACGATATTTTATTTTCTACTATTATTTTCTAACACTTATGTCTTTGTACAAAGACGCTAAAATAATCAAATTTATGTTTTATTTCTTATCAAAATATTAATATTTTTTATACCTAGCGTTCTAATTATTTGCACCAAAAACACAATTTTATACCTAAGTCGATTTTATACACATTTTTACACCAAAAGACAAAACAAGTGATATCAGCCCTTATCAAACTAAAATGGGTTCTTAAACCCCTTTCATGCTCATATTACGTCAAGAAATTGTTGAAAAAACAACAAATCTGATCCAGTTTAACGCAATCGATTAGTTAACATGTTAGTTAGATGTATAATGAAGCCCGAAACAAATTTTTGGGCTTATCAAATTATCTATCAAGTTGCGAAAAAGATTCAACATACGACAAACAAATCCACGATATGTTTTATGTCAAGCAATATGAGGAGTAACTCAGACAATAACAGTAAAAGCAAGATATGAAGGTGGATCGACACATCAAGATTTCCTTAGGTAGCGAAAAGTATTAGATCATTCATGCATTCATGGTACCTTTACTTAGCTTAGCATAAGCTAAAGTAATGCATCCAGATACACTTAGAACGGGAACAACCACAAAATAGGTGGTCTTTATCCTCATAACCATGCACATAGAACTAATAACTAGTGAAATAGACATCCTTACATTGTAAGTCCTTGTTTTGTCGATAAGCAGTTGAGGTGAGCCAACCATAGAATAAATATACATTTAGGTAAGACCTTTTTATCATAGCTGATTTTATGACATAAATTTCTAGGTAACTTGTGTATGGGATTCTCATACATGTCTGGTGGCTAGAAGTAATGATAATGATGACATAAAGCTAGGCTATAGGGGCATCGTTATGGATTATGATACCAAAATTGATTAACTTTACTATATGTATAATAACCAGATAAGTACACATAAATAACCAACTCTTGTAAGAATTGTCCACTAAGAAGACATCTATCACCCCCACAAATATGTATACTTAACACATACGACCTCGTGTATGATGTATTTAAGTTATATGTCTTACTTTCAGAAATTCTTGACATTCCCATGATGCATCCTAATGAATTCCCCCCCCCCCCCAAATTGATTTAGTTTTAAGTAGCATCATGTTGGGCCACTTTTCGCATATGGTATTGTTATGTTGTAACATTCCCATAATTGTTTGGTTGATGCTTCAATAATCTGAATCACTAATCATACAAGCATATGCCACTTTCACATGTAACGTAACACGGTCTATCCTAACTTACTATGGCACCACCCAATCATGTACATGACCCTTTCCATAAAACAAAATTAAGTAAGCTTTTGCACTCTGTAAATGATCTTCTTTGGTTACACAAATACCAAACCAGCATGTAATCATGCTACCTAAATGTATTGAGAAAATATTACCTTTGCCCTTACCTAACTATGAGTATTTTAATACTTTGACCCAGATCCCAAAATTTATCATCTATTTCACTCACCTCCCCACCCACCCGAAGATACACCCACACCACCTTACCTTCACCCCCACCCAAAAGAGCACAATATTCCCATTTTCAACCACCCGAACACCTTTACAATGTCATCTAAAATGCTCGACATACCGACTCTTGCGTGGATACATGATAACTCAAAAGACCAACTCTTGCGTCGGTACATCACTAGTTACTCAAAAGATCAACTCTTACTTTGGCACATCAAGAAATACTCAAAAGACCCGACTCTCATGTCGACACATCACAAAGTACTTGAAAGACCGACTATTAACTCGACACCTCATGAAAATTCAAATGAATTTTGATCATATTAACTAAGAAAGAGCCACATCGGTCATGAAAATTTAAAGGGTATTGATAAGCTATGATGAATCCACCTCTAAAGGTAAATACCAATGTCAGGGTAAATACAATATTTCGGCCAATGAAACTAATACACTCACGACTAGTGACAAAATATGAAAACAAAAAAATTCCACAGTGGCTTCATGGGCCATGGCTATCTATATATACCCCAAGTTGTAAACTCTAAAGCTTACTATCGAGTCATAAAATACCTTCGGTCATGATACTGACTTGAGTATCGTTGTTCCATCAAAAGGTACTCCTCCCTTTGATCCTGACTTATTGTCTGGTTTCAGGGGCTATTAATGACGTAAATGAAACCTCTTCTCAGTAGATCCTAAAAACACCTATGTAAATCCATCCTTTGCCTCGGCATACGAGGAAACTGTCTCAACAAGAACTCTAGTGGATTTACTCTTGTTTATACTCAAACAATTATATTGGTAGAGTTTTTATACTCTATCACATGGTGCAATATTTTTTTATACTACCTGCACTACCTTTGAGTAGGCTACGAAAATACCCTTGCGGTGTGTGTACCTGTCCCGTGCTCACCCTTATCGCCCCTAATATTCCAATTAAGGTCTTTTAGAAATGTATTATGACCAAATATAAGATTCTTCCTACCCCCACGAAGGGGAAGAATCGAGGATATTATAAGAAAAACTTGAGTTGAAAAAGTAATTTCCATTTAGCACACATTCTTAAAGGAAGTTAGGATTTAACATAATAATACAAGCATTACGATCAAGTAGCGGCTGGTTCATGAAATAAAAAACACATTAACCCATACTATCATACTCTTTTTGAAGTTCTCATAGTTTCCCAATTGACATAGTGTGCCCTATTTGTTCCACAATTACCCCACGTCCCCACCAAAAGTTGCCAACCAGAGACGCCAAGTCATGAAAAAGTTGTAGTCGGATAAGGAACATAGACATAGTGGAGTTTGGGATGGTTTTGAGAGCCTCCTTAATAAGGGTCTCTTTTCATATCTTCAAACAATAGATTTTGTTATGAACTCAAGAAATTATCCATTTGAGGGTTTTAATTAGATATCACATTTAGATAGGAGCCCTAGGTACTTACATATCGTATGCTTTTCTCATATATAATGTATCAAAGATAACATTTTGGGACATCATAGGGGTATTCCTACTAAAAAGGACACCAAGTTTTGTTAAGATTTACTTTTGGGACATTTAGTACCATCTCTCTTGGAGAATTTTTGAAAAATACTCTACTTACCTGAACTCAAGTATTACCTATTGAACTCCCTCAAACATAATTTTTTTTTGGCCCCTCCATCCAAATTTATATATAAAGTGTCTCTCACTTTACAAAAATGAGTGGGTGGATTATTTTTGTAGGAATTATTTTTTCAATGTGTTTTTACCCAATTACCCCCCAAACTCATCTTCTTTAAACCCAATTTCTCCAAATAGCATCTCCATTTAAGTCTCAATGTAAAACTTCATTAAAGTTTCAATGAAATTAATGTAAAACATAAAACCTCAAACTCATCTTCTTAACTCGAAAAAGTATGAGAAATTAAAAACTCAAACTCATCTTCTTTACCCATAAAAGCTCGCACAAAACTCACATGACATCGACTCCAAAATAAAAAGATCATTTTCCACCCACAAAACTCACACGACTCCCACAAAAGTCACACGATATCCAATCCAAATTGATGTAGAACATAAAACCTCAAAGTAATATTCTTCATCCATTAAACTAACACGAGATCATCTCCAAAATAAAAAGATCATTCTCCATCCATACAACAATTTAATGTAAAAAATTACACCTCAAACCCATCTCTTCACTACGGCTGCCAACACAGAGATCATTTTCCACCATCGTCAACAACAAAATCATCATTCTCCACCATCATCAACAGCTCACGAATTTCCACCATACTTCACTGTTCATATTGTAAAAGTTTCCAAGGATTGCCAATGCCAAATTTGTGTATAATTATAATACAAACAAGGGTCACTAAAAAAAAATTTAAATATGGAAAGACAAAAAAAAGATTTTTTTTTATAAATTAGGTTTCTCGATGGTATTTTCTTGTTGATGGTGGTAGATAATGATCTTCATGTGGCGGCTGTTACCAATAGTGGCATCCCCCTCCTGCATTTCATGATTTTTTGTTGTAAAGGAGAAAGACTGAAGAAGATGAAGAGAGGGTGGGGATGAGTATGGGGTCATGTAAGTTTTTTGGTGCCCATAATTTGCCTAGACTGTTGGAGTATGATATTCCATCTGCATTTTATGATTTTCTTTATGGTTCTTCGATGGTATCTTCTTGTTGATGGTGGTGGGGAATTATCTCCGTGTGACAAATATTATCAGTGTGAAGGCTTGGAAAGCGGTTGGGTGTGTGGCGGGGTTGGCTTTAAGATTTCTGAAAGGACTGTAAATTGAGGAAAATGTCACATTTTTTATTTGTGGGGTAGTGTTGAAACTCAAAAAATAATGGATTTAATCTTTCATTTTTTAACAAAAGGTTAAAAGTAATAATTAATATATATGGTTTGGGGGTTTCTTTCGGAAGGAGTTGGAGAAGCGTGTAACGAAGATGGATAGCATACAATGGAGACGGGGGAAATCTAGGGGCAAGGGTGGGCGATTGCTCCGCCGACCCTGGACACAGCGAGAAAATTTCCTATTTTTTAGCGGAAAATCCTTAACAAAAATAGACTTTCACCCCTCCCCTCTAAGCCTAATTATTATCCCTTAGCCCTCCCGTAGTCCTTAAAATCAGGTTCTTTGATATCATCTTCTTGTTGATGGTGGTGGATAATGATATCCGTGTGGCAGGGGTTATCAACGGTGACATTCCCTTATGTATTTCTTGATTTTTTTGTTATAAACGGGAAAGGCTGGAAAAGATAAGAAGAGGTTAGTGGTGGGGTGGGGGATCTGGTGTGAGTTTTTTGGGCCTACGGTTTGCCTAGACTGTTGGAGTGAGTTATTCGCTATGCATTTTATGATTTTTTATGTGTTCTTCGATGATTATTATTCTTGTTGGTGGTGGTTAATGATCTTCGTGTGACAATGACTATCAATGTGAAGGCTTGGAGAGCGGTTGGGTGTGTGGTGAGGTTGGCTTATAAAATTCTGAAAGGATTGTAAATTGAGAAAAGTATCACATGTTTTCTCTGTTTTTTGACGTGGCATTGGTGAAACTCAATATATAATGGATTTCATTTTTCATCTTTTAACAAATATTAAAAGTAATAATTAATATATATGGGGTTGTGGTCTCTTGTGGAAGAAGTTGGAGAAGAATGTAAAGAAGATGGATTGCAATCAATAGAGACAGGGGCAGATCTAGGGGTGGGGGTCGGGAGACCTCTCCGTCGGTCCCGAGACACAGTGAGAAAATGCAAAAAAAAACAAAAAATTCTTAAAAAAGATACACTTTCGCCCCCTCCCCTCCAAACCTAAGTATTGGTCCCCTAGTCTTCTTCGAACCTCGTTGATTGTTCTAACTTTTTGCCCCCTTACTCCCCCGAAGACCCATCCTAAATCCATGCCTTAAAATAAAATACACATATAGCTACCTTATAGTAAGAAATTCCAATATTGTTGTAATAATAAAAAGATATTAGACCAAACAATTTCAACTTTTATTTGTTGTTTATTCATTATATTACAAATATAAGTAGGTTATTTTGGAAGAAATCATCTTTATGTTTTGTGATTTTCATTCAGGGGATCAAGGGGTTAGAATACGTCTTTTGCATCATTATCTTGCATGTAGATTGGTCAAAAATGTAGATAGTACATTGATTATAGTTATTGATATCATGCTGAGTTAATATAAAAACGGTAACGTAAGCTTTTTTAATGGTTTTGGTCATACATGAAAAATAATTTTTTCTTCCAAATGCGCAAATATTACGTGTGTTGAACATCTTGAAGGAGTGAATTGTTTTGCTCGAATAATTAGTTTTCTAAATAATATCATAAATTTAATGTTTAGTTTTGTTTCCATAGTTAAATATGAAAAAGTAGTATTTAATGATTAATATATGTTACTTTAATCTCTTCTGTTTAGGAGTTAGTATATCAAGAACACAAAACTATAATACATCTATATCATATTTCAGAGTTTTTTCTACGGTCCAAATTTACCTGCATAAGTGCTGGCCAAAATTAAATCTGGCCAAACATAAGTGGTGGTCATGATTTAATCTGACTAAACATAAGTGGTGGCCAAGATTGATTCTGGCCCCTCCACCCAATGAACCTGGGTTCGATTCCCGTCAACGAAATTAATTTTTGCTTTAATGTCTTCAGGGGTTTTACCTAGTAATATGATATATTAAGGGTTTAATTATTTAATTTTAGTTATTATTATTTTAGTCACCCACAAAAATATTATTATTATCTTACCACGCAGAAGGGTATCATGGCTATTAAGATTGACCTTGCCAAGGCCTATGACAAGCTGAGTTGGAGATTTATTGAGGATACCATATCCTTCTTTGGATTTCCGACTTCTTGGACAAGGCTTATAATGTCCTCTATGGCTACGAACGAGATGCGAGTTCTATGGAACGGGGAGCAGCTTGAACCTTTCACACCGCATCGAGGAATTCGGCAGGGAGACCCTCTCTCTCCTTATATTTTTGTACTTTGTATGGAACGTTTATCTGTACTAATTCAGGGGCTTTGTGAGAGAGGAGAATGGTTACCCATTCGAATCAAACGTCAAGGCCCCCAAATATCTCACGTCTTTTTTGCAGATGATTTGATATTATTTGCGGAAGCAAGTGGTGCACAAGTGAAGCTGATTAAGGAAGTGCTGAAGGTTTTTTGCGAGGAGGCTGGTCAGACAGTGAATGAAGGGAAGTCTTTGATTTACTTTTCAAAGAATATCAGCGAAGTGGAGGCGTTAGAACTTGCGGATATGAGTGGTTTTACGAGAAGCGAATCTTTAGGGGTGTATTTGGGTGCACCTATACGTTCGCAAAGACTACCTAGAGGTTTCTTCAGACAGGTTACGGCTAAGATGCGTAGTAAACTTCCGCATTGGAAGAGTTTAAACCTTTCGTTGGCGGGAAGAATAACACTAGCACAATCGGTGCTATCGGCTATTCCGACATACATTATGCAAACAATGAAACTCCCGATTAATGTGTGCGAAGATATTGATCGGATTATTAGAGATTTTATCTGGGGTTCATCGTTAGAAGGCCGGAAGATACATTGGCTATCTTGGGAGGTGCTATGCCGGCCTAAAAAGTGTGGTGGTTTGGGTCTTCGTAGTGCAAAGAGTTACAACCGTTCATTGCTAGCTAAGTTGGGGTGGAAGGTTCTTTGTAATGATCAAGCTTTATGGGTTAGTGTTGTAAAAAATAAATATTTTAACAATGGCTTCCTGGAGCGGGAAATCAAACCTGCGGATTCAAGAATCTGTAAAAGCATTATAGCAGGTCGAGAAGTTCTTAGAGGTAATGTAATGGAGGTGCCAACGAATAATGGTACTATGTATAAGTGGGGGTTAACGAGTTCAGGAATTTTCACTGTAAAATCGGGGTATGATAGTCTTTTACCGGAGATGGATACATTGGGATTTAGATGGCAGCTTGTATGGGACCTGAAGTGTCCTCAACAGGTGAAAATTCACTTATGGAGAATGGTGTGGGAGAGATTGCCCACTGGTATCAACTTAGTGTCTCGAGGAGTGTTAGATGATCCAAAGTGTAGAGTGTGTGAGAGGGAGGGTGAATCAGCGGTGCACTTGTTGCTGGAATGTGTTGGTTACAAGGGAGTATTTAATCAGGTGTTTAGGAGCAGTAGGGGGCCTCGTTCAGGTCCGCGGAGGGTGAGTACAGGTGGGGCGAGGGTCGTGGTGTCAGCAGGTGGGAGTGTTGGCAGGGCTGCGAGTACTTTAGAGCTGCGGCAACAGCAACAGAATAATAGGGGGAGCGAAAATTTGGTGCAGGAAAATTCAGGGACCTCTGCTGCAATTCTGGAAAATTCTGCAGCAAGTCTGAATTCTTGGGCGGAGCTGCTGTCTTCGAAAACAGCAGTTTTCGGGCTTGAAAAGAGGTTGGTTTTTGCAGCTTTTGCGTGGCAGGTTTGGAAGGACAGATGCGCAAGAATTTTTGAGCCACAGAGCAAGATAAAAACTGAGAAAGAACTTTGTGCAACAATTAGAAATGCAGCGCATAACTATGCTCGCGCTTGGGGTATCGAGAGGGACGGTGGTGTGGTAATGGGAGCCAAGACAGTTCTGGTACGTTGGGAAAAGCCTGGGGAAGGAGTTAAATTAAATATTGATGGTTCCTTTGATGAGAAGAAATCCGAAGCAAGTGTTGGGGGCTCTTTAGGGACCAGCGAGGTGATTATCTTCAGGGATTTGCGGGTTTATGCGGAGCTCGTTCTTCATTTGAAGCTGAACTTCTCGCCCTACATTTTGGTTTAAGTTTAGCGGTACAAGCTAGATATACTAATCTTATTATTGAAACGGACTCGTGCGAGTTGCACGCGCTAGTGAAGGGCGGTGTGAACTCGGGAGGTTTCTCTAATAGGATCATTGGTGAATGCCGGGACATCTTGAGTGCTAATGGGGATTTCGAATTTGTTTGGATATACCGGGAGGCGAACAGGTGTGCGGATTGGCTAGCAAGATTTGGGACATCAAATAGAGAAGGTCCTGTTGCATATAGGGACCCCCCGGATGGAATTTGGAGCTTATTAGCACGTGATCGGTATGGGTGGACTATACCGAGAATAACTCGTAGTAATTAATAATCTTGTAAGGAAGCTTGCTTCCCGGTCTTAGGACCTCCTTTTGTAACCAAAAAAAAAAAAAATATATTATTGGAAGCAATTGTAATAAACTATTTATTTTTCTCCTTTACCTTTCAAAGCTAAAATATTATTGGAAGCAATTGTAATAAACTATTTATTTTCCTCCTTTACCTTTCAAAGCTTAATTTTATTATGTTATAAACTTTGAATACAACATACATAAAAACTAAATGTAATTATTTGTGACTCTTTGTAACTCCTTAGTTTGTGTAAACTACGTTTTATTTGGAATGATGTACATTGTAACAATTTTTTTGTGCATTCTTTGACAAAAATAATGGTCTCAACATTTATTCTCAATAATAATGGTATTTTTATAGAAAAATTATCAAGAGTAATGTCTCATTCTAATGATTTATCTATTATTTTTACTATTTATGGAGGACTATTAATTTAATTTCAATATTTCAAAAAATTATCAAGAAATTTGTAAAATTCTGAAAAATAATTTACACGATGGCATATTCAACTAAATGTGCAACGTTACAATGAAAGCACTTTTTTTGCGAAATTGTTGCATTTGTTTTTACCCACAAGTTGTTAACAATTCTTAACAAAAAATAACCCATATGTTACAAAAATAATGACTTGGTCTAACTCGTAACTTGTAGATTTAAGTTCATTACTAATTAATCTTGTGTCTTAATTATATATTAAGAGCGAATCGCATTTTACTTTTTTTTCTCTAGCAAATAAGTCATATTATATTCAATTTTTTTCACTATATTCAACCTTTTGATAGATAAAAATACAAGGTCCAATTACAAGCCGACAAATAAAATTTCAACCACCTTGATAAGGTAAAAAAAAAACCGGTAACCAAATAAATCATAGAATAAACTAGCTGGATTCACATAAACATGGTCAAAAAAAGATAGAAAATATAAAAGATAAAACCACCTCGTACTCTCTGTCCAGACTGTTGGCTTTACTCGAAACTCTCAACTGGTTTAACTTTTCCTCACGTGACATATGTGGGCCCATTTTCATATTTTATTTTCTAAAACTCTATCTTGATTGCACCACTAAATCTTCCTCTAGACTCATATCTCCTTTGTATAGTTAATATACCTTACATCACAACCTTTAAATGACACGATATTTTATTCTTATCACCATGTTACCCCAACCCCATCTAGTTCATGGCTTTCTTCCACTCATGCAGGCCCGAATTAGGACCGAATTCACCAAGATGGTGACTTTGGGCCCTAAATTTAGGAAGGCCCCAAACTTGCAAAATGATTTTAATATATATGTGTTAAGTAACATAAATATTGAAAAGTAAATGACTTAGTCCAGTGGAAAAAAATTTGCATATTTTCCTCAATTGACCCTTGTTCAACTCCCACGAGTAGCATCTTAATATTATTTTATTATTTGAATTTTTGCTTGAACAAAGCTTTATAATTTTCAAATTGTGGTTACATTATTCTAAAACTTAATTTTTTTGATATATTGGCTAAACAAGTTTTTTCCTATTATTCAAAAGAAATTGCACTTTTGCTTTGTACAAAGTCGATAAAATAATTTGAAATGCGATTTTACCCTTTGGTTGCAGGGTATTTACACACCCGTGCCTTGCACGAGTAAACTTCGTTCATAAATTTAACGCACTAACTGACGTTGGGCACAAATCAGAAGGATTAAACCCCGAAAGCTCATTTTGAAAGATTGGAAAATGTTCAAGATCATATGTGAAGGATTATGGCCCTTTATAATTATTTTGGAACACTAGTAAATGTAAATATAAAAGTAAATGGTTTTTAATATTTTTAAATTGCTTTAGTGTGTGTGTATATATATATATATATATATATATATATATATATATATATATATATATATATATATATATATATATATATATATATATATAGTAAATCAATAAATAATAGTTAGGCATAGGATAGAGGGAATACTAGGTATTCATACAACCTCTCATCAGTTTACTTTGCTAAACCAATAATCTGAAATGATCGTGCTAAAACGGTATCACATCCAAAATTTATCTAGAAGGTATCTAAAATCATCTCTTAACCTAAATATGGTATATTTATGGCTAAGGGGCAACCAACTAGCTCTAATGTAGCGTTTCTGCAATGACCAACTTAGTCTAAAAAGTGATTAATTGACCAAACCCACTATAAGGTAATAAAACATGTAAAATAATATAATTGTTTACATAATTCTGCTACGGTTCCTAATCCTAATGGGGTTTTTTTCAATGTATCACAGAATATTTCTAAAGATAGGTTAATGTTAGTGACCATAAAACCATATGTCTCACGCATAACTAAGGCTAATTAAATATTAGGTGTCAATCATTCTAATTGTATATTAAGACTAGTCAGTGAGTCATAAATATACATTCAATCATAATTGTATAGTCATATGGTCTTAGTTGTCAGGCAATTAATTCAGTATACATGTTTTATTATAAACTACCTAAAGCAACAAACATTGTAACGGTATTACACCTAGGCTTTAAGGCTATTGGCTCATTCTAATACTATGACAAGCCATAACCTTAGTTTGATCTATTGGAAAAGTAAATAAAAGAAAAAAAAATGTATTATTTGTGGAAAACATACTTGTATTGTAAAGGTGTATGAAATAAACCTAGCAAATTAGTTATTGTAGCAAATCCATACAATCTACCTTTTTTCCATGTGTGTGGATCACTTACATGTCACCTAGTTGTAAGTAGTTGATGGGTAGGCGATAGTTATGACTACTTAGATGTCGTCGAACCTCATTGGTTGGTCATTGAGTTGAGGGTGTGTGATAGGTAAGCGTCAACATCCATCTCCACCACTAATACAACTCGACCATTATGCTTAGGATCATACAATATTTTTTGGACGCATTGTTAGGATTTTAGTCAAGATGTGGTACATCAGAAATATGTAAGTAAGATATAAGTGTTATTTAACCTTACTAAATCAATACATTTAATGAGTCTAAGTTTAACTAAAAATTCACTTATTTCAAAAATTTTGACCCGAATTTTAAATGTATGTCTAGCTTTGCCCGCTTTTTACTCATAATGCTCATTTTTAGATCATTCTGGTTCTTAAAATCATTCAGCTTTAGCGCAGATTTGTCATATTTTCCTTCTTTTCTTATTACTTTTTCACACGTGCTTTTTAAATTCATAATCTATTTATTTTCCATAACTATTTTATTATAATAGATATTGAGCATACATTAATATCTAGATATCAACATACAAGTAATATCAAATCCATAAACCGTATACTATGATTACATCTCCACATGACCCCGCGCTTAAGCTCAATAAAAAATTTCAAGATATAAATCACAAATGAAATATATCTGGAGAATATCCTATCAACTAGGTTATAATTGGTTTGCAATATGGTTAAACAAAGGTATTGGTGCATGCTAGATGAGGGAAAACAGATAAATAATGTATAGGGATGAGCTAAAGGTAAAAAAATGGTTCATGAAATATGTCCTTGGTTTTGTTACATATTTTGCATCAAGATCATTGAATTGATTGTTCTAGCACCACACTGATATTTATGTCTACAAATCTTAACTCTATCCTTTCTTGCATACTTGTCATCCACAACATTAATCACTAACACCAAGAAGATCTTGCCCAAGTGGTAAAGGCTAAGGTCCCATTACTAAAAGGTCTTGGGTTCTAATCCAGTTTGGAGTCAAAATGACTCAGAGCCCAACGTGGATTTCCCATGTATTAAAAACATTGATCACTAATTACTTGTACCAAACAATAAATCGTCAAATATGCATAATATATATATATATATATATATATATATATATATATATATATATATATATATATATATATATATATATATATATATATATATATATATATATAATCTAACAATCGTGGCACACGTGAATCAATTTAATCACATGAATTTTGTTAAAAAAACCTCCATCTTTAACTAATTTTTTGTCCAAAATTTCAGATTTTTTCGGATTTTCTTAAAAACTGATATTGTAAAACAGATAAGGGACAATGAATCCCACGACCCAAACTAAAAAACGAGTCATGACCCCAAGACTAGAAAATTCTCTAAAAGGCAAAAGTAAAATTTCTACTAAATACTCTATAATAAAAGGTGTGATACACTTATCTTTCCAAATAATTGGGTAGTTTACCCGTTATTTTGGACACTCCTAGTATAGTATACCTTGTTACTGTTCTGATTTGCAAGAATTATATATAAAAGTATAGATATGACCCCTAGTTAAGAAATAGTAAAAATGATATTTTGCAACTATTATAAGAAAGCGGGAGTTTTAGCAACTGCCAAGGTTGAAAATAAATGATAAATCCTGACCAATGTCTTCAGCAAGGTTGTTATTTCTTATAACATCACCATCACGATAATTCTATTACTAAATACGCTCAATTATATTGCTTATATATGTTTTACTTTATCACTACGTGTTGACAAGGATCGAACCACTAGGAACTTAGGATTTTTTTTTAGTAAAGCACAATTTTATAATTAATATTCAGGTTATAGAGTTCTCATCCAATGCCCGTGGGATTACAATAACTTGTAAATAAAAGGACTGAATGGAGGGTGTTGTATACCCAATTTCCTAACAACATGCCACTAAGTGTTGTTTGGCTACCCAGTCATCTAATATATTATACCTTCAACTAATGAAGGAGAATTTTATCATAATATTGGAAGCAATACCTAGAACATCACTAACTATTACACTCGATTTCATGTCAAGAGGAAAAATACTATCACTAAGAAACTCTATTACAGTTTTACAATTGTTCAAAATACAAATATTGGGATTTGAATATACTCTTGGAAAAAAACTACAAATCTGATCCCTAGAGCCTTTTTCTCTACAATTAAACTTGCTCCAAAACTCTATACTTTTCTTTCTTTTGGTTTGCCCTTCATATTTTTAATAACACAACCAACACATGCACTTTTAGTACTCTCTATATAGCATGCATCTACATTGACCTTGATGGTGTATTTGTTAATAATAAAGTTGTTAACCTATCTCCTAGTATTTTTACTGATCATATCAATTTTCATGTCATTTTTTGTTTGTTTGTTTGCCTCAGATTCACTCACCAATATTTAGTCACCACAGTCAATATTTTTTATTTACAAGCAGTTTTCATATGGTCAATTACCTTATTATTAAGCATGAAATCATTCATGGTTTACCAAATATGCCAAGCCATCATGTCTTCCATCTCTACCATGGTATTTTATTTTTCTTTAAGGTCTTATTTTTCTTAAATAATAGCAAGAACCCATTTCTCAAACCCATAAGTAATGATTTCATTGGTAAGATGCCCAATAGGAGTTACTAACCAACTTTCTCTAGCACTACTACAATCATATAGGAGATGCTCAATATATTCGTCTTCCATATTACAAATCTGACAAGTATTGTTCAGTGCACATTGTCCATTAAACTTATTCACCTCGGTAGCTAAAACACCTTTACATGCTCTCCAAATGAGTTTCTTACTTTATGAGGCATATTAATATTCCAACATTCTCCTCTAGTTCCTCTTTTAGTATTTTGTATATTCTACTAGTAGATGTCATACTTAGCATACTCCCAATATTGTATATCATCACAAGGAAGATAAGGATTGACATTAGCTACCTCATGATTGAAGGTATTGAATGTAAAATACTCATTCAAAACTAACGAGTTCTTAAATAAATAGATCTTTTACTACTTTAAGATCAATGTAATAGGGTTTACTGAGTTTCTCAACCCTAGGAATGGAGGAGGATTCCCATATTTTTACGTTCTCTCCCTTTCCCACCTTTCATTTAATGTTATTTAAACATACTTCTACCAGGATACTTTTCCATCCACGTGATAATTTTTGTTATTTTTTGGCCTCTTTGAAGTTATTATTTTTAAAGTATATGCCTTTATAATTTTTTCAAGTCTAGATTGTTCATTCATGAAGAGTTTTAATGAACTGATTACTAATAATGTGCTGTTCATTACACTATTTTTTAAATCCCAAGCCTCCTTTTTGTTTACTTTTTTATGTTTCTCTACGGTTAATCTAGTATGTTTTCTGTTTATCCCATGTACCCCGCCAAAATTTTGACATAAGATTTCAATTCAATCACAAATTTACAAAGAAATATGGATAACAATCATCACATAAGCATGTAATGGTTAAATGTCTGCCTTAAGCATTATATCATTTCCTCCTTCAAATAGGAATTTAGTGTGCCAATAATCCATTTTACTCATTATTTTATCAATTAACCAATCTAAATCCTTGACCATTGATCTTTACCAATTAAAGGCGAATACTAGATAGTTTCCTAGATACCAATTCAGGTTAATTAACTTATTAGTTACTTCAGTAGGTGTATTGGAGCTAATAAAAACTCCACTCTTGTTTAGGTCTATTGTCTATAAGCTCTATCATACTCTTCTAGTACCTCACTGAAGCGGTGAATTCCTCTTCAATAGCTTTCAAAAAAAAGTTGCCATCAAAAAATATTATATAACTTAATATAAGTCCACTAGAGCTAATAAAAAAAATTGACATAAGCAAGTTTTTGTTATCAACATACCTTTAATAAGGTTTTCATCCTTTGTAAATGTTGTTAATGTGTGTGTGATTAAACAATATAGGAAGGGGGATAATAAGTCACCCTATCTAAGTCCACTAGAGGGTTTAGTAATAGGTAAAATTTTCTCATTATAATTCACTGAATATGAGACAGTTTTGACACACATATATCCATTATACCTATTTTTCAGTGAATCGTTTTTGCCTCATTAAATCCTCTAGGAAATTCCACTCAAGGAGTTCATAGGCTTTACATATATCAACCTTTATAGCACGATAGTAGGTTTTAGAAGTTTTTCTCTTTTTCTTAAAAGTGACGGTTATTAGAATGTTCGTTTGTATAGATCTATCCGGAATAAAAGCATTTTGATTCTCTTCAACTAATATATTTGTGTAAGTCTGCATTCTCGTAAGTAAAATCTTGGTAATAATTTTATACAAAAGGTTTAAACAACTTATATGTTTGTATTGTCCTATATTCTTTGGTTCTTTCACTTTTGGGATTAAAGTTATATATAGGCTATTAATATAAGTTAGGTCACTTATATTATGCATGAAATCACAAACCATTCTTAAAAGGTATATTTTTATCATTTTCTACTTTTTTTTTGGTAAAAGTAACTTGATATTCATTCTGTCTTGTGACTTTATCACTACTTAGTGACCACACAATTGTTTATACCTCTTTTAAGGTTACATATTTTGTAAGTTCCTTATTCATTTTTTCAGTGACACTAGGTTGTACCTTTTAAATAAGATTATCATAGTTTCATTTGCCCACAATTTTGAAAATCTTTTCAAAATAGTTGAGAAAAATACTCTCATTGCCCTCCTTTACACTTTGAGTGACTTACAATTTGCCCCCTATTTTAATAATTATATCTATTTACCCCTGAATTTCATTTTCGGGTCCAGCCCGACTGACTGTTCCCTTAGTAGAAAGAACTTAACTATCTTTGTAACCGCTTTTATTTATTTTTTTATATTATAATCGTTTGACAAAAATAAAGACTAACGAAAATTCAATTTTTAATATATAAAATTATTTAAAAAATCATTTTTAATTTTGATAAAAATATTTTAAAAAATCATTAAAAAAATTTAAAATTATTATTTTAATCCATAAATTAGCCATCAAATTTTTTATTTTTAACATGTTCCCACATAAACCAGCTGTTTTAAAATATCAAAATCACTCTCCGAAATTTTTAATTTATTTTTTCAAATACTTTCCCAACAAGAATGTCCGGAAACCCAAATTAAGGTAAAAAATCAATTTACTTTTATACGACAACTTTTTGAGAAATGGTATACAACTGATGGAGGTGGAGGAATATTTCTCTGCGGTAATTGTGTTTTCCCTACTTTATGAAAAGTTATCTATTCTTTATGAGAAATTGCCTTTCAATGTAGATCTCATATTATTTATTAAATTTTGACAAATTTTTTCAGGTATATTTTTATAATATATAGGTAATATTTTATAAAACAAAAAGTAATTTTTTATAACTCTTAAAAGTTATACCTATACGGTAAAGAAAAAAAATCTCCTCAGATGGAGATGATCTTTCTATATATAATGACCATTACCATCCAAAAATCCAAATCAAGGTGAAAATCAATTGAGTAATGATATTTGTCACCCTTTTTGTATTACCCTTTTATCACCTCCTACGTGCATGCCTACATGTATCAATGAATTGATTTCTCTATCCTATTTAATTTTTTTCTATCTCCTATTCAAGAAAATCAGAACATATATATATAGAAGGGTGATAAAAGGGTGACATGAAAAAGGGTGACATATATTATTACTCAAATTAATTTACTACGAGATAGATAGTTGGCCTAGTGGTTAGGCTACTCCGCAGAGACCAAGAGGTCCTGGGATCGAATCTCATTGGAGTCGAAATTACTCCGAGCCCAAAGTGGCTCTCTCATGTACTCAAAAAAAAAAATTAATTTACTACAATTTTTTATTCTTTTTTATAGTAAATATCCTTTTTTTCTGACAATTTTATTAAAATTTAGTATAAAGTTTATTATTAAGATTATTTTTTTCGACCAATAGAATTTGCTTAACAAAGACTTTGAACAAATAGGCTAATTTGTAATATTTTAGTTTAATGATACTTTATTTTCAACTTAAAAAAGACTAAAAAAATTCGTAAAATGTGGTACATGGGCATAAAATGTAAAAATTAGGGTAGAACGTAAAATTTATAAAACTTAGGGGTAGAGGGAAGAATTCGCTAAGACAAAAAAGAAATCTTCAAAACTCTACCAAACCCCAAAATTGATAGCCGGAAAAAGAAAAGCAAAACCAGCGATCTTTAAACATCAATGGAGGAGAGAGAAAATGAGAAAGCGAAAGGAAATGAGAGATGGACGGCAGCGATCGCCAACGTTACGGAGATGTCAACCAATCTCGACTCACTCCAAAAACTACTTATCAAAAAAGCTGTTTTTGTTGATGATGAAACCTTCTCAAGAGCCTCTCTTTGCTCTGAACAAGCTCGAACCATCAAGGTACTTATAATTTAGTACTCGTGGGTCTCAATATTTATTTCGTACCCATAAATTTTATTATTAAAATTACTTTTCAGTGTTTATTAAATCGGTTGAGCTGTCCTTTAGATTGCATCAATTAGTATAGTATTTACCTTGGGTTAATTACATATGCGAAATAATCAAACACACCCGTGTTATTCAAAATGTTGCAAAGTGGGCGTTTTAGGAGAATTAACTTATCCTTTATACATAATAGATCTGAATTGATGGCAGGTTCTTGAACAAAGAGTTGAAACTTTAGAACGAGAACTAGATGCTGCTATTTCAGCTGCTGCTCATGCACGAACAGAGAAAAGACAAGCCGAGGGTGCACAGAAAGGTGCTGAATTACGTGTTCAGGAAGTCACAAAAGAGCTTGAAAACACCACAAGTGCGTTGATCTTTTCTCCCTCTTTTAGTATATGCTCTAATATAGTTTATTGACAAACTTCTTTGAGAGTTTTGATTTGTTGATGGATTTTTTATGGCAAATGTGGTATTTCAGCAACTGACCAGGGTCAGAATTGGGATTCTACACTTCTTGATAAATGAAAATTATAATTCTACTTACATGATTTTTTCTCGTGTGCAGAAGTATTTGAACTGCATTTGGAAGAGTTACGTGCAAAGCAGGAAGAGATTTATAAGCGAGATAAGGAGATTAAGCTTCTTGAAGCCATAATCCAGACACTTGGCGGAAAACCACCACATTCTTCAGCTAAATGAGATTGATCGATTTATCTTGTAAATCTACCCTTTGTTGTATCATATTTTGTACTTAGAAGGAATTCTTATGTATTTATGTTCTTACATGATTATTAATTGTCAAGAAATTGATGAATTCTTACTAATAATAATTTTGATATCTCATCTATACTTTTTGCTGAATTGTGAAAAAGTGCTTGTAAGTTGTGTTACTTTTCACACTAATTTATAATTACCTCTTAGATCAACAACTAAAGAATTACCAATATATAGTTACATCTTAGATTGACAACAAATATGAACTTCGTCTTTTTCCGGAGCTTGAGGCTCAATAATGGTTGAATGGGCTAGTAAGGGTGACTTCTTGATAAACGAGGTATGTGATAAAGCAAAGACTGTCAAATAAATAATAGAAAATATCGTAGATTTGATTTGAATCTGGTAATAAAACATTTTGATAAATGAGGTATGTAATAAAGCAAAAACTATCAAATAAATAATAGAAAATATTGTAGATTTGATTCGAATCTGTCAAGAAACCTATAAAAACTACATATATTAACTCAAATTCCATGTATTATGATCCGTTTGACGAATTATCTTTACTTTTATCCTTACTTTGTAATACGTGCCTCGTTACTCATGTACTACATATTTCGTATCTGAGTACCCCTTGTTGACGATTCCGTTCATGTTTTCCGTTAAGTAAGAACATACAGGGGATAAACAGACACTAACAAATATAGTAAAGGGAGTAAAAAGGCAAATTAAAAATACTTAGGATGTTAGTTACACAATTTTATGCCACACAAATACCTATATAACATAGTTGGGGTAAGTTGTAGAAAGTAGGGGGTAAGTTGACAATCACATCATAGTATAATGTGTAAATAATGTATTTACTCAAAACTATATTCAGAAAAATAATTCTTAAACCATACAATTTTATGTTAAATAATCACAAATTTGTTGTCAAACCCTTTTGAAAGAAGAAAGTGCCACATAAAATTTATCTTGAGTCCCTTAGTCTAAATATACCAAATGTTATAACCTTAAAGTAAATAACCCAGGCCTAAGAGCACTAAACTGAGTCTTGACACATATACATTCTCCTATAACAACTTAAATCTCTTTTAATTTTTTGACTTCCAAGACCTATTTTCGCCAACGATTTATAAACCGCAAAGAAATATAGATCTGGTCCACACCATAAGAACACTCTCAATTTCTTTTTAATATAACTAACTCCTTTTGGGAGGATAACACATGATGTCGATAAGAAGTCATAAGAATGAGAATATGGTTGATTTTTCACACAAATGAGAGTCATCATGTAGAAAATGGTTAATTTTACTCATGAATTTGTCAATAAGTGTTTGATATTAGGCATTTAACATATTTACTTGCAACAAGAGAACCCCAAAGTAATGAATATATAGACTACGTTCCTCGGCACCCGTAAAATATTGCTTTATTAGGAAAGGGACACCTCTTATCTTCATTGATCTCTTGACCAAATAGATGTTTATAAAGATGAAGAGTATTCATGATCCATATATAGAATCAAACTTTGCTTTACAAAATATGAAACAGTCATCTGCAAAACAAGGCGACTGGTCTTGAGAATATCACCTTTGGGATGAAAGTGAACGCTATCCCGAGCTCGAAGTGAGTTCAGAAGACAAATGAGGGCCTCCATTCTAATACTAACAAAGATATATGATGAAAGATCATTCCTTTGCTTAATGCAATTTTCCCCTTGAAAATATCATTCAAAACTCTCGTTATAGAAACATAGACATAAAGAGTTGTTGAAAACCAATACATAGTCCTAGATGGGGTGAACATCACAAATGCAGAATTAAAAATCTAACACAACCACTTCAACTCTATCAAAAAATCCACTCTTTAAGGATTTTTAAATAAATTGGTTAGAGGTACACAAAAGTTTTTATACAATAGAGGAACACTCAATCAAACTCGTATATATATACTCAATGAAAGAATACTATCCACTGAGCAACGAGACAATTTTACAAGTACTAATCTTGCAAGATTTTGTGCCTAAAGACAAAGGAAAGTATTGCGACTATAGAACAAACAATTGACATGCACAAAAATAAAGAGATAAGGAAAAAAAATACAGACAAGCGATTTTAGGGTGGTACGGCTCCTACAGACTTAATCGACAACCTAAGGTGCACCCTTAGGATTTCAATCTCCTCCACTAGAAATTCCTTGTGTCTTTTAAAGGTGGGAGCACAAACCTTTACAACATCTTCAAAATCACTTTTAAAGGAAACCCCTATGTTATCACTAACATTAGTCAACCAAGCGTACAATTTATACTCAAAATATGCCACTTCACAAGCCTGGAAACCTTTTTATGTGTGTAAATACAAATATACAATCTACACATACGATTTACCACTTCACACTTCATGAAGCTTTTAAGATTTGTGTCTGTACCACATAAGCTCTAAACCACTCGTGTCTAATCTACTGAAGACCACACTTCTTCCCTAGACCAAGAGCAAAACATAGGTTTCAGTATTAAGCCTAATCTACCTAGTCTAGCCTCGATACTTCTTGATGAGTAGATAAGTACAAAGTGTTTTTGATAAAAATACAAAGATTTAGAGACGTGTGGAATATGGATTGTGATGTCTCCTCATTTTTCATGAATTAATATTAGTTAGAGACATCATTTTTAGTGTTTTAGAAGTCTTTCTAGTCGAGTTTCCCATTAAATATTACACTTTCCTATTTCTAGTCTTGATTTAATGAATTATTATTTTTAGAGCATATTGGGTTTAATTATTTATTTAGTGTGAAGTTTTAAAGATATATGGAGATTAATTATATGTCAAATCAATTCTAAGAGATAAAGGAAAGAAGATATACATGGAAATTGGAGATAAGGAAACAAAAGTTAGGATATGAAAAGATAAAGTTGCCAAATAAATCTGAATTCCAGCACCCACGACCACAAATGTGCTTATATCTCAAAATCGGTGAGCAATTTGGAAGAATGGTAAAGATCAAAGTTAAAGATCTTTCCGAGATGATGAATTTCGACTATTGGAATGAATCAAACGGATAAGTATTGAAGTTGTTATGACCAAAACAAAAACGGGACTGATTCTAGATTTTAGGGTTACGAATTTGAGTTGGGCTAGGAGTCCATTACTTGTCTTCTACTCCAAGAAAATGAATTAGGGCTTCTATACACCTATAAATACACCCTTATATCACCTGTAAATCATCCTTGCTCATCCTTGCCTCACATAAATTAGTCCTTAGGGTTTATATCATTAGAGTTATTGTAGAGAGCAAGATGAAGTCTTTTATTTAATCTTTTAGTTTATTTCCTTCAGGGATGAACTAATTTTCCCATAGCTTGGGTTTTTCATTATGTATAATCTATGAATTCTATTTTCTTTCTATCTAAGTTTTTCTGGGAATCATATGTTTTAATTTGATATTAGCTGCTTACCCATATATTTGTTTATGTGTTTTGAATTATTGTCTGTCCTAAACTTGATCACTTTAGGCTTCCTTAATAGTAGTTAGATGGTCACCTTAACTGGGTGTCTAATTATTGAAACACCACATAACGTCTAGTGTCCGATATTGGTCTTGACAACCCCGATTCTAACTAGTTTATCATTAGGGTATGTTTTAATCACTATCACCATGTTTGAAATTGAATTGCTTAGGAACCTAGTGGCGTAGGATAACCCTAAGTTTAGGTTGCCTCATGGTTGTGTCCGTAGCCCCCCTAGTCGCTCTCAAGGTCTAGGAGAGGGAATTTAGAATCCCGACTAAGTATTTAAGAGCTAACTATCTCCCTTATTAACTAGAATTTGATAAAAAGAATTAGAAGGATTAGTGCATACTAGCAAAACCTAAGTTATATCTCTCATCTCATATTTCTTCGTATTTATTTATTGTCTTTAATTTTATTTAGGTTAATTAATTATCTCTCGATCAATCTTATTTATTTTCTGTCTTTTGATTAATTACTCTCTACTCTTAATTATTGCTCATTCGTATAACACACTAAGTCCCTGAGAACGAATCTTCTTATCATTAAAACTTGCATACGCCGTGTAATACTTGCAGTACCGTGCTTGTCTAGGGTGCTTTAGTGCATTGTTTCAACGTTTATTTATCATATTTTTATAACACCCTAGGCGACACCAGATTGCTATGGGAATCTCTTTGAAAAATTGTCCACCAGGTTTTAAAGACTACCAAATCTCTTACCCAAAAATCGTAGTAACAGAAACACTCAAGTGCAATTAATCTCCAAAACAAGCTCTAACTTTCCACCGTGGCTCTAAGCTCAAATTCTGCCTTGGTTTGGGATTTCTCTTAAATAATTGCCTTCTCCTTTTCATCTTGGACCCTTGTATCAATCATGTACCTAAATCTATACACTAAACACACAATTAAAACGCAAAAAGCTTTATAAACAGCAATAAGTCCAAAACTAAGGGTAAAAGGGCAATATAGCAAATAATAGGGAAAAATCCCTCATTTAGGCCCAATAAACTCCCAAATAATATCTCGTGAAAGGATTTATTCGTCAAAAATAGAGAGCCATCAAGACCCCCAACTCAAGGTTTTGTCGTCCCGACTAAATAAAAAAGAAAAGAAGGGAGTTGAAGGGTCTAAGTCAAATAAGCTCAAGAATGGAAAAAGAATAGAATATATAATGAATGACACAAAAGCAAAAATATTAACAAATCTCATATAATAGAATTTACAAACCACATAAAATATACATTTATCAAAAAATTAATCTAAATATGTTGATTTCAAGATCCAATTAGAGTCGCAATGCACGAATATAGCTAATCTCTTAATCCACTATGGTGTCTATAGGGTGTTCCTCGATTCTCACTAGTTTCTATGGTCCATCTAACTACTCTCCAATAGTTTAAAAGCTCGTAAATTGCATAATCAAGAATCCTAAAGTCTTTAAGGATGTAGTGTAGGCTTAGGTTAGGTATGATAAGTATATTTGGATAATTTAGAGTGTGCTTTTGACCCTCTCCTCACTAGCCATCAACTAATCGGCCTAGAGTTTGAGTTACTCTCAAAGGTGTTCTCACTCAATCCGGATATGCACTTATTAGCATTCCCAAAAATCATACTTTATCGGTCCAAAATATATATAGCCCCAAACTTGGAAAATGTTTTATATATATATTAAAAAGCATAATTAGTCCAGCGAAAATAATTTGCACTTTTTTTCTCAATAGGCCTTTGTTTAACGCCCACTCTTACCATTTTTAGTTTGTGGTTACTGGACTTTAAGACTCAATTTTATTTGGTATTTTGCTTAAATAAAAATTTATTTTATCTACTATTATTTAAAATAAATTGCAATTTTGTTGTGTACAAAGTCGCTAATTTTAATTTTTGTTTTATTTATTATTAAAATATTAATTTTTTATGTGTAACGTTTTAATTATTTGAACCAAATATACAATTTTATACCTAAGAAGGCCCACCTTTTTATTGCCTTAAGTAAGGAAAACACTTTTTTAATTATATATTAAGAGTGATCACAATGATATTTTCCCCAAGCAAATAAGTCATATTATATATAACCTTCAAATAGATTAAAATACAAGATCAAATTACAAGTCGACAAGTAAAACTTAAACTACCTTGATAAGGTAAAAACAAAAATTTAACCACTAACCGAATAAATCCTAAAGAAACCAGCTAAATACACATAAATATGGACAAAGAAAGTTAGGAAATATAAAAGATAAAACCACCCCGTACTCTCTGTCTAGACTGTTGGCTTTACTCGAAACTCTCAGCCAGTTTAGTTTTTCTCTAACAAATGTGGCCCAATTTTATATTTTATTTAAAACTCTATCTTGATTGCACCACAAAATCTTCCCCTTACCTCATATTTCCATTGTGTAGTTGACATAACCTTTATTTTCACGATTCATATGCACGCATTGTCATCACAACCTTTATTAAACATTTTACTCTTATCACCATGCTCCCTCTCCCTTACCTAGTTCATGGTTTTATTCTACTCATGCATGCATAAATTATGTCTAAATCCACAAATATGATGGCTTTGGTCCCCAAATTTAAGAGAGTCCCAAACTTGAAAAATGCTTATAATGTGTATATTAAAAAGCATGACTATTCAAAATTAAGAGACTTAGTCTAGCGGAAATACTTTAACTATTTTATCAAATAGGCCTTTGTTCAACTCCCACGAGTAGCATCTTAATTTATTATTTACTATTTGAATTTTTACTTAAACAAGGTCTTACAATTTTCAGTTTGTGGTTACGTCATTTTAAAACTTAATTTTATTTGAGATTTTGGTTAAACTATCATTCAAAAGAAATTACACTTTTGCTTTGTACAAAGTCGCTAAAATAATTTCAATGTTTGTTATATTTATTATTAAAATATTTATTTTTTTATATCTAGTATTTTAGTGATTTGCACCAAAAACATAATTTTATACCTAAGAAGACCCACCTTTTTTCTTGCCTTAAGTGAAGGATAACATAACTTTTTTTTTTGTTACATAGGAGAGTCACTTTGGACTCACAAAGTCGCTAAAATAATTTCAATGCTTGTTATATTTATTATTAAAATATTTATTTTTTATATCTAGCATTTTAGTTATTTGCACCAAAAACATAATTTTATACCTAAGAAGACCCACCTTTTTTCTTGCCTTAATTAAAGGATAACATAATTTTTTTTTGTTACATATAAGAGCCACTTTGGACTCGGAGTCAATGACTCAGTTCGAATCTGCACCACTAGATTGGATGACCAAGACCCTGGCCACTGAGCTAATCCCAGTTGGTTAAAACATAATTTTTTTTGTTAATTATATATTAAGAGTGAATCACAATAATTTTTTTATCAAGCAAATAAGTCATATTATATATAACCTTCAAATAGATTAAAATACAAGGTCCAATTACAAGTCAACAAGTCA
Source organism: Nemophila menziesii (assembly GCA_029959085.1). Classification (NCBI taxonomy): domain Eukaryota; kingdom Viridiplantae; phylum Streptophyta; class Magnoliopsida; order Boraginales; family Hydrophyllaceae; genus Nemophila; species Nemophila menziesii. The sequence goes on along the minus strand of JARWIR010000007.1, from coordinate 41,180,686 downwards.
AACTTAAGCTACCTTGATAAGGTAAAAAAATAAAATTTATTAGAAATCGAATATATCGTATAGAACACCAGCTGGGTACACATAAATATGGACAAAGAAAGTTAGGAAATATAAAAGATAAAACCACCTCGTACTCTCTGTCCAGACTGTTGGCTTTACTCGAGACCCTCAACCAGTTTAGTTCTTTCCTGACAATTGTGGGGCCATTTCTATATTTTATTTTACAAATATATCTTGATTGCACCACTAAATCTACCCCTTACCTCATATCTCCATGTGAAGTCGACATACCATTTTATTTTCACGATTTATATGCACACATTGTCATCACAAGCTTTAAATGACATTTTACTCTTATCACCAATTCCACATATCCCCCACCTAGTTCATGGTTTTGTTCTACTCATACAGGTATAAATTATGTCCAAATCCACTAGTATAATGGCTTTGGTCCCCATATTTAGGAGAACCCCAAACTTGAAAAATACTTTTAATGTCATATTAAAATGCATGACTATTGAATAAAAGATTTAGTTCAATTGAAATGCTTTGACTATTTTCTCAATAGGCCTCTGTTCATCTCCCACGAGCAGCATCTTAATTTAATTTTTACTTGAACGAGATCTTACAATTTTTAATTTGTGGTTACGTCATTCTAGAACATAATTTTATTTGAGATTTTGGTTAAACAAGATTTTATTTATCATTATCATTCAAAAGAAATTACACTTTTGCTTTGTACAAAGTGTCTAAAATAATTTTAATTTTTTTTATATTTATTATTAAAAAATTTATTTTTTTAAACCTAGCATGTTAGTTATTTGCACAAAAAACGTAATTTTATACCTAAGAAGGCCCACCTTTTTTCTTGCCTTAAGTAAAGAAAAACGTAATTGTTTTGTTAATTATATAATAAGAGTGAATCACAATTAATTTTTTTCTCAAACAATTCATTTATATATAACCTTCAAATAGAGTAAAATACAAGGTTCGGTTACAAGCCGACAAGTAAAACTTAGCCACCTTGATAAGGTAAAAAATAAAATTAACCAGTAACCGAATAAATCTAAAACAAAACCAGTTGGATAGACATAAATATGGACAAAGAAAGTTAGGAAATATAAAAGATAAAACTACGTCGTATTATCTGTCCAGACTGTTGGCTTTACTCGAAACTCTCAACCGGTTTAGTTTTTTCCTGGCAAATGTGGGCCCAATTCCATATTCTATTTTACAAATATATCTTGATTGCACTACTAAAACTTCCCCTTACCTCTCCATTGTGAAGTCGACATACCTTTTATTTTCACGATTTATATGCACACATTGTCATCACAACCTTAAAATGACATTTTACTCGTATCACCGATTCCCAAATATCCACCACCTAGTTCATGGTTTTATTCTACTCATGCAGCCTGCAGGCATAAATTATGTCCAAATCCACCAATATGATGGCGCCCCAAACTTGAAAAATATTTTTAATGTGTACATTAGAAAGCATGACTATATAATAATCAGAGTCTTAGTCCATTGGAAACATTTTGCATCACTTTCTCAATAGGCCTTTGTTAAACTCCCACAAGTAGCATCTTAATTTTTCTTTTTAGTATTTGAATTTTACTTGAACAAGGTCTTACAATTTTCAATTTGGTAGTTACATAATTATAAAACTTAATTTTATTTGAGATTTTGGTTAAACAAGATTTTATTTTATCTACTATCATTCAAAAGAAATTACACTTTTGTTTTGTACAAAGTTTCTGAAATAATTTTAATGTTTGTTATATTTATTATTAAATTTAATTTTTTCTATATCTAGTATTTTTGTTATTTGCACCAAAAACATAATTTTATACCTAAAAAGGCCCACCTTTTTTTGCCGAGTAATGATATATACCACCCAAATTCATACCACCCAAATGTCACCCAATGACGTGGCGTGAATTGATTGGTTACAAATTGTTAATGCATTTATTTTCTTGATTTGATTAAAGATTTGTAACCAATTAATTCACGCCACGTCATTGGGTGACATTTGGGTGGTATGAATTTGGGTGGTATATATTATTACTCTTTTTTGCCTTAGGTAAAGGAAAACATAATTTTTTTTTGTTAATTAAATATTAAGAATGAATCACAATAATTTTTTTCTCAAGCAATAAGTCATATTATATATAACCTTCGAATAGATTAATATACAAGGTCCAATTACAAGATGAGAAGTAAAACTTAAGCTACCTTGATAAGGTAAACAAACAAATTAACCAGTAACCGAATAAATCGTAAAGGAAACCAGCTGGATACACATAAATATGGACAAAGAAAGTTAGGAAATATGAAAGATAAAGACACCTCATACTCGCTGTCCAGACTGTTGGCTTTACTCGAAACACTCAATCAGTTTAGATTTTTCCTAACAAATGTGGGCCCATTTCCATATTTTATTTTACAAACATATCTTGATTGAACCACTAAATCTTACCCCTTACCTCATATCTCCATTATGAAGTCGACATACCTTTTATTTTTACGATTTATATGCACGCATTGGCATCACAACCTTTAAATGACATTTTACTCTTATCACCATCCCCCCTCTCCCCCACCTAGTTCATAATTGTCTTCTACTCATGCATGCATAACTTATGTCCAAATCCACCAATATGATGGCTTTGGTCCCCAAATTTTGGAGAGCCCCAAACTTGAAAAATGCTTTTAATATGTATATTAAAAAATCATGAATATTAAAGAATAATAGACTTAGTCCAGCGGAAACACTTTGCACTATTTTCTCAACAAGCCTTTGTTCAACTTCCATGAGTAGCATCTTAATTTACTTTTACAATTTGAATTTTTACTTGAACAAGGTCTTACAATTTTCATTCTATGGTTACATCATTTTAAAACTTAATTTTATTTGAGGTTTTTCTTAAACAAGATTTTATTTTATCTACAATCATTTAAAAGAAATTGCACTTTTACTTTGTACAAAGTCACTAAAATAATTTTAGTGTTTGTTATATTTATTATTAAAATATTTTTTTATATCTAGCATTTTAATTATTTGCACAAAAAACATAACTAAGAAGACCCACCTTTTTTCTTGCCTTAGGTAAAGGAAAACATAATTTTTTTTGTTAATTATATATTAAGAGTAAATCACAATTATTTTTTCTCAAGCAAATATGTCATCTTATATATAACCTTCAAATAAATTAAGATACAAGGTCCAATTACAAGCCGACAAGTAAAACTTAAGCTACCTTGATAAGGTAAGAAAAATAAAATTAACCAGTAATCAAATAAATCGGAAAGGAAACCAGCTGGATACACCTAAATATGGTAAAAAATAATTAGGAAATATAAAAGACAAAACCACCTCGTACTCTCTGTCCAGACTGTTGGCCATATTCAAAACACTCAACCAGTTTAGTTTTTTCCCATATGACAAATAAGGGCCCATTACATATTTATTTTTAAAACTCTATCTTGATTGCACCACTAAATCTTCCCCGTAGCTTATATCTTCATTATGAAGTCGACATACCTTTTATTTTCACAATTCATATGCACACATTGTTATCACAACCTTTGAATGACATTGTAATCTTATCAGCATGCCCCCCTCCCCCATATAGTTTAGGGTTTTTGCCCACTCCGGCAGGCACATATTAGGTCTAAATCCACCTAGGTGACGACTTTGGTCCCCAAATATAAAATATAAAAGATCCCCAATCTTGAAAACTGATTTAATATATATATATATATATATATATATATATATATATATATATATATATATATTAAAAAGCATAATTAATTAAAAATAAGAGACTTGGTCTAACGGAAACACTTTGCACCTTTTTCTCAAGGGTGAAACCCCGTATGGCCCTTTATCTTTAGGCAAACTGCGATAGCGCCCCTAAATTAAGAATTGTAACGAGATGACCATACATATTTCATTTTGCGATGATAGTGGCCCTTTTTTTACGAAATCACCAGTTGACCGTTAGTCAACCCCGTGTGGCGCCAACTCAGCGAATATAAATACTACACTTTTTAATACCCATCTCAAGATAAAAACATGCTTTACCAGAAGGGGAACCCTTTGTGTCATTGTTGACCAATCAACCAACTAGGCTTTTTGAAAAGATGAAGAGCATCCACGACTCTATATATGTGGAATCAATTTTTTTTACAAAACATGGAAAAAACCCATCCACAGAATTAATTCATTAATCTTGAGAGTATCATATTTGAGATGAAAATGAAAGTTATCCCAAACTTCAAGTGAGCTGAGAAGATATTGGTGACCTCCATTCCAATAACAAATATATATGGTGAAAAAGGATTCCCTTGAAACAAGCAGTGGCGATTAAAGCACTCATCCAATTGGTGATCATGTCTGCAAACCTCAAAACTTTCAAAGTATTGAGTAAAAAAATTCCCAAGAGGTAATGTCAAAAAATTCAGGAATATCATCCATTTGGTGATCATGTATGCAAACCTATTTATTGGCAAAAGAAAGTGCTGGCTGTGGGGTTCGAACCCACGCGCACTTATGTGCAGAAGATCTTAAGTCTTCCCCCTTAACCACTCGGGCAAACCAGCTAAGTTCCTTTCAAACTGTTGAGTAATAATTTCACAATAAATAATGTCAAAAGATCTACGTATATAATTCATACCAACAATGGGTGATTCGAGCACATGAATATCCCTTCACGATATCTTGGGAGATAATGATATCCTCTCCAATAAGTTGTCTGTTCACAAAAGTGGTTTAGCTCTAAGAAATAATAATAAGGAGACAAGCTTTTATTTGATAAAAACTACCACAGAGGTGCACTTGTAGAAAGTTTTGTAGCACAGGAACGACATAAGTCTTTAATCATATAAGGATCATCAACTATTGAGAAAAGAGCAATCAATATAGACGTTAGCATATAGTCCCTCGTATAGGTTGTTTTAATGCGAGATATCCCTAGTTAATTAAGTACTTAACCCTCTTCTTACTTGGTAAATTTTCTACCCTTTAGAATTCCATATCTTCATAAGAAACATCTTTGTCAAACCCCTTTTTATACCCTTTCTCATGAATCGTATATTTGTATCTTTTATCTTATGAAATATTGTATAGTACCTTATGATTGAACTTCATGAATACTCTCCATAACTCACATTCACATCACATGATTTATATTACATTTTATTGATGCATAGATGAACTATAATCCTTGTATACTTACCACTAGTTCATCTTACATTCTTAGAATTAATATTATGATATTTATATTTTATCTTTCACTTGTTTCTTACTTCACACCTTTCTTGACATATCTTTTTGTGTGATACTCTATTGCTTATGAGTTGTAATAACATTCATTGTAGGATATATTATTATACAACTCTTATGAAGAAAACGTTTCGATCTGAGCTATCTATAGGCACTTAGGTTGAATGCCTCTTCAGTTCAGAAACAACATACCAAAACGAAATACTGTTTTTAAATCGGTATATAATGTTTTGTGCGAGAAATCAGTATAACTTTTTTACGTAGGAACCAAGAAAAGTTAGAGTAAATTGGCAATTTTGTAACCATAGTAGTCGACATCCCTAACCAAAAGGGATACCCATTTTTAGGCAAAAAACTGTATATCATATAGTCGACATCCCTAACCAAAAGGGATACCCATTTTTAGGCAAAAAACTGTATATCATATATTACTTCAACGATGTCGATTTCAGAGCATATGACTATTCTAATCGTTGAACAAAGAACTTTATATGGTAAATAACCGTTGGGGACAAAAACGGTTACCCGTTTTACGCAAAATCGTATATACGTTTTTCTAGAGATTCTGTGAGAATCGTTTGAACTTGATCTAATATATATATATATATATATAAGGCTCTCTTGCATCACTTGGCTCACCCCTTGAAGTCTTAATTAAGTATTATACTATCCTACATTTCAAGAAAGAATCCCTAAGCTTGTTTATCACTTTTATATCATCAAGCTTGGTGCACCTATGTGTTTTATCTATCATATCAAGGATATAATTCAAGTCAAATTATCATTTTCATATATACTTAACAAAGGAGATCGACCTCAAAAATTTACCTTTGATTCAACTCTTCAAGGAGTTCACACTCTATCTTCATACTGTAGCTCATCAATAAGCACATTCAAATTGGTTGTAATTGTATTCATCTAACTTGTTAGGGTAATGCTCTTTCTCTACATTAGAGAAGAGGGAGTTTTCATAGGTTAGGATTTATCCTTGATAGAATCTATTGGGTTGTGACTTAACCGCTAAAAGTCTTATCGGGTTGTGACTTTAATCAATAAAAGTCACTGGAGTTTTTAGGTTGTGGTATAGCCCCGAAAAAACTCATTGTAATGGTTTATATCTCACCCTTAAGAGACGTCGAGAAGCTTGAAAATTTTATGGGGATGACCCTAAGTAGTGGATGTAGGGAAACACAATCACTCTAAATGCCTCACGTAATCTCTTTCCTTTATCTTTTACTTTTCGCGTGCATTGAATTTATCCAATTGCTTATCTCCCTTAGCTTAATATAGATTGCTTTAGCATATATTTATCACCCGTAGGGTCCCTTGTCCTTAACCCTGGAAATCTTATTTATTGTTTATATTTGTGTACGTATTAGTCCTTACCTTTAACACACCTAGCTTCTATCTTCCGCAATTAGCAAACTCCATATAAAATCCCTAACATCTTGTCTCAGGAGTTTGACCTTATGAATTGAATAAATTTTAGTTTATGAGCCCCTTATTATTTTGTATCAGGCATCGATTAGATAATTATCCTACTCGCTCCATTGAGGACTTTACAATATCAGAGCCTAACTCTACTTCATTAACTTAACCGTTACTAGAGTTAATGATTTTGTTATCTAATTTTTTATTGCCAAAATATATTGATTATCCTTACCCGACACCCGTAACAAAAACAAATACCCATATTTAGGCAAAAAATGATACAATATTTCTTACTTCGACGATGTTGTTTTAAGAGCATATGGATATCGAACCGTTGAACAATAGGACACCAATGTAAATTAGCCGTTGGGGACAAAAATGGTGACCTATTTTACGCAAAAGGGTATATCATTTTTTAGAGTTCATGTGAGAGCAATTAGAACTTGACCTACACTATATAAAAGGCTCTCTTGCATCACTTGACTCACCTCTTGAAGTCTTAAATCAATATTATACTATCATACACTTCAAGAAAGAATCCTCAAACTTGTTTATCACTTTTATATCATCAAGCTTGGTGCACGTATGTGTTATATCTATCTCATCAAGGAGCTCATTCAAGGTAAACTATCATATTCTTATCTACTCAACGAATAAGATCAACCTCAAAGCTTTACCTTCACATTCAACTCTTCAAGAAATTCACTTTCTATCTTGTTATATAAGCTCATCAAGGAGCACATTCAAATTGGTTGTAATTGTATTCATCTAACCATCTAGGATATTACTATCTCCCAAATTTTATTGTATTATCTATCGATAACACCCCTTAGTTAAAATTAATGGGCAAAATTGTCCATTCATCCTAAGTTAAGAGACTAACAAAGTAATTACCAAAAATTAAGCCGACAAGGGCAAGCCTCACCCTGGATATAGCTATTACTCCGTTTTATACATCGCAAATGATTTTCTGAGTCTAAAGAGCAGCAGCATGGAGGACAATACACCCGCGGGACCATCCAATCGTAAGCGCTCCTTCATCGAAGACGACGAATCTGATAAAGCCCCTCCGTACGTATTCCTCTCCTTCTCTCTCACTATATATATATACCTATCTCTAATTTTTGCTTCTAATTACTCGCCTTGTTACATTATGTATGTATATTTTCTGTTACAAGCTTATGCGGTTATCATATTTATTCTTTGACCTAATACAGATATCTTAGGGTCTTTCGTCTTTCTGATTATGAATTGTTAGGATTTATGCTAAATATATGATGTTCATAATATATAATAGGTAAATTAATATCTATATAGTTGAAAGTAAGTGAAATTATCAGTTTCTAAAAAGTTATTAAAAGAAAGAATAACAAATTCGTGTGTTCAATTTTCATGCTTATTATTTTAAAATTGATTGATGTGACCTAAATTATCAGCTCGAGACATTTTTTCTATGCACGTCAATGGTAAAATTTAAGTAAATTGCACAATTGGTCCCTATGCTATGCAGCCAAACTTACCATCGTGTTACAAAGAATGTCAATGATACCCTTGTGTTACACACTAATGTTGCATATTTGTCCCTCAACAGAGGATCAACTGTGCGAATAACATAGGTCTATTGACTATTTTTCTAAATATGAGTATATTTGGCTATTTCACATAACACAGGGACCAATGATGCAATTACCCCTCTTATTTTGCAAATAAGTATATAACTAGGTTTAGCATCAGATTTATATATTGACTTTCTAAGTTTGAGAGGTGGTAGATGTGAATATTCATTGGAGCATTTTTCAATTACAGTATTATCTAACTTACTCTGCAATTATCATATCTTCTACAGGCAAAAGAGGGTAAGATTTCCAAAGGGTAAAAAGGTCAAGCCTGGAGAATATGTGGTAGATGAGGAAGCTAAACCAATCGCAAAGAAGGATACACGTGTTGCTGCAAAAACACGTGCAGCCCAGAGAAATAGAATAACAGCTGAAATTCTTGATGACAAAAATAGAGGTCTCTGTGATAACATAGAAGATGCAGAAGCCACATATGAGGTACTTTCTTCAATTCTCTATATAACTTCATTTTACGTCTCTTTGTCTATTCAAGGAACTTAACATTGACTAAAGGTTATTAATGGCAGGATGATGAACCACTTGTTGATGATGGAATAGTGCTTGATCGTTTCGATCTATCAAAAGAGAGGGAAGAAGGTTATTTCGATGAACAAGATAATTATGTTGAATATGTAGTTGATGAAATTAAGGTATTATTATTAATAATCTCATACTGTATTTTCCCATAATGTGTTATCTAAACAAGGATTTTTATAGGATGCTTGGCTTGATAGTATAGATTCTGTGAAAAATTTTACGGGAAAACAGCCTATGAAAACTGATGAAGAAGATGATGATGTAACTGATCTTTCATCACATGAAGTTGCTAAGATTAAAAGGAGAATAGCTGATACTTTACAGCCTGGAGAAACGGTAATAAATCTTTTTATTTAAATACCATTGCGTTTTTGTAGTTAAATATTAATTTTTTTTCTTTTCGTGTTAATCTTTACAGGTCTTGCTAGCTTTAAGGAGGTTAAAAGGGAACTCAAATAACAAGAAGGAGAAAATGTCACCAGAGACTAAAGTGCTGTTTGATCAGCTTACTGAAGATGCGATGAAGCTGATGAATAATGGAGATTATGGTGAGTGTGTTTTTATTTAATTTTTTGATTAGGAAATTATTTGGTGATGTGAAAATTTGACGCTAATATGTGGGTCCTACGTTGTGGAACAGATGTTTATTACGAGAAACAGGAGAATTTTCAACGTGAAGCAGGTTTGTAAAGCAGTTTTCATATATTTTTTCTCGTTTATATGCATATTTATTTGATTTTAATGTATTTGCAGAGGGATATGAGAAGCTAGCACATGCAAGAGAACAGGTTGTCTCGATGAATTCAAATAATGGTGTTGACAAAGCGAGCTCCTCAACTGTTTTGGACACGGAAGTGGGACCCACAAAGGTGAATAACGATACTACTAACACAAACAATGATGATGATGATGTGGATATGTTTGCAGAAGATGAGGAAAAAGAAACAGTAACTACTACTCAAGACCAACCTAGTGGAAGTAAGTTTTCAATTTTTTTAATGGTATTATTGATTCTGACAATCAAGTATTAACTAAATTATTGGTGGACCCCACAGGTAATGATCTTCAGAATGATTATGTTTTCGATGATACAACCGGGTATTTTCTCCCTTCACCTTTATTACGTTATTAAATTCTCGAGAGATGATAAAATTATGTCTCATTAACTATATATATATTGTGTGCAGTTACTATTACAGTAGCAGTTCAGGTTACTACTATGATCCATCTTCGGGGCTTTATTGCTTTGCAGGATCAAGTGTATGGTGAGTCTTTTGTGTTGTATTTTAATAATGTAATAATCGCATTTACTTACATCCTCTGTTATTGGATTAATTAATAGGTACTCTTATAATGAAGAATCAGGAAGTTATGTTGAGGTTGAGCAAGCTGTTGCTGCTTCAACTTGAAGCTTAAATGTGTAACTGGGATTATAAATATTGCGATACATCTTTTATGTAGTTGAATTGAAAATATATGTGAGTAACTGAGTCAAGTAACAACATATTTTATTCAGTTTAGTATCTTATCTTTGTGTTTGATCAAATTGTTTTTATATAATTTGTCTGACTTTTAAAAGACGTGGCTAATCGTACAAAGTGTTATCATATCTTATCATATTCTAATTGATTCACATAATTACTTGAAAGTGATGGGGACCGAAATTCTTTGAGATTGGAAGAATTAATTGTAAATGGGTTGCATTGTATAGAGTATGAGAATAAAGACTTTCATTTAATAGTGTGGTTGAGTAGTAAAGATAAGAAGAGTAGGTGTCTATATAGAGAGATAATGATTTTCTGTTGTGTTTGTCTGTTTTTACTATACTCAAGAAAAGGAGCAAAACGTAATATTGGTAGGTAGTAGTATCTAATATATCTTGTACGTCAGTTATCAATGAGATGAGACTGAGATTTGAGGAAGGTATATTTATTCCGGGTCCCCCAACTTTTGGACCATAACAAAATTAAAAATGTGGCCCACCACTCCAAGCCACTTGGAGATTATTATGAGCCATTTGATACGTGTACGATTTACATAATTTAGTGTTTCAAAATACGTCTCCTATAAAAATTAGTAATAAACTTTGAACCCAACATTATTTGATGATAAAATTTGGATATATAGACGTGATTTTGCATTTCAATTTTATTGACATGATATATTGACTAAATGTGCAACCAATCATTAAATTCGATTCTTATTATGAGATAAGCTAAAAATTTATTCGGTGACATCTCTATCTATAGTGGCAAATGCACAATTAAATACAGAAACAACTTGTTCAAAATTGTTGAAATGATTTAGATAAATAAAATAAAATTAGAGTTAGTTAATATTAATAATTATTATTAGTATAAAGTGAATGAGGACGGGGTGGAATTCGTTTTCTTTGTACTTTTTTCTGTAAAATTTCAGTTATCTTATATATAATATATATACTTTAGTTAGAAAAAAAAGAAAATGAAGGCAAAAGGTATGTAATTAATGGTTCTTTTCCCAAATATGGGATTTGAGAAAGTAAACATTTTTTTAAGATGGGAGATGTTACTTTTTGATATTTTTGCCTCATGACTCATTTAATAACCGTTACATCAAAATAATTACACAAATAAATCTATGACTAGAAATTTCTTATTTTGTTTGGAAAACTCTTTTACTAAAATTTACTAGTATTGATCAACGTCTGACTAAACTCGACCAAGTCATTTTCTTGTTCACATTAGTATTATTTATTTCTGTTAATCCAGCTGCGTTGATCACTTATCAGTTATCTCGAAGCTGTCCGTGCTTCAGATTTACTTCACACACTACTATAGTCTTTCCTTTCTCTCACTTGTTAAACTAAGAAAAAAAGTAATCAATTAAAGCTATATACTAATATACATATATTCTGAAATCCAATTTGCATACATATAATATACATATAATTGTGTGGATATATACAGAGAGGCAAGATATGACGGAAGAGGGATCGGAGAAAGAGAACGGAACTTTAACATCAATGGACTCAATAGAATCACGGTGGGTGTATCAAGATGACGATGATTCCGAGAACGATAGGAACGGCGACGATGGAAACAGCCACCGTGACGCCGATTCTCAGCCGCGGAGTAACCCCTCCGATGATGACGAAGAAGATGATAACGCTGTATTACGCCTTATCCGTACTGGACCTCGAATTGATTCCTTCGATTGTGAAGCTCTCGAAGTTCATAGTGCTCCGAGACATGATTACGAGGTACATTTTCTTATCAACATCTTCAATTTTCACTTCGATTCAACATGCATTAAATGCCTCATCGGTCAATATCTAGTTCTTTTTGCTCTATAGGGAAAGAAATCAGTAAATTAACTTTAATTAATAAGTGGAAGCTTAGTAAACTCATTTTTGGGTGTAGTATATAGTTAATTATGACTAATTAGCATAAATTACTTCCTTTCTTTGCAGTGCGAATTTACCTTTTTTTCTTTTTCAAATAATATCTGAACTCTAAACATGTAATTGCAGAATGCTTCTTTTGGGAGGAAATTTCTTCTGGTTTTCCAGACATTAGGTGTTGTATTTGGAGATGTGGGAACTAGCCCATTATACACCTTCAGTGTGATGTTCAGTAAAGCTCCAGCTAAAGGAAATGAAGATGTTCTTGGTGCATTATCACTAGTGTTATATACCCTAATTTTAGTCCCATTAATCAAATATGTCTTCATTGTTCTCTGGGCCAATGATGATGGTGAAGGTATACCTATTATTTAGTGTACTGTACACCATTAAAGTCTTCTTTATCCTATTTTTGGTTGAAATTATGCAGGTGGTACATTTGCTCTGTACTCTTTGATCTGTAGACATGCTAAAGTTAGTCTTTTACCAAATCAACTCCCATCAGATGCTCGAATATCAAGTTTCAGATTAAAAGTTCCATCTCCAGAACTCGAGAGATCATTAAAAATAAAGGAAAAACTTGAAGCTTCAATTACACTGAAAAAGCTTCTTTTATGGTTAGTTCTCGCGGGTACTTCAATGGTGATTGCTAATGGTGTAGTTACACCAGCTATGTCAGGTAATTTGTAGCTTACACTTCTTCTTTTTTCCGAATCTGCCCTTATTCACTTTACTTATTGCAGTTTCTTCTGCTGTTGGAGGGTTAAAATTTGGAGTTCCTAGTATAGAGCAAGGTATGAAGACCCTTATCTTTACCTAATCATTTTCACAAAACTAATTACTGATAATTAAATTAAAATGCAGAGCATGTGGTGAAAATATCAGTAGGATTTCTTGTAATATTATTTAGTGTACAGAAATTTGGAACAAGTAAAGTAGGACTTATAGTTGGTCCCGCTTTGTTCATATGGTTCTGTTCTTTAGCTGGAATTGGAATATACAATCTTATCAAATACGATACTCGTGTACTCGCAGCATTTAATCCAATACATATATATTACTTTTTTCAACGTAACTCAACCAAAGCTTGGTACTCTCTTGGAGGTTGTATTCTCTGTGCCACAGGTAAATACTAAATATTAATTACTTTCCACAATATTTTAGGTAAAAAAAACTTTGGGTGCATTAGTTTTGATTTTACTGACTAAATCACTTGTTGTATTTAGGTTCCGAAGCCATGTTTGCAGATCTTTGCTATTTTTCCGTGAGATCAGTTCAGGTAAAGCACAAAAAGAGATTTTAATTTATCTTTTATTTTTTTTTAATTTTTAAATTTTTTTTGTTTGCAGCTTACTTTTGTGTTTCTTGTACTGCCCTGTCTTCTTCTGGGTTACCTTGGTCAAGCTGCGTATTTAATGGAGCATCATGCTGATACAACACAAGCATTCTTCTCTTCAATACCTGGTAAATAGTTTTGTATTTCAAAATCATAAAAGAAGTTTCATAATATTTTATTTTATTTTATTATTACAGATGGAGCGTTTTGGCCAGTGTTTTTAATTGCAAACATAGCAGCATTAATAGCTAGTAGAGCTATGACCACTGCTACTTTCTCATGTATTAAACAATCAACAGCTCTTGGTTGTTTCCCAAGACTAAAAATCATTCATACTTCACGTAAATTCATGGGTCAAATTTATATCCCAGTCATGAACTGGTTTTTACTAGCTATGTCCCTCGTGGTTATTTGTTCCATTTCAAGTATTTACGAGATTGGAAATGCCTATGGTAAATACTTTTTTACCCTCTAATAAATTTCATTTATTGCGTACATTTTTTACATCTTTTTCGATGTTCCATAGCTATTGCTGAGCTGGGAGTAATGATGATGACTACGGTTTTATTAACTCTTGTAATGCTACTCATATGGCAAATCAATATCGTGATTGCGTTGACTTTTTCTGTACTTTTCTTGGGTTTGGAGTTGACTTTTTTCTCATCAGTATTATGGAGTATAGGAGATGGAAGTTGGATTATATTAGTGTTTGCTGTAGTGATGTTTTTCATAATGTATATTTGGAATTACGGAAGCAAGTTAAGATACGAAACTGAGGTTAGACAAAAAATGTCGATGGATTTGTTGAGACAGCTTGGTCCTAACCTTGGTACTATGAGAGCTCCTGGGATTGGTTTACTTTATAATGAGCTGGCGAAGGGTGTACCTGCAATATTCGGACATTTCTTAACCTCTCTTCCAGCTGTACATTCTATGATAATTTTCGTTTGTATAAAATATGTACCTGTTCCTTTGGTCCCTCAAAATGAAAGGTTTCTTTTTCGACGAGTTTGCGCTAAAAGTTATCATATATTCCGCTGTGTTGCCAGGTATGGAGTTTTTTTTTAATCATTTTTAGGGCATTACTGTAATTTTTTAATTTTTTTTGTGGTAGATATGGATATAAAGATGTACGTAAAGAGAATCATCAAACATTTGAGCAGCTACTAATCGAGAGTCTTGAAAAGTTTATACGTAAAGAAGCGCAAGAACGTTCACTCGAGAGTGATATTGATGAAGATGAATCAGATTCTGATGAGGAAAATTCGAGTTCGAGAGTTTTAATAGCTCCTAATGGAAGTGTTTATTCACTTGGTGTTCCGCTTTTGAGTGATTTTAGTGATACGAGTAGATCTGTATCGGAAGCAAGTACTTCTAAAGACCCTTCTTCTTCTGATCATGAGCAAAGTTTAGAGAAGGAGTTATCGTTTATTCGGAAAGCGAAAGAATCTGGGGTAGTGTATTTGTTAGGACATGGAGATATTCGAGCGAGGAAGAATTCTTGGTTTATTAAGAAGCTTGTGATTAATTATTTCTATGCTTTTTTAAGGAAGAATTGTAGAAGACAAACTGCTAATTTAAGTGTTCCGCATACTCATTTGATGCAAGTAGGGATGACTTACATGGTATGAGCTTTTTAATGAGAATCTCAGATTGTTCTCTGAGGATTTGTCATTCAAAAACGAGTAAAATTGGTTCATTCTTGCGCGGAGAATGAGTAGTTGAGTTATTGTGGGAAGCTTGGTTTAGAGCTTCGGGATCATATTTAGTTGGGGGAATTTTTGCTTTGGCTATCGGGTTATACATATCTTTTGTTATTATTATCGACACCTGTATATGTATAGTACCATATACCATTTTAGTGTACTGTAGAGTAATTTTTTTTTGTTTTTTTTTTGAATGGTGTATATAGAAGTTACAAGGTGTAACTATCTATGAATGTATGAATGGGCTATGTCGGGTCAAACTAGTTTTTATGGATTTGATGTTGTATCAATTGCAGTTTATGCTTGTATAAACAAACATCTTGGTGGTGTTGATAGCTTTTCCCATACCTTACAATTATATCATTTTTGCTTATATTCTAATTGAAATCTGTGCAACACTTTGAAGAAATTTTAGAAGACAAATTACATATAACAGGAGGGATAACAAGCTGATTCTGAACCTTATTTGCGTTAATTTTTTTTACCTCTTTCTATGCCGTCTATACAGGCATGTTAACATATACTCAGACCCATCTCCATTGTTAATCGCTGTTACTTTGCCATAAGACTCATCCACCAGGAAAAGATCTGATCATCCCTGTCCACAAAATCCGGTGACCGTTTTGGAGTGGTATTTTTCTCATCTTAGTATTTTTTAATGTTTGAGCATTGTTCAAAATAGTGCTAGGCGCTACTTGAGTGGTTTATTAATCGGAAGTTAGGCGGTTTTTACTTAGACGATTTTTATATTTATTTATATTAACTATATATTACTAATTTGAATAATATTCACATCTTAATATACTTAAAAGTAAATTAATTTAACATAAATAACATATATATAACTATAAAATTATAATAATTTAAGGAAATTTAGACTTGAAATTAAAAATTTATACTTTTTTTCTTTCTTGATCAAACTCTAACCTAAATAGTTTTTTCTTTATATTTTGCTTATATGTTGGGCTGGATTAGATCAAATTAGTTATTTATAAGTTAGCATGCTAGGTAGTATCTGAGTGGTTAATCATTGATCCGATTGGATTGTTTATTAATAGATTATGAGTAGACAACCTTCGAGCCACCTTCTAAAGAAATTCTAGATGAATCGCATTTTGAAACGTCTAAACGGAACGCCTATACGGCTTTGTTTTAGAACATTGTGTTTGATTATGTGATTGTTTATATGCAGATGTCATGAATACAGATTGAAATGTTCACCCAAATAACTTGTATTCCAGCTTCAAATTCACCAACATCTGATACATTATAGAACAAATAAATCTTATTTGAAACCTCAGTAGAATGTACAATTTCAAAACCATCGCATCATTAGAAATATCCAGAATTGCAGCTTTGGTTTCCACTAATCTGAGACATAAAGATGATCTTTAATAGTCCCGTTTTCCATATATTCGTAATTTCAAAATTGGTGGAATATCTCATCTTGTGATCATAGAAAAGTAATTGTTTATCCAACTTCACCATTAAGATATCACCATTCTTGATAGACCCAACTACCTTCCCCACTCCCAAAACCAAATACCAAATGAGCTCTACAAAAATTACTCCATGACTCCGAATCTGAAACCCCGCCTTCATTCATCACACAAATGTTAAAATGTTCCTCGTGATGTTCAATCCCATCAAAAGACGATTCTTTATATACGGTAACAACTAGTTGCATTGCATATCCCCTGGATAATATTTCTGGACAAAATATCTCGTGAAATATCTCTTCATGAATATCAAAAGATAAGAACAAATTCGTATGAGTTAACCTAATTTTCAATGCATCATTCATATAAGTGCGTGATAATATAAATTTCATTATATTACATTTAATACATGGGATTAAAATCATACACCATGCCCCCTTTTTTCAAGAGAATAAACCTCACTCTCGGGAGGAATATGCAACCCAAGATGCAACTGATGCACAATTCTAACATCCTTATAATGACAAGTTAACAAATCCTTACCAATTTAAGGACAACCATTTAAGGTACTGTAGGTCTAATACTAGGAGTTGGGAGAGTGACATGCTTAGGAATCGAAGGATTCATAACACGATAATGTGCTTATCGTAGAAATAATCAATTAGTAAGCAAACTAAAACCTCACAACTACTGATGTTTCAGTAATACCCAACTTGAGTTTTAAATGGGGGAACGAATTTAAGACGAGATTGTCAAAGTGAGTGATCATAATAGGTTGGGTCGGTACTTCATGCAGGTTTTGAGATTGTATAGTGCTACTGAGGTTTTGAATAAGTTTTCTTTGCTCTATAATGTGTCGAAGGTTTGTATATTCGAAGCCGAAATTTTAAGGTACAACTGATGCGATTTTAGGGCTCAATGGTTAAGAGATTAAACTGAAAATACTTGAATAAATAGTAGCTAAAACTTTGGGTACTAATTCTACCTTGTCTGATCAGTATATAGCTCAATGGTTTAGAATTAAGACAAAAGGAATTGGAAATCTAGATTATTGTGTGAAATATGTATTAGATATGTACCCTATAGAAGGTGCTTCATAGGTTTTAACATGAGAAAAACAAGAAGAGATTGTTAATAGGTTCAGTATCAACATATTAGTTGCCTAGTTGGTTGTCTATTGATTGACCCTAAGCTGCTGAAGTGTATTCCTTATGGAGTTGGATTTATATTGCCTCCTCATGTTGTCAAAAAAGTTGGTTGGATGGACAAAGTATGACCTTGTTTCTTTCTATAATTAAAGCTAAAGTATAACTAGCTTTGGAAGTCTTTGAAGTCAAAAATATTAAGAGGTTAATTTTTATGGCTGCGAGCACAGGGAGCTCAACATTTCAATAAACTTCGTGTACGCAGTATCATCATAAGTCTTGACTATTTTTGATGAAAACGGAGGCAGTGGACATATATTTTTTGGTGGCGGTTTCATTCTTCATTTTCCTTGCACTTTTGGTGCTTCTCTAGGCTTCTCAACCACTTCTTCTTCAACCCAATCTTCCACAATTACCTCATCTAAGTTTGACTTTTAAGATTTTTTCTCTTTCGTGATCTCTTCTTCACTATGCTTTAGGTTGTGGTGCTCTACCATTTTTCCAATTCTAAGTCCGATTGCCTTACACAATTCATACCCACCAATATTCTCACAATTATGTACTTAACCTCACCCTTTCACTTTGGGTGGTGTTGTCCCCCACTGTGTGATATAAAATAATGTAATAATAGGACTGGGGTGACGCTTCACAGTGTACGAATCAATGGTAAGTAAAAGTGATAAGTAGGGTTATCATTTTCCGTAGGGATTAATTGCAATTTATGTTGTTTAGTCTAGTGTAAATGCATGAAACTTGTGATCTAAATGACAAAATAGTAAATAGTTCAAATGGGAGAATGCTTGTTTGGTTATCAATAATAAACAACTAAGAACGTAATAACAATATAATAATTAAGCTACGAATAAAATTAAACAAGTAATATAGATAAACAAGTAAATAAATAGAAGATGAGCTAATACGAGATGGTTGCTTGAGGAATCGCTAGTGATTATTTATTGTCGTTAGACAATAGTGTTATTGATAAGGGTGAGTGGCTATGTTCACATTATTCGGAATTCGAATGAACTCTAACTCCCCATCCGGGTGAACCTAGAGCCCAACCTTACACACCCGCCGACTATCCAATGACTTATATTTTAACCCTAATTGACTACCTAGTGGACGCGCCCATCCAGGCCAATGCCTTTCACTAGACGTTTATATGTTAATTCCATAACCCAACCCCCCCATCCAGGTGCTTGCTCGAGTTACTACAACCACCCACTAATTGGCAGAGTACAAGTGGTATTATAACAAACATATAAAAAAATTAAAATAAACAACCCAACTCAATTAAATATACTCAATATCCAAAATGTAATAATTCCATAAAAATCTAAACAATATCTATCACAATAGCACCTTCAAGCAATAGGGGTTTAGTTCATAATAGAAGATCCGTGAATATGCAATTACTATGTATTAGCCTAAAGGAATAAATGGACTTAATAATCATAGTTAAGCAATTCTTGAATAAAAGTGTGATAAACTATTGATCAATCTAAAACATCAACATTATAATCAACATCATATAATTGATACATGAGAAATCGTAATATTTCTCCCTTTTGATGGAATATAGGTCTAACTTTTAAAAAATATAATGTTAAAGGTACACTCACATTTCTACTTTTCCGATTCTTTACTCATTTTCCATACCTTCAGCCTCACTGATTTCACATTATTAAGCTCACCTACATATTCATATTATTAACTAGAGCGTTGTCGAGAGAACACATTCTTTTAGCCCATAATCGTGTATTTATTAGGTACCATAATTAGACAACAAGACCGACTAAAAGCAGTCCATATAGTTCAGTCACATACTCAAATCAACTACGAAGTATAAGTCCAACAAGTATCTAAATTACCCATGGAGTTTTCCTCTATCGGTATCCAAATCCTACATCCAAATCGATAGAAGTGTATTGAAATATTAGTAAAATATTTTGGATTAACTACTTTAGGAAATTACAAAAATGACCCAAATAATTTTTTCCTAAAATTGTAATATTGTCATTTAAAATGTGACGTGAATAGATAAATATGTATATATTAACTTGCAAACTTTAACTTAACTTAAAAGATTGATTTTGAATATGATCAAAGTTTCAATTGTAATACACATACAAATTATATTGATAAGTAAGGTGATTCGAGATGTTGATAGGGAGCTGTAAGTACAACTGAGGAACAAACTCCTACTATCTAAGGTGACAAATATATGTATTATATATAATAGAAACTGAGTCACATATATAAAACCATTACATCTTTCTCATATTATGCACTTTAAGAACTATATTCGAAATAATAAAGGTATAGGATTGAATATATTTAGAGAGAAACTAGTGAACATATAGATCTACGGGCTAAAGGGTTATAACTTACGTTGATAATCTTGTTAAATCATAGAGATCCACTAGAGAAGTTATGGAGATTATTGATGCGCGATAAAAGCAATTCACATAGAGATCTAGCAAAGAAGGAGTTCATACCGAGATCCGCTATGTAGATGGTTCGTTGGAGGTAATACAGTTCATGAGGAGATCGTAAGTTTATTAAACCACTTACCTTTCTTTATTAAACCTCAAATCATAAGTTTACATAATTTTTTATTAATTTGCAAATGGGATGATTTCGGTTGCAACTACCCGTAAGTTTAATTTTTATGTGTATAAAACATAGCATTTGTATTGTTATAAAATATATTTACTAAAAGTTTAGTTAATTCAAATGCTCAAATTTACTTATGATCTAATATCAGGTTTTATTCAACTACTTTTATAAACTATGGATTTTTCATATAATCAACTACACCATACAATTTAAATACGAAAGAAGTAGCTTCTCTAAATAGACTTTTTGATCATATTTGGGGAAAACAAATTTTTATATATGATTTTCATTCAAGTATTGATATAAACTAAATTATGAATTTTACACTATTAATTATACTTTTTTAAATTAACTTTTGTCCAAATACCCTCATGTATGGGGTAAATTTGTACATTTTTATGCAATCCATGCTTGCACGTGAAGAATGCTTACCTCAAGGTTTTGGATTAGAGCTTCAGGATCTCATTAGTTGGGGGAATTTTTGCTTTGGCTCTTGGTTTATACAGATTCTTTATGTATACATATATAGTACCATTTATATTTCTTTTTTTGCCTTTCTTGATGTCTTCATCTTTGGTACATGTATGATGTATAAAAGTTACAAGGTGTAAATGAATGTCATATGTCTACTCAAACTAGTTATTATGGAAGTTATATCAGGTGTACATTAACCAACCCTATATATATCCATCTTCACTTGATAATGTTCTTCAAAACATAATTCTTCTTTCGATCCTGAGGAAATCCTTGAGAAAGAGATATCGTTTATTCAAAAATCAAAAGAATTTGGAGTGGTGTATATGCTAGGCCATGGAGATATTCGAGCGAGAAAGAATTTTTGGTTTATTACAAAGCTTGTGATAAACTATTTCTATGGTTTCATGAGGAAAATTGCATAAGGCAAACTACGAATTTAAGTGTGATGCAACTTATTTGATGGATGTAGGTATAAGGTTTTTCTATATCATATAATTTATTTTGATTTTCTCACATCTCTAAGGCATTTTCCCATTCAAAGATAGATTGGTCCATTCTAATGAAATCCATGCTTGCACGTGAAGAATGAGTGTTTAGTTACTACGGGAAGCTTGCCTCAGGTTTTGGATTAGAGCTTTAGGATCTCAATAGTTAGGGGAATTTTCGCTTTGGCTCTTGGGTTATAAAGATGCTTTATTGTTACATCTATGGTACCATTTTAATGGTGTAGTTGGTATATATTTCTTTTTTTTCTTTTCTTGTTGTCTCCATCTTTGGTACATGATGATGTATAGAACTTACAAGGTAATGAATGGGATATATCTACTCAAACTAGTTATTATGGATTTAATGTCATGATTATAAATTTTTAGTGTTGTGATAAAAGTTATATCAGGTGTACATTTAGCTTCTATCAACCCTATATGCAGCTTTGATAAGCTATGGTGCAATATTGTTGTTGATCCGAGGTATATCAATTACTAAAATATCTTCAAATAAAACAAAAATAACATAATAACAAAAAAACAAGTTTCGTTAAACATGAATCACCAAATTAATTAGTCAATGAGTATCCACACAAACTTGAAAAAGTCTCAGATTTCACCCGCTTAAGAAAGTACAACATATTAAGAGGAATTCTTAAGAAAAATTATGGTGAACAAATAATACATATACGATAAATCATATGTCCAAGCATCAAGAATAGTTCATCGAGGGTCTGAGGCTTGTAAGTTGTATCTACAACAAATGTTATTTAGGGTTCCAGAGGTGGGGGAGAAGAGCTTTAAGATATCAGGGAGAAAAGGAAACACAAACGAACTATGTATGACTTCCAATATGTGTAATTTTCACCTCTCTAATCCTTCCAATAGGTGTGTTAGTCACCTCTCTCACATTAACAATTGGTGTGATAGTCACCTTTCTAAAACTTCTAATATATGTTCTAATAACCTATATAACACTTCCAGTAGGTCTATTAGTCACCTCTATAACACTTCCAATATGCTTTCTATTCATCTCTTTAATCTCGTGTTTTCCCAAAATATGTAAGCATGTTTTTATCTCTTATAAGGTCAAAACAAGCTACCTATTAATCTTCTTATTACGTTATTATAAGAATAAATCTTGGCTTTGCACATGTCCACGGTAGTCTCGTGATTTTTACTTGTGTAGGATACCTCTAGCCCGAATAGCCCCCAAATGACTTCATAAAGCGATATGTGTGCTAGAATATTTACAAGAACATTTTTTGTTTGATCAATGAGACAGTCTTATAATCATGTGTGTCGTTATTGTAACAAATGAAATATCAATAAAGGATGTTAAATTTCATTATAAATCATTATTATTGACTTTGAAAATAAATATGTTATAATTAACTAGTATCGATAATAACACCACCACTATAAGTGACTTTGTACCACTGAACAATAAATAGAGTATCTTAGAATATTGTTACAACTCAATTCATCCATCTGCCTGATTCGTCGTTAATGTAAATAAGTGTATAAACTATTTGAGTAATTAGTACTTTACTAAAAACCTAAATGAATTCTTCACATAATTATTACTTCATTGTAAACAATAAACATAATAAAAAAAATTATGGACTTCTAATGAAAAATTTATATCTAAAACATCTTAATGAGACACAATTATTATTACTAGATCGTAAAACAAAAAGTCTTTGAAATATTTTAAGTTAGTTAAAATGTCAAAAATCAAAAAATAGTGTATCGAAATACTGGGATGGTGTAAGCCAGAGGTGGAGGTTAAATAGAAACGGGAACGTGGACCCAAACACAATCAAGGGTGGTGGTGGATTATTATGGGATACGAGAAGAAGTTGGATTGTAGGGTTTATGGTGAGATTCACGTGTGATGTCTCCATTTTTGTTCTAAATATAAACCCTAAGGAGAATGTTCTGAAGTAACGTTGTAGAGATTTTCGAGATGATCAGTTTTGATATAAAGAATGCATCAATCGGAGTTGAAACGAAGAAGTTACGACTAAAACAAGACAGCAACAGTTTCTTACCTTTTCTATATTTTAGGGTTACAAATTTGAGTTGGGCTTGGACTCTTTTACTTGACCCTTACTCCAATATTTCGACCTAGCACCTATATATATCAGTTCTAAACCTTAGAAAATCATCTCATGGCTGCAAAAGCTTATATACATACATAATTCATCATAGAAGCAATCAGAAGGATCTAGAGAAGGAAGAAGCAATGGCTAGAGCTTAACTACATCAATTCAACACTTCTCCATCTCTATTATTTGGGTAAATTAGTATTAGATCTATTTTGTATATGAGGTATTTCTAAGTTATTTATTCAATAGTTTTATTATACATAATTTCTCTTTAGGATTGTAATTATATGAATCATTGATTATTGTTTTTCTGTTTTAATTTGAATCATGGATTTTAGTATTTAATTGAATTGGTTCTTAATATCTATTGATTATATTCTTGTGCTTATTCACTATCATTGACGTCATGAATCAAGGATATGTTTTAGTAATTAGGCTATTCACTTAGTGGCGAGCAATCATCCAACATGGGGGGTTTAATTACAGAACTAGGATATAGACGTGTGGTGTCCGTTAGTTGACCGACAGGCTTTAGTAACCACGTAGCCAAAGAGGCAAACTTCACATCCAAAGAGGCATATTCGCCCATATAGGGGTTTATAGTACTTTAGGATAGCTCCTAGGTCCACCCGACATGGGGCTAGGAGATTATAGAGTCCCGACTATTGTAAGATTTCCCATTCACCCTTATTGTTAGAAATCATAAATTCAATAGGATAGATTCATACTTGCATCTCCTTATCTTATTTGCATAATTGTTTATTAT
Source organism: Nemophila menziesii (assembly GCA_029959085.1). Taxonomy (NCBI): domain Eukaryota; kingdom Viridiplantae; phylum Streptophyta; class Magnoliopsida; order Boraginales; family Hydrophyllaceae; genus Nemophila; species Nemophila menziesii. The sequence goes on along the minus strand of JARWIR010000007.1, from coordinate 41,156,340 downwards.
TTATTATTTATTTTTATTTATTTAATTAGAAAACAAAATACTTCATTGCTTATCCTTTTTTAAAACAATTAGAACTATCTATTCTGATATTGAACACAAATTTAGAATAACTACTTAAATCCCTCTAAAGACGATAGTCTGATTTAATTATTTATTACTTGGAGCGACCCGTACACTTGCGGTCTGTGGATCCTTTATTCCTTTACTTTTATTGCATTGTTTTATAACACACCAGGACCCACCAAGTTTTTGGCGCCGCTGCCGAGGATTTATTGCAGTTATTTTATTTTTTGTTTAAGTTAGGTTAGTAGTTTTAGTTGTTTTCAGTTTTACGTTTTTTTTGCTCTCTTTTCAGGTTTTTCTTTAGGTATGGAAATTTCCCCCTATCAAGAGCAAAATCCACCACAGGTCTGGTGTATTCAAGTACAAAACTTTATTGATAAAGCAAACAACTTCATGGATCTGACACGAGGGAGTTTTAGAGATTATGAAGAGAGGTTCAGGAAGTTGGAGGACTCCCTCAATCGTTTCATTAAGGTTACAATGGATACTGTAGTAAAGAGTGAGGCGAAAAGCGATGCTACCATATCATTAGTCCAAGACATGCAACAACATCATCAATTGATGGAACAACGATTGACGCAACTCACAGAAACAATTGAGAGGCTACAACAAGTACCATCTATGAAAACTGGACAATGTACAAATATTAACCATAAGGCCAGTCAAGATAGCGATGTTCAGTTCGATGTGGTTGAAGAGTTTAGCCTTCAAGAATAGAAGGAAGTGGAATCGCCACAAGTTACACCTAGCGAACTAGAGATTCCAACAATAGAAGAACCAACCACACTAAGCATAGAAGAGACAGTTGTTGATAATCAAGTCAAATTTGAAATTAAACCTTGTAAAGGGAAGATTACATCCATGGAAACCCATCCAAGCCGTGTTTAGAGGAATCAAATATTGAGATCTTGGTAAAAAAATAGATAGAAGAAGAAGATACTAAAATGGATTCGCCACCTAGTTCTCCATTGATGTCACCACCCAATCCTATGAAGACGAGTTATTCAAATGGTGACATCGATAAAGCATTTGTGGAGGTGTGCAAAGAAGACAAAACCTACACCCAAATGCGTGAAAGTGATACAATAACTCACACCGCAACAAGTATTCACAAAAGATACTTTAGAAACAAATGAGAATGTGAGTGTAGAGATTGAGGTTGAAAACATGGCCCTCATAACAAATTAAAAATCTGAAACATCCCTTGTTTTGGACAAAAAGCTATAAGAGGTGCCACTTGAGTTCCACATTGTTCCAGAAGTATCTAAAGAGGTTAATGAGAAGGACCACCACCATGAACCCGTGAAGAAGAGAGCTAAAAATGAGTTTGGGGTTGGAACCACGGTTGCTTGGAAGGCCTCCAAAAAAGAGAATAGGCCACGAGGTTTAAAAAATGCGTGGATGGGGTCATTTGTTGTTACTCGAGTGGTGACAGCAAAATTAATAGAGATACAACCTTTTAGAGGTCAAAGGCTGCGAATTGTAGACATTCATAGCCTCACCCGCTGCTGGGAGGCTACATACTCAAGGGATAATGGAGGTAACCTGTCAAACCTTAAATGACGTTGAATAAAAGTGCTCTTGGGAGACACCCCCAAGTTTAAATTGCTTTATTAGTTTAGTTTTTTAGTGTGTATTAGTTAGTTTGAGTATTTTTTAGCTGATATTGCGTATTTGAGAAAGGTATTAGTGTTTTTGATGTTCAGGTACTAAGAAAATCGAGTTAGGGAGCAAAAGAAAAATTTTGAGCACATTCTGACCTGCTCACCGGTATGCCACTCAGTTAGCCGGTATGCCGGTGATTCAAAAACTGTGGCACAGTTTCCCAAATCAGGTGCCTTGCCGAGATAAGGAAATTCGAAAATTTTGTTCACCGATATGCCGCCCATATAGCCGGTATGCCGGCGCGCGAAAAACCGTTGCACGATACGAGGAATCGGGTTCATTGCCGAGACGAAGTTAAAAAAACCGTGGGCGCAAGTGCTGACACGGTCTGGAACCGGTTTTCCGGCCGCCACCGCTAGAAAAGAAGAAAAAAAAATTAGGTTTTGAAGAAAGAGGTTAGTATATAGCTACGAATTTTCAATCCTTAAGTCTCTATTTCTTCTCCAAACCTTTCCCAACTCCATTAGAACTTCAAAAAACCTTCGCCTAACATCAAAACACTACCCAATCACCATACTTTCACACCCAAATCCATCCTTACACTCCTATAAATAAAATTCAACCACCCAAATCATTCCAAAACACCTAGAATCAAAGAATCAAAACCAAAATTTTTGAAATCTTTTTTTCAATTTCTTAAATCCTTCTCATCCAAGTTAGAAAAAAAATCTAAGAAAGAAATTGGGTAAGAGAAAGAGGAAAATAAGTGAAGCTTCTAAGGGCCCTAGTAGTTATCACAACACGAATTTGAGAAAAAATTTAGAAAAAGGTAAGCACAAAAGATTCCTAGAGTATGATTGACTGGGATGGAGCATAAGAGGAGTTAAGGGAAAGCAAATTGGTGATACGGGAAGTCTGCATACATGAAAAACACTACACCCTATTATGGGTATTGATCATGCGAGGCAATAGCCTCGCAGAGTATATTTTCTTTCTTCCTTACCATTTCTTTATACACAATATTTGTTGTTTTTTTAATTTTTTTATTGAGTCTTTTCGAGTCGTGGGGACACGACTCATTTTTGAGTTGGCGGTGTGGGGATTCGTTGTCCCTCATCTCCATTCTATGTGATTTACTGTTTTTTTTAGAGAAATTTGAAATTTTGAAATTTTTAAGAGATGGATTAGATGTAGAGTATTTTTAATAGCTTGAAAGCATAAGATTAGTAAGTTAATGATAGAAAGTAGTATGTTTATGAGCTACTTTATTTTGTATGCTTTGAGTATTTGCAGGAAAACACACATTGATGGTAAAGAAAAGATTATTTAGCAATGAGATAGAAAGTATGTTCGATCTCAGGGAACTTTGAGTGGTGTGTAGGCCGTGAGACCCAAGCTAGTTGATAAACCCATTTAATGAACGTGCTAAAGGTAAGAGAATGACGAAATTGCATAGTTCAGAAAGTGATTAAGGTGGTTCTTTATTATATTATATCCTTCTCAACCCCTTCTAGCCTTTCTAAAGCCTTTTAATTTAGCCACATTATAAGCCATATCCCTTTATATTATAGGACTTTTCCATATGACCCGCACTCGAATCGCGATGCATAGGCAATTGTTTTAGAGCTTGAGTTTCGGGTGGTGGGTTCACCATTATGGGAAACATTATTGGGTTGGGATTGTTGAACTTATTAATTGTGCTTTAATCTATATTTTGATGATGATTCACATGTTTATTATATGTAACCCTTTGCCGGGGTAAGAAACAAAAAGCTGAAAAACATGAAAAGAAAAAAAATTATGAGAAAAATAGCATGATATTTCAACATAAAAAAGAGAGTCATAGCTATACAAAAAGATTTGATATGAAAAGATTATATATTTCGACCGACAAAGAGGAATTCTTATGTGAACATCTTTATGCTTTAATTGGGTTATTGGGGATGATAACTAGTGCATCAAGGAATTCATTGGGTTGAGTGAGAACGTTTTATGAGAGTAATTCAAGCTCTAGGACGATTCGTTGATGGCTAGTGAGTAAAGAGCCAAAATCTCACTATAAATTATCCAAATATACTTATCATACCGTCCCTAAGCCACATTACAACCTTAAAGACCTTATGATTCTTTTCTATGTAAGCTAGAAGTGATTGAGCCATTAGACAGTTGTTAAGTGGATCTTTAGATACTAGTGAAGTTTGATGAACAATCTATAGCCTCCTTGGTAAACTGGGTAAATATCCTCTCCTTCTTACATTGCGAAGCTAATCCAATATTGAATTCAGGATGTGTTGATTGTAGATATGACAAGTGTGCAGGTATGTAGTTTGTAAATATTATTACATGAAATTTTCTAAGTAGTTGCTTTTAGTTTATTCTATATATTCTGCTACCTTTTTTTCCTCTGTGCTTAATTGACTTAACTGATATTTTAGAGACTTCCCTATGTTCTTATTTTATTGTATCAGGACGATACAAGTTTGAGTTGGGGTCTTGATGTCTCCCTTTATTTTCTAAATATAAGACCTTAGGAGACATCATTTTAGGTAGAAAATGGTCGTTTTATATTGACTTTTGTGCTTAATTCGTAATATTCTTATTTCTTGTCTTGATTTGATGAATTATTATTTTTAGAGCATATTTGGTTTAATTTGTGTGTTAATGTGAAGCTTTAAAGATATATAAAAATAAATTAGATGCCAAATAAATTCTAAGAAGATAAGGAAAGAATATCTTGAAGAAATCAGGAGATAGAAGAAGGAAAAGATAAACTAGGAAAGGAAAAGTTGCCAAATAAATATGAATTTCACCAGCTACGTTCACAAAAGTGACCATAACTCAATATTGGCTGGGAATTTGGAAGAATGGTCTGAAGAAAAGTTGTAGAGCTTTCCGAGATGATCAGTTTCGATATAAAGAAAGCATCAGTCGGAGTTGAAAAGAAGATGTTACGGCCAAAACAAGACATCAAACGTTTCTGACCTTTTTTATTTTTTAGGGTTACGAATTTGAGTTTGGCTTGAACTCTTTTACTTGATCCCTACCCTATGATTTCGACCTAGCACCTATATATATCAGTTATAAACCTCAGAAAATCATCCCTTGGCTGCATAAGCTTAATATACATACATAATTCATCATAGAAGCAATCAGGAGGAAGAAGCAAGAATTAGAGCTTAATTACATCAGTTCAACACTTCCCCATCTCTATTCTTTGGGTAAGTTAGTATTAGATCTACTTTGTCTATAAGGTATTTCTAAGCTATTTATTCAAGGGTTCTATTATACATAATTTCTATTTAGAATCATTGATTATTTTTTTCTGTTTTAATTTGAATCTGGGATTTTAGTATTTAACTGAATTGGTTCTTAATTTTAATTGATTATATTCTTGTGCTTGTTCACTATCATTGACGTCATGAATTAAGGATAGGTTTTAGTAATTAGGCTATTCACTTAGTACCGAGTGATCATCCGATAGGGGGGGGGGGTTAATTACAGAATTAGGATATAGACGTGTGGTGTCCGTTATTCGACTAACAGGTTGATAACGACGTAGCCAAAAAGGTAAAAGAAGTTCACATCCGAAGAGGCATATTCGCCCATATAGGGGTTTATAGTACTTTAGGATAGCTCATAGGTCCACACGACAGGGGGCTAGAAGATTATAAAGTCCCAATTATTGTGAGATTTCCCATTCACCCTTATTCTTAGGAATCATAAATTCAATAGGATAGATTCATACTTGCATCACCTTATCTTATTTGCATAATTGTTTATTATTTACTATTTATTTTTATTTATTTAATTAGAAAACAAAATACTTCATTGCTTATCTATTTAGTTAAAACAATTAGAACTATCTATTCTTATATTGAACACAAATTTAAAATACCTGAAACGATATCCCGATTCTACTTATTTATTATTTGGAATGACCCGTACACTTGCATTTTGTGGATCCTTTATCCTTTACTTCTATTGCATTATTTTATAACACACCAGTACCTAGTACTAACGTGCATTTCACCTTTTATTACAAATTTAATAACTTTATAAATATGGTTGATGTTGGCAGAGAAACATAGAATAAATGTATTATTTGCAAAGGTGGATTCCTGAGGTCCTCACGTGCTTGACAAATCGATAAGAGGTAGATAATTGGGATACATATGGATTGAGGCCATCAGAACAAAATTGCTTTGCTCGAGATTAATCAGATACACTGAAAAGTTAATGTATGTGCATACTAGTTGACTCGAGTCAGAGCTTCCCAATATTAATTTGAAATGACCCACCACATGAAATATGGTGGCTTGTGACATCTGAATGTTGCGAATAGAAAATGCCAAGAATCATATATAGTTTCCACTTTAGAGAGACACATGTATCACAATCTGATTACCTTTCTTACATAAATTAACTTAAAAGTAAACCATATTATATATAAAATTTATAAATTTATACATAAATAACAATATACAAAATATTTTGTTATATATAAATTGGATTTTTATAAATAAAGAAAACATTTTGGCAAGAAAAAAAACATTTTACTTAAACCAAATACAGTCTTACCTGTCAATTAGACCTCATGTGTATGTAATTAAAATTACTTAAAAACCCCATACAAAAATAATAATAAAATATTTATTTTTAATTTGATAATCAATTAAAAAAATTATGGTTAGTCATACTGATAGATTTACAAAATGTATTACATATGTACATTTGCTATTTATATGTTTGCATATAAATTTATGAGATTCTTTAGAAATTTTATTGAGTAGATAATGAAAAATGATTGAAGTTAATTATAAATGATAGGTTTCCAAAAATTAAGATTGAATTCAATATGTACAATTTAGTCAATCTTTATTTGGTTTATCTAAGTTGGTGTCTAGTGTAAAGGAAAAGTAAAAGTAGTTCCCTATCGGGTTTACCCAAGGCTAATTAATTATTTTTGTTCCAAGACAAAATAATTGTTAGCAAAGTTGTTGTATTTTTTTAAATCTAAAGTCCTTCTTACTTATCTATAAAGGACAGGTCAACACCGTCTTACCAATAAGGGGTTGGGGTAAATTCCCATATTCATTATAGTAAGTGGTTCAAATTAATTAATTCTTTTTTTTTGGAAAAGGTTCAAATTAATTTCCTTTCATATATTCTATACAAATAAAATATTCACACAGATATTTCATGTGAATCGGTTTCTATTGCATGTAAATTATCTAGGGCAGTGGATGATTTATATCTTCCAATTGTGTCTTATCTTCTGATTATGTTGTTTATATGTTTGATAGAGTATTTTACATTTATATTAAGTTAAAAGATTATGTAAATCAATGAGAAAATACAAAAACAACCCTATAATCTTTCATAAATGCAAATAATTCTTTATGATTTCCAACATTTATTTAGATCCTTTACAATTTACTAACTCAATATAAATACCCCTATTATTTTCAATATATATTCCAAGATAACATATAATGTAATACACTCACTGATAGTAAATTTGCAATTTTATCTTTTATATTTTTTTAAAAGAATTAATCATAATAATTTTTTTGAGTTATGTTTTTGATTTTTTTATTACTTGATATTTTAAATAAAATATATTATTAACTCTTCTATCTAAATAAATCCCGCCCTATGGTCGCGGATTTTGTTGTTTCCTCAAAAGATAACAAAAATATTTACAATCATGGGGGGATTTATTTAGATAGAAGAGTTAATGATATATTTTATTTAAAATATCAAATAAAAAAAGTCAAAAATGTAACTCATAAGACTTAGTAACATTAATTCTTTTAAAAAATATAAAAAACAATTGCAAATATACTTAGTGAGTGTACTACATTATATGTTATCTTGGAATATATATTTAAATAATCGTCCAAAAAAAAATATATATATTTAAAATAATAGGGGTATTTAAATTGAGTAAGTAAATTGTAAGGGACCTAAGTAAATGTTGGAAACACATAAGGAATTATTTGCACTTATGAAAGAGTATAGGTTTTTTTTTGGTATTTTCTCATTGATTTACATAATATTTTAACTTATTATAAACGTAAAATTCTTTATCAAACATACACAACATAATCAGAAGATGAGACACAATTGGAAGATATAAATCATCCATCGCCCTAGATAGTTGATATGCAATAGAAACTGACTTACATAAAATCTCTGTGTGAATATTTTATTGGTATAGAACACCCATATAAAAGGAAAATGATTTGAACCAGTTATTGTAATAAAACTGGGCATTTAACCCAATTCATCATTGGTAAGACGATGTTGAATAGACCACCTGTGTTTTATATATAAGTAAGAAGGATTTTGCCTTTAAAGAAAAAAATAACTTTGCTAACAATTTTTTAGTCTAGGAACAAAAAAAATCCAGGCTATCAAATTAGTTTTACCCTTCCACACTAGACACAAATCCGGGTAAACCCAGATTAAGTAAACTGTTAGTATTGAATTCAATCTTAATATTTGTAAATCTCTCATTCATTTATTTTAATTATTTTTCTTGAAAAATTCTTCCATCCAATTATATTAATCCACATACTCCATGTTTTAAACTTACAAAAGTAAGACATTTGTTTTGTTATAATAATCCATGACTATGATATGAATATCTGACCATCCATATTGGAGGGAAGTCTTACCTTTTTTATTATCTACTTAATAAAAGTTCTAAATAATCTCATAAACTTATGTGCAAAGAGACAAATAGAAAATGTACATATGTAATATGTTGTAAATTTTTTTGCATAACTATATATATATATTTTCTTTTTTAAATAAAACAATTATGAAAATAATTTTAAAATTAAGAATTTAAGAATAATAAAAATAATCTTTCAATCCACATGAGGGACTCAATTGCAAACCTTATACATATGAATCGCTAATTAATATAAAATTGACATTGATCTAAGAAATTAGTAGATAATGAACAAACCTTGTCTAGATCCTGAGGTTTAGATAGAGGCGGCAACTTTATATAGGAGGTAGAGGAACAATTAAGGTGGAATAGAGTAGGAACAATCATAGAGTCTTACCTTATTTATTATCTACTTAATAAAGTTTTAAATAATCTCATAAACTTATGTGCAAAGATACAAATAGAAAATGTACATATGTAATATGTTGTAAATTTATCTGCATGCATAAGTATATATTTTTTTTTAAATAAAACAATTATGCAAATAATTTTAAAATTCTACGTCCAAAAAAAAAAAATTTAAAATTAAGAATTTAAGAATAACAAAAATAACCTTTCAATCCACACGAGGGACTCAATTGCAAACCTTATACATATGAATCGCTAATTAATATAAAATTGACATTGATCTAAGAAATTAGTAGATAATGAACAAACCTTGTCTCATAGATCCTGAGGTTTAGATAGAGGCGGCAACTTTATATAGGAGGTAGAGGAAGGTGGAAAGTATGGATAAAAACAATTAAGGTGGAATGGAGTAGGAACAATCATATTTGGAAGAGAGTCTTACCTTTTTTATTATCTACTTAATAAAGTTTTAAATAATCTCATAAACTTATGTGCAAAGATACAAATAGAAAATGTACATATGTAATATGTTGTAAATTTATCTGCATAAGTATATATATTTTTTTTAAATAAAATAATTATGCAAATAATTTTAAAATTAAGCATTTAAGAATAACAAAAATAACCTTTCAATCCACGAGGGACTCAATTGCCAACTTTATACATATGAATCGCTAATTAATATAAAATTGACATTGATCTAAGAAATTAGTAGATAATGAACAAACCTTGTTTCATAAATCGGCGGCAACTTTATATGGGAGGTAGAGGAAGGTGGAGAGTATGGATAAAAACAATTAAGGTGGAATAGAGTAAAAACAATCATATTTGGAAGAGATTAAATATTGAATAACATAATCAAAAGTATTTTTGTTGGATATATGTATGATTAAGAATCAAGATTATTTGCTCCTATATAATGTTGTGTGTATAGTTGGAGGGGCGGCGGGTATGATAGAGTAGGGTTTGATTACTTGCTACTACATTATGTTATATGTATAGTTCGAGGGGTCGGCGGGTAAGATAAGGTAGGGTTTGGTTTGGTGATAAGAGTAGACAATCTTATTTATAGAGCTATCTTTGAGTGAGTAAAAACTACATGGTTGACTAACTATACCTTTTTTTTTTTAATCAATTATCAGATAAAAAACAAAACTCTTTTCAATTATTTTTCTATGGTTTTGTAAGTATTTTAAATTAACTCATTCATTGAAATAATTAGAAACCAAAATGAGAAATAATACTGATTGATTTATGTTTTTTTTACATACATATGAGGTCAGGTAAGAATGTATTTGGTTTTAATAAATGTTTTTTTCTCGCCAATATTTATAAAAAATCCAATTTATATATATTGTTATTTATGTATAAATTTGTAAATTTTATATATAATATGGTTTACTTTTGTGTTAATTTATATAAGGAAGGTCACCAAATTTCATGTGGTGGGTCATTCTTCGTTAAGATTGGGAAGCTTCGACATGAGTCAACTAGTGTGCACATATATTAACTTCTCAATGTATATTGATCTCGAACAAAGCATTTTTGTCCAGCACGGATGGCCTCGATCCATATGTATCACAAACATCTACCTCTTATCTATTTGTCAAGCACATGAGGGGCCTCTTGGGAATCCACCTCTGCACATAATACATTCACTCTTTGTTCCTCTACGAACATCAACCCCTTTTATAAAGATATTAAATTTGTAATTAAATGTGAAATGCACGTGAATCTCACCGTAAACCCTCCAATCCAACTTTCTCTCGTTTCCCATATTAATCCACCACCATACCTCTCGATTGTGTTTGGGGTCCACGTTCCATTTAACTTCCCTGGCTTACACAATCTCATTAGTTTGATACACTATTTGTTGATTTTTGACACTATAACTTATTTTAAAGACTTTGACTGTGATAAACTAATAATATTTGTGTCACGTCAAGGTGTTTTAGATATAAGTTGTTCATTAAATGTCCATAACTGTTTTAGTATGTTTATCGTTTACAATGAAGTAATAATTATGTGACCCATTTATTCAGGTTTGTTGTAAAGTACTAACGAATCAAATAGTTTATACAATTATTTACATTAACGACGAATCAGACAGATGGATGAATTTGAGTTGTAACAATATTCTAAAATACTCTATTTATTGTTCAATGGTACAAAGTCACTCATAGTATTGTTGTTGTCATACTAGTTAATTATAAAATATTTATTTTCAAAGTTAATAATAATGATTTCTAATGCAATTTTACATCCTTTATTGATATTTCATTTGTTACAATCATGACACTCATGATTAGCTTGTTAAGTGGATTTTTAGAATTTTTTAATTATGATTGTGTTTTTCACCATGATTAAATGTATTATTGTTTTTCTATTATAGGAATGAGTTTTTATGCATTATTTGTTTGTTACTTAGTATTTCTTTTGTCGAGTACTTAATGTGTGTTTTATTTACTCAGTAATTTTTGTATCACACTAAAAGAATTCACTAAGCATACTTAATTAGACCTTGATATGGTCTTGGAGAAATTCAAGGAAAAGGTGGAAAAAGGTCTCACTTCAACTTTTGATTTCAATGTTCCTTATGGAGGAAAGTTAGACCTTGATATGGTGTTTACGTTTTTGGTATTTCAATGTTTTTTCTTTTGAGTCAGTGTTATGTCTTTAGAGAATATTTAAACTGAGTTTTTCTTATATTTTTCATCTTTGTTAAACGACAGAGTGATCAATATTTTGGTTTCCATTTATGTCTTTGATGTATATGTAAAATGAGTTTTCCTTATGTTTTCCATCTTTGTTGAACGACACAGTGATCATATTTTGCCTTCTATTTATGAATGGTGTATGCAGTTACCAATATCGGTCCAATTTTTTTGTATTGCTTCCGCTAAAATTGCTATGTAAAATTCGCCTAGAATGAATTACTCATACATGAGATTTTAGTAATAAAAAAAACATTAGTATTTTATTAAATTAGTTCTATGACTTTTATCTTGTATTTATGGTTTGGTGGCCATTCTATTGTCTTTACAGGTATTTTTTTGTCTATAGTAGAACGGCTTGGACATTTCTTTTGAAAACAAAGGATGAAACTTTTTCTAAAATAAAGGATTGGAAAGTTTTGGAAGAAAATCAAACTGGTAAAATAGTTAAAGTTTTTAGAACTGACAATGGTCTTGAGTTTTGCAATATACAATTTGATAATTTTTGCAAAGAAAATGGCATTTTGAGGCATAGAACTGTTAGAAAAACCCCTCAGCATAATGGTGTTGCTGAGAGGATGAATAGAACTCTTTTGAAAAAAGTTAGATGTCTTTTACTTACCTCTGGCTTACCTAAATGTTTTTGGGGGAAGCTTTATATATTGCTACTTATTTAATCAAGAGGAGCCCCAACAGTTCTATTGATTTTAAATCTCCTATGGAGGTTTGGACATGATCCAAACCTGACTTATCACACTTAAGAATCTTTGGGTGTGATGCTTATGCACATACTAAGAAGGTAAACTTGACCCAAGATCTTTGAAATGTGTTATGATTGGTTACCAACAACAACATGGGGTTAAAGGTTACAGATTGTGGGATAAGTCTGTTGGTGGATTCAAAATTATGATAGGTAGAGATGTTATATTTGATGAACTTACTTTTTCTTGTAAGCTGAACCTAATAGGAATACCTTGGATGTAGAGTTTAAGGTGGAGTCACTTAGCCCTGTGCAGGCTATTAAGCCTTCAACTGAAGACCACCAAGTGGAGCAACCCATGGATCAAAAGAATGATGAAGAACAACCTGACACAACTATCTGACCACTTGGATGAGCTAATTGTTTTTGGAGGACTTGAAGGCTACCAACTAGCAAGAGATAGGCCTAGGAGAGAAACAAGAGCTCCTGGTAAGTATTCCTACGCTGATTTGGTTTATACTGCTGCTGTTGAGATCAGAGATTCTGAACCTACACATACCTTGACGCTATTAGCTGTAACAAGAAAACTCAGTGATCAATGCCATGAATGATGAGTATAACTCATTACTACTCAATAAAATCTGGATTTTGGTTACTAAGCCTAGTGAGGCAAAACTAGTTAAGGGCAGATGGTTGTATAAACTTAAAGAAGGAAGTTCTGAGAAGGATCCACCTTGATATAAAGATAGATTGGTAGCTAAAGGTTATACTAGGAGAAAATGATTTGATTTCACTGAGGTTTTCTCACCTGTTATTAAATTTAAAAGAATTAGAGTTATGTAAGCATATGCAACTTGTTTTAACCTTGAAATTGAGCAGTTAGATGTTAAGACAACTTTCTTACATAGAACTTGGATGAAACTATTTACATGAGGCATCCTGAAGGCTATCATGATCCAAAACTACCTGATCATGTCTGCCTACTTAAAAAATTACTATATTGTCTAAAACAGTCTCCAAGACAATGTTATAAAAGGTTTGATTCTTTTGTTTTGTTCCTTGGTTTCTTGAGATCAAGGTATGATACTTGTTTTTCCTTCACTTAGAAAGAAAATTGTAGGATTTATATTCTTTTTTGTGTGGATGATATGTTGATTATATGCAATTATCTGTCTTTAATTGATAAGTTAAAATGTTCATTGAAATCTAAGTTTGATATGACAGATTTAGGACATGCTTGAAAAATTCTAGGTATGATTATTGATAGAGATAGAAAGAATTGCATGTTAAGGTTACATCTAGAACCATATTTGAAAAAGATTATTTCTAAATATGGTAACTTGAATTGCAAACATGTATAGATGCCATTGGCTGGACATTTTGTTTTGTCTAAATAACTTTACCCCAAATCACAATATGATATTTCAAAAATGGAGAATTTTCCTTACACTAATGTTTTGGGATCACTTATGTATGCTATGATTAGCACTAGGCCTGATTTGTCTTTTTTCTATCTCTCTGCTTAGTAGATTCATGTCTAACTATTGTTATGATCACTGGTTAGCTATAAAACATAGGTTGGCTTATGTAAATTCTACTTTGAATATTGTTTTGGTATATGGTAATCATAATTTTCCTTTTGAGCTTGTTGGCTATACAGATTCAGATATTGCAGATTGTATAGACTCTAGAAAGTCTACTACTGCATACTGTTTCACACTGGGGAAAAATTGCATATCCTGAAAATCCCAATTTCAACCTTTAGTTGCTCTTTTCACTGTAGAGTCTGAATATGTTGCTATTATAAACTGTGTCAAAGAAGCTATTTGGTTACAAAATTTTCTCAAGGAAGTAAATTTGGTCAAAGGCATTTCTGTCATTTATTCTGATAGTCAAAGTGATATACACTTAAGCAAAAATCCTATATATCATGAGAGAACCAAGCATATTGATGTGAAATATCATTTTATTAGAGATATACTTTCCACTAATGTAGTGAAGTTGGAAAAGATTTCCTCTGAACTCAATCCTTCTGATTTTGGCACTAAATTAGTTACTAACTGCAAATTCAAACTATGTTTTGATTTCTTATGTATTGGTTGAATTTTGTAAAGGTAATTTGGGCTATAATGATTTGAAATGTGCCTCTGCTATCATCACTACTGGAGATGATGTTCTTGTAGCTGATCCTTGATGATGTACACTTCAAGGTGGAGATGTAGTAATATGTGAAGTGTAATTAAGCTTACGTGGAATATGACAAATTCAACTATCTTATTCTCTTTCTCGGCTTGACACCTTGACCTTTACCAACTCAGCATTGCGTCGTCGTTTGTTTAAGTAAAGGCGGAAAGGTTTTAAGTCGTTGATCTCGTTCCTTTTGGACGACTGAGATTAAAGACCTAGAGATCCCAAATAAAAGGCGAAATCTCTTTACACTTCCATTCATTCTCTTCTTCACCTTCTTCTGAATACTATCTCATCTCAAATAGAGTCAAACTTAGGGTTGCTAAGTACTAGTATTTCCAGCTTAAAATCTTCTGTAATAGTTAGCTAAATCTTGTATATTCCTTGAATCTTGCTGATTCAAGCATTGATATTCAGCATAGTTGAGTATTTGGTTAGATTAGCGGTTTCTATATATATGGGTTTGGTGAATACTTGGTTGTTCTGTAATCGTGATAAGTCTAATCGGTGATAATAGTGGAAAAGCGCTCTCAAATCGTATCCCAACGTGGACGTAGAAACTTTTGTCGAACTACGATATATCCTGTGTTCTTTACTTTATGTTCTCTATATTTTTCTTGTTTAAAATCTTGATTGAAACTCAATCTCATACTCAAACGTTTTTACAGCAAATTCAAATAAGTCTTGAGGAAGAGCTATGACAATAAATTTTAGAATGGTAAGATTAAGGCCTTTAACTAAAGAGGTTTACATAAATTTTATGCAATTAAGAAATAGTAAGCCGAAATAATTTGTGTAATTTTATAAAATCATGTATTCTTTTCCCATGATCTGAATTTTATTTTTAGTATAAAAGAAGTGAAAAATATGAAGACGAGAACACAAGAAAGAGGATTGCCAAACATAATTTTTCTTCATATTTAAACACGTTTTTCAAATTTTTTTAAAAAAAAATTATTTTCTAAAAACATATTTTAAAGACGAAAACAAAAATTATTTTTCCAAATCAAACAAAATATTAGAAATTATATTATATTTATATGCTACAATAAAGATATAATTTAGATATATGTCTCAATATTTGAGGAAAAAAATGATTCTATCCGAGATTAAAAGTTACTATATTGATCAATATGATCTAATAAAATAAATAGGTAAAATAAACTAAAATAGAATTTCAACAATCTCCCTCAAAACTATGTATGTTCGAAACCATTTTAAGTTTGAATTATAAATTGTTGAACGGTTAAAGATCATAATCATCTCCCTCAAAATATTTAAAAAAAAAATAAACACTAATACAACAATAATAGTTCAAAGAAACTATAAAAGGGCATTTATTCTAAAAGGGGAGTCTAGTTGATAATTGGTGTATACAAATTTATTAACAAACTACAAAATAATCAAATTATTGGAAGATAAATTCCTATTATAGAAAATCAAATAATGAGAAATTTTGATTCAAAATATTATATAACAATAATATTATTTCACAATGAAATCTAGTTGAAATTTTCAACCCATAAATGTGTGTGGTCAAATGTAACATTTTCAGACGATTTTCATGCATAGATTTTAAACATTTTTTCATGATGAGGTTTTAACTCTTTTTCATGGTGAGATTTTAATTTTTTTCTCTTGCTGAGATTTTAGACCTTTTTCATAGCAAAATTGGAACCAAAGCCTATTCCATGACTAGCACGATCAGATTAGTATATGGTTAGGTTTCTTATTGGATTGGCTGTGGTTTAAATTTTAGAAGATATATACTTCTTTGGTAGATCTCGGTGTGAATGGTTCTATCGCGCATCAACAATCTCTATAATTTATCTGGCGGATTTCGAACAAGATTATCAATGTAAGTTATAAAAATTTATCTTGTAGATCTATACGCTCATTAGTTTCTCTTTAAATAACTTTAATCCTAAATTGAGTATTACAATACCTTTATTTTTATGAATATAGTTCTTAAGGTTGCACAGAATGAGAAAGAGGGTATTGGTTTTATATATGTGACTCAATCTCTAATATATATATATATATATATATATATATATATATATATATATATATATATATATATATATATATATATATATATATATTTTTTTTTTTAAATGCAAATTTATTTCCCTCAATTAGTAGGAGTTTATTCCTTTTTTTTAACCATTACCTTTGGGTAAAGAATATTGCCCAATTATATTTTTAGGCCTCATCAAGTAACACAACCCTAGAGTGTATATAGATCTCTTCAACCTCGAAGGCCAATTTATTAGAAATGAGGAAGTTAGCATCTCATTAGTGAATGAAACAGGTGTCCATGAGTAAATTCTAAGATTTGGCTAGGATCGCAGATGAAGATTGTTGTTCAGGGGATTGTCTATATTTATTATTTAGCCGATCATCACCTTTAGTGGACGGTAGTTTTAGTCTGTGATGGAAAGTTTTTTTTGTGCTGAGTTGGTCGGATTGTAAGAAAATTATATGTGCTGACATTTAATTATATAAAATAGAACATTCTATAGGATTCCACTACAGCCTCTCTGCATATGGAGCAAACTATGAAAAAAAATCTGTAATAGTTAAAATCCAAAAAGAAGAAAAGAGGCCTTTCTCGCAAGTTTGAGGTTGTAACTTTAAAAAAATTTAGTATGGTAGTTCGGTTGCAAAAACTAGATTTACATAACATTGTAGAATGTTTTTTTGTCTCCCAAATGAGAAATTTATTTTATTTTGAATTTGAATTTTTACAAATTTATTCAAAAAGGGATGGATTTTTTTTTCCGAATGAATGAATGCTAAGTTGAGTTAAACTAGTTATTATAAGTTTGATGTTGTGATAGAACTTTTTTGTGTTGTAATGAAAATTATATCAGTTGTACTTTAAGCTTCTATCATTATTTTGGTGGGGTTGATAAGATAGATTTATGGTGCAATATTGTTGCTGATTAGGTTATGTCAGCCCATCGAATCACCTTTATTATCAATATTATTTGTATCTGCAGTACAACTGATAGTTTAATCACATTCAAAATCAATCTGTTAAGTTAAGTTGAAGTTTGCAAGTTAATCTATACATATCTATCTGTTTATGTTACGTTCTCAATGACAATATTACAAATTTGGATAAAAAATAATTTGGGTCGTTTCTGTTTTCTAAAGTAGTTAATCCAAAATATTATACTAATATTTCAATACCTTATATCAGTTTGTAGAAAATCTTTGTATAACTCAGATGTGGGATTTGGATACCGATAGAGGAAAACTCTATGGGTAATTTAGATACTTATTGGACTTATACTTCGTAGTTGATTTGAGTATGTGACTGAACTGTCTGACCACCTTTAGTCGATACTGTCGTCTACTTATAATACCTAAAAAATACACGATTATTGGCTAAAAGGATGTGCCCTCTCACTAACAATCAAGTTAATAATATAAACATGTAGGTAAGGCTTAATAATATGAAATCAGTGAGGGTGAAGGAATGGAAAATGCGTGAAGAATTGGGAAAATAGAAATGTGAGTGTACCTTTAACATGGTATTTTTTCAAAGTTAACCCTACATTCCATCAAAAGGGAGAAATATTATGATCTCTCATGTATCAAATATATCATGTTGATTATAATGTTGATGTTTTAGATTGATCAATAGTTTATCACACTTTTATTCAAGGATTTATTAGCTATGATTCTAAATTCCATTATGCCTTTAGGCTAATACATAGTCTTTTTAACATAATTGCATATTCATGAATCTTTGTGAGCTCTCAAGAAATTCGAAGAGAAGTACCTAAGATATTTGGTTAAAGGGGATCCCTCTTCAACGAAAACCCATCTTAAGGGAAGTAATAAAATATCAGTTATGTTGGGGAACAAAATGGTCAATCGGGAAATGACAAGTCATGGTGAATAGGAGACCTTCAATGTTGAGAACGACATTATCCAACTTAGTTGGCATCATATGCCAGATCGAGATAGTCTTGGTGTAATATGGCCATCGAAGATGTTTCCTGGCGCAAAAATACGGTATACATCTAAGTATTGCCACTTTCTTAAATATCATGTTTATGAGGCCAATGATTGTAAGAAATTGAGGAAAGAAATATTTTGGTTAAGAGCCCAGGTAAAATTATCAAAGCCTGATGTGGGTGAAAATTTATCCATGAATACATAGGTAGTTCAAGGAAAAGAACAACGTCCACTCAAACCGCCCATAGGGAGAACATTACCCCTGAAACACAATCAAACATGTTATCAACCGGCCAGATAATACCTTAATCCCCTGGCCCGAGAATACCAGTTCGAAGTGAAAACTATAGCAGGCGAGCTAGAAAGAGGAAGATCAAGAAATGAAAGAAAAGGCCTTGTTCGACACGTCAAAAGTAAAAAACGGATAAAATATACTACAACCTAAATCGAAATCTGTTAACTGACCAGAATCGAGCATGCTAATATTTATCCATGATGACCCACTTGTAATACCAGACATGATAGCAAATGGACTGATTCAACGAGTGTTAATCGATATATGACCCTCGGTTGACCTGTTGTACTTGATGACCTTTGACCAGCTAAAGTTGATTCTAGTGCTACAAAACCAAGTGTCGATCAAGGAGTCTTCCAACAAGTATTTCTAGCCATCAGGGTACATTGTACTACCAATGATCCGTGAATGGGTTAGTGATTTGGAAACTTACACGTAAGATTTGTCATAAAACTGTGTGAATTCACATATCACACTATCCTAGGCCGATCAATCCCCAACAAGATATGAGTTCTAGTTTCAACATACCACCTCAAAGTGGAATTCTTGATACATGGAGTAATTGTTGTTGCCTAAGGAAATCAACTACGATCTTGTGTATATTGTTTGAACTAGCTCAAAGGGCTCGATATCCTCGTGGTTTATCTGCTTAGGAGAAGGCTTACAGAAAAGTTTGCCACAATCGCAAGATTCTTGGAAGTGTGGAATGAAGGAATGCAGTTTTAAGAGATTAATCGATAAGCTTTATGGAGGTTGGATCGAGGTTGTAGTAAGGTGACCCTTCAGTCTAACTAATTTTATTCGATAACATATTTTTCGGTTGGATCAATTTTGTAGAGGTGGTTGCAGAGATTTAACGTCAAAGCTGAAATTTCTTTTTCTCCCACGTTAAAAGCTGGAGAACGTAAATGCTTGGGAGCTATCATGGTTGTTAACTAAAATTGTTGTTGGGATTGAGCTTATGGGGATAATTACATTCTATATGGGGATGCACAAACTAATCATAAAACTGTGTCAGCACTTATGGTAGATATCTATAATTTTGAACTAATAATCAAAGAACAATACATTTTCAAGAGTATTGCTCAACTTATCAAGAGTTCAAAAGTATTGGATGTACTTAGTGATGGTTTGGATATTGGTTATGGGTTTCCTATGGGTATTTTTAGGGAATATTTCTATATGAAACTATAAAGAAAATGGGTGTTCCTACTAGACTAATTGAGCAAGGGGATCAAACTATTCTACACCCAAAAACCTAACAATGTACTAGTTTCTACCATAAGAGAATGTATATAGGAACGAGACTCTCTATTACAAGAATCTATCGATGTTGGGCTCGTAGTAGGGAGGTCATTTGGTTAGTTTTCCCGAAATGAATAATGGTTAGATAAATTGTTGTTGGCAATCCTTCACTCGCATACTCCCTTGTTTTGTTTGTACAAAAAACAACTATTTGAATTTCTCCAAAGAAAAAAAAAGTTGAGTTGTTGCCCCCACATTCTTCGCCCCAAACAATAAATCTTGGCTTGGCACATGTCAACTGTAGTCTCGTGGATTTCTACTTGTGTAGGACACTACTAGCACAAAAAGGCTCCAGAAAACTTCATAAGCTATATGTGTTCAATAAAATATACGTGGATATTTTTTTGTTTGATCAATTACAAAGGGTTGAAACTCGCGTGTCAGTCTTGTAACGGATGAAATAGCAACAGAGGTTGTAAAACTGAATGTGAAATCATTATTATTAACTTTGAAAACAAATATATTATGACTAACTAGTAACGATAATGACACAACAGTATTATAGTTTACTTTGTGCCATCTAACAATAAATATGGTATCTT
This sequence comes from Nemophila menziesii, assembly GCA_029959085.1. Classification (NCBI taxonomy): domain Eukaryota; kingdom Viridiplantae; phylum Streptophyta; class Magnoliopsida; order Boraginales; family Hydrophyllaceae; genus Nemophila; species Nemophila menziesii. The sequence continues at coordinate 41,135,870 of JARWIR010000007.1, read as the reverse complement.
ATAATATCGTTGCAACTTGACTTCATGTAACTATCTAACTAATTTTACAGGGAAATAAGTGTATAAACAATTTGATCAATTAGTAATCTACTAAAAAAAGGAAAAAAATTGTCGCATGATTATTACTTCATTATAAGTTATAAACATGTTTAAATAATGATAAGAATTTTATTGAACACCTAATATCTAAAACATCTAAATAAGACACAAATTTCATTAGTAGATCACAAAAGTAATTAATAGTTAAATTATTTGAAGTTAGTTAAAGTGTCAAAAATTAATTAGTAATGTATTGATCTAGTGGACGGTGTAAGTCACTCAGGGGTGGAACCTAACTATAAACGGGAGCGTGGAACCAGACATAATCGAGAGGGTGTTGTGGATTATTGCGGGTATGCAAGGAAGTTGAATAGGATGTTTTACGAGTAGATTTGTGTGCACTTCACCTTGGATCATAGAGTTGATAACTTTATACGATAGGTTGATGTTGACAGGAACGTGGAGCGAATGTCTTGTGTGTAAAGGTGATGTAGAGGGTTGTGAGCCATAGTGATCGAGTTGACAAGTTTCATTCTAGGAAAAAATGACATCGTTCGAGATCGAGCACAATACCATAAGAAGCTAAAGTAAATAATATAAAGTGACCTATAGACACCCATCAAACAAAATTTGAAAATTTATAGCACCTGATTGTTGAGAATGGGAAACGCCTCCTTGTACAAAAATTAAAAAAACAACGACATATAATAATATGAAATTTAAAAATCTAAACATGAACAATAGTGTATAATATATTTAACTAAAACCAAATACAATTTATTTTAAAAACAAAAAGTCACATAAAAATAATATAGAAAGAGTTGTTTCTGATTTGTAATCAATTGACTATCTCTTTTTGAGACAAAATTTATTAATAAAAAAGATTGTTTTATATATAAATCTTCTTTGGCCGCTTATATCACCAAAACAAACCCTACCTGCAACTAATATCATCAAACCAAACACTACAACACCTATTTATAAATCATCTTATTTGATATCACCAAACCAAACCCTACCCGTCGCCCCTATTTATAAATCATCTTCTTTAATATCACCAACTCAAACCCTACCCGCCGCCCCTATTTATAAATCATCTTCTTTAATATCACCAAACCAAACCCTACTCGTCGCCCCTATTTATAAATCATCTTCTTTCATATCATGTATTTCAATAATTAAGATTTGGAAAATATAATTCTTCCTACCCTATTCCACATTGTCCCTTTTTCTTCACACTCTTTGTCTTCCTCTAATGTTTGTATAATGTTGTCTTTTCCATCTGGACCTCTGGACTGTGGGGTCAAGTTTTGTTCATTACCTACTATCTTCTTAGATCGGTAGCCATTTCATTTCAATGAAGAATACATATGTTTAAGGTTAGTTTTACTATTTGTAATTTTAAAATTATTCATTGTTGTGTGTATTACTTTTAAAATAATTAACAATAAATATACTCAGGAAAGATAGATTTACAAAATGTGTTACATATGTACATTTCCCACTCACGAATATTATATTTTCTGTAGCACAAAAAAATTGGGATTATGTTTTTGCATCTGAATATCTATTTAGGGTTGAGAACTATGGTATGAAAACATAATTTAACTAAATAAATCATAAAGAACTTGACAAGAGAGGTTTTCAAAGATTTGACAGGTATAATTTCCTGAATAAAATAAAATTATTTGAAATATATGATAATAAGTTTAAGTAATGTATTTATGTGGCTTGTAATAATTTATTTGAATGAATTCTGATTATTGAATGACTGTATAAGAAAGATTATACAAGGAAGAGAAGCATGATGATGGAGGTATTCACTTAATAACTAAAACTTCATAAGCTAGGGTATTTTTTTATTAAGCACCCAATTGTGAGTGATGAGATAATCCTATTTGTAAGGATTTATTTTTAGATGTTGCTTGCAAGTTTTCCTATATTTTTTAGTTTCTTGATTTTTTTGGGCCCTATTGTTTGCCCTTTTTTCATTTGGTGGCGTGTATTAATGCTCACATTGCAAACTAAGTTTTTGTTTATCAATGCACAGAATATTCTGCCTTGCTCACAACAATATTATTCCAAGAGGTAACTAAAACAGACACAGACCAATCCAATTGAACAAATGACCATGAAATTCTCCAATTTATAATAAAAAAACATGTCTACTGGTACACCGGTAAATCTTGTTTACATAGAAAAACAATATATTATTCCTCAACAACACGATCAAGCCTGTTACCCAATTTCCATTGATCCACTCTTAATGCAGCCTCAAATCAGAGTGCTTATACTCTATCTCCTCATTTGTTAGCTTGAAGAAGACTGTATATCTTTTCCGAGTATTAACTTTGATTATTTCACCTACCCACCAACCATCATTAACAAACGCATCAACTTGATCACCCACTTTGAATTGAGCTGGTCTTGGATCATTAGGTGGACATGGTGGAACATGTCTTTTCTCAGCTACTTCCCACGAGGAAACTTGTACTCAGTCAAGTACTTGCTATTCGCTAATCCCCAATTACTTAGTTAATTAATTTTTATTTGTATGATATGCTTCATTAATCCTTATTTGTTTTTGTAGTGAGTAAAAGTCGCAAGGAGTCAAGAATTGACCCTCCTGTTTAGAGTTGCAAAATTGTTGCTGCGTATTGAAGGTTTGAGAATTAACTTAAATAGTGAAAGATCATGGTAAGAACCTCCAAGAAGAGAGCACTAGCATGATGCAACATGATCTAATGGCCTTGAATAAATTCAAGGAAGGGTAGAAAAACGTCTCACTTCAACTTGAATGTTCCCTATGGAGGAAAATTAGACCTTGATCTGGTGTTTATGTTTTTTGTATTATGTCTTTAGAGAATATGTAAAGTGAGTTTTTTTTTAATTTTCTATCTTTGTTAAATGACACAATGATCAATATTTTGGCTTCTGTTTATGTCTTTGAGGTATATAAAAAGTGAGTTTTCCTTATATTTTCCATCTGTGTTAAACGACACAGTGATATCGGTCCAATTTTTATGTATTGTTGCTATGTGAAATTCAACTAAGAGGAATTACTCATACATGAGATTTAATTACTTAAAAATAATTATTATTACTAAATTAGTTCTATTAATTTTTTCTCGTCTTGATGGTTTGGTGACCATTCTATTGTCTTTAGGGTCTTGAATATTTCCAAGAGTTACATACAAACCGTGACGGTGTTGGTATGTCTATAAAAATGGTATCGGGGGACCCTACTCACTAATCTTTTATTCTCTGTATGTGCAAGAAAGGCCCCCAAATTTTGTTGTTATGTCCTCTATGTAAATGCCTAGTTATATTTGCCGCTCCTTTTTAAAATTTCCTTTATATACTTTATTTATAATTGGTCATTTTGTTCCATTAGTATTGTTGAGCAAGGAGTGATGTTGCCTAGTGTGGAGACTTCGGGACATTCTATAAAAAGGAGATCCCTACAAAGCGTTGTCACTTCAATCGTTATAGTAATATATTCATATTAAATATCTACTTTTTTTTCAACGGTCTGAATTCGTTAGATAAAAGATTATCTATATTGTTCAAGCATCTTTAAATCATTCACTAGAGATATTAAATTATATATTCAAATTAAGGATGAGCATTGACCGAGTAAACCCGGTCAAAGAAAAGGAACTGTGTCAATCCGTTCCGAGTCGAGAAAAAAAGCCAATGCAACCTGTACCCCAGTACAGCCCAACCCCATGTTCTATATATATGTGTGTGTAATGTTATTGTATACATATATTACATTACCTGCCAAAATCTACCGTAACCCTAACACCTCTTTTCTGCTCCAAGTCACTTACCATATCTCAATATCTCTAATTCCTCTTCTCTGTCATTTATCTAAATCAACAAAATCCGAAAAACAGACATAATACGTCTAATATGAAGCCTAATCATTTTATTTAATGATGATTTTCAAGTCATTTTTTCCTTTGTAATTGCAATGATAGCGGAGATTACAAGTGTCTTGGGCTACGTTTCTCTCCCTATTCTTACTATCCTATTAGTTAAATTGTTTTGTACTCAAATATTAGTTAAAATCCTAGTATTAGTAGTTTCATATAAAAATAAAATAAAAAAATTTACTTCTATGTCTTTTGTTTAACAACAAATTTCGAATTTAGAGCTAAAGTACATGTTAACTATCTAATCCTTATGGAGAACGATAAAAAAAATACTTAATTTTATTATTTAAATGACTCATACACTTGCGAGAGAAATTCTTCAAGTGTAAGTCTTATATCACACATCGAAGGAAAGCATCTAGGTCTTTATTTAACAAGTTCCCAACTATTCTAGAGTGATACGATGATTCAAATTGGATATTAGATAATGATGAAGTGAGATGCACTAGTGGATATGTGTTTTTCTTAATTGGAGGAGTTGTATCATGAAAGTCTTCCCATCAAACTTGCATAACAATAATATTATTTCACGATGAAATCTAGTTGAAATTTTCAACCCATATATGCTTATGGTAAAATGTAACATTTTCAGACGATATTCATGCATAGATTTTAAACATTTTTTCATGATGAGATCTTAACTCTTTTCATGCTGAGATTTAAATTTTTTCTCTTTTGCTGAGATTTTAAGCCTTTTTCATAGCAAGATTGAAATTAAAGCCTATTATGTGACCAGTATATGGTTCGGTTTCTTATTGGATTAGTTGTGGTTTAAATTTTAGAAGATATATACATTTTTTTTACTGGTTGTGTATTTTAAATTTGAAAGTATATAAACTACTTCTTTGGTAGATCTCGGTGTGGATGGTTCTATCGCGCATCAACAATCTCTATAACTTCTCTAGCATATTTCGAACAAGATTATCAATGTAAGTTATAAAACTTTATGTTGTAGATCTATATGCTCATTAGTTTCTCTTTAAATATTTTTAATCCTAAATTGAATATTACAATACCTTTATTTTTCTGAATATAGTTCTTAAGGTTGCATAGGATGAGAAAGAGGGTATTGGTTTTATATATGCGACTCAAGTTTTATATATGTGACACAATTTCTACTGTATATATATTTCTTTTAAATGCAAAAAATTTCCCTCAATTAGTAGGAGTTTATTCATTTTTTTAACCATTACCTTTGGTTAATGGATATTGTCCAATTATATTTTTAGGCCTCATCAAGTAACACAACCCTAGAGTTTATAGAGATCTCTTCAACCTCGAAGGCTGAATTATCGGAAATGAGGAAGTTAGCATCTTGTTAGTAAATGAAACTGCTGTCCCTGAGTAAATTATAAGATTTGGCTAGGATCGCAGATGAAGATTGTTGTTCAGAGGATTGTCTATATTTATTATTTAGTCGGTCATTACCTTTAGTGGAAGATTGTTTTAGTCTGTGATGGAAAGTTTTTTTTCTGAGTTGGTTGGATTGTAAGAAAATCATATGTGCTGACATGTAATTATATGAAAGAGAACATTCTATAGGATTCAACTATAGCCTCTCTCTGCATATGGAGCAAACTATGGAATAAATCTGCAATAGTTAAAACCCGAAAGAAGAAAAGAGGCATTTCTTGCAAGTTTGAGGTTGTAACTTTTAACATTTTTAGTATAGTAGTTCGGCTGCAAAAACTAGATTTACATAACATTATAGAAGGTTTTTTGTCTCCCAAATAAGAAAATTATTTTAATTTGAATTTTTACCAATTTATTCAAAAAGGGATGGATTTTTTTTCAAATGAATGAATACTAAGTTGAGTCAAACTAGTTATTATGGAGTTGATGTTGTGATAGAATTTTTTTGTGTTGTAATGAAAATTATGTTAGTTGTACTTTAAACTTCTATCATTATTTTGGTGGGGTTGATAAGATAAATTTATGGTGCAATATTGTTGTTGATTAGGTTATGTTAGCCCATCGAATCACCTTTATTATCAATATTATTTGTATCTGTAGTACAACTGAAAGTTTGATCACACTCAAAATCAATCTTTCAAGTTAAGTTGAAGTTTACAAGTTAATCTATACATATTTGTCTGTTTATGTTACGTTCTCAATGACAATATTACAAATTTGGAAAAAAATAATTTAGGTCATTTCTGTTTCCTAAAGTAGTTAATCCAAAATATTATACTAATATTTCAATACCTTATATAAGTTTGTAGAAAATCTTTGTATAACTCAGATGTGGGATTTGGATACCGATAGAGGAAAATTCTATGGGTAATTTAGATACTTATTGGACTTATACTTCGAAGTTGATTTGAGTATGTGATTGAACTGTCTGACCACCTTTTGTCGGTCTTGTCGTCAACTTATGATACCTAAAAAATACACGATTATGGGCTAAAAGGATGTGCTCTCTCGCTAACAATCAAGTTAATAATTTACACATGTAGGTAAGGCCTAATAATATGAAATCAGTGAGGGTGAAGGAATAGAAAATGCGTGAAGAATTGGGAAAATGGAAATGTGAGTGTACCTTTAACATGGTATTTTTTCAAAGTTAACCCTACATTCCATCAAAAGGGAAAAATATTATGATCTCTCATGTATATAATATATCATGTTGATTATAATGTTGATGTTTTAGATTGATCAATAGTTTATCACACTTTTATTCAAGGATTGATTAGCTATGATTCTAAAGTCCATTATGCCTTTAGGCCAATACATAGTCTTTTTGACATAATTGCATATTCACGAATCTTTGTGAGCGCTAAAGAGATTCGAAGAGAAGTACTTAAGAGATTTGGTTAAAGGGGATCCCTCTTCGACGAAAACCCACCTTAAGGGAAGTAATAAAATATCAGTTATGTTGGGGAACAAAATGGTCAATCGGGAAATGACAAGTCATGGGGAATAGGAGACCTTCAACGTTGACAACGACATTATCCAACTTAGTTGGCATCATATGCCAGATCGAAATAGTCTTGGGTGTAATATGGCCATCGAAGATGTTTCTTGGCGTAAATATAAGGGATACATCTAAGTATTGCCACTTTCTTAAATATCATGTTTATGCGCCAAAGATTGTAAGAAATTAAGGAAAGAAATATTCTGGTTAAGAGCCTAGTAAAATTATCAAAGCCTGATGTAGGTGAAAATTTATCCATGAATACATATGTAGTTCAAGGAAAAGAACAACGACCACTCAAACCTCCCATAGGGAGAACATTACCCCAGAAACACAATCAAACATGTTATCAACCGGCCAGATGAAACCTTAATCCCCTTGCCGAGAATACCAGTTCGAAGTGAAAACTATAGCAGGCGAGCTAGAAAGTGGAAGATCAAGAAATGAAAGAAAAGGCCTTGTTCGACACGTCAAAGGTTAAAAACGGGTAGAATTAAATCGAAATCTGTTAACTGACCGGAATCGAGCATGCTAATATTTATCCATGATGACCCACTTGTAATACCATACATGATAGGAAATGGATTGATTCAACGAGTGTTAATCGATATATGACCCTCGGTGGACCTATTGTACTTGATGACCTTTGACCAGCTAAAGTTGATTCTAGTGCTATAAAACCTTTATCAAGAGTCGATCAAGGAGTCTTCCGACAAGTGTTTCTAGCCATAGGGGCACATTGTACTACCAATGATCGGGGGAATGGGTTAGTGATCTGGAAACTTACACGTAAGATTTGTCATAAAACTGTGTGAATTAACATATCACACTATCCTAGGTCGGTCAATCCCCAACAAGATATGAGCTCTAGTTTCAACGTACCACCTCAAAGTGGAATTCTTGATACCTGGAGTAATTGTGGTAGTCTAAGGAAATCAAATACGATCTTGTGAATATTGTTTGAACTAGCTTGAAGGGGCCGATATCCTCGTGGTTTATCTGCTTAGGAGAAGGCTTACAGAAAAGTTTGCCACAATCGCAAGGTTCCCAGAAGTGTGGAATGAAGGAATGCAGTTTCAAGAGATTAATCGATAAGCTCTTTGGAGGTTGGATCGAGGTTGTAGAAAGGTGACCCTTCAGTCTAAGTAATGTTATTCGATAGCATATTTATAGGTTGAATCAATTTTTTAGAGGTGGTTGCAGAGATCTAACGTCAAAGCTGAAATTTCTTTCTCTCCCACGTTAAAAGCTGGAGAACGGAAATGCTTGGGAGCTATCATGGTTGCTAACGAAAATTGTTGTTGAGATCGAGCTTATGGGGATAATTACATTCTATATGGGGATGCACAAACTAATCATAAAACTGTGTCGGCACTTATGGTAGATATCTATAATTTTGAACTAATAATCAAAGAACAGTCCATTTTCAAGAGTATTGCTCAACTTATAAAGAGATCAAAAGTATTGGATGAACTTAGCGATGGTTTGGATATTGGTTATTGCTTCCTGTGGGTATTTTAGGGAATATTTCTATATGAAACTATAAAGAAAATGGGTGTTTCTACCAGAATAATTGAGCAAGGGGATCAAACTATTCTACACCCAATAACCTAACAATGTGCTAGTTTCTACCATAAGAGAATGTATATAGGAACGAGACTCTCGATTACAAGAATCTATCGATATTAGGCTCATAGTGCGGAGTTCATTTGGTTAGTTCTCTCGAAATGAATAATGGTTAGATAAACTGTTGTTGGCAATCCTTCACTCACATACTCCCCTATTTTGTTTGTATGAAAAACAACTGTTTGAATTTCTCCAAAGAAAACAAAAAAAATTGAGTTGTTGCCCCCATATTCCTCGCCCCAAACAATAAATCTTGGTTTGGCACATGTCAATTGTAGTCTCGTGCATTTCTACTTGTGTAGGATACTACTATAACAAAAAGGCTCAAGAAAACTTCATAAGCTATATGTGTGCTATAAAATATACATGGATATTTTTTTTTGTTCAATTACAAAGGGTTGGAAACTCGCGTGTCATTCTTGTAACAGATGAAATAGAAACAGATGTTGTAAAACTAAATTTGAAATCATTATTATTAACTTTGGAAACAAATATATTATGACTAAATAGTATTGATAATGACACAACATTATTATAGTTTACTTTGTGTCAACTAACAATAAATAGGGTATCTTATAATATTGTTGCTACTTGAGTTCATCTATTTATCTAACTAATTTATATGGAAATAAGTGTATAAATTATTTGATCAATTAGTAATTTACAAAAAAAATGGAAAACAATTGTCGCATGATTATTACACCATTATAAGTTATAAACATATTTAAATAATGATAAGAATTTTATTGAACACCTAATATCTGAAACATCTAAAAAAGACACAAATTTCAATAGTAGATCACAATAGTAATTAATAGTTAAAATATTTGAAGTTAGTTAAAGTTCCAAAATTAACTAGTAACAAGGAAGTTGAATAGTATGGTTTACAGGTAGATTCGTGTGCACTTCACCTTGGATCATAGAGTTGATAACTTTATATGATAGGTTGATGTTGACATGAACGTGGAGCGAATGTCTGGTGTGTAAAGGTGAGGTAAAGGGTTGTGAGCCATACTTATCGAGACGACAAGTTCCATTCTAGGAAAAAATGACTTTGTTCGAGATCGAGCAAAATACCCTAAGAAGCAAGTAAATAATATAAAGTGACCTATAGAGACCCATCAAACAAAATTTAAAATTATATAACATGTGATTGTTGAGAATTGGCAACGCCTCCTTGTACAAAAATTAATAAAACAACAACATACAATTATATGAAATTTAAAAATTTAAACATGAACAATAGTGTATAATATATTTTACTAAAACCAAATACAATTTATTTTAAAAACAAAAAGTCACATAAAAATAATACAGAAAGAGTTTGTTTCTGATTTGTAATAACTTGACAATGTCCTTTTGAGACAAAAAATTAACGTAAAAAAGATTGTTTTATTCGGCCGCTTATATCACCAAACCAAACCCTACCCGCAGCTCATATCACCAAACCAAACACTGCAGTCCCTATTTATAAATAATCTTCTTTCATATCACCAAACCAAACCCTACCCACCGCCCCTATTTATAAACCATCTTCTTTAATATCACCAAACCAAACCCTACCCGCCCGCCTCTATTTATAAATCATCTTCTTTCATATTACCAAACCAAACCCTACCTGCCGCCCCTATTTGTAAATCGCTTTCTTTCATATCACCAAACCAAACCCTACCCGCTGCCCCTTCAACTATAAAAACCTTATGTAGCAGCAAGTAATCATAATTTTTAATCATACATATATCATGTAGTTGTAATTGATCATGTATTTCAATAATTAAGATTTGGAAAATATAATTCTTCCTACCCTATTCCACATTGTTCCTTTTTCTTCACACTCTTTGTCTTCCTCTAATGCTTGTATAATGTTGTCTTTTCCATCTGAACCTCTGGACTGCGGGGTCAAGTTTTGTTCATTACCTACTATCTTCTTAGATCGGTAGCCATTTCATTTCAATTAAGAAAACATATGTTTAAGGTTAGTTTTACTATTTGTAATTTTAAAATTATTCATTGTTGTGTATGTTATTTTTAAAATAATTAACAATAAATATACTCAGGAAAGATAGATTTACAAAATGTGTTACATATGTACATTTCCCACTCACGAAAATTATATTTTCTGTATCACAAAAAAATTGAGTTTATGTTTTTGCATCTGAATATCTATTTAGGGTTGAGAACTATGGTATGAAAACATAATTTAACTAAATAAATCATAAAGAACTTGACAAGAGAGGTTTTCAAAGATTTGAGTTAAACATGTATAATTTCTTGAATAAGATAAAATTATTTGTAATATATGATAATAAGTTTAAGTAATGTATTTATGTGGCTTGTAATAATTTATTTGAATGAATTCTGATCTTTGAATGAATGTATAAGCAAGATTATACAAGGAAGAAAAGCATGATATGATGGAGGTATTCACTTAATAACTAAAACTTCATAAGCTAGGGTATTTTTTTATTAATCACCAAATTGTGAGTTGTGAGATAATCCTACATGTAAGGGTTTGTTTTTAGATATTGCTTGCAAGTTTTCCTATGTTTTTTAGTTTCTTGATTTTTTTGGGCCCTATTGTTTGCCCTTTTTTTATTTGGTCATGTATATTAATGCTCACATTGCAAACTAAGTTTTTGTTTATCAATGCACAAAATATTCTGCCTTGCTCACAAGCTCACATTGCAAACTAAGTTTTTGTTTATCAATTTCCATTGATCCACTCTTGATGCAGGCTCAAATCAGACTAACTTTGATTATCTCACCTACCCACCAACCATCATTAACAAACACATCAACTTGATCACCCACTTTGAATTGAGCTGGTCTTGGATCATCAGGTGGACATGGTCGAACATGTCTTTTCTCATCTACTTCCCACGAGGAAACTCGTACTCTATCAAGTACTTGCCATTCGCTAATCCTCAATTACTTAGTTAATTAATTTTTATTTGTATGATATTCTTCATTAATCCTTAGTTGTAACTGTAGTGAGTAAAAGTCGCAAGGAGTCAAGAACTGACCCTCCTGTTTAGAGTTGCAAAATTGTTGCTGGGCATTGAAGGTTCGAGAATTAACTTTCATAGTGAAAGAGAATGGTAAGAACCTCCAAGAAGGCACTAAAATGATGCAGCCTGATCTGATGGCCTCGAATAAATTCAAGGAAGGGTAGAAAACGTCTCACTCCAACTTTTTATTTGAATGTTCCCTATGGAGGAAAATTAGACCTTGATTTAGTGTTTATGTTTTTAGTATTATGTATTTAGAGAATATGTAAAGTGAGTTTTTCTTTTATTTTCTATCTTTGTTAATGACATAATGATCTATATTTTGGCTTCTATTTATGTCTTTGACATATATGTAAAGTGAGTTTTCCTTATATTTTCCATCTGTGTTAAACGACACATTGATATCAGTACAATTTTTATGTATTGTTGCTATGTGAAATTCGAGTAAGAGGAATTACTCATACATGAGATTTTATTACTTATAAATAATTATTAGTATTTTATAAAATTAGTTCTATTAATTTTTTCTCGTCTTGATGGTTTGGTGACCATTCTATTGTCTTTAGGTCTTGAATATTTCCAAGAGTTACATACTAACCGTGACGGTGTTGGTATGTCTATAGAAACAGTATCACGGGACCTACTCACTAATCTTTAATTCTCTGTTTGTGCAAGAATGGCCCCCAAATTTTGTTGTTATGTCCTCTATCGTAAATGCCTAGTTATATTTGCAGCTCTTATTTAGAATTGCCTTTATATACTTTATTTATCAATGGTCATTTTGTTCCATTAGTATTGTTGAGCAAGGAGTGATGTTGCCTAGTGTGGAGACTTTCGAGACATTCTATAATAAGGAGATCCCTACAAAGCATTGTCACTTCAATCGTTATAGTAATATATTCATATTAAATATCTACTTTTTTTTCAACGGTCTGAATTCGTTAGATAAAAGATTATCTAGATTAGTCTAGCATCTTTAAATCATTCACTAGAGATATTAAATTATATATTCAAATTAAGGATGAGCATTGACCGAGTAAACCCGGTCAAAGAAAAGGAACTGTGTCAATCCGTTCCAAGTCGAGAAAAAAAGTCAATGCAACCTGTACCCCAGCCCAACCCCATGTTCTATATATATATACGTGTGTGTAATGTTATTGTATACATATATTACATTACCTGCCAAAATCTACCGTAACCCTAACACCTCTTTTCTGCTCCAAGTCACTTACCATATCTCAATATCTCTAATTCCTCTTCTCTGTCATTTATCTAAATCAACAAAATCCGAAAAATAGACATAATATGTCTAATATGAAGCCTAATCATTTTATTTAATGATGACTTTGCAAGTAAGTACAAGCTATAGATAGCGGAGATTACAAGTGTCTTGGGCTACGTTTCTCTCCCTATTCTTACTATCCTATTAGTTAAATTGTTTTGTACTCAAATATTAGTTAAAATCCTAGTATTAGTAGTTTCATATAAAAATAAAATAAAAAATATATACTTCTATGTCTTTTGTTTAACAACAAATTTCGAATTTAGAGCTAAAGTACATGTTAACTATCTAATCCTTATGGAGAACGATAAAAAAAAATACTTATTTTTATTATTTGAATGACTCATACACTTGCGAGAGAAATTCTTCAAGTGTAAGTCTTATATCACACATCAAAGAAAAGCATCTAGGTCTTTATTTAACAAGTTCCCAACTATTCTAGAGGGATACGATGATTCAAATTGGATATTAGATAATGATGAAGTGAGATGCACTAGTGGATATGTGTTTTTCTTAATTGGAGGAGTTGTATCATGAAAGTCTTCCCAACAAACTTGCATAACAATAATATTATTTCACAATGAAATCTAGTTGAAATTTTCAACCCATATATGCTTATGGTAAAATGTAACATTTTCAGACGATATTCATGCATAGATTTTAAACATTTTTTCATGATGAGATCTTAACTCTTTTCATGCTGAGATTTAAATTTTTTCTCTTTTGCTGAGATTTTAAGCCTTTTTCATAGCAAGATTGAAATTAAAGCCTATTATGTGACCAGTATATGGTTCGGTTTCTTATTAGATTAGTTGTGGTTTAAATTTTAGAAGATATATACATTTTTTTACTGGTTATGTATTTTAAATTTGAAAGTATATAAACTACTTTTTTGGTAGATCTCGGTGTGGATGGTTCTATCGCGCATCAACAATCTCTATAACTTCTCTAGCATATTTCGAACAAGATTATCAATGTAAGTTATAAAACTTTATGTTGTAGATCTATATGCTCATTAGTTTCTCTTTAAATATTTTTAATCCTAAATTGAATATTACAATACCTTTATTTTTCTGAATATAGTTCTTAAGGTTGCATAGGATGAGAAAGAGGGTATTGGTTTTATATATGTGACTCAAGTTTTATATATGTGACTCAATTTCTACTGTATATATATTTCTTTTAAATGCAAAAAATTTCCCTCAATTAGTAGGAGTTTATTCCTTTTTTTAACCATTACCTTTGGTTAATGGATATTGTCCAATTATATTTTTAGGCCTCATCAAGTAACACAACCCTAGAGTTTATAGAGGTCTCTTCAACCTCGAAGGCTGAATTATCGGAAAGGAGGAAGTTAGCATCTTGTTAGTAAATGAAACTGCTGTCCCTGAGTAAATTATAAGATTTGGCTAGGATCGCAGATGAAGATTGTTGTTCAGAGGATTGTCTATATTTATTATTTAGTCGGTCATTACCTTTAGTGGAAGATTGTTTTAGTCTGTGATGGAAAGTTTTTTTTTCTGAGTTGGTTGGATTGTAAAAAAATCATATGTGCTGACATGTAATTATATGAAATAGAACATTCTATAGGATTCAACTATAGCCTCTCTCTGCATATGGAGCAAACTATGGAATAAAACTGCAATAGTTAAAACCCGAAAGAAGAAAAGAGGCATTTCTTGCAAGTTTGAGGTTGTAACTTTTAACATTTTTAGTATAGTAGTTCGGCTGCAAAAACTAGATTTACATAACATTATAGAAGGTTTTTTGTCTCCCAAATAAGAAAATTATTTTAATTTGAATTTTTACCAATTTATTCAAAAAGGGATGGATTTTTTTTCAAATGAATGAATACTAAGTTGAGTCAAACTAGTTATTATGGAGTTGATGTTGTGATAGAATTTTATTGTGTTGTAATGAAAATTATATTAGTTGTACTTTAAGCTTCTATCATTATTTTGGTGGGGTTGATAAGATAAATTTATCGTGCAATATTGTTGTTGATTAGGTTATGTCAGCCCATCGAATCACCTTTCAATATTATTTGTATCTGTAGTACAACTGAAAGTTTGATCACACTCAAAATCAATCTTTCAAGTTAAGTTGAAGTTTACAAGTTAATCTATACATATCTGTCTGTTTATGTTACGTTCTCAATGACAATATTACAAATTTGGAAAAAAATAATTTAGGTCATTTCTGTTTCCTAAAGTAGTTAATCCAAAATATTATACTAATATTTCAATACCTTATATAAGTTTGTAGAAAATCTTTGTATAACTCAGATGTGGGATTTGGATACCGATAGAGGAAAATTCTATGGGTAATTTAGATACTTATTGGACTTATACTTCGAAGTTGATTTGAGTATGTGATTGAACTGTCTGACCACCTTTAGTCGGTCTTGTCATCTACTTATGATACCTAAAAAATACACGATTATGGGCTAAAAGGATGTGCTCTCTCGCTAACAATCAAGTTAATAATATACACATGTAGGTAAGGCCTAATAATATGAAATCAGTGAGGGTGAAGGAATGGAAAATGCGTGAAGAATTGGGAAAATGGAAATGTGAGTGTACCTTTAACATGGTATTTTTTCAAAGTTAACCCTACATACCATCAAAAGGGAGAAATATTATGATCTTTCAAGTATATAATATATCATGTTGATGTTTTAGATTGATCAATAGTTTATCACACTTTTATTCAAGGATTGATTAGCTATGATTCTAAAGTCCATTATGCCTTTAGGCCAATACATAGTCTTTTTGACATAATTGCATATTCACGAATCTTTGTGAGCGCTAAAGAGATTCGAAGAGAAGTACTTAAGAGATTTGGTTAAAGGGGATCCCTCTTCGACGAAAAACCACCTTAAGGGAAGTAATATAATATCAGTTATGTTGGGGAACAAAATGGTCAATCGGGAAATGACAAGTCATGGGGAATAGGAGACCTTCAACGTTGACAACGACATTATCCAACTTAGTTGGCATCATATGCCAGATCGAAATAGTCTTGGGTGTAATATGGCCATCGAAGATGTTTCCTGGCGTAAATATAAGGGATACATCTAAGTACTGCCACTTTCTTAAATATCATGTTTATGCGGCCAATGATTGTAAGAAATTAAGGAAAGAAATATTCTGGTTAAGAGCCCTAGTAAAATTATCAAAGCCTGATGTAGGTGAAAATTTATCCATGAATACATAGGTAGTTCAAGGAAAAGAACAACGACCACTCAAACCTCCCATAGGGAGAACATTACCCCAGAAACACAATCAAACATGTTATCAACCGGCCAGATGAAACCTTAATCCCCTTGCCGAGAATACCAGTTCGAAGTGAAAACTATAGCAGGCGAGCTAGAAAGTGGAAGATCAAGAAATGAAAGAAAAGGCCTTGTTCGACACGTCAAAGGTTAAAAACGGGTAGAATTAAATCGAAATCTGTTAACTGACCGGAATCAAGCATGCTAATATTTATCCATGATGACCCACTTGTAATACCATACATGATAGGAAATGGATTGATTCAACGAGTGTTAATCGATATATGACCCTCGGTGGACCTATTGTACTTGATGACCTTTGACCAGCTAAAGTTGATTCTAGTGCTATAAAACCTTTATCAAGAGTCGATCAAGGAGTCTTCCGACAAGTGTTTCTAGCCATAGGGGTACATTGTACTACCAATGATCGGGTGAATGGGTTAGTGATCTGGAAACTTACACGTAAGATTTGTCATAAAACTGTGTGAATTAACATATCACACTATCCTAGGTCGGTCAATCCCCAACAAGATATGAGCTCTAGTTTCAACGTACCACCTCAAAGTGGAATTCTTGATACGTGGAGTAATTGTGGCAGTCTAAGGAAATCAAATACGATCTTGTGAATATTGTTTGAACTAGCTTGAAGGGGCCGATATCCTCGTGGTTTATCTGCTTAGGAAAAGGCTTACAGAAAAGTTTGCCACAATCGCAAGGTTCCCAGAAGTGTGGAATGAAGGAATGCAGTTTCAAGAGATTAATTGATAAGCTCTTTGGTGGTTGGATCGAGGTTGTAGTAAGGTGACCCTTCAGTCTAAGTAATGTTATTCGATATCATATTTATAGGTTGAATCAATTTTTTAGAGGTGGTTGCAGAGATCTAACGTCAAAGCTGAAATTTCTTTCTCTCCCACGTTAAAAGCTGGAGAACGGAAATGCTTGGGAGCTATCATGGTTGCTAACGAAAATTGTTGTTGAGATCGAGCTTATGGGGATAATTACATTCTATATGGGGATGCACAAACTAATCATAAAACTGTGTCGGCACTTATGGTAGATATCTATAATTTTGAACTAATAATCAAAGAACAATCCATTTTCAAGAGTATTGCTCAACTTATAAAGAGATCAAAAGTATTGGATGAACTTAGCGATGGTTTGGATATTGGTTATTGCTTCCTGTGGGTATTTTAGGGAATATTTCTATATGAAACTATAAAGAAAATGGGTGTTCCTACCAGACTAATTGAGCAAGGGGATCAAACTATTCTACACCCAAAAACCTAACAATGTGCTAGTTTCTACCATAAGAGAATGTATATAGGAACGAGACTCTCGATTACAAGAATCTACGATGTTAGGCTCATAGTACGGAGTTCATTTGGTTAGTTCTCTCGAAATGAATAATGGTTAGATAAACTGTTGTTGGCAATCCTTCACTCGCATACTCCCCTATTTTGTTTGTATGAAAAACAACTGTTTGAATTTCTCCAAAGAAAACAAAAAAAATTGAGTTGTTGCCCCCATATTCCTCGCCCCAAACAATAAATCTTGGTTTGGCACATGTCAATTGTAGTCTCGTGCATTTCTACTTGTGTAGGATACTACTAGAACAAAAAGACTCAAGAAAACTTCATAAGCTATATGTGTGCAATAAAATATACATGGATATTTTTTTGTTTGTTCAATTACAAAGGGTTGGAAACTCGCGTGTCATTCTTGTAACAGATGAAATAGAAACAGATGTTGTAAAACTAAATTTGAAATCATTATTATTAACTTTGGAAACAAATATATTATGACTAAATAGTATTGATAATGACACAACATTATTATAGTTTACTTTGTGTCAACTAACAATAAATAGGGTATCTTATAATATTGTTGCTACTAGAGTTCATCTATTTATCTAACTAATTTATATGGAAATAAGTGTATAAACTATTTGATCAATTAGTAATTTACTAAAAAAATGGAAAACAATTGTCACATGATTATTACACCATTATAAGTTATAAACATATTTAAATAATGATAAGAATTTTATTGAACACCTAATATCTGAAACATCTAAAAAAAGACACAAATTTCAATAGTAGATCACAATAGTAATTAATAGTTAAAATATTTGAAGTTAGTTAAAGTTCCAAAATTAACTAGTAACAAGGAAGTTGAATAGTATGGTTTACAGGTAGATTCGTGTGCACTTCACCTTGGATCATAGAGTTGATAACTTTACATGATAGGTTGATGTTGACATGAACGTGGAGCGAATGTCTGGTGTTTAAAGGTGAGGTAAAGGGTTGTGAGCCATACTTATCGAGACGACAAGTTTCATTCTAGGAAAAAATGACTTTGTTCGAGATCGAGCACAATACCCTAAGAAGCAAGTAAATAATATAAAGTGACCTATAGAGACCCATCAAACAAAATTTGAAAATATATAACACGTGATTGTTGAGAATTGGCAACGCCTCCTTGTACAAAAATTAATAAAACAACAACATACAATTATATGAAATTTAAATATCTAAACATTAACAATAGTGTATAATATATTTTACTAAAACCAAATACAATTTATTTTAAAAACAAAAAGTCACATAAAAATAATACAGAAAGAGTTTGTTTCTGATTTGTAATAACTTGACAATGTCCTTTTGAGACAAAAAATTAACGTAAAAAAGATTGTTTTATTCGGCCGCTTATATCACCAAACCAAACCCTACCCGCAGCTCATATCACCAAACCAAACACTGCAGTCCCTATTTATAAATAATCTACTTTCATATCACCAAATCAAACCCTACCCGCCGCCCCTATTTATAAACCATCTTCTTTAATATCACCAAACCAAACCCTACCCGCCCGCCTCTCTTTATAAATCATCTTCTTTCATATCACCAAACCAAACCCTACCGGCCGCCACTATTTGTAAATCGCCTTCTTTGATATCACCAAACCAAACCCTACCCGCTGCCCCTTCAACTATAAAAACCTTATGTAGCAGCAAGTAATCATAATTTTTAATCATACATATATCATGTAGTTGTAATTGATCATGTATTTCAATAATTAAGATTTGGAAAATATAATTCTTCCTACCCTATTCCACATTGTTCCTTTTTCTTCACACTCTTTGTCTTCCTCTAATGCTTGTATAATGTTGTCTTTTCCATCTGAACCTCTGGACTGCGGGGTCAAGTTTTGTTCATTACCTACTATCTTCTTAGATCGGTAGCCATTTCATTTCAATTAAGAAAACATATGTTTAAGGTTAGTTTTACTATTTGTAATTTTAAAATTATTCATTGTTGTGTATGTTATTTTTAAAATAATTAACAATAAATATACTCAGGAAAGATAGATTTACAAAATGTGTTACATATGTACATTCCCACTCACGAATATTATATTTTCTGTAGCACAAAAAAATTGGGGTTATGTTTTTGCATCTGAATATCTATTTAGGGTTGAGAACTATGGTATGAAAACATAATTTAACTAAATAAATCATAAAGAACTTGACAAGAGAGGTTTTCAAAGATTTGAGTTAAACATGTATAATTTCTTGAATAAGATAAAATTATTTGTAATATATGATAATAAGTTTAAGTAATGTATTTATGTGGCTTGTAATAATTTATTTGAATGAATTCTGATCTTTGAATGAATGTATAAGCAAGATTATACAAGGAAGAAAAGCATGATATGATGGAGGTATTCACTTAATAACTAAAACTTCATAAGCTAGGGTATTTTTTTTATTAATCACCAAATTGTGAGTTGTGAGATAATCCTACATGTAAGGGTTTGTTTTTAGATATTGCTTGCAAGTTTTCCTATGTTTTTTAGTTTCTTGATTTTTTTGGGCCCTATTGTTTGCCCTTTTTTCATTTGGTCACGTATATTAATGCTCACATTGCAAACTAAGTTTTTGTTTATCAATGCACAAAATATTCTGCCTTGCTCACAAGCTCACATTGCAAACGAAGTTTTAGTTTATCAACTTCCATTGATCCACTCTTGATGCAGGTTCAAATCAGACTAACTTTGATTATCTCACCTACCCACCAACCATCATTAACAAACACATCAACTTGATCACCCACTTTGAATTGAGCTGGTCTTGGATCATCAGGTGGACATGGTCGAACATGTCTTTTCTCATCTACTTCCCACGAGGAAACTCGTACTCTATCAAGTACTTGCCATTCGCTAATCCTCAATTACTTAGTTAATTAATTTTTATTTGTATGATATGCTTCATTAATCCTTAGTTGTAACTGTAGTGAGTAAAAGTCGCAAGGATTCAAGAACTGACCCTCCTGTTTAGAGTTGCAAAATTGTTGCTGGGCATTGAAGGTTCGAGAATTAACTTTCATAGTGAAAGAGCATGGTAAGAACCTCCAAGAAGGCACTAAAATGATGCAGCCTGATCCGATGGCCTTGAATAAATTCAAGGAAGGGTAGAAAACGTCTCACTCCAACTTTTTATTTGAATGTTCCCTATGGAGGAAAATTAGACCTTGATTTAGTGTTTATGTTTTTAGTATTATGTCTTTAGAGAATATGTAAAGTGAGTTTTTCTTTTATTTTCTATCTTTGTTAATGACATAATGATCAATATTTTGGCTTCTATTTATGTCTTTGACATATATGTAAAGTGAGTTTTCCTTATATTTTCCATCTGTGTTAAACGACACATTGATATCAGTCAAATTTTTATGTATTGTTGCTATGTGAAATTCGAGTAAGAGGAATAACTCATACATGAGATTTTATTACTTATAAATAATTATTAGTATTTTATAAAATTAGTTCTATTAATTTTTTCTCGTCTTGATGGTTTGGTGACCATTCTATTGTCTTTAGGTCTTGAATATTTCCAAGAGTTACATACTAACCGTGACGGTGTTGGTATGTCTATAGAAATAGTATCACGGGACCTACTCACTAATCTTTTATTCTCTGTTTGTGCAAGAATGGCCCCCAAATTTTGTTGTTATGTCCTCTATCGTAAATGCCTAGTTATATTTGCAGCTCTTATTTAGAATTGCCTTTATATACTTTATTTATCAATGGTCATTTTGTTCCATTAGTATTGTTGAGCAAGGAGTGATGTTGCCTAGTGTGGAGACTTTCGAGACATTCTATAAAAAGGAGATCCCTACAAAGCATTGTCACTTCAATCGTTATAGTAATATATTCATATTAAATATCTACTTTTTTTTCAACGGTCTGAATTCGTTAGATAAAAGATTATCTAGATTAGTCTAGCATCTTTAAATCATTCACTAGAGATATTAAATTATATATTCAAATTAAGGATGAGCATTGACCGAGTAAACCCGGTCAAAGAAAAGGAACTGTGTCAATCCGTTCCGAGTCGAGAAAAAAAGCCAATGCAACCTGTACCCCAGCCCAACCCCATGATCTATATATATATATATGGGTGTGTGTGTGTGTGTAATGTTATTGTATACATATATTACATTACCTGCCAAAATCTACCGTAACCCTAACACCTCTTTTCTGCTCCAAGTCACTTACCATATCTCAATATCTCTAATTCCCCTTCTCTGTCATTTATCTAAATCAACAAAATCATTTATCTAAATCAACAAAATCCAAAAAACAGACATAATATGTCTAATATGAAGCCTAATCATTTTATTTAATGATGATTTTTAAGTCATTTTTTCCTTTGTAATTGCAAGTAAGTACAAGCTATAGATAGCGGAGATTACAAGTGTCTTGGGCTACGTTTCTCTCCCTATTCTTACTATCCTATTAGTTAAATTGTTTTGTACTCAAATATTAGTTAAAATCCTAGTATTAGTAGTTTCATATAAAAATAAAATAAAAAATATTTACTTCTATGTCTTTTGTTTAACAACAAATTTCGAATTTAGAGCTAAAGTACATGTTAACTATCTAATCCTTATGGAGAACGATAAAAAAAATACTTATTTTTATTATTTGAATGACTCATACACTTGCGAGAGAAATTCTTCAAGTGTAAGTCTTATATCACACATCGAAGGAAAGCATCTAGGTCTTTATTTAACAAGTTCCCAACTATTCTAGAGGGATACGATGATTCAAATTGGATATTAGATAATGATGAAGTGAGATGCACTAGTGGATATGTGTTTTTTTTAATTGGAGGAATTGTATCATGGAAGTCTTCCCAACAAACTTGCATAACAATAATATTATTTCACAATGAAATCTAGTTGAAATTTTCAACCCATATATGCTTATGGTAAAATGTAACATTTTCAGACGATATTCATGCATAGATTTTAAACATTTTTGCATGATTAGATCTTAACTCTTTTCATGCTGAGATTTTAATTTTTTTTCTTTTGCTGAGATTTTAAGCCTTTTTCATAGCAAGATTGAAATTAAAGCCTATTATGTGACCAGTATATGGTTCGGTTTCTTACTGGATTAGTTGTGGTTTAAATTTTAGAAGATATATACATTTTTTTTCTGAGTTGGTTGGATTGTAAGAAAATCATATGTGCTGACATGTAATTATATGAAATAGAACATTCTATAGGATTCAACTATAGCCTCTCTCTGCATATGGAGCAAACTATGGAATAAATCTGCAATAGTTAAAACCCGAAAGAAGAAAAGAGGCATTTCTTGCAAGTTTGAGGTTGTAACTTTTACCATTTTTAGTATAGTAGTTCGGCTGCAAAAACTAGATTTACATAACATTATAGAAGGTTTTTTGTCTCCTAAATAAGAAAATTATTTTAATTTGAATTTTTACCAATTTATTCAAAAAGGGATTGATTTTTTTTCAAATGAATGAATACTAAGTTGAGTCAAACTAGTTATTATGGAGTTGATGTTGTGATAGAATTTTTTTGTGTTGTAATGAAAATTATATTAGTTGTACTTTAAGCTTCTATCATTATTTTGGTGGGGTTGATAAGATAAATTTATGGTGCAATATTGTTGTGGATTAGGTTATGTCAGCCCATCGAATCACCTTTATTATCAATATTATTTGTATCTGTAGTACAACTGAAAGTTTGATCACACTCAAAATCAATCTTTCAAGTTAAGTTGAAGTTTACAAGTTAATCTATACATATCTGTCTGTTTATGTTACGTTCTCAATGACAATATTACAAATTTGGAAAAAAATAATTTAGGTCATTACTGTTTCCTAAAGTAGTTAATCCAAAATATTATACTAATATTTCAATACCTTATATAAGTTTGTAGAAAATATTTGTATAACTCAGATGTGGGATTTGGATACCGATAGAGGAAAATTCTATGGGTAATTTAGATACTTATTGGACTTATACTTCGAAGTTGATTTGAGTATGTGATTGAACTGTCTGACCACCTTTAGTCGGTCTTGTCGTCTACTTATGATACCTAAAAAATACACGATTATGGGCTAAAAGGATGTGCTCTCTCGCTAACAATCAAGTTAATAATATACACATGTAGGTAAGGCCTAATAATATGAAATCAGTGAGGGTGAAGGAATGGAAAATGCGTGAAGAATTGGGAAAATAGAAATGTGAGTGTACCTTTAACATGGTATTTTTTCAAAGTTAACCCTACATTCTATCAAAAAGGAGAAATATTAAGATCTTTCCTGTATATAATATATCATGTTGATGTTTTAGATTGATCAATAGTTTATCACACTTTTATTCAAGGATTGATTAGCTATGATTCTAAAGTCCATTATGCCTTTAGGCCAATACATAGTCTTTTTGACATAATTGCGTATTCACGAATCTTTGTGAGCGCTAAAGAGATTCGAAGAGAAGTACTTTAGAGATTTGGTTAAAGGGGATCCCTCTTCGACGAAAACCCACCTTAAGGGAAGTAATAAAATATCAGTTATGTTGGGGAACAAAATGGTCAATCGGGAAATGACAAGTCATGGGGAATAGGAGACCTTCAACGTTGACAACGACATTATCCAACTTAGTTGGCATCATATGCCAGATCAAAATAGTCTTGGGTGTAATATGGCCATCGAAGATGTTTCCTGGCGTAAATATAAGGGATACATCTAAGTATTGCCACTTTCTTAAATATCATGTTTATGCGGCCAATGATTGTAAGAAATTAAGGAAAGAAATATTCTGGTTAAGAGCCCTAGTAAAATTATCAAAGCCTGATGTAGGTGAATATTTATCCATGAATACATAGGTAGTTCAAGGAAAAGAACAACGACCACTCAAACCTCCCATAGGGAGAACATTACCCCAGAAACACAATCAAACATGTTATCAACCGGCCAGATGAAACCTTAATCCCCTTGCCGAGAATACCAGTTCGAAGTGAAAACTATAGCAGGCGAGCTAGAAAGTGGAAGATCAAGAAATGAAAGAAAAGGCCTTGTTCGACACGTCAAAGGTTAAAAACGGGAAGAATATACTACGTCCTAAATCGAAATCTGTTAACTGACCGGAATCGAGCATGCTAATATTTATCCGTGATGACCCACTTGTAATACCATACATGATAGGAAATGGATTGATTCAACGAGTGTTAATCGATATATGACCCTCGGTGGACCTATTGTACTTGATGACCTTTGACCAGCTAAAGTTGATTCTAGTGCTATAAAACCTTTATCAAGAGTCGATCAAGGAGTCTTCCGACAAGTGTTTCTAGCCATAGGGGTACATTGTACTACCAATGATCGGGGGAATGGGTTAGTGATCTGGAAACTTACACGTAAGATTTGTCATAAAACTGTGTGAATTAACATATCACACTATCCTAGGTCGGTCAATCCCCAACAAGATATGAGCTCTAGTTTCAACGTACCACCTCAAAGTGGAATTCTTGATACCTGGAGTAATTGTGGTAGTCTAAGGAAATCAAATACGATCTTGTGAATATTGTTTGAACTAGCTTGAAGGGCCCGATATCCTCGTGGTTTATCTGCTTAGGAGAAGGCTTACAGAAAAGTTTGCCACAATCGCAAGGTTCCCAGAAGTGTGGAATGAAGGAATGCAGTTTCAAGAGATTAATCGATAAGCTCTTTGGAGGTTGGATCGAGGTTGTAGTAAGGTGACCCTTCAGTCTAAGTAATGTTATTCGATAACATATTTATAGGTTGAATCAATTTTTTAGAGGTGGTTGCAGAGATCTAACGTCAAAGCTGAAATTCCTTTCTCTCCCACGTTAAAAGCTGGAGAACGGAAATGCTTGGGAGCTATCATGGTTGCTAACGAAAATTGTTGTTGAGATCGAGCTTATGGGGATAATTACATTCTATATGGGGATGCACAAACTAATCATAAAACTGTGTCGGCACTTATGGTAGATATCTATAATTTTGAACTAATAATCAAAGAACAATCCATTTTCAAGAGTATTGCTCAACTTATAAAGAGATCAAAAGTATTGGATGAACTTAGCGATGGTCTGGATATTGGTTATTGCTTCCTGTGGGTATTTTAGGGAATATTTCTATATGAAACTATAAAGAAAATGGGTGTTCCTACCAGACTAATTGAGCAAGGGGATCAAACTATTCTACACCCAAAAACCTAACAATGTGCTAGTTTCTACCATAAGAGAATGTATATAGGAACGAGACTCTCGATTACAAGAATCTATCGATGTTAGGCTCATAGTACGGAGTTCATTTGGTTAGTTCTCTCGAAATGAATAACGGTTAGATTAACTGTTGTTGGCAATCCTTCACTCGCATACTCCCCTATTTTGTTTGTATGAAAAACAACTGTTTGAATTTCTCCAAAGAAAACAAAAAAATTGAGTTGTTGCCCCCATATTCCTCGCCCCAAACAATAAATCTTGGTTTGGCACATGTCAATTGTAGTCTCGTGCATTTCTACTTGTGTAGGATACTACTAGAACAAAAAGGCTCAAGAAAACTTCATAAGCTATATGTGTGCAATAAAATATACATGGATATTTTTTTGTTTGTTCAATTACAAAGGGTTTGAAACTCGCGTGTCATTCTTGTAACAGATGAAATAGAAACAGATGTTGTAAAACTAAATTTGAAATCATTATTATTAACTTTGGAAACAAATATATTATGACTAAATAGTATTGATAATGACACAACATTATTATAGTTTACTTTGTGTCAACTAACAATAAATAGGGTATCTTATAATATTGTTGCTACTTGAGTTCATCTATTTATCTAACTAATTTATATGGAAATAAGTGTATAAACTATTTGATCAATTAGTAATTTACTAAAAAATGGAAAACAATTGTCGCATGATTATTACACCATTATAAGTTATAAACATATTTAAATAATGATAAGAATTTTATTGAACACCTAATATCTGAAACATCTAAAAAAGACACAAATTTCAATAGTAGATCACAATAGTAATTAATAGTTAAAATATTTGAAGTTAGTTAAAGTTCCAAAATTAACTAGTAACAAGGAAGTTGAATAGTATAGTTTACAGGTAGATTCGTGTGCACTTCACCTTGAATCATAGAGTTGATAACTTTATATGATAGGTTGATGTTGACATGAACGTGGAGCGAATGTCTGGTGTGTAAAGGTGAGGTAAAGGGTTGTGAGCCATACTTATCGAGACGACAAGTTTCATTCTAGGAAAAAATGACTTTGTTCGAGATCGAGCACAATACCCTAAGAAGCAAGTAAATAATATAAAGTGACCTATAGAGACCCATCAAAAAAATTTGAAAATATATAACACGTGGTTGTTGAGAATTGGCAACGCCTCCTTGTACAAAAATTAATAAAACAACAACATACAATTATATTAAATTTAAAAATCTAAACATGAACAATAGTGTATAATATATTTTACTAAAACCAAATACAATTTATTTTAAAAACAAAAAGTCACATAAAAATAATACAGAAAGAGTTTGTTTCTGGTTTGTAATAACTTGACAATGTCCTTTTGAGACAAAAAATTAACAACAAAAAGATTGTTTTACCCGCCGCCCCTATTTATAAACCATCTTCTTTAATATCACCAAACCAAACCCTA
Source organism: Nemophila menziesii (assembly GCA_029959085.1). NCBI lineage: Eukaryota > Viridiplantae > Streptophyta > Magnoliopsida > Boraginales > Hydrophyllaceae > Nemophila > Nemophila menziesii. The sequence continues at coordinate 41,108,774 of JARWIR010000007.1, read as the reverse complement.
CCCGCCCGCCTCTATTTATAAATCATCTTCTTTCATATTACCAAACCAAACCCTACCGGCCGCCCCTATTTGTAAATCGCCTTCTTTCATATCACCAAACCAAACCCTACCCGCTGCCCCTTCAACTATAAAAACCTTATGTAGCAGCAAGTAATCATAATTTTTAATCATACATATATCATGTAGTTGTAATTGATCATGTATTTCAATAATTAAGATTTGGAAAATATAATTCTTCCTACCCTATTCCACATTGTTCCTTTTTCTTCACACTCTTTGTCTTCCTCTAATGCTTGTATAATGTTGTCTTTTCCATCTGAACCTCTGGACTGCGGGGTCAAGTTTTGTTCATTACCTACTATCTTCTTAGATCGGTAGCCATTTCATTTCAATTAAGAAAACATATGTTTAAGGTTAGTTTTACTATTTGTAATTTTAAAATTATTCATTGTTGTGTATGTTATTTTTAAAATAATTAACAATAAATATACTCAGGAAAGATATATTTACAAAATGTGTTACATATGTACATTTCCCACTCACGAATATTATATTTTTTGTAGCACAAAAAAATTGGGATTATGTTTTTGCATCTGAATATCTATTTAGGGTTGAGAACTATGGTATGAAAACATAATTTAACTAAATAAATCATAATGAACTTGACAAGAGAGGTTTTCAAAGATTTGAGTTAAACATGTATAATTTCTTGAATAAGATAAAATTATTTGTAATATATGATAATAAGTTTAAGTAATGTATTTATGTGGCTTGTAATAATTTATTTGAATGAATTCTGATTTTTGAATGAATGTATAAGCAAGATTATACAAGGAAGAAAAGCATGATATGATGGAGGTATTCACTTAATAACTAAAACTTCATAAGCTAGGGTATTTTTTTATTAATCACCAAATTGTGAGTTGTGAGATAATCCTACATGTAAGGGTTTGTTTTTAGATATTGCTTGCAAGTTTTCCTATGTTTTTTAGTTTCTTGATTTTTTTGGGCCCTATTGTTTGCCCTTTTTTCATTTGGTCACGTATATTAATGCTCACATTGCAAACTAAGTTTTTGTTTATCAATGCACAAAATATTCTTCCTTGCTCACAAGCTCACATTGCAAACTAAGTTTTTGTTTATCAATTTCCATTGATCCACTCTTGATGCAGGCTCAAATGAGTAACTTTGATTATCTCACCTACCCACCAACCATCATTAACAAACATATCAACTTGATCACCCACTTTGAATTGAGCTGGTCTTGGATCATCAGGTGGACATGGTCGAACATGTCTTTTCTCATCTACTTCCCACGAGGAAACTTGTACTCTATCAAGTACTTTCCATTCAATAATCCTCAATTACTTAGTTAATTAATTTTTATTTGTATGATATTCTTCATTAATCCTTAGTTGTAACTGTAGTGAGTAAAAGTCGCAAGGAGTCAAGAACTGACCCTCCTGTTTAGAGTTGCAAATTGTTGCTGGGTATTGAAGGTTCGAGAATTAACTTTCATAGTGAAAGAGCATGGTAAGAACCTCCAAGAAGGCACTAAAATGATGCAGCCTGATCTGATGGCCTCGAATAAATTCAAGGAAGGGTAGAAAACGTCTCACTCCAACTTTTTATTTGAATGTTCCCTATGGAGGAAAATTAGACCTTGATTTAGTGTTTATGTTTTTAGTATTATGTATTTAGAGAATATGTAAAGTGAGTTTTTCTTTTATTTTCTATCTTTGTTAATGACATAATGATCAATATTTTGGCTTCTATTTATGTCTTTGACATATATGTAAAGTGAGTTTTCCTTATATTTTCCATCTGTGTTAAACGACACATTGATATCAGTACAATTTTTATGTATTGTTGCTATGTGAAATTCGAGTAAGAGGAATTACTCATACATGAGATTTTATTACTTATAAATAATTATTAGTATTTTATAAAATTAGTTCTATTAATTTTTTCTCGTCTTGATGGTTTGGTGACCATTCTATTGTCTTTTGGTCTTGAATATTTCCAAGAGTTACATACTAACCGTGATGGTGTTGGTATGTCTATAGAAACAGTATCACGGGACCTACTCACTAATCATTTATTCTCGGTTTGTGCAAGAATGGCCCCCAAATTTTGTTGTTATGTCCTCTATAGTAAATGCCTAGTTATATTTGCCGCTCTTATTTAGAATTTCCTTTATATACTTTATTTATCAATGGTCATTTTGTTCCATTAGTATTGTTGAGCAAGGAGTGATGTTGCCTAGTCTGGAGACTTTGGGACATTCTATAAAAAGGATATCCCTGCAAAGCGTTGTCACGTCAATCGTTATAGTAATATATTCATATTAAATATCTACTTTTTTTTCAACGGTCTGAATTCGTTAGATAAAAGATTATCTAGATTAGTCTAGCATCTTTAAATCATTCACTAGAGATATTAAATTATATATTTAAATTAAGGATCATTGACAGAGTAAACCCGGTCAAAGAAAAGGAACATGTGTCAATCTGTTCCGAGTCGAGAAAAAAACCAACGCAACCTGTACACCCGGTACAGCCCAACCCCATGTTCTATATATATATATATATATATATATATATATATATATATATATATATATATATATATATATATATATATATATATATATATATATATATATATATATATATATATATATATATATATATATATATATATATATATATATGTGTGTGTGTAATATTATTGTATACATATATTACATTACCTACCAAAATCTACCGTAACCCTAACACCTCATTTATGCTCTAAGTAACTTATTATATCTCAACATCTCAAATTCCTCTTCTCTGTCATTTATCTAACTCTACAAAATCTGAAAAATAGACATAATATGTCTAATATGAAGCCTAATCATGTTATTTAATGATGATTTTCAAGTCATTTTTCCCTTAGTAATTGCAAGAAAGTACAAGCTATAGATAGTGGAGATTACAAGTGTCTTAGGCTACGTGTCTCTCCCTATTCTTACTATCCTATTAGTTAAATTTTTTGGTACTTAAATATTAGTTAAATTCCTAGTATTAGTAGTTTCATATAAAATAAAATAAAAAATATTTACTTCTAGTCTTTTGTTTAACAACAAATTTCGAATTTAGAGCTAAAGTACATGTTAACTATCTAATCCTAATGGAGATCGATAAAAAAATACTCATTTTAATTATTTGAATGACTCATACACTTGCGAGAAGAAATTCTTCAAGTTTAATTTATATATCACACATCGGAGAAAAGTATCTAGGTCTTTATTGTAACAAGTTCCCAAATATTCTATAGGGATACGATGATTCAAATTGGATATTAGATATTGATGAAGTGAGATGCACTAGTTAATATGTGTTTTTCTTAAGTGGAGGAGTTGTATCATGAAAGTCTTCCCAACAGACTTGTATAGCATGATCGACTATGAAATCCGAATGTATAGCATGATCGACTATGGAATCCGAGTTTATATCGCTAGAGATGCATATTGGACAAGAACTCAAGTAGTTGAGAAGTTGCTGATGTGTGCCATTATGGGAAGGAAAGGTATTTCATGTTTCTTTTCATTGTTCATATATATATATATATATATATATATATATATATCGAATTCTAATCTTAATCACAAAAATACACAATATATCTTTCTTAAAAGAGTTGTTGCTAGGAGCTTCATTGAAAGCTGGAATTTCTTTCTCTCTCACGTTAAAAGCTGTAGAACAAAAATGTGTGGAGCTTCCATGGTTGCTAATAAAAATCGTTGTGGAGACCGAGTTTATGGGGATAATTACATTCTATATGGGGATGCACAAACTAATCATAAAACTGTGTTGGTACTTATAGTAGATATCAACAATTTTGAACTAATGATCAAAGAACAATCCATTTTCAAGAGTATTAGTCAGCTTATCAAGAGATAAATAGTATAAGATGAACTTAGTGATGGTTTGGATATTGGTTATGGGTTTCCTAAGGATATTCTTGGGGCATATTTCTATATGAGTACTACAAAGAAAATGGGTGTTCCTACCAGACTATTTGAACACGGGGATCAAACTACTCTACACCCAAAAACCTAATAATGTGTAGGATGCTACCATAGGGGAATGTATATAGGAACGGGCCTCTCGATTACAAGAATCTATCGGTGTTGGGATCATAATGGGAGGTCACTTGGTTAGTTTCCCCAAAATGAAGAATGGTTAAGATAAACTGTTGTTGGCAATCCATCACTCACATACTCCCTTGATTTCTTTGTACAACAAACAACTATTTGAATTTCTCAAAACAACATAAGATAGAGTTGTTGCCCCCACATTCCTCGCCCCAAAAATTAAATCTTGGCTAGACACCTGTCAACTATAGTGTTGTAAATTTCTACTTGTCTAAGACTCTACTAGCACAAAAAGGCTCTAGAAGACTTCATAAGGTATATGTGTGCAATAAAATCTACGTGGATATTTTTTTGTTTGATCAATGATAAAGGGTTGGAAACTCACGTGTCATTCTTGTAACGAATGAAATAGCAACAAAGGTTGTAAAATTAAATTGGAAATCGTTATTATTATCTTTGGAAACAAATATATTATGACTAACTAGTATTGATAATGACACTAAATCATTATAGTTTACTTTGTTCCATCTAACAATAAATAGAGTATCTTATAATATTTTTGCAACTTGAGTTCATCTATCTATCTAACTAATTTTATATGGAAATAAGTGTATAAACAATTTGATCAATTAGTAATTTACTAAAAATACAGAAAAAATCGTCACATGATTATTACTTCATTATAAGTTAATAAACATATTAAAATAATGATAAGAATTTTAATGCAAATAATACCTAAAACATCTAAATGAGACACAAATTTTATTAGTAGATCACAAAATTAATTAATAGATAAAATATTTGAAGTTAGTTATAGTGTGAAAAATCAACTAGTAATGTATTGAGCCAGTGGATGGTGTAAGCCACTGGGGTGGAAGTCAACTACATGCGAGAACGTGGACCCAGACAAAATCGACGAGGGTGTGGTGGAGTACTGTGGGACATGCAAGGAAGTTAGATAGGATGGTTTACGGTTAGATTCGTGTGCACTTCACCTTGGACCATAGAGCTAATAACTTTATACGATAGGTTGATATTAAAAGGAACGTGAAGCGAATGTATTATGTGTAAAGGTGGATTCCAAATAGTTCCTTGACGCGTTGGACCAATAGACAAGAGGTGGGATTGTGAGCCATATTGATCGAAGATATAAGGGTCATTTTAGGAAAAAAAAGACTTTGTAAGATATCGATCGAGCACAATACCCTAAGAAACTAACGTGTGTGCAAATTACCAATAGAGACTCATCAAACAAAATTTGAAAATTTATAACACCTTATCGTTGAAAATGAGAAATGCCTCCTTGTACAAAAATTAATTAAGCAACGACATTATATAATTATATGTAAAAATAAAATTGTAAACATGAACAATAGTATATAATATATTTACTTAAACCAAATAAAATTTATTTTAAAATCAAAAAGTCACATAAAAATAATAATAATGCGTAAAGAGTTGTTTCTAATTTGTAATCACTTGACAATATCTTTTTTAGACAAATTTAACATAAAAAAGATTGCTATATTTATAAAATCGTCTTCATATAACTCAACCAAACCCTAACCAAGCCCTACCCGGCGCTTATATAACTCAACAAAACCTTACCCGGGGCGCCCCCTATTTATAACTCATCTTCTTTCGTATCACCAACCCAAACCCTATCCGTCGCCCTTCAACTATACAAACATTACCTAGCCAGCAAGTAATCATAATTTTTAATCATACATATATTAGGTAGTTATACTTGATCATGTTTTTTTTAATACTTAAAATCTTCCAAATATAATTCTTCCTACTCTGTTCCACATTGTCCCTTTTTCTCCATACTTTTTGCCTTCCTCTAACTTATGTATAATGTTGTCTTTCTCCATCTCGACTTCTGGACTGCCGGGTCAAGTTTTGTTCATTATCTATTAGCTTCTTAGATCTACAATCTTTGCATTTCAATTAAGAATAGTATGTTTAAGGTTAGTTATACTATTTGTAATTTTTAAATTATTCATTGTTGTGTGTGTTATTTTAACAATAATTAGTAAAAAAATATACTCAGAAAGATAGATATACAAAATGTGTTACATATGTACATTTGCAACTTATGAATATTATATTTTCTTGAGAACTATGGTGTGAAATCATAATTGAACTAAATAAATCATAAAGAACTTGACAAGGGAGATTTCCAAAGATTTGAATTAAACAGGTATACGTTCATGAATAAGATAAAATTATTTGTAATATATGATATTAAGTTTAATTAATGTATTTGTGTGGCTTGTAATAATTTATATGAATAAATTTTGATTTTTTAATGAATGTATAAGCAAGATTATACAAGGAAGAGAAGCCGATGGAGGTATTCTCTTAATAACTGAAACTTCATAAGCTAGGGTATTTTTTTATTAATCACCCAATTGTGGGTCTCATGATAGTGATCATACATGTAAGGGTTTGTTTTTAGATGTTGCTTGCAAGTTTTCCTATATTTTTTAGTTTCATAATATTTTTGGGCCCTATTGTTTGCCCTTTTTTCATTTGGTCGTGTATATTAATGCTCACATTGCAAACTAAGTTTTTGTTTATCAATGTACAGAACAAACATTGAAGCCTTAATAACAGCCAACTATAGGCAAAAATTGTACAAGTTAGGACCGAAAACAAAAGGGTTTGTGAAACTCTTGGCATTGGAAAATATACAAAGTGTGGAAAAAGAACAGTGGATAATTTTTTTAAGAAAAATCAAATTGTACTAGAAAATACTCGATTAAAAAAAGAGGTGCATGTACTACTTACTAATTTTTTTTAGTAAAGTATACTTAAAGATTATTATTATATATTAACATATGTTTCATTACGAATGTTTCTAGATTGATCGTATGTCTGGTGAACAATTATGATCGATTTGGATGCTCTCACTTGGCTCCGTATCCCGTAATTAAAACCGTGGAACAAATTTAGGGAGCAGTAATGACCTGTTTGTGGCCGGGACATCATTAAGTGCTTCCTGACCCTATGATATTCAGTTTTAAATACTACTTAGTAAATTAATTAATTTTTTATATGTCTAAAATACGTTATTAATCCTTAGTTGTATCTACCATGAGTAAAAGTCGCAAGGAGCCAAGAACTGACCCTCCTGTTTAGAGTTGCAAAATTGTTGCTGGGTATTGAAGGTTTGAGAATTAACTTCTCTAGTAAAAGAGCATGGTAAGAACCTCCAAGAAGAGCGCACTAACATGATATGACATGATCTGATGGTCTTGGAGAAATTCAAGGAAAGGGTGGACAAACGTCTCACTTCAACTTTTGATTTCAATGTTCCTTATGGAGGAAAATTAGACCTTGATCTGGTGTTTACGTTTTTGGTATTCATCCGTTTTTTCTTTTGAGTCAGTATTATGTCTTTAGAGAATATTTAAACTGAGTTTTTCTTATATTTTTCATCTTTGTTGAACGACAGAGTGATCAATATTTTGGCTTCTATTTATGTCTTTGATGTATATGTAAAGTGAGTTTTCTTATGTTTTCCATCTTTGTTAAACGACACAGTGATCCTATTTTGCCTTCTATTTATGAATGGTGTATGCAGTTACCCAGTCCAATTTTTTTGTATTGCTTACGCTAAAATTTCTATGTAAAATTCGACTAAGAGGAATTACTCATACATGAGATTTAGTAATAAAAAAAATATTAGTATTTTATTAAATTAGTTATATGACATTTATCTTGTCTTTATGGTTTGGTGGCCATTCTATTGTCTTTACAGGTATTTTTGGTGTATAGTGGGTGACTATAGTAGAAGGGTTTGGACTTTTATTTTAAAAACAACGGATGAAACTTTTTTTAAAATAAAGTATTGGAAAGTTTTGGAAGAAAATCAAACTAGTAAAACAGTTAAAGTTTTTAGAACTGACAATGGTCTTGAGTTTTGAAATATACAATTTGATAATTTTTGCAAAGAAAATGGTATTTTAAGGCATAGAACTGTTAGAAAAACCACTCAGTTGAATGGTGAATAGAACTCTTTTAGAAAAAGTTAGATGTCTTTTACTTACCCCTGGCTTACCTAAATGTTTTTGGGGAAGCTTTATACACTGCTACTTACCTAAATGTTTTTGGGGGAAGCTTTATACACGGCTACTTATTTAATCAACAGGCACCCCAACAGGTCTATTGATTTTAAATCTTCTTGATTTTAAATTTCCTATGGAGGTTTGGACATGATCCAAACCTGACTTATCACACTTAAGAATCTTTGTGTGTGTTGCTTATGCAAGGTAAACTTGACCCAGATCTTTGGAATGTGTTATGATTGGTTACCAACAACAACATGGGGTTAAAGGTTACATATTGTTGCTGGTGGATTCAAAATTATTATAAGTAGAGATGTTATATTTGATGAACTTGCTTTTCCTTGTAAGATTTTGAAAGTAACATGCAGTGATGTTGCAGCTGAACCTAATAGGAATACCTTGGATGTAGATTTTGAGGTGGAGCCACTTAGCCCTACCTATTGAGCCTTCAACTGAAGACCACCAAGTGGAGCAACCCATGGATCATAAGAATGATGAAGAACAACCTGACACAACTGTCTGACCACTTGGCTGAGTCAACTGTTAGAGGACTTGAAGGCTACCAGCTGGCAAGAGATAGGCCTAGGATAGAATCAAAAGCTCCTAGTAAGTATTCCTACGCTTATTTGGTTTATACTGCTCTTACAGCTGCAGTTGAGATCATAGATTCTGAACCTACACTTACCTTGACGCTATTAGCTGTAAGAAGAAACCCCAGTGGATCAATGCCATGAATGATGAGTATAACTCATTACTACTCAATAAAACCTGGATTTTGGTTCCTAAGCCTAGTGAGGCAAAACTAGTTGAGTGTAGATGGTTGTATAAACTTAAAGAAGGAAGTTCTGAGAAGGATCCACCTAGATATAAAGCTAGATTGGTAGCTGAAGGTTATACTCGGAGAAAATTATTTGATTTCACTGAGATTTTCTCACCTGTTATAAAATTTAAAACAATTAGAGTTATGTAAGCATATGCAGCTTGTTTTAACCTTGAAATTGAGCAGTTCGATGTTAAGACAGCTTTCTTACATGGGGACTTGGATGAAACTATTTACATGAGGCAGTCTGAAGGCTATCATGATCCAAAACTACCTGATCATGTATGCCTACTTAAAAAATCACTATATGACCAAAAACAGTCTCCAAGACAATGTTATAAAAGGTTGATTCTTTTGTTTTGTCCCTTGGTTTCTTGAGATCAAGGTATGATACTTGTTTTTCCTTCACTAGGAAAGAAAATTGTAGGGTTTATATTCTTTTGTATATGGATAATATGTTGATTATATGCAATTCTCTGTCTTTAATTGATAAGTTATAATAGTTATTGAAATCTGAGTTTGATATGACAGATTTAGGACATGCTAGAAAAATTCTAGGTATGATTATTAATAGAGATAGAAACAATTGCATGTTAAGGTTTGTCTAAATAACTTTGCTCAAATCACAATATGATATTTTGAAAATGGAGAATTTTCCTTACACTAATATTCTGAAATCACTTATGAATGCTATGATTAGCACTAGGCCTGATTTGTCTTTTTCTATCTCTCTGCTTAGTAAATTTATTTCTAACCCTTGTTATGATCACTAGTTAGCTATAAAACATGTGTTGGCTTATGTAAATTCTACTTTGAATATTGGTTTGGTATATGATAATCATAATTTTTCTTTTGAGCTTGTTGGCTATATAGATTCTGATTTTGCAGGTTGTATAGACTCTAGAAAGTCTACTACTGCATACTGTTTCACACTGGGGAAGAATTGCATATCCTAAAAATTCCAACTTCAACCTTTAGTTGCTCTTTCCACTACTGAGTCTGAATATGTTGTTATTATAGACTGTTACAAAATTTTCTCAAGGAAGTAAATTTGGTTAAAGGCATTTTTGTAATTTATTCTAATAGTCAAAGTGCTATACACTTAAGCAAAAATTCTATATATTATGAGAGACCCAAGCATATTGATGTGAAATATCATTTTATTAGAGATATACTTTCCAATAATGAAGTGAAATTGGAAAAGATTTTGGCACTAAATTAGTTACTAACTACAAATTCAAATTGTGTTTCGATTTGTTGTATATTGGTTGAATTTTGTGCAGGTACTTTTGGCTATGATGATTTGAAATGTGCCTCTATCATCACTACTGGAGATGATGTTCTTGTAGATGATCCTTGATGATGTACACTTCAAGGTGGAGATGTAGTAATATGTGAAGTGTAATTAAGCCGATGTGGAATTTGACCAATTCAACTATCTTAATTCTCTTTCTTGGTTTGACTCCTTGACCTTTACCAACTCAGCATTGCGACGTCGTTTGTTTAAGTAAAGGCGGAAAGGTTTTAAGTCGTTGATCTCGTTCCATTTGGACGGTGAGATTAAAGACCTAGAGATCCCAAATAAAAGGCAAAATCTCTTCACACTTCCATTCATTCTCTTCTTCACCTTCTTCAGAATACTATCTCATCTCAAATAGAGTCAAGCTTAGGGTCTGCTCAGTATTAGTATTTCCAGCTTGAAATCTTCTGTAATAGTTAGCTAAATCTTGTATATTCCTTGAATCTTGCTGATTCAAGCAATGATATTCAGCGTAGTTGAGTATTGGGTTAGATTAGCGGTTTCTATATATGGGTTTGGTGAATACTTGGTTGTTCTGTAATCGTGATAAGTGTAATTGGTGATAAGAGTGATAATAGTGGAAAGGCGCTCTCAAATCGTATCCCAACGTGGACGTATATAACTTTTGCCAAATCACGATATATCATGTGTTCTTTACTTTATGTTCTCTATATTTTTCGTGTTTAAAATCTTGATTGAAACTCAATCTCATACTCAAACGTTTTTACAACAAATACAAATAAGTCTTGAGGAGGAGCTATGACAATAACTTTTAGAATGGTAAGATTAAGGCCTTTAACTAAAGAGGTTTACATAAATTTTATGTAATTAATAAATAGTACGCCGAAATAATTTGTGTAATTTTTTAAAAATCTTGTATTCTTTTTCCATGATTTGAATGTTATTTTTAGTATAAAGGAAGTGAAAAATATGAAGACGAGAATTGCCAAACGTAATTTATTTTTCATATTTAAACACGTTTTTCAAATTTTGAAAAAAAAAAATTATTTTCTAAAGACATATTTTAAAGACGAAAACAAAAATTATTTTTCCAAATCAAACAAAATATTAGAAATTATATTATGAATATATGCTACAATAAAGATATAATTAGATATATGTCTCAATATTTGAGGAAAAAACTGATTCTATCCGAGATTAAAAGTTACTATATAGATCAATATGATCTAATAAAATAAATTGGTAAAATAAACTAATATAGAATTTCAACAATCTCCCTCAAAACTAAGCATGTTCGAAACCAATTCAAGTTTGAATTATAAATTGTTGAACGGTTAAATATCATAATCATCTTTTTCAATTATTAGAAAAATCTTTTAAAAAAAAATAGCACTAATAAAATAATAATAGTTCAAAGAAACTATAAAAGGGCACTTATTGTAAACGGGGAGTCTACTTGATAATTGGTGTATACAAATTTATTACCAAACTACAGAATAATTAAATTATTTGAAGATAAATTCCTATTATAGAAAATCAAATGATGAAAAATTTTGATTCAAAATCTTATATAACAATAATATTATTTCACAATGAAATCTAGTTGAAATTTTCAACCCATAAATGCTTGTGGTCAAATGTAACATTTTCAGACGATTTTCATGCTTAGATTTTAAACATTTTTTCATGATGAGTTTTAACTCTTTTTCATGGTGACATTTTAATTTTTTCTCTTGCTGAGATTTTAAACCTTTTTCATAGCAAGATTGGAATTAAAACGTATTCCATGACCAGCATAACACGATCAGATTAGTATATGGTTAGGTTTCTATTGTGGTTTAAATTTTAGAAGATATATACTTCTTTGGGAGATCTCGGTGTGGATGGTTCTATCGTGCATCAACAATCTATATAAGAAATTTATTTTATTTGAATTATTACAAATTTATTCAAAAAGGGATGGATTTTTTTTCAAATGAATAAATTCTAAGTTGAGTCAAACTAGTTATTATGGATTTGATGTTGTGATAGAATTTTTTTGTGTTGTAATGAATATTATATCAGTTGTACTTTAAGCTTCTATCATTATTTTGGTGGGGTTGATAAGATAGATTTATGGTGCAATATTGTTGTTAATTAGGTTATGTCAGAACATCGAATCACCTTTATTATCAATCTTATTTGTATCTGTAGTACAATTGATAGTTTGATCACATTCAAAATCAATATTTTAAGTTAAGTTGAAGTTTACAAGTTAATCTATACATATCTATATGTTTATGTTACGTTCTAAATGACAATATTACAAATTTGGAAAAAAATAGTTTGGGTCATTTTTGTTTCCTACAGTAGTTAATCCAAAATATTATACTAATATTTCAATACCTTAAGTCAGTTTGTAAAAAATCTTTGTATAACTCAGATGTGGGATTTGGATACCGATAGAGCAAAACTCTATGGGTAATTTAGATACTTATTGGACTTATACTTCGTAGTTGATTTAAGTATGTGATTGAAATGTCTGACCACTTTTAATCGGTCTTGTCGTCTACTTATGATACCTAAAAAATACACGATTATGGGCTAAAAGGATGTGCTCTCTCACTAACAATCAAGTTAATAATATAAACATGTAGGTAAGGCCTAATAATATTAAATCAGTGAGGGTGAAGGTATGGAAAATGCCTGAAGAATAGGCAAAATGGAAATGTGAGTGTACCTTTAACATGGTATTTTTTTCAAAGTTAACCCTACATTTCATCAAAAGGGAGAAATATTATGATCTCTCATTTATCAAATATATCATGTTAATTATAATGTTGATGTTTTAGATTGGTCAATAATTTATCACACTTTTATTCAAGGATTGATTAGCTATGATTCTAAAGTCCAATATGCCTATAGGCTAATACATAGTCTTTTTAACATAATTGCATATTCATGAATCTTTGTGAGCACTGAGAAATTCGAAGAGAAGTACCTAAGAGATTTGGTTAAAGGGGATCCCTCTTCGACAAAAACCCATCTTAAGGGAAGTAATAAAATATCAGTTATGCTGGGGAACAAAATGGTTAATCGAGAAATGACAAGTCATGAGGAATAGGAGACCTTCAACGTTGAAAACGACATTATCCAACTTAGTTGGCATCATATTCCAGATCGAGATACTCTTGGGTGTAATATGGCCATCGAAGATGTTTCCTGGCGCAAAAATAAGGGATACATTTAAGTATTGCCACTTTTTTAAATATGTTTATGAGGCCAATGATTGTAAGAAATTGAGGAAAGAAATATTTAGGTTAAGAGCCCTAGTAAAATTATCAAAGCCTAATGTGGGTGAAAATTTATCCATGAATACATAGGTAGTTCAAGGAAAAGAACAACGTCCACTCAAACCGCCCATAGGGAGAACATTACCCCTAAAACACAATCGAACATGTTATCAACCGGCTAGATGATACTTTAATCCCCTAGCCCGAGAATACGCTAAATGAGACGCAAATTTAATTAGTAGATCACAAAAGTAATTAATAGTTAAAATATTTGAAGTTAATTAAAGTGTCAAAATCAACTAGTAATGTATTGAGTTAGTGAATGGTGTAAGCCAATCAGGGGTGGAATTCAACTACAAACGAGAACGTGGACCCAGACACAATCGAGAAGGGTGTGATGGATAATTGCCGGACACACAAGGAAGTTGGATAGGATGGTTTACGGTGAGATTCGTGTGCACTTCACCTTGGATAATAGAGTTGATAACTTTATACGATAGGTTGATGTTGACAGGAACGTAGAGCGAATGTATTATGTGTAAAGGTGGATCCCAAATAGTTCCTTAACGTGTTGGACCAATCGACCAGAGGTAGAGGGTTGTGAGCCGTATTGATCGAGGAGATAAGGGTTATTCTAGGAAAAAAAGACTTTGTACGATATCGATCGAACACAATACCCTAAGAAACTAACGTGTGTGCAAACTGGTTAGCTAGAGTAAGGAGTTCCCAAAAAAATATAAAGTGACCTATAGACTCATCAAAAAAAATTGAAAATTTATAACACCTGATCAAATGGGAAACGCCTAGAAAAAATTAATAAAACAAAAAATTCAAAATTTAAATATGAAAAATAGTATATAATATATTTACTAAAACCAAATACAATTTATGTTAAAAACAAATAGTCACCTAAAAATAATATTAATACAGAAAGAGTTGTTTCTATTTGTAATCACTTGACAATGTCCTTTTAGACAAAAAAAATTGACGTAAAAAAAATTACTTTATTTATGAATCTTCTTAGTCCCCAAACCAAACCCTACCAGCCGTTAATATCACCAAACCAAACCCTACCCGTTGCCCCTATTTATAAATCATCTTCTTTCTATCACCAAACCAAACCCTACCTGCCGCCCCTCAGCAAGTAATCATAATTTTTAATAATACATATATCAAGTAGTTGTAATTGATCCTGTTTTCCAGTACTTAACATCTTCCAAATATAATTCTTCCTACTCTATTCCACATTGTCCCTTTTTTCTCCATACTCTTTGTTTTTCTCTAACTTCTGTATAATGTTGTCGTCTCCATCTCGAACTCTGCCTTTTCAAGTTTTGTTCATTATCTACTAGCTTCTTAGATCGATAGTCATTTCATTTCAATTAAGAATAAGTGTGTTAATGAAAGGAATTAGTCTGTTATAGTCAAGCTTCTTAGTCAAAGATTTACTTAGTCTCATATTTCTGTTTAGAATAAATCCTATTATTTAGGAGATTTGTTATCTCAGTTTATCACGTAGCTTAGTTTATGCTTTCAGTTAGAATTGTACCAGTATAAAAACTCTAGTTTGCAGCTCAATAAAAGTTGTTCAAGTCATTCATTCCATTTGTTGAGTTTACACAATTTTCATTCTTTATTCCCAACAAAGTGGTATCAGAGCCCCTACTAGGCCTGAGAGAGAGGAAAGCCGCAGTCTTTCGATTGACTTGCAAACCGTTTGAGAGAGTTAAACACGAGAGTTTGAGAGAATTCAACATCAGAGTTTCAGAGAATTAAAATACGAGAGTATTGAGAGATGTCAGGTGAAGGTTCTTTCGTTCAACCGGCTATTCCGCGCTTTGATGGTCATTACGATCATTGGAGTATGCTTATGGAAAATTTTCTGAGATCCAAGGAATATTGGGGTTTGGTTGAAACAGGGTATGATGAACCAAAAGTAGGAGCTACTCTCACAGAGGATCAACAAAAACAGCTTGACGAACTAAAGCTGAAAGATCTTAAGGTGAAAAATTATCTTTTCCAATCAATTGATAGAACCACACTGGAAACCATATTGGTAAAGGACACTGCTAAACAGATATGGGACTCGATGAAGAAGAAATTCGAGGGGAGTGCTAGGGTAAAGCGCTCGGTTCTTCAAGCTTTGAGGAGAGAGTTTGAAACTCTGGAAATGAAATTTGGTGAAAGTATTACTGAATACTTTGCTCGTGTTATGACAGTAGCTAATAAAATGAGAGTGAATGGGGAACACATGAAAGATGTTACCATTGTGGAGAAAATCCTTCGAACTTTGACCGAAAAGTTTAATTATGTAGTCGTCTCGATCGAAGAATCAAAGGACATTGATTTACTCACAGTTGATGAATTGCAGAGCTCGCTTATTGTGCACGAACAGAAGTTCCACAGAAGCAATGGAGAAGAACAAGCCTTGAAAGTTACCGTAGATGAAAGAAATGGAGGAAGAGGACGTGGAAGAGGAAATTTCAGAGGAAGAGGTCGAGGGAGAGGACGACAAAATTTCTCAAGAGCCACTGTTGAATGTTATCGTTGTCACAAGCTCGGCCATTTTCAATATGAATGTCCCACATGGGATAAGGAAGCTAATTATGCCGAGTTAGATGAGAAGGAAGAGATGCTGTTAATGGCTTATGTAGAAGAACATCACGCCCAATGTAAGGATGCGTGGTTTTTGGACTCGGGTTGTTCTAATCACATGTGCGGCGATGCAATGATGTTCAGTGAATTAGACGAGACCTTCAGACATCATGTGAAATTGGGGAATAACACCAGAATGGTTGTAAAAGGAAAAGGAAATGTCAGACTACATGTGAACGGTTTTAAACATGTTATTACAGGAGTGTTCTACGTGCCGGAATTGAAGAACAATCTCCTAAGTATAGGGCAATTACAAGAAAAAGGGCTTGCAATCCTCATCGAGGCAGGAATGTGCAAGATCTACCATCCAAATAAAGGTTTAATTATTCAAACAAATATGTCAGCAAATAGGATGT
Organism: Nemophila menziesii; assembly: GCA_029959085.1. Lineage (NCBI taxonomy): Eukaryota > Viridiplantae > Streptophyta > Magnoliopsida > Boraginales > Hydrophyllaceae > Nemophila > Nemophila menziesii. The sequence goes on along the minus strand of JARWIR010000007.1, from coordinate 41,092,196 downwards.
TCATCTTGTTCGCAAACGTACAAGAGAAGAAGGCATCATGTCTTTACACAAGTACACAAGATCTTACTGACTTATGGCATCGGAGATATGGACATTTAAGCCATAAAGGTTTAAAAATGTTACAAAGCAAGAATATGGTACACGGACTGCCTCATTTTCTTCCTACCATGATGGTGTGTACTGATTGTTTGAAAGGGAAGCAACATCGAGTTTCTATACCTAAGGAAAGTACATGGAGAGCAACTCAAAAGTTGGAGCTTATACATGCAGACATTTGCGGCCCAATAACTCCTACATCGAACAGCAACAAGAGGTATATCCTATGCTTTATCGATGATTTCAGCAGGAAAGCATGGATTTATTTTTTAGTAGAAAAATCAGAGGCATTAAATTCATTTAAATGCTTTAGGAAAATGGTTGAGACAGAGGCAAACATGAATATCAAGTGCTTACGTACTGATAGAGGGGGTGAATTTAACTCGGACGAGTTTAATAATTTTTGCAAAACATGTGGCATCAAAAGACAACTTACTGTTGCTTACACTCCCCAACAAAATGGAGTGGCGGAGAGGAAAAATCGAACGGTGATGAATTTGGTTCGTTCGGTGCTCTCAGAAAAAAAGATTCCAAAAAACTTTTGGCCTGAGGCAGTGAATTGGATCATATACGTTCTAAATAGAAGTCCAACAGTAGCTGTGAAGAATGTCACTCCCGAAGAGGTGTGGTCTGGTATAAAGCCGTCGGTGGAACATTTTAGAGTTTTTGGATGTGTCGCTCATGTCCACGTGCCAGAAGCTAAGAGGACCAAGCTTGATAATAAGAGTTTCGAATGTGTGCTTCTTGGAGTTAGTGAAGAATCAAAGGGGTACAGATTGTATGATCCAATTTCCAAAAGGGTGGTGACTAGTAGAGACGTGGTGTTTGAAGAAGATAGACAATGGGAGTGGGATGTAAGCTATAACGAGCATCAACTGTTAGACCTGGAATGGGGTGATGTTGAGACTAACACACAAGAAGTCGAGGCAGATATAAATGAAGATGATGATTCAGCTAATGGAAGTAACGAAGGGACTGAAATTAGTGAAGAAGGTGAAGCACGAGAGAATGATACACCAAATTCAACGACAGACGAGTTTGGTGTGAGGGAAAGAAGAGTTACCAGGGTTCCTACTTGGATGGAGGACTATGTTAGCGGTGATGGTATATCCGATGAAGAAGAAGGAAATTTGGCATTACTTGTTTCTGCAGATCCGATCAATTATGAAGAAGCTGTAAAGAGCTCAAAGTGGAGATTGGCAATGGACATGGAAATTAATTCCATTGAAAAAAATCAGACGTGGGAACTTACAGAGTTGCCTAATGGAGGTAAAATCATTGGAGTCAAGTGGATTTACAAAACGAAGTTAAACGAGCTTGGAGAAGTCGACAAATATAAAGCTCGTTTGGTGGCTAAGGGATACTCTCAACAACAAGGAGTAGATTTCACTGAAGTATTTGCTCCAGTAGCTCGAATGGACACAATAAGGATGATAGTAGCAATTGCTGCCCAAAGGAATTGGAAGATTTACCAGCTAGATGTTAAATCCGCTTTTCTCTACGGTGAACTCAATGAAGATGTGTATGTGGAGCAACCAAAGGGCTATGAGAAGAAAGGAGGTGAACACAAGGTGTATAAGCTGCATAAGGCTCTATACGGTTTAAAGCAAGCTCCACGGGCTTGGTTTAGTCGTATTGAAACTCATTTCATTAGTGAAGGTTTCCAAAAGTGCCCAAATGAGCAAACCTTATTCACAAAGAGAAACAATCAAGGTAAATTGCTGTTAGTTAGTATTTATGTGGATGATTTAATTTACACTGGTGACGATGAAAATATGATGATTGAATTTAAGGCATCTATGATGAAAGTGTTTGACATGACCGACTTAGGAAAGATGAGATTTTTTCTTGGTATTGAGGTTTTACAAACTGCTGATGGGATTTTTATTTGTCAAAGAAAATATATCAGTGAAGTGTTGAGGCGTTTTGCAATGCATGAAAGTAAATCCGTGAGTAGTCCAATTGTGCCAGGATTTAAGATTAGCAGAGATGATTTTGGAACTCCTGTTGATGAGACAAACTTCAAGCAATTGGTGGGAAGTTTAATGTACCTTACTGCAACTCGCCCAGATATAATGTTTAGTGTTAGTCTAATCAGCAGGTACATGGCTAGACCTACTGAACTCCACTTGCAAGCTGCTAAAAGGATATTGAGATATTTGAGAGGTACTACGAATTATGGGATTATGTATAAGAAGGGAGGGGAAGTCGAAAAATTGTTTGCTTTTACGGACAGTGACTATGCAGGTGATGTAGATGATCGTAAAAGCACATCTGGCTATGTATTTATTTTGAGCTCGGGAGCAGTGTCATGGTTGTCTAAAAAGCAGCCCATAGTTACTCTGTCCACCACCGAAGCTGAATTTGTTGCAGCTGCTACTTGTGTATGTCAGGCCATATGGATGAGAAGAGTGTTGAAGAGGTTGAGTCATACAGATGAAGGTTGTACTACCATTATGTGTGATAACAGCTCAACAATTAAGCTCTCAAAAAATCCTGTGATGCACGGGAGAAGTAAACACATTGATGTGCGCTTTCATTTTCTGAGAGATCTTACAAAGGAAGGCAAGGTTGAATTGGTTCACTGTGGAACTCATGAGCAGGTGGCTGACTCGATGACTAAACCGTTGAAGTTAGAAACATTCCAGAAATTCAGGGAGCTAATGGGAGTGCAAGAATTTACAGAAGTAAACTAATTATATTCTGCAATTTGTTTAAGGGAGGGAATGAAAGGAATTAGTCTGTTATAGTCAAGCTTCTTAGTCAAAGATTTACTTAGTCTCATATTTCTGTTTAGAATAAATCCTATTATTTAGGAGATTTGTTATCTCAGTTTATCACGTAGCTTAGTTTATGCTTTCAGTTAGAATTGTACCAGTATAAAAACTCTAGTTTGCAGCTCAATAAAAGTTGTTCAAGTCATTCATTCCATTTGTTGAGTTTACACAATTTTCATTCTTTATTCCCAACAGTTAAAGGTTAGTTTTATTAACTGTAATTTTTAAATTATTCATTGTTGTGTGTTATTTCAGAAAAACTTAATAGAAAATATACTTGGATAGATAGATTTACAAAATGTGCACAAAAAATTAGGATTATGTTTTTGTATCTGAATATCTATTTAGGGTTGAGAAGCTATGGTCAGAAAACATAATTAAATAAAGAAATCATAAAGAACTGGACAAGAGAGGTTGCCAAAGATTTGAGTTAAACAGGTACAATTCTGGTATAATTTTGTGAATAAGATAAATATATTTGTAATATAGAATATTGAGTTTAATTAATATATTTATGTGGCTTATAATAATTTATTTGAATGAAATTGTGATTTTTTAATGGATGTATAAACGAGATTATACAAGTAAGAGAAGCTTGATCTGATAGAGGTATTTGTATTCTCTTAATAACAAAAACTTCATAAGTTATGAAATTTTTTTAATAGTAACCCAATCGTTGTTTTCATAATGGTGGTAAGATAATCTTATGCGTAAGGGTTTGTTTTTAGATGTTGATTGAAAGTTTCCTATGTTTTTTAGCTTCTTAGTTATTTTGGGCCCAATTTTTTGCCTTATTTTAATTTAGTCATGTATATTAATGCCCACATTGCCAAACTAAATTTTTGGTTATCAATGCACAGAGCAAACATCCAAGCCTTGATAACAGCCAATTACGGGTCAAATTTGGCCAAAATTGTACAAGGAGTCAAGAACTGACCCTCGTGTTTAGTGTTGCAAAACTGTTGCTGGGTATTGAAGGTTTGAGAATTAACTTTTCATAGTGAAAGGTCATGGTAAGAACTTCCAAAAAGAGCGCGCTAACATGATGCAACCCAATCTGACGGCCTTGGAGAAATTCAAGGAAAGGGTGGAAAAATGTCTCAATCCACCTTTTGATTTGAATGTTCCCTACACATCAGATATGGAGGAAAATTAAACTTTGGTAGGGTGTTTATATTTTTTGTATACATGTGTTTTTCTTTTGAGTCAGTATTATGTATTTAGAGAATATGTAAAGTGAGTTTTTCTTATATTTTCTATCTTTGTTAAACGACACAGTGATCAATATTTTGGCTTCTATTTATGTCTACATATATGTAAAGTGAGTTTTTCTTATTTTTTTCATCTTTGTTAAATGACATAGTGATCCTATTTTGGCTTATATTTATGAAAGGTGTATGCAGTTACCACCAGTAACGGCCCAATTTTATGTACTGATTCTGCTAAATGTTATGTCAAATTCGACTAAGATGAATTACTCATACATGAGATTTCATTAGTAAAAAAAAATTATTAGTATTTTATTAAATTAGTTCTATGACTTTTAACTTGTCTTTGTGTTTTGGAAACCATTCTATTGTCCTTTAGGGTGTTGATTATTTCCAAGAGTCTACTGATTAGGACATACTAACAGTGGGGGTGTTGGTATCTCTATTGAAATCGTATCACTGGATCTACTCACTAATCTTTTATTCTCCATTTGTGCAAGAATGGCCCCAAATGTTGTTGTTTTGTCCTCAATCGGAAATGTATAGTTATATTTGCAACTCCTTTTTAAAATTTTCTTTACATACTTTATTTATAAATGGTCATTTTGTTCAAAAGGTATTGTTAGAGCAAGGAGTGGTGTTGGCTGGTCCGGAGACTTTGGGACAGTTAATAAATATGATCCAGCTCGTTCTAGCATCCTTAAATCATTCCACTAGAGATCTTAAATTATGTGTTCAAATTAAGGATTAGCATTGACCGAGTCAACGCGGTCAAAGAAAAAGGAACTCGTGTCTTCTGAGTCGAGAAAAATATCCAGCGCAACTTGTACACCCGGTACAGCCCAACCCCATTTCTTTATATATATATATATACCAAAATTTATCGTAACCCTAACCCTTCATTTCTGCTTTGCGTCATTTATCATCTCAACATCTCTTATCTCTCTTCTCTGTCATTTATCAAAGTCTACGAAATCAGACTAAACACACATAATATGTCAAACATGAAGCCTAATCATTTTATTTTAATGATGATTCTCAAGTCATTTTTCCCTTACTAATTGCAAGTTAATTCAAGCTATAGTTAGTGAAGATTACAAGTGTCATGGGCTACGTTTCTCTCCCCAATCTTACTATTTATTTTGTACTTAATTATTAGTTAAATTCCTAATATTTATAGTTTCGTATAAAAATAAAAATAATAAAAAACTACTTTTCGATCTTTTGTTTAACAACAAATATCGAGTTCAGAGCTAAAGTACATATTAACTATCTAATCCCTATGGAGAACAGTAATAAAATACTTATTTTTATTATGTGAATGACTCGTACACTTGCGAGAAGTAATTTTTCGAGTGAAATTCTTATATCACAAATTAGAGAAAAGCATCTACGTTTTTATTTAACAAGTTCCATGTTGTCCTAGAGGGATACGATGATTCAAGTTGGATATTAGATCATGATGAAGTGAGTTGCACTACTGGATATGTGTTTTTCTTAAGTGAAGGATTTGTATAAAGGAAGTCATCCAAACAAAACATGTATAGCATGATCGCCTATGGAAGTCTTCCAAACAACTATATATATCAAATCTCAATCACAAAAGTACACACAATATCTTTCTTAAAAAGAGTTGTTGCTAGGAGCTCCATTTAAAGCTGAAATTTCTTTCTCTCTCATGTTGGAGAACGGAAATGCTTGGGCGCTTCCATGGTTGCTAACGAAAATTGTTTGTGAGACCTATGGGTAATTTTAGGGCATACTTCTATATGATTACTACAAAGGAAATGGGTGTTCCTACCATACTAATTGAAAACGTGGATAAAACTATTCTACACCCAGAAACCTAATAATGTGTAGGATGCGACCATAGGGGAATGTATATAGGAACGAGCCTCTCGATTACAACAATTTATCAGTGTTGGGCTCATAGTGGGAGGTAACTTGGTTAGTTTCCCCAAAATGAATAATGGTTAAGATAAATTGTTGTTGGCAATTTTTCACTCGCATATTCCCCGGTTTTGTCTGTACAACAAATAACTATTTGAATTTATCCAAAGAAAACAAAAAAAAAATAGTTGTTGCCCCAACATTCTTTGCCCCAAACAATAAATCTTGGCTTGACACTTATCAACTGTAGTCTTGTGGATTTCTACTTTTGTAGGACATTACTAGCACAAAAAGGCTCCACAAGACTTCATAAGCTATATGTGTGCAATAAAATCTACTTGCATATTTTTTTGTTTGATAAATGACAAAGGGTTGGAAACTCACGTGTCATTCATGTAACGAATGAAATAGAAACAGAGGTTGTAAAATTGAATTGGAAATTGTTATTATTAACTTCGGAAACAAATATATTCTGACTAACTAGTATCGATAATGACACAACATTATTATAGTTTACTTTGTGCCATATAACAATAAATAGGGTATCTTATAATATTGTTACAACTTGAGTTCATCTATCTATATAACTAATTTTATATGGAAACAAGTGTATAAACAATTTGATCAATTAGTAATTTACTATAAAAATAGAAAAAATTGTCACATGATTATTACTTCATTATAAGTGATAAACATATTAAAATAATGATAAGAATTTTAATGCAACTAGTATCTAAAACATCTAAATGAGACACAAATTTAATTAGTAGATCACAAAAGTAATTAATAGTTAAAATATTTGAAGTTAATTAAAGTGTCAAAAATCAACTATTAATGTTTTGAGCTAGTGAATGGTGTAAGCTAATCAGAGGTGGAAGTCCACTACAAACGAGAACGTGGACCCAGACACAATCGACAAGGGTGTGGTGGATCATTGCGGCACTTCACCTTGGATTATAGAGTTGATAACTTTATACGATAGGTTGATGTTGACAGGTTCGTGTAGCGAATGTATTATGTGTAAAGGTGGATTCCAAATAGTTCCTTAACGTGTTGGACCAATCGACAAGAGGTAAGGGGTTGTGAGCCATATTGGTCGAGGAGATATGGGTCATTCTAGGGAAAAAAAACTTTGTACGATATCGATCGAGCACAATACCCTAAGAGACTAGCGTTCGTGCAAACTGGTTAGCTAGAGTAAGGAGATCCAAAAAAAATATAAAGTGACTTATAGACTCATCAAATAAAATTTGAAAATTTATAACGCCTGATCGTTCAGAATGGGAAACGCCGTTACAAAAATTAATAAAACAAAAATTTATGTTATTTCTGTACCTGATGGGTACAGCCCACTTCACCATTTTGTGTGCGTTATTTGTTGGGTCATGTGTACTGCTGAGGATATGGTCTGCTTGGGTCTGTACCGATATAGAATTTGTTATGGACAAACTACCAAATGACTTAATAACTATTAATAAAATAAACTAATAAAAAATATGAAAATACGATACGGGGTTGTACCCATTAAGGTTGTATTTCGTGAAATGATTGCGAGAGTTTGTGGATACGTACCCATTATTAAAATTAAAAAAAAAATCAGATTACCCAAGGGTAAAAACGTCAAAAAATAAACTAGAACATTACAATTAGGACTTTAATAGGATTATTAATTAGAAAATTTTTAGGCCTTGGATTGTATTTTCCTCCATTTTTAGTTATATAAATTTGTGATCAAAATTTCTACAAATACAAATATGGTCGGTGTTTATTGTAATTTTTTTGGGTTTGGGAATTTTCCCAGCGTAATACATCTGAAATCATAATGTTCCTTTAAATTATTTAGGACAACAAAATATAAAATGATAAAGGAGGACATAAATAATGCTTAAAAAACAAAAATATGCTACCACACTTGTCTTTTTTTTCTGAATAAATACATTTGTTACCTCCTGTATTATGGGTCGTTTGACAACTTAACCCCCATTGTATTTTTTGGTACTGGGTACTCCACATTGTTAGTTTTCGTGACTCATTACCCCTTGTTAACATAATTCATCAAAAATCGCCGTTAGTTGGTCACGTGCTGGTTATGTGCGCGGTTTTCATGACATTTTACCCCCTGCCCTAATCGAACTCTTAAAAACTAACTGTAAATGATAAATATCCTATTCCAACAATAGATGAATTATTGGATGAGCTTTATGGAACGCAATTCTATTCCAGATTGGTTTAGGTATCATCAAATTCTAGTATATGAAAATGACATTACTAAAACACTATTTAGAACGCATGAAGGTCATTATGAGTTTCTAGAGATGTTATTCAATCTAACTAATGCACATGCAACCTTTAATGTCTCATAAGTGATCTATAAAGTTCCCGTCTCATAAGATTCATTTTCCACCTCGGCAGCGCATATTCCACACTCTTGAGACTCCAATGAACCCCGTTTAATTAAGTTGTAAGCCGTGGGTAATCTATCTTTTGCGAGCCACCAAAGAAACAACCGGGTCTTTTAGAACACTTTAGCTTCCAAATCGAGGGGGTAAAATGGGGTAAAATGTCACAAAAAACTTAGTACATGGGGTAAAGTGTAACGAAAATTTGCCCACATGACCAATACGTGACCAACTAACGACAAATTTTACGAATCCTGTTAACAAGGGGTAATGAATCACGGAAACTAACAATAGGAGGTAACTAGTACTAAAAAACAATGGGGGGTAAGTTATCAAACGGCCTATAGTATAGGGGGTAAACGAGGTATTTAATTTTTCTTTTTCTTTTTTTGTTCAAAATACGATCCTGCATAGGCCAACTGTATCCAAACTAATAATCCGATTAAGATGAGTTGTTTTCGAAGTAGATTCTCGAACATGGTCCTCCATTTAGCCGATTTGGCAATGATTGGAAAGGTATTTGACCAAATAAAGAATTAGAAAAGTGAAACATAATCTCAAGTTGAGTTTCAAAAACTCAACGATAGAGATACCAATTAAAAACAATACGTGGTACTTTTCTAGAACTATATTAGCCTAAAGATGCATCAGATCGAATGCTCTTATAACATATCAGAAGAACATTCCGTACTCAAATGTATGTACCAAATCCACGTGTCAAATTATCTAGCTGCATCCTTCAACCCATTCTCGAGATCCACATCTTTATCACCTTCCAAAGGAGTTTCACTCTTGATAGACGGTGCAACAATTTTTATTTTTTTATTTTTCGGCGAGAACTTGAACCTCAAAAGTAATGAATTAGTCATAACACCAATAGAACTAAAACCCATAAGCGCTCCCGCAATAGATGGAGTTAGTATTGTTCCTGTTACCGGCAATAAAATCCCAGCCGCTATTGGAATTCCAACCTGCAATTTAATTTAAATAAGACTCTCTTTTATGTTTGGCAAAAAAAAGAAAAACTTACTATATTGTACGCAAATGCCCACCAAAGATTTTGCTTTACAGTATTCATAGTCAATTTACTTAGCTCCAAAGCATCAAGTAACTGTATTAATACACATTAAAAATTAAGAACCTGGGTTTAATAAGCATTAAAGAAATAATATAATAACTTACCTGAGACAACTTATTATGCATTAATACAATAGACGAAGCTTCACTAGCAGCTCCAACACCTCCTCCAATGGCTACTCCTACATGAGATGAAGCAAGGGCAGCAGCGTCATTTATCCCGTCACCAACCATAGCTACAATATGACGATCCTCTTGAAGTTTACGAATAAACTCCTTTTTCTCATCTGGTTTCACTTCATATATCACCTATATCCAAAATTCAATATATATAAATTTTCGAAAAAGAAATAAAATTCAAAACATTTACCTTATCCTTTGGAATACCAACAATAGAAGCAACATATTCAGCAGCGTTCTTTTTATCACCTGATAGTAAATAAGTATTTAACCCTTGTTTAGTTAAGGATTCGATAACATGTCTTGCATCTTCTCTTATTTGATCCTCGACATATACTACACCAGCTAGAATATTATCTACTCCGATATAAACTACTGATTGGTTTCTAAAACCTGAATCTTCTTCAAATGGATTCTCATTCACCCCATTCCTGTATAATTAAATATTAAAATCAGAAAAGTTTTCCTTCATGGTCCATAATTATTGACTTCTGTACCTTTTGACCCAATCTAAAGTACCAACTGACACTTTTTTATTATCAATTATCGCCACAGCCCCAGACCCAGGCTCTTCCATAAATGTTCCATCAGCTACCTGTATATGTGTATTCCAAATTCCAAAATTAAATTTAAGTTTAAAATTTTGATTTGTTATTCCTCGGTAATAAGATGTGAGTACTGAAATTAATAAATTACCTTTGATATAGGACAATTTAAAGCTCGAGCTGCTTTTACAATTGCTTTTCCAATAGGATGAATAGTATTAGACTCAACACTAGCAGCAAATTTCAAAAGATCAACTTCTGACCAATTATTAGTCGACAAATCATCTAACCTGTGCAACACAATACACTTATACTTAATTATTATCTAACCTCAAAAACCAATACATTTATTATTATAAATTACGTAAAAGGAATATTAACTGTTCATCATCAGCTTTTTTCACAGAATTTCGAGTCATAACTTTGGTGACTACAGGTTTACCAATAGTGAGTGTTCCAGTTTTGTCAAATACAACAGCATTTATCATCGAGAATTTCTCTAAAATACTTCCTCCTCGTATAAGTAACCCTTTTGTAGCACCAAGTGAAGTTCCCACCTATAATAATTTTAAAAAACTTAAAAAACTATAAATAAAGTTAATAAATTCACAAAACATTACCAGGACAGCTGTTGGTGTAGCTAGGCCAAGTGCACATGGACATGCAATAACCTAGAAAATAATCAGAGTAATTAAATAAACTAAACAAAAACCAAACCTTATTTAGGACATGTGACCTTACCAGAACACTACAAGAGAGCTGTAACGCTAAAGAGACAGGACTTCCTTGGTAAATAGTAGCGGGTATAATCTTTGAACCAAAAAGGTTCCAGAACACAAATGTGGCAGCAGAAAGTGTCATTACCCCATAAGTGAATTGCCCAGCTACCTAAAAAAAAGGAATTTACGCATTTAAGAAGTGGAAATATAAAAAAACAAACGTAGAAATCGAAAAATTAGAGTTATTGGACCTTATCAGCTAATCTTTGTACAGGAGCTTCTCTAGTTTGTGCTTCTTCTACTAATCGAACAATGTCTCCTATTGCTGTTTCGCCACCTGGTCTTCTCACTTCAACTGTAAGTGTTCCGTTTAAGTTTATACTTCCTGCTGAAACTTCAGCCTATATAGTATGGAAAAATTAATAAATTACACAATACTCCAGGTAAATAGTAAATAGTACAAATTTACCCCAGGTAATTTCGTGACAGGTAGAGGCTCTCCTGTAAAACTTGACTCATCTACTGTACTTCTTCCAGATCTCACTATCCCATCTGCTGGAATACGATCCTAAGCAATGCAAATAGCATGTGTCAAATAACTTGTAAACCTAAAAAAATAAAAAATAAAAACTTACCCCAGGTAAAACAATGATTTTTTCACCTACAGAAAGACTACTAGAAGGAACTTCCACAGTAGTGTTTAAATTTTCTGATTCACCATCAACTAAAAGACGAGCTTTCGAAGGCAAAACGTTTAGTAAACCAGTCATATCACTGGTAGCTTTAATCTTAGCTCTCCTTTCAAGATTTCTCCCAAGCAATACAAATGCTATTAACATAATCGGTTCCTCAAAGAAAGCTTTCCATCCCTGTATAAACAGAAACTTCAACTAAGTAAATGAATGTTAAAAAAAAAAAAAAGAATACGAGTAAAAAAGATACCAGTTGAGGTAAAAAGACAGCGAGTGAGCTAACAGCAAAAGATGATAAAGCACCAAGACCAACTAAAGTGTTCATATTTGGTGCTCTTCTAATGAGGCTTTTTACACCATCAACTATAAGTTTACGACCGGGACCCAGTAATGTGAATAGAGATAAAGACATGTGGAAAGGAACGGAATGAAAAGCGTGAATTAAAGAAGCTTTTGCTCCGAAGAAATGTGAGAGATGTCCGATAAGACATACAGCACATAATGCCCAAGATACAGCAAGTTCACGACCTGTTAAAGAGGTGAGTTATGATTGTGAATGTGAAAGAAAAGGTTTTGAATAATTAATGATGTAATAGTACCACTCTCTTTTAGTTGAATCTGCTTTTCTTGCATCTTTTTTTCGAATATTTCGAAGAAATTCTCTCTTCCAGAATCTGCAAACAAGTCACGAGTGATGTTTAGTACAGACTGTAAGAATAAATCGATAATATTTGTAGATATTCATATAAAAGAATGTTGTAAGTTTGAATTTGATGAATTGAAGTTTTAAGGCATTAAAATAGGAAGATCCAGATGAGCTTTGCCTTAGTTATCAAATTGTGAGTTGTATAGTCAATTGAAATCATTAATCAGGATTATGTGGTCACTATAAAAATAAATTTAGAGTTGTATACTCACATGAACACAAGAATTACACTGATAAACACATTTATAAACCTTCTCTTCCATAAATTTATTTTTGCTGAGAATGAAGGTTGGAAATGCTAGAGAATTTGTAATATGAAACATTCAAGACTAAAACTAAAAATTAATACTGAAAATTTGATCTGATTGAGTATAGCCTAACAAATGCATTCAAAGAATTATTTCCACGCTAATGAATTCACATGCCACAAAATTAAGCAAATAAATTGCTTTACTGAAGTCAAATATTATTAAAATTTTCATATTATTTTCACGGTTACAAGTGTTAAGACATGTTACAAATACAGCAAAACCTCCCCAAATATTACTGAATACAAAGCCTCAAGTTTCTCAAATCTATTCTGGATCCTGAAATGATAATTACTAGATATAAAATAAGGTTTTAACTAATTTAGAGAGCTAGTATAGTTTTGTCTCCAATTATCTCTACTGGTACTAGCTTTTGTGATGATATCTCTTCCTTCGACAAATCTAGCTGTGGGACCAACCTAATAATGGAGAAACTCTATTGTTATACATAACTTTTAGACCTAGTATTTTGCCCTAAAATGGCGAAAATAGGGTACCCCAAAAGTATTAAGTCAAATATTTATACTCTAGTATAACAAGGACATACCATGAAAAGAAAGGGTTGCACGTTACAAGAAATCCTTTGCATATTTATGATGAACTACCTTCTTCCATAGCTCCCTGACCTGTCAATTTACCCACCAAATCTAACATAAGTCATGTGAAATCCTTTAAGTATACTCTACCTAGTCCTTTAATTTGTACTTAATGGGTAGTACTTGACAAGTTATATACCCCTTTTGTATGGAAATTTCGCTCTCTTTAATCTAAGCTCACGGGAATATTTAAATAATATTTTGTATCAAACTAGTTCTATTCTAGTTTATGCATCAAAGAAAGATGTGTTGTCTTTTAACACGGTGACAAGGTCAGGACTCAGGAGAGCATCATATGCAAGGATTCTTGTAACTGAACCATTCACTAGTAATTGCGTTAACTAATACTTCTAATTGACATAAAAGACAAAAAGACACAACACTAGTCTTGCTTTTCTAAGCAAGGACTGTAACAACAATAAAAGTGTGAAACATCTATACTCTGTAGATATCCAGATAAGGTTCTTGCTTTCACAAACAAATTATGAGGAATACAAATGGGAAAAAAATTGCCGTGTTGTTGCTAATAACAGCTATAGTGGGAATAATTACAGCAAACAAACTGTTAAATCAAAAAAAATAGGAGAAGATTTGTTAAATTACTAACCTCTAAGTTTAGACTTAAACCCACAGTTGGTCAAATGGTTAGCAAGGACTTCTCCTAATTGTTTTTGCCAATCAGGTTCAACCTTGGCTTCAGATACAGGCCATACAATTGCTGTCTCAGTTGTAAGATTGACACTGGCTGAAGAAACCTGTGGCTGTTTTTCAACAACTTATTAGTCAATGAGTGTTTCACTCATACACTTTAACAATGACTAATCACATTATAGAACATTTGAATTATCCATGTGCAAGGCTTAGAAATAAATCTTGCCTATGATCATTGAGCTTTAAATATAATCAAAATAGTAACAGAAGTTTTAATTATAAAAATAAAAAATTAACTCGAACTTACTTGACTCTCTAAAATTCTCTTCACACTCGCAGAACATCCACCACATGTCATTCCCTGCAATTTACAAGATTAAATAATCAAATTAAGCATATGTAAATTTATATATATATATATATATATAAACACTTACAAGCTAAAGAGAAAGAGAGAGAGCTTACTCCAACATCAAGGATTATCACATCAGAAGACAAAGCAGAAACATTATCAGCACCAGTTGCAGCAGCCGCAATCGGCTTAGAGTCACTACCCTCCGCCGCACCATCACCGCCTCCTCTGCCTCCACCTCCTCCGTTTCCATTCTTCCCAACAAAATCCCCTCCACCAGACGAAAACGAAGCGGTAGAGCTCCCTATACACTGCCGTGAGTGATTGTTTCCCTGTCGCCGCAAGTTTAGCGCGCTTAAACCTCTAATTAGAGAAATTGGGCCGCCAAACCGGTTTAAGCTCTGTAAATCAATGCGATTGAGTCTAGTGTATGCGAGTTGACTCGGTCGAACTGTGGAGAAGTGACGGTTTAGTTGAGATAGGAGAAGATTCTTTCTGGAGAAGGTTGAAAGAGACATTGCGACATTTGTGGCTAATAATGTTGCTTCCATTGTTGCACTACAAAGCTTCTCTTTCTTTCTCAAATCTTTCTTTATATAGATATGATATATACATACACTGTCTCTCTATATATGTGTGACATATATATATTTAGATATGTGTGTATAGATCTATCTTCTCTTTCTTAATAAAAGCTTCAGCTACTATTTTCTGTGTTGTTTATTCCATGTGAGTCACGAGTTAGAAACTTAGCACGAAAAGGTTAGGTAGAGCATTGACTCTCATACTCGGTGTAAATTGCAAAATACACCCCGTCATTTGCCACTAGGCCTGATCATGCCAACCCGCAAAGCCCAACCCGAGTGTAATTGGGTGAAACCTTGGATTTTAATTATCAAAAAACCAAAATCTCCTATCTAAATAATATTCGCGTAGCTCTCTAATGGGTGTGAAGTGAGAGGTACAAGGCTCGGATTTTATCCTGAACGTGGATAACCTAGTTCTAGTTTACTTGTATCCTTGTGAGATTAGTCGTGGTGCGTGCAAGCTGGCCCAAATCACCATGTACCAAAAAAAGAAATCGAGTCATTTTATTAATAAAGTCTATTATTAACTTGTTTATCTTTTCACTAAAACACATACTTGCAACATACTTATTCGTCTAACTACCTCTAATAACACATTTAACTTCATCAAATTCACAACAAAATCTAAGTGGTATGTCATATCATTGTTTAATTGTACTTGTGTGTATTGTGTTTATATACAAATCCCACAATAGTTATAAATTATAAGTTTATACTGGATGAACAATGACACGATGATAATGGCATATATAGGTAGAAGGTGTGTGATTGTTGGTTATGATGAGAATTTTGTATTTGAGTTTGAATGATGGCCGAAAAAAATTATTGACGAGTGAGTTTTGTGAGGCCCAAGATTTGTGTGGACAGTTGGAGTGGTCAATTTGCTCTTATATTGTTTTTTTAAGAAAAATATGGCGGTTATCAATGTGCTAAAGAGAGGTTGAGTGTGGGTAAAACGGTGAATTAAAAAGAGACGAGTTTGAGATTTTATGTTTTACATTATATTCAATTGAATTGATGAGTTTGAGGTTTTATATCGTGAAGATTAGTTTCTCGGGATCTTTAATGGTGAAGTAAGCATATTGGAGAGAAGATGGAGGGGTATAAATATGGTTTTTAATATTTAAAATATGTAATTTCAATTATATTTAAGGGTATTATTGTTTTTTTAGACTTTTCTAATGAAATACTAACGGTCTTGTTAAAAAGGTAACAAAAATAAAAGGGTTGGGCAACTAGGAATATATTGTGGAATTCAAGGGAAGTTAATAGGTATTGTTTAATTCAGGCAAGTAGAGCTTTTTTCAAAAAATATAAAAATTTGAGAAAGTTATTAGTAAAT
This sequence comes from Nemophila menziesii, assembly GCA_029959085.1. Lineage (NCBI taxonomy): Eukaryota > Viridiplantae > Streptophyta > Magnoliopsida > Boraginales > Hydrophyllaceae > Nemophila > Nemophila menziesii. The sequence continues at coordinate 41,076,071 of JARWIR010000007.1, read as the reverse complement.
ATCCCTTTATTTTATAAAAGGTTTTAATGTAAAAAACCCTACTTCCCCTCATTTTGGAGGGAAAATATACCATGTGCCTAGCACATGCTACTTAATGCCAATTTTGACAGGGATATCTACGGTAGTTCACTTTTTAAATTATGGGTACATTGGGTTCCCTAAATGCCCATCATAAACAACGTGGGCACCCTTTTCTTTCAAAATTAGAATTAAGCGGGTTAAAAGAGAGATTTATTATAGAAAGTATTCTTATTGCTCGAAATATATTAATGGGAAAGTCGAGCTAAGACTTATCCTTGGTGTGCTTTAAATATTGAAATCGGAAGATCTTTTGACTTAATCCATTGAGATTTCATATGAATTTCCGTGAAACCCTTGGATTTTTCTCCTATCATTGTCGGTTAGATCATAGGTCTCACAATACCAAGATGCTCTATTGCCATCAATGGTTGCCTTTGAATATTATTTTGAAGTTTTAGAGGTTTAATATAAGGTGATCCTGTGTTTTCCTATCTTTTGATCATTGGAATGAAAAATCTCACAAGTCTCTTGAACAAACTTTTCAATTAAAACTCTTTTCACCATCATTCATAGTGTGACAAAATGAAGCTCAACTACTTTTACTTTGTGGACGAACTTTTCAAATTTGTTAGGTTATAAGGGAAACTATTATAGGTATTGTGGATGTTAATACCTTATTCAAAGTCTTATTGGGATTCTCTATCAGTTAGGAAAAAAGTGGGAACCTTTCAAAGGATGCATCTCCCTCTCTTAAAAAATCCATATGCTTAAAATTTAGATTCTAAAAGATACGTTGTCTATTAATTATCTATGTGTTCCCTAATTTTCAAAATATAATTCACAGAATTTGCACCTACTGTGAAAAAATGCACTAGAAATGGTGAGATTGGACAAGTAGATGGTTGTAATTTAAGGTAACGCTACAAGCCCACAACTTATATGTCTGATGATTGCAGATATGTTACAATGTAACATGCCCCTTTTTGTAATATTTACAATCATGAGTTGGTTAGCCACATTCTTATAATGAATTTTATATATGTTGGAGTAGGACGATAACAATATTTGGTCTTTTACTACGGACGGTGTTTACTCTACAAAATGGGGTTACCATACTATGTCATCTCTTAAGGTTAGATGCATCCACCTCTAGTCAGACGCATATTGTTAAACTTGGGAAGCTCATTTGGCATGCAAAAAGATCAACAAAAATTTGGGTAGTCATTTGGAAACGTTTCAAAAATGCTTTATCGTGCAATTCAAATATATTCATAAATATTTGTGCTTCGAGCACCTATGTTTATAAAGAATATTTATATTAATCCAAGAATCATTACATCTATCTTGGTGATTTCCTTATCATAGTAAACTTTGCAAGAGTTTTCTAAAAGTATAATCTGAACATCATTTTATCCATAATATGAGAATAGCGACGTCTCCCCATAACCAATTCTTGGTTTATGCAGAAACCAATGTGATACAAGTCGGGTTATATATAAAAATATCTCGTATGACCATTTATTTATTTATCGATATTTTTCACCACTTTGTAGTTTAGGATCCTCGTTATTTACTTCAAGCCATTGTTTAAAGAAAATATATCTTCAAGATTTACTTAAACCATAATCCGCTGATAATTTCAATTTTGTACCACACGGTAACATAACTTTTGGGCATCCAAAACTTTTATTTATATCGACCAAATGGTTTAGCATCCGACAGGTATGCGACCACAATATAGTTCCACTATATCGATAACATTCATGGTTATCATTTCGTGATAACTTATTTTCCGTAACTTTTTACGTGCGTGACATTTATTTTTATTCCACGTATGTGGTAAAAAAATTATTTATTTGTAGTATTCAGACTACTAATGATCAAGAATAAATACTTTAATGACTGTAACCTCGACTGGAGTTCGAATCATCGAGACTTCAATTCCAAATATATTGAAAGACGCTGCAATTACTTTCAGAAACGCGTTATTATTCACTTCAGGGAATAAAGTTTTATTAACTTCAGGGAATGAAATTTAGTCAAAAGAATACAAAGTATAAACTTATTACAGTACTAAAACATAATATAAATCATAAAATTATTACAAAATAGGATATAAATCTTAAATTACTTACAATACCAAATTGAGGTATAAAATTAAATTTTACTTCCTTCTCGTATATATCGGAAGATGTTGCATTTTCTTCTAGATACGCATTTTCATTCACTTCGGGGAATGATTTTTAGCATGTGATACTATGTGTAATCCACTTGTTTTTTAACCACCACCACATCTATTTGCATAGATACATAGAATCGTTATATGTACTTCAAGTAATAAAACTCATTCATTTCGGGAAACAAAAGTTAGCCAGTGAAATACAAATCGTGATTTTAAATCAGCGATACATTATTTTTCTCGTTTACGAAAAAATATAATTATAACCTATCAGGAAGAATTTTTTGTTCACGATATTATTACTTTAGGAGTATAATCGTGACTCAAAATATTAAGGAAATTTTTTTCTTACGATATTATTACTTTAGGAATATTATCGTGACATGACGAAATTCTCATAATCATCCGAAACACTTAATCTATAAAATATTAATCATACGATATTATTACTTCAGGAATATTATCGTGATATAAAATATTGGATAAAAAATTTTTTAACCCATACTCATCTAAAATACTTATTTGTATAAATATTAACTTAAAGAAATTATAAAATAATAAATTCACTTACCCTTCTTCCTTTGAAAAACTCGAAGACAAGTAAGAATAATAGTAATACTTTTGTCATTTTTCCACCTTTATGAATTACTTTAGAGAAAATGCCACTTAGGGTCTTGAACACACCCCCTCTTCGAGATAGCAACCCCTCTAGGAGTCTCTTCTTACTAAAGATCTCAAAAAGAATTTAACACATGAAACCCAAAACCCCATTTACAATTATACCCTCTTTTGTTTTTTTATACCTATATATACTAATTATTCTCATTTACAATTTCATTCACGTTCTAAATCATAAATCATTACCTCACTGCTTCTCTCTCCTCTCAATAGCCACCAACACCACCGAAATGGCCACCACCACCACCGCCGAAATGGCCACCACACCAACACCACTCTCCTCCGAGATCCTAACCGATCTCCTTCTTCTCACGTTTCACATTCGTCGGAGAATAACACCACAAAGATCTCGGAGTGGCCATTGAAGGAACTGGAGCTCGCACAAGCTTACCACCGCACCAGATCTGGTTCTTATTCTTCTTCGATGGAAGATTCGAGCTTCGAACAGTACCACCACCTCCATGTCTTCGTTGCTTCGCTGTTGCAGGCGGTGGAGGAGGAGCGTGCTAGAGCTTCACCACTGGATCTTCACCATCGTGCTAGAGTACTCCTAGATCTTCGAACAAGGAGTTGCTTCGCCTTTCGGTGACCATCGCAGAACAGTTGCTGTTCTTCTTCTTCTGCTGCTGCACAGGGTCGAGCTTCCTTCACCGGAGCTGGAGAAGTTGTTTCGGAATGAAGACTGCTGCACTTTTTCGATCTTCCTTCGCCAAAGCTGGAGAAGCTGGTTCGCAATGAAGACTGCTGCACTGGTTCGAGCTTCCTCCGCCGGAGCTGGAGAAGAGCTTCCTTCGACTGCTGTTTCGCTGGAGAAGCTTGGTGATGGTGGCGTACTATGTACGCATGAGGATTTTTTTTTTCTTTTTTTCAGATCTGGTTTGACCAAATCTGGTCAAGGTAGTTAGGTTACTTATTTTATTATTTTTAATTGTATATTAATTTGTAATCTATTCAAAATTGTGTAATAAATATGAATAAAGATTTTTTTTGACTATGTATGCTTTGTTTTTTAATAATACTCATCAAATTAATAAAATACTCACCAATTTTTTGAGTACTCCGAGATTTTTTTAGAGTACTCCCAGATTTTTCTTAGAGTACTCTGAGTTTTTCTTAAAGTACTCCGAGATTTTATTAGTGCACTCGAAAAAATTTAGAGAGTACTCCGCAAATTTATAGAGTACTCAGCAAATATATAGAGTACTCTATGTTTTTCCGATACTCTATGTTTTTTCCGGTGACCGGTGACTGGTGGTCGGAGGTCGGTGGTCGGAGGTCGGTGGTCGGAGGTCGGTGGTCGGAGGTCGGTGGTCGGTGGTAGGTAGTTGGAGGTTGGAGGTAGGTGGGTAGTGGTAGCTAGTGGAGAGAGAAACAGTGACATCACACTGTTGTTGTCTTTTAGTGTTAGTAAGGGTAGGAAAGACTATTGTCAAAACTGAGGTCCCTAAGAATAACAGGTTTCTAGACTATACTCTATAGAGAAGAAAGATTGTCTCTAAGACCCTATGTATAATTCACCCATTACTTTATGAATAGGGAGCAAGTGATATTGTCATTTTTCCACCTTTATGAATTACTTTATGAATAGGGAGCAAGTGATATCTATAGTAACTTGTTTCATCTTTGAATTTTTCTTCTTTTTTGTTAAATGGTGATGTATGGATTGTATATAGTAAAAAAAAGATTTTGATCCAAGGGGTCTTGAACATCTACCTTTTAGTCATAACCTAACCTTATTTTCTAGCTATTCTCACTAAAAACCTCAAAAAGATTTTAACATATAGGCTAAATTTTTATTTACTTTTATGCCCTCTTTTATTTTTCTTTTGCTTATATATAATATTTTTATTTCAGATTTATTTAAAAGCATAATACTCTCCCTCTCTCATAACACACGCTCTCTCAAATACTCACTCTCTCTCTCTCTCTTTGAGTTAATTGCCGCCTGTTCTCTTTCTTCGGCAGCACAAAACAGCACAAAAACAGCCGTTGCCGCCTGGTTTCCCTTCGTGCTTGGGATGTTGTTTTCTTGTGTGTGATGAAGTTGTTCGAGTTTTAGATCCGGTTCGTGAGGTTTCTCCGATCTGCTGTGAGGAACGAACGGAGGTTCGGCTATTTTCTGCACACGAATGAGGTCCTTCGAAATGCCATGGCGGAGGGCTTCTTGTGGCTGCTGGCGGTGGTTTCGTAGCCCTAGTTCATGGACCTGCAAAGCAAAAGCTTCGTTCGATGTAGAAGTACTAGATCAGAGTCTTCATCACAAACCACCAAGAGCTCAGCACACCTCCTTGCTTCGAGTTTTAGATTTTCCATGGTCCCGTCATTCTAAATCTAAGTTTTGAGCTCCGGCAAGGCTTGACACTGTGTAGCCATGGACGCTGCTGAATCCTTCACTACCGACGTGAGATCTCGCCTCCTGGCTCTGTTAGTCGATGTTGCACTGCCGACGTGAGAAATCGCCGGAGCTTCGAACTATTTGGATCTCATCATCTCAAGAGCTTCCTTTCCGACGTGATAAACCGCTGGAGCTTCGAACTGTTTGGATCTCGTCATCTCAAGAGTCGTGTTTTGGAGTGGGCGTACGTTACAGTTCATTTTTTTTTTGAAACCTAATAATCAGGTGTAGTTGACTTAGGGTTTTTTTCTTTTTCTGATAAAAAATGTATATAGGTTTAGCTAGTTTGGTTTTTTCAACTTAGTTGTTGAAACATATGTAATAATCTGGATTTTGGCCGAGTACTCAACTTTCTTTAATGAGTACTCAGCTTTTTTAATGAATACTCTACTTTTTTTTTATGAATACTCTATCTTTTTATTTCGATACTTATTGTTTATTTTTTAGAGTACTCGGTTTTTTTAATGAGTACTCAGCTTTTTTCGAAACTCTATTTTTTCCGGTGCTGGTGGTCGGAGGCCGGAGGTCGGTGGTCTGGGTCAGTGATCGGTGGTCGGAGTAGATGGTCGGAGGTAGGTGGGTAGTAGAGAGAAATGAACAGTGACATCACTTTTTTTGTCTTTCAATGTTAGTAAGAGTATTTTAGTATTTGGTCATATTTTAGGAATTTAAAAGAAATAAAATTTCTATTAGTTTCTTTAAACTAAAAATCTAATATTTAAAACCCTGTAGATCAGTTATCCTAAAAAATAATAATGACCAATGACCAGAGATATAACGTTCCTTTTTCTTCTTTTTTTTACCATTAGTTATACCTATAAAATTTTCTTTTTCTTTTTAAACGAAAACAAGAATATAAAGCGGCTGTTTTTTCAAATATAAAGCGGAGAAAAACAAAAACTTCATCTTCTTTAATCAAATTAACTGAATTTCTTTAATTTCTTCCTTCCTTGATCCTTACCTGTTTTTTCAATCTCTTAATCTACTTCCTCTTTCTTGTCCGTTTCTAAATTTCGTCCCGGTATTTGTTTATATGAATATTTGCTCCTTATTTCACACATGCAATGGAAGATTAAGGTGTTTTTCTTCACTAGTATTGATTGCAGACGTCGGTCGGTCCCGTAAAGCGGCTGAGCTTGATGGATAGTTTTATGATTTGGAACTGTCAGGGAGCTAGGGCGCCTCTGACTAGAAGTTACTTTAAGTCCCTGGTTAAGAAGAATAATATTTCGTTAGCTTGCTTGTTAGAAAGTCGGTTGAGACAAAAAGATCTTAAATCTTGTTCTCATTTAAAGTCCTTTAATAATAACCTCGTGATCGACCCCGGCGGAAGAGCGTTTAGGTCTGGGGGGATTGTGGTGGTCTGGAAGGATTCTGTTTCTGTTTCTGTATTGTATTCATCTTCAAACTTTGTATTTTTGGAAATCAATGAATCAAAAGATGTTTCTTGGGTTTTGTGTTGTGTTTATGCTCCTAGTAAAGAAGAGGACAAAGCTAAGTTTTGGCATTCGCTTAATAGGAAGATTAAGGTTATAGATAAACCTTTCATTGTTATCGGTGACTTTAACGATATATCTAGATTTGAAGAAAAAAGGGGTAAGAAATATCCAAATATTGATCGTGTCTTGAAATTCAATGAATTTATTAATTATAACCATCTTGTGGATGTCCCGAGTAAAGGTTGTTTCTATACTTGGGATAATCGTAGGAGAGATCAAGAAAATATCAAAGAAAGATTGGATCGAGGTCTAGCTAGTATGGATTGGTGTGCGGCTTTTCCGGAAGCGAGTATTTTTGTGCCGCCTGCGATTGGTTCGGATCATTCTCCGCTTATTCTCAAAAGAACCAATAAAAAGGAGAGGTATAATAAATATTTTATTTTCGAGTCTAGATGGATTGAACACTCTCAATGTAAAGAAATAATTAGAGATAGTTGGAAGACGAAAGAGGATGCTAGTAGTATTGTGATGTTTTGTGATAAACGGGATGCGACTTGTTTGGCTTTACAAGGTTGGAGTAAAAAGACTTTTCATAATAATAGGAAGAGGATTGATCTTTTACAAAAAGAGTTGGTCGAGTTAAATAATGAACCTCATAAGATTGAGAATGAAGGAAAGGAATATATGATCAGGAAAGAAATTGAAGATTTGTGGAGAATTGAAGAGATGTTCTGGGAGGATAGGGCGAGAGACTTAAATATTAAGAAAGGTGATAAAAATACTAGGTATTTCTTCGCAAAAACTATGAGTAGAAGGAAATGTAATAGGATCGCCATGCTTAAAAATGATGAAGGAAATTGGACGGAAAAACCTAAAGAAATCAAGAATATTATCAATTCTTATTATCAAAATCTTTTTAAAGAAAATCCTACAAGTGATGAAAATAATATAACGCAATTTATCCCGTCGAAAGTTACGTTTACAATGAATGAAGAGCTTACTAGTCATCCAACAATGGAAGAAGTAACAAAAGCTGTGTTTGATATGTCGGGCTCTAAAGCACCAGGTCCCGATGGACTGTCAGGTAAATTCTATCACGAATTTTGGGACACTATTAAGGGAGATATTTTTAATGTGGTGAGAGATTTCTTCGAGTATAACCTTGATTTAAAAAGAATAAATGATTCTGTTATAACGCTTATACCTAAAGGAGCTTCTCAGGAAAGTGTTAAAGATTACAGACCAATTTCATGTGCAAATTTTTGCTACAAAGTTATTGCTAAGTTATTGGCATTAAGGTTACAAAAATCTATGATTGAATTAATATCTCCTACGCAAGCTGCTTTTATTAAGGGCAGAAATATTCAAGACAATATTCTTATTGCGCAAGAAATTGCGTTTTTTCTTAATCACAAAAGAAGAACAAAGAAATACTATGCTGCGGTTAAATTAGATATGGAAAAAGCGTATGATCAGGTCAACTGGAATTTTCTGGCTAAAACACTATTAGCTATGGGTTTTTGTGAAAAATGGGTTAAATGGATTATGAACTGCATTTCATCTGTTTCATTTCAAGTTAAGGTTAATGGCCAGCGGTTAAAGAAGTTTCAACCATCTCAAGGTCTTAGACAAGGTGATCCGCTTTCGCCCCTTCTCTTTTCTCTTCTTACGGAAAGCCTGATCAATCTTATTAATTTCCATTGTCGGGAAGGATCTATTAAAGGAATCTCTATTACCAGAAACTGTCCGAGTCTTACTCATCTTTTATTTGCTGATGATGCCCTTTTCTTCATTAATATTAATCAGAAAGAAATTGAAACATTTCAAGAAATTCTAAAGGAGTATTGTAAAGCATCGGGGCAACGTATTAACCTTCGGAAGTCTTCTATTTATTTTAGTAAAAACACGCCAATTGAAGTACAAAATGAGGTTTCTAGCACTCTTAATATTGATAATACCAAGGATTTGGGTAAGTATTTGGGTATTCCCTTATCTATCAAAAGGGCAAAAAGCCAGAATCTTAATTATATTAAAGATCGTCTACTGGCGAAGTCAGCTAGTTGGGTGGCTAATCTTCTGTCTGATGGCGGAAAAGAAACTCTTATTAAAGCAGTTCTCCAAGCTATACCGAATTATGCTATGTCAATCTTTGAATTCCCAAAGACACTTTGTAAAAAAATGTCGAGCATTGTGGCTAATTTTTGGTGGGACTCACCGAATCGAAAGAAAATTCATTGGGTTGCGTGGAAGAAAATTGCTAGGTCAAAGAAAATTGGCGGTCTGGGGTTTAGAGATTTTCATAAAATGAATATCGCCATGTTGGCGGCGCAGGCGTGGAGAATCATCAATAAACCGGATTCATTTGTCGCTAAGGTGTTAAAAGCAATTTATTTTCCTTATTGTGACATTTGGGATGCTAAACTCTCCAAGATAAGGTCATGGACATGGGCTAGTCTTTTCAAAGGTATACAATTTCTTAAAAAACATTGTATTTGGCAGGTTGGAAACGGAACAAAGATTGATATATGGGATCATTGTTGGATTAAGAAGGGCGTTTACATTGATCGACCGAATAACTCCACGTTTTCTAAAGTTTGTGAACTGATTAATGAAAATGGGAATGATTGGGATTATGCTATTCTTAAAAGGTTATTCTCTGAAGAAACGATTGCGCTTATTAGAGACATACCAATTATCAAGTACAATAAAGAAGATAGAATTATTTGGACGTTGTCAAATAATGGTGAATATTCTACTAAGTCTGGATATCATGCAATTATTAATGAGGAAATAGTCGATGAAGCACAATCGTCTAGAAATGGAGAATCCTTCAGTTGTGAACTTTGGAACGCTATCTGGGGGGCAAACGTTCAAGCGAAGATTAAGAATTTCGGATGGAAAGTGTGTAATAATGCTATCCCAACAAAGAATAATTTAGTCCGCAAAAGATGTTTAAAGGAAGACTTATGCGAATGGTGTGAAACCGAAGGGGAAAATGTTTCTCACCTTATTCTTAAATGTCCATTTAGTAGGGAGGTGTGGGCTAAATCCCCGCTTCAAATCAGAATCGATACGTCTATGCAAGATAATTTGGCGGAATGGTTACTTAAAACGGTCCAAAGCTATTCTAAAAATGGGTGGGACAAGAAAGTTGTCATTGCATATTTGCTCTCTTTAATGTGGAATATATGGAAGGAAAGGATGAAATGCTTTCATGAAAAGAAACCTTGGTGTATCAATGATATTTTCCATAGAGTTAAAGATAGCATGAGTAGACTTTTCGGGGATAAGCTGAGTAGCGGAGGTTTGGATAAAGTGGATAAAGGGATGGTTGAAAAAGTTATTGAAAACCCAGTGGTAGATGACACTGCTGATATGATATGGATGGGAGATACTTCAGTTAAGGAAGGTAGCAACATCTCTGCCGTTGCTGCTATTGGTGTTAATACGAGTGGTTACATTGAAAGGAAGATTAATGTGAGGTGTAAAATTAATAAGGTCATTGATGGTGAAGCGTGGGCCGTTTTGTTGGCCATGAGATCATCACAAGATCTCACTAGTCAGAGAGTTTCTTTCTACTCTGACAATCTTGAGTTAACTCAAGGAATCAAGAAGAAGACCGGGCTGCATTGGAGCCTAAAACCCATTCTTTCGGAAATCGAAAGTTGGCTAGGTCGATGTCCAAAATGGGAAGTTAAGCACATCAATAGAAGGTATAATACTACAGCGGATGCTCTGGCAAGATGTACGAGGGAAAATATTGACATATCTAACTGGACTGATCTCTCTCTTATTAATTCTGATAGGTTTTTAAATAATCTTTGTAGAAAGTAGGGCCGTTGTATATTTTTATTGACAAAAAAAAAAAAAAAAAAAACAAGAAAATGAAAATCATGCACAGACTTTTCTTTTGAGAAAAAATGTCATGCTCAAAGAAAAACTTAAAAAATATCATGCTCCTATCCATTTTTCTTCGGATCGTGCTCCTATCAAGTAATAATTCATAACTTTGAATAATAATAATATAAAGAATTGAATTTGAAAAATATGTTCAATTTTTAATGGGTACATACTCGTACTGATAATTTATTATAAAACTCACGACGATAACTCGGATATAAAGAAATATAATCTCGTATTATTATTAAGTAAAATTTAGAATAATTACTATACGGTATAAATATAATACTATATATTTATTCATAAGTAATTAATTATATAGCTACTAGTTTAAACTATTATAAAAATCAAACTGCTACACAACTATACTCTCCAATGTCTTAAGTCTTAACCCATTAATTTTATTTTCCATTTGTTTGTATTTTAATTATTTGGATCACGTTTTGTATTTAATAGCCCACGTGTGGGCCTTTTTTATAATCTTAATTAAACTTTGGGATTCTGTTTATGGGGAGTATGCATGGTCCATTTTTTCTTGTTTAAATGCATGGTCCATTGACAATAGTGATACCAATAGTATTATATTAGTGGAGAAATACGGGAAATTTTTGACACCATAAACAAGATATAAGAAGACGACGAGAAATACACGAATCTTCTCTATTAACCTATTAACTCATCTAATTATGATTAATTAAAAATATATATTAATACATGTGTATATTTTTTATAGGATTAGTTATGATACTGCGCACTAGCCTAGACATCTAAATATTAGAAAAAAAAATAACGATAATATTTTAAGCACCAAATTTACTTGATCTTTTTCTTTTTTATGGAGTAAAATATTTATACTCACGTCAATACAATTTTTTATATTTACAACTGAGATCTAATACAAAAATCAAAACTACGTATTCAACCTCAACTTTAAGATTCATAATCCTTTCTAACCTTAACTCTTCAGTGAAATAACTCAACTATTTTCTTGGTTTCTCCGTCATTAAATAATCAAGTGATACAAAACACCCTATTACCAGAAAAAGGTATCGAATCACGATCAATATAGCACAACCGTAACCTGAAATAACGTAAAATATCAAAAATGCCCCACCATGTGGTTTGGACCACTGAAGACCGAATAAGTAACGAGTTGCTCAACTTAAACCTTCTTTTAGGGAAAATGGCATAACCCTGTTCCTCTTCAACCAACTCTAACACACCAGAACCCGTCCTACCAGGACCAATACATAATTTTAACGCCCCCACGCTGTGTTGCAAAACCATCTCATATGTCGTTGAATTATAGATGTGCTTTGTTAGTATTGTTTTTAACATTTATATGTGATCTTTTCACCTACTTACTTATTTTCAATTCTATAGTTTGTTATGTTACTAGATTCTTATCGCCTTGAGTATATTCATATCAGAAATATGTAATTCTTGATAATCTTTCATATCACGTTTTTGTGAACTATATTAGATTACGGGTTACATTGGGTTGAAACTCTGATGTGCAAATTCTGGAAAATCCGGCTATTGCGACGTCTTAAGAGGGAGTTGAGCCTGTATTGGAGAAAGTAACAACTACAACCGCACACATAACAATGGGACATGCTAAAGATTATGTCAATAACACGGGGAATAAGTCTGCAATATCTTCGATTGGACAACCTATCAAATTATTAGCGGGTGTTATAATTCTACACAAAAAATAGGACAAACCAGGGGATTTTGAGTCTTTTGAAACTTAAAATTGCAGCGTTAATAATAGTAATAGTGCACCCAATTTCTACACAGCAAAAGCACTCGTGCAGTAGGTTTTCAAGGGGGATATTGACCCAGGAATGATGTTACCGAACCAACTATTCGTGCAAAACACACACGCTTTGAATATGATAAATCTGAGTTTTCAAGTAGACATATTCTTCGTGTTTTATCTTTGAACAATTGTTTCTGTATCATCATGAAAGACAAAAGCTTCTGAATCTAACAAAGCATGTCCCAGCTTGCTTATAATTTTACTTGTTCCTAGATGAGTTGACGCATAAGAGTGAGAAATTTGAATTATCTAAATATTTACTTTTAGCCTATTCCGAATCCCAGTGGCTCTTTGGACTTTTAACCACACCCTTCCCCTTCCAAAAAAGATCATGAAACCTACCCCTATTTGTAGTTGTGTACCCATTCATTTGATCCACACTAACTATAGAAACACATTCAAGTGTCCAATACCTAGATAATCAACCTCGAAAGAAGATATATTTTTAATAAATCAATTACAAATTGGCACACGAGTACAAAGAATAATAAAATCATATATTACTTTAAAGGTGGGTTTCTAAGATACAGATTTTGGATCGGAGTCCTTAGATTTTTTCCGGTTAGACACCAATAACGATATCTCAATTAATCAGGGTCATACTATATCTTCTGTATTTAAATGTTGTGAAGTAAGAGATACATGCTTTGAACTCCTTCCCTAAACATGGGTAATCTAGTTATGATTTACCCGAGGTATGCACGTGGAGACATGCATATCATAAGTAAATATAAATATAAATATAAATATACATATGCATATGAATATAAATAGAAATAGAATATACATAAGTAAACGTTACTTACGTCCTATATGTTTCGAGTTCGTCGCAATTATTCAAAATATACCAACTGATGTGCTCCTTCTCATGAGGTGGTAAATCACCAGACTCTTTCTTGCCAACTGGAGTACACCGAGACTTGAAAACAGATAGCTCTTTCGGTTCTGACAGTGGTTCATGGTATCTCCCTGGATCGTTGAACTTTGTTTTTTCTTCACTAAGATACCGTGATATGAAGGTCAACGTCTCCTCCGCCAAGGAATATGTAATTCTTGATAATCTTTCATATCACGTTTTTGTGAACTATATTAGATTACGGGTTACATTGGGTTGAAACTTTGATGTGCAAATTCTGGAAAATCCGGCTATTGCGACGTCTTAAGAGGGAGTTGAGCCTGTATTAGAGAAAGTAACAACTACAACTGCACACATAACAATGGGACATGCTAAAGATTATGTCAATAACACGGGGAATAAGGCTGCAATATCTTCGATTGGACAACCTATCAAATTATTAGCGGGTGTTATAATTCTACACAAAAAATAGGACAAACCAGGGGAAATTTTGAGTCTTTTGAAACTTAAAATTGCAACGTTAATAATAGTAATAGTGCACCCAATTTCTACACAACAAAAGCACTCGTGCAGTAGGTTTTCAAGGGGGGATATTGACCCAGGAATGATGTTACCGAACCAACTATTCGTGCAAAACACACACGCTTTGAATATGATAAATCTGAGTTTTCAGTAGACAAATTCTTCGTGTTTTATCTTCGAACAATTGTTTATGTATCATCATGAAAGACAAAAGCTTCTGAATCTAACAAAGCATGTGCCAGCTTGCTTATAATTTTACTTGTTCCTAGATGAGTTGACGCATAAGAGTGAGAAATTTGAATTATCTAAATATTTACTTTTAGCCTATTCCGAATCCCAGCGGCTCTTTGGACTTTTAACCACACCCTTCCCCTTCCCAAAAAGATCATGAAACCTACCCCTATTTGTAGTTGTGTACCATTCATTTGATCCACACTAACTATAGAAACACATTCAAGTGTCCAATACCAAGATAATTAACCTCGAAAAAAGATATATTTTTATTAAATCAATTACAAATTGGCACACGAGTACAAAGAATAATAAAATCATATATTACTTTAAAGGTGGGTTTCTAAGATACAGATTTTGGATCGGAGTCCTTATATTTTTTCCGGTTAGACACCAATAACGATATCTCAATTAATCAGGGTCATACTATTTCTTCTGTATTTAAATGTTGTGAAGTAAGAGATACATGCTTTGATCTCCTTCCCTAAACATGGGTAATCAAGTTCTGATTTACCCGAGGTATGCACGGGGAGACATGCATATCTCTGTGGGATTAGTCGTGGTGCGCGCAAGCTAGTCTGGACCATCCACATGCCAAAGAAAAACCAAAGTATCTAGTCGAGTGATCAAGTAATAATTAGCAACGAGTTGATTAATAAGGGATGAATACGAGAGATCTTCCTAATGAGGGACAAATTCTTCGAGGTTCAAATTGGTGAGTTTGACCGATATAAGGGAGAAATTGGTCAGTTACTTTTTGTTGTGTGAGGGAGAGTTATATATGCGATACTTGTTCTCAAAGTAATCCACACAACATCATTGGTTGACAGAATGCAAATTTATTGTATCGGCCATGAAATTTTATCAACTTAATAGAAATTTTTGTGAATATATACGAATTTAGAACCTATCAAACACGTGTGTCACACTTGTAGGATTATATTATACTTCGTTTGACGTTTTTATTTCAGGCGGAAATGTTACCATTACAAATACATTGGAATAGAAGCATACAACATATGGTGCATAAATGCTTCATATGATACTTGCTCATACACTAGAAGAATACTTCATAAATGTTTTGCAGCTTGTAATGCGAGTTTGCCTGTTTGCTCAAGTTGGGATGAACTTGTGGAAGTTATTTTAGCTGATGCAATAATTTTTTGGAGACTATTTTCTTAGATTGGTTTGCAGCATTTATCTACATAATTTGGTCAAATAGAAATGCTCTTATACATGGTAATAAAGTGTTAAATGATGATCAAATTGAGAATAAAATAAGTATTTCTAGCAAATCAAGATGTTGGATAGAAAGAAGTTCAAAATGAAAGGAGATAGAGCATTAATTGCTGCTAATTGGAACTTGGTTAATGTTTTTAAAGTATAATTGTTTAGTTTTGAGGAACTTGATTAGTTAGGTGAGTAGTTCTTGTAACTAGTCATATTAGATTCTTATTTTAGAGTCTACAAAAATCTAATGTACTGAGATGTTGAGATTAATAAAAAAAAAAACATATGGTGCATATTGCAATGAGATTATTTTCATCCAGTCGTATATCATAATCACCATTTCTTGAGAGTAAGATTTCTAGACAAGGGTTAACTTGACGTGGATGCCTTCATCTCACCTCAACGAATAGAAATTATTACCCAACTAGCAAGATTTTGGAAAAGAAAAACCAAAAAAGGAAAAAAAAAACTAACAAAATAATCTGATAAACCACGATAACTGACTAGTCCACATGTTTTAACGGTGACCAAGAGGAGCTGGAGCCTCCCGTAATTTCTTCCCATGAGAATGAATATCCTGCCAAATCGAATAGCCAAATATTATTACTACCACGTACCATCATGTAATGTTCACAAATGTGGACATGTTCAGCATATAATAGGGAACAAAAACAAGCATCTACAAATCATTTAAGCCAGGGGAGCAGCACCTCCTTTGAATGCAAAAGAAATAGCAAGGTCCTGATTATCTAAGCCAACCCAATTGATTTAACTATTCAAGTCTAAAATTTAGCTATATATATACTAAAAGCCTAAAACTTGTGCTATTGTAGCAAAGCACAACAAATCAGAACAGATATTTTAGGGTCACTAAACTATTCGAGGGCTCTGTTTCCGACCATTCAATTAGATCAATATACGGATTAAAACAAGCATCCCGTCAATGTCTGGACATTCCTATGATGTTTAGTAAGTATTATTCCTACCTACCTCGAGATGTATTCAAATACATTATAGTTATTTAGAAGGGAAAGAAACATAAATTCATCAAATAAAAAGAGGAAAGTTGAAAAGATTGATAGTACTATTAAGACACTCACCGAAGCCAAATGATTGACATCTCGATGATGTGCTTCATCAGCACGGATGACCATTATAACATCCTTCAATGTAGCATCCTTAGGCAATTTCCAATAGTCAATAGCAATTGCCGGAGCTGCAACGTTCTTGATTGCACCACTATCAATATCTTTAAGAAACTCTGTATACGAATGAACCGCTTCTTCTTCTAGATATCCAACAACTCTATGAGCCGTCTTTGGAGAACACAGGTAAAGCACAAAGAAAGCGTTGAAGAAAACTCCTTGTACAGTGAAAACCAATAGCCTTTCATACCATGTGGGTTGGACAAGTTCAACCATGGTCATTAGATGCATTCTCTCATTCTCAGCTTCTTCTAATAATGCTTTGATCCAACCACCACTATGCTCAAAACTGCGAAGAGATCTAAGATGAAGTAACATTCCTCCCACCATACCTGGAACTGCTGCCACTGTTTCGAGCATCATTGCACGGCATCCATATCGTCTCTGCAATATGCACGCATGAGATACATATGATCCGAAATAAAGAAGGTTCAAGACTAGAACTCACCTTGAAAAAAACATCGGTTGGCCATCTCATTAATTTCACAGCCTTAAAAGCAAATTTATCACGAAATGTCGTTGGAACATGATGCTTTGTTAGATCAATAGACAAGTCCGCTTGATATGTCTCCCATGGCTACCAAAAAAACAGAGAAATGGACAATGGTGAATTTGACTATTTTGCATAACAAAGTGACCAAGTGTGCAACTAATTAACTCTTATAAATTAAAGTGGAATAAAGAAGCTTATATTAGATTACCATGAAACAGTTCCATGGCCAGTCAGAACCATCTTCTCTAACAATTTTAGGCCTCTTAACTCCCCAATAGCTAGGAATGTCCACCTCATTCTTCGTCTTCTCAAGCGCTGCATCACTTTTTTTTTTAGCCTTGCTCTCTTTCTGATCCTTCTCGGGTGGCCCCGCTGTACTCATCATCCTATGCCACCTCAGCAACCCTCTACTTTGCACTTTTACTTCATCAAGTGGTCTCAAAGCCGCCACTGTGTACTGGATACAGTTCCCACCACCGGTGATCAATTGAGTGATCACACGCCTCGCTATTAAGTGATTCATTTACGAAATGGAAAAAATAAACTGTTTGTCTTGGTCAAATTTTGTCGAAGCAATGTAAAAAAGGTTGTTAAATTTTAGTTGTTAGTGAAAGATAATTATTGTCATGGCTATTTCTTCCACCCTATTTTCATGGCAAAAGAAACTGTAAGCAATTTTCGTGGCAGCATTTTCTTATTGCAAGCCATGGACTAATAATATACCACAAACCTCCCCAAAAGATGGACTGGTTGGGCAAAAACTGGTCTATCACAAAGATAGACCTATCTTGTAATTTAAAATTCGTTTGTCAAGTGTCAATCTTTTTTCTTTTTCTGGTTACACTGTACATTACAATTTCTTGAACCATCATACCCCGTCACTAAAATCTTTTGGGGTCCTAAAAAAGAAAAATCTTTTGGGTAAAAAAAACATGAGTTGTTCTTTATATAAGTATTACCAAGATTATCAGTTGCACTACCCCCATTGAATAAAGCTCGATTAGAAATCATAAATCATCTTTCTCTCACCAAGTTATATATATATATACTTTGTGTTAAATACTCGTTTACTTGTTTGATCTAATGGAACAAATTTAGTATTATAATGTATTTTTTTTTTTTGTTCAAAGTATTATAATGTACGGTGAACTATCAAAATGGTCGACATTTATTTATCCTTTTGACCAAATGAAATCATATGTTACAGTTGTTACTTAATTAAGTAGTCATCGTCTGAAATCCCAAGTTGATTGGAGAGTGAATGCATGTGTCTAGTAACACCACCATCTATGATCAATCTAACGACTTGACTCCTAACATGAGTTTGGGGATTGTTGAGAGAAGTTTAATAGTTCAAGTTTCACAAGCAGTTTTGTGGTCATTATGTAGATACATGAACACCCTTAGCTATATTGACAATGTTCGATTCAAAAAGAAGGGAAAGTGTAAGAGCATAAGTGCTCAGCAGTCAGCAAAGATAACATAGTCAAGCAGACAAAAGGCGTTCAAAGTAAATATGCTTGGCGACTTACTTGTCCAATTAGCGTTAAAACTCATACCTTGTTCAATATACACAGTTCAAGAACTTTTGTGGAGAAATTGACAATAAATAAATTGAATGATCAACTCAAGTATGAGAAGCAAATCTAAAATAATAAAAGAATTTGACGTTGTAAGTTTAGTACTTCCTCTCTGTCCATTTTTGTTTGTCCACTTTTTGGTACACAAAGATTAAAAAAAATATTTAATACTTTTCCTCTTTAAAAAAATATTCTTAATTAATATACATAGGATCATTTATTAGGTTACCTTTTCTACTATTTAATTAGGAATAATATTGGAAAAAGTAAAGAAAAAGTGTCTTAGTAATGAAAAATGGACAAACAATATTGGACACCCTCTTTTAGAAAATGGGACAAATAAAAATGGACGAAAAGAGTATCACATAAGAGCAAATTCATTTTTATAGGCTATCGAATAAAAATATTTTTAAACCATATATTTAAAAAATGTTATGTTTAGATTATATATTTTTAAAAGTGTTTTATTTTTAGTTCATTTTACTAATTCGGTTAAATATTCCACGAATTATAAAAGTAATTTATGCATTTTAAATAAGGTAAAATTTTGTGTGGTTTTTTAAAATGCACAGATATATCCTTATTTTTCTATTATCACGAGATGACCCTTTATGTTTATATTTTATGACACCGTTAGTCTTTTTTCTAATTTTCTGTTAGTTGACCTTTAGTCAACGCCACGTAGCGTCACGAAAGTGCTACATAAGCATGACGTCAATACCGTTTAAAAAACGCGATAAAAAAGAATACTTCGAGATGGACAAAAAAATGGATAATATGTCGGATGAGCATCGGAGGCTGAGATGCGAGTGATGGTGCACTTCTGATGAGCATATTCATTTAAAATAATTTTTATTTTGTGAATTTTTTTTTTCATTTTGTAAATTAAAAATAAAGGCTCGAGCAGCAGGAAATAAGGAAAATAGGTCAGAGTAAGGTCGCTCGAGCAGAGGAGGGTCGAGGATCAAGGATCTACTCCTAGACCCGGTAGATTTTACTTGAGATGATTTTTTTTTCACTTTTCTTAATTATTATATTTAACTTAGATTAATTTAAAATCATGTGTTAATGCCTGAAACAGAAGTCGACGCCAGAAATTGATCCCCCAACCAGACTGAGGGAGGAGAGAGGGATGTATTGCTGCCACTGATTCACAAGTTCTTCTATAAAACCGATTTCGACAAAGAAACAAGAGAGTGGAGGGGCGATCGCTATCACGATTCAGACGTAAGAATTCTTCTATAATTTCCTTCTATTTTTTTATACAATTAACATACAATATTAACAAACTTGTCTCAATTGTTTAACAGGCAGCATTACAATAGCAGTTGCGATCGTTATCCACTTAGGCGACGTCCTCATAGAATGTCTCGGGGACATCCTCGTCTTCCATCCCCACCATTTCTAGGACTGGTCAAATACAATCGGGGGTCAGTACCGCTGAGAAAGGAATGGGGAAGGGCACACGAGGGTGGTTGCCCGGTGTTGGTCCTGCAAAAAAGGCAAAGGCAAGAGGAGTTCCTCAGACGAGTCAGACACCGATAGATGCTGCTAAATTAGATGCCATGATCAACTACGTGAACCAAATTTAGGGATTTGACCCGTTCGTTTTACGCCCAATGATTCGCCGCCATCTACCGCCAGCACACAGCAATCCCCGAGCCATCCGAATACGATGAACTATTTTATGAACTAGTTCAACACGCAACGGGCCAGTTGAGGACTCCTAACCTTTGATCTGTTTGCTCAGATGAAATTTATCCCTACTACAGGCTTTACTCCAACAAATCCTCCTCCAAATCTGACTTCTCCTCCAAATCCAAATCATTTGAATCCGACTCCTCCCGAAGATAAAGAAGAAGAAGATGTTTTATTTAATTATTGTTAAACATTCATGACTTTTATCGACTTTATTCGGCTTGTAATATCAACTTTATTATTTACATTTTTTCTAGAAGCTATGTAATAACCGATTTTTAATTTTTAGCTTTTAAATATTATTAATTATCCAGCATTTTATTCGTTTATCCGTATCATTTTTTTATTTTTGTATTTTCGACAATTTAAATTTTATTCCTAATATATTAATATTAAAAACCAAAATAATCCGATTTCATATCTTATAATGAAATTCATTTAAAAAAAGGAAATATCGTCGCTAATATCAATGTTTGTCGCTTAAGACTTTTGTTATTAGCGACAACAATGTTCGTCGCTTAAGAAAATTGTTCTTAGCAACAACAATATTTGTAGCTAATGATAATATCTTCAGCGCCATCATATGTCGCCTATATTAAAAGAGTCTTTAACGACGATAGATTTTGTTGCTAATAACCAAGGTCGTTGTCGTTAATGATCAGATAATGTTGTCACTAAAGATTAGGAAGTCATTAGCGACGATATTTGGCTTGTCTCTAATAACTAAACTTTGGAGACTACTCGTTAGCGACGACATCGTCGCTAAAGACAGTCGCGGGTAATAACGTCGATTTATCCTATAATTGGTGACGAATTGTGTCACCCCTAATGATTGGAAATGTAGTACAATTCGTTTTGTTTAATATACAGATGTTTTTTGAAAAATTATAATTTTTATATGACTATATAATTTATGCCTTTAAAACTTAATGAAAGGCTTTTATGCCATTTTTTAGAGTTTGTAGGGCACCATGAGGGACGGGTGATCACGATTGGGTTCGGTTAGTTTTTTTGACCGAAACCGAAACCGAAACCGAATGGTTCGGCTTTTAAGGGCCTTGTTACCGAACCGAACGGTTTTCATCCGTTTGTTTTAATTTTTGGTTTTTATATGTGTATAGTTTGAAAATTTTATAGTCCTCAAGTAAGTGTCTGATTTTCATGTTGTTAGCTGATGTAGGAAATCGTATTCTTGAAACTAAAATATTATGCACAAAAATATTTATATAGTTTAATGTGTATGTTTTAGTTTCAAGATTTTTTAATAAACGAAAGATATCTTTAGATACACCGACTAATAAATCATGCATATTCAGCATTTATAACCTTCTAAGGGGTGCACATGCCATTTGTGAGCACTTTATTTTTGAAATTCGCTCCATTTTCTATCCTCTAATTACTTTTTAACAATATCAAGGAAAGACGGGGGCTTTCTAAGTAAAGAGAGAGGGAAGGTCATCCAAAACTAAAAAAAAAAAATAGTGATATAAATCAGTTTTTGTATTTTTTCGGTTCGGTTTTTCGGTTCGGTTTAGCATAGAATAACCGAACCCAACCAAATTTCTTCGGTTTTTTAAAAATCTTATACTGTGTCGAACAGTTTTGTCGGTTTTTGGGTTTTTTGGTTTGCTTTTTTCGGTTTTTGGGGTCAGTTCGGTGTTTCAGTTTTATTTTGCTCAGCCCGAGGTGTCGATTTTTTTTTCTCATTAAAGTCGACAATGGTATTGATTGAAATTTATGTATTTAAATTAAATTTTGTTAAAAAGTTTGTATTGGAGTTTTTGTTTTTTCTTTTGTTACACAGGAGATCCACTTTAGACTCGGAGTTATTGACTCAGTTCGAACCTACACCACTAAATTGGATGATCATTGTCCTCGCTAATCTCAAGTGGTTTATTGGAGTTTACTATCACATGCTTTGAATTTAGTTAATTTATTTTTATTATTTATATTATAAATAAAAAAATAAGTCTAGTTGGGCCGCGGACAATCCCCTTCTACCCCTTGCCCATGCCACCCCTGGCATACGGTGATGTGATAAATTGTTTTAAAACCCTTCCAGAGAAAGAAATGAAGTAAATTCCTTTGGCGACGCAATATAGCAGGGTCTCCTCACAACATGGAAAAAGAAGAGAAGAAGAATTGTTTTCTACCCGAAGATATAATAACAATAATTTTAGTGAAGTTGCCTGTCAAATCGTTATTGCGTTTCAGGTGCGTTTGTAATTCTTGGGATCGTATTATAAAAAACCCTAATTTTGTTGACAAGCATCTCAAACATCATAGCTCCACTCAAAATAACGAGTGCATCATAATTAGGAGGAGAGGCTTCTATGAAAATAGAATAGGGTTGTCTTTTCATTCTAATAAATCATTCAGTGAGATTCTACCACTTTTGGAGATTCCTCACTTTGATAATCCCTTTGAAATTTCCGGAACTTGTAACGGATTGCTTTGTTTATCGGATAATAAAACCATGGTATTATGTAATCCATCAACAAGGGAATTTAAAGTGCTTCCTTGCTCACCCTACTTGCCTGAATGGAAAGTTCGTGTTTTAAGTTTTGGATTAGGGTTTGATTCCTACACGAATAATTACAAGGTTGTTACATTCGTATTCAAGTATTTAGACAATTCATATAGTATGAGATGTGAAATATACGATTTGAGGACTAATTCGTGGAGGCAAATTAACAATAATTTGCAATATGCATTTTTGGATGGTAATAATGTTGTGCATGGATTACAATTTAACGGAGTGCTGCATTGGATTGCCTGGGGATGGGGGCACAATGATTTTCTCTTGTGTTTTGATGTGAATACTGAAGTGATTCGAGATATAGAACTTCCCAAGTATGGTAGAAGTACTTTAGACTCCACTCTAACTGTCTTAAAAGATTCTCTTGCTATGCTTAAGTACTTTGATCTTGAAAATTTTGTTGAGTTATGGGTAATGCACGAATATGGCATGGCAAAATCTTGGAAAAAGCAATGCACGATTAATGTAAATCATGCTCAAGTTGTCTATCGTCATTTTCTATGGAAAGATGAAGCCATACTTTTTGAACGGAATAAAGAACTGGTCTCATGTGCCCTTGATACTTCTGAAATGACTGCTTTACGTATACAAGGTGATTCATTGAATACTGCCATCATGGTTTATCGGGAAAGCTTAATTTCTCTGAAATGAGAAGTTACTTTAATGGATGATATGCCTTATAAATATGCAGAGCATCTATTAGTCTGTCCTTCATTTTCCTGTTAGTCATTTGAATGTTAGAATGCAAAACCTTGTTTTTTTTTGTTCAAAACCTTGTTATTCCTGTAAGACTTATCAGTTTCTTTTTTTTTTTTTTTTTTTTTTTTTTGGACATTAACTTATCAGTTTCTTAAGATCACTTTTGAAGTTTGCAGTTTTTTTTTTCTTTATTTTCCTCGCCTATTTATTTATTTGATGTGTTAATTTTCCAGTTAATGTGTTTTATAAGATGTTCCAGACAGGACTTTGTGTTCTTTAAACATATTAGCTCTCCCAGGACATAATATTCAGTTATTCACCCTTCTATTTTTCTAAAGAATTTTAGTTCACTCAAACTAGAAATTAACCCAAAAAAAAAAAAAAAATCTAGCCGATTCTTAATTGCCCTTTTAAACCATATGGGGGTTTTGACCCTTTGTCAAATCATAGGAAGAACCATTATATATCTAAATATTTATTCTTAATCCCACAATACTCAATTGTGAATTCAAAATTTACAGCATAAGAGCCACAAATTGTAGTTCAAATGGTAAATGAGTTATCAATGTAAAAAACATCCCTAAAGTTAAAAGTGTGAAATTCACTGCAGAGAAATTTGTGGCCAGAATACGTTAGGATTAGCTATACCCATAACGGGGTTAGGAAACCCTTGTAAGCAAAAGAAGATCAAAACTTAAGAAATGACACACGTTAGCTATAAAATTCAGTATTCATCAGATTATAACTTTTATTACAAATGCATGTTTTGAATGAAACCTCAAGATACAAAGTAATTATGTTCTGTTCACTTGATAATGATAAGAACTTTTAACATATATGCACGCGAATTTTTTTTACTATTGCAAATAAACAAAATATACGTGTAAAATAAGCGTAATATACCAATCCGTCCACACATTTTAATGGTATCCTAGAGGAGCTGGAGCATCCCGCAATTTCTTTCCTTGGAAATGAATGTCCTGCCATATTAAACATACACAATTATCAACCAACATGTAAAATGTCCCCAAATACTTCAAAAGTACTCATATACAATATAAGAAATAAAAACAAGCATATATATATTTAGGTACTCACGGAAGCAAAATGATTGACATCACGATGATGAGCTTCATCAGCACGGATAACAGTAACAACATCTTTTAACGTAGCATCTTTAGGCAATCTCCAATAGTCAATAGCAATAGCCGGAGCTGGAACATTCTCTATTGCACCACTCTCGATATCTTTAAGATACTCTGTATACGAATGTACCGCTTCTTCTTCTAAATATCCAACAACTCTATGAGCCACCTTTGGAGAAACCATGTAAAGCACGAAGAAAGCATTGAAGAAAACTCCTTGTACAGTGAGAACCAATAGCCTTTCGTACCATTTGGGTTGAACAAGTTCAACCATGGTCATTAAATGCATTCTCTCGTTTTCCGCTTCTTCGAGTAATGCTTTGATCCAACCACCACTTTGCTCGAATTTACGAAGAGATCTAAGATGAAGTAACATTCCACCCACCATACCTGGAACAGCTGCTACTGTTTCGAGCATCATTGCACGGCATCCATATCGCCTCTGCAAGATGATATAAACATGAGATGCATTTGATCTTAGATAAAGAAGAAAGGATTTTGAACGAGAACTTACCCGGAAAAACAAATCTGTTGGAATTCTAAGAAGTTTCACCGTTTTGAAAGCAGCTTTATCAAGAAATGTCTTTGGCACATGATGCTTACTTAGATCAATAGACAAGTCTGCTCGATATGTCTCCCATGGCTACCAAAAAAAAATAGAAATAATATATTAATCAACTATAAATTAGCAATGTTTCTAAGATACAATAACAAAATCCATTTAATTTGTAATACGAAATATATTCAACAGTAACCGTACTTACTAAAAGTCTAAAACAAAATACATTAAAAATCTAAAAGTGCAATGCATAAATAACAAATGTGAATATTGAATGATTCTTTCCTAGTAATTTATACAAGTTTCGGCTTTGATTCCATGCCAGTTATGACTCTAAAAATTAAGAAACTGACCCTAACCTCGTATTTTCCAATTCTAGATCAAGTTCATCATAGGTTCTGGTTTTAGCAGGTGGTTTTTGGGGTAAACAAGTTGACTTATAATAGATCAGTTATATTGCATCATGGATCCTGTGTTATGGAAAACAGTCATATAAAAACTACCGAATAAGGATGAATTTGACTATTTTTCCATAAGGGAACAAGAGGCCAAGTGGGCAATCAACTCTTAACAAATTAAAGTCATACAACATTTTCCATATTATAAGTTATATAAAATATATATGTGTGTATTATATTACCATGAAACAGTTCCATGGCCATTCAGAGCCATCTTCTCTAACAATCTTAGGCCTTTGAACTCCCCAATAGCTGGAAACCACCGCCTTATCATTCTTCTCCTCCTCCTTCTCTGCCACTGCAACGCTCTCTTTATGGTCCTTCTCCGGCAGTGACGCCGTACTGATCATCCTCTGCCACCTAAGCTGTCCTAACAACCCTGTACTTTGCACCTTTACTTCATCAAGTGGCCTCAGAGTCGCAAATGATGATGGTGATGACGTGTACCGTATACAGTTACCTCTGCCGGTGATCAATCGCGTGATCACACGCCTCGCTACAAAATGATTCATTTTCTATACAAAAAATAATTTTTCAGAGAGATTCTTTAATTATTACAGAGGTTTTGCGTTGGTCAACAAATGTTGTCGAAGCAATGTAAAAGGCGGTTATGTTATATTTTAAGAATTACAATAGTTGTCTGTGGTCGTATTCATTAATATTTGTAAAGTTTGTGCATTATTGAATTGTACATTATGGAAAACACTAGAAAGGAGGACAGTATGGGCTTAAAAGTACATGTGTTTTGAAAGTAAATGTTGAATTTCAATTGTAGGGGGTATTTGCTCTTTCTACTATGACGGTTAATATTCAGACACGAAGATGGTCTCAGTTGATCCACGAATGTCACTTTTCTTCCCAGTATACGGGACTTCCGTAGATAGATTGTCTATTAAGCAACATGTAAAGTTACTATTGCTAATGTTTGGTAAGATTAGCAACAAGAGGAAAATACAAAGGCCATTTTTTTTGGCAATTTTATAATTTAAATATTAACTAAAAGAACATTCATTATATGGTTTAGTTGTATTCCTGTCAAAAAAAAAAGTTGTAATGTTTTAGTTTTGTTTTTGACATTTATACTTTTATACCATTTGTTTTGGGATGAAATGGTTACCCTTTGTCTAGGTGGATACAGAGCCATGTCGATTATTTACATTGTTTATTAATTCGTTATTATTTTTTTATTAAGTCATTAGTCATATTTGTCCATTTAAAAGTTCATAGGGTTACAGACCCATCTTGACCATTACCTCGATGGGTATGAACCCATCTCGACCATTATGTAAATGGGTTGTACATATGGCGCAATAATATCAATAGTCAAAATTAGTATGCGGTTGCACCCATCATGTCCAAAACCAAAACATATCTATATAGCTCAAAAAGGTTGTACCCATCATGTCCAAACCAATATTGCTATTAGGCTAAGGAAAAAAATCACCCTAACTTATTCACACTCTTCACAACCCAAAATCCCCATTACTTGGGTTGTACCGACCATGAACAGAACAACAAAATCCAACTTTCACAGCCCAAATCTGTTTTTGGGTTGTACCCTTCACAACCAAAAAAAATCACCCATCTTCTTCACACGCGAACTGAGGCTGTACCGCCCAGGAACTAAAAACATAAAACCCACCAGATGTTTAGGTCCAGATCGGCGTCGGTTTTCTGGCGAATCTCTGCAGGAGGGAGCTGGGTTGAGATCGGGTTTTAATGATGATGATGGACAGAGGATTGGGCTGTGAGCTTCGAGCCTCCAATCATCGTTCTCTCGGTGCAGTGGTGTTTTCCGAGCAGTGATGTTGGTGAAGATGGTGGAGAGGATGGTGATGGTGATTATGGTGGGGACGGTGGTTCAGAGAGAAGAGAGTGTTGATGATGGTGGTTACTGGTCCACATCAGGAAGCGACTTGGTGCGAATCCTCGGCAGGGGGCGGCTTAGTGCGAAGGGCTTGGGATCGGGCTTGGTTCGTAGGTGGATGAGAGGGAGAGAACGATGTGAAGGTGAGATATGAGATTTGTCCACGGAGGTGAAAACATGGTGGGCAGGAGGGGGTGTGGGGTGGGTTTTTGAGCGGCATCGTGTTACTGAGTGGTGATGGTGGGCAAGATGGTGGTGGGGATGGATGTGAGAGGGAGAGGGTGGATATGATGGTGATGATGGTGGTTATGATGTAGGGATGGTGTATGGTGATGTTGGTGGAGATGGTGATGCCGATTGAACAGAGAGGGAAGGGGAGGTGGTGGTGGGTTGGTGAGAGATCACAGAGAGGGGAGGGAAGCACAGAGGGAGTAGGGGAGATGGTGATCGGTTGGTCAGAGATCATAGAGAGGGGAGAGGAGGTGGTGGTAGGTTGGTCAGATATCACAGAGAGGGTAGGGGAGGTGGTGGTGGGTTGGTCAGAGATCACAGAGAGGGGAGGGGGTCGTGTATGCTGAGAGAGAAGTGAGGGGAGGGGTTGGGTCCGATTATATATTGGGGAGGGGAGGTTTTTATTTTATTTTTTATCCCTATTAGTTGGGCTCCCAACTACTAGTTTGGAAGTTGGCCTTATATTATAAACCCAAAAGGCTGATGGCCTTATAAACTCATTACCTTTAGCAACAATAACCCATATCAATTATAATAGTAACTATATAAACCAGTTAGGTTAGGTTAACTGGTTAGAGTGTTACTATTTCTTTAACATTTGAAAGGAAATGATTATTAGTAACAATAACTCATATCAATTATTAGTTGTGGTGCGAACAAGTTGACCCAGACATCTCACTTACCAAAAAGAAAAAGTAACAATATATCATTCATATTTTCATAGAGTGAGTCGTGGTATATGAAAGCTAACCAAGACCATCTATATTAAAAAAAATTGTAAGAGTAAAAATATATAATCCAAATTTAAACTCTAGTTATAATATGGTTCTTTTAACGAAAGTAAAATAATGTAATGAAATGATTATTATTAGTAAAAAGTATTTGTTGTGGCTCTTAGGGGGATTCAACCTATATCCTTTTTTCCTTATTATAGTCCGTTATTATTGCATCTCCAATAGGTAGGGTTCTCTTCTCTCTTGGCAAGTAGCTTTTTATTTTTCTATTTTCGAAAAAATAGAACACTTTTCTACAATTTACTTCTCCATCTCAAATCAATATAGCAAGCTTAAGTAATTTAGATTTTCTTCTCCCAGATCTAACCATTATTGATATTATTTTAGGAGTTTTGATCCAAATGGATATTCGTTCAGGTTGGATCTACTATTTTATCTCTATTTGATAGTTGGAGATAAATACATAAATAATATCATATTTTTCTTGTCTTCCGGTATCCAACCCCCTTTTGTTGATGGGTATGTTGCAAGAGTGGTGATGGTTTACATTGTCGTAGGTTATAGATATTGTCGTTGGTGACTATTATTCATGATTGAGATTTTTTGTTCGGTGTCAAAATTGTCTACCCATGATATTATCTCACGTGTAGCAGCGGGTATGAGAAAAGGTATAATTATATGCGTATAATTTGGTCACAAGAAATGAAATTGGAGAATTGTTTTAGTTGTCTATTAGAATTGTATTTTATATTCAGAGGGGTGTGGTAATAGTTTCATTCGGTTGAATAAAATGGTGTACTTCCCGACCCAAAAAAAAATAAGCCAGTTATTAGATTTATTTATTTTTTAACAATTACAATTGCATTAATAATAATTGATAAGGAGGAATGCATTTCACCTTTTCCAAGAAACATAATGTTCCAATACATCGAGGTTACACGGAAAAAATAAGCCAATTCTAAGTAAAGCACAAGATAGTTTATGTTAAAGTTGTTCATCGAGAGTATGAAGATGCATAAACCTACTTAATATTTTCCTTTGACAACTAACATTACGTGTGGATTCATCATCAATAATATAGGACTCGTGTCAATCCCGAATAGGTGTTAGAACAGTATTTAACTTGTCAATACCTTAAAAAATCTTATTATAACTCCTCGATATTCCTATAAATAAAGAAATCAAGTACAAAATCTGGATCCATATATCTAATTATAAAGATTTGTGCATAAAATTTTGTCATATATGATTATTTTTAATTATTTAGTACAAATTGTTAATCAGATTAGCGTCGTTTATGGAAATTTGAAAGTTTGTCTCCCCTTGAGATACCACGATTGCAAAAACAAGAATCAGTGGAAAATTGTAAGCTTAGAAATAAGGGTAGTGCAAAAAACAGAGGGATATAATGAAGATTTGGTAAGAGCGGGCAATGACCTTTGTTTCTGCATATTCCAACAATATGATTTCACAAAGGGAGCAAGAAGAAGTTCCATCATTGGTAACTACATCGATTGTAGAAACACTGTTTGCAACAAAATTAGTACCACCTATCACAACAGAATTAGTAGTGTTGATCATAATAGAGGTGGTAAGTGGTAACCCCAGAAATTCAGGAATATCACGTGCCTTTAGTACCAAATGTCATTGTAACTCTGAATCAACCTGCTCCTAAAGTACCACGGGTGATAAAGATTAATTCTCAAACATTACACCACCTATTACAGACAATACAACATCTAAGAACACCAAATTCTCCCTAATCAAATTTAACATTCCCAAATGCAAGTCCGGGTAATACCCTACAAGACGGAAAGGAAATTAGAGTTTAATCAAGATAGTTCTTTCTCTTGGGAAGTATTAGATGTATCGTTTCCCCAAAGATTCGAACCACCACACTTACCAACATATGATGGTTCACCGGATCCATATCAACATGTTAATATGTACAAAAAACATATGGAACTGATAATAGACTCTGGTGTCATTCATTACTGAGCTTTCTGTCAACATTGTCAGAAAGAGCACAACAATGGTTTGAAAGAATCAAATTCAAAGTCAATCGGAGTATTTGAGAATTTAAGTCAAAGATTAATGGCACGCTTTGTAGGCTATGTTGTAGATCTCTTCACCTAGGCGTCAACTCCCCCCTCTTAGCCGCTTACGCCTAGTTAAAATTCTAGGCGTTTTTTTCTTAAGAATTTGTCGTCGTGGAATAGGTGCCTAACCCGTCTAGGCGCCGACCAATGACAAAAAATGGCGGCCTAGGCGCCGATTAATGGCGAAACATGCCCGCATAGGCCTTCTTGTTATTTTTCTTATTCTCAAGAATTTTTTAATTGATATTGTAACTCTATTTTTAGTATTTTTATATTTACTACAGTGTTGTTAGGTGAATTTTATGAGTTAAATAGTTAAATTTGCTATAATTACTACATATATATTACTAAATATACAAAATTACATAGCAGGATGCAAAACCGTATAATCCGACTAGGCCCCGTGTAACCCTCCTAGGCGCTAGGCCCTGGTCGACCGCCTAGGCCGCAAAACCGAGAGCTACAACATAGTTTGCAGGTAGTAAACATGTATGAACAAGATTATCCATCCTTGTTAGAATTCTATCATCCAAAAGAAAATCCTTACGAAGTTATACTAAATGATTCGAGAATGCACTTTACAATACATAAAATTTTGATAATACAATGGCATGCCTCACTTTTACCATAGTCTTCCTAATAAGAATTTTCAAATAAGACTAGCTTTAAATCTTGATTCGACTCCGACAGAATTTTTATAAGAAACTAAACCATATATTGAGGTTGAAGATGAGCTCTTGATGTCAAAAGCAATGACTTGAATGTGTGGTCAACTAGAAGGTCATGAAAAAATAAGCTTGCAATACTTGAAAAAATGAGAAAAATAAGGCCCTGTTTGGTTCGTGAAAATAATGGGTGTTTTCTGTTTTCATTTTCTATATTTTTGAAAATACTAATAAAAAGGTGTTTGGCTACAGAAAATGAAAACAATTTTCTGGAAAATTTAATGAAAACAGTGCTATATTAGAGAACGTGAAATCGACGTTTTCCATATTTTCTGAAAATTTTGAAAAGAAAATGAAAATCATTTTCTAAAAATATATTCTGAAAACAAAAACAGAAAATGTTTTCACAAACCAAACAGAGACTAAGATTCTCTTTGAAAAATAAGATAAAGCTAACCCCTTAATGGAGGTTTTGAAATGGAATTGATCAGAATTGTTGGAGGATACGTCAGATGAACGATTCCTACCGGAAGAAGTCGTTATGTCAAACAAGACCGTGGCACACCACCCCATGGTAGATGCCAAGTATAACTACAATGTTTCAAGGATGCTGATGCAAAAGGAATTATGTTTTTTTATGATGATATTTAGGTGATATCAACAATCATTGATAATATTTTTCACTAAAAAAATTTTAGTTGGTACAAAAAGTTTAGTAGATTTATTGTTTATTTTTATGATTAATAAAATAGAGATTACCAAACAAATATACAAAATATCGTATAATATTCGAGGGTTAAATGGGAAACATGTTATATTATTGAAGCATATCGAATTATTTTTGAAAGAGATACCAACAAGAGGTATATTATAATTAAATTTAAATTTATAATAGTAGAATATAAGTCAGTATATCATGTCATTCTTAAAAGAATTATTTTTAATAAGTTTTATGATTTGATATTCATTTACCACCTTACAATGAATTTGTTCATGAAGTAAGGAATAGTAATTGTTAAATAGAATTGGTTAAATTGGTTTATAGTTTCTCTTTTTGTTCGAAATTAGCTTTTAGTCAAGTGAGTCTAAACCCATTCATCAGCAATGACTCTTCAAGTAAAATGAATTCCAAACATTTCTTAAGCCAAATGTCACATTAAACAACACAAGTTGCTCCAATAAAGAGTCAATGGTGGTGGGATCTATTGTATTCTATATAACACTTTTCATATAAATAATGTGACCGTACGTGTCACGTCGTAACAACGGAGACGAATGAACTTCGGCCTTCTTTATTGTATAAAAAGTTGTTGGGCTTTAAAAAATATTTAACCCAGTGTTTACGACTTTATGCTATTCAGCTCTTTAATAAAACATCTTACTTCCCCTTTATCCCTAGGAGATTATAAAAAACAGGTTTAACGTCACATGACATTTAACGTCAAAAGTAACGATAGGTACTAACGGAAGACATAAAATAAAAACTTAGATACTTATTTGTCACTTTTGAAACCTTGGACACTCGATTGTCAAATTTCGAATCTTATAGATATCAACTAGGGTATCTTCCTTGTATTGATTTTTAACACAGAATTTTGATTCATTAAAATATTAGATTAGTATATTGTTTTTTGTTTATTAATTTAAATTGATTCTTTATTAATTTATTTCATTACTATAGTATATTAAGACATTGTGTTTTAATAAAATAAATTTTAATTTATTTATATATGTAATAAATATCATTTATCACTTTGAAAATAAACTAACACCAAATTAAGTAACATTAATAAACGAGTTTATACTTCCTTCTACAATGAATATTTGCATGCCTCGTTAAAACCTTATGAAAAAAACCCAGTGGGTAAAAACCTTAATGAAGGAAAAAGAGTACAATACGTAAATATCACATCCTTTTCATTATGACAACAATTACTGAGTATCCTTTCATAATTCATACACTTTTCTTTGTGATTTAAATAAATTACGTTCTTCGAGAACTTTTATACTCCGGGAACTATTATATTTCAGGAACTTATCAATATTCGATAATTTCATATTTAAACGCTCTAAGTACTTCAAGTACCTACCGTACTTCAGGCACTTGTTGTACTTTTAACCACCTTTCTTGTTTGGGCACATGTCATGCTTCTAGCACCTATTTTGTTTATCAAAAACTTTAATATCCATCTAATAATCACTACACTGTATCAATAACATAAGAATGATAACGTCTCCAATCTAGGTTCCTGCAGGAACCTTCGTGATACAAGTAGTGTTTTTTTATTTCAAAATTCACTATTACACTTTCTATTGTCGTTGACATATTTCACAATTTTTTGGTTTAGGATCCTTATTATTTATTTCAAGCACTATATTAAATGAAAATATATTAATCCTATAAACTATTCTAACAGTTTTAAATATTTTCAATAGACTAATAATCTACATAAATTTCTCGTGTTTAGGTACCTAGGTCCTTTCATGACCATTACTTTCTTAAAGAGAAATGCACGTGCCAACATTAGTTGGCTTAATAATTCCTGGTGTATCACATGGAGTGCACATTCCATAATTTTTTACCATTTAATCATTTACTCATGAGATTTTCTTCTTTGGGGCATGGTACAATTTAAACCGACAGGCTTACCACGCTTCATGCGTTGGTTTGATAATTTGTTGGAATCTTTGTTATGTGTCTAATATGGGACAATGACCTATATTGGAGCGTTTACAACATATTTTGAAATTTTGAAATATTCTACTTGCGAATTTATTAGGTATATTATTTGCAATACTTTGCACATAGATATTTCTTTTGACATTAAGTTCCTATTCTTTAGTTTGTGGATATAAATGATATAATAAATTGTATTCCACCATGCGTCACACAACTTCAGCTTGACTTATCTCTCCCCCCCCCCCCCCCCCCTAATAAGGGGGTAGTCACTTGGTAAAATGAATCTTTTTGTTCTTTTAAGTAAAGACCAAGTAAATAATCTATTAGTTGACATATCATTACTATCACTAGTTGACCAAATCAGTCATTTAACAATACAAAGTTCTTTGCATTATGACATATTTTCTTTTGCACAACGAGCGTTTCAACTGCTTGAATCTGTATATATATAACCCCAAAGAAATAACATATTTTATTTTCATACATACTTCTGGTGAGACTTTTAGTAAATAATGCAAAATATATACATTATTACGGACACTTGTGGCTTATACATAATACTAATGATATTATCCTTTAAATTTAGTAAATTTATTCGGGATTTACTTTTAACATAATTTGCCAATTTTGTACCACAAGGTAACATAACTTTTTGGCATCCAAAAACTTTTAATTAGATCAACTAAATGTCTTAGTATTCCACGAGTACGCGAACACTATATAGTTCTACTGTATCGATAATAATCATGCTTATCATTTTGTGATGGTGATGTCTCCCTAAATGTTCTAATTTTATGCCCTTGGGAGACATCATTTTTTGTGTTTATTCGTTTATTTTGATAGACTTTTGGACTAAATATGCAATAATCCGAATTTCCTCTTTTATTTCTAGCATTTTTAATTTATTAAACTTTTGCGCGTAATATTGGGTATTTTAGTGGAAAGTTTGTAGGTTTTGAATATTAGCTAGAAGATGAATCCGAGAATAAAGTCAAAGATCGTGATATGGAGTCAAAGCATGAAGACAAATCCCGAAAGAATTGATATTTTAAAGCTACAAATCTGGAAAGTTGCCAAAGATTGCTGATTTAGAGCCACCTAAGTGTAGATTTAGCCGCTGACTTGTGAAGAAAAACGTGCCCCATTGAGTTACGGAACTTTAGCAACTGGAATGAGGTCAATCCGAGTTGAAACGAGTCGGTTAGAGCTGTTTTAGTGGAGGTGGTGCACCAGTTACGGGATTTTGGGCTAAGATAATGGACTTGGGCCTTTATTATTTCATTTAAACTTTAGCCTAATGTCCAAGTCCGAATTTCTAAGTATAAATAAGGGTTTTGACTTCTATTTTACACACAATTCACTTTTTACAAAAGAAAACATCAGAGAGAAGCCAAGGCAAGGAAGCAAGAAAGCTAGAGAGCTGGGGACGGTCTATATCTCCAAATCACAGCTAATCTAATTCCGCAATTAGGTTTTTCTTTAATTTCTTTCTGTAAAACAATACGAACAATTTTATTTCTTTTAATTCAGTTTTCCGCATTAGTATGAGCTAATTTAATTAAGTGCTTGAGAACGCATAATGGGTTAATCCCAATTTGATTTCGTTTCATATGTTTAAATTTGGGATATTTATTATTTAAATCAAATTGGTAATTCATATTTTTCTTTAATTTGTGTTTATTTACTATTATTGACCTGATCAATTGATAATAGGACTTAGTATCTAGGCTATTCCAATTAGTGGCGATTGGATCACCTTGACGGGGGGTCTAGGTACATAAATAGTTAATGAATGTAGGATAGAAGTTATTTGACTCTGGCAAGCGTAATTAATCCTATGGCCTATTGGGTAATTTAGACTTAATCCCTTGAGAGTGGACTATAATCAACTTGACGGGGTTTGTAGCCCTTGAGAGTAGCTCCTTAGTCCACCTTGACGGGGGTAAGGAGACTCCCGAATCCCGACCAATATAAATTTACCAATTTG
Organism: Nemophila menziesii; assembly: GCA_029959085.1. Taxonomy (NCBI): domain Eukaryota; kingdom Viridiplantae; phylum Streptophyta; class Magnoliopsida; order Boraginales; family Hydrophyllaceae; genus Nemophila; species Nemophila menziesii. The sequence goes on along the minus strand of JARWIR010000007.1, from coordinate 41,040,159 downwards.
TCGCTTAAACAATGTATGAAATGAATAATAATTAGGTGAAATCCTTGCGTCTCTCAAGTACTGCCTTCTCATCTTGCGTAAACACTTTATTTTCTTGCGTCTAGTTATTTACTTGCATTAATTTAGTATTTTACTTTATTGTCTTAGCATTAGAAAACCAAACAAACAAATCTTAAAATCATTTACTTGTTTTCACATGCAATTAACCACTATCTGATAAGCATTAGAGTCAACCATTCCGTCCCTGAGAACGAATCTGTTTATCACTTATATTACTTGGGACAACTGTACACTTGCGGTTGTGTTTCTATTTTCCTTATTGCATTTATTTTAGAACACACAAAGGACCACCAGATGGCTTATTTACCGTGAACTTTTACTTTCAAGATATTCCTCATTATTCCACTTATGGGGGTAAGGATTTTCTTTTTCTTACCTTACCTTTGTCTTGAGTTCGGGTGACCAAGATGTCAATTCCAAACACATTCAAAAATATTGCATTTTTTCAGAAACGCACTTTCATTCACTTCACGTAATGGTTTTTAGCTAGAAAAAACAGTATTTAAGTCACTCAATTATTTCCATTACTAGGTCAATTTTTGTATATGCTGATGATAATGAATTTGCTTAAGAGAATGTGATTCTATATCTCCAGGGAATAATTTCGAATCAGGGAATACAACATTAATTCACTTGTTTTGTCATCCACGCGTCTATTTATTTAGATAATGAAAATAGTTACATTCACTTTAGGGAATGTAGCTCCATTCACTTCGAGGAATGAAACATTATAGTTTACAAGAAAATAGAACGTTAAACCCTAATATTGGGATAAAACTCTACTTACGATATTACTACTTCATGAGTACTTTCATGACATGAAATCTGTAAAAGGTCTTACCATTATCTTTTTTTCCGAAAATACTTCTACCTACAATAATATTTACTTCTGGAGAATAACTATGTAACCTTGAAGTTTAGAAGTATAGCGACGATATCTTATTTTTCCTTTGCATTCTCATGAAATAATTAACCTCGTCCTATATGGGTATGTTTTGCATCTAATTCTTTTTTTCACGATAAATCTTGTTGTCCTTACCTCCTTTTTTTCTTAAACAACAATTCTAGTAAAAACAATCATATATATAAATTATATATACTTTAGGAAAACATACCAACAAAGCAAACTCTGAAACACTATCATGATTTTCAACCTCAGGTGGAGTTATGATCACCACCACGCTGATTTCAATATACATTAAAAGACGTAGCAATTTCATCAAGAAATGTAGTTTTATTCACTATAATGAATAATTTTAGCCAGAGAATACAATATTCAATCGTATTTAACCCTACCAGTTTTGTTTACATATCCATTTTCAAAGAGATTGAAAAATTCAACAATCGTTACAAGGAATGCAATTCCATCCACTACATGGAATGGTTTTGAGCCAGAGAATGTGATTTTGTTCAATCAAATTTTGTCACTATAATGTTTATTTTGATATGCATTTGAAAGTTATCGCATTCGTATAGGGAATGTAATTTTAATCACTTCAGGGAATAGTATAATGTACAAAGAACACGAATTATGATTATATCAATAATTCATTACTTTGCTTCTTACGAGACAAACAATCTCATAATATTTTGTAAAACCTTTATTCGCGCTATAGCTACTTCAAGAGTATATGCGTGATTTGATACAAGGAGACGTATATTTGTTCCACTCGATAATATTACATTTTTCTGTTTGAAATCCTCACTTAAATTAGTAGTATCTGACATTGTTCTAACATTTGTTTTTGTCCAATTTACTAACAAATTATTAAACTGTCCAAATGGTAACACTATAAACATTCATAAGGGAGGTTGGCAGGTTCGAAACCTTTATCATGCAAATCTTGCATAAATTATTGCAAAAGTTGGTTCACTTCATAAAATTATTTGGTTAAACTTTTCTTCCTCTAATTTTATGTATCTTTTATGAATGAAATCATTCGGTTACATATGAAACAATTCAATTCTTAAATATCCATGATATCTATATGAGTTTTTTTATCACCTTCAAGATTTTAAAAATCCATATAGGTTCCGAGTCTTAAGAATTTAATTCAAACTTCACCCTTTAAAAATTCGAACTAGGGTTCTAGCCTTTAGATTTTTTTTCTTTACAAGTTAAATTTTGTTCATCAATTCTTTTGTGGAAATTATAACAAAGTTGATATAGGTTTCAAACTTTTAAAATTTGATCTAGGCTTCAACCCTTTAATTACATCATTTTTATTTTTTTGACATAAAATTTGTGATAGGTTTCCAGCCTATAAAGTTTGTTATATACTTTTGGCATTGAGGTCTAGGCTTCGGGCCTATAATTTTTGGTATATGCTCTCGATAATATAAATTTCTATTTAGGCTTCGTACCTATAAATTATAGAATGTTAATAATATATAACAAAAAGTAGAAATTGTAGAGTAAATTGTTAAAATATTACTAGTATAAGACAAAATACATGTGTAGCCTAGCGGTAATACCCAAATACTCTATTATCAAAAGTCTTATGTTCAAATCCCCCATACTTCTCAAAGTTATACCAATTCTATATTTTTTTATTTCGAGATGATAAATAAATCTACATATAGCATCATCTATATTAATCGAAATTGAGACTTTGAGTCTACACCATTAATTTTTAGTTTCGGGCTTTTAAATTAAAATTGAGACTTCGAGTATACAACATTAATTTTTAGTTTCGGAGTTTTGAATTTTATTAAGGGTTTGAGCCCTTTAAAATAAATAATTAGCTTTAGGCTTTCTAAAAATGCATATAGGCTTTCAGGCCTTTAAATTTCAGTAAATAATTAGCTTTAGGCTTTCTAAAAATGCATATAGGCTTTCAGGCCTTTAAATTCCAGTATATGCTTCTGGCATATAGAATTTTGTTTTAGGTTTCGTACCTATAAATTGAAGGTGATTCATATGTTACTCTATATGATATAATTTTTGCCCTTTATAGCGTTAGTTTCTGATTTTTTTTATGCTTTGGGTATATATTTTATTTCCTAGGCTTCGGGCATATAATATAAAATTTAGGCTTCAGGCATATACGATTATTTTTCCATGCTTCGGGCATTGTAGGCTTCAAGCCTAGAAGAACATCTCGTTTCATTTTTAAGCCATTCAAAATTATATTTACATATAGAATTCAGGCCTCTATTTTTTTGAAAGTGATAACCGATTTATCTGTTTGAATAGTATAAGAGTATTGTATAGGATGCAATGGAAGTCCATATCGGTTGCAATGGAATGTCCTTATAATACTCTCTCTCTCTCTTATTTTCTTTGTGAAAAATAATATATATATAAATTCGAACAATATAAATCATACCTGAAAATATTCTTTCTTGATTTGATCGACAAAGACTCGTGCTGATAACGTGTTATAAACTAGGATAATATAAGCTAAACTAGATGAAAAAATATGGAGAGAGCAATAACATTATAAACTAAAGAAGAAGAAGATAAAAAGAGAATTATATTATTCTTATATTCTAAAATCATGAACTAACACTATTACAATGAAAATGTCTTTTATTTATAGGGAAATGAATGACCCTTCACTTGTCTTTGAAAAACCTTTGGCCTTTGGACATCTACCTTATTATATTTATTCATAATAGTAATAAATAGCTTATGTATATTAATTTTGGATAATTTTGTAAAAATGAAAAGTACGTGTAAAATAGGGGTGTGCATCGGGTTAGGAAATCCGCATAACCCAACCAACCCGATAACACTAACCCGAAATTATACATGTTAGTTTTTAATTGGGTGGGTTGCGGTTTACATTTTTGAAAAAATATACATTTTTTGTGGGTTGTGGATTTTAAACTTGATACCCGCAAACCCGCATACCCGATCACCTTGTAGTATAAAAAATTAGAAAAACTTGTATAGCATATTTTATTCAAATAAAATAGTAGAGGTCATGTGTTTTTCACCTACATTATTCTTTTTCCTCTTCTTTTTTAAAAAAATATTTTGAAATCCCTTAATATTTCAATAATATTATATCTAATGAATATGGTTTCATTTCAATTATGATATAATCTATACTCTTTGTTTAATTCATATATTTAGTTTTATAAAATCTCATTTTATATCTGTAAATCATAGATGATTTGAAATGCATATGAATATTCTAAACAATATTTTTCATTACAATTTTCATTTGTAATATAAATTTGACTCGCCAAATGAATATGGATACAAATTCGCCTTCTTTATCAAACTAAATCATCCACAATGCACCCGCAACCCGCCCAACCCGAAACTCAATGGTTTAAGTAATGTATTGGGCGGGTGCGGGTCTTATTTTTCAAAACCCACACAAGAACGGACGATTTGTGGGTTGAGTATTTTTCATACAAAACCGACCCGCGCACACCCCTAGTGTAAAAGATGAACAAATAGAGATGGACGGTTGGAAAAAAAATTCACGGAAAGAGTAATAACTTTGTCAAAAAAGAAAAAGAGTATTAACTTATCCATGAAATTGGACCAAAAATGGAAGAGTTTTTTTTGGGTTTAACCCTATTTTCATAAGTAATTGGCAATTTAGCATAGTTGAAGAAAGTTTTGCAAATTTAACACCCGGGCGGTAGTCTAATTACCACCCCTCTAGTTGGGCTGTTTTCTGGGCTCCGTCGTTACTTAATATTTTGATTAGGGAGAGGGCGGTTTTTCGTTAACCGCCCCTTGTACAATTTATAATATCAAGCCTCAAAGAGATTGAGCGAAAGACCTCCTTCAATCTTCTTCTTTTTACTCATCTGTTGATCAATTCTAATCTAAAACAGACACATGTGGGGTTTAAACATAATTTCTTAACAATCCCAGGTGAGAAAAATCTCAACTTTATTGTTCATTTAATCAATTATTTTTCATCTCAATTGTTCAAATTTACTTTGTATTTTTAATTATTTTGTTGCTGAACATAGTTTAATTTACTTATATTATGCTATGTAGTCAATTAAAATTCAATTTTCTTCCGATTTACTAGAACTGCAGTTCTGATTTTTGTTCTGAAATGGTTTTGAAATTTACTGGAATTATATGGGTATGGGTTTTTTAATCGGATTTTCTTTATAGGGTATAGGATTATAAGGACTGATATGCAAAATATCATGTCTAGTTCCAGTTAATCAATGGAAGATGATTGATTTTTCGAATACCCATGATGAGATTGAATCAGAGTCTTGTATCTGTATAGAAAATTCATTGTCTAGTAACAATGAGCGTCGTATTACGTTTCTAAAATGGAGGAACAATGAGATTGAAGAAGGCTCGAAGATAAAAACGATGTTGGGCTTCTGAATTAAGATTCAGAAAACCAGTTTTCTCGAGCAGATCTTCATACTCTAATTTTTTTTTTATTGTACTAGGGGCGGTCAACGAAAGACCGCCCTCTCCCTAATCAAAATATTAAGTAAGGGCGGAGCCCAGAAAACAGCCCAACTAGAGGGGCGGTAATTGGGCTACCGTCCGGGTGTTAAATTTGCAAAACTTTCTTCAACTATGCTAAATTGCCAATAACTTATGAAAATAGGGTTAAACCAAAAAAAACTCAAAGTGGAACCAAGCAAAAGTCGAAGTGAAGGTTACAAAGTCATTACCCAAGGCCCACCAACCCATATGCCATGAAAAGACAAATTCCAGAGTGAAGTCCAGAAGAATCCACAAGCGAGAGACAAATTTGAGCTAATATAGATGAGTATAGAAGACCATTTTTGAGGAAAAGACGTAAGAAACTGTAAGAATATTATGTCATCAATGACGGTGTATCTTCAATTCCATGAAAAAAAGACGTTTGAGATAATTTAAGGACGAGAGTTCGAGGTAGTTGAGTACCAAATTAGAGCCACTTTTCTTTGACTGTACTTCCTATTCACTACATTTTATCTTTATTAATTATATAGCCGCCGCTGGCATCCATTCACGGCGCTTACCTGGTCATGTTCCTTTTATGGCCACCTGTCACAACACAATTGGCTCCCGCCTTGACTTAAAACTTACGTTAAAGACATAACCCCATTTTTCTCGAATTGTTTTTATTCATAATCAAATTCTCATCCTCTCAAATTTTCTCTCTCTAACTGATCTCGGTAAGTGATCAGGTAAAACTCATCTCCATGGAAGATAATGGATCGAATGCCATAGGTATGCGAATAGGTAACTTCAAACACTTCCACCTCCTCCTATATGCTGTGTTAATTTTTGCTGAAATTTAAGTAACTTTGTCAAATAAATGAAACAACGGTGAAGTAAGGACTAAGTTAAGTGAATTAACCAATTCAGTTCAAATAAAGGAGAAAAACCTTGTAAAAGAATAATATAGGTAAATAATTAGGCTTATGTAATTGTGATTCTGTATAACCTCAATTGGAAAAATGGAGAATCAAGTGTGAGGGACAGAGGGATTTAATTGAAGAAAGAAGGATAAAATAATTACAGCTCAAAGGCACTGATGTCTGATTTCTGATTTGCAGATATCAAACAGATATTACAAGAAGCTCAGCATCGATGGTTGAGACCTGCTGAAATCTTTGATATTCTACAAAACTATCGCAAGTTTCATATTACTCCCGAAGCTCCATTTAAGCCAGTCAGTAAGTCCCCGTGCTTAATTACTAACTATATTTAAATCCTTCTAATAACTTGTTTAGCTGAGACCTTATCTTTCATTTGATTTGCAATTGATTAAACATGTTTGTCTGAATTAAATCAGGTGGGTCTGTGTTTTTGTTTGATCGAAAGACTTTGAGATACTTCCGAAAAGATGGACATAACTGGAGGAAGAAAAGAGATGGAAAGACTGTGAAGGAAGCCCATGAAAAGCTCAAGGTTAGAGGGAAAATAATATTTTCTTCAGCTATATATTTTGCTTATCTATAATAACCAGTTTTTAACATAATAAAGTTAATTTTACCAGGTTGATGGTGTTGAAAAGCTACACTGCTACTATGCCCATGGTGAAGAAAATGAAAATGTCCAAAGACGGAGTTATTGGCTACTCGATCAGTATGTCTTTAATTATGCTATAGCTTTTTCTCAGGACCTGATACTTTTGCTTCTACTTTATTATTACTTAATCATATTTTAAGTTTCACAAGCAATTGACTTATTGATGAAGTTTTGGAATGACACAGGGATCTCATGAACATAGTATTTGTCCATTACTTAGAAATCAAGGTTAGACTTCATTCTATGATTATATATATCTCTACCACTTTTACAGAGTATTGGGTTATCAAAATGCAAGTATAACAAACCAAATTAATTTTTTTTATTTTTGCTTTTGTTTCAGGGTAACAGGACAATATCAAGCTTCACTAGAAATGCTGAACCAGTAATATCATCTTCACAAAACGAGACTTCACTGTCTTTTAGTGGCTCTGAAAGTGGTAACCAATGGGTTTCACCTAGTACAGATTCAACAAGTCCAACTAGCACTATGACATCAGTATATGAAGATTTTGAATATGGTGAATATTCATTTTAGTAAGCTTATATGAATTCTTTTTTTTACTTACTGTGTAACTTTTAAAAATTAATGCAGAAGAAAATCAACAAGCAAGTTCTGGATTTCAGTTAGAGGACAATTGGGTAATTCAAAACTCAGAAGTTGACTTTCAAAAACCTTATCCTCATTATTCAGGCAATATATATGATCTCTTATCCTTTAAGTTTGTTTCAATACTTACTTTATCATTGTTCATTAGCCTAATATAGTTCTATTCTTTTTTTATATAAAAAGAGACTCAAAATATCCCTGCTATGAATTACACATCAGTTCCACATCAAAATGGAAGTATCTCTCAAAAGACACTTGAACAGAAGTCTTGGGAAGAGGTTTTAGGGGATTGTACAGAAGCTATTCACACTACATCTTCACCAGAAGAAGGCTTGCAAAAGCTTGATAGCTTCTCAAAATGGATTGCTAATGAACTTGGAGAAGTTGATGATCTTGTAATGCATTCAAATGATGGAACTTCATGGAATTTTGTAGACACTGAGAATGTGGTTAATGATGCTCACAAAAATATAGCGATTGAGAACTACTCAACCATGTTACAATCACTTATGGGTCCCACCCCACCTGAAGAAGGGTTAAAAAAGCTCGATAGCTTTTCCAAATGGATCGATAATGAACTTGGAGAGGTCGATGATTTGGAAATGCATTCAACTCGAGGGATTTCATATAGTGTTTTAGACACTGATAATGTTGATTTAGATTTATTAAGTCCCTCACTCTCTAATGAACAGCTTTTCAGTATCTCCGACTTTTCACCTTATTGGGCTTACTCAAACTCTGAAACAAAGGTAACCAAATTAATCATTATTTAATATTTATATTTTCTTCTCTATCTTAACTCTCCTATCTATTACATTAAACAGGTAATAATTACCGGAACATTCCTTAAAAGTAAACAAGGGGAAGCAAACTATAAATGGTCATGTATGTTTGGAGAAGTTGAAGTTCCAGCTAAGGTTTTATCTGATGGGATTTTAACATGCATAGCTCCACCACACAAACCTGGTGTGGTTTCTTTTTATGTTACTTGTTCAAATAGATCCGCTTGTAGTGAAGTGCGAGAATTTGAATATCGAAACGGATCTGATCAGTCTACAAATCCCTACGATGAAAGTACCATACAAATTCATATATATCAACGACTCGAGAGTTTATTATCATCTCAACCTGTTAACAAAACCATCAATTTCGAAAATGAAGTGGTTAATAAGATCATATCTATAATGGAGGAAGAAAAGCTGAAACCAGTACATGTACTTGAAAAACATCTGAAACAGATGTTTTACACATGGCTAATTTATAAAGTCTCTATCGAAGGTGAAGGTCCAGGTGTACTTGATCAAGAGGGTCAAGGAGTGTTACATTTAGCTTCTGCTCTTGGCTATAACTGGGTTTTACAACCAATTATAATATCCGGGGTTAGTATAGACTTTCGCGATGTAAATGGATGGACAGCTATTCATTGGGCTGCATTTTTCGGGAGACTTGAAACAGTCGCAGCTCTTATATCTTTAGGTGCATCTCCTGGAGCATTAACCGATCCAACGGCTAAATTTCCTTTAGGTAGAACCCCTGCAGATCTTGCTTCTATTAACGGACACAAGGGTATATCCGGGTTTTTAGCTGAGTCTTCCTTAACCACACTACTTTCTTCTCTCAATATGAACGATCGAACGGAAGAAAGAGTAGCGATCACTAGTCATTTGAATGATGAACCAGATGAACTATCGCTTAAGGATTCTTTAGCTGCTGTTTGTAATGCAAATCAAGCGGCTGCTCGTATACATCAAATATTTAGGATTCATTCGCTTCAGAGGAAGAAACTTGTTGAGCAAGGTAGTGATGAATTTGAAGATGATTTTTCACTTTTAGCTGGTAAGACTAGTAGGATGGGGAAAAGTGAGGGTAATTCTCCACATGCTGCAGCTATTTCGATTCAGAAAAAATATCGTGGTTGGAAGAAACAACAAGAGTTTCTTTTGATTCGTCAAAGAGTTGTCAAAATCCAGGTACTGACTACTGATTGATGATCGTATAGGCTTTTTTCCGTAAACTTTGTAATTGATTTGTTTAACTTTTATGTAAAGGCACATGTGAGAGGGTATCAAGTTAGAAACAAGTACAAGTCAATCGTTTGGTCAGTGGGAATATTGGAGAAAGTGATTCTAAGATGGAGACGCAAAGGGAGTGGTTTCCAGAAATTCCGGCAAGAAACAGTCAGTAAAGATCCTGCCACCATAGAAATGGCGGCACCACCACAAGATGATGTATTGAAGGAAGGAAGAAAACAAACTGAAGAAAGATTGGGAAAAGCGCTTGCTAGAGTAAAGTCTATGGCTCAAAATCCTTTAGCGAGAAAGCAATATACTTGGCTACTTACTGTCGCTGAAGAGTTTCGTGGAACCAAGGTATCTATACTAACTATTATTTGAGTTTTGATTAATTAATTTTTCCAATATTTACTCCTTTTGTTTTTCATCTCTAGCAGGATACATCTCATATGATCATGAAAGATTATGCAGATTCGAGTTGCACTGATGAAGAGCTATTCGATGTCCAAACTTGGTTGAATGATGATACTTTCATGTCTATAGCATATGAATGAGCCTCTCTTTTTTGTTGGTCTGATTGTGAAGTGTTAATCGCAGTGTATGATATTAATATATAAATAACACACAACACATCATTTTAGATACAAAACGTGTATTTTTTTAATCATATGTTTGCTAAGAATATAAGTTTACCCATGTTATTAACATAGTTATTTCATAGTTATGAATGTAGGATGTCTTCGATTTTTATCTTTCTCAATATTTGTAAGTAAAACTGGATTAACATTAGGGAAAATGACCCAAAAAATCAAAATAATATTATTTTCAGCCCAATAACATCAATGACAAAATTTCTTCCCAATAACATCATTAACTAAATTTTGTCCTTGATGGGAATCGTCCTTGACGGGAATCGTCCTTGACGGGAATCGTCCTTGACGGGAATCGTCCTTGATGGGAATCGTCCTTGACGGGAATCGTCCTTGACGGGTAAACATGTAATCTTATAATAGTAAGTTAATGGATGATTCTTTGGGGCAAGTATAATATTATTTTGATTTTTTGGGTCAATGACCCTTAACATTAAGGTAAATTTTTTTTTTTTTTTGGGTCAAGTGAATAATAATATTAAAAGTCAGTCGTTCTGTAAACTGTAAAACCAAATATAACATTCGTTCTGTAAACTGTACAACTCGATAGAGCAAATACAATATAAAATGTTAGAAATAAACTAAGTGTAGTAATATTTACATCTAGATAGGGAAAGGGGTGGTCCAAATATTTTGAAGGTTCTAAACAAAATTCTGAATTAGATTTAAAAAATATATTGAAAATTAATAATATTACAAAAAAATTGTAAGAGATTTCCCTTAGGTGAATAATGGAATAATGGTCATCTCTTTAGACTCTCTTATGTAATAATGGAATAATAGGAAAGAAATAATTAATAGGAATCTAGAAAAATTCAATTGAGGATGTTCATAAAATTTCATTACAAATGTTTTCGATGTTCCTTTTATTATTTCGTTTATCATTTATAAGTAGGTGGAAAAAAAATTAAACGGCTCGTTGACATTACATCTTATTCTTAATCAAAATAAAAGAATAATTTATTTTAGATTTTAAATATACTAACATCTTACGTGAAATTGATATAATTTTTTAATAATTTAATTATACATTTTTTTTACATTACTATACCTATATATTGTATAAAAATTACAAATATAAATATAATTTATAGAGTAAATAACACTTTTGCCCCCTGTGTTTATACCCGATTGACAGGTTGCCCCCTAACTCTTAAAATGCGCCTAGATGCCCCCCAAGATTTGTTTTTGTGACCCGTTACCCCCTACTGCGTGTTCCGTCCATTTATCACCGTTAAAAGTGACGTGGCAATTCCACGTCACAATTTTTTTTTTTTTTTAAATCCAGGTGTTAATTGCGTTTTTAATTAACTTAACCCTTATTTTAACAAGGGCAAGATGGGGAATTCACCAATGGCTATCCTATATATACCCCAAAAACACTTTAACATCTTAACTTAACCAAAAACGAAAATCAAAAGGAGAAAAAGGGTTCGGTTTGGGGAAGAACTCGAAGAACACCAAAACCCTAGCTTTCTACAGTAAATCGCGTCGGATCCTCCCAATACCTTCAACGTTGATGCCGATGTCGCCCCTTAAAGCCGATAGCGCTGGTTCTTCTTCGCACTACACTTCTCAAGTCCCCTATTGCAGATGCAAGAAACTAGCAAGGCTTCACACCTCTTGGACAGATACGAATCCTTGCAGGAGGTTTTACAGGTGCATGTATTGGGGGTGTTCAATGGATTGCAAGTTCTTCATGTGGTTGGATGAGCCATTGCCGGAGGCTACTAGTTCGATAATTCGAGGGCTTCTATTTAAAGATTCCAATCACTGTCTTGAGAAAGATGCAATGGAGACGAAGATGAACTTGTTGGTCTCTGATTACGGAGATATGATGCTGTTAGAGAAAAAAGCTTTTGCAGATTGGAAGCTTGAACATGAGAAAGTGAATGAACTGAACACACAGTTGGTTGAATTGCAAGAAAAAGAACAAGTTGTCTCAAAAGATTTGAAATTTGAGCGTGTGAAAGTAACTGTCTTGGAGAATGAGGTGCAACGTCTTAACATATCGATGGACACTATATCTCGGGAAAACAAGTTTCTGAAATGGACCTGCTTCATGATTATATTCCTCTTCCTCTCCATTTTGTCTTGTATTAGTGTGTCAAAGAATTAGAATGTTGTTGGAGGTGTATTTTGGTTTAGCCAGAGTGATGCAGCAGGTGGTTGCAACTGATGGTGTTTTGTGTTTGATTGATCATTTTGTTGAAGTTTGCAGCTGTTGGTGTTTTGTGTTTGTTTTATCAGTTTGTTGTAGTTCTAAATCTGGTGTAATGTGTTAGTTTTCAGCTTTGTTTGTAATAGACTGTTTAACTAAAGTTTTTGGTTTTTGTTGAAGTGGATTATGAAGTTATTGCGGTTTGTTTAAGTTGTGTTTTGCTGTGCAATGAATATAGTATGTTAAAGAAACACTTAATGGACAATAGAATCTAATGAAATCTAAAAAAAGTAGATAAAGAAAACAATAAAGTGCTGGCATTACATAGACCATAGCAAAAAAAATATTCAAAGCATCCACTTGTGCACTAGCATACAAAGCACCACAGACCTGCAATAAAGGCCTTACCAACAAAAAAACAGTATTTAAATACCACCTACACCTCATACTAGAAACCCTTAAAAACCACATCCTTGAAGATCTACTTTTACACAAAATAAAAGTCACAAAACACAGAAATATAAAACACTCAAATCTGCAGAATTCTTCAATCTTTAGCTTCTTTCCTAGTTTTTACTGAAGAACTGGTGGCTGCCTTCCTCATACGAAGTGCTTCAGCAACAGTTACATACTTTGGATCACCCTCTCGCATTACCACCCCCTGTTTATGCTGGATTACGCGCCGCTTTTTCTCTGGTAGTCTTGTGTCTCCTTCCTGGTAGAATGATAAAGAAGAAGTTAAGCATTCTGTAGTATGTAATGGTGTAAAAAAAATCAACACATGGCTAACCTCAGGTAAACTCCTTTTTGATCCTGATTCTGCTGGTGGTTTATCATGTTTGAACCTCACCTACATGGTAAACAAATAAAAGCATTCAATAAAGGTATCTGCAGAAGGTCTTTTTTGCACAATTTTGTAGATCCAGGGGGCATTTAGTCACTGAAATAAAAGTCTAAGGGGTAGTTAGTCAAATCATTATATACTTACCCCTGGGATGTTCCTTAATGAATTCTTCTTTTTTTGCTTAGGGGGGGCTTTCTCCTTTGTTTTGTCTATGCTAATCTGCTCACTTGTTTTCTCATTCTCATTTGTTTGTGCATCCCCAGCATTTTTATGCTTTGCTTTTTCCAATAGTTCTGTTAACTTCTCCATCTTTACCTTCTGCATAAACAAAGTAAGTTATAGGGGGTAAGTAGTCAAGACATAAACAATTATAGGGGGTAAGTTGACAAAACATAATAAGGTATAGGGGGTAATTAGTCATAAACCATAACTTTAAAGGGGGTATTAGTACAAACCTTTAAAATTGATTTAGGAGGATTATTTGTAGTCTTCTGTTTTTGTTTCCCAGATTCATCAACCTGTAATCATTATTCACATAATACAATGTCTTATAAACAATACCTAATGCAAAAAATAGTTTCTATTTCAATAATAATGACCTCTAATGGTGATGTAGGAGCAACAGAAGTATTTCCCTTTTGTGTCCCTGGTTCATCTTCCTCTAAAGATATAGGCATTGTGCTTGAACCTCCTGAAACTGTCTTCAATCCTTGATCCTTAATTCTACTGCTTTGGCGTATTGGTTTTTCCACTGCTTTGTCTGGTATGCGCATCTTTGGTCTGGACTTAGGTGGACTATCAACTACTGGCTCAACTGATCTGTGTACTGGAAAGCGCATCTTTGGTCTGGATCTGTGTGGTGAATTATCACCTGCCTCCTGTGATGTTTGTCCTGGTAAGCGCATCCTTGGTCTGGATCTAGGGGGTGAGTTAACTCCTGAATCCTTTTCCTGAGGTAAGCGCATCTTTGGTTTTGATCCTCTGGTTGCCTTAGCAATTGTTTTTTTCTCTTTGTCTTTCTCACCAATTGTATCTTTTTTTGTCACATTTAAATTTTCAGGCTCAGATGGAGTAGACTGTGGGTTAGAAGGAGCAGAGGGTTGGACTTCTAACTCATCAAACATTTTGTTAATCGTCTCATCTGGGGTCTCATCCACATCTGCATTAACACCAACACCCCTACCATCAGCTACACCATCTTCCATAACTTCATTGTCACCAACACCCCTACCATCAGCTGCACCATCTCCCATAACTTCATTATCACCTTGAATATCCTCCAATCCTACTGTTTCCTGTTCTGTAGTACTTAAATTTGCCTTACATGACCTTTTGTTATGGCCTTCTCCCTTGCAAATTGCACATTTATGTGAAGTACCTTTCATTAACATCTTTTGAACACCTTCAGATGTTCTTTCTTTCCTCCACTTTTTAACCTGGTCCTCATCTGCCTCCTTAGTTCTTGCCCTTTTGGGTCTGCCAACCAACTTAAAAGCTACTGGAGGTTCTACACTTACAGGCCTTGTACTAGGCCACATCTTTGGTCCATTTATAGGGTATATCATTGGTGTATAAGCCTTCATATACGTCACCTTTGAGTAGCATTCGTGGACATAGTTTTCTGGGTCTTTACCTATGTATTGAATACTCGCTATCGCATGAAAGCAAGGTATCCCAGATAGCTCCCACCTCCTGCAGGGACAGCTATTTGTATCTAAATCTACAGCATACGAATCTGTTCCAAGGTTCCTTACTTCAAATTTCATTTCACCGCAAAACACTGCATGCCACTTTCCACTGTTTGTTTTACCTTTATTCACCAACTTCCTAACCTTAGGACATAGATCACCTTCGTATTTTGTCATCCATGCTCTTTTAGACTGAAGCCTTTTCAAACTATACATCCTCAGACCCTCTAGTATGAGGATGATAGACTTGTCCCTGAGAAAAAAAAACCTTTACTGTCAGTTGTGTAGGGTTTATAGGGGGTAAGTGGTCATTAAATAAAACTTTATAGGGGGTAAATAGTCATTATGTAAAACTAAGTAGGGGGTAAGTAGTCATTAAATAAAACTTTATAGGGGGTAAGTAGTCACCAAATAAAACTTTATAGGGGGTACGTAGTCACTAAATAAAACTTTATAGGGGGTACGTAGTCATAAATTAGCACTTTATAGGGGGTAAGTAGTCATAATACCTGACTTTTTTTATGGCATTGTTATAGCTTTCACAGATGTTGTTAAGTAGAAGATCACATTTTGTAACAGTACTAAAGTGAGACCTTGTCCATGTCTTAGGATCTAAACTAGATAGCCAATTGAATGCCTCCTCATTCATGTTTTTAATCTCAGCCATGACCTCATTAAATATGTATTCTGTGGGGGCCCTAGCAGCTTCCCAAACTTTGTCTTTTAAGGCCATTCCAGGATGTTTGATTTTGAAATTATTGTAGAGATGCCTTACACAATGTCTATGTTCAATATCTGGAAGCATGTCACTCATCACTTGAAGCAAACCCTATACACACATACATTTAGATATAAATTCAGTGTTCTAAAGAAAACATTTTAATTAAGCCAGTGAAGGATAACCAACCTTTTGCCTATCTGATATGAAAGTCCATTCTTCTTGATTGGTAATACCAAGATCTTGTATCAACAGATTAAAAAACCATCTCCAAGAATTGCTATCTTCTTTCTCAGCTACACAATACAAAATTGGGAATATACAATTGTTCCCATCAATACCAACTGCTGTCAAAATTACACCAGGATGTGGACCTTTCAAGTGACATCCATCAACCCCAACAACCTTTCTACAACCCTCTAAAAATCCCCTTCTGCAACCCTCTAAGCAAACATAAATTCTTTGAAATCTTTCTACTCCAGTTACCTCATCAGTAGTTGTTTCAATTGCTACAGTACTTCCAGGGTTACTTCTTCTTATTTCTGCTGCATAATCAAAAAGCTTTTTGTATTGATCCTTGTATTCAGCCTCAATCATGCTTTTTGCAGACTTATATGCCCTGTAGCATGTTCTGGTACTAACATTAACTGAATAATCCCGATGCACTAACTGTTGAAAGTCACTCACATTACTGTAGAGGTTCAATCTTATCATATCTTTAAAAGTATTTGCCAAGAACTTTGCAGTAACATGCTTATGGTTAAGGTTTTTACCACAACTATGTTTATTACATAAACTCATTATCACCAGCCCACCAACCTTTTCTTTATACGATGCATATAAAAACCACCCACATCCTGCTCCTTTGCAAACAACTCTAATCCGATTCCAATCGTTCTTCACAAACTTAATGTTGACCACCTTTCTTATGGCATGTGTTCTTACTGCTTGTCTAAGATCAGAGGCATTCGCAAACGTCAATCCTAAAACAAATCTAGGCTTCTGCATATCTATACTCGCCTTAAATAGGGGGTATTTCATCTTTTTCTTGCGCAACTTTTTATTTTTTCCATCTTCATCTGTACCAGAAGAAGAACTAGCTGTACTCAGATCTTCGGAATCATGTATATATTCATCCGAATCTGTCCCACCACCAACATCATCACTATCGCCTTCAGAAACATCTCCATCATCATTTTCCACATTCATTCTATCCACTTCCACATCCGAGTCAATGAATGTATTATAATCCTGGTCGTAATCACCCTCACTCAAATCGATGTCGCTATCTATTATATAATCGTCATCAGTTGTGGATTCTTCATCCACATCTTCATCAGGTTCAGACAACTTCTTTTTCTTTTGAGAACTATCTTTCCTAGAACCTTTATTGTAACTCTCTCGTTTGGTACCACTAGGGCCCACTCCATCTACTCTTGTTCTTTTTATACTAGCCCTAGTCCTTTTCTTGTTACCTACTGTTTCTGTTTTCTTTACTTGTGAACTGGTTTGTTTCTTCTGTTGTTGTATAACCAACTTCTTCTTCTTTATGACATTAGCAAGTAACTCATTATCACTGAACTCCTCATCCACATCTTCTTCACCATCAGCTTTGTTAATGACATTATCCGAGTCATCTGTTAGGTCTTCATCTATAAGCCGGAAAGGCCTCAATGGAGATTTATGTTTGGAACTCCTCGTAGTCACATTATCTTCAGTGTTCAAAGCTTTCAACACTTTATCCAACATATCATTAACAGACTTCTCCTTCTCTCCTATATCAGAGAGTTGTTCTTCCAAACTGTCATCCCCTTCCTTCTCATTAATTTGTGTGCTTTGTTCTTCAGAAACAACCTGAAACAAAGAATGAAATATTTAGGGGGTAATTTGTCAAGCAAACGAAATAGTAAGGGGTAAACTGTCACACAACCTTTGTCCCGTCTTTGCAATTCTGGACTTCTTCTTCAACATTACTATCATCCACTTTATTATGGACTTCATCAGCAGTCTGAGATACTTCTTCACCATTAACTCCTTCATCCTTTTCACCTTCATTGTTATCACAAGTCTGAGCTCCTTCTTCAGAAACAACCTGAAACAAAGAATGAAATATTTAGGGGGTAATTTGTCAAGCAAACGAAATAGTAAGGGGTAAACTGTCACACAACCTTTGTCCCGTCTTTGCAATTCTGGACTTCTTCTTCAACAGTACTATCATCCACTTTATTATGGACTTCATCAGCAGTCTGAGATACTTCTTCACCATTAACTCCTTCATCCTTTTCACCTTCATTGTTATCACAAGTCTGAGCTCCTTCTTCAGAAACAACCTGAAACAAAGAATGAAATATTTAGGGGGTAATTTGTCAAGCAAACGAAATAGTAAGGGGTAAACTGTCACACAACCTTTGTCCCGTCTTTGCAATTCTGGACTTCTTCTTCAACAGTACTATCATCCACTTTATTATGGACTTCATCAGCAGTCTGAGATACTTCTTCACCATTAACTCCTTCCTCCTTTTCACCTTCATTGTTATCACAAGTCTGAGCTCCTTCTTCAGAAACAACCTGAAACAAAGATTGAAATATAAGTTAAAAAACAGAAAGGGGTAAACTGTCAAATGAGTTTCTACCTTTAATCCTTCTTGTACAACTTTGTTTTCCTCTAAGATTTTCGCATCATTACATTCTTGAACTAATTCTTGATCATCTACTTCTACTTCATTAACATTAACTTCTTCTCGCTGCTTAACTGTTTCTTCATCCTTGTTCCACGTTAGTAGCAAAGGCATGTAGATGGGAGATTGAAGAACTTGGGCATCAGGGCCTATGGGGTTATTAACAACATAAAGGTCCACAATTACGTTGTTGTCTACGATTCTACACATCTCCAAGCCTTTGTCCTCGCTATCTAAACATACTAAACCATCAGGTAGATTCTCTCCCACTTTCAAATAATAAACATCAGAGTAACAAATTACACCCAATTTCGAAAGAATTTTCCTAAGAACTGGTATACTAAACTTGTCATAATGACAACCATCTACATACTCAATGCTCACTTCATGATAGTAACTCTTATCTTCATTAAAGAACCCACCAAAGTGAATCTTTAGTGCGAATTTATCTGTTAAACAAGCAAAATTGAATAAATTAGTTACCAATTACATTAAGAATCACAATATGGAAAAACAATTAAGACACTACGGCTATGGTAACCGAATCCCGTAAAATCTGCTATTATTACTTAGAAAATCCCTCAATCCACGCGTGATATCTATGTATTTAATAAATTTAGTACAAAACCCTATATTTTCGGGTTAAAGGATCTTAGCCAACGAGCAAGGATTTAGGGTTAATAAATAAACCCACTTACTCCATTGATTTGCCTGCGCCATTGATCTTCTTCAAAGCACATGAACTTTGCTTTTCTGGGTTTGGATTTGGTGTTCGTCGAGTGTCTTCAAAAAGCCCACGCTCCTTGAGTTTTCTCCCTTTTGATTTTCGTTTTTGTTTAAGTTAAGTTGTTAAAGTGTTTTTGGGGTATATATAGGATAGCCTTTAGTGAATTCCCCATCTTGCCCTTGTTAAAATAAGGGTTAAGTTAATTAAAAACGAAATTAACACCTGGATTTAAAAAAAAAAAAAAATTGTGACGTGGAATTGCCACGTCACTTTTAACGGTGATAAATGGACGGAACACGCAGTAGGGGGTAACGGGTCACAAAAACAAATCTTAGGGGGCATCTAGGCGCATTTTAAGAGTTAGGGGGCAACCTGTCAATCGGGTATAAACACAGGGGGCAAAAGTGTCATTTACTCTAATTTATATGTACGACAAAAAATAGTATCATTCATGTATATTAATTAGTTTTGAATCAACAATAGTTATAATTATGAATGATTGACCCATGAGATTTAAGAGACTAGTTTTGTGTCTTATAGGGATTTTGTAGATATATTCTTCTACTATGAGACCTTTAAAATCTTATAGGTAAAAAATATCTCTACTATAAATAGGAGAATAAATCCTCCAGTTTTTTCATTTCCATTAATTTCACTTCATTTCCTCTCTCCAATTTTTGAGTTCCATTTTTACATCATTTTGATCTCCATTTACGCAGCAACTTCAAGCCATTTTCGTAGCATTTCAAGCTCCATTCTCGTAGTTATTTTTTAGCAGAACAACTCTAGCCTTTGTTCGGAGCCATGAAGATAAACATATCTGCAAAAATGATGGAGGAGTAAATCTGCAAACACCACTACTCAGTGATTTTGTGTTTATACTTTGTGATCAAAAAAATACTGGAGAATTGACCAGCGAAATCACTACTCAGAAAATTCACCAGCAAAATTACTATTCAAAGAATTAACCAACAAAATCACTACTCAAATAATTCAGTAGCAAATCACTTAGTACTCAACGAAAAACGTGTTAAGTATAGTCAATATGTGTGCTCAACAAATTTACTGAGTAGTCATCAAAGTCGCTGAGGATGCTCAACCAAATCACTGAGTGTTACACAAAATCACTAACTATTACACAAAATCACTAAGTATTGATATAAAATCACTAGTATTAGACAAAAATCACTAAGTATTAACATAAACCCACTTAGTAATACACAAAATCACTGAGTATTACGCGTAATATACAAAATCACTAAGTATTAACATAAAATCACTGTGTTTTACACAAAATCGCCGAGTATTACGCAAAATCAGTGAGTATTAATATAAAATCACTTAGTATTACACAAAATCACCGAGTATTAGCAAAATCATTAAGTGTTAACATAAAAGTACTGAGTATTAACGCAAAACTGGCTTCTACTCGAAGCTTCAAAGCTAGTCACTAATCGACGAATATGAATCTGACTGGAACAATGCTTTAATGGCTTCATGGCTTCACTACTCCTCTACTACGAAACCTTCACTGGAAAAAAGTATAATGGCTTCACTGCTACACTAGAGAGAAGCTGTTAATGGATGAGCAAGAATACTACCATTGACGAGGAGATGGAGAGAAAGGGTCCAAATAGGGTTGTTAGGTTTGGGTATGCCATTGACGACGAAATGGAGAGAGCGGAGATTAAAAATTCAATTTATCTATTATACTTCTAAAGAAATACTAAAATGAAATTAAGGAAAATAATGATTTTCGTTACGTGTAGGAAAAAATGCACAAGAATATGTCAAATAACATATATAATGATTTTTGTAAATGATTGTTACCGAAAAAATAAATCTTGAGAAGTTGGTTATTGTTTTTATGAGAGAATTGAAGATGAGTTTTTAATTATAAAGTGGTAGACATTAACCTAGGTTGAAATGAAAATAATTATGAAGATGTACTTTCAGTTTAGTTTTAGGTAATTTTTTTTTTCATATTAAGCATAGTTTAATAAAAAAAAAATAGTAAGAGTAAAATTCTAGTTTGAGCTATTATCTTTTACTAGTTTCCTTGAATTTGGCCAAATCTTTTATTTCTTTTTAATTTAGACCATATTTTTTGTATTTACCTAATTTTGGATAAAAATATTTTATTTTTCTCCCATGCTTACTTTGATTGATATGAAAAAAACAAGTAGTAAAATAAAAGGATAGGAAGACAAATGTGTCATTAACCTTTTATTCATCGAAATCATAAAAGGGTAAGTATTGGAAAAAAATAAAATATTTGTGTACAAAATCAAAAAAAATGAAAAATATAATCTAAATTGGAAAAATTTACCAACGAATTATGTCGTCTCTAATGACTAATGATCAATCTTGATGACATGCCACGTTTCGTATCTAAATGTATCTTTACCTACGAATCTTTAGAGATCAATTATTACCGACGAAATGTTTTCTCTAAAGACCAATTAGAGACTAAATTTATGGTCATTAGAATTTGTCTCTAATGAACAAAAATGTAGTAGTGTAATTATATACCATAAATACAAAAACAAAAAAAAAGTATCAGAAAAGAGATTGTAGCAGCATCGCCTATTCCGTCATCGCCTTCAATCTCTCATTGGATAAGGTATGAAGAAGAAGATCTCTCATCGGAGAAGCTACGAAGAAGTAGATTTCTTATCGGAAAAGATATGAAGAAGATCTCTCATCAAAGAAGACAAGGCGATGTCGCCGTCACTATGAAAAAGGAGATTATTCTGATGAGAAGAGAAAGCGACGGGAAAAAGAGTAGTAGGTTTTAGGGTTTCATGGAAATGGAGAGAGAAGAAAATATCTAGACATATATTATATTTCTGAAACTTATGAATATAATGAAATCGAAAAGTAATCAAACTTTTACTTAGACAAAAGCTTACTGCCGCATAATTTTTTTTCAACACTTTGTTTTTTTGGATACATGGGTGTTCGGGCCAACTTTCGAGCACCACGACTAATACCATGGGAAATATACACGTCTCCCCATGTATATTTCCACTTAATTAGAACTAGGTTACCCATGTTCAGGGAGAATTTGAACCCTATACCTCTTGTTTTACCCCCTTTAAAGGCTGAATAAATATCAAGGCCCTGGCCAGTTGAGCTACCCCAACTGGTTTTTAACACTTTGTTGTTGGTTGCATTTGACGTTACGCTACTAATTATATGCCACTTAAAAAAGAATTTTTTGTACTGTATATAGATTAGTTAAATTTAAATTTAAATACAAAATCCATATAATAAAGCAACAATTACTTAAATTTTTTTTTGTTTTTCCGTCTTTCTTAGAAGTTCAAAATTTCTCCTAACCTTTCCTTAAACAGCATAACACTCGTCTCACGGATCCAAAAATACATATACATTTTGGATATAAATTCTATATTTTGTATATAAGTTATGCTACATCACAAAATATAAATATTACAATTAAATATATACCTTATATATTTTTTCATAAATAAAAGTTGCGATAAAAATCAGTGTTCTAAAAATCGGCCTAGGCGCTAGAAGGTAGCTGAACTTCCAGAAATGGCCCAGGCGGCCTCCAGGCGGTCCCAGAAGGTCCTAGGCGGGTTTAGGCGGCGCCTAGGCGGACCCAGGCGGACCCAGGCGGCGCCTAGGCGGTCAGAAGCTAAAAAAAATTTAAAAAATCTATTTTTTAATACAAAAAAATTACAAAAATTATTTTTTAACACAAAAAATTATATAAATTTATTTTAAAAATTATATAAATTTAAAAAATATTTAAATAAATATCAAAACCGCCTAGCAAGAAAATGCCTAGGCTCCGCCTAGTACCCTGGGCGCTCGAAGGTGGTCGACCGCCCGCCTAGCGCCTTTTAGAACACTGATAAAAATATCTTAACAAGCTATTAAGTAAAGTATACAGTGAGACATCCGACCTGGGTGGAGGAGATGCGTGAAATCTTAGGTCGCAATAGATTGTACGTGATTAAATATGTATACAGAGAGGCACGCATGTGTGCCGACTGGTTAGTGCTATTGAGTTGCATTAGATTCATGAATATTATACTTGTATTGACCTACCTGATAGAAGTTGGAGAGTACACTCGTGACAGGTTCAGATGAGTTGTTTTGAAAAGAATTTATAGTTCAAATATAGTTGTGACCTTAGGTATGTAGTTTTTATTTTTGTTCTAATTTAAGATCCTAAAACCTTATATAATTATGACAAAAAAACCTTGTATAAAAAAGATATATTTATAGGTTACATTTAAAAAAAAGTTAAAAAAAATTAATACCTAAAAAATTTCTCAAGCTAAAATTAATTTCTTCTTATTACAGCCACTATTTGTTTACTTATAAAAAACACTATGTATTTTGTTCTTTCTTTTCTTTGCTCGTAAAAAAACACTTTGACTTATAAGAAGCTTTTCAGAATTTAAATTTTAAACTATGGAATTTTTTTCAGAATTTAGCATAAGGACAAGGCTCTGAGCATTTTTATTGAACATTAAATCTTAAAAAAAACCCTCTACTACTATAAAGCCATTAGCAAAATCATGTGAAATATAAACTCCATAATTCCCATTCAAAAACAAAAATAAGTAACATTAAAAGCAAATAAGCAAAATATTACTCAATTAATTAAATAATTAAATAGCCAACAAGAAGAAGGCTTAAAAAAGATGAGATTATTACCTAAAGGGTCTTGAAAACACTACATCGTGACCCAACAAGACCGCCTCTTTTGGCTCTTCTTACTAAAGGCCACAAATTAATTTTAACACTATACCCTAAAAATCCAATTACATTACTACCCTTTTTTTGTTTTTTATTTTCTCTATATATATTAATATTTTTACAATCAATTCTACACCTAAAAAATCACACGTAGCTTTTATCCATTTCTCTCTCCTCCCATCAGATTGATGAACTCAAAAAATGCTTCAACTACTCCGAGCAGCCATGGCGAGAACCTGTCTCGCGCCTTCTTCTTCTGCAGCACAAGTGGCGGTGTTTTCTTTGTGGAAGAGCAGATCCGACGCGACGGAGCAGATCTGCATCTTTTATGAAGCTCCGAGCAGCCATGGCGAGAAGACTTGCTCCGGAGAGATCTGTTGCGAATCCAACCATGACCTCGACGAAGAAGTTTCGCTGCTTCCATCGGAGTTTCACTACTTCGCCGGAGATCTCGAAGCTATGGCGGTTTGAGATTCGCCGGAGAAGAAGCACTGCCACGCTGTGTTTCAGCCAAAATAGCCATCCTCTTAGCAGTCTTAGCATGTGGGTCAAGATTGAGCATCTTATTCAAACTCTTCAATGGACTCTTCTTCACAGATTGAACAGATTGAGCATCTTATTCTTCTTCTTAATCGGCCTAACAACAGATTGAACCTCATCAGAATTGATAATCCTTGCAAGATCAGCATTCACGGAATCGGTCCTTTTTCTTCACTGAAGCCTTGTCGAAAGATCAATACATTCAATCTAATTTTTCAAAAGCAAACTTTGAACCCAATGGGGATTATTTTTTAGTATTTTTTAATCGAAAAAAGGATTTGATAAATGGGATGAGCATTTTGATTCAGATAGTAAAGATGTGAAACAAGGGGAGACATGGTGGAATTTTTGCTTTTTATGAAATATTGTGTTGTATATAAAAATAATTTCTAAAAATTAATCAAAAAAATAATTATACTCAATACTTTACTCTTGCATACTCAGTAAGGTTATGAGCATACGAGCATGCTTAAAAAAAATTACTGAGTTTTCGAGCATGCTCAGTAAAGTAACTGAGTAAACGAGCATGCTCAGTAAAGCGACTCAATAAAAAAATTCGAATACTCAGCAAATTTTTTCGATACTCAGCACTTTTTCCGATACTCAGTACTTTTTTACGATACTCAACAACTTTTTTCAGGCTCAGTAGCCCATGCTCAGTACTTTTTCCATGTCCAATACCCCATGCTCAGAACTATTTTTTCAGACTCAGAACTATTTTTTCAGACTCAGAACTTTTTTCCATGCTCAGAACTATTTTTTCAGACTCAGAACTTTTTTTCCAGACTCAGAACTATTTTCCAGACTCAGAACTTTTTTCCATGCTCAGAACTTTTTCCGGCGGTGGCCGGAGGCGGCCGGCGGTGATCGGTGGTTGTGGTCGGAGCTGGAAAATATTTGATAATTAATGAAAGAGGAGAGAGAAAAAATGATAAAGGAGGAGAGAGATTAATGGTAGTGGAGGAGAAAGAAATAATCTATTTTTTTGTCTTATATGCACTAGAAAGGTAGTTATGACATTGGACATTTTATTGGCCTCTAAGAAGGAGAGAGGAATTGACTAGCTCCTAAGTGGCACATTGATTTTTCTCAAGTCTTGGGTAATTGACCCAAAAAAGATTCATAGCTTCTCCAAGTGGATCGATAATATTGAGATTGGAGAGGTTGATGATTTGGAAACGCATTCAACTCTATGGATTTCATGGAGTATTCTAGATGATGCGAATGTGAATGTAGATACGTTATTACTGACTTTTCACCGTATTGGGCTTACACAATCTGCGAAACAAAGGCAACCAAATTAAGATGATAGATCGCTTGATTTTTTTTCTTTCTCTCCTTTACTCTCCTCTCTATTACATCAAGCAGGTTTAGATTACTGGAACCTTCCTCAAAATAAAACAAGGGGCAGCAAAGTGCAGATGGTCATGTATGTTTTGAGAAGTTGAGGTCCCAGCAAATTAAGGTTTTATCAGATGAGATTCTAAGGTGCATAGGAACAAAGCTGGGTGAAGTTTGTTAACGCTCAAGAGTTTATTGTCATTTCAACCTATTAGCAAAACTTTCAGTTTTGAAAATAAAGTGGTGATTAAGATATATCTATATGATGGAGGATGAGAAGCCGAAACTAGAGTGGAATATGAAGCAGATGGTTTACTCGTGGCTTCTTCATGAAGTTTCTGAAGAGGGTTAAGGTCCAGGTGTAATTGATCAAGAGGGACAATGAGTGTTACATTTAGCTTCTGTTCTTGGCTATAATTGGGTTCTACAATCATTTATTCCAGAAAGTATAGACTTTCGCGATGTAGTGATTTTTTGGGCTGCACTCTATGGAATCGAAACAGTCAGATGGGAAAAAGTGTAGTACTACTTCACATACTGCAGCTATTTCCATACAGAAATATATTGTGGTTCGAATAAACAAGAATTTTTTTTGATTCCTCAACGAATTGTTAAAATCCAGGTACTGATCCTAATAGACTTTTTTCCATAAAATTTATAACTGAAATATGTATCTGACTTGTCTAACTCTTATGTAAAGGCTCATGTGAGGGGGCATCAAATTAGAAATAAGTACAACTCAATTATTTGGTCAGTGCGTGGAAATATTGGAGAAAATGATTCTGAGATGGAAACGCAACTTAAGGGAAAGGAGTGGTTTTTAGAAATTTCGGCAAGATACAGTCACCAAAGAAATGGTGTTACTACAGGATGAATTATTAAAGGAAGGAAGGAAGGAACAGACTAAAGAAAGATAGGAAAAAACACTTGCTAAAGTGAAGTCCATGGCTCAAAATCCTTTGGCGTGAGAGCAATATACTTGGATTCTTAATGTCTCAGAAGAGTTTCGTGAATTCAAGGTATCTATACTATCCATTACTTGAGTTTTATGTCAAATATATCTACCTCTTGTGTGTATCTGTGTCTCTATTTCTGTACATGATCTTTTTTTTTTTTTTTCATTTTTTCCAAATTTGTTTAATTTCACAAAAAACAATTGTGGGTCTTGATGAATATTCTGTATTACTTCTTCGTCCCACTAATCTTGTCACAATTTCCTTTTCGAAGTCTCAAATTCATGTCACTTTTCCAAGTATAACAAATTTTCTTATTCTACCTTCTTCAAGTGATAATCTCGTGGAAAGTATACTGCCAGTGAATTAGCAGGTGCTTACCAAGAAATTCAGTTCTAATAGCTTGTTCTTACCACTGGTAATGATTTTAAAAGGGGCCTGTGTTTGATTTCTTAGCTTGTTTATGTAACAATTCACTAAGAATGTCTCTAATTAGAGGTATTGATGTAGATACTTGTTGTGGATCATATGAACTGTTTGCCATGGTTTTCTGAATCCATTCTTATATTGATTTCAATAGCTCACACTGTACATTGTATCAACAACTTAATTCTCTGCTTCCTTTTCATCTCAAGCAGGATACATCTCATATGGTCATGAAAGGTTATGCAGATTCGAGTTACACCTATGAAGAGGGGTTTGTTGTCCATTTTTTGTTGTACGATGATATTGTTTTTTTCTTTGCAATGCAGATTTTATATATTATAATTTCAAAGATTCTACAATGTTTGTAATACTAAGTTCACATACATTTTACACGCTTTAACAAAGTAATTAACAAGTTTAGGGGAAGCTCAATTTACAACTAAGTCCTTAAGCTGTTGAGAATTGCTCTTCTTTTGAAGCACACATTGCAAAGTTCCAGCTTAATCATGTCAATAAGTTGGTTCACACCACAAATGATATACCAAACGTCTTTAAGTAATCTTGAAAATTGTTTCATGGTATTCTTTTCCTTTAGCTTTAGCTGCACCCCAATATAAAATATCTTTTCATTCATCATGTTTGGATCACCTTTGCAGTACACTAAAATTCTCTGCCAAACCCTTTTAGTGAAACTACATTGAAAGAACAAATGTTCTATATCTTTCATACTGTTATATTATGGATGATTTCATGTGCATAGCCTTTGAATGAGCCTCTCTTTCTTGTTGGTGTGATAGTTAGCTTTGCAGTGTATGGATATGATAGTCGAATTTAGTATTTTTTTTATTATATATTATATACTCAATATGAATTTATAATTGTTGATTATAAATTTTCCCATAGTTACACGGACGTGGTTGTATGTGTGATAGCATAATTAACGTATAGTGGTTGCACCAATTTAATATTTTAAAAAAAAATTATATACTCAAATATGAAATTACAATTGATAAGACTTTCTTCAATGCGAATACTACTCCACTTCATCATCCTAGATGTTAATTTCTTACGTTTGTGCTGGTGCCTCTACCTTTGGTTTCTCACCAAGGTTGATGGCCTTTTTAATTGTGGCTCCAGGCAAATTTTTGTTCTTTCCTAAATTGAACATTTCCTCTTATAATCTATAGCATCTATTCTGTTTGTCATCTCTAACTGACCCACAACTCAAGTTACACCAAGAATGGAATAAAATTAAAAAAAATTGGTATAGCTTGAGTTTCTTGCTTGGATTTGATGATAGATCGTGTTAGTAAATCTTCTTGCGGTTTATAGAGATTTTGAAAGTATTGAGTAATACTTTTTTGGCCTTACAGAAAATACTACTAGTAGTGTTTCAATATTTTTTAAAAGAGATGATATATAGTCGAGGGACATAATAAAAATTAAAATATATCAATAAAGATTAAGAATATTTTCAATCAATCAATTGATATTTATCAAGGTTATATCTTCTTTATCATTAGTAAAAAAAATTAAATTATATTTTAAAATAACATCTCATTTCTATTCAAAACAAAATTTTAATTTAACACATATTCAAAACTTACTAACAACTTATATAGAGTTAATATAATATTAAAAAATTCCCATTCTCTTTTAACTATAAATTATTCTCTTAAATTATTAGACATATATATTGCATAAAAATAAAAATATGAATATCATTCATCTACATTAAAGAAGTATTATCATCTAAATATATTAATTGGGTAAAACTTCCATCCAATATTGGATGGTCCAATATATATATCGCAGCCATTGATTAAAATAACATAACACATGTCATTAGATTAATAAATTAGTTACTTTTGTATGTTTAAAACATCGGGTATGTGTATAAATTTAATTGGTGTAGGATCATCCAATATTGGATGGAAGAATTTTCCATATTAATTAGTATGAATCATTAATAAATGTAATTTATATGATAAATAATATACAATATAATTTGAATTTAGTAACATATTTATGCCGAATTACTCAATAAATTAGTAATTATTATTATTTTTATCATAGGTAAGAGAAAATGAGATATAATATGCCGAGAAATATATATGGTGATTTCTTTTGAAAGATTGTCACCAAAAAATTAATCTTGAAAACTTGATGGGTGGTAATTGTGAAATAACTAAAAATGTGTTTTTCACTTTAAGGCAACTCAAACTATGAGGGTGTTAGTTTTCACCTAATGAGATCTTAATTTGGTTCATTAAGATATTAGATCAATAAGACTGTTTGTTATTTCTGACCAATTCAGATTTGAATAGCTTTTAATTGGCCTGTTTCATTTAGATTTCATATCATGTATGATACACTGAGACACTACCTCTTAACAAAATAAATCCTATTCAACATTTAGTACTTATCACTTAAGAAAATTAAACGAAACCTAAGAGTCCATCTTCATAACTCATTTCAAGATAGGTATCTTGAAATGAGTTATGAAGATGGCCTCTTAGTTTAAGTTTAGGTAATTAATTTTTTTTAGTCTATACTAAGTATAGTGTAATATAAGGTAAACTAGGCCCATGAGTGGCCTCTTTTTTCTTTCTCGGACTACCCATGGTCTAAGGTTTAATTGGATATAAGCGGAGTATTTTACAAAAATGAATTTAAGTATATGTTCTTGTTTGGTGGGACAAAACACACCATACAATATCTAGAATTAATTTATTGTTTGGTGTGACAAATTTCACAAAACAAAACTATAGTTGAACATATGTTGGTTGGTGGAACATATTCAACCAAAGTATATTTTGATTTATGTTGTTATTTGGTAGGACAAATCTCATAAATCAAAACTATAGTTGGATATATGTTGTTATTTGGTAAGATAAATCTTATAAATCTGTATTTAAATTTATGTTGTTGTTTGGTCATTGGGAATATTGGAGAAAGTGATTCTACGATGAAGACGCAAAGGGATTGGTTTCCAGAAATTTTGGCAAAAATAGTCAGTAAAGATCCAGCCACCATAGAAATGGCGGCGACACCACCACAAGATGACTTATTGAAAGAAGGAAGAAAGAAAACAAACTGAAAAAAGATTGGAAAAAACACTTGCTAGAGTCAAGTTTATGGCTCAAAATCCATTGGCGAGAAAGCAATATATTTGGTTGCTTACTGTTGCCAAAGAGTTTCGTGGAACCAAGATATATATACTATCTCTTATTTGAGTTTTGACAGATTAATTTTTTTTCATTATTTATTCTCTTTGTTTTTCATCTCAAGTAGGATACATCTCATATGATCAGGAAAGATTATACAGATTCGAGTAACAGTGATGAAGAGTTATTCGATGTCCAAACTTGGTTGAATGATGATACTTTCATGTCCATATCATATGAATGAGCCTCTATATTCTGTTGGGTTGATTGTGAATTTACAGTTGCAGTGTATGATATTAGTTTATGAATAACATATCTCAGTAGCATCATTTTATATAAAAAGCTTGTATTTATTAATCATACTTGTTAAGAATACAAATTAATATATAGTTTTGTCATAATTACACATATGTGGTACCATTTACCATTCTTTGCAAGTAAATGCAGATTCCATTATCATGAAGTGTATCCACGACTTCTTGTATTAATTTATTCTGGCACATTACTAGTTTTCCTGGTGGAGATCTACTTGTTTCCAATAGATCGGTAAATTGTTCCGATAAATAACTTTTCTATAGAGTTCATTAATATCCGAGCTAAATTAGTTTAGCCCATCTATCTTAATGATTGGTCTTAACTCAAGAGACATAACTGGTAATAACCACAAAACCATCCATTTTAGGTCTATATGTGGATCAACGAAAAAAAGATTTGATAGTAAAATGTATATTTCATAATTCAATATTTCTTAGGATAGGTCGGTCCAAATATTTTGAAGGTTCTAAGCAAAATTTTTAATTGGACCCCTAAATTTTAATATTGTTAAAAAAATTTGAAAAAGATTTATTTTAGTTGAACGGTGTAATAAAAATTAAGAAAATGATACTCAATGGGATCTAAAAAAAGGCTAGTTACAAATGTTTCAATATTTTATTTATTTTTACGAATTTAATTTATAGGACAATAAGAAAAAAAAAGTTAAACTGCTCATTGACCTTACATATCAGTTTTAATCCAAACAAAAGATTAATATATTTCAAATTTAAATTATAACAGTTGACGTAATATTAATATAGTATAATAGCTTTTCAAACATAATAATATATTATTTTTAAATCACTGTACCTATAAATTTAATAAAAATATAAATATAAATATAATTTATATTTAAGACAAATTAGTATTATCACTTCTGTACATTAATTTATGTTGAACCGATAACAGTTATAATTGTATAATTGTTATAAGGATAATGTCAACTTAATAATAAATTCACATTTTTTTGTTCCTAATTAGTGAAAATGGGGTTTTTACTTCCTACTTTATCACAAGTTAAAGAAAATAATTCTCATTTTAATGTAGATAGTTAAATTTATACCACAATTACCACCTAGGTTCACCACAAACTGGATATTTCTTGAGATTTTCATTCTCTTTATAATACAATAAACAATCATTCGTATAAATATCGATCGTAATGTACCCATTACCTAAATATAACAAATTTTTGTTACACTCCTCATACGAAGTAGACAAATCATATCGTTCAAGTAAAATACGACCCAACAATTGCAGGAGTTCGGTGAAAAAGGTACCGTCCACTTGTTCTTTACTTTGACGCGCATCAACTTAGTTATGAAGTTTAGAGAAGCCACTGTCGTTGAACCTCCATTTCCTCGAACAAAGCATCAAAACAACCTCGATTTTTAATCTAAACACTCTCGCCGTCAAACTTAGTGTCACCGGAGGAACCGCCGACATTAAAAGTGGGTCTCAGAACACCAAACACGTTAACCAATTCTTCATCTACTATATTATAGGTAGCATT
Organism: Nemophila menziesii; assembly: GCA_029959085.1. NCBI lineage: Eukaryota > Viridiplantae > Streptophyta > Magnoliopsida > Boraginales > Hydrophyllaceae > Nemophila > Nemophila menziesii. The sequence continues at coordinate 41,008,055 of JARWIR010000007.1, read as the reverse complement.
ATTTGCAGGAGCTTGTACTAATACTATGTTTTACCAAACCTCGTACATTGGCAAGATTTTGAACCTGAAAAGATACTCTTGAACATGTAGAATACGTTGCTTGCATGAAGAAAATGTAACATGTACAATCCACATGATTTTTCGCAAACCTAATAAAATCTATAACCCCGACCATATATTCTTGATTCGCGGTATTCGTAGATTTAATCTAACCCTTGCCGAGAATCGACTAATTTAAATATAACAAATAATGTAGCAATGCAATGATCAAATAATGTTTCATAAAATTAGTCCTTAAATAAATATAAAATATTAGATTATTTATATAACTACAGTAATACACAATATATATCTACAATCAAACCAAAAACATATAACTATTTAAAATAAATATATTCGAAAAAATTGAATTTGAAAACATAGCATTTTTCAGAAAATTTATCAGGTACTTTGATTTTAAATAGGTCTCAGACGCAAGGAAGGTGTTAGTTTCTCCGGTAATGGATCAACATATCTTCGGTAACTTGAATTGGTGATGGAAAAGAGAGATTCTTAGATTAGGGTTTGATATTTGGGGATGGGAAATTAATAAAGGTGTAATAGTGGCTATAATCTTTCAAGTTTCTGCTTAAAATTCGCGCAGATCATTGACAACGACAAAAAATCGACGCTAGTATTCACTTTTTCGTCGCTAGTGACTTCAATAGCGACGACATGTTATCATAGCTAATGAGAAAGTATTTTTAGCTACAACAATTGTTACTAATTTTTTTTTTTTTTCAAGAACAATTGTTACTAATGAAAAGTTTATTTTAGCATTAGTTTTTAACAAAAAAAGTTGTTGCAGATTCAATTAATTGCAAAGACACACGGTCATTGCTAGTGATATATATTTGATGATGATAAATAATCATTGTTAATTTTATATTTTAAATCTTTTACTTCTTCCGTTTTAAAATATTTGTCCACTTTGCTTTTCACACAAATTAAAAAATGTAATTCTTAAACAACCTATTACAAAAGTTCTCTTCATAAAATGTCTTGATATCTTAAATGTGTATTGAAAATATAAATTTTAATTTTTTAATAGAGTTAATAGTGAAAAAAAGAAGAAGAAAATGTTTTGATATTTTAAATGGACAAACATATTGAAACTATATTTTAAATAAGTGGACAAACATTTTGAACGGAGGGTGTAATTTTTTCCACTAATAGGAGAGAAAAACGTGTGTCGCTAACGATGAGGCGATGTAGTAATGTACTCTCTTTCTCTTTATTACATCAAGCAGGTTTTAATTACAGGAAACTTCCTCAAAAAAAATCAAGAGGCAGCAAACTTTAGGTGACCATGTATGTTTGGAGAAGTTGAGGTTCCAGCAAAGGTTTTATCAGATGGGATTTTAAGTTGCATAGCGCCACAAAAATCTGGTGTGGTCTCTTTTTATTTCACTTGTTCAAATAGGTTGACTTGTAGTGAAGTGAGAGGATTTGAATATCAAATTGGACCTGATACAATTGCCTATGTTCATATATATCAACTACTGAAGAATTTCTTTCATTTCAAGATGTTAGCATAACCTTCGATTTGGAAAATGAAGTTGTGAATAAAATCATATCTATGATAAAAGGAGGAGATGCTGAATCCAGAGTGGGATATGAAGCAGATGTTTTATACATGGCTACTTCAGAAAGTATCTGGAGAGGGTAAAGGTCCATGTGTATTAAATTTAGAGGGTCAAGGCGTGTGTTCATTTAGCTTCTGCTCTCAGTTATAACTGGGCCCTATAACCAATTATAATATCCGGGCTCAGTATAGACTTTAGCGATGTGAATGGACGGACAACTATTCATTGGGCTGCGTTCTTTGGTAGAGTTGAAACAGTCACAACTCTTACATCTTTGGGTACGTCCCCGGAGCACAGAGCCGGCCCTTGGGCAAAGCCACCAAGGCCGACGCTTTGGGCTCTACTTTTCTTTTTTAGAGAAAGGACCTCAATTTTATCAAAACAAATTTTTTTAGTTACAAAAGGCCAAAAAAAAAAATCTATTTTAGGTAACTAAGCTTATTTTGGTTTCTTGGGCCGGCCCTACCGCAGCATTAACCGATCCATCGGCTGAATTTCCTATGGGTAGGACCCCTGCAGACCTTGCTTCTTATTAACAGACACAAGGGTATATTTGGTTTTCTAGCCGAGTCTTTCTTAACGACACTTCTTTCTTCCCTCAATATGAACGACCGAACCGAAGCATCAATACAAACAGTTTCAGAGAAAGTAGCTAACGCTAAAACTTTGAACGATGCACCAGATGAACTATATCCGGAGGATTCTTTAGCTGCTGTTTGTAATGCAAGTCAAGCAGCTGCTTGTATACATCAAATTTTCAGGATTCAATCGCTTCTGAGGAAGCAACTTGTTGAGCAAGGTAATGACGAATTTGAACATGATTTTTCACTTCTAGATGCCAAGACTAGTAGTATGGGTAAATGTGAGGGTAAATCTTTACATGTTGCTGCTATACCCATCCAAAAAATATCGTGCCCGGAAGAAACAACAAGAATTTCTTGTGATTTCACCAAAAAGTTGTTAAAATCCAGGTACTGATCCGAAATAGTACCTTCAATTTTCTTGAAAAACTTTATAACTGAAGTACTGAACCATGTAATTGACTTGTCAAACTTTTATGTAAAGGCTCATGAGGGTTCGTCAAGTTAGAAAGACGTACAAAAGAATTATTTGGTCGTGAGATTATTTAGATACAAAACGAGTATTTATATATGGGTGTCCGGACCAGCTTACGCATACCACGATTATTCCCATAGCAAATATACACGCCTTCTCATGCATATTCTCACTTAATCGAAACTAGGTTACCCATGTTCAGGGAGGGGACTCGAACCTTGCACCTCTTGCTTTACCCCCTTTCACTACAAGAAATAGTATCTTTAGCTGCAAAATATTTAACACTAAAAATCTTAATTTTGCCGCTAATAGTCGTTATTTGTCGTCCCTATAAGTTCGTCGCTAAAGATACCTTTAGCAGCAAATTAATTGTTTTTGCCTCTATTAACTTTATCTTTAGCGGAAATAAATATAATTAGAGGCCATTTTGGGTTTTTAAAATATCATTAGAGGCCATTTTAGTTGTTGCCGCAATAGTTTCGCCGCTAATGCTACTATTTCTTGTAGTGTTTTAAGGGCTCAAGAAATAACAAGGCTGAGGGGATTCAGACCCTTTACCTCCTAGATGAAAGACAAGATCATGGCCATTGAGCTAGCCCTAATGGTTACACAAAATAAAACGAGTATTTTTTATTATTATATGGTCACCAAGAGTTTACAATAGTTTTCTTATATTCACACACATATGATTAAATGAATCTTCCCCTTCTTTTCGCACCCCTTTTAGGTAAAAGTATAACCGAGAAAGAAGCGACGATACAAGGTAAAACATATATTTCGCATATCATCCGGAAGGTGTCTGATCCTGAGTATGTTTAAACATTTTCGGTCGATTAGTTTGATTAATGGGAGCTACAAAATCGGTATGAAAATCTCTGTTAATCGCCTGAGTTTGTTGCTAGCGGATTTGATCGACCCGTACCATAGTAGTTTCCTACTGCAGAGGTCGACTATTGATAATGTAGTGCTTGTCAGTGAGTTGGATTACACATTCAGGCAATGCTAAAAGAACAAAGAGTTTCATGGCCATTAAGGTGGATTTGGCTATGGCGTATGATAAGATTAGATGGGACTTCATCCAAAACTCTTTAGAGTCCTTGTAAGTTCCAGAGATTTGGATTTCGCTGATATTTTCAGGGATGTCCGAGAATGATTTGAGTGTCCTTTGGAAGGGAAACCCTTTAGAGCCGTTCAAACCCCAAAGCGTATTCGTGAAGTGGATCCCATATCATCATACCTTTTTATGATATGTACGGAAAGACTTTCACTTCTTATTCAGAAGCTGGTGGAGTATGGATCCTGGAAGCTTCTTCATCTTTGCTCAAGGGAGACACCAATATCTCATATATTTTTTTAAGATGATTTATTATTGTTTTCAGAAGCATCTAATCAGGATCTTGATTTTTTGCGGGAATCCCTACTAGCGTTTTGTCACGATACGATGCAGACAATTAGCAAGGAGAAGTCTCTTATCTACTTCTCACGCAATGCGGATGAGGATGTGTGGAGAGTATCACGGATCGTAGTGGTTATTGCATAAGCGCATGTCTTGAAAAGTACTTAGGGGTCCCCATATTGTCATCAAGTAGACCCAGGAATCCTATGGTGAAATCACAAATGGTCTTTGAGGGATACTAGCAGGTTGGAAGGGGAGAACATTATCACTAGCTGGTTGTATCACTCTGGCACAGTCGGTGCTACCGTGATGCCCTTGTACATCATGCAAGTTGAGAAGCTTCTGAACTACGTTTGCAAAGAGATTGATCGGGTGGTGAGAGACTTCGTATGGGGTTCGGAAGATCAAAGGATAATAGTTGGCTTTCATGGGATAAGATTTGTATGCGAAGGAACTTAAGAGGTCTAGGATTATGTAAGGCGGAAGACTTGAATAAAACGCTACTTGGTACGCTCAGGTTGAAGGTACTACACGATGAAACCACACTTTGGTCACTAGTTCTGAAGCGAAAGTACTTCAAAGATGTACTCCATTATGTGCCGAAGAAAACCGATTTGCAGATATGTAGAGCCATGGTGAGGGGTATTGTCGAAGTTAAACAGGGATCCTGATGGGTACTTCAAAATGGAAGGTCAAATATGTTTTGGATGGATATATGGATAAGGGAAACTCCCTTAATTCAATGCGATTTGAGTGATGGATACTGATATTCGGGCTAAAAAAGTTAGTGATTATGTAAGGGAGGATGGGTCGTGAAATTGGAATAGATTTCAATATATGCTTCCTCCTTCCAAGCTTCTAGAGATTGCAGAGATAAGGGTATATAGTGAGATGGAGTCGCAGGATGACTTATCATGGATAAACGAGGTTAACGGGGAGTATTCAGTTATATCGGCATTTTCAGACCCCAAGTGTAAATGAGAATATGGAATCGAGATAGATTGGGATAAGATTTGGAAGGTGAGATACTCGCAAAAACCCCGAGTCCTCCTTTAGAGGGTCGTCCAAGATAGATTGACGACTAGGGGAAACCTTTGTAGGCATGGTATAGACGTCCCGAATGTGTGTCCATGGTGTGAAGAAAGAGAAGAAGACGTTTTCCATCCATTTTGAATATGTGTGAAGGCCAAAAGGCTATGGGAGAGGATTAGGAATGAGATCGAGTGGGCCAACAAGGGGAATGATAGCCTATCGTAAAATTTGGTAAAACCATTAGATGGGGAGTGTAATAGGACGACTACTAGGCATAATATTGACTTTGTCGGTTGGCCTGATTAGTGGAGGGAGGAGATTTATAGGGTGCAAGGGTCTGCAGGGAACTTGTACACAACTCACAGAAATATTGAGGCGGCACTGCAGGCGCACCAGCAACGATCTGATGCAGCGAATCAACAGCCGCCGTTGGCAGGCTCTTCACAGCGTATTCGGCAGGTTTCAGTGGCTGGAGCGAGGGATCTGGGAGCATTCTCCGGCGAGAATGTATCAAATATCTACCAAAAATACAAACTCAGAGAATCGACTATAATGCTCTTCTGGGATGACCTCCGGGTTCACGTATGTCTTTATTTATGAAAGCTGGTAAAGTAAGCACATTGTGGAAAGTGGTTATACGCTGGAATCGAATGGAATGTATTTTTTAGGGCGCTCATTAGAGTCATATATTCAGAAAGAAATGAAGTTGTCTTCAACAATAAGGTATTCTCCAATAGTGTTGTTTTGATTCGTAAAGCTAAGTATTTAGACTATTAGAATACTCGGGCATGGAGTGGACAATTGAATGGGGAAACAAGACGAGAGAGATACGTGGAGTTCATTGGGTGGTGCAAACCGAATAGATGCCTCAAACTAAACACGGATGGGAGTTGTATTAGAAAGGAAGGCATTAGTGGAGTGAGCGGAATTATTAGAGATAAAGAGGGCAACTGGATACATGGCTTCTCCCTGAAACTATGGCATAACTCGTCGGAACTAGCCGAGCTTATCGCCCTTTCTGATAGGCTACACATGGCTGAGGATTTAGGGCTTGTTTTCTTGGAGGCTGAAGTAGATTGTAGGGGGGAGGTGGAAGCGATAGGTTAGGAGGTCAGATGCAGACGAACTGAGGGCTGGCTTCTGTTTGGATTGAGGAGGGCAACCTTGGCTTGAAACAAGTATTTTGTATCAAAGAACATTTACAAGGAGTCAAACATGAGCGTGGATTGATTGGCACATAGGTTTACGGCAAGACCAACCATACATGAGCCACATGGATCCTCCGCATGGGTTATGGAGTCTACTCACACACGATAGATATGGATGGATCATCCCGAGAATGGTGTATAGATTGAATTTTGATGTTGAGCTTGACTTATAGATAATGTGTTTGTACCCCGACCTTCGAGCCTCCTTCGTATTAGAAAACTATATATTATATATTTCACAATTCAGTGATAATGTTGTTAATGACAATTTAGAAAACTTTGAAGCAAAAGATTCAATATTTTTTTAGGAAAAATTCTCATATATAGGGCCCTGTTTACTTAGGGGACTTACTAAGTGCCCGTTTGGGATTGATTATTTTGGAGCTAAAAGCCCTTTTTGATTAAAATTAAATTATTTGTAAAAAATATTAAAAAATATTTTGATATCTAAAATCACTTTAAGTGATTATTTTGATAATCACTAATCTAGTGCTTTTTCTAAAAGTGCTTTTTAGAGTCTAAAATATTGTTATGGATCTAAAATCACTTTAAGTGATTATTTTAAAAAGCAATCCCAAACGGGCACATATTTTAGAGGTAAAAGCGCTTTTCAATTAATTTTTTTATTGAAATATTTGAAAAAAATATTTAAAAATATTTAGACATCTAAAATTACTTTAAGTGATTATTTTTTTAATCACAAATCTAGTTTTTTTCCTAAAAATGATTTTAAGGGGTTAGAGTATTTTTAAAGATCTAAAATCACTTCAAGTGATTATTTTAAAAAGCAATCTCAAACGGGTTCTAATATGTCATAAGGGATTCAAACGGGTTCATAGTGTATTTAGTTTCAAATGGTACACGGTTTGAATCCCTTATGAATAACTTTTTTTTTGCCAAACATTTTTTTTATTTTCCATCTTTTTTAAGATTCATTATAAATAATATTTAGAATAAAACCCTCAAAAAATTTATAAATACTGTTAAAAAAAGTGTCTGGTTTTTTTTATTGAACATTTAAATTAAGAAATTTAATTAATTACGTGATTGAATCCAATATGTTCAACAAGTTAAACAAGTTTTGTTAGATCGGTTTCAATAAAATGAATTAGAAAAGACCAACAGTAAAATCAGTAATAAACATTCTAGAATTTTTAATAAAAAAATTGTATAAAATAAAAAAATATGTAAAAAGTTCTAGAGTAAAGATATATATCATCCTTTTTTGCTTCACCCATGTATCACCTCCTATGTAGAGGTTTTAAACATCAATAAGAAAGTTTCTCTCTTTTAAGTGATTATTTTCTCTTTCTTTTATTTAATGTCACATTAGATGACACATAGGAGGTGATAAATGGGTGAAACAGAAAAGGGTGATATATAGCAATCCCCTGGTTCTATTATAAAGTTTTTTTTTAAACCCCAAATATTTAAGATCTTAATTTTTTTATCAATATATCGATGATTTTTTATTTTATTTTATTTTAATGTTTTGGTATTTTTTAATAATTTGTTATTTTTTTGTTTTAAGTAGGGGTTATTTTTTTACATATAATTAAGTAAGTAATATTTTTAATTTTTATTATTAGTTGAACATTTTCTCATATTTTTTCCTGTTTCCATTATTTATTTCTTAATAAAAAAAAAATCCACAAGTTGAAAAGTAAATGTGCTTGACGACGACATAGGGTCCCCAATTTATGACCATTTTCCGTACAAAAATTAAAATTTCGAGGCCTTTGAAACAAAGAAAGATGTTGACCCAAGAAAACAATGGTAAATTAATGAGTTTTTTTTAATATTAATACTTTTAAATAAATAATTAGCAATTTGGTATAAATTCAGATTTGGCATAAGGGTGGTATTCCGAATACCGCCCTTAGGCAAAATTGTAAGGACGGTCATTCAACCACCGCCCTTAATAGAAATACAATTTTGCCTAAGGGCGGTGTTCAAGATACCGCCCTTGTGCCAAATCTGAAATTACTTTCTTTTATATGCCAAATAGCCAATTATTTATAAAAAAATGTTAAACTTAAAAAAAACTCTGAATTAATACTACCAAAAACAAGTGATAATTATTCCACATCTTATTTTATTGATGGATCGAAACAGTAAATAATTCTTTTTAATAAAGAAAATTTCGTTTCAAAACATGAATACATATTTCACTTTTTTAAAGATAGAATCTCTACTTGTAAAATCTCCTACATCCATATATCCTTAAGAAATTGTATAACAAAGAACATGCAAATTGTGATTGAAAATTTCAACTTATAAGTACTACTTAATTTTGATCATCAATGTGGAAGAATGTTTATCGGTTTGTTGCACGCTGCCATATATGTCAAGTTTCTAAAGAAGGTGTATTTAATGAGGGTTTGTACGTGCCATAATTTGTTCCTTCTCAGCCATAAACAGATATTAGTATGGATTTTGTTCTCTTCCTTTCCCGTACTCAGCAAGGTAGCGGGTCTATTTTTGTCGTGGTTGATCATTTTTTAAAAAGGACACACTATATTGCGTGCAAAAAGGCCACTGATAAAGAGAAATTTGTTATGTCTTAAGAGGATATAAGCTTTACGTGGTCTCCTTTCCTCAATTTTTCTAGATAGTGACACATGAAACCTATCACACTCATGACGTAATTTGTGGCGCTTGGCTTCCACGTCTTTGAATTTCAATACGGTGTATTATCCTCAAACTGATGGTCAAACAAAAGGTGGTCAATCGTTCTTAAGGTAATATTTTACGTAGTATTGTTAGTGATAAGGCAAAGGGTTGGAATCTATTGTTGTGCAAGACTGAATTTGCACATAATCATGTAGTCAATCAAAGTACAAGTTTTGTCATTTTTTGTGGTTTATGGGATCATTCACTGTGTTTCTCTTGACTTAGTTCCTACACCAGATCTAGCATGTCTCATGGTACTACTACTGATTTTAAATGAGCTTGAAGAAGTGACCACTTAATGGGTACACTCCTCAGCTCCAACTAGCCATATTTTATCGAGGTCTTGACACGAGCTATAAGGAGATACTAGCCTATATTGGTGTAGGTGGTTTCATGACAATGGATCCTACTGAAGGGGTGGTTTGTATGGAGAAGATTGTGAGGAACGAGATGAGTTGTCTACCTTTGCGTGCCCCCATTTTAAATTCTTCACAGGTATGCTAGAGTTGGATATTGATACTGCTATGAACTCTAAATTTGACAGCCTATAGAATCAGTTGAAATATCTAACTTCAGTTGTTAACCAAGGCGGCCAAAGTAATCAACCTAAGGTAAATGTAATGCAGGAGTCGTATGGGTGTTCGCGTTGTGTGGTTGGTAATCATAGTTGGGAAGAGTGCCAAAGTAACCTCGAGTCAGTCTTTTTCATGAGAAATAGTGGAAATTATCAGGGTGGTCAAGGTTATCAGTAGGGTAATCGCGATCATCCAGGGTTGTGATGGTCAAATTTGAATACATTTGCATATCAAGGGAAAACCTTATCAACCTTTCCCTCAAGGAAAAACTATCAATAAAATCCTCCAAAACAATATTCGAAGGGACCAATATATGGTAACCAAGCTCCTCACAACCCGCGTATAATGCATACGAAGATAATCTAGATTAGAAGACACTTCTGACCCATCCACAAGAAGTAGTAAGCACAAGGTACGAATGTTTAGGTAAAGTTGATTCAAAATGGTGATACGAATGTGAATGCGAACTATGAATCATGTAAGTCCATTGGTTATCAAATTAGAAAGGTTTTAGCATCACCTAACGTTGTGTCTAGTGAGTATAATATCAAAGATAAAAAGTCTCTCAAGCCGAATCTAGATGAGGTAATAGTTGAAAATTGGGTGAAAGTGAAAAACTAAGTGATCGAGAAGCCAATTGAAGCTCTAAAATGCAAGAAATCCTAAGAGTTGAACCTCCACCCCCATAAATCCATCCACCACTGCCTTTTCATCAATGGTAGCAAAAAGGAATGATGACTCCGAGTACAAGAAATTTATCATGATGTTGTTCATAAATGTCGAAAGAACGTGTGGAACATAATACATCGACCAATCTATATACATAAACGATACCCAAAGATCATAACAAACCATAATGCTAAAAATTGCAGGATCATCGCATCGATGTCGCCTCTTACGGAACAAAGATAGTTGTTATGACATCTCTTATGGCATGCATGGCGAAACTCAATGTCATTAAAGGATGGAGCTTCCTAAGCCACCAAGTTATGAATCTGGCTCGAGAAGGTTGTCAAATCAAAGCCAGTCAAAAGGATATCCCGATCAGATAGAAGCTGATAAGAAAATACCTCAAGTGGCACGAAGAAACAGACAGACGAAAACGGAAATGGTAACTGCTAACATTTCTTTTTGTTGTTTGGATGCCCAAAACTTCCCACACACACTTTCCTCATCTTTGTTGCTTCATTCCATGTTGATTTCTTTCCTTTCTCGTAGATTTCAATTTATAAATTTCTCCTCTTTCATTTTGGTAGTTATTTTTTTCCAAACAGTCAATTCAGAAAAAGAGCTATTATATTCTTGATACTTTAATTATATAACATAATTTGTTTCCCAAATATGATTTTATCCCATCAATTAGTTTAACCTCCACTTTAATCCCATCTTTTATGCTTTCAGTGTTATTTTCACTGTTTTATTTGTTGATAGTCAATATAAGTTACACAAAAATGGATTTCTTCTTTTACCTATAAAATATCTTATACATCAAAACAATATAAGACTAATTCTCATTAAAACTATAAAAAAAAACTTCTTAATTATAAATTTATAATTTTAAGAATATAATCTAATTTGTCACTCTTTTTATTATATGGTAAAATAATTATATAGTTGAGGTTAGTTTAATTGGTCAAAACTTTAGATATTTTTTTAAATAATACGATTTGAAATCGAGTTAATAAATTCAAATTTAAATTTTTTGATATATAAAACAAATAAAAAAATAAAAAATAACGCTACGTTACAATCTAGAAAGCAAACAAAATAGTAGTATGCTGATAAAGTAAGAATAGTGACGACAAAGTCAAAACCTTTGGCCTTTTGGCAGCCATACTCGCTTTCCCTCAACAAAACCATTACTACTATAATATACTATTACACCAACAACACAACACAGAACAAAAGAAGGGCCTTTTCACCAATTTATTTTCCCCAAAATTCCTCCCTTTCTTTCCTATCTGCACCTTAGAATTATCATAAACATAGTACCTTTAGTGAAGACTCTGACAGCTAACTAGTCAATTCTCTTACCTTCTTCGGGAATTGATGGATCGGTAAGTGGAAATTATCATAAACACATGTTTTAATTTTGATTTACTTCCTCGATTCTTTATTACAAATTGATTCTCGATTATGATTTTAGTGGTGATTATTATTCCATTTGTTGATCAAGATTCTTTTCTAATAATCACAATTCGCAGATGAAGTGTAAAGTTGATGTTTTGTAGTAAAAGAAGAAGGTTAAGTGAAGTAAAAATAAGTGCATGGATAATTTTTGCTGCTTCGGTTCTGTCTACTCTAAGGTAACCTTCTCTTTTCACTTCTCACTCAATTTAACTGTATTTTCATTATTTTTTACAAAAATAATTTTAATTTTTAGCTCTCACAAGGTTTATGATCTGATGAATTTTTCTGTAAAAGCTATAGATATTTGCTGGTTCCAATTTTTTAATTCAAATTCCGTGACGGTTATTAGCTAATTATAATGGAAATTTCTCTGCTTTGTGAAGGATTTGAGCTAATAGCTTTAGAGGATTAGTTACTAGATTTTATCGATTGTAATCTCATATTTTTTTTTTTTTTTTTTAATTAGCTTGCTGGAGGAGGTTCTTCATGTGGGTCCGGCAAAGGAAAAAACTCTCAGGGTCGTGTAAAATATGGCTACATTTTGGTAAAAGGGAAAGCAAATCATCCTATGGAGGATTATTATGTTGCTAAATTTGATCAATTTCAAGGACGTGAACTTGGCCTTTTTGCTATATATGATGGCCATTTAGGTGATGCTGTGCCTTCATATCTACAAAAACATTTGTTTGAAAATATCCTAAAAGAGGTAAATATTGGCGCGATTCTTAAGCTTTCATGTGGTATAGTATAGTATATTAATCCCGTTACGTAATTTCAGGGGGAGTTTTTGAAAGATCCACACCGTTCAATTTCGAAAGCATATGAAAGAACTGATCAGACAATACTTTCACATAGTCCTGACTTAGGAAGAGGTGGATCTACTGCTGTAACTGCTATTTTAATCAACGGTCGAGATCTATGGGTAGCTAATGTTGGTGATTCACGAGCTGTTTTGTCTAAAAGAGGTCAAGCTATACAAATGAGTGTTGAACATGATCCTAATTCGGAACGTGAAAGTATCGAAAATCGAGGTGGATTTGTCTCAAATATGCCAGGTGTGTTATTTTTTATCATTCCTGTAAAAAAAATTTGTCACATTTCTCTTTTATATCTTATAATGAATAATTAATATTTGTTTTTTATTTTAGGAGATGTTGCTAGAGTAAATGGTCAATTAGCTGTTTCTCGAGCTTTTGGAGATAAGAATTTGAAATCTCATGTTCGATCAGATCCTGATATCACTAATGCTACTATTAATGGAGATACTGATCTTCTTATCCTTGCTAGTGATGGTCTTTGGAAGGTTAGTATGTATAATATATAATAAGTTAATAAGTTGATCTCTAACAATTGGTTTGTTTGTTCATGGATTTACTAGGTTATGTCTAATGAAGAATCAGTTGAGATAGCAAAGAAGATTAAGGATCCATTGAAAGCAGCTAAGCAACTTGTTAATGAAGCATTGAAAAGAGATAGTAAAGATGATATTTCATGCATTGTTGTTCGTTTCAAGGTGTGAAATATTGTTAACTAGCTGTAAACAGAAGGTGAAACTATAAGAGGAGGAGGAGTTTTTAAGAATATTTATAAATACCCGTTCCACCCTACCCTTACTCTACCCCGCCCCATCCACCCCCCTCCCCTCCTCGTTTATTATAATATTTCATGAAGTTTAAGTTTGTGTGGCTTGTTATAGATTTGATTTATTGTAATGTGTAGTAGATCTACAGCCAACATTTTTTATTTTCTGTAAAAAAATTGAAGGTGGGTTGTTCACATTTCATGGCATCTTGGATTAGTTTTATGAGAAATGTGGTTTGGTTAGAATGGAAAAATTTAATTGTTTGGGGAATTATTGAAAAGCTTCTCTCTCATAGAAGCCTTATCAACCTTGCTTAGTTTCTAAGCAGGCTTACAGTTGTAGATCTCCTCGGTTCCGTCCATTTCTTCACCAAAGCTTGCCCCTAGTTTTGTGCTTCAACCTCAACGGAGAGGGGTCAGTTTTGTGCTTGCACCTCAATGGAGTGGTCTAATTTCTTCCTGGTGTAACAAAAGTAAGATATGCCGTGCTTTTTCAAACCCTATAGGCTTGTGACCTTGAATCTTTTCTCAAACCCTATATAGGCTTTTGGTGACGTTTCTTTTCTCAAACCCTATAGGATTGCGATTGCGTATGCTTTCTTAAACCCTATAGGCTTGTGATCGCGTATCTTTTCTAAAACGCTATAGGCTTGTGATCGCGTATTTAAGAAGATGCCTTTTTCTATTTGATTATATCTTTGTCTATTTTTAGTTATCTTCTAAGATCATTATTGCTTTTGGATAGATTCTTATTGTTATAGGTGTCGTAGCAATTATTGTTTCGCATCTTTGTTGATTGGCTTATATTCGCAGTAGCATTAATCATCCGCATTTGTCGTTTATGCGTAACCAACCGTTTTTTCGGAAAAACTGCAAGTGACTTATCTTTGTTGATTGTCTTAGATTCGCAGTAGTATTAATCATCCGTATTTTTCGCTTATGCGAATCCAACCGCCTTTTCCGGAAAAACGCAAAGGACTTATCTTAGTTGATTGGCTTAGATTCACAGTAGCATTAATCATCGTCATTTGTCGTTTATGCGAAATTAATCGATTTTTTTAGAAAAAAACTGCAAGTGACTTTTTGTCTCACATTAACGCTTCATCTTTTTCTCTTTCTTATCCACTTTTCTCCCCCCACTTTCAAGTCATTGGTTGCTATAATTAATCATTAATTATCCATTGTACACTTAGAGTTCTACTCTTTTGTTTCTTCAAATGTAGCCACTTTTGCTTCTCTAGGTAACCAATTACTTTTTCTAAAGTGAACCACATGCTTCAATCATAATCATTGCTTCACTTTCACTTCATGGCACTCTTTCTTGTAACTATGTCATAACATGGGAAAACTTTGTGTGTTTTTTCTCCAACGGACAACTCAGAACATAGTCTTGAGTTTGCATAATACTTTCTCTGGGACATGATTGTCGTTGAGCACAAGGTCCTTGCATAGGTCTTGTTGAGGGAGAAGTTAGACTTTTGGCTACTTCATGAAGCCATTAATGTTAAGGAAACACCTTATAACATTTCCCATTTTAGTTCATCTTGGTCATGCCAATATGATCGACAAGGATATGATATGGTTTGATATCCCAATGCGGGTATATCCAGTACATGCAATAGGAAAATTATAGAAAACTAACACTCCAATCTATGAGATGGACCTTGACACCACTTTAATACATATATAAGTTACGAGAATACCTTTCTACAAGCACAAACACAAATTATCAACACATTTAGCACCTTTCAAAGTTTTGTGGAGGAATTGACTCTCTATTTAGTAATGTTAGTTGGTGATCTCATTCTTAGGATTAGGGTTCGAATACACTCGATATGACAGGCCTATCACCATTTATATGGGTTTTTTTTACAACATGCGACAAACTTGGTTACAATTTAAGTATGAAAGACTAGGCCTAACGTCTTTTAAATGTGGGTTCATGGCCATATTTGTGATATGTGTACTACCCTCGTTGTACTTTTCACAAGGAACCCTGTTGGAGAGAAAAACAATTTATAGAATATAACACAAAGGAAAAATGACAAAAAATAAAGGAGACGCAGAATTTTTGCGGTTCAAAAAATTACATACATTCACATAGTTTCATATGGTTTCAGTATGATATTTATTACCTTGAACAAGAGGAATATACCTGTTCTGTGTTCTACAAGAATCACTCTTATATTTTCTCTCAAGTGTATCACACACTCTTTGTTGGTTCTCAAACAACCCTGACACACACCCCACCCCCAACCCCTTGTGGGGATGTAATGTGATACAAAGAACTACAAACTATGGAGCCATATATATATAGGGAATACTACTCAGTGAACACGTCTCTTAATTTTCTAATACATCATTACTTGTACCTCAAGTCAAGTAATCTCTTTCATGGTCTCCAAGTTTGAATTTAATATTAGGTTTGGATTTCAAACCACAACCCAACAATTCCTACCTTGGTGAGAAGTCCCAAGAGTTTTAATAAAAACTTGAATTTCTTTCAAGTTTACTTATACTAGATCCCTAGCTTCATAGAAATCTTTGCATCAACATATGTGAACTTCTTCTTAATCAGTGTAATGTTAGGATCCTCCCTTGAAATCACTTTACATTGTATTAGCATTCCATCCTACACCGTATAGACTTTGGAATTTTATCTTTGGCTTTTTTGAACTATTTTCATATGACTCGTTCCTCAGTTCAAATCTTATTCAACTAATGTCTCACTAGTTTGATGTTCGTGTGGATGTAAAATAGAAACGTCAGTAAGTGTTTTTTCTTAGCGTACCTCAATGCTCATTTCAATCAAATATAAGTCGAAAATAAGATATAATGAGGATTTGATAAAATACACACCAAAATTATCCAGGATGTAAAGTACCTTGGGATCACTCTTGTTCAACTTGGTCAAAGCTCGGTAAAGTCCTTGTTAATCTAGTCAAATTTTTGGTCAACAATCAAAGCATATTAATCAATCCAAGTTCACCAAAACACATGCACATGCGAAGCGTGAGATCTACACCTTAATTGGCCAATAAGATCCTCAAGTGCATGATCTATCACGTACATTGCGAAACACACAATCACAACCATGAAAATGGGTTAACTCATGCATCCCAAACCTGCGTGATCATTAAGTTGACCCACTGTCTTATTTTCTTTATGTTATCTGTTAAGTAAGCTCCTTAACACAACCATGTTGCACCTTTTCCTTGATCCACCCGATCACTCACCTTTGAAACTGATAACAATTGTTGGGGAGAAAAAGGTATATATATTGAAAAATAAATAAAAGATATAAAATAAAGGGGATGCAAAATATACGTGGTTTAGAAATTTTCCTACGTCCATAGAGGTCACACCGTTTCATTATGATATTGGAAACCTTGAACAAGAAGAACAAACTTTGTTTATGTTCAATAAGAATCACTCTTTTTTTCTCCATACGAGTCTATCACAAACTCTTTGTTGGTTCTCACACAACCACGACACACACCCCACCCTTAACCCCTTGAGGGTATGGGATGTGATACAAAGTACTTCAAACTATGGAGACACACACACATGCATAGTAAAATACTACTTGGTGAATAAGTCTCTTTATTTTCTAATACGTTATTACTTGCACCTCAAGTCAAGTAATCTCTTTCTTAGTCTTCAATTTTGACGTCAACATTGGGTTTTGACTTCAAAGCACAACCTAACAATACCGACTATGGACCATGGATTTCCATACAAGCGAGACCTAGGACTTTATATGGAGTTAGACATTACATTAGCAAAATTGATGGTGGATAAGGGGAACTATAAGTGGCTCATGTAATGCATGTTGCTAACAATAAAGTGATTATTTGAGAAATAAAGGTTCTAGATTGTTGATTATGAAATGGGTTGTGTTGAATATTATATGAGCTCTAATGTGATATCATGGAAGAGGAAAATATATCTTGGAAGGTTTTTTAGTCAGCACAAGGATAATATAAAGAATATTATTGTGTTGGTCTATCATGATGGAAGAGGCTCAATGTATGACAGTGACGGTAATACAAATGGGTAAAGTGAAAGATGCAAAATATATATAATGATATGGACATGTATGATGAAAACTAGGACCCAAAGAAGGAAAAGTCAAGAGTAAGAGGTGGAAGTTCTAATGGTTTTTTTACAGCAATGCTACAGTGAAGAAGAAAGGTTGTGGGTGGTGCTTTTGGAAGCAAATCAAACATAGAGAGAAAGGAGAAATATAGTAACGAAAGTGAGCTGTGAATTAAAAAGGCTAGCCCTACACAATTTGAAGGCAATATATGATACTCGTCATGTGGAACTGTTGGAGTGAGGGTACCTCCTTGACAAGAAGATGTTCAAAAATTTGTTGGTCAGTGTCGATCCTTCACTTTTTATTTACTTGAAACCAAGTCTTCATGTAGTAATATTTCTAATTCAAGGGTGTTATTTTATTTATTGATAATAATGTGACAAATTCCACAATTGAATTTAATAACATTTTGTTTTGCTGGAAAAGTAGTGTAAATTTGTCTATTATGCGTCTAAGGCATGTAACTTCATCAACGTTAAGATTGAATCAAATAACTCATTTTGTTTATTATTGATGTATATATTAGGTGGGACTTTTGGAAAACATTGTGAATTTTAACTTAGATATCAATACTATATGGTTGATTACTAGACATTTAATGATATCCTTTAATTTAATGAGAAACTTAGGAATCGACCTAAGTTGGCGTAAGAGGTGAAAGACTTTAATGACTTCCTTTAAATATCTAATCTCACTGAGATGGGAGATAACTGTGCCTTAGCAATCTGAGTTTGTGAGAGGCTATATATAGAAGACTAATAATCATGAGTAAAGAATGGCCTTCTCGGATGCCTACATCTCAATAGCCCTAACTACCAATTCTGACCATTTCCCATTTGTTTTACATTGTAAGTCTCCCTATACCATGGTTTAATGGGATTTAAATTGAATAATTTAAGGTTAAAGAGCATACTTGTTTGGAGGTTATGTGTAGTGTGCGGGTGTAGTTATACTTAAGGTCTTAACCTTTAAGTGTTCAAGCTTAAATCTAGGTCTATAGTATTGTTCTTAACGTGTGGAGTCGTAGGACTTTCAAAAGGGGGAAATAGTTAATAGTTCTCCAAAATAATTTCAAGGTCCCCATGAGAAAATTCAGAGTTTGAGGTGAATGATAGAATCATGGCATGTACAAAAAATGTCCTGACCCCATATAAGGAGGTATGTTGTATATGTATAACAATAATAAGTCACTATCGACTCAAGATTTTAAATGAGTTGATAATTCATAACTTTTTCCCTTTATTTACTCATGGATACACCAGGGAATGTCTAATTAAGAGTTATTTGACATTTCAAGAAAGATCATAATCTGTTGAAGTAGCAAAGTAGCCTATTATCAAAACATTAAATAAAGAAAGTAAAGATGATGTCATTGTAAATTTAAGTATATATGATAAACAAAGGCTGAAAAATAAGAGGTGGTGTGTTTACAAACATTTATAAATACCACTCCCCACCCCCTGTATATGAAATATTTCATGAAGTTCCCATACAAGTCTGCATGGGTTGTTATATGTTTTGAGTTTTGTAATGAATGGATCTATAAATTGACTTTATTTTTTTATTATTGAAGGTGAATTGTTCAGACTTCATGGCATCTTGGAATAATTAATGAGAAATGTGCTTTGGTTAGTATGGAAATTAGTTGTTTCCAATTAATAGGGAATCATTGAATTAAAAGCTCTTATATGAGCTTCCTCTTCCATTTGTTCTCTTCAATCTCTTTAATACTGCTAGGAGCTTTTTTCACATTGATTTAGTTTCAAAGTAGGCTTTCAATAGAAGATTTCTTCAATTCTGACCATCTTTTCTCGAACGCTTGCCCCTATTTTTGTCCTTCAACCTTAACGACATAAGCTCCCATTTCTTCTTGGTGTATCTAGTATGTTATGCAGTGTTCTTTTAACACCATATAGGCTTGTTATCGTGTATTTTTTCTCAAACCCTATAGGCTTGTGATCACATATCAAATAAGCTACCTTTTTTATCAGATATTCTCTTTGTCTATATTTCATGCGCTTCTCCTAGGTTTATAACTCATTATAGCTTTTATATTGGTTTTAATCGCTATATAGGTGTTTTAGAAATTATTATTTTGCATCTTTGTTGATTTCCTTTTTTGTATGCACTTATATATGCAGTACCATTAATCATTTGCATTTATTGCTTACGCAAAACTATTTTTCCCGTAGTTGTAAACTTGCAAGTGAGTTGTTATTTCATGTAAATGTTTGAAATTCTTTTTCTCTTTCTCAACTACTCTTCACACGCGTTTTAAGTTCATTGGTTATTACAATCAAATACTAGCCAATGTACGCTTAGAGCTTTGTACTTTTGTTCCTCCCTCCCTCCCACAAAAAATTTATCCCTTTTTGATTCTCGATATTGATAGCCAATCTCATCTGCAAATGGAGCAACACATTAATCATCCATAACCTAAATAACTACCCTCAAACCCTTTCAATATCCTCTTAGCCTCGCTTTCACTTTCATACCACCATTTCTTTCTCAACTCACTCTTTCTCTCAACTTATGTACTAAAAAATCCCCAAAAGTTGAACTCCATTGTCAAAGGCAACATGGAAAACCTCCATGTAAATTATGTCAAACCAGCAGACAACTCATAAGCTGATTTTTCATTTGCACGATACCCTCTTGTTCAAGATTGTCGTTGTGTTTATGGTCATTACTTTGGTATTGCTTATGTAGATATTGGACTTTTGGCATGTTTGTATAGACATTAATATTGTGTAAATAACTTCAAACCCTTTTTAAGTCAACTTTGACATTAGGATCAACAAGGATATGATATGGTTTAATCGCCCAGGGCAGGTTCAATCGATATATACAAAATAATGAAACAATGGATACATAATGTTATAAATCATGAGATGGACCTAAACACCATATTAATGTAGATACTAATTTTATAGCATAATCACATACTATCAATACACTAACCATCTTTAGGGTTTTGTAGCAATTTAATTTTCCCTTTACTAATGTTAGACTAATGGTTCCCTTTCATAGGATTAGGGTTCATATGTGCATCAATATTCCACGTGGTAGGTGATTTTTACGACAAGGGGCAATCCTGGTTAGAGTCTAAGTATGTGTGATTAGGTTGAACATGTTATTGATATGGTTTCATATATCATATTTGTGATGTGAGTACTAATACACTCACGAAACTTTGGATATGGGACCATGTTGGAAGTTGTACCTACTATGACCCTTGGAAATCCAGACAAGCTATATCCAGGACTTCATGTGGAGTTAGACCCTACTTTAATGAAGTGGATGGCGAAAAAGGGGAATAACTAGTGGTTCCTACAATACATGTTGCTAATATGATGTGTTATTTTGGAACAACTCACAGAAAGGGAGATTGGAAAGAAACTGACTATGGAGAATGATGAGGATATTATTTGAATTTAGGATTTTATGTTGGTGGTGGGTTGATCCAACATGGTGGAAGTAGTGGTATTTTAATATTGGGGGAACCCATGAATCCTAATAATATTTTCTCAAATAAGGATTCTAAGGTTGATGACATTACAAAGATGGTGTGCACAAAAACCTGATCAAAGACTTAAGATTCTGGGGATGACAGTGAATATTGTCAATGTTTGGGGAATTTAACAAACCCAATTATTTGAAAATAAATGAAAGAGGGAAATTATTTTATCACTCGGATGTATCAATGTTTTACTTGTACATGATATACAAGATGTGATTAGAAAAGTTGATGAAGACGATGAAAGTGCAACTTATATTTGAGCTTTTTCCTTGCACCCGATGATAACAGAAATAATAATAATTTTGAGGATGACCCTGATATTGTTAGCAGTGTTACATATAGATAAATATATGATGCATTTGGGGTATAGGACTATGCTAAATTCTTTGATAAAGAGAAGTTCCATAGTGTTAATTAGGAAAGGGTATCTTGGTAAATCAGCATAAGCTTTAATGAGTTGTCAAGGAATAGGAAAACACATCTTATGCTATGTGAGTCAATGCAAGGAGAATATGAAGAATGCCATTGTGGTGGAAATGTGTTCGTAATGCTGCAATATTACTATTGGACCTTAAGGCCTTTGTTTTTTAAGTAATACGTGTCGATTACTAAATACTCAAATGAGTTAAACTTATTCGGTTTATAGGTAGTGTCTTAATGAATCAAACTTCGCCTTGAATCTTAATGAAACAGACTTGTTAAGAGTCATTCAGTCTGAATTGGTCTAACAAACAAATAGTCTTATTCATCCAATATCTTAATGAATCTGATTAAGGTATCATTAAGTGCAAACAAACATGGCCTAACTAATTCATTAGGTTTTATAATATGAAAGTTCTTTTTTACTTAAATTATTTTATGAGTTATGATCATAAAATACTAGTTTAAATGGGTGTAATCAATAATGTGTTTGGTGTTTATATATGATATATGAATAAAGAAAGACACATGTCACAAGAGGCACATTAAGGTTAGGATAATTAGTGTTAAGCCCTTATACACATATATACCCTATATAAAGAGAGACAACGTCACTATTGTATTCAAGCAAAAGTTTTAATATTTTTTATCAACCATTAAACTTAAACATCTTTCGAAATACAGTAGAGCAAGTCTCTCTCAAGAAATTAGCTAAAGTGGTATAAGCAAGGTAGAAAGTTGAACTAAATGGGAAGAACTGGAATAATGTTAACACCTACCCTTTCATCCAAACCACATTATTCAACCTTTACATGCTTGTATACTTATTTTGCTAATTAATCACAATTACTTAATCTTGTTATGATTTCATGCCATGGACGAAGCGGAAGGATATGTAATGTCATATTTCTATCTTGTTGTATAATGATTAGGAATAGTTTTATAGGCTTGGAAGTATTTATAGGAAACCCCACAATATGATGATGAAAATAAGCTATTGTATAACAGTGATGGTAATATGACATGGGTAAGGCATACGTTGCAAAAAATATACAACGGTGTGTGCACCTCACTAGAACTCTCTCCTTCCTATGTATACTTGGACATGGATTCTGAAGTAGTCCACGTCAAAGTATAAATAACCCTCATAATTTGTTCTTTAATAGTTCAAGCATTTAGAGGAGTTTGTATTTTACATTGTATCAGAGCCTAGTAAACAAACATGTCCCGATTTCAAGTTTCATCAAATCCATTCATGTAAAACATTAAAAATATTGGTCTGCATGGATTAAAAAATGAACCTTTCCCCCACATGAGGAGGCATGTTGTACATAACCATAATAAGTCGATCTTTAACCACATAATCTATTAAGTGAGTTTATAATTTACATCTTTATTTCTTTTTTTCTTTATTTATTCATGGATACACCATCTAATGTCTAAATTAAGAGTCAATTGACATTACAAGGAAGATTCAAGATATGTGATGTAAGCAAAACATCTTGTTATGGAAACATTGAAAAGATAAAGTAAAGATGATATCTTATGTGTCGATAATCTATAAGGGGTGGATGTGGTGGGGGTGAATATTGTGAACTATTACCTCACTTGTATGTGAAATTCAACATGACAACGTTTTAAATGGAAGCTGGAAAATGAAGACGACACAACATTCAAGAACATTTGTAAATACCTTTTCTTCCCTCATGAAATTCTATATAAGTTTGTATGGCTTACTATAACAAAAAATTGAAGGTAGATCGTTCACATTGCATGGAATCTTGTAACAATTTAGGGATAAATAATATAAAAAAATTATTCCCAATTACTTGAAATTATTGAATTAAATGCTCTAATTCAAGCTTATCTCTTCCTTTGTTTTTATCACTCTCTCTAAAATTCTCAAGCCTTTTCCAACTTGCTTGGTTTCTAAGTTGGCTTACATTCAAGCAGTTGTTCAGCTCAAACAATCTCTTTTCCTAATCTTCCTTTAGTTTCAAGATTTAATATCAATCGCGTGGTCTCCTATTTCATCTTAGTGTATCAGGCTAGCTTTGAAATGTTTTATTAAACGCTACAGGCTTATGATCACACATTTGATAAATTGCCTTATTATTTTTTTCCTTTATTTATGTTGCAATTACTTCTCCACATTTGAATATCATTGTCACTAATACATAGTTATAACTTATTACTATTTAGGCGTCTAAGCAATTAAATTTTTTCTTTGTCGATTGGCTTCTGTTGGATGAATTTAGATTCTTGACATCATTAATAAATATATAGGCGAAAGACAAATACCTCCTTTAAATTTTTTTTTGGAAATCTAAAATCTATCCTGATCCAAAACAATACCCAAATACCCTCTAAACTATTCTCAAGACGACCAATCATCCATGCCCTTGATTTTCCATTAATAACACCAATTTTAGCTAGTTTTTTAACAAATTATGTGTAAAATTTCTATATAGCCCCTAATTATTCATACAATTACACATAAAAAATTGTATACTAATTAAATAGTAATAATAATTATGGAAAAATAGAAATTATTATCATATGTTAATTAAAAAAATCATAACCCCCATCCCCCACTTCCTCTTCTTATCATTCTTCTTTGCCAATAGATATTAAAGTAATAAAGAACCGAACACGTTGAAAAATAATGAAACACAAAACCTCAAATTCACTTCTTCGTCATCTGGCTAGGGCTCTGTCTCTCAAGTGAGAGGTACATGGTTCGAATCCCGCAGGTTGAAGAAAGTTATTAAAGTTTGGAAAGTTTTCAAGGTTCGAAACCCTCCCAGAACATGGGCAACCTAGTTCTGACTTGCATGGAGGTATGGTTGGGGAGGCAGTCATATCTCCCATGGGACTAGTCGGGTGTAAGCCTGGAACCCTCGTACGAAAAAAAACTTTAAAAAAAAATCACATTACAACCAGTTGTTTAAGTCAAAACATTAAAAAATAATGAGTCACAAAACTTCAATCTTTCTAAATTGGAGATAATCATTTAAATTGGACAAATTGGAGATAGTCGGGTGTAAGCCCGGAACCCTCGTACGAAAAAAAAATCACATTACAACCAATTGTTTAAGTCAAAACATTAAAAAATAATGAGTCACAAAACTTTAATCTTGCTAAATTGGAGATAATTTCAAATTGGAAAACATCCGAATTAAACTCACGTGTTCGATAGGAGATAAGGGAGAACCAGTGAGGGTCAGAGCACTTGCCTTCAAGCTTGAAACTTCTTGCCTCTCTATCCTGCCTTTTATAATATGGATCCTTGACATCTTCAGCGGAATCTTCATCTTTCTGCCTTTGAATAAAAAAAGAGTGTCAAAAAGATTTTTTTGATCAGAATATCGTTTGAGCGACAAGGGAGGAGAGCAAGTCTATCTCTCCATCCTTCCGAACTAAAAAGTGGGGTTGGGCGGTGTAAATGGTTCCCTGGTTGCACCTAGTTTGAGCGGATATACATAAATGCATAGCCAAATTATTAGGAGGTTCAACCACTTAAGGCGAGAGTGCGTCCATAAATTGTATTGGATCGAGAAGAGTGCTCGGCCTTGGTGGGTAAGGTTACGACGAGATGGCCTCTGAGAGACTAAGTTGAGAATATCGCTTCCTATGAAAGTTTGAAAGAATCAATAATGAACGACATATTCCAAAAAACGTGATCCAGGATGCCCGCATAAAGAGTATACCGATCGAAGGCAAAACAGGAAGGGAGGTTTTAAGCGACTTGTTGCTTTCTAGCTATCCCTAGTCAAACATCTGAACTCAATTCTTCATCTCATAATTGAGAGGTCGATGAAGAGTTTATCACCACTACAGAATAACATGATATAATTGTTGCAGGCAGCCCCAGGGCCGGCCCTGATATTTCGGGGGCCCAATGCTAACTCACAAAATGGGGCCCTCTACATAAATAAAAATATTATTTCCATTAACATGGTTTGAACTCTAGACCTTCTAAATAAAAACATGCCACATTACCACCAAACTACCAATACAACTTATATAATTATTCAAATTGGGGATATATATACATATACACACATAACATATTTAGATGATGGGGGCCCTTAAAAACGTCAAAAAATCAGGGCCCTAAGCGGCCGCGTCTTTTGCTTTACTACAGGACCGGCCCTGGGTAGCCCTTTCGCGACCCTTTAAAGCTAAAAATAAGTTGACTAGCCCTTTCACCCATTCACATTTTTATTACTTAAGGCAAGGAATTTCTCCTTGCTCTCAATGCCCTAGATAACTCGACAACGAGCAAATATCTTTCTTTCACCCTGAAGCTTTAACTGCTTGGATGTGTTAAGGTTAACCTACCAAAACTCACTAGTGTACATCGCGACCCCACTTTTTAGTTTAGAACGAGGGAGAGATAGTATTGATTTCTTTACGAAGGTGATCTTCCACTCATATTCCCGCTCCATCGTTTATAACTGATGGCAAAAGATGTATAGGAGAAATTCCTTGCCTTAAGTAATCAAGATGATGTAAATGTCCGGAAGGGTACTCAAGTTCTTTTGCCAATGACTGGGTATCGAGAAGAGTTAGATACGAATCCCTCCCATGAGAATGATGTTGCTAATGACTGGGTATCGAGAGGAGATGGATACGAACCCCTCATATGAGAAAGAAGCCTAGCAGCCCCGATACACCGATTCGTGGTGGTGCTTCATGATGCCAATATACCGCGTCCAAAGAATTTTAAGAAGTCATAGAATAAGGTAGATATATAAGTAATAGTTTTAGGAGTTTCTGTAAAAAAGAAGAAGTCTAAGGGCTAAGGTTGAATTCTTCCTTTTTTCAAATAGTTTACGAAAACTTCGAG
Organism: Nemophila menziesii; assembly: GCA_029959085.1. Lineage (NCBI taxonomy): Eukaryota > Viridiplantae > Streptophyta > Magnoliopsida > Boraginales > Hydrophyllaceae > Nemophila > Nemophila menziesii. The sequence continues at coordinate 40,981,888 of JARWIR010000007.1, read as the reverse complement.
CAGTGCGCATTAGTCTAATCGTCGGAGACACCATATTCGTTCTCCCGTCTTTCTCGCCGCCATCAACACCCAAATTAAGATTTAAAAAATAAAGTCAAAACTTTGAAAAATAATGAATCATAAATACACTTACAATGTAACCTCAATCAAACATTGTTAACAAATGTGTAAAGATATTGAAGAGATGTTTGGATGAATTACTAATACCTCCCCCCATAATTTTTTTGGATATCTGAAACCTTCTATGAACAAAATAAACCTCATAAACCTCCCATGAACTATACTAAATTTGCCCAATCGTCACATGATTTCTGTTAGAAAAACCAACGTCCGTCAGTTTTTTTAACAAAATAATGCTTTAAAAGTCTATAACACCTCTTACTTTTCAAGCATTTACATATTTACAGAAATAATTATATATTAATTTAATAAAAACAAAAAAACAAACATATATCAAGTTTTTTTACAAAAAAAACCCAGCTTCCCCCTACCTTCCTTCTCCAACCGTAATATTAAAAAAAACAACAACTTCCAACAAGAACACACATTAAAATTTCCAGGCAATTAAAGAATAGCGTATAACCGAAAATGTTGAAAAATAATGAAACACACAACCTCAAACTCGTCTCTCCATCATCAAGAATAGACCATCGAACACCCATACGACCAAACAAACAATACAAATTTCAAAGATTGATGTTTTTACCTTAATATGGTGTTCGATGGCTCTATTTTTGTTAATAGGGTAGCCAGAACTTACAATGGTGTGTGTGGTGGTTATGAGAGAGTTTGAGGTTATTAGTTTGATGTTTTATTATCATAGTTTTTTATCTTATAGGTGGATAGATTGGTGAAGAAGAAGGGGATGGGAGGGTTCAATAGTTAAAAGATTTTTTTAAATGGTTAATGGGTAAATAAGTAAATTAAAGCCTTAATAATTAAATAAAAATAAAAATCATTCCCAAAAAAATGTGCGAGTGTATTGCACTTTACACTAAAAAAATGGACGGAAGGGAAGGGGGAGGGGTGGGTGTATTTCATTTGTTTTGGATTAGGGGAGGTTTCAGATTTTCAGACTTAATTCATGGAAGGATTTCGCTCATAATATGCGTTTATTGTTCATACAAAGCTTTTGTTCCAGAAACAAACCACTTTTTCCCATTAGGTGATAACTGCAAGTGACATCTTGTTTCACCTTACCACTTCATCTTTCTTTTCTCTTTCTCATACACTCTTCTCACATACTTTAAAATTCATTAGTTGCTACAACTAATCATTAACTAGTCAATGTATGCATATAGCTTTGCACCTTTTTATATAGTTTATTCACCTTCTCTTCTCAATATGGATAACCAATCCCTTTTCTGTAGATGAACCAAACACTTCAATCATAATCATTGCCATAACCTAGATAAAATATCTTCCCTTTCAATATCCTCTAAGCCTCACTTTTAATTTCAAGGTTTGGGACTTTAACAAACCAGTTGTCTAGAAATCGGTGAGGGATAGAAACGTTTTGATTACCATATTTTACTAATATTTCTCTTGGTCTTGATAGAGTAGGTGTGATTTAACATGTTGATGAAGACAACGGAAGTTAATTGAAGAGTGTGGATGTGTGTATGTGTAACTTATATATTTTCAATTCAATGTGTTATTTTATTCTTGTAGTGGGAAAATTAGATATGTGTGTTAATTTACTTCCCATAGTGCTCTTTCTAGGATGCTTCGATGGTCAAACATGCATCGTGAGCATAGAGAAACGTCATAAAAGGAAAAGAGTTTATTAAGTCGCAAGCGTGTTGGCCCATTTAGAGTGTATCGTTGGTGTCTATATGACACGACACGTGGTTAATGGGAAACAGACCAACCCTGACAAACATCCATAATCCACATATAAAGCCACCGACCTTAGAAACCCAATAACTAGAGTCTGGAATGTATGTTGACTACGTGAATCTATGAATACCGTTAATGAAAAAGCAGTCTTGGCAATCTCGTTACCCGACCAAGACCAAAAAGACACCCTTATTTGACCCCTCACGGGGAATGGTAGATATACACTCAAATAAAGGTATAGGTAAGCCCTAGAATACGATGTGAACCAACCTATGCTAACCTTTTTTAAGCCTGTCACCTCTCTCGACAAAGAAGTGTAGAAGTTGATTTGACAAGGGACTTTAACCCTAAAAATTAAGTCCTTCCTTGGAAGGCAACCACAAACACACTTGTGACCCAAGAGAACCGGTACCGCAAGAAGTGCACCTCATAATTTAGGTGCAACATCTATAAGCAATTGACTAAAATAATTAATCATATGCTCTTCTAGCGTCCGTGGACACACGAATTTTCATGTGGCTCACCAATTCTGGCAAAAACACCATTCATAGAGGAATCTCGTTCCGATTAATGAATTATATAACATAATACCGAGTGCATGGAAACGGGATGACCAGAAAATGAAGTCATCCCGAAATCGGCCTATTCTTGTTGGGCCATACGAAATGCCCGGAATAAGCACCTTAAGGAAAACACACATATAGCCTAACAATGTTTTAATATCTCTAAATTACATGTTATTTGGCGGTTATCATGTTATGTGTGACCAAAATGCATGTCAATTCAGAAGACACATGACATTACTATTGTTATTGAACTTGATTTGTCTGTTTGGCCAAGTATATAAAATTAAAAGCAGACACAGTTGTGAGATCTCATGCAGTAACAACATGTTTTATTGGGAGGAATAATAAAAGGGTTGTGGTCTGCCGACATACATGCCCGATTCTCCCTTGTTTTTCTATGAAAGTGTTTTGCAATTAATAATGCAGTTTTGTATGCGAGTCAGTCGACTCACAGTCGCGTAACTATCGAGGATGACGTTTTAGCCGTAATTTGAGTTATTCGTTACCCCAGGGCGGCTGACTGGAGAACGATGCAAATCCTGGCAAATATTTATGTGATGGTTACAAGACACCCTAATATTCATATCCGGGGATTAGAAGATCAACCAAGCAGTCTATTGATTGTATATTTAGACAAATTGCATCTCAAATATATGTTAAATGAGGACTTCATTATTTAATATTTTATTGTTTAATATAACTTTCTCAACAGTAAACAAAATTAATAATTTTTGCTTTGAATGTTAATAGATGCCACTTATTAACCAAAGAAAATAATTTTAAATTTTGTTGAAAAACTCAAGTCTAATTTTAATTGAAAACCATACGTCAAAGAAAATTTCGTGTTCAATTTACGATTCAGTAAATAAATGTATTTAGATGTGATGGTTGGAATATCTAAAATAAAATAATTCCTTCAAAAATTGAAAAACAACAACTTGTCCACTACGAAGTCTTTTTAAAATTACGAAAATTTCCTCTCTATTATTATACTACCGAAAGAAAAGCATTTGCCATTGTAATATATATATCCAGTTGCCTACATTGATGTTCAAAGAAAAATTAAAAAAACAAAAACAAAGGTTGTCTTAGAATCTTTTCTTGAGAAAAAAGCCAAGGTTCGCGCGTGAAAAACACTCTAACATTTTCCAGCGAGTTCAAAATGATCACACCTCACCAAACCTCTCTCTTCTAAAACCCCTTCAGCAAAACCAGTTTTTTAATTAATTTATTTCTCCATTTCTTCTTAAACCCTAATTCGTCGATCAATCAACCGGAACATTTCCGATCATGTCAAAACTCTCGAAGCTCAATATATCTGATAACCCCAAATTATGGATCGTGATCGGCCTTGGTGTCGCCGGAGTAATAATCCTCGCCGAAACTCAACGGCGACGGTTGATTGCTAAGAACTCCTGTAAAGAAGACTTTGGAGCTTTCATTCAACGCTTTGAGCTACTTCCGTTTCCTCAGCCACCTCCACCAGCGGCTCCGCTATCTCTCACCGGCCTCACATTCGCCATTAAAGACAAGTGAGTTCGCATATAAATATATTCTAAAGTTATATATAGTGGAGCTAAGCTAAAAGCCTTTTTCCTTTTGATTTGTAGTATTGATGTGAAAGATTATGTAACTGGCTATGGAAGTCCAGAGTGGATGAAAACTCACGAGGTTGCAGGTAATACAGCGGTGGTGGTTACAGCTTTGCTTAAAAACGGCTCTACTTGTGTTGGCAAAACAGTCATGGATCCACTTGGACTTGGGTAAACTTATATACATACACACTTAGCATTCAAGCTTATAGGCTAATTGCACCATTGGACCCTGTGTTATGCAAAACAGCCACATATATTTGATATTTTGAGCAATAAATTGCAGGATTACAGGGGAAAATGCATATTATGGTACTCCAACTAATCCAGACATGCCAACTCATATACCAGGAGGTTCATCTAGTGGTTCTGCTGTAGCTGTAGCAGCTGAGCTTGTTGATTTTGCTCTGGGTATGAAGATTTATCTTATTCATTTAACACCATAATTCTTCATTATGTGTGTATCTAAAGATTGATTCAAATACAGGTACTGATACAATTGGTTGCATAAGAGTACCTTCATCATTTTGTGGTATTCTCGGATTTAAACCATCTCATGGAATCGTTTCTACAATTGGTGTGTTACCAAATTCCCAAAGCTTAGACACTGTGGGTAAGTAATAAGATATTTTCTCGAAAAAGAAACCTAGACTGTACTTTCTAAATTGTACTAATTATATCATATATATCAGGATTATTGGCTCGTGATCCTTCAATCTTGCATAAAGTAGGACATGTTCTACTACAATTAAACCCATTAGAACCTAAAAAAACAAGACGCATAATTATAGCTGATGAACTTTTCGAGCTCACAAAAGTACCTAAACATAAGACAGTGAATGTTGTTAGTAAAGTAGCAGAGAAATTAACTGGCTGTAAGTTTCATAATCTATTATTTCGGTCCATCATTTCACAATTGTTTCATTTGTATAAATATTTCATTATGTACTCATACAGATCAGTCACCAAAACATATGAACTTTGAGCAATACATTGCTTCAAATGTACCAACCCTTAAATCATTTCTCAAAGATTCAACAAATAATGGAATTTCCACATTAAAGGCTCTTTCTTCTGTAATGTTTTTAATTCAGAGGTAACTTTTAACTTTCCTGCATTACTTCACATATTTATTTGTATGTAAAATTTCTTGTAACTGTCTAAATTTCCATTTCAGATATGAGTTCAAAACAAACCACGAAGAATGGATTAAATCAGTAAAAAACAGGTTTAACCCTAATGTATCTGCTCATATTAAAGCAATAATATCCACTACACCTGAAAACATAAAAAATCTATACAAAGTCAGAACAGAAATGCGTCAAGCTATTCAAACTCTGTTAAAGGTAAATTTTCCAACTATTTATCTCGGTAAAAACTCGGCATAATTGTTATTTATTATTTCTTCAGGATGATGGGATTTTAGTATTTCCTACAGTATCAGAGCCACCACTTAAATTAAACCGAAAGAAAAACATTTCAACTGAGTTTTATAATCAAACATTTGGTTTGTTAAGTATTGCTAGTATGTCAGGCTGTTGTGAGGTAATAAGTTGAGTTAAATTTCGGATTTCTTTATTTTATATTTATTTTTTGTGTTTGTTTGTTTTAAGGTTTCTGTTCCATTGGGAAAACACGATGATTACCCAATCTCTGCATCGTTTATTGCATCTCATGGAAGTGATAAGTTTTTACTGGATACTGTGTTGGATATTTATTCGTCTCTTCAAGAGGAAGTTATAATTGCTTCGAAATTATTACCTTTGCCAGATGTGAATGAGAATATTGAAGCTTCTGAGTTACTAAAAGAAAAGGTTTTGTTTTGTATACTATTTTTTACTTAAATAATAATTAGAAGTGCATTATAATTTGGTTTGGGTGTTTTAGGGAAATGGTGCGTATAAGAAAAAAGAGTGGAATAAAGCTGTTGGTTTTTACAGTGAAGCGATAAAGTTAAATGAGAAGAATGCTACTTTTTTTGGAAATCGTGCAGCTGCTTATTTGGAATTAGGATGGTTTGATTTTTTTTTTCATTTTTTATTTTTATTTTGGCGGTATCTTATTTGATTTAATTTTTATATATTTTTTCAGCTTTCAATTAGCTGAAGAGGATTGTGATAAGGCGATAACCCTTGATAAGAAGGTGAAGGGTGTTTATTTTATTTTTTTAATTTTTTTAGCTTACCATATATAAATCTTGGGCTATGCTTATATTGATTTTTTTTCTTTTTCTTTTTGGGGTCAGAATGTGAAGGCATATATGCGACGAGGTACAGCAAGGGAGTCACTCCTTTTCTATAAAGAGGCTCTTCTAGGTGAGAGAAAGTCATATTTTTTAGCAAATGAAAACATTTTAAATCTTTATTTAATCATATTTTGGCTTTTTACCATTATTTTTGTGTTTGTGTGTTTTGCAGATTTTAAGCATGCACTTGTTTTGGAGCCACAGAATAAGATGGCAAGTCAAGCTGAAAAGAGACTCAGAAAACTGATCAGTTAATGGATTTGAGTTGTGAGATATTTGTGAGAAACTGGTAATTGACTGCTTTTTTGACATGCGTAATTTTTGAGGTAGAATATGCAATAGAGTTGAAGTGAGTTTAGGGTACTGAGAAAGTTGTTGTTTAAATTTCACATGTATATTTATAATGCATCTCCTGGTATAATTTTGTCTTGCTTAACTTTAATGTGATATCTCGGTCTTTTTTTCAGTTCCAGTTACAAGTTCCTTTGTATGTGTTGTTTATTACTTTTGTTAAGTGTTTAAGGTTGTATGGTCTAAAAGAAAAAGAAGCAAGAGATTGTTGAACAAAAGAAATTAGTAGATGATAGCTCATAATTACTAACAACTGCACAACATGGGAATGAATCTTAAGTATTGTTATGGTTATTACCGTACAAACTTTGAACAAATGTCTTATACTCTCGCTATCCCCAACACATACTCCACATTTTGGTGACTCAATAACCACTCACTTATACAAATTTCTTGCGGTAGGTAAACCAGTCACTTGCTAACCTCCATAGAAATACTCTAGTCTTTTGCGTTCATTTCAACTTCTGAATGATGCTACGCCTTGTGTGGGTATTAACAATTATAAGCCGATTTAACCGAGAAAAAAACTGATATATCTCGATTCCATTTCTAATATCTACTTTCCCGTCATTTCAATTACCCATTCACGAAGAAGTTTCTCCCCCACAAGTATGTTCTTACACATAATTGAGCCCGTACTTTTGGTTCACGATACATAAATTCTTTTTGAAAATACTTTTGTTTTAGTATCTTCACCCACACCACCTTATGTTTTTGAAGAAGGTTTCAACTAAGCTTGGTCAGAAGAGCGACATTGTAATTCTTCGCCCCCCCTTGAACCCAATCCACCTTCCCTATTTGGTTTACACATTTGCTCCCACACCACCCAATGTAATCTCCTTTTCTCATCTGTTGACTCCCATATAAAGATTCGGATAATTCGATCAATTGCATCACAAACATACATACGAAGTTTTGATCTGCATTTATAATGTTGGAATTGCACACAACACCGATCGTGCTAGCATAATACGACCTGACAGAGATAACGTCTTGGCTTTCCGATCAGGTAGTTTGTCTCGCATATGCTTCGTGATCTTCTTAAAGAAACTTCTCGGTAAGCGACCCGATTGAATAGGCGCGCCAAGGTACATACCAAACGAGTCCACTTTGATTTGCTAGCTCCAACTTGCTCTCATCCCCAACATTTTTCGAGAAATATATAAGTGACTTCTCCGCACTCAGTGTTTGTGTATTTTAACCACAAAATAAGGTGGCTAGTCAGGCTGAAAAGAGATTCAAAAACTGATCAATTAATGCCATGTAATTTGAGATATTTGTGAAGCATAGCAAAGAAGGATCCTTAGCGACTGCTTTTTTGACATCCGTAATTTTTGGGTTATAAAATGCAATAGAGTTGATGTGGGTTTTAGAAATACTGAAAAAATTGTGTCATTTAAGTTTCACACGTATAGTTTATAATGAAACTCCTGGTACGGCTGTATAATATAGTGTTGCTTAATGGAATATTAACTCAGCCTTGTTTCAGTTCCAGTAACATGTCCTAGTTATGTGCTTGTTACTACTACTACTTGTTATGTGATCAAGATTGTCTGTCTATAAATTTCATGGATGCTTATCACTAGACATGGATTAAGATCAAAATAGAAGATAGAGATTGGACAAAAACTATTAGTACGATGATGCTCTTTCTTTTCTGATGATGCTCATAATTATGGCTTAATACTTTAATAATTGCACAACATGGGAATCTGAAGTAAATTTATTACACATAAAATGTGATTGAACAAGAAACAGAAAAAAGTAAGCAGATAAGTTGCTTGTTATTCCACACTTGTTTCGTCTTATCACAACTTCTATAGAGCAAATGTCTTCAAGTGTATATCAAAACACTCAGAAGAAGTTAATTGAGGTTCCTACAATTCACATAAAGGAAAATAACATTACTAATACTAGCATGAATATATCTCCACTGATCTTGTTAAACTAATCTAGATTCTGCCATATGAAAACAATATACTTGAAATTTAATCAATCAAATCCTGTGAACTACTAATATGGCCGAAGCCATGATGTTTTGTTACGAGAGGCCTATGGGTTTCAGGGGCAACGTGCCCGATTTTTTTTAAGTTAATTGCACTATAGGATGCTATATTATGCAAAAACTTCATTATAGGTCCCTAATATTGTGACTAATGATAGAACTTGCCCGAAAAATAATATTATCTTTATGTAAGAAAGGAACAAAAGTAACCTGAATAGGACCCCTTTGACCTACGGATCTCTGTGCTTGGTGAACTTTATTGCGCATAGCAATAAGAAATCCTCCATAATTTAGCTTCTTCTCCCTTTGGACCGTTTGAACAAAGCTATACGTCAAAGCACCTTGTGGAGTACCCGTAAAAGCCTGCCCAATATACAAATAAAACTTCAGACTTACCACTGTAAGTTATCTAAGAGACATTTTAATACTAACTGTGGTATCTCCTGATGTTTGATGATCATCGCAGGCGCTAAAACAAATTGCTAATCCACCTTTTGTCCCCTTATATACTGTACAGTCTGGCATACGATGATCTTCCCATTTATAGAATCCGTCCCTTCTCGAGAGCAAGGTCACAAAATTATATACTACTTATAGTCACTTCAACATACAGACAATAAGACATTGAATTAATGATACGTACCTATTCATGACCTTGCACATGTATGGTAGATCTAGAAAAGTTCCACTGAAGCAAGTATCAATTACAGCATGAAGTACAGCTCCACTTGGTAGAGGTCCAACAATGGTGGCATTAATCTCATCATCAAGTATTCTACCTTCCGTTTCATAATCAACTGGACATAAAGCTTCATCATGTCCATCTATCTCATCCCCATGTTGATCTTTTACTTTTGAACCATGTCCTGAGTAGTGAAACACCAATGAATCCCCTGCTTGAGAACCTTGGACAAGCCAAGCTAAAGCTCTTCGGATATTCATCTTTGTAGGAATTCTAGATGGATCTTTCTCATCTTCTGCAATTTTTACAATAATATTATTTACTTTGTACATCTATTTTTGATGTCTATGTAGTGATTGATAGAAGAGATATTTACCTGTTAGGATCAAGACAGATGCATTTGGAAATCCAGAACTTCCCGTCAAGAGTTTTTTCATACTCATCACATCGTTAACACTACCAGCCAAACTCTTAGGATTTCCCTTATAAGTCACCCCACATAGAACAGCTCGTTTAGGTCCAAAAGCATTAGCTTGTGATATTTGTGTTCTGATGAAGGAATGCGCACGAGTAGCTCCTTGCTTGAGAGCATTACCATATGCTGAAACACTCCCACCAATCATACCTTGTCTAATAGCATTGCCATAACCTGTAACACCACCACCACCATTAAAGTTTTGTTGAAAAAATGAATTGGTTTTGGGTGGGAGTTGCGTGGTAACTCCACATCTAGTACATGTTATGTTTTGAGAATCTTGAGGTACGATCAACCTTGTCCTGCACCATTTGCATCTCTCAGATCTTGTTGTCATACTACTGTCTAGTCTGCGTACGTACTAAATTGAATGTTGTGTGATCGATGTTTGCAAGAGGTTTCTTATATAGACAGTTGATTTGCAAATGGAGATATGGGTTTTATTCGATTGCTTCATGGAGAATCAGATTCATGTCGTCTTTTCCTAGCTTTTGCAGAGACGGGGTTCACTAGCTAGTTATCTTCTACATATATTATAATAGAGAATTTATAAAGTACTAAGTGTAAGAGATAGGGGGTTTTGATAACATGCATGGAAAATGAATAAATAATTTAGATTTTATGTCACGGAAAATGCTATGATCTTGAGTTAGAGATACATTATGAGACTTTCGAGCTCATAATTAGTAAAAGATAAAGGGTAAAGAATAACAAACAAAATTCAGGCAAATTTACATGGCAGGGATCCGTGTAGGATGACAATGGTTATGTTAAAAGTCGTAATTGATGATCAATAAAACGATTATAACCAAATTATATGACTATGATTAAAGAGTTTTTTATCAAACAGATCTTAAAGACACTTCCTATGTCTTTTCCCAACCTTATTTAATTTTTTTTTTAATTTTACACTATAATCCAAAATTCTAATTACAATTTTACCTTTTTGTTTGTTTTTTCACCCTATATATACTAGTTATCATATTTCTAAAATCTTCTCTTTTCTCTTTCTATTTTTCGTCAAATCCACCTACATTCTTCCCCTCTCTCCTATTCCCCTCACACTATCAACCACCAATCCATGTAGATCTCTCTCTCTCTCCTATTTCTCTTACAAACTTAACCGGAGTAGATCCAGCAGTAAGATCCGTCAAGCCAACGTGAAGCCTTCATTTCCGGTGTGAAGCAAGCAGCCTCGCCGGAAATCACAGGCATCTCGTGCTTAGGAGCTCAGATTTTCATCTCCTCTGTTCTCCACGGTCGTCATAGATCCGCTCTTAAAGGCCATGAGCAGAGACTGTCGCCGCCGTTTCTCGGTCATGAAGCCAAGCCAAGCCATCATTGTTTCCCCGGTCACAAAGCCAAGCCATGTTCGTTCGTTCGTGAAGCTTCGAGGAAGGAAGCCGCCACCATCTTCGGAAGCTTCGGCGAGCAGCAACAGTTCGAGTGTTGAGCTGTGACGTTTGAGCTCCCACAACACAACCATGGAGGATCTAGTTCTATTAGCTTGCTGGAGCTCTTGCTTGCTGTAACCGCAAAGAAAGAACAGTTCTATCTATTTATCCATAAGAGCTGGAGCGCCTTTCGAACGGTATAAGTTACGACTTCGCTTCCGAAAAGATAGATTTGACTTTGATTTACCAGCATCCACTACTGGGAGGCAATGTTGCCTCGCCGTATCTTCCCTGGAGCTAGAGATTCGTTCTGTTTTACTGCAGCCACGGTCATACTGTTGAGTTGCAGTTTTCAAATTCGTTTGGTTTCTTTTTTGTCAAAAACCCTGTGCTCAGATGTTTGAGAAGATATCCAGCGAACTTTGATTTTTCCTTTTTTTCTTTTTCCCTTTTTCTTTTTCTCCCGACATGTAGTGATGTTATTTTTTTTATTCAGTTGTAATAGTGTATATTTGGTTGTAATAGTGTAGGGTTTGAAATTTAAATAAAATATAGTTTGTAGCTAATGCTCCGTGTTTTGGAAAGATACTCCGTAATTATATTGAATACTCTGCATTTTTTATTGAGTACTCTGTATTTTTTGAATATTACTCTTTGTTTTTATTTTGATACTCTATATTTTTTCGATACTCATTGTTTTGATCCCGATACTATATATTTTGTTTTCGATACGTTGTTTTTTCCCAATACTCTATATTTTTTTGGTCGGTGGTCGGTGGCCGGAGATGAACAGTGTCGACGCTCAACAATTTTTTTTGTTTTTTAATGTTTTCTTGTATAATATAAGGATATTTATTTAGTCATACTAGAGGTCCCTTTGAAGAAATAACATTCCTACCAGTTCCTATAAATGAAAATCTAGTCTTTAAGATTTTATATGTCATTCACCCGATTAAAATTATTTGATTATGGTTTCGAAAAGTATAGCCGATGGTTAAAAATATCAGGTTATGGTTTTAGATTAAAATAACCGAATAATCGAAAATCGATTATTATCATAATTCTATAATAATATAGGTAAAATATTATATTGATATTCACAAACCAAAATCTAAATATTAGATTTAACCCACTAAATTTAAATATGCAATCGAATCAAATATCAACACAATATTTTATATTTCTTAGAGTTTTTCTTATATGTGAGGTCTTATGTTACGAAAATTAATGTATTATAACATTATCATTTGATTATGGTTAAAAACAAAAAAACCGTTTAAAAAACTAAAAATCGAAAAGTATAGTTATGGTGTTAAAAGTGTAATAGATGGTTAAAACCGTTAAATTATGTTTTTAATAATACAAATGGTTACAGGTTATAATTATGATTTTTAATATTTTTGTAAAAATAACAAATCATTGCCATTTCTAAATCCAGAAGCCGGACCCTCATTGTCCTGTTGATCTGCTTAGTGATCATCTCTATCTCTATTTTTTTGACATATCTCTATCTCTACTTAAATTTGCCTTTGTTGTTAGAAAGAAAAAAAGAATATTCATTCTTGGTGGCTGGTCTAATTAAGAATGCCACTTATTAAAGAAAATCATTAAAAAGAAGCTCAAGACATCTTAATGATATGATTCTTGAGTTACTTAATGTCAAAAAGCAAAAAATGTGCAAATCAAGACCGATAATTAAGCTGATTCTATTGGGTTACATAGCCTTCACATGTATTAACCTATAGAATCTTTATCAATATTTTATTTATGTTCTTTTAATTGATTAGTGGTAATCGTTATGATCTTAATAATACTATTATGTAAGAACATTATATATTCTTAGCGTGAAATATCAGCAATTATGTTTTTGTTGCCCATGAGACTCCTTTCTTATTGAAAATGAAAATATTTTTACGTATTCTCAAAGCTAAACGGGGTAAAATAACTTTCATTTGCTTGTTTGTCGATTCAACTCTTGTTGTCGTATAATAAAAAACAGGAGACTGATTTTCATGATAAAAAATTTGACTATAAATTTCGGGTTTTAACAAAAAATAATGTAATAACAATTCGGTTATACTAAAAACGGCTGGTTCTAGGGGAGGACAAGGAGACGATGGCCTTGCCTGTCACCCCCTCCCACACCCCACCCCATCCCAATTGGTTAAATCTAGTTATTCAAGATTAAATTTTGTAGGCAGGGCTATAATAAATAGGCGTGGTTTCAGTTCTGAAGAAATTATGGATGTGGCAAAGACTTTAGGTGCCCAACATGTAAAGGAAAGATGGCTATTTTGAAACTATTGGGACTAGCTCAATTGCCAGGATGTCTGTCTCTCATCTAGGAGATAAAGGGTTCGAATCCCCTTATCCTTGTTATTTCTTGAGCCCTTAAAGAGGGTAAGCAAAAAGTGCAAGGTTCGAGTCCCCTCCCTTAAAAGAAAGATGGCTCTACTTTGATTAATTCACCTACTGGGAAAGCGGGTCTTGAGATTCTTTGTGGATATTTAGAATAATAAGACATAAGACTAGTGAAAAGGTTGTTACTTATTATGAGTCCTTTTTTATTGATTATTTTAAAATTAAAAGTGTTTTTTAATTAAAATTACAATAAATATAAAAAATATTTAAAAAGTAATTTAAACTTCAAAATTATTTTAAGTATTTTTTAATAATTAAATATCTAATACTTTTCCTAAAAGTGATTTTAAAGATATAGAGTATTTATAAGGATCTAAAATTATTTCAAGTCATTATTTTATAAAGTAATCCCAAACGAGCTCTATATATCCAAGGAGTTCATACATTTTCATAGGATGCTAATTACTTGGTACATATTTTACTCTTCATATTATTTTAGCTCTCGTTTTTATTTGATCGAAATATATTTGACATTTATCAGCTATATATATGCAGTATATATTTTATTCCTCACCACTTATAAGAAGTTTGTGTTAATTTTTATTTAATTATATATTTATTTAGTTATGGTGACTGTGACTGGTATTTGTAGGATTACTTAACCACTACATTAAACTTTTGTAGTTATTTTTGTTTAAGATACTATGATTGAATAAAAAATTGGTTGGGAAGGAGATACACGTGTAAAAGGAGAATATACAGTTGAGGATTTTTGGTCTTTGAAGTCTCGTGAGTAAAAAATTTGTTCAATCAAATGGTTGGACAAATTCTCCTTTATTTGGTTAAGTAGAAATGAACCCTAATACTATGTGATTTGTGATTTTCTTTCTGTTAAAAAAAAATTAAGTAAAAATGACATTCTATTTCAACCAAAAAAGAATAACGTTTTGTTATATATAAGATTTGTTGGTCAAGAAAAAATGATTTTATCGTATAAAACCAATTTTGTGCATTTTTAAAAAAGTTGTATTCTATATTTTCTTAAATTGAAAATTTCAATATTAATGATAATTAAAAATGACTAAGATCACATTTAGTGAAGTTGATGATTTTTTTTTTAAAATTTTATAATAGAATTTTTAATTTATAGTTTTCAACATGTATATCCTTGAAATATAGAAGAGGTAAATGGCTAAATATGTCTTACTTAATTAAGGTTCAAGGACTGTCACTATTTTTTCTAGTATGCTTATCGGGAGACTAAAGACTTATGGATAATAGTTCGCTACAATGTAATACCATCGGGAACGAATAATCGATGTCTTTGATCATTGTATATTTTTTTTATAATGATCTAAGACACGAAATATAAACATCTATTTTTAAATTTTATCAAAAAAACTCCAAACCTCTCAGAATCTTTCCAAATTTTCAAATTTTTCTAAATATTATCCTATATTTTAAACATATCCAAAAACTGAAAGTAGACAATAAACTGAATTTTTATATTTCACTGTGTCTTAAGGCACGGACTATACCTAGTATATATATAAACATGCTGAATATATTCCCCTCTCTCGAGTATTTCGGGGCCTTATCGCCCTAATTGCCCCTGCCCATGTCCGGCCCTGCGTGAGGGGTACCTATATCTGAAAAAATATCATGGGAGCCTTACGAAAGATTGAGGCGGCTAAGAAGTGACTAGATCAGGAAATGAAGGGATGTGAACCTTTATTCTTAAAAATGCCCAATTTAACAGGGGAGAAGCGTAGTAAATAGAGCTAATGGAAAAGAGAGGGCCTTCCATGGAGAACCCATCCTCAACTGGAACGGTGAGGGGCAGTCCGACTCGTGAGCCTAATAAATCTAGGATTACAGAGTAAATCATCTTTTGTACGAGAGTATTTTTAGGAGGGAAGCAGATCTGAAGAAAATAATTTAGTTCAATCAAAACAAAGTTTTGGATGCGCTCATACATATACCAATTGCACAACGAAGTACTTTTACATTAAAATTGCTCATGTGAATCTCAAGTATTTAATTTGTTACACATAAATTGCTTTTTATTCCATATTCGTCAGGTTTTTCCTCAAACTTATAGAGCAAATGGCGTCAAGTGTATATCAAAACACTCAGAAGAAGCTAACTGAGGCTCCTACAAATCACGTAAATATAAAATTTATTACCAACAAGAACAAAGATAAACTGAATGCATGATTATATCTGCACTTAGCTTGTTAAACTAATCTAGATTTCGCCATAAGAAAACAATATACGTTGTAAGTTCTAATAAAAATCACTAACGCAAACTTGTCCGTCACTCTAGATCTATGTTTACTAGCTATACATTTCCAGATGAGTTCAGGGTAAATTCAGATTCTTTTTTCTTAGCAAATTCTAGGCCTTGAAAGGTATTATCAACAACTGTTTGATGTATTTTGAGAGTGATCTCCTGCTAGCCAACTGGTTAAAAACTTAAAATATTTTGAAAATGATAGGTCGTTAAATTAATAGTTCCTAAACTAAAAACTATATATTATGACTAATGATATAACTAATTTCCCAAACTAATATGATCTTCATGTAGAATAGGAACACAATTAACCTGAATAGGACCCCTTTGACCTATAGATCTCTGTGCTTGGTAGATTTTGTCGCGCATAACAATAAGAAAACGTCCATAATTCAAGTGTCTTTCCTTTTCAACTGTTTGAACAAAGCTATATGTCAAAGCACCTTGTGGTGTACCCGTAAAAGCCTGCACAAATAACACACAAAATACTAATAAACCTTCACACTTATTAACATCATTGGAAATTATGTAAGAGAATATTCAAAGTAACCGTGGTATCTCCTGATGTCTGGTGATTATCGCATGCACTAAAACAAATTGCTAATCCGCCTTTTGTACCCTGATATATTGTACAGTCAGGCATCCGATGATCTTCCCATTTATAGAATCCGTCCCTGATATGATTACTAGTACTACTTATAGTCGCTTACACATACGTATATGAATTTATACCTTTTTGAACCATACTAAGACGGATAATGAAGTGAGTAATCAAACAAGGAAAAACTTCAAGGATTACTAGCTAGATTAATTAATCATACCTATTTATCACCCTGCACATGTATGGTAGGTCTAGAAAAGTTGCACTGAAACAATTATCAATGACAGCATGAAGTCTAGCTCCAATAGGTAGTGGTCTAACAATGGTGGCATTAATCTCATAATCAATTATTCTACCTTCAGTTTCATAATCAACTGGACATAAAGCTTCATCGTGTCCATCTATCTCATCCCCATGTTGGTCTTTCACTTTTGACGCATGTCCAGAGTAGTGAAACACCAAGGAATCCCCTGCTTGACAACCATGGACAAGCCAAGCTAAAGCTCTTCGAATATTCATCTTTGTTGGGATTCTTGATGGATCTGACTCATCTTCTGCAAATATTTGAGATAGATGCATCGGAATACTAAGATTAGCTAGGTTTGATTTCGAATATTAATCTTATGGAATCAATGTAATCTTGCTAGCTTTTGTTTTCATGTTGGATGTCTATTTTGATGGGAGAGATCATATATTACCTGTTAGGATCAAGACAGATGCTTTTGGAAAGCCTGAACTTCCAGTCAAGAGTTCCTTCATACTCTTTAGTCTTTACATCATTAATTGTACCAGCCAAACTCCTAGGGTTTCCCTTATAACTCACCCCACATAGAACTGCTCGTTTTTGCCCATATGGATTATAAGGTTGTGCTATTTGTGTTCTTATGTAGGAAACTCCTTGTTTTAGAGCACTACGATATGCTAAAACAGTCTCACCAATGATACATGACCGGTCCTGACCAAAATTTTGAGGTCCTAGACAAAATTTTGAATATGTCCATTAATAACGTGTGAATAAATGTATAACTTAAACTAAAAATGAATAAAAGATTACAGTATAATTCAAAATTTAATAAAATCAAAATTTGTATAGAAATACAACCTTCTACCACGACCGGGTTTATGAATTCACCACACCTCCCCTTCTTTTTTTTTTTTTTTCGATGTATGGGTGTCCGGGCCATCTTACGCGCACCACGACTAATCCCATAGGAAATATACACGCCTCCTCATGCATACTCCCACTTAATCGGAACTAGGTTACCCATGTTCAGGGAGGAGACTCGAACCATGCACCGCTTGCTTACCCCCTTTAAGGGCTCAAGAAATAACACGGCTGAGGGGATTCGAACCCTGTACCTCCTAGTTGAGAGACAGGATCCTGGCCATTGAGCTAGTCCCAGTGGTTACCATACCTCCCCTTCTTCCCCGGAAAGGGGGTGGAGAGTGGGAAGTTTAATAATGGGGTTGAAATTTGATTTAGAAAAATAAAATTTATATTTAATTCAAAAAAACTACTATATAGGAGAAGGGAGGGGGTCGACCCCGTCACGATTTGTCTCTATTTGACTACGTTTTTTTATAGGAGTTTTTATTTTAAAAGTACCCAACACATTTCATAATACTAATAAAATCCCTTCACTACAAAAAAAAAAAAGAAAAGATGGCGGTTATTTTGTCCTTTAGTGGCGGTTATAACCGCCACAAATATTTTTGTGGCACTTACCCAACCGCCACCAGGAACGCCACCATGTTTGGAGCCACCTATTGTTCTGGTGGCAGTTGCAAAATACTGCCACAAATACTAAAAAGGTGGCGGTTCACACTCAAAAACGCAACCCAATACTGAAGGGGCGGTTCACCTAAACGCTACCTAAGATGGAACTTGTAAAAAGAAAGAAATTACCGCCACCATATAAAATTCAAAAAAAAAAAATTATATAGTATTCCAAAATGACACAATATTATATCAATTAATTAAAATTATTTATTACAACAACCTATTAATAATTTATTTGCAGAAAAATGAACTAAATTTATTACAATTCAGCCATTACACCTTTTTTCCATCTCAGCCATCAAAGCTGTTGCTTCTTTTCTCCCAAAAAAACATCAATTGCAATTAAACCCCTGAATTATCCAAAAAAACAACACAAAAGAGAATCGACAATTGTAACAAGGAGAGGGTATTTTTAGCATCAAAACTATAGTTAAAGAGTAATTAGATAACTGAGGTGTTTTAGTCATTATTAAATAGTTCAGGGGTTATTTTGCAAGAAGTTAAAACCTGAAGGACTTGAATAACATACCGAGCAACAGCATCTTATAGCAAATCCCCTCCTTTATTCCCTGAAGATAAAGAAAAATAATAATAATAATAATAAAATAATGAAGAAATGACAAAAGAATTACAGAGGACTAAAAAGTAATTTTACAAACCTTAACGGAACTGTTGAAATAGCCTCAAATACAGCTGTTTCAACTGATACTTTGTTCTGATATCTAATCGAATCTTTACAAAGAAAATCAAACAGTAAAAAGTAAAGTTAATCAAGAATCATTAGAAAATACTTAATTACAAAGCCAAGAAATGCTTGAGCAGAAAGTGTTTGATACAATTCCTCAAACAAAACTAATAAAATACTCACCCCGTTCATTTGGAACATCTTTTTATACTGTTTTCCTAATGCATTTTTTGGCTCTGTTAGAACCTACCAAGTATAATTACCGTGAGAAACTAGTAAAAACTGATAAAATACGTTGAAAATAAATAATTAAAAGTATTAATAATTTGGGTTACCTGAACAAGTTGATCTTCAGTCAAAGCTGATAAGAGGGAATCTTCCAACAAATTCAGGGATCAAACCATATGCTATTAAATCACTACTCTCAACCTGCACACCATTATATTGTAAAAATGACTCATTTACCCCAATTTAATTTCAAATTTCAAAGTTAATGTAACTTACTGTCTCTAATAAAGAAGAGGTCACTGCTGAATCTATAACTCCACCTGTTCTCATATTTGCTCGCACAGGGGCACCAAATCCAATAGAAGAATCTTGATGTCTGTATACAATGTTCAAAAATTAACACGGTGTGATAAAAAAAATGAAATGTAATTTTTTACAGTTGTATTATTTATTACCTCCCAGAGATTGTTTTTTCCAAGTCAATAAAGGCACCCCCACGTATAAAGAGAATATCCTTCGTATCAATCTGTTAGACAAAAAAAAAATAAGAGCCTTATACAAGGAGTATTATAATGTAGAGTATTGAACTTTTCAAAATGCTCTTTCTTACCCAAATAAGTTACATATATAATCCAATTAGCTTTCTCTACATTAATTCGATACCTACAAACAATATATGTTCATATACTTCACTCAATATGAAACAATAAATATTTTATTTTTTCAACTATTATGTGCATTTAATAGAGTATATATATACCTTTTCCTCCAAATGAACTTCGAGTCCTTGATAAACACTTCCGAAATCCCTTCGACTAATTTCACAGATTTGTGCACACGCTTTAAGGTACTTTCTTGACCTCCCTGAGTAGTTAAAAATCCACTGTTAATTCTTCACCAAGATTAATTATAGTAATAATTATAGTATGAGTATGTGTTAAATGTTAATCTTACTTGAAGACTAAAAACTGCTTGTTGAGCCCTCTTCTTAAATTCATTATCATTGTCAAATCTTGCCTTTGAAGCCTTGTAAAAAGCCTGAAAACAATGATGAAAATTAAATATCAATGGAGGAATTAAATTAATAATCCAAAGATATATTGCTCACCTGTAAATCACTAATTGCTTGTTCATTTTTCCATTTCCAAACTCGAAAATTCTCAAACGCGTATTCGATTAGCATTCCAAACTGCAAAAAGATCATCAATTACACCTTTAACATACATGACATAATAAAATTATGAGTAAAATAAGTACAATTAGACAAGTATAACTTTAAAACTATTTGATCTTTGATTATTATTATTAAATTCAAATAATAAGGCATATTTTAAAACAATACCTTAAGGAGAAGGTAGCACAGACAAAACAACCAGGGTAACCAAGCCCAACCAGCTCCCTGATCTTTGGAAGCCGATGATAAGGAAGCGTCAAATTAGTCAAAATTAAACTAATACACCACAAAATCAAGCAAATATTAATTTACTGGAAAAGATTAAAACACTATGAATTAATAACTTGGAAAGAATCACATAGCAACGGAACCGAGTTACTAGCACCAAAAATGATTGAAGCGAGCCAACAATGGATCCACCTCCATAAATAAGAAGTGTAGATTTGTTTTCAACGGCATCCAAGAGAACTGTTTGCCGATCAGGTTTTACAAATAGAGAGAGGTTAGAAAGGAAAGCAAGGATGGAGAGAGTATCACTGTCACGGTGGAGAAGAAACAGAGATCGACGGCGGGACAAATTACCGGCGGGGAAGAGGAGGAGAAATACAAAAACAAAAATAAATACCTGAAAATATATTGTAGCCGCGGCTTCTTTCGCCATTGCCGTAGCCACGAAGAATGACGTCTTTCATCGGAAGAAGAGACGACGCTGTGAAGGAAGAAAGGTTTAGGGTTTCTAATCTAAGCATGGAGATAGAGAGAGAAGAAAGGGTTAGGGTTTCTAATCTAAGCATGGAGATAGAGAGAGAGAGAAGCAATGTTTATTGACTTTAGAAAAATAATACTAAAAGAAACCGAGAGAGACTTAGTCAAAATAATTAGACCATCCTATCTTATGGTAGCAGTTTAGGAATTGACCGCCACATTTATTTTTTTTAAAATCATAAATTGCTGGCAGTTGACTTTTCCACCACAAATTATGTGCCACTTTAAACAGGATTTTTTGTAGTGCTTCCATAACTAGTTTATCATATCCCAATTTAAAATAAAAAAAATAATACCCAAATAACCCTCTTTTTATATTCTTATTATAGTAAAAATACCAAAATCAAAACAAAACCCTATTAGATTATGAGATTTCGTGCCAGTTTGGAATCGCTTTTTAAAATAATCATTTAAAGTGATTTTAGATTAATTCATAGCAATATTTTAGACTTTTAAAATCATTTCTAGAAAAAGCACTAGATTAGTGAATAAAAAAATAATCACTTAAAGTGATTTTAGATGTCAAAATATTTTTAAATATTTTTTACAAATATTTTAATTTTAATCAAAAAGCGCTTTTAGCTCCAAAATAATCAATCCTAAACAGACTCGTCTTTCCTCTCCCTTCATCTCTCAACTTTTACTCTCTCTCTCTCTCTCTCTCTCTCTCTCTCTCTCTCTCTCTCTCTCTCTCTCTCTCTCTCTCTCTCTCTCTCTCTCTCTCTCTCTCTCTCTCTCTCTCTCTCTCTCTCTCTCTCTCTCTCTCTCTCTCTCTCTCTCTCATCTCCATTCCGTCGGAATCCGCTGCTCTTCACTGTCAAATAAATCCGTCGCCTTTCATGGACCATTCTCCACCATCTCAGCCTCTCTCCTGCACACAATAAACTTGCGCTTGTGGACCATCTCGACCAGATCCAATGGGGAGTGTAAAGAGATTTCTTTTTGTTTTTTGATTTAAGGTGCGAGTGTGAACAAAATTCCTTTTGTTTTTTTATATAAGGCTTCAAATGGTGAGTGTGAAGAGATTTCATTTTGTTTTTGGTTGAATGGTGAGTTTGAAGAGATTTCTTTTTGTTCGGTGAGTGTGAAGAGATTTTTTTTCCAGTGTTGGACCATTATCCACTATAAAATCTTGTTTTATTGTTTTTATTTTGGAAGACGTGGTTGCTTAGAAAACTTTTTTTCATCAAAAGCATTTTCCAGCGCAGTGGACCATTCTTTATTTTTCGTCAACTCTGTGGACCATTCTCCACCATTATCACGAATCATTTTTTTGGGTTTAGGAAAATAAAAAAAATATTTCATTGTTTTCAACTTTTAAATTTTTACGAATTCAAGATTTAATTTTTCCTTTTTTTTAATTTTTTTTGTTCAAGCATGTGTGAAGAGATTTCTCTTTGTTTTTTGTTTGAACGAGTGTGATGAGATCTGAATGTGTTTGGATCTGGATCTAATTGGTATGTACCAATCAGATCCGTTTGGTACGTACCAATTTAGTATTATTTTTGAGATAATTACACATAGGGTCTTGACCACACCCCCCTCTTCAAGATGAGGACCCGGCCTAGAGCCTCTTCTTACTAAAGACCTCAGCAAGTTTTTAGCACATGAACCCCAAAACTCCAATTACTAGACTACCCCTCTTTTGTTTTTTTCTCACTGTATATACCAAATATTACATTTCACAACTCATTACTATCTCTAATTATTCTCTCACCTCCCCTATCTCTCTCTCCTCCCCCATCTCCCAAACCGCCACCACCACCTCCATAACACAACGCCGCCAACAAACCACCACCATAACACCACCGAAAAGGTAGTGTTGTCTCTTTCTTCTGAGGCCATGGACCAGCCATTGAAGAGGCTTCGTCTTCCCTCTATGTTGCTGCGTTATTCGTGACCACCGGAGCTGCTAGGGTTTCGCGCAGTCCAGATCTGAGATCCGGTGAGATGCAGGTGCAGCTGTTCGATCGTGAGGAGGTGTTGTTCGAGCTGTTCGTGGATGGTGAAGCTCGGAGCTCGGAGGTGAGGGCTCGCCGGTGGTTTTCGCGACTTTAGGTGCATCTATGATAGCACCACTGTCACGCGAGTCCAGCAGGTCTTCGATGCACCGCAGTCCAGGATGGTGAAGCTCGATCTATGCAGCAGTTCCGGCATGGTGAAGCTCGCTGCATCATTTCTGTTCGTGGCTGCTCCGATCTATTCGCGGTGGTGGTTGTGGTACTATGGTGGTGTTATGGTGGTGGTGGTGTTCGTGTTATGGTGGTGGCCATCAGAGCTTCGGAGCTTTTGTTGTGTTATGGTAGTGGTGGTGGTGTTTTGGTGGTGCTGCTGCTCCGTTCAAGAGCTCGCTGCAATTTTTTTTTAATTTTTTCAGATCTGGTTTGACCAGATCTGGTCAAACTCAAATATAGGTTTTTTTTTATTCGTTTGAATTGCTTTTGTATGTGTAATTCATTTGAAATTGTATAAAAAAGTTTGAAAAGTGAATAAATTATTTTTTAGGATTTATTCTTTATTTATTTTTGTAAAATACTCATCAAATATGCAGAGTACTCATCAAAATTACGGAGTACTCATCAAAATTACGGAGTACTCATTAAAATTATCTAAATACTCATTAAAATTCATAGAGTAACTCATTAAAATTCATAGAGTACTCATTAAAATTATCTAAATACTCATTAAAATTATTCGGAGCACTCAATAAATATATAGAGTACTCAGCAAATTCTCGGAGTACTCTATGTTTTTCTCAGAGTACTCTATGTTTTTTCGGTGACTGTGACTGGTGGTCGGAGGTCGGTGGTCGGAGGTCGGAGGTCGGAGGTCGGTGGTAGGTGGTTGGAGGTTGGAGGTAGGTGGGTAGTGGTAGGTAAAGGAGAGAGAAAGAGTGACATCACACTTTTTGTCTTTTAGTGATAGTACGGGTAGGAAAGACTATTGTCAAAATTGAGGTCCCTAAGAAGAATAGCATTTTTGAAACTACTCTATAGAGAAGAAAGTGTGTCTCCAAGACCCTATATATAATTCACCCATTATTTTTTTGTTTTGTTCTAATTAAATGTTGCATGTTTCATTTTTTCATTTAATTTGAATTGTTTTTGCTGAAAAAATTTGTTCGGCACGTACCAATTGGACCTTGACACACTTTCCAATTGGACTTTGACACGATAGCTCGACACTTATTAATTGGACTTTGACACATTATCTCGGCACTTACCAATTAGACTTTGACACGGTAACTCGACACTTACCAATTGGACTTTGACACTGTAGCTCGGCACTTACCAATATGACATTGACACAGTAGTTTGGCATGTACCAATATAACCTTGACAAGGTAGCTTGACACGTACCAATTGGACATTGACCAGAACAATAACCTCGACATGGACAAGAACCATTTTAGTTTACACAAACGCTATTAGGGACCTATCATGCAATTATATAAAAATAATTGCATAACAATCGTAAAACAAGGTGTATAGAAATGTAATTGGTACGTACAAAAAAAAATTATTGGTACGTACCAAACAAAAAATATTGGTACGTACCAAACAGAAAATATTGATACGTAACAAACAGAAAATATTGGTACGTACCAAACAGAATATATTGGTACGTACCAACGATAAAACTGAGCAAAGGTATAAGTGTAAAAAAACTAACCAAATAATTAAATTTAGGTTTTTTATAAGATTTTTTTTATAGTTAGAATTTTATAAGTAACATTTTGGATTTTTAAATTCTTATTAGTAATTTCTTCTTTTAATAGAATTTTTATTTGGAAGAAATCCAATTTGACAAAATCTCAATCACCTAAAAAATATCATAATATATATAATATATAAAATTGAAGAAGAAAATGAATATTAAGGACTGAAAATTAGAAATATTTAATAAGATTATTCTAAAATAACATACTAATTTCTTACTACGATATTATGCTATTGTTTTGCTACTAGATCGATATAAACCTCAAATTCATGTGTAAAACTAGGTATCACTTAAAAAGTAATTAGTTAAAAATTATCTATAATGTAAGTTTTGAATAGTCCAAGTGTCCGTTTGGGATCGTTTTTCAAAATAATCATTTAAAGTGATTTTATATCGATATCAATATTTTAGACTCTTAAAATCACTTTTAGGAAAACCACTAGATTAGTGATTATTAAAATAATCACTTAAAATGATTTTAGATGTTAAAATATTTTTTAATATTTTTTACAAATAATTTAATTTTAATAAAAAAGTGCTTTTAGCTCCAAAATAATCAATCTTAAACAAACTCTAATTATATGTTTTCTTTTTCTGGTTATTTTTTATTTCTCTTTTTTTATGATTGAACCAATTAATATTTAAATTATAGATAATTTTTAAATATTTATTTTTTAAATGATATCTAATATTATTTCAAAATTATAAGTCACATAAATTTTGGGATTCTAAAAAATGATTGATAAAGAAATCCTTCTGTAATTATCTGGTTCGGATTCTTATTAATATAGTAATTGCAAGAACCTTTGACTAATAATGATTTTTCCTTTTTGGACGGTACTAATAATGATTAATATCGCAGAATAACACGAACTTATTCTGAAACATAAAATGATTTGCCTATTATATAATCCATGATATTATCATGTAGTATATTCTTTAAAGGAATATACCATAACTAGATATACAGGTTATTTATTTCTTAACTTTAGTTAACTTATTTTTCTACCCAATGAATACAAAAGATACCTAAAAACTTGACATAACATGTATAGAATCATTAATAAAAACTATCAATGATAAAAGAATTTGATAGATGAGAAAGAATCAAGAAAAATGTATAGAAAATTAACTATTAAGTGAGATGAGTTCTTAAAAAAAAAAAACGAGTAATATTTGTTGGATATTATCTCAAATCGCATCACCTTTTTATTACTTTTAATTTTAGGTGAATTTTACGAATTTTTTTTTCACCGTATTTGCACGATAAGTCTATATATTAAGTAAATATTCCAAAATAAGTTCTTATATTATGCAAAAATGCACTATAAGTCCATATATATTGTGTAAATATAAGTCCGGATATTAATTAATTATCTAATGAATAACATATATTTTGTTGTAAAAAATTATAAAAATCCTATAAATAAAATAATTTAAAGTCTAATAAAATAAATTTTAAAAGTTAGGGGGGGGGGGGGGGGGGGGGGAGGGGAAATGAAGATTTAAAAAAAAAATATAAGGTTAATTACTTATAGTTTTTTTTAATAAAAAGTAGTTATAACTTTTTTACAAAAAAAACCAGGGGGGCCCTGGACCCCCACTCCTATGTAGCTCCGCCTCTGCGTAGGTTTATGGGTATCCATCTCACCTCACTTTAAATTGGACGGGTTTTAAGGTACTAAATAGAATTTGGGGCAGGTTGTAGAGATGAATTTCCAAAACCCACGCGGGACAGGGCAGGTTGTGGAGATACGTATTCCCCACTCTACGAATCCACCATGCATGTAATTGTTATATATATATATATATATATATATATATTTCAATTTTAATAGTTATTCAAATAAAGTTTGTGTATCTATGTTACAATATACAAAGTTTTAATTATTCAAATCAAAATGCAATGGCAAGGAGAGAATCTTCCTAATATCATAATACAAATTCTGAAAAATGAAATATTTGAAAGTTTAAAAATAATAAAATTTATAGTTAAAAGAAATTTGAACAATCAAATTGAAACCCGCAATCGGAACCCACACCATGCAGTGATTTAAGCGGGGCAGAGCGAGACGTGGGGAAGAACAACGCGAGGGCGAAGCGGGACAGGGCGTGGGACTTCATTTTTTTTATGCGATGAGATGAGGGAATACGTAAACCCGCCCCATTAACATCCCTAATGGTGGTAGACAATAGCTACTCCTACTTATGATAAGTAACATATTCTCAATTATTTTACTACAATTAGAAGTCAAACATTTAATCCTTTTCAAATATTAACCTTCAAAAGTAAACATTTTTACAATTTCAACTTTGCAATTTTAACAAATACTATATTTTATTGTATTTTAATTCATTAGTTAATTTTTTAAATTCTCGAATCTTTTTATTTTATTTTTTAATTTGTTATGTAAATATTTGAAATAAAAAATAAAAAATAAATATTTAAATTATAATCTTTAGAAATTAAAAAAAATTAAACATACAAATTATTTATAAATCATGACTGTATGATTTTTTAATTAATTTAATTATTTGTTTTTACTTTATTGAACAAAAAATTCGTAATTAATAATAATTTTTCTTCAATTTATTCAATTATTCATCTTTCTTCTTTTTATTTTGAAATTTTTTAAACCTAATATAAAAATATTTAAGGTCATACTATTAAAATAATGATAGTTTGTTATTATTTTTTAAAATTCAGATATAGATAAATTATAAATACAATATATTTAAATTTAAAAAAAGGAAAAAAAAAAAAGCCAAACGTATTAGAGATAGCTAGATGTGATTACAAAAATTTATGGATTGAGTATCCTACAATTAAGAGTCTAGGGTTAAAATAGAATTTTTAACTTTTAATTATAGTTTGGAACTCATTGAACTTAGCGTTAGTAGTAGTTAAATTAAGTTCATAAGAAATGAATCATGAAAAGATCTATTTGTCTGCTAGAATAAAATTAAAATTTTGAATCTATATTAAATATACTCTATAAACATACCCCTGCAATCCATCCCTTGTCCCGAAGCATTGCCATTATAACCGGTAGCTGTAGCACGACCACCTCCATTCAAGAAACGCTGGAAAAATGAAGTGGTTTTAGGTGGAAGTTGTGTGGTAACTCTACATCTAGTACATGTTATGGTTAGGGAATGTTGTGGTACAATTAATTTTGTCTTGCACCATTTGCATCTCTCTGATCTTGTTGCCATTTTAATACTATACGTACTAATTTAAATGCGGTGCCATCGATATTTGGAAGTTGAGTGATATATTTATGGTAGATCTAAGTGGATTCTTATATATGCATGCAGTTGATTCCAAAATGCATGGGAATGGCATCATTCGACTGCCTAATTAATTAGAAAGTGCATATATCCAGAATCAAATTCAAATTAATCTTCTTTTTCTTGCTAACTTTTGCTGAGATAGTGTTCAATATATAGTAATTATATTCGACTCAGAGTAATTTATCCAAATAATTACATGGAAACTTTTATATTTTAATTTCGTATAATATACTCCACCACAAAAACAAACAAATAATATTATAATATTTGAATTTTGTAGTTCTTTCTTTCAAAGTTTATTATTCAGGCTCGTTTAAATTTTACAGCTCTTTTTAATTTTTTTTTAACTTACTACTATGATTTCTTTAGAATTTATAATTTAGCATTTAACAATTTATAGTTTACTATTTTATTTTTAATATATATATGTTTTTTTACATAGAAAAGTCATTTTAGACTCTAAGTTATTGACTCAGTTTGAATCTGAACCAGTAAATTGGATGACCAAGACCTTGGTCTTAATTTTTCTTTCACTTAAATTTATAAAAAAACTCATTTATACTAAGTAGTTCACTATTTTTTCCTTTTTTCTTCCATAATATGTACGATAGATTATTATATCTTACATAAAATTTCAAAATTAAAAATCTTAATAAATCACACAAAATAAAGAGTAAAATATCTCAATTATTTTTTACATTATATTTTGATAATCAACTTATCATCTAAAATCTATTTATTTCATATATTTTAAAAACAAATCTAATTACTTTTTTGGGTAACTACCAATTATTGAGCTAATCGATCAAATTCGTCTTTGGGTAATGCGTAAGTTTTCAGAAAGGCTTGAAGAGTCTTCGAAGTGGAGCACAAGACTGGTACCCGAGGCGGAGCTTGTCTACACACAACATTTTAACAAAGCTCGTTCGTGGACAGTTTGTCGTCAATTAGGACAACTGTATCAAGTTGTTTCCGACCTTTCTCATGTGGTCGATCTTCATAGATGCTTGTGCACGTGTGGGGACTGGCAGTTTGACGGTTTCCCTTGTTCACATGCCGTCGCTGTTTTGCAAAGATCGGTAGATCCAACTCACCGTTTAGAGTATATCGAGAGGTATTATCAGACCGCATTATACAAGGAATGCTACTCTCGAAACGTTCTTGCTTTTTCCACGTTTGCTCCACCTTCACCAACGCGGGCCCAACGATATTTTTGTCCAGCCTCCAATCGTCAAGGTTCCTCCCGGCCGACCAAAAAACGAAGCGTTTCAAGTCTCGTGGAGAATTTGAGCACGAACCTAAGATGATAACCTGCGGACGTTGTCACACACGAGGACATCATAATGCCAAAACTTGTCGAGCTGTTATATGAGTTTTGTTTTATTTTTACGATCATTACATTCTTTTAACAGTTATTTTGATATTCAATTGTTTATCATTTTTACAGATTCCATAGTTATGGTTTGAATACTTTTTGATCTTATACTGTGTTGTGGTTTATTTTGTTTTTATAATTATTATATTTTAGTATATCTTTTGAGCTCAGTAGCTTAAGTTGTTTTTCTGGCAGGTTTTCATGTTTCAAACATGTAATTCCATGTTTTATACAGTTTCAAAACATGGAATTTCATGTTTAGTACAATTATCAAAAACATGGAATTTCATGATTTGATATCTGTATTAAACATGGAATTCACTGTTTTGAAACTGTATTAAACATGAAATTACATGTTTAATACAGTTACATATGCAAATTCCCGTATTATTCAGTAATTACACTATAAGGTCCCTAAAATATAAGCTTCCACTATAAGTAACCTGTTCGTATCGAAAGACTATATAATAAAATCATTGACAAACATATAATACTAATAAGTTTTCAATATTAATCCAATAATTCATAACAATTAATAAACTATGAATTCATTACAATTCATTTCAAACATTAGAATCTTTAAACAAAACCAAAGTAAGTAAAAACTGAATACGATATATTATGTTCAACAAAATACTTCAAACATTCTTCAACTGTCTCATGAATAACTGATTCTCTGATCTTCGCTGTCTATGAATTGCATGTACATCCTTGCACGGAATTTCTCAGGTTCATTCTCTTAGAATGTCTTCCTAATACTAGCCGTCTTGTACATGCAAACATACTCTCCACTGTTTTGGCTTCCTTCAGTCATTTGGGGGCAATTCATCTCCTTCAACTCCAGTTGAGATTGGTTCTTAGAATCTGGTCCATACCCCATATCGAGATAGTTGAAGACTTTTTATGCGTTTTTTCTGCTTTTGTTGGATAATTCATGATTTTTAAGTTTGCTTCCCGGGTTGTAGTGTCTCCATCTGTTTTGTGGGAACTCGTGGGGTTCAAACACTATGAGGGACCAGTGTGAGTCTTTTAGTCTATTTTCGTCCTCCACCGTCTGTATAGGTATGATTACACTTTTGTTTTCACCCTTGTTATTTTCAACAGCTTCTAAGAATACCTTTTTGACTTCTTTTTCCATTATTTCGGGGTCATTTCTGTTCACGAACTCCTGCATAAATTGAACAATTTTAATTAATCTTTTTTACAGTTTATATATATATATATATTCAGAAGTTAAAGTAATTTTTACTTACCATTGTTTCTGTTGCCATGTATACAACTTTATACTCCACGATAAATATATTTTGCACCCTTGTCTCGTGTTTTTCTTTCTTATCAAATTCCTGCTGTAGCATCGCCAAGTATGCATCTATAACCTGTAATAGACATGAAATTCCATGTTTAACTGTATTCTGTTTTTAGTAACTGTAATAAACATGGAATTTCATGTTTAATACAGTTATCAAATTATGAAATTTCATGTTTTGATAACTGTATTAAACATGAAATTCCATGTTTATTACAACTAGAATTTGTTTTTACTTATTACTATTCATAGTTAGTCTTACTTACGTTGATTTCGATCGCCTTTTCTTCTGCTATCGATTCCATGTCTTCTACTGTTACTGGTACACTCAGTTTAGATCCCCACACACCACACATGTAAATTAATATATTCTCAGTTGTTAATACATAAAAGTTTAAAATAAGTATAGAAGTTCAGTTTTTACAATTTGTCCTTTTGTAGATTGAAAATATCGTTGACTTTTTTGAGGTGTCTCTTTTCGATTAACTCATAAGGAGTCTTCTTATGCTGTCTTCTTGCATATACAACCCTCCCCCATCCTTTCTCCTCTTTATCTACTTTTTCTTTTCCTTTATCTTGTCGGTTTTTCTTTCTCTGCTCGGTCTTGTTTCCTACTTTTTTCGACGTGTCCTCTATCTCAAACTCTATGTCTTTGCTCACTTTTCTTCTTTTCGTTTTCTGTGTCGTGAAGTTCGAGCCGATTTTCTTCTTTGCGTTTCTTGTATTTTTTTCACCTTCGAACTTATTTCCACACCATCTGATTTTTCTCTCGTTATCTCAACTTCTTCTTCATCCTGGGCAATTAGAGTTTTTTCTTTTTCTGCATCTTTCTCTACCACTTGTGTTTCCTTTTCAGCTGACACCTCCGGATTCGTTTCCTTTGCACTTTCCTTGTCCTTTTGCACTAACACCTCAGTCTCCATATTTACCTCAGTCTTGGGTTCTTTGTTGACCCCAGTCTCGGGTTCCATAGTCACCTCCGACTCATTTTCTTTCTCGGTTTCCATATTCACCTCTGGCTTGTTTTCTTTCTCGGTTTCCATATTCACCTCTGGCTTGTTTTCTTTCTCGGTTTCTACTCCTCCCTCTTTCTCCTATTATCTATTTTTCTCTGGCGGCGTGTCCATGTTCATTCCATAGTTTACTGACTGCTCTACAAAGTGGCCCACCTCTTTTTCTTCCTCGAGCTTTTTGATTATTGAATTTTTTTTCTACCAGTTGTACCTGAAGCTCTGTGTTCTCTATCTCCAGTTGGTTTACTTGATCTTTCAGTTTTTTAACTGTTTCTTCCAGCTTCTTTATTTTTTTATTCTCTTTTTCATTTCTTTCTCCAGCTTGTATTTCTCCTTCTCTAGCTTGTGCTGTTTCTTATAAGATCCATCTAATTCCTCGTGTAAGTCTTTTATAGTTCTTCTTCTTCTTCTTCTTCTTCTTCTTCTTCTTCTTCTTCTTCTTCTTCTTCTTCTTCTTCTTCTTCTTCTTCTTCTTCTTCTTCTTCTTCTTCTTCTTCTTCTTCTTCTTCTTCTTCTTCTTCTTCTTCTTCTTCTTCTTCTTCTTCTTCTTCACCTGCAACCATAAAAAAAGTTAGTTTGTTAAAAGGCAGATGACTTTTCAGTTATAATATCAAATTCCATGTTTATAACAGTTAACTTAATGCATGTTATCGCTATTTTTCTACCTTTTTCTTCTTCTTCTTTTTCCTCGGCTTCCTCCTCCTCCTCCTCCTCCTCCTCCTCTTCCTCATATTCTGACTCTCTTTGTGTCAGAGATACGACACTATCGTTATCTTCTTCTTCTTCATTCTCTTTTTGTAAACCTAGTTTTTCTTTTTCGTCATCTGTTATGACGATCATCTTTTTAACCTGTTCAAGACAATATATGTACAATTTTAGTTAAATTTTTTAAGTTATATATATATATATATATATATATATATATAAGAAAACCTCATTTCATTTTACCTCCTTTTTTCTGAGTTTGTCAAATACTGACGATTTAAACTTGCTGTCTCTATCATCTAGCTTCCATCTCAGAATTCTTGGCCAAGCTCTTGGCCTTATTTCAGTTCCCAGTCTTGTATATTCATAAAACCAAGGCTGTGCAACATAACAAAGAATTATATTAGTACAATTTATAAACTTATATATATGTATATTTAGATTAGTGTTGTTTCTTATCACTAGGACTGTTACGCATCCTATTACTTTCTTCGGATTTGCCCTACTATAGATTTCCAAGGATTCCTCTAGCAAATCTATAAGTCTCCTTGTCCAGTCATATTCAGTCATTTTGTGTCTTATCATTTCGATTGTCCTAACATCTCTTTTCTTAATTACACTTCATGTAGTTGGGTACATTACATTCCCCATAACGTAAAGTGAAATTAATAGAGGGAAATATGCCTTCCTTTCTTTCTCCACTCTTTCTATTCTTTCCTTCTTTTCTTCTTCACCTTCTCCCTCCACATCTGGAATGTCTTCAATCATATTCTTCAACAACTCTCTTATCTCTTGTATTTTTCACCATTTTGTTCTCTCCAAAGTATTTGACATGCCAATCCGTTAATTCACCGTATTCTTCACTTGTTAGAGTAGGGAATTCTTCCTCTCCACCTTTAATTCCCATTACAACAACTACATTATCTCTTTTGAGTCCGATTACTCTTTCTCCTAATATAAATCCTTTTTTATGTTTTGAGTAGCATCTAATTATTTCTTGAGTTATTAGGTCCCCTTTCCTAAGTATACAATTTCCTTTTCTTTTTATTAAATTTTATAATCCATTTAGTAGTTCATAGAATGGTGTTTCCTTGCACCATTCTATGTGTTGTTCATTAAATTTCGGTTCACTCAGTAACTTTACAAGTGAAGTTAAATTTGACTTGTATGTTTCTTAATAAGTTCTTCTCTCTTCTTCTACTTCAACTTCTCCTTGATTATTCCTTTTTCTTCTTGGAGCCATTTTAACCTGTTTTTACACAAGCACAAGAAATCATATTAGTATTATGAATTTAGATAATTCCATGTTTAATACAGTTTCAAAACATGGAATTTCATGTTTAATACAGTTATCAAAACATGAAATTTCATAATTTCATAACTGTATTAAACATGAAATTCCATGTTTAATACAGTTACTAAAAACAGTGTGTAGATTTCCATATTATGCAGTAATTACACTATAATGTCCCTAAACTATACATTTTGTCTATAATCTTCACAATATTTACCCAATAATTTAGTCTCAGACCCTGTTTTATGTATATTTTACACTTATACCTCAATTTTTTTGAAAATAATTGCACTATAGGTACCTGTTTCACATGTTTATCGTTTTTAATCATGGCAATTCATTTTTTGTTTATGTTAATCACATTATTCTACTACATTCATCCTAAAATCGTATTATAAACCCTAGAAACTAATAAAATCGCTATATATAAACACTATATATCTTAATCAAAAAACATTAATCAAGCAAAAATCATTCGAATTTAACATGCATTGTATATTTGTTTTGTTTTTGTTTGTGAATCACACGGTAACACATTCAGAATCATGAATTTCTCTCAAAAATTACACAATAACATCGATTTAGGTTTTTAGAAGTACTTACTATGTTTCTATTTTGTTTTTTGTTAATCGCGTTTGGATTTTATTTGTGTTGATTTGCTCGCCGTTTTTGAGTCGCCGGTGAGCCCCACTAAGTCGCCCTGAGTCGCCAGTGAGTCTCCTTCTTTGTTCGCCTTCCGTCGTCGCCTCTCTCGTATTGTGTGTAGTTTTGTGTGTGTGTGTAGTTGTGTGTTTGTGTATATTAGACGCTTTAGTCTTTTGTAAACAAAAAATATAACACGGTGGATTTTTTTAATTGTTAATTATAGTGGTAGTTTGGGGTTGGGCTGTTTTCTATAAAATGTCTTAGTGGGGGTACCTTTTTTTTAATAACTTTTTTAATAGGCATTTAGCTATAATTGGCTCATATTTTTATCTATGTAGAGGCCCCCATTTTAATGAGTTTGCTTTGGGCCCCCGAAATGTCAAGGCCAGCACTGTTTATGTTATTATAAAAAGATAATTAAATATCAGAATTATAAATGAATAGCAGGTATGAAGTAAAAATATAGAGTAATTAAAATAGTAAAATTGAAAAATATTCGATACGACATAATGAAATATGAAGTATACAAATGTCGTATCTGCTGGAGTTGGTCTAAGGGATAGTAAATTTGTCATTAAATATTATAAAATTAATATATTAATATATTATTATTACTACTTATACTATGATAATAATAATTATTATTTATATTCATATCCGTTAGCGTGAAGTATTTTGATATGTACTTCAAAAGTCTAAGACCGATTTATTGACCAAATGATCAAAATTTATCCTTCTAATAACAAGCTTTTAGCGTGAAGTTTTTTGATTTTAAGAAGTAGTCACACATGACGCATATCTGCCTTTGACAATGGATTACTTGAATTACTGAGCTTGAATCCCTAATTGTCTCAGATAAAAGGTTTAACTTCTTCATTAATTTTTATTTAAAATGAGAAATTTATAACGGGCTAAAACTCAAGTTGAAGCATCATGAGCTCCTCAGTGGAATTTTTGGTGCTTTGGTTGGCACATTAGGAAAATATAGCTATATAATTGGGGCTCCTGGAAGATTTTGCAGGGTCATCTGCATATCACTGAGATATTTCTTCATTAGATCAAACATTACGGTAAATTCTCTATCTCTATTTTTTAAAACTTTAAAATATAAAACAAAGACCTAAGCTTCTAGATTCTTAATTTTTTCCAAAACTTCTTCTTTATCTTCTAGCTGATAATATCTCACCCAAAATCTTATCAATTTCATGTATATACACATTTCAGGTTATAAAACTGAAGATACATGTTTCAACACTATTAGTAAAAGAAAGATGAAAATGCTACAAAGAGCATATCAATTCATAATTTTGTATTACTTAAGTAAGCGAAAAGAAAATCCACCTAGGTATAGCTCATCACAAATTAACATGTATCAAGTAAGATTATTAATATATACATGATCCGAACATGTGATAGAAGCTTACATCTTGAAAAGCATTCGCCTCTGTTGTGCCATCATGCACAATTGAAACCCACCAACAGTCGTCGTAACCCGCCATCAATCCTTCAACATCAACCCACGCTTCGATGTGTATCTATTAAAATAATATAAATATTATACGAGTCTCACATTAATATACATTTAGTTGTATTATAAATTATGAATATTGCACAATCAATTATGATTTTATATTTTAAATTTTGTCCAAGTAGCTTCAGGTAAATATTTATGATAATATTTACCATGTGATAGATGAAATCTCAATCACATGGACAAAATTATCATAAACTAAACACTAATGTGTATCAATATTTAAATTCTATACTAATTTTCTATTTTTAAATTAACAGGTTGTCTTTCAGGTTCTTCACATTGGACGACATGTGTATGTTGACACAGCGACATTTAGTAGAGTTATGAGTGCAATGTATGAATACACATAGAAGATGGTAATTAAATGTATTAATATATTTTTATCATTTTTGTTTAGCTATTTTTTACAAATAATAGAAGTTTTTGCACTTCTTTTATATATAATTCAATTATGAATTTTGCATAATCTGTTATAATTTATTAAATTCATTTCAGCCTAAATACCTTCATGTACGGGGCAATTAATAACTTTCACAGTAATGTATATTATCTACGTAATGAGAATTAACGCACATGATTCAAAATGAACAAGTATTATTTGTATAAAATTACATATAAGTAAGACAAAGATCATCTCATATTTTCCTTGGTAAGTAAACAACCCACTTTATTCTAACATTGAAAAAACTTTATTGATCCACTGACATAATAATAAACAAAAAGAGAATTGACCCAAACAATAATATTTTTTTAATGCCCAACCCACATGCTAGTTATAAAATCTAACCCAACCCAAATTCTAAAAAACCCTAGTCTCAACATTATTGAAGGACTAATATACCTTTACTAAATAAGTAAATTATATTCAATAAACAACCCAAGATCGGAACCGTTTTCATTTTATCAAAACTACTCTTAGACTAATCGATGCACGTAATTTATCAGTAATCCATGCTCAGTCTGATATTAAATCATACGTATTTTCCAGTTTTAAATATCAAACTCTCTCACAAACTCGGCGGACTTTATCTCCTCTGCTTTGATGAAATCTTATTTTTGAATACATACGATATATGAGAATGTACGCTTGAGATCTATATTATAT
The DNA here is from genome assembly GCA_029959085.1 of Nemophila menziesii. Taxonomy (NCBI): domain Eukaryota; kingdom Viridiplantae; phylum Streptophyta; class Magnoliopsida; order Boraginales; family Hydrophyllaceae; genus Nemophila; species Nemophila menziesii. The sequence goes on along the minus strand of JARWIR010000007.1, from coordinate 40,944,861 downwards.
GCTTTTCTTTATATGATGATATACTTGGTTAAAAAAATAAAGTGTTCATTTCTATTATTCTCCTAAACAGGTTCATGTATCGGGATGAGATGCAATCCTTTGGAAATAAAAAGATCAATGATCATTGCATTTCAATAAAGTCTGGTTAAAACAATTTATACTGTAAGAAATTCATTTAAATTATAAAGTCCATCTATGATATTTTTATTGCACAAATTATATATATATATATATATATATATATATATATATATATATATGTTATTGTATGGTTTATATATAACAAGGGACAAAATCAAGTCTAGTTAGGGTTCATCTATATTTCTTCCAACTTTTGGAATATATGTCTTTACCTCTAGTTTTTTTTATTCTAAAGTTATAGATTATAGTACCTATTATATTTTTTTATAACTCTCATTGCAATCTTCTTAAGAATATTTAAAAGTTATTTTTATTCTTATATTGAAAAATAAAGATTGATTATCATAATAATAGATTAAGCAATATATATACCAAATATTTATGACAAATTAAATAATGGGTTGATTATCCATAAATTGCACAACCCATTTAATATTATTAAACATGTCAAAGGCGGAGTCACTTATAGTCTAGAGGGGTGATAGTCATACCTATAATACTAAAAAAATGCCACTTTAAGTTCCTATATCATGCAAAAATTGGACTACAAGTCCCCATGTTATGCAAAAATCACACAATAGGTCCCTATATATTTTTTTGAGTTAATTGTAATATAGGTCCCATATATTACAAAATTACGTGGTAGGCCCCTATATTATGAAGAAACCACTATTATGCAATTTTTGAAAAATACAGGGACCTAAAGTCCAATTAACTCAAAAATATAAAGGGACCTATTGTGTTTTTTTTTTTCATAATATAGGGGCATGTAGTGTATTTTTTGTGTAATATAAAGACATATAGTGCAATTTTGAAGGTTTAGTGATAAATTTCTTGATTGTGTTTGTTCTTTGCACGTCTTATAGGCATCAGGTGGGTATTGGTATTTGCTCAGTATACAACGCATAGCCTCTTGCCTTGGTAATACTTCATCAACTTGCACAAACATCGTGCCTCAAAACTTATCAACGATAAATTAGAAACCATTTTGTTTAGACAAAGATGGACCTACCCTTTTGGGGTCTTTAAGTTTGCCCTTCCGATCGTTTCAGAAGATTATGTGATGATTAATATTCTCTATAGTAATCTTTGGGTCTTATGTCTCTCAAGTATTATATTCTTTAATCATAATATAAGGACCTATAGTGCAATTTTTTCATCTTCTTTGATATTTTTGTCAATTGTAGCACTAAGGGGAAATCTGGAACTTGCAACGAAATGCCCATAATTAAATTTTGCTATGAGTAATGTGCTTTTCAGGTTGCTACTCTTGCCATTATTTATTGCAAGTTTTCAGGTAATCCTTCTCCCCCAACTTTTAAATTCTAATAGCATTTTAATTCTATGCATATTTTGTATTTTCTATAGTAGAATATAGCTTATTTTATAGATATGATATTGGTACGTATACCATAATAAATTTAAAAAACAAATATCAAGACCCATAGTGCCATCTTTGCATAATATAGGGGCCATTAGTGCATTTTTTGCATGAACTATACTGCAATTTTCACATAATGTAGTGACTTAAAAACAATCTTTTTGGGCCAAAATCCTGCTCTACCACTACACTCTCCCCTGGGTTTTAAAAAAAAAGGACCCCGTAAAAAACTATATTAATACCTTATCATCCCCAAATTTTCAGAATCTTCACTTAACTCCCCTAGCTTGTTAAAATTTTCTTTTTTGGCTTTAATATATTATATATGAATATTTTGTTTTTTCTACAATAAAATATTTTGTACTTTAAAGACTCATAGTTTAATTATTTCAAAAAAATTATCAAGACATATAGTGTAATTTCACATAATATAGGGACATATAGTGCAATTAACTCAAAAAATTGGTCCCCAATCAAAGATATCTAGATCCGATCCTATTTTGAGCATACGCCTATTTTAATTTGTCATGAAGGTGTTTCGGAAAACGGCAACAACAAATTTTATAAAAATGCAACAAAGATATCACGATACTGATCAATGGATGGAACGTTGAGTATTCCCGTCACATTTACGATCAAGAATCCGTCATTCCGTATGTAAAAGATGGGAAACAATGGCCTGAGAAGATGAATATGAGTTGATCAAAGACTACCCTATTGGATTAATATGGGACATTAAACGCTATTTATGCTTGGACCTTATAAAAATTGTAAGAAAATTCATTTTGACAACATAATCCTTGACACTTTACTATTGACCTTCAGGTGCCATTTTTCGGCAACTTGGACAATATAATCCTTGACAACAACATTAATCGCCTCAAGCCAGTAGCCTACACCCAATATGAAAAGGTATTATTACCCATGATCACCCCATAAAAAATTATAATTATCTTATCGTCCATTAAATTTCAGAATGTTCACTTGGGCCTCCCTCTAGACTTTCATTTATTTTTTTGTTTCTAGATAAAATTTAAGTTCAACTGAATAATATAGGGACTTACAGTTTGGGCCAAAACCAGGATTTTTCGATGTAGAGTATTTTGGGGCATTGTTGTTTCTAGATGGCCATAACCATGATTTTTTGATGTAAGGGTGTTTTGGGGCAATACCCCCAACTTTTTTTATTGAGTTAATTGCACTATAGGTCCTTATATTATGTAAAAGTTGCATAACTCAAAAATTAAACATAGGGACCTATAGTGATTTTTTTGCATATATGGACTTATAGTGCAATTTTGAATAATTTAGAAATATAGTAGTCAATTTTTCGTAATTTAAAGACCTCTAGTACAATTTTTGCATAACATAGGGACCAATAGTCCAATTTGTTTCATAATATAGGGACCTATAGTACAGTTTTGCATAATAGAGACACCCACGACACAATTAACAAAGAAATATATATATATATATATATATATATATATATATATATATATATATATATATATATATATATATATATATATATATATATACTAGGTAAAACTCTTGTCTGAAGACACTAAAAGAATTGTTGTGACAAAAATCGAAAACAGGTTTCAGGGGTGAAAGTCAAGGTTAAAGTTAAGGTTAAGGTTTTTCTTTTTATGCTCGTTAAGGTTGAGGATAAATTTAATCTTAAGGTCAAGATTAAGGTTAAAGTTAAAGTTAATTTTAAGTTTAAGGTTAATGTTAAAGTTAAGTTTTAAAATTTGACGTTTAATGTTTAAGGTTAAGGTTATGTTAAGGTTAAAGTTATTGTTAAGGATAAAATTAATTGTTAAGGGGTTAAGCTTATGGTTAAGGGGTTGAGGTTCAGGTTTCATTTTAGGTAAATATTGAGATCAAGGTCAAGGTATTAACATCCCGTCCAAGTAGAAACTTGCCAAAAAAAAACTTAAGAAAACTTTTAAGATATTTACACAATTGGTCCATGTGTTATTTAATATATCCAAATATACAATGATTTAAGATATGTATGATTTAAGATATATTGGCTATTTTGCAAAACATAGACGCTAAATGTGCAATATACCCCATAAATTATAAGACCTAATACAACCAAATCAAACCCACTATTTTTTTTATACGAAGAGAGGTTGTGGCAATACTACCAAACTTATTTTTTATCGTGATCCTGTAATACATCTTAAGAAGAAGAGTTAGTTACTGATTGATGATAATGATTTTTTATGAAACATAAAAGTTGTGAAGAAGACTTTTCTAAAAAATACTCGATAAAGTGCACCTTTAATTAATTTATTAAGAGTATTATGCATGATTACATGTTATTATTCATCGTACCCATCCAATATTCCAGTATTGATAAACAAGCTACTTTATCTACATACTGAAACTGGGAATTGTTTATAATATTTAATTAAGCCCGTAAAGTTTAATAAAAAAACTAAATTTAGTTCATAAATTACAATATGGAAAGAAAACATGATTGATATACTTTTACAGGAAAAGGGATTCCAAATAGTATCTCTCTTTGAATTCTTGAAAACGGAAATATACCCCTTTTATTGGGATAATCATACCATTAGTCCATGCATTATTCAAAATATGCAAATATACCCATGTGCAGAAATCTAAGTTTGAGTATAAGAGAGAATAAGATAGCTACATGTGCTCTATAAATAAGAGATGTAAACCAGAGTTTTAAATCGGAGTTACGTCCTTGAAGAAAATGTAACTCATAGTTTAGAGCCACGACCTTGAAGAAGTGTATTTAAAGGTTTGAAGGGAAGTACTGAAAGCTATTGAGGAAAGAATTTTGTAGTTAAAAAAGCTACATGTAAGAAGGAGAGTTGTGTTTCAGTGGAGCTAGATCTAATTTCACCGGAGGTCGCGTTCAAATCAGAGAAATCGTCTTTTCACAACCTTTAGTGAGTTGTACCGACGTGCACTGTGTGGGTGTAAGGAGAGAATAATATTCCTATGAGAGTCACCGATGAAGTGTTGAACTGAGTGTTAGTGAGGTTTTTTTTATTCTAATCGGTGAGATTAGTTGTGTTGTGCATTTTGTGTGTGAGCGCGTGATGTGAATGAGATGAGTATTTTTTTTGTTTTTCTAAGTGTGGGGAGTTTAGTGGAGTTTTTTTTAGTATTTTCATTTTTGACAACTTATATATATTGTAAGGGTATATAATTTTACTATTTTGGTGTAGTTCTTTCAAAAATATCAAAAATAGAGTTGTATAATTTTATTTTATTTTTAGACGGAGGTCGCACTTAAACTTTCCAAAATGAAAGAATACATTGCACAACCTTTTCCCACAACATCAATATTTATACTTCTAAATACTATTTTTATTAACATGGTATTTATTTATTCACTTTGTGGAGCTATGACCACCAAAAGCTCATGGAGCCCAACCATCTATATTTCTTCTTTATACAAAATAATTGTATATCCTTGTTACAACTCGTTTAGCTCTCATTAGTATCATTCCGAGATAGGATAAAAATAAATGAAGATTTGAGCTCCAAAAAGAGTGACATTAGCCATCCAAACATCGACAGCTGGATCTTCACCCATTTGCATGAGCTTCCTTTGATCATTAAGTTGCTGAGTAATACCTTACATCGTTCCAAACTAAGTCTTCGTTTAGTGTAATAAGTGCCAAACCTACACAATTATTGAAATTGGAAGATAAAAATTAGCAAATATACTTGTGTCAAACATTAAGATTGCACCAACTAAAATCATTAACGCTACTACAAATCAATGTTATCCAATAACTATAAATACCTAACATTAAGAAAAATATACACAAAAATGAAACATGAAAAATACCTGATGATAGTCTTCGGAAGGAACAATCAAGGCATCAAGGGGAGGGCAGGGGATTGAGAGGCCATCAAAATGGACCTGTAGTTCAATCAAAATATACACTTTATTCAAATATAGTAAAAACATTGCAAACGTAATTCATTAAGACCTAGCGTTTTTATCACTTATTTGTTACTACAGGTCTCTGTTATGAATTATGCATAACAACCTATATCTTACCTTAATTTGGGTTCTTCGATTATTGATGGTGTAGCCAAACCCGGTTGATGATGGTGGATAAAGGTCCTCAAGTGCAGCCGGTGTCGGTTTTCTTGGAATTTTGCTTGTGTAAAGAATTACACTTAAATCAGATCATTTTGAAAAACTGTAAATTAGATCATACCTTAATTTGGGTTCTTCAATTGTTGATGGCATGACCAAGCCGGTTTGACTATGGTGGAGAATGGTCCCCATGGAGCCGGTTTTCTTGTGCAGGAGAGCGGTTTGGTGGAAAGGTGAGCGTGAAGAGATGGAAGAGTGTGAAGATGTTGGAGAATGTTCCTCGAGTTACAACGGTTTTCTTTTGCAAGAGAGATGCTTCGTGGAAAAGGTGAGTCGTTGGTGTTGATGGATATTGAAGACGGTGGTGGTGTTGACCTCACAGTGGCAATGGGGAAAGGAGATGAAGTGAGGGAGTAGGCAGTTGATTTGGGTTGAGAATGTTTCCAGAGTGGCGGCGGTTTACTTCTGCAGATGGTGTAGAATTGTACACGAGCGGCCGCTAGCGGCTTGGTGGCAAGGAGAGTGTAAAGTGATGGGATTAGGTTTAATTTTGGAATTTGTTTTACTACTTTTTTTGTCTTCTTTTTATTTCGAATGTGTATTTTTTTTAAATAATTAGTTAATAATTAATGGTATTAATGATAAGTGGGGTAAGAAACGATCCTGGCCACCACTTATGTTGGGGCTAGAATCAATCCTAGCCACCACTTATGTGAAAACCTTACTTTAAGATATATGTGTGTGTGTTTTACTTTTATCTATATTTAATAACATGCATGGACAAATTTATCTATATTTATCTATACTTTGACTTAGATAATAAGAGAAGGTGAGATAGTGGAGCAAATAATCTTCATCGCTAATGGTAGCTTAAAGAGAAGACAAAACTCCAATCAATCTGCAAATTTATTAGTGCCCGGAATCTTCTTAGGAGATGAGCTTCTCACTTGGACAATTTGCTGTCCATTTATCCACCACCTTCCAAATTAATCTGCACTACACCTATTGATGCTTTCGCGCTCAAAGCAGACGATTTAAAATTCGTAACAGATTCTTTCCGTAACGGGTTTGATTAGAAGATGAAGAGAAGTGTAAAATATCATTCTTTAGACTGGAGAACTTGGGTTGCTTTATATATTCAACGCGCTCGTGAAGGAGGATTAGACGAGGTAGAGGATATGAGAGAGAGAGCTTCCGCTTTCGGCTATGGGAAAAGTATTTTCTGTCGCTAAAGCCTCATAGACAATTTTGATCGAAAGCGGGAGTCGCTAGGATATTGTCAGTGCTACAGCCTAAAACTATGTTGTGGTTTATGTTTTATTATATGGTTTTGTACAATTTAAGTCATAATATTATGGGTTGATGCGTATCACCATTTTATAACTCCCATAGCTCACGAATTGATTAAACATGCCTTGATCAGGCTTGAATCAAACGACTTGAATAGTTGGAGGGCGAATCCCTATAGGTTGCACTCGGAATGGCCCAGAAGGCCTACTTTGACCGTTGATTAGCCATCTAAAAATCTGAAAAAGACAAAAACAAAAAGAAACTCTTAAACGGAAAACGAATAAGAACTTCTACACTAATTACAAATTAAACTAAATTAAAGATAAATCCCCGACAGCGGCGCCAAAAACATGATGTGGGTAAAGGTTTGATAAGTAAACGGATAATTAAGATAATAATAAAGGACACACACCCTTGACTACCACGAGAAACTCACTGCAAGTATTACAAATCATTTGCAAGTTTAGTTAGTAAGTTAAGATCGTTCGCAAAGATTTGATCCGTTAGATCTACTTGTATTCAATAAGCGTAGATGAATTTATATATTTCGATTAAAATAGAATAAGATGAATATTTATCTAACACGAATAAATAAATAATGCAAATAAATAAATATGAATGTAAGTTAGATAAATTAGGGTTACTAGTATGAGCCTATTACTAAGTTGTTATTCTAACCTTAAGGGTGAATTGAGCATTACATATGTAACCGAAATTCTCAATTCTTCCCAACCCCCGTCAGGATGGACTTAGGAGGTGATGTCTCCCTATTTGTTTTAAATATTAGCCCTTAGGAGACATCATTTTAGGTGAATATTTGACTTATTTGATAGACATTTAGGCTTATTTCGTCATATTGCATTTTCTCCCCTTGGAATTAGACTATTTGCATTTTTAGAGCTTTTGTGCGTTAATTTGTTTATTTTTAGTGCAAAGTTAGTAAGTTTATAAATTCATGAAGAACCACTACAAGGAGGAGAAGTGAGAATTAAAGTCTTAGATCAAGTGGAGGAGCTAAAGGAAAGAAAAGAATTTCCAAGAACTTAATTAAAGAAGTTGCAGATCTGAAAGGCTGTTATAGATTGCTGTTTTTGGGCTACTCAGGAGCGGATTTAGTCTTGGGCCGTGAAACATGGTTTGATATCCTATTGAGTTAGGAAGATTCTACAAGTTGAATCAGCCCATTTGGAGTTGTTATGCAAATATTACAGCCGTTTTACTAAAAACTGCACACCAGTTACGGGAATTAAAAGAGTAGATGAGTTTGGACTTTTTATAATTTGACCCAATCCTCTTAACCTAAGACCTAATCCGTTTTTGAGCACTATATAAGCTCCTTTAGACCTCATTATTCAGCACCTCTCATTAAACCTTCATACTAAATCATCCTTAGAGAGAGCGTCAAGAGGCGGAAGCAAGAACAACAACTCAAGTCAATTCCTCTATCTAGGTTCTTATTTTATTTCTGTTGTTAAGAACATGTATATTATTAATTCCTTTATTGTTTTTATTCAATTATGAGCTAAACTTCAATTACTTGAGAATCGCGTAATGGGATGAACCCTAATTTATCTAATTCATGCATTTCAATTTGGGATTAGTTTATAGTTTACTTTGAATTTGGTATTTCATATTGCTTATTATTTTATATTTATTTCACTATTAATGAATTAGCTAATCGGAGATAGGTCATAGTAATTAAGCTATTCAGTAGTGGCGGCGATCATCTTGACAGGGGGTTTAATTACTGAACTAGATAATAAACGCGTGGTGTTCTTTATTGACCTTGACGGGCTTAACTAACCATGCAACCAATGAGGTAAGAGATTTAACCATCTGAACGTAGCTTATAATCGCCCTGACGGGGTTTGTAATATTGTAGGATAGCTCCTAGGTCCACCCTGACGAGGGCTAGGAGACATTAGAGTCCCGACTAATATAGAAATATCAATTCTGCCCTTAACAAAAGCATTAATTACGTAAGTTTAGGTGATTCCCTAGCGAGACTCAAGTATAGCTCATATCTGCGTCTTAGTCCTTTAGTATTTTTTCCAGTAATTTGTTTATTTGCGTCTAGTAGTTTAATAACTCGAAACAAAACATATATCTTTTATATTTTATTTTCTGTATTAGCAATTACTACTACCTATCCATTGAACACTTAGGTTATACCAGTTCAATCCCTGAGAACGAAACCCGATTTATCGGAGTATTACTTGGACAACCGTACACTTTCGGTATTGTGGTTCCTTTTATTTCAGTACGTAATTTTATAACACACTAGGACCCACCAGGAGGCAACCTCTAACTACCAGGGGACTTGGGTAAAGGGGACCTTGCGCAATGATCAGTGGTTAAATTAAATATTAATGGCTATCTAGCTAGATAAGCCCGTCAGGATCACTACCACACACTAGACGATTATGTGGTGTTGTCAATAACTAAATCCCCCTCCCAGGTGTCAACTACTAATTATAGTCCTAAGATTGGCCAAATCTAGAGTGGGAAACAATAAGTTAAAGCACATAACACAAATATACGTCAAGCTCAAATCAATTAAAATGACACATAGTATTCTTAAGATTTAGACAAAATAATAACCCAAACTAGTAATAATAAAACTTACAAAATAAAGTTTTAGAAATATGGTTAAGCCACAAATATATAGCTAAGTACCCTAAATATAGAGAAGGAGAGATGTAGAACTGGATTATGTCACTCTCCTTCTTCTTGCTTCTTGTTTTCCTCTACATGTCAGCTTGCTTCTTTGGATGATGAAACTTGATGCCAAGGATTAATAACTGAGCAAGGACATATTTATAATGATAAGAGGGTGAATTTATAGGTATTTTCTAACCCTAGGTCGAAATCTTGGAGCGGAAGGCAAGTAATTGGAATCCAAGTCCAACTCAAATTTGTTCCCTAAAAGATAGGACATGATGAACACTGCTCACTGTTTTGGTCATATCTCCTTCGTTACTTATCGTATTTTTGCGCACTTTATATGGAAACAACCATAATTCAAATATATATGCTGGTAAAATATCTCATTCGAATCCATAATATATTTTCTGCAGTCTTCAAAACACTGAACTACTTTTCAACATAGCAGATTTACTTGGCAGCTTTTCCTTTCCTAATTAAACTTTGTTTCCTTTTATCTCAAGATTTCACCTCGAATCTTCTTTACTTAACTCCTTGACATATATTTGGTCTCTAATCATATTTCGTTTACTTGAGAGTTTCACAATAACACAAAATATACCAAATATGCTCTAAAAGTAATAATCTTTCGAATCACGACATGAATTAAGAAATTGTCAAATAATCGGGAAAATCCTTAAACAATTAATTAAATACATCTAAAATTATGTCTCAAACCTAGATTAATATATCATCTATTATTAATTTTGAAAGTTAATGTAAGTACCTCTAGGTACGGGCCAATTAATAACTATCACAACAATATATATTATCTGCGTGATGAGAATTTACAAACGTGATTCAAAATGAACAAGTGTTGTTTGTAAAAAAACATATAAGTAAGACAAAGATCGTCTCATATTTTCCTTGATCTTCGAAAGAACTTTATTGGAAATAAAATCCACTTATATAATAATAACCAAAAAGAGAATTGAACCAAATAATAATATATTTTTAAAGCCCAACCCACATGCTAGTCTTGAAATCTAACCCAACCCAAATTATGAAAACCCTAGCCTCAACATTATTGAAGGACTAATATACCCTTTCTAAATAAATAAATAATATTCAATAAACAACTCAAGATCGGAACCGTTGTCATTCTATCAAAACTATTCTTAGACTAATCGTTGCACAGAGTTTACCAGAAATCCATACTCAATCAGATATAAAATCATAAGTAATTTCAGTTTAAAACACCAAGCTCTCTCACAGAATCGGCGAATCTGATCTCCTCTCCTTTGATGAAATCTCATTTTTGAATATATACGATATATGAGAATGTACGTTGATATCTATATTACATGTTTTTCTTTATATGGTGATATATTTGGTTAAAAATAAAAATAAAGTGTTCAGTTCTAATATTCTCGTAAACAGGTTCATGTATCGGGATAAGATGCAATCCTTTGGAAATAAAAAAGATCAATGATCATTGCATTTCAATAAAGTCCGGTTAAATCAATCTATATGGTAAGAAAATCATTTAAATTATAAAGTCCATCTATGATATTTTTATTGCACAAATTATATATATATATATATATATATATATATATATATATATATATATATATATATTATTATATGGTTTATAACGAGGGACAAAAGCAGGTTCAAGTTAGGGTTCATCTATATTTCTTCCAAATTTTGGAATATATGTTTTTACCTCAAGTTTATTTACTGAAGTTATAGATTATGGTTCCTATTATATTTTTTAGAACTTTCATTGCAGTCTTCTTAAGAATATCTACAAGTCATTTTTATTCTTAATAATTAAAAAAATAAAGATGATTATCATAGTAATAGATTAAGCAATATATACCAAATACTTATCACAAATTAAATAATGGGTGGATTATCAAAAAATTGCACAACCCATTTAATATTATTAAATATGTCAACCATATTATTTAACTAAAATATAACTAAGTTATCCATGCTTGATAAGGTTATGTTTTGTTGCTACATAATATGCTAGTAGTTTACTACAATATAACATAACAATAGTTTACATAACTATGATACAAAACATATTTAAATACAGATACAATATTCAAATACCAATATTATGTAGTTTGCTTAAAACTGATCTTTATATAACATATTTAAAGTTTGAAGTTTTAACTATGTAGTTAAATTTACAATTGATTAAATTTTAGAGTTAATAAGATATATGTTATTCATTGAAACTAAAATATAATATTGATTATTGTATTATATAAATGCGGAGAGTGTTCGCTAGGTAGGGAATGTTTATCCCCACAACAAGTCTCGCTGTGCGCAGGTTTTGAAAATCAATCTAAACAACCCGCCTCTGATGGGGGGAGGGGGGTGAAGGTATGGCCCCCCTAATTTTACAAAAAAAATTACCTTATAGAATATATTATATACTTTTTCCTTTCACCTTACACTTTTCAGAATCTTCATTTAGCCCACCTTAATTTTTAAAACTTATCTTATTTACCTTATAATTGTTTTATTTGTATGAATATTTTGATATTAAAACTTATCTTGGTTCAATGTCAGGGGCGTAACAACGCCTTGGCTCCGCCTAGAAACTCAAAGAGTATTTTTGCTAAATTTTGCTACATATATATGTGTGTGTGTGTTTTACTTTTATCTATATTTAATAAAATGCATGAACTAATTTATTTATATTTATCTATAATTTGACATAGATAATAAGAGAAGGCGAGATAGTGGAGCAAATAATCTTCATAACTAATTGTAGCGTAAATAGAAGACAAAGCTGCAATCGAGCTGCAACTTTATTAGAGCTTGGACTTCTTAAGAGATGAGCTTCTCACGTGGATATTTTGCCGTCCATTTATCCACCGCCTTCCAAATTCATCTGCACTACACCTGTTGATGCTTTCGCACTCAAAGCAGACGATTTAAAATTCGTAACGGGTTTTTTCCCTTACAGGTTTGATGAGAAAATGAGGAGAAGTGTAAGATACTATTCTTCAAACTGGAGAACTTGGGCTGCTTTATATATTCAACACGCTTAGCAAAGGAGGATTAGACGAGGTTGAAGAGATGAGAGAGAGCTTCCGCTTCGGCTATGTGCAAAGTATTTTTTGTTGCTAAAGCCTTATAGACCATTTTGATTGAAAGCACGAGTCGCTAGGATATTGTCATTGTCAAAGCCTAAAACTATGTTGTGGTTGTGTTTTGTTGTATTGTTTTGAATAATTTAAGTCATAATATTTTGGGTTGATGCAAATCATTATTATAATTCACATAACTCGCGAATTGACTAAGCATGCCTTGATCGGGCTTGAATCGAATAGATTGAATTGATGGAGGAAGAATCCCTACGCGTTGCACTCAGAATGGGCCCAGAAGGCCTATTCTGGCAGTTGATTAGCCATTTAAAAATCTGAAAAAGACAAAAATAGAAAGAAACACGTAAAACTGAAAATAAATAAAAATTCTACACTAAATAAACACAATAAAACTAACTTAAAGATAAATCCCAGACAGCGGCGCCAAAAACTTGGTGGGGGTAAATGTATTATAAATAAACAGATAAATAAGATAATAATAAAGGACAAACACCCTTGACTACCACGGGAAATTCACTGCAAGTATTACAGATCGTTTGCAAGTTTAGTTAGTAAGTAAAGTTCGTTGATAGGGATTTGATCTGTTAGATCTACTTGTATTCAATATGCGTAGATGAATTTAGATGCTTAGATAAAAAATAGAATAGGATGAATAATTATCTAACGCGAATAAAGAAATAATGCAAATAAATAAATATGATTGTAAGTCAAATAAAGTAGGGTTACTAGTATGCGCCTATTACTAAGTTGTTATTTTAACCTTAAGGGTGAATTGAGCATTATATATGTATCGGGGATTCTAAATTCTTCCTAACCCTTGTATGGGTCGACATAGGAGGCAACCTCTCCACTACAAGGGGACTTGGGTAAGGGGACCATGCGCAATGATCGGTGGTTAAATTAAACCTTGTTGACTATCTAGCTAGGCAAGCCCGTCAGGATCACAACCGCACACTAGACGATTATGTGGTGTTGTCAATAATATAATTTCCCTTCCAGGTGTCAACTCAATTACTAAGGATAGTCCTAAGATTGGTCAAATTTAGGGTTGTAAACAATAAGTCAAAACACATAACACAGATATACGACAAACTCAAATCAATTAAAATAACAAGTAGTATTTTTAGGATTTAGACAAAATAATAACCCAAACAATTAATAATAAAACTTACATAATAGAATTTTAGAAATATGGTTAAGCCACAAATTAGCTAATTACCATAAATATAGAGAATGAGAGACGTAGAAGAGGAATTTGTCGCTCTCCTTCTTCTTGCTTCTTGTCTTTCTTTACATGCCAACTTGATTATCTGGATGATAAAACTTGATGCAAATAATTAATAACTGAGTGAGGACATGGTTACAATGATAAGATGGTGTATTTATAGGTGTTTTCTAACCCTAGGTTGAAATATTGGAGTGGAAGACAAGTAATTGGAGTCCATGTCCAACTCAAATTCGTTTTCTAAAATATAGGACGGGATGGACACTACTCACAGTTTTTGTCATATTTCCTTTATTACTTATCGGATTTTTGTGAAATTTATATAGAAACGTCCATAATTTAAAGATATATATGCTGGTAAAATATCTCATCCAAATCCATAATAGATTTTTTGTAGTCTTCAATGCTGGAAGACTTTTCAGCATGGCAGATTTAGTTGGCAGCTTTTCCTTTCCTAATTCAACTTTGTTTCCTTTTATCTCAGGATTTCACCTCAGATCTTCTTTCCTTAACTTCTTGACATTTATTTGGTCTCTAATTATATATTATCTTCGTGATGAGAATTTACACACGTGATTCAAAATGAACAAGTATTGGTTTAACAAAATTACATAAAAGTAAGACAAAGATCATCTCATATTTTCCTTGGTCTTCGGAAGAACTTTATTGGACATAAAATCCACTTACATAATAATAAACAAAAAGAGAATTGAACCAAACAATAATATATTTTTAAAACCCAACCTACATGCTAGTCTTGAAATCTAACCCAACACAAATTCTGAAAACCCTAGTCTCAACATTATTGAAGGAAAAATATACCCTTTCTAAATAAATAAACCATATTCAATAAACAACCCAAGATCGGAATCGTTCTCATTTTATCAAAACTACTCTTAGACTAATCGATGCACGCAGTTTATCAGTAATCCATGCTCAATCTGATATTAAATCATAAGTATGTTCCAGTTTTAAACACCAAGCTCTCTCACAAACTCGGCGGATCTGATGTCCCCTTCTTTGATGAACTCTCACTTTTTAATATATACGATATATGAGAATGTACGCTTGAGATCTATATTATATGCTTTTCTTTATATGGTGATATACTTGGTTAAGAAAAATAAAGTGTTCAATTCTAATATTCTCTTAAAGAGGTTCATCTGCAATCATTTGGAAACAAAAAGATCAATGATCATTGCATTTCAATAAAGTCCGGTTAAAACAATCTATATGGTAAGAAATTCATTCAAATATTATTAGGTTCATCTTTGACATTATTATTGCACAAATTATAATATATATATATATATATATATATACATATATATACACATATTATTGTATGGTTTATAACGAGGGATATAAACAAATTCAAGTTAGCGTTCATCTATATTTCCTCCAACTTTTGGAATATATGTTTTTACCTCAAGTTTTTTTTCTAAAGTTATAGATTAAGGTTCCCATTATATTTTTTAGAACTCTCTTTGCAATCTTCTTATGAATATCTAAAAGTCATTTTATTCTTAATAATTAAAAAATAAAGATGATTATCATAGTAATAGATTAAGCAATATATACCAAATACTTATCACAAATTAAATAATAGGTGGATTATCCAAAAATTTCACAACCCATTCAATATTATTAAGTATATCAACCATATTATTTAACCAAAGTATAACTAAGTTATCCATGCTTGATAAGGGTATGTTTTGTTGCTGCATAATATGACAGTAGTTTACTACAATATAACATAACAATAATTTAAATAACTATGATACAAAACATATTTAAGCACAAATGCAACTTTCAAATACCAATATTATGTACATTGCTTAAAATTGGTATTTATATAACATATTTAAAGTTTGAACTTTTAACTATTAGTTAAATTTTATAATTGATTAAATATTAGAGTTAATAACATATATGTTATGCATTGAAACTAAAATATTATATTGATTATTGTATTATATACATATGCGGAGAGGTGGGGAATGCTTATCCCCACCACAACAAGTCTCGCAGTGCGTGGGAATTGAAAATCAATCTCCACAAACCACCTCTGATGGGGAGGGGGAGAGGTAACTTATAAAAAAAATTACCTTAAAAAATATAGTTATAGCTTATCCCTTCACCTTACACTTTTCAGAATCTTTCTTTAGCTCACCTTAATTTTTAAAACTTATCTTACTTACCTTATAATTATTTTATTTGTATGAATATTTTAATTATTAAAACTTATCTTGGTTCAATATTAGGGGCGTAGCAACGCTTAAACAAAATTCCTGGCTCCGCCCAAAAACTCAAAGAATATTTTTGCTAAATTTTGCTATATATATGTGGTATATATATGTGTGTGTGTTTTACTTTTATCTAGATTTAATAACCTGTATGGACTAATTTATCTATATTTATCTATACTTTGACATAGATAATAAGAGAAGGCGAGATAGTGGATCAAATAATCTTCATCGCTAATGGTAGCATAAAGAGAAGACAAAACTCTAATCGAGGTGCAACTTTATTAGAGCCCGAAATCTTCTTAGGAGATGAGCCTCTCACGTGGACATTTTGCAGTCCATTTATCCACTACCTTCCAAATTCATCTGTACTACACATGTTGATGCTTTCACACTCAAAGCAGACGATTTAAAATTCGTAACAGATTTTTTCCCTTATGGGTTTGATGAGAAGATGAAGAGACATGTAATATACTATTCTTCAAACTGGAGAACTTAAGCCGTTTTATATACTCAACGCGCTTGGCGAAGGATTAGACGAGGTAGAAGAGATAATAGAGAGCTTCCGCTTTGGCTATGTGCAAAGTATTTTCTGTCGCTAAAGCCTCATAGACCATTTTGATTGAAAGCGAGAGCCGCTTGGATATTGTCATTGCTAAAGCCTAAAACTATGTTATGGTTGTGTTTTGTTATATAGCTTTGAATAATTTAAGTCATAATATTTTGGGTTGATGTGTATTACCATTATAATTCACATAGCTCGCGAATTTATTAAACATGCCGTGATCGGGCTTGAATCAAACGACTTGAATAGCTGGAGGACGAATCCCTATGGCTGCACTTGGAATGGGCCTAGAAGGCCTATTCTGACCGTTGATTAGCCATTTAAAAATCTGAAAAAGACAAAAAAAACGCGTAAAACTGAAAACAAATAAAAAATTATACCCTAAATAAACACAATTAAACTAACTTAAAGACAAATCCTCGACAGCGGCGCCAAAAAATTGGTGGAGGAAAATGTGTGATAAATAAACAGATAAATAATATAATAATAAAGGACACACACCCTTGACTACCACGAGAAACTCACTGTAAGTATTACAGATCGTTTGAAAATTAAGTTAGTATGTAAAGTTCGTTTGCAGGGATTTAATATGTTAAATCTACTTGTATTCAATAAACGTAGATGAATTTAGATGTTTAGATTAAAATAGAATAAGATGAATAATTATCTAACGCGAATAAATAAATAATTCAAATAAATAATTATGATTGTAAGTCAGATAAATTAGGGTTATTAGTATGAGCATATTACTAAGTTGTTATTCTAACCTTTATGGTGACTTGAGCATTATATATGTAACCGTGATTCTAAATTCTTCCTAACCCCCGTCAGGGTGTACTTAGGAGGCAACCTCTCCACTATAAGGGGACTTGGGTAAGGGAACCCTGTGCAATGATCGGTGGTTAAACTAAACCTTAATGGCTATCTAGCTAGCCAAGCCCATCAGGATAACTGCCGCACACTAGAAGATTATATGGTGTCAATAATTGAATCCCTTCCAGGTGTCAACACAATTACTAGGGAGAGTCCTGTGATTGGCCAAATCTAGGGCTAGAAACAATAAGTCAAAGCACATAACACAGATATACGCGAAGCTCGAATCAATTAAAAAAATAAATAGTATTCTTAGGATTTAGACAAAATAATAACCCAAACAATTTATAATAAATCTTAAAGAATAAAATTTTAGAAATATGGTTATGCCACAAACTATAGCTAATTACCCTAAATATAGAGAAGGAGAGATGTAGAAGAGAAGTTCGTCACTCTCCTTATTCTTGCTTCTTGTCTTCCTCTAGGTCAGCTTGCTTCTATGGATGATGAAACTTGATGCTAATGATTAATAACTGAGAAATGACATGTTTACAATGATAAGATAGTGTATTTATAGGTGTTTTCTAACCCTCGGTCGAAATATTGGAGTGGAAGGCAAGTAATTGGAGTCCAAGTCCAACTCAAATTCGTTTCCTAAAATATTAGACAAGATGAACATTGCTCACTGTTTTGGTCATATCTCCTCCGTTACTTATCGGATTTTCGCGCACATTATATGGAAACGACCGTATTTGCTGGTAAAATATCTTATTCAAATACATAATAGATTTTCTGCAATATGTAAAACACTGAACGACTTTTCAGCATGGAAGATTTACATGGTAGTTTTTCTTTCCTAATTAAACTTTGTTTCCTTTTATCTCCAGATTTCACCTTGGATCTTATTTTTTTAACTCTTTGACATTTATTTTGTCTCTAATTATATTTCATTTACTTAAGAGTTTCACAATAACACAAATTATACCAAATATGCTCTAAAAGTAATAATCTTCCATATCACAACATGAATTAAGAAATTACCAAATAATGGAGAGTATCACTAAACAATTAATCAAATACACCTAAAATGATATCTCAAACCTAGATTAATATACCATCTATTATAATTTTTTAAATTTATTTTAGCCCAAGTACCATCACATACGGGGCAATTAATAACTTCCACAATAATATATATTATCTTTGTGATGAGAATTTACACACGTGATTCAAAATGAACAAGTATTATTTGTAGAAAATTAATATAAGTAATACAAAGACCAGCTCATATTTTCCTTGGTATTCGAAAGAAATTTATTGGACATAAAATCCATTTATATAACAATAACCAAAAAGAGAATTGAACCAAACAATAATATTTTTGTAAAGCCCAACCCACATGCTAGTCTTGAAACCTAACCCAACCCAAATTCTAATAACCCTAGTCTCAACATTATTGAAGGACTAATATACCCTTTCTAAATAAATAAATCATATTCAATAAACAACCCGAGATCGGAAATAATCGATGCACGCAGTTTATCAGTAATCCATGCGTTGATATTAAATCATAAGTATTTTCCAGTTTCAAACACCAAGCTCTCTCACAAACTCGGCGGATCTGATCTCCTCTCCTTTGATGAAATCTCATTTTTGAATATATACGATATTTGAGATGTATGCTTGAGATCTATATTATATGCTTTTCTTTATATGCTGATATACTTGGTTAAAAAAATATAAAGTGTTCAATTCTAATATTCTCTTAAACAGGTTCATGCATCGGGATGAGATGCAATCCTTTGGAAATAAAAAGATCAATGATCATTGCATTTCAGTAAAGTCCGATTAAAACATTAATCTATATGGTAAGAAATTCATTTAAATTTTAAAGTCCATCTATGATATTTTTATTGCAAAAATTATATAATTATATATATATATATATATATATATATATATATATATATATATATATATATATATATATATATATATATATATATATATACACAGACACACACACACACACATCTATTACTGTATGGTTTATAACGAGGGACAGAAACAGGTTCAAGTTAGGGTTCATCTACATTTCCTCCAACTTTTGGAATATATGTTTTTACCTCAACTTTTTTTTTTCTAAAGTTATAGATTATGGTTCCTATTATATTATTTAGAAATCTCTTTGCAATCTTTTTAAGAATATCTAAAAGTCATTTTTATTCTTAATAATTAAACAATAAAGATGATTAACATAGTAATAGATTAAGCCCTATACTTATCACAAATTGAATAATGGGTGCATTATCCAAAAAATTTCACAACTCATTTAATATTATTAAACATGTCAACCATATTATTTAACCAAAATATAACTAAGTTATCAATGCTTGATAAGAGTATGTTTTGTTGCTACATAATATGACACTAGTTTACTACAACATAACACAACAATAGTTTCCATAACTATGATAAAAACATATTTAAACACAAATGCAACATTCAAATACCAATATTATGTACTTTGCTTTAAACTGATCTTTATATAACATACTTAAAGTTTGAACGTTTAACTATGTAGTCAAATTTTATAATTGATTAAATTTTAGAGTTAATAACATATTTTTTATGCATTGAAACTAAAATTTAATATTGATTATTGTATTATATACATGTGGAGAGTGTTTACTAGGTGGGGAATGCTTATCCCCATAACATGTCTTTCTCTACGCGGGGTTTGAAAATCAATCTCCACAACCCGCCCCTGATGGGGAGGGGGGGGGGGGGGGGGGAGGTATGACCCCCCCTATTTTTTGTTTTTAAAATTACCATAAAAAATATATTATATACCTTTGCCCTTCACCCTACACTTTTCAGAATCTTCCTTTAGCCCACCTTAATTTTTAAAACTTATCTTATTTGCCTTATAATTGTTTTATTTGTATGAATATTTTATTATTTTTATAATAAAATAAACATTATTTTGTATAATATATAGACTTTATAGTGTAATTAATCTAAAAAAATTAGTAGCTAGACTTATTGTTCAATTTTAACATAATATAGGGGCTTGTTGTGCTACTTTTGCATTTTAAGGAAATATATTGCAGTTTTGCATAGATACGGACCTATAGTGAAAATAAGGTTGAAAAATAAATTTAGGGTGTTGCTCCCGAATCCCTTAGCCCACCAAATATAATTCATGCTTCTGCCTTGCCTATTTAGTACCTTAAAACCCTCCATGTTTAGAGTGAAGTGACACGGATACCCGCAAACCTACGTTCCATTGACATCCCTAATCATTACTCTTTAGGAAATTGATGTTTTTCGATAACCAAACACAAGGGATGCATTTCATAGGCTTTTTAATGCTTTATCACTTTATGCAAATATATTTTTTGATTACCCATTTATTTGGGTAGGGCCGTTGGTGAGATATGGACTTGGTTTTATGTGTTGATGGGCTATAAAGTTTTGGTTTATTTATTTTGTGCATTATTTTTTGTTTGGCAGAGATATTCATCAAGTTTAAAACTTATATCAAGACTACAATCATGAGCAGAAACGGAAATGGAAATGATCAAACCACCATCATAAACTACAAATGTGGGATTGACTTTTCTTGCCTCATTATACTCTATTAGTTTATATTAGTTGTAATGCTTCATATCGGTTTGCTCACATGTGATAATTAATCGCAAATGGCAACCCTTAATGTTCAACCTATCTTTCCAAAGATGGTAAAATTTACTTTGGCAATGAGTGTGTTTTAATTTGGATTAAAGGAGTAAAAGAAAGTAACTGTGTGTGGAGGATTAAGGATTATGTACACACAATTGAAAATCTAACACACGATTACATGTTATGTAGACAAATATTGAATACACCAATAAAGAATAACAGTTTTATTATGTAATTAAATTTGAACATATTTGGCATGTATATTCTATAGATTATAAAACGTCTTATCTAATGAAGATTGGAATCACTTGTTAGGGTAATTCTTATCATATATATCCCTATGTTCCATCTTGGACTGCTTGATTTGTTTTAACATTAGTAACCACAAAGTAATTTATGCTCCCCAGTTTGTATAACCTTGTCAAGGAAAAGAAAAATACCCTCTAATGTAGGCGAGTTGAAGTAGAGGAGTACCACAAGGGTCTCAATAATCTCTGAGGAAGCTTTCATGTCGAGTTTACGACGTGATAAACAAAAACGCTTCTTGGAAGGCAACCTAAGGTCAAAAGGGATATAGCCCAAATTCTTATTGTTTTTCATTAGTTTAGTGTATAATATTTTAGTAGTTTAATGTTCATTTAGTGTATATTACGCATAACGATAAGAGTATTGGAGTTTATTTGATGCGCATGTCAATTTCGATAAGGATTCAAAGTCAAAACACAAGGGTACAATAGAGAAACGATGACTTTAGTGAAAATTGGATTCGTTAGAAAATCCGCGAGTATTGGCATATTGAGAATATTTTTTTGAGTCAAAAGAGAAAAGTTATTACTAGTAGACTATGAAGTATACATCATGCATATTTGTCATTACAGTACTATGATTACCTTAACGGGTATAATCTATTAGATTTCAAGAATAGACTTATATATCAATAATACCTAAATAGGTCTTTGAGTAGAAACATCTCCTAATATGAAAATCTTTGAGCATGCAAAATCTCTAAAGTGCAAAAGTTTTTGAGCAAGTTCAACAAATTTCTGAGTTTGGAAAAGAAAAGTTTCAAAATCTGGTGTTAAAAAATCTATGAACAATGTTTGATATTTTTATTAAGTGAGAACATTTTTTTATTCGAACCTTAACAAAATAACCCAAATTTAATAAAATAATTGCACTATTACGAATTATTCTATTGAAAAAGTTACCACACTTAATTAATTTAGAATTTTTTTTAAAAACTATTATACAAATATGAAGAGGACAATATTTGAAAAATAAAAAGAGAAATTAAAAAGAATCAAACTATTAGTGACATTAACCTTGCACCAACACTTTCACCACAGTTGCACAAGAAACCCTAGCCACCTTCGTCTAAACCTAGAAATTATTTGCCCTAAAAATAAAGAAACGCCTAAAAAAATTTTAACCATAAAATAAAAACTCTACTCATCTTGTCAAGAAAAGTAGAGTTTTTATTTTATGGTTAAAATAAAATAAAAACTCTACTCATCTTGTCAAGAAAAAAGCACTATAACCACTGGGACTAGCTCAGTGGCCAGGACCCTGTCTCTCAACTAGGAGGTACAGGGTTCGAATCCCCTCAGTCGTGTTATTTCTTGAGCCCTTAAAGGGGGTAAGCGAGGGGTGCATGGTTCGAGTCTCCTCCCTGAACATGGGTAACCTAGTTCTGATTAAGTGGGAGTATGCATGAGGAGGCGTGTATATTTCCTATGGGATTAGTCGTGGTGCGCGTAAGCTGGCCCGGACACCCATACATTGAAAAAAAAAAAAGCACTATGCTACTCTTACATCAAGGTGAAGTCTCACTACTCAATATTCTTTGATGATGTACATGTGTATTATTTTTTAGATTTTTAGTTATATTTATGTTTTTCTGTGTTTTCCAAGTTTTGAATTAAAATCAAGGTTTGGATAATTGCAGTGAAGTTATTAAAGTGAACCAATATTGGATGCACGTGGAAAGATTTCTTAATCAAGATATATGATTTATCTTTAACTTTTATTTTGCAAGAGATTGTTCTTATGATTGCTCTGTAATTAAATTACAACGGAATTGCACTACAGATCCTTATATACTGTGAAAATTGCATGATATGTCTATTATATTATATAAAAGTTGCACTAAGTCTCAATGTTAACTTTTTTATAATGAATTTCACAATAAGTTTCTACAATATACTAAATAACCTATATTTGATTATAGGAAAAACAAAAAAAATCATACAAAATAAAGATATATAAATCTAATCAAATAATATTGTAGAAAATAGGCCCTACTAGTTTTAACATAGCATAATCGTGTTTTGAGCAATATATAAACTATTTACATTAATATTCATGACTTTATTAATAAAAACTGCCAATATAAAGCAGGATAAAGTGAAAAATTATTAGTAACGAAAATGTACTTCATTAAATTTGGCTAGTTGACAGAGTTACTGAACTTTCATAATCTGTTTTAAGACACTTAATTAACTTAACATAGAACAAGTACAAAATATAGGGGTAAAGCAAGAGGTACATAGTTTGAATCACTCCCTGAACATGGGTAATCTAGTTTTGATTTATCTAGAAATATGCATAGGAAACGTGTATATTTCCCATAGAATTAGTCGTGGTGCTAGCCCGGACACCCATGTAATAAAAAAAAGTACAAAAATATGGGATTAGATTTTTTTTTTGTTTTTGCAAATAGAAATTCATGTTATATAATTCACACAAAGATAGTTTGTACTTTTTATTTTGTGATAATTCCCTAGAGTGTCCACCGAATTCAATTTTCTACTTCGGGGTGTTCAAGGTTTTAAAAGTAACAAATCAGTACCCAATATTTTATTTTGTGACTCCGTTAATAACCACTGTTAGTTTATTCCACGTGGTGCCATGACGAGTGGAAAATCTGTCACACATGCGCCACGTAGGAGCCACGTAGGCACCACGTGACACTTTACGGAGAAACTGGCTGCAGGTATTAACGGATGACATATATTGAAATATTAGGTACTGATTTGTCACTTTTTAAACTTTAGACACCCAGAAGTCAAAATTTGAAACAATTGATACCACATGTATGTTTTCCCTTTTATTTTTAAGATTAGACTTTTTTGTTTGACACTAAATAATTGACAGGAAAAATGTTGGTGGTCATGACATTTAAAAAAAACATTTATAATAATTTACCTTGTAAGTTTATTAATTTGCTTAGTTTTTTACATCTGTGATTAATTTTTCTTGCCTTATTGTACTCTATTGGTTCATACTAGTTGTAATGCTTTATATCTATTTGTTCACTTGTGATAATTAATAATAAATGACAACCCTTAATGTTTACCTGATAATAACTTTTAATTTGGCAATGAGAGTGTTTAATTTGGATCAAAGGAGTACAAGAAAGTAATTGCGTGTAGAATACACAATTGAACATCTAGCACACGATTAAATATTATGTAGACAAATATTGAAACATTAATAATGAATAAAAGTTTTATTATGTAATTAAATTTGTACATATTCGACATGTTTTTTGTTTGTAGATGGTAAACCCTCCTATCTAACAAAGATTGGAAGCACTTGTTAGAGTAATTCTTATCATATATACCCCTACGGTCCATTTCGGACTGCTTGACTTGTTTCAACATTAGTGATCACAAAGTAATTTATACTCCCAGTTTGTATAACCTTGTGAAGGAAAAGTAAAATGCCTTCTATGCAGTGTATATAAGGGTCAAGTTTAACGAACTAGACAAATTTGACTATATATTTTTCAAGTTATCGAAGAAATGTTGTGGCTTTTTATGGCGATGATTTGACTTGGTATTATATTTCCAGTTTCAATCACTCTTTAATATGGAAAGTTTTGATTGTCCCAAGTATTTGTATCATCGGCCTTTCTTTTGTAACATTTTGATGTTAAAAAGTATAATAATTTATATGCCAATGTGATATATTAAGTAATTTAACAATATTTGGATCTACAATTGTTGTTGGGATTCTTTTTTCTTATTCAGTTTTGGGTCCACAATTCCTTGTGGATTCTTTGTTTTGAAGGAACTGAATGTCCCTCTACCTATACCTGTGACTAATGAAGGTGAAAGAAGGCATCCTTGACAAATATAGCACAGAAGGAGGAGAAGATTGAGGGAGGAGACCGAGGATGAGAGAGGCGGCTCAAGCTCATTCGAGGAGGAGAATGGTGGTGAAGGTACCGGAAGGAAGAAACTCCGGCTGACTAAGGAGCTAGCCGAGATACTAGAGGACACTTTCAAGGAGTTCAACACTCTAAGCGCGGTGAGAGCCAATTTTCGGTATCTATTAGTTTTGCCACTTTTTTAGTTAATTGCACTATAGGTCCCTATTTTGCAAAAGAATAGTATATGGACCAATAGTGCAATTTTACATAATATAGGAACTACATTGCAGTTTTTGCATAAAATAAGGACCTATAGTGCAATTTTTGCAAAAACTATGGACTTATAGTGCATTTAACTAAAAAAATGATGTTGCAGGTCCCTATATTAATTTTAGAGTTAATTGCAATATAGGTCCCTAATATATTAAAAATTTGCACTACAGTCCCTATATTATGCAAAAAAGGCACTATATGGACCTATGATTTTGCACAATACATGGACATATATTTCATTTTTGCATAATAAAGGAACTATAGTGTACTTTTTGCATAAAATAGGGACCTATGGTGCAATTAACTTAAAAAACAGGGTGTTGCAGGGACCTCTTTGAGTTAATTGCTCTATAAATCTTATATTATGCAAAATAACCTTGCAAACAAATTATTTATATAAACAACATAATAAATTAAGCCTATATATTGAATCATAAGGTATTAATATATCTGAGGGTGTTTTATTATACCTATACTATTCGAAATCTGCCCTATGTATTTTTTTTTACTGAATAACACTGTAAATTCTGCACTTTATTACAAAAACAACAAAACATATCAAATTTTACAGGGGAGACAAGTGAAGATTGTGAAAAATTGGGGGATCATTAGGTATTTAATATATCTTGAGGGCGTTTTGTTAAAATTAATTGATGACTTCTATCTTGTAGTTAGTTTTTTTTTATACGTGGTATCTAAGCTAGCTTTCGCACACCCGACTAGTCCCACGGAGAATATGCCCGCCCTCCCAAGCATACCGCCAGACACGTCAGAACTAGGTGTTTTGGGAGGGATTCAAACCCTATACCTCTTAGTTGAGAGACAGGTCCTGCCCAGTTGAGCTAATCCAACAGGTTCTAATCTTGTAGTTTGCAGAAGCAAAAGGTGGATTTGTCCAAGTGTCTTAATCTGAGGGCTCATCAAGTTGAAGTATGGTTCCAGAACAGAAGGGCAAGGTGCGTAAACTTATTTTCTTTTTAAATTAAATTTCAGTAATAAACTAAGTATGATGATCGCACTTTGGAAAATAAAATCCAAGTTAGGAGGAGACCATAGGGAAAGTTCGCTGCTGAGATTAGGCAACCGTATCAGCTAAAAAGGATCTGGCTTGGGACCTTTGATTTCACAGAAGATACTGCTAGGGTTTATCAGAGGAAGAAGATCGAGTTTCATAAGCCTCATGAGGAGAGTTCCTCTGGTGCTCAGACGGGAAAGAAGGTGACATCACCAATGTCTTTGCTTCACCTAGGTACGACAGGTCAGGTAACACATCTAAGACGGCATCTCTGGTAAAAACTTCATTGACTAAGAACAATGGAGATTCGCCTGAGATTAGTGATGATGTCAATATAAGGGAGCAGCAGGACAATTCAGATATCTGAATGCTCACTAGACCCTGGCTGAATTTATTTCTTCTAGAATTTCAATAGATTTCAATGGATTCAAATTGTTTGAACCCTTTAATGTTTAAATTATTTTGTTGATCCAAGGTGCTTGTACAATTTTATTTGAGATAATAAAGTGTAGAAAATTAACATCCGAGATATCTTTGAAAAGACAACATCTGAATTTGCAATTTCTTTCGAAAAATTGAGTTGTTTCAAGTTAAAGAATATGCTAAACATAGTCGTTGTCCTGACTTTGAAAATCATCCAGAGTAGTGCTTATTGCATATTTTTTTGAATCAAAAAATTATCTTCAACAACTATAAATAAAGCTACAAAATCAACCCTGAATCATTTTAACTAATTCAAATTGTGCTCGTTCACTTTGTTAATCTTGTTTTTCGATGGCTGAGTATATCCACATAGTGAGGTTCATGCTCAATAATATCTAAAGTGTTAACCATCCTTTCCCATTTCTAATAATTGACTTATATAAGTCCCTATACTATGCAAGAATTGTATTATAGATCCCTAAATATATTGATCTTACCCCATCAAACATTGACAAAAGTTTGTTTTGTAAATCTGTTTCTCGGTTGCTGAAAGCTCGCTTTTGCTAGAGTCTTGTTCATTTTCTCAAGGATCTAAATCACCATGTTTCAATTTACCATTAATTTCTTTATCTCATAAGCTAAATATTTTAAAGTTATGTACCATCATAGTGGTCCTCACATGAACAGCTTCATGGAGTAGTTGTTGAGCGGCATTTAAATACTGGGAATCGCGACGCGACTTAAAACATGTATGGTAAATTAAAAAGTTCCGACCTAAACCAGTGACCTAAGGATATCTACCGGGTAAACCCACTACAGTCCTCCGCTCTACCCACTGATCTAAGGTCGGATGATAATTAAGTTAGACTTAATGCCTATTTAGCTAAAGTAATCAATTTCATTTTCAACTACAGTAGCATAAGGGTAGTACTATCTGACTATCTCCATAGACCAAAGTGTACTTTCCAATTCTCTTGTTCTTGATGTCTTTAATGACTCTTATCGGGTAGTCTTTCATTTTATATAGGAAAATACCGATGGTTCTTATGTGTCTTTGGATGATAATGTGATCTCTTGATCATCTAAAAACAATCTTTAGTCTCTAAATAGAATTTGACGGATTGTTTATTTCTTCTAGAATTTTCGAAAGATTGTTTTTTTTTTAATACATGAGAGAGCCACTTTGGACTCGGAGTAAATGACTCCAATTTTCAAAAAATTGTTTTAACTCTAAATAGAATTTGACGGATTTTCACTTTAGAATTTCAATATATTTCAATGGATTCAAATTGTTGAAATCCTTTTATAATTAAATTATTTTGTTGATCCAAGGTGCTTGTACAATTTCATTTGAGATAATAAACTGTAGAAAATTAACATCCGAGATATCTTTGAAAATACAACATCTGAATTTGCTGTTTCTTTTGAAAAATTGATTTGTTTCAAGTTAAAGAATATGCTGAACATCGTTGTTGTGCTGAATTCTGAAACTCATCCACAGTAGTGCTCATTGCATATTTTTGTTAACCAAAAAATTATCTTCAACAACTTTAAATAAAGCTACCAAATCAACCCAAACAGCTGTAACTAATTCAAATTGTGCTCGTTCACTTTGTTAATCTTGTTTTTCGATGGCTGAGTATATCACTGCTCAATGATATCTTAAGTGTTAACCATCCTTTCCTATTTCTAAGAATTGATTTATATAAGTCCCTATCACTACAAGAAATAGTATCTTTAGCGGCAAAAAATTTAACATTAAAAATCTTAATTTTACCGCTAATAGTCGTTATTTTTCGCCTCTATAAGTTTCTCGCTAAAGATACCTTTAGTAGCAAATTATTTGTTTTTGCCTCTATTAACTTTATCTT
This sequence comes from Nemophila menziesii, assembly GCA_029959085.1. Lineage (NCBI taxonomy): Eukaryota > Viridiplantae > Streptophyta > Magnoliopsida > Boraginales > Hydrophyllaceae > Nemophila > Nemophila menziesii. Next base: position 40,915,902 of record JARWIR010000007.1, on the reverse strand, counting down.
TAGCTACTATTTCTTGTAGTGTATACTGTGCAAGAATTGTATTATAGATCTCTAAACATATTGATCTTGTGCAAGAATTGTATTATAGATCCCTAAACATATTGATCTTACCCCATCAAACTTTGACAAAAACTTGTTTTGTATATCTTGCATATTCATGACTTTACACATGTATGGTAGACTAAAAAAAGTTCCGACCTACCGGATTCGAACCAGTGACCTAAGGATATCTATAAGGTGAACCTACTACAGTCCTCCGCTCTACCAACTGAGCTAAGGTCGGATGATAATTAAGTTAGACTTAATGCGTATTTAGCTAAAGTAATCAATTTCATTTTCAACTACGGTAGCATAAGGGTACTATTTGACTATCTCCATAGGTACTTTGTACACTTCCGATTCTCTTGTTCTTGATGTCTTTAATGACTCTTATTGGGTAGTCTTTCATTTTATATATGAATATATCGATGGTTCTTGTGTGTCTTTGGATGATAATGTGATCTCTTGATCATCTAAAAGACAATCTTTAGTCTCTAGGTCCTCCACTGAGGCGTCTACATGGGTCTAATAGCTACTGTTGCTGAGTAATGTGGCTTACATTTATTCTCATATGTCTTGAACTTACAATTCAGTTCAGTGACAGAACCAGAAAAGTTTTGTAGAAGACCAAGGCGACTGAGGGGGGAGTTAGACGCATAGGGCGGTGATTTCTACAGCCTAGGCTGCCACCCTCCACCCCCACCTCTATCGGGACAAAATGAGAAAATGCCAGAAACAAAAAAAAAATAGCAAAAGATCCTTAAAAAAATGGACTTTCGCCCTCACTGAGCCAAAAATTCTCTCCACATTTAAAATTTTCCCCCAAATTTTTTTCCCCATCCTGGATCTGCCCCTATTAGAATACCCCATTTATTAGGGTCCCAAAAGACATTTATGTTCGATACTAGTGAACTTATATGCTTATTTAGTAAAGGAAGATTTATAATACGAATTAGTTACACGACAACCTTCACTTATAGGTCTTTTTCAAACATTTGACGATCCATTAATAGGGAAATTAGGAAAATGAGCAAAGAATGCAGAATATGTGTTATACAATAAATAGATTAAGATAAAGATTAATTTCACAAGTTTGTGTTGTTCAATAAAACAAGGTTTAGAAACAAATTTACAACTACAAGTTTGATCAATCATACACAACTAGTTCTTGGTATAATTCGCCTGATATTGCAGCCTCCATTACAGATTCCGGGTTCATCTCCGCCTTAGTTTCTTTTGCATTAGATTGATCATCATTGACCACATCATGAGGATTTATAACTCCCCCTTCCTCCAAGGAAAGAGTCAACAGATTCTTCGAAAACCCACTAACTAAGGCCACACCATTCTCTGTAGCAGTCACAGGAGTAGAAGGCGAGTCCCTCAGATTCCAAAACACTATCTCAGGCACCTTTTAAATCCTTTCTCCTTGAATTTTCTCTGTATCACCTCGTAATCAGTCTCCCACGGAGTACTTGATGCCTGATCAAATTCCATATCACTAAACACAAACACCCTCTTTATCATCTTATCTTCACTTAAAATTTTAATTCACTCCAATTTCCAATATCTTATCAAAGGCCTTTTATAAATCAGTGCTCGCTCCCCAATCCATATTCCTAATAAACTTTGCCTTCTCAATAAGACTTTTTCCTTCAATTACATGAACTTCAGGATCATCGCTGAAAGTGATCAACTTCCCCTTCCATGGTTTTTCGCTTAGTTCTGAGACTAGTATATTTTCTTTTATTTTTTGTTATGATATATAAAAAAAATTTAATCTAAAATTTTATTTTGATTAATAATAAAATTAAATATTATAAAATTGATATATTGATATATTATTATTACTACTACTATAATAATTATTATTATTATATTTATGTTATTATAAGAAACTAATTAAATATAAGAATTATAAATGAATAACAGATATGAAGTATAATTATAGAGTAACTTAAATAGTAAAATTGAAAAAATTTGATACAGCATAATGAAATATTGAGTATACAAATAGCGTATCTGTTGAAGATGGTCTAAGAGGTTATTATACTATTACTTAATATACATAAAAAGAAATTTAATTGACTGATCTTAGAAACTAAGTCTATCTTCCTAATCTTTTATTTTTAACCTATGATATTGTTTATCCCGGTAAAAGTAAAAAACATCTCTCCAATACTCTTCTAACAACCATTTAATACTCTTCTAATAATAAGTGACCAAATGTTCAAAATTTATCCTTCTGATAAGTATCCTTTAGCGTGAAGTATTTTATTCTAAGATTGATTTAGTGACCAAATGTTCAAAACTTATCCTTCTGATAACAACTTTTAGTGTGAAGTGTTTTGATTTGGACTTCAAAAGTCTAAGAGTGATTTTTGACATCTTGACTGAACCACGATTATTAAGGCAGTAGTCACACATGACGTATATCTGGCATTTGATCGTGGATTACTTGAACGACTGAGCTTGAATCCCTAATTGTCTCATATAAAAGGTTTAACTTCTTCATTGAATTTTTTTAAGATGAGACATTTATTACATGCATAAACTCAAGTTGAAGCATCATGAGCTCCTCAGTGGAAATTTCTGGTGCTTTGGTTGACACATTAGGATAATCTAGCTCCTCTATAATCGGGGATTCTAGGAGATCTTGAAGGATCATCTGCATATCACTGAAATATTTCTTCATTAGATCAAACATCACGATAAATTCTCTATCTCTATTTTTAAAATTTTAAAGTATAAAACAAAGACCTGAGCTTCTAGATTCTCAACTTTTTCCAAACTACTTTTTTATCTTCTAGTTGATAATTTCTCACCCAAAATCTTATCAATTTTCTGTATATACACATTTCATGTTATATGACTGAAGATACAAGTTTCAAACTATTAGTAAAAGAAACATAAAAATACTACAAAGAGCATATCAATTCATAATTTTGCATTACTTAATTAAGCGAAAAGAAATTCCCCTTAAGTATAGCTCATCGCATATTAACATGTATCCAGTAAGATTATGAATATTTACATGATCCAAAAAATGTGATAGAAGCTTACATCTTGATAAGTATTCGTCTCAGTTGTGCCATCATGCACAATCGAAGTCCACCAACAGTCGTCATAACCCACCAACAATCCCTCGACATCAACCCACGCTTCGATGTATATTTATTAAAACAATATAAAATATTATGCGAGTCTCACATTAATATACAGTTAGATGTATATTGAATTATGAATTTTGCACAATCAATTATGATTTTAAATTTTAAATTTTGTCCAATTACCTTCAGGTAAAAAATTATGATAATATTTACCATGTGATAACATGGAAAAAATTATCATAAATTGAATACCAATGTGTATAGTATTTAAATTATATACTAATTTTCTATAGTTTTCGAATTAACAAATTGTCGTTCAGGTTTCTCACATTGGACGATATGTGTACGTTGACACAACGATATTTTGTAGAGTTATGAGTGAAATGTATGGATACACATAAAAGATGGTAATTATATGCATTGATATATTTTTATCATTTTCATTTATCTAATTTTACAAATAATAGAATGATTTTCACTTCTTTTATATATAAATCAGTTATGAATTTCGCACAATCTATTATAATTTTTTAAATTCATTTAAACCCAAATACCTTCAGTTACGTGGAAGTTAATACTTTCACAGTAATATATATTATCTTCGGGATGAGAATTTACACACGTAATTCAAAATGAACTAGTATTATTTGTACAAAATAACATATAAGTAAGAAAAAGATCATCTCAAATTTTCCTTGGTAAGCAAACAACCCACTCTATTCGAACTTCGAAAGAACTTTATTGGACATAAAATCCACTTACATAATAATAAACAAAAAGAGAATCGATCCGAACAATAATATTTTTCTAAAGCCCAACCAACATGTTAGTTTTGAAATCTAACCCAACCCAAATTCTAAAAACCCTAGTCCCAGCATTATTGAAGGACTAATGTACCCTTTCTAAATAAATAAAATATATTCAATAAACAACCCATGATCGATACCGTTCTCATTTTATCAAAACTACCCTTAGACTAATCGATGCACGCAGTTTATCAGCAATCCACGCTCAATCTAATATTATATCATAAGTATTTTCCAGTTTCAAACACCAAAATCTCTCACAAACTCGGTGGATCTGATCTCCTCTCGCTTGATGGAATCTCATTTTTGAATAAATACGATATATGAGAATGTACGCTTGAGATCTATATTATATGATTTTCTTTATATGGTGATATACTTGGTTAAAAAAATAAAATGTTCAATTCTAATATTCTCTTAAACAGGTTTATGTATCGGGATGAGATGCAATCCTTTGGCAATAAAAAGATCAATGATCATTTCATTTCAATAAAGTCCAGGTAAAACAATCTATATGGTAAGAAATTCATTTAAATTATTAAGTCCATCTATGATATTTTTATTCCACAAATTATATATATTATTGTATGGTTTATAACGAGGGACATAAACATGTTTAAGTTATGGTTCATCTATATTTCCTCCAACCTTTTGAATATATGTTTTTACCTCTAGTTTTTTTATCTAAAGTTAATATTATGGTTTCTATTATATTTTTTAGAACTCTCTTTGCGATCTTTTTAAGAATATCTAAAAGTTTTTTTTTATTCTTAATAATTAAAAAATAAAGATGATTATCATAGTAATAGATTAAGCAATATATATACCAAATCCTTATCACAAATTAAATAATGGGTGGATTATTCAAAATTACACAACCCATTTAATATTATTAAACATGAAACTTATATTATTTAACCAAAATATAATTAAGTTATCCATACTTGATAAGGGTATGTTTGGTTGCTATGACATTAGTCTACTACAACATAGCACGACAATTGTTTATTACTATGATACAAAATGTATTTAAACACAAATGCAACATTCAAATACCAATACTATGTAATTTGCTTAAAACTGATCTTTATACTACATATTTAAAGTTTGAACTTTTAACTATATAGTTAAATTTTAATATTTTATAATTGATTAAATTTTAGAGTAAAAATTATATATCTTATGCAGTTAAACTAAAATATAATATTGATTATTGTATCATATACATGCGGAGAGTGTTCGCTGGGTGAAAAATGCTTATTCCCACAACAAATCTCGATGTGCGCGAGTTTTAAAAATCAATCCCCACAACCCGCCTCTGATGGGAGATATGGCACCCCTGATTAAAAAAAAAAATACCTTAAAAAAATATTTATATACCTCTTCCTTTCACCTTACACTTTTATGAATCTTCCTTTAGCCTGCCTTAATTTTTAAAATTTATCTTATTTACCATATAGTTATTTTATTTGTATGAATATATGTTTTTAAATAAAATAAAGAATATTTTGTATGATATAGGAACTTTATAGTGTAATTAATTTTAAATAAAATTAATAGCAAGAATTGTAGTTCAATTTTAATATAATATAGGGACTTGTTGAATTACTTTTACATTTTAAGGACATATATTGCAGTTTTGTATACATACGGACCTATAGTGCAAATAAGGTTGAAAAAGAAATTTAGGGCGTTGCTCTTGAATCCCTTAGTCCACCAAATATAATTCATTCTTCTATCTTGCCTATTTAGTACCTTAAAACTCTCCATGTTTAGAGTAAAGTGGGACGAATACCCACAAATCTACGTTACATTGACATCTCTAATCATTACTTTTTAGGAAATTGATGTTTTTTGATAAACAAACACAAAGGATGTATTTTTTTTTTGGACGCTTAATACATTTCAAAATAAAACCGTTACAAAAACATCAACCGATACCTAGTCGAGAAAATCGAGAAATAAGTAAATTGAAAGTATTCCCTTCTTCATGTTGTGCCATGTGCCTAGCTTGTTTAGCTAATTTGTCTGCCCGACCATTGTACTTCCTTGGGATATGTTTAAAGAAGACTGGGGCTATCATCGCTGCCAGTCTTTTAATCTGTTTAATCCACGGTCGAAGCTTCCAATTAGCAGCTGACACTTGCTGAGTACCTCGAATTAAGTCGAGGTTATCCGAGAAGATCGTGATCCCCTCGTTCCTTTCTCTAATTGCTCTTTTTAATGCAACAATCACTGCTTGAGCCTCCCCTTCTATACTTGTGTTACACATCGCAATTTCCGAGTGTTCCTGCCTGTTACCAGTCTCCTTAACTACTTGCACTACTCCAATTCCAGTCGGTAGATGTGGTAACTCAAATGACGTATCACACATATAAGCTACCTGCGTATTGTAATTTAAATCCGTAGCTATGTCTTCCTGTATTCCTAATGCCTGATTTGGTATAACTTGACTAGCTGCCCAATCTCTTCCAAATCTTTCATTCATATGCTTGTTGGCTGATCTGATGACGTCACAAAGGATGCATTTGATATGCTTTTTAATGCTTTGTCACTTTATGCAAATATAATTTTTGATTACTCATTTTTTTAGCTAAGGCCTCTGGTGAGCTTGTGTATTGATGGGCTATAAAGTTTTGGTTTATTTATTTTGTACATTATTTTTTGGTTGACAGAGATTTTCAGATTTTCATCAAGTTTAAAACTCATATCAAGACTACAAACATGAATAGCAACGGACTCTATAATCCTCATATCAAGACTATAGGGGCCTTTAGTGCATTTTTTACATGAACTATACTGCCATTTTCACAAGTGACTTAAAAACAATCTTTTGTGCCAAAATCCTGCTTTACCACTGCCCTCTCCCCCGGTTTTAAAAAAAAAGACTCCAAACTATATTAATATCTTATCATTCCTAAATTTTCAGAATCTTCGCTTAGCTCCCGTAGCTTGTTAAAATTATCTTTTTAGTCTTTAATATATTATATTTGTTTGAATATTTTTTTCTATAATAAAATATTTTATACTATAGAGACTCATAGTGTAATTATTTCAAAAAAGATTATCAACCCATATAGTGTAATTTCACATAATATAGGGACCTATAGTGCAATTAACTCGAAAAAGTTGGTCCCCAAACAAAGATATCTAGCTCCGACCCTATTTTGAGCTTTCAAATATGCATCTGAAAATTTTGATAAGCCTATTTTAATTTGTCATGAAGGTGTTTCGGGACACGGTAACAATGAATAGAATAAAAATGCAACAAAGATATCACGATACGGATCAATGGATGGAACGTAGAGTACTCCCGTCACATTTACGATCAAACGATCAAGAATCCGTCATTCCGTACGTCAAAGATGGGAAAAAATGGCCAGAGAAGATGAATATGAGTTGATCAAGGACTACCCTGTTGGATTAAGACGGGATATTAAGCGTTATTTATGCTTGGACCTTATAAAAATGGTAAAAGTATTCATTTTAATTTTTTTCTAATAAAAATAACACTTGTACACTTGAATTATTTGACGTCTTACTTTTGACCTTCAGGTGCCTTTTGAGTTTTTTCGGCAACTTGGACGCCATAATCCTCGACAACATCATTAATCGCCTCAAGCCAGTAGCTTACTCCCAATATGAAAAGGTATTATTATCCATGATCACCCCATAAAAAAATTGTAATAATTATCTTATCGTCCCTTAATTTTCAGAATGTTCACTTGGGCCTCCCTCTAGACTTTCATTTATTTTGTTGTTTCTGGATAAAATTTAAGTTCAACTGAATAATATAGGGACTTACAGTCTGGGCCAGAACCAGGATTTTTCCATATAGCGGTATTTTGGGGCATTGTTGTTTCTAGATGAAATCGACGTTATTCTGCATAATATAGGGACTTATAGTCAGGGCCGGAACCATGATTTTTTGGTGTAGGGGTGTTTTGGGGCAATATTTTGAATGAGTTTAATGCACTATAGATCCTTATATTATGTAAAAGTTGCACTGTAGGTCCCTCGGTTGCATAACTCAAAATAGGGATTTATAGTGAAATTTTTGCATATATGGACCTATAGTGTAATTTTAAATAACTTAGAAATATAGTAGTCAATTTTGCATAATTTAGAGACCTCTAGTACAATTTTTGCATAACAAAGGGACCAATAGTCCAATTTTGCATAATATAGGGACCTATAGTACAATTTTGCATAATAGAGACATCAACGACACAATTAACTAAGAAAAATCAGGGCGTAGCAACGCCTTAACAAAAATTCTGGGCTCCGTCCAGAAACTCAAAGAGTATTTTTGCTAAATTTTGATATATATATATATATGTATATATATATATATATATATATATATATATATATATATATATATATATATATATATATATATATATATATATATATATATGTGTGTGTGTATTTTTTATCTATATATAATAACATTCATGGAGTAATTTATATATATTTATCTATACTTTGACATAGATAATAAGAGAAGGCAAGAAAGTCGAGCAAATAACGCTAGCGTAAAGAGAAGACAAAACTCCAATCGAGCTGCAACTTAATTGGAGCCTGTAAGCTTCTTAGCAGCTCAGCTTCTCACGTGGACATTTTGCCGTCCATTTATCCACCACCTTCCAAATTCATCTGCAACATTCATCAGCACTACACATGTTGATGCTTCCGCACTCAAAATATACGATTTAAAATTCGTAACGGATTTTTTCCCTTACGGGTTTGATGAGAAGATGAAGAGAAGTGTAAGATACTATTCTGTAAACTGGATAACATGGGCTGCTCTATATATTCAACACACTTGGCGAAGGAGGATTAGACGAGGTAGAGGAGATGAGAGAGAGCTTCCGCTTCAGCTATGTGCAAAGTATTTTCTGTCGCTAAAGACTCATAGACCAATTTGATTGAAAGCGAGAGTCGCTAGAATATTGTCATTGCTAAAGCCTAAAACTATGTTGTGGTTGTGTTTTGTTATATGGTTTTGAATAATTTAAGACATAATATTGTAGGTTGATGCGTAGCACCATTATAATTCCCATAGGTCGCGAATTGATTAAGCATTGCATGATCGGGCTTTAATCGAACGGCTTGAATAGCTGGAGGACGAACCCCTATGGGTTGCACTCGGGATAGGCCCAGAAGGCCCTATACTATGCAAGAATTGTTTATAGATCCCTAAATATATTGATCTTACCCCATCAAACATTGACAAAAGTTTGTTTTGTAAATCTTGTTTCTCGGTTGCTGAAAGCTTGCTTTTGCTAGAGTCTTGTTCATTTGCTCAAGGATCTAAATCACCATGTTTCAATTTACCATCAATTTCTTTATCTCATAACCTAAATCACTTTTAAAGTTATGCCCCATCATAGTAATCCTCACATGAATTGAGCTGTGCATTTAAATACAGGGAATACTGGGAACCGCGACTTGGTAGCTATGGTTATCTTATGGGATTACTTGACTTTTATATATTATTAATGAAAAATCTTTTAGAAGCATACCTGAATCTGATCCCTTTAACCTAAAAGCTTTGTGTAATTGGTAGATTTTTTTACTCAATAGTCAATGCACCTTGAGTGTACAATATCCCACTAAAATACAAATAGAACCTCAAACTTATGTAATATGGCCGTAATATCCGACCTACCGGATTCAAACCAGTGACCTAAGGATATCTATCGGGTATACCCACTACAGTCCTCCGCTCTACCAACTGAGCTAACGTCGGATGATAATTAAGTTAGACTTAATGTGTATTTAGCTAAAGTAATTAATTTCATTTTCAACTACAGTAGCATAAGGGTACTATCTGACTATCTCCATAGGTGCTTTGTACACTTCCAATTCTCTTGTTCTTGATGTCTTTAATGACTCTTATTGGGTAATCTTTCATTTTATATAGGAATATACCGATGGTTCTTATGTGTCTTTGGATGATAATGTGATCTCTTGATCATCTAAAAAACAATCTTTAGTCTCTAGGTCCTCCACTGAGGCGTCTACATGGGTCTAATAGCTACTGTTGCTGAGTAATATAGCTTACATTTATTCTCATATGTCTTGAACTTACAATTCAGTTCAGTGACTGAACCAAAAATGTTTTGTAGAAGACCAAGGCGACTGAGGGGAGTTGACGCATAGGATGGCGATTTCTACAGCCTAGGCTACCACCCTCCACCCCCAATTCTATCGGGACAAAATGAGAATATGCCAGAAACAAAAAAGAATTAGCAAAAAATTCTTAACAAAATAGACTTTCGCCCTCACCGAGCCAAAAAGTCTCTCCAAATTTAAATTTTTCCCCCAAATCCTTCCCAAACAAGATTTTACCCCAAATTTTTTTCCCCATCCGAGATCCGCCCCTATTAGAATACCCCATTTATTAGGGTCCCAAAAGACATTTATGTTCGATACTATTGAACTTATATGCTTATTTAGTAAAGGAAGATTTATAGTACGAATAGTTACACGACAACCTTCACTTATAGGTCTTTTTCAAACATTTGACGATCCATTAATAGGGAAATTAGGAAAATGATCAAAGAATGCAGAATGTGTTGTACAATAAATAGATTAAGATAAAGATTGATTTCACAAGTTCTTGTTGTTCAATAAAACAAGGTTTAGAACAAATTTACAACTACAAGTTTGATCAATCATACACAACTAGTTCTTGGTACAATTCACCTGATATTGCAGCCTCCATTACAGATTCCGGGTTCATCTCTTCCTTAGTTTCTTTTGCATTAGATTGATCATCATTGACCACATCATGAGGATTTATAACTCCCCCTTCCTCCAAGGAAAGAGTCAACAGATTCTTCGAAAACCCACTAACTAAGGCCACACCATTCTCTGTAGCAGTCACAGGAGTAGAAGGCGAGTCCCTCAGATTCCAAAACACTATCTCAGGCACGTGCGTAAATCCTTTCTCCTTAGATTTCCTCTGTATCACCTCGTAATCTGTCTCCCATGGAGTACTTGATGCCTCATTAAATTCCATGTCTCTAAACACAAACACCCTCTTTATCATCTTATCTTCACTTAAATTCTTATTCACTCCAATTTCCAATATCTTATCAAAGGCTTTTTATAAATCAGTGCTCGCTCCCCAATCCTTATTCCTAATAAACTTTGTCTTCTCAATAAGACTTTTTCCTTCAATTACATGAACTTCAGGATCATCGCTGAAAGTGGTCAACTTCTCCTTCCATGGTTCTTCGTTTAGTTCTGAGACTAGTATATTTTCTTTTATTTTTTGTTATGACATATAAAAAAATTAATCTAAAATTTTATTTTGATTAATAATAAAATTAAATACTATAAAATTAATATATTAATATATTATTATTACTACTACTATAATAATAATAATTATATTTATGTTACTATAAGAAAGTAATTAAATATAAGAATTATAAATGAATAACATATATGAAGTATAATTATAAAGTAACTTAAATGGTAAAATTGAAAAAATTTGATACGGTATAATTAAATATGGAGTATACAAATGGCGTATAAGAAATTTAATTGGCTTATCTCAGAAACTAACTCTTTCTTCCTAATCTTTTATTTTTAGGTCAATTACCCAAGGGGTCTTGACGGGAATCATAGTGCCATGTAGGAACCAAGTGATTTCTCTCTTCTACTTAGAGACCTCAAAATTGACAAATATCATTACTACCCTTACAGTGTATATAAGACAAAAAAAATAGATTATTCTCTCTTCTCCATTACCATTACTCTCTCTCCTCCTTTATTAATTTTTCTCTCTCCTCCTTCATTAACTATCAATAATTTCCAGCTCCGACTACTGACCACCGCCGACCACCACCGACCACCGCCAGATAAAGTACTGAGCATAAAGTACTGAGCATGGAAAAAGTACTGAGCATAAAGTATTGAGCATAAAGTGCTGAGCATAAAGTACTGAGTATAAAGTACTGAGCATGTAAAAAGTACTGAGCATGAAAAAAGTTACTGAGCATCCAAAAAAGTGCTGAGTATCGAAAAAATTTGCTGATTATTCGAATTTTTTTGTTGAGTCGCGTTACTGAGCATGCTCGTTTGCTCAGTAACTTTGCTGAGTATCGAGAAAATCAATTGAGTTTTTGTAATTTTTGCTCAGTATTAAGTCAAAAACAGTTGAGTCTAGTGCTTGATAGCAATTAGAGCAATAAATATACCTGCCGCTTTACTGAACATGCTCGTTTGCTCAGTAATTTTACTGAGCATGCTTGTTTGCTCAGTAACCTTACTGAGTGTGTAAGGGTAAAGTATTGAGTATAATTATTTTGGTAATTCAAATTTATGGGAAAATACATACTCAAATATTACAAGATTGCTAAAAAAAGAAAAAAAGAAAATAAATGTATTGAATACGTTGCTATAATACTATGCTCAATAACATATTCATGCATCAATAACCTATCACGTGAGGGACTACTATGCTCAAGAACATATTCACTTTTTTCTCAAAAATAACATATTTACATTGCTTTACTAATATGCTCAATAATAAAACACAAGACTTTGCAAAATATTTCATTCAGCGGACTTTGAATTAAAAAATCTAGATCTGAGAAAAAGAAGTCAGCTATATTCAACGAACAACCAAAAGAAAAAAACCAGCTTAGTATGTTCAATCAACAAATAAACAAATTGTTGACTAGCCACATTGGCACTAACGCCATTAGCTTCTATCCAAAATGAAGAATTAATATCAGCTGCTAAAATTTTCCAAAGTTAGTGGACATCCTAGCTTCTAATCAAAATGGAAAACTAATATCATTATCTAAATGGCGAATTAATCCACAATGGTGAATTAATATCAGCAGCTGAATATTTCTATTCTAGAAATTGCATTATGGCGAGAAAACAGACGCCTTGACCAAATAAATCTTTTGTTCCCAAATTTTACACTGAATATTTAGGACTCAAGATCCTATTTGTATCTCTACCATGATCAACATCCAAATAGACTACCCTAATCTTCAGAATTTATACTCCTAACCCGTTTCTAACAACAGATCTGAGAGCTTCGAAGCTCTAACGCCGGGCTGCCATGAAAACCCGCTTCCTCGACCCGGTTTTCTCTTCTTCTCTATCAGAGGTGTGAAGCTTGAGCCACGACTTTTTAGCAATGGATTGAGTTTTCAATCGTGAGGGATAAAGGTAGAGGATGAAAGAGAAAGAGGAGAGAGGAGAGAGAAAGTGATTAGGGTTTTAAAAAATTTATGAATAAAACTAGTATATATAGGAACAAAAATGGATAGGAAAGTAATTGGGATTTTGTGTTAAATTTAGTGCCCGTTTGGAAGTGCTTTTTTGGAGAAGCGCTTAAAAGTGCTTCTAGCATTTTAAAAGTTTTTTTGACTTTGAAAAGCACTTTTTTGAGAAGCACCAAATAGGTGCTTTTTAGAAAAAACACTTAAAATAATTTTAGATTTCAAAAAAATTTTTAATATTTTTTTTAAATATTGAATTTTAATCTAAAAGCGCTTTTTTACTCTAAAATAAGCACTTCCAAACGGGCCCTTAGTTGGTGGCCTTTAGTTAGAAGAACAAATTAGTGAAATCTTGTTGGGTCTTAGGGGTGTGTTTTTAAGATCCTTTGGGTAATAATCTCTTTATTTTTAACCTATGATATTGTTTATCCCAGTAAAAGTAAAAACATATCTTCAATACTCTTCTAACAACCATTTTATACTCTTCTAATAATTAGTGACCAAAATTTCAAAATTTATCCTTCTGATAAGTATCCTTTAGCGTGAAGTATTTTGATATGTACTTTACAATTCTAAGATTGATTTAGTGACCAAATGTTCAAAACTTATCCTCCTGATAACAACTTTTAGCATGAAGTGTTTTGATTTGGACTTCAAAAGTCTAAGAGCGATTTTTGACATCTTGACTGGACCACAATTATTAAGGCAATAGTCACACATGACGCATATCTGGCATTTGATCTGGATTACTTGAACGACTGAGCTTGAATCCCTAATTGCCTCATATAAAAGGTTTAACTTATTCATTGATTTTTTTTAAGACGAGACATTTATTACGGGCATAAACTCAAGTGGAAGCATCATGAGCTCCTTAGTGGAAATTTCTGGTGCTTTGGTTGACACGTTAGGATAATCTAGCTCCTCTATACTAGGGGATTCTGGGAGATCTTGAAGGGTCGTCTGCATATCACTGAATTATTTCTTCATTAAATGAAACATCATGATAAATTCTCTATCTCTTTTTTAATATTTTAAAGTATAAAACAAAGACCTAAGGATATCTATCGGGTATACCCAGTACAGTCCTCCGCTCTACCAACTGAGCTAAGGTCGGATGATAATTAAGTTAGACTTAATGCGTATTTAGCTAAAGTAATCATTTTCATTTTCAACAACAGTAGCATAAGGGGACGATCTCCAATTCTCCAAAGATACTTTGTAGACTTCCAATTCTCTTGTTCTTGATGTCTTCAATGACTTTTATTGGGTAGTCTTTCAATTTATATTGTGTGTCTTTGGATGATAATGTGATCTCTTGATCATCTAAAAAACAATCTTTAGTCTTTAGGTTCTCCAGTGAGGCGTCGTATATGGGTCTAATAGCTACTGTTGCTAAGTATTGTGGCTTATATTTATTCTCATAGGTCTTGAACTTACAATTTAAGTTCTCTTTATGTAATGTGACAATATTTCAGCACTACCAATAGCCATGAACCAAGGAAGGATGTCGAATGTGAAAATGGAATACCACTTTGTCAGACATCAAGAGATTGCAAAGATAATTTAAATGGTTTACATTCAGTTCAGTGATGAAAAGTTTCTTAAGTGACCAAGGCGACTGAAACGTTAGGCAAAAACGCCTAGCAATTTTATTAGGCGTAGGTAGCTGAGGGAGGAAGTTGACGCCTAGGTGGCAATTTCTACAGCATAGGCTGCCACCCCTCACCCCCAACTCTACCAGGACACAATGAGAAGGTGCCCGAGAAACAAAAAAATTAGCAAAAAATCCTTAACAAAATGGACTTTCGCCCTCCTGGAGCCAAAAATTCTCCCCAACTTTTATATTTTCCCCCAAACCCTTCCCTAACATAATTGTACCCCAAATTTTTTTCGCTTCCCGGATATCCAATCTGGATCCACCCCCATTAGAATACCCCCATTTATTAGGGTCCCAAGATACATTTATGTTCGATACTAGTTAATTTCTATGCTTAGTTATTAAAGGAAGATTTATAATATGAATTAGTTACACGACAACCTTCACTTATAGGTCGCTTTCAAACATATGACGATTCATTAATAGGGAAATTAGGAAAATGAGCAAGAAAGCAGAATATGTTTTGTACAATAAATAGAATAAGAAAAAGATTGATTTCACAAGTTTGTGTTGTTCAATAAAACAAGGTTTAGAAAGAAATTTACAACTACAAGTTTGATCAATCATACACAACTAGTTCTTGGTACAATTCGCTTGATATTGCAGCCTCCATTACAGATTCCGGGTTCATCTCCCCCTTAGTTTCTTTTGCATTAGATTGATCATCATTCACCACATCATGAGGATTTATAACTCCTCCTTCCTCCAAGAAAAGAGTCAACAGATTCTTTGAAAACCCACTAACTAAGGCCAAATCATTCTCAATAGCAGTCACAGGAGTAGAAGATGAGTCCCTCAGATTCCAAAACACTATCTCAGGCACGTGCGTAAATCCTTTCTCCTTGAATTTCCTCTGTATCACCTCGAAATCTGTCTCCCATGGAGTACTTGATGCCTCATTATATTCCATGTCACTAAACACAAACACCCTCTTTATCATCTTATCTTCACTTAAATTCTCGTTCACTCCAATCTCCAATATCTTATCAAAAGCCTTTTGAAAATCAGTGCTTGCTCCCCAATCCATTCTCCTAATAAACTTTGTTTTCTCAATAAGACTATTTCCTTCAATTACATGAACTTTAGGATCATCGCTGTAAGTGATCAACTTCCCTGTCCATGGTTCTTCGCTAAGTTCTGAGACTAGTAATCCAAGAGCCACCGAAACCTCCATTGGTATTCCACTCATGCTCCCTGATACATCACTAATTGCGATACAGTTTGTTAACTTTGCTTTTTTAACAAATCATTAACCATTCTTTTCCATTGCAATTCCGCAGTAATTTTTGAACCACTACTCTTCTTCAAACAACCAATTATCTCATGTGGAAGCAAAGCTCCCGCAGAAATTTTTGCATCCCCGGAGTTGACTTGTTCAAGATAATCCTTAAACCTTTTGTTGTCTTTATGCAAGAAAATATCAGTGTAATTCTTCATGGCAATAGAGGCAACCCTTGGATATTCAATTGACTTCCATTTCTTTGCACTCATATATACCTCGGGTAGTTTTAATGCTTGATGTAATGGGACAAGCACTTCTTTCCTTAATCTCTTTTTCAACCTATTCACATCTACCCCTTCATTTTCTTGGCGCGGAAAAACTCTCTCGGATATACTTTTGCATAACAATGTAGCTTTATCATATGATAAATCAATACTAGGACACCATTTCGCAGCTAGAGAGATTTTCTTAGTTTCACCGGATTCAAACACATTATATCCGATTTCAACAGTTTTGCAACTAAATTCGAGATCTCATCATGCAAGAGTATATTTTTCATCAGAATTGTACCTTTCATTAGCCCTTTTAGCCATGTTGAGCTTGTTTTCCTTGCGCAATGCTCTGGCTTTCTCCATCTCAGCCTTGACTTTCTCCATATTTTCAGCAACCCTTTTCTCTCTGGGCACTCTAGCTCTTAACATCTTCCTCATTTCTACATCTTCTTTGCTATCTTTTTCTTCTCGGGATTTCTTTCTCGAAAGGAAAATATATTCTTGCTCTCCCTTTCCCTTTACTCCCCTTCTTCAGTAGCCACTCTATTTTTCTCTCCTTTCTCTTTTCGGATCCTTCAAGGATCATGTGAAGAATCTCCAACAAGTCCTTAAAGTAACCAAATTTTTCAAAGTTTTCGACATTGGGAGCTAGGGTTTTGGGGTGATTTGGATACAACCAAAGGGCTGAAACGTAGAAATTTTCTTTATCGGATTTTCAAGTACCTCTTACACCCCTTAAGTTACAAACAAGTTTTAAGGTAGTTAAGGGATCTTGGGACCAAGATTTTTGTAACAGGTGAATCAAACGTTCAGTGGGTGAATCTGGTAGTATTTGGAAAACCAAATCAACGCATGGATTTGTTGATGTTAAATAGGTAGCTGAGTTGTTTCCTGTGAGACCCATATTGGAAAATTGTAGGGTGGTGAGGTGGTCATAGCCAGGGTAGGAGGCATAACCACCATCAGAGGTAACTGAGTTGTAAACTCTCGTTAGAAGCCAACCGGATCATAAAATTATTCCAATAGATTTAAAAATTAAAACCCACTCTCTCTTACCAAAGAACCCACCCCTCCCTCCTTCTTTCTCTTTTGCTCACGTTCCCTCTATTGTGCACCAGAAAACCCTTCTTTTTATGTGAATATGTCAAAATTAATTGTTTTTATGGATTTATTTTTGGTTAATTTATTTATGTTATTAATTGGTTGTGAATAAAATATAACCTGTTGGAGTTAGTTCAACTGACCAGAATCTTAGTTTTCCTTTTAAGTGGTAAAGGTTCGAACCGAGTCAATTACTACAAATCTAAAATGGCTCTCCGATGTATTTAAAAAATAGGGTGAAATATATCACCAAATATTAATGTAATTATTTATTGAGGATTTTTATCGTGAAAAACTGACATAAAAGGTTTAACAACAAAAAGAAGTTTGACAAAAAAAAAAATTTAATTAGCTTTTTTGTTAATCGAATTTTCTTTTTGGATATTTTTTTAACTGGTTGAGGTACTTATAGTGATCTTTTTTGGATATGCAAATTGAATGATATCTAAACAATATTGGATTAACGGTAGAGGAGCGTTGGATTAGTGCACACGAGCAAAACCTGAGTTATATTCTCTCATCTTTATTCTCTCATACTTATTTTATTGTCTTTTATTTTTATTAGTTATTAATCTAATCTTCCCATCATATTTATTTACGTTTTCTTGTCTTTTAATTAATTATTACTACTCTGGATTAATTATCCATATGTTTAACACACTTAAGTCTCTGAGGAACGAATCTTCTTATCATTAAAACTTGCACACGATTTGTGATACTTGCAATAACAAGCTCAGTCTAGGGTGTTTATTTTCTTTATTATTTTATCACACCTTAGGCGACACCACCACACAACCTATAATCCACTCTTATCTAGTCAATGGAATAACAACCTTTTAGTAGACCAAGAGCGAAATCCTAGTATTTATGATTATATATCATTTACCTAGCCTAGCCTATAAACCTTTACATGAGTTGATAAGTACAAGTGTTTAGGCTAGAAAATTCAAATCAATATATGTGGATATAAAACTGATTTTCTTTGGGACTCTCTTGAAGGGTATCTTTAAAAATATTTGAATTTATGAAGAAATAACCACTTTCGGAAATCCTCAAGGCCTTTAATTATAGGGAAAACAATCGTCCAACGCCTTTGTTCATATGTCACCATCAGATTGGTTGATTTTTTACTTTTTGAAGGTCTGGATCTTTGGGTCGGAGATTTGATGATGTGGCTCAAATGGCTACATGAACACGCATACACTTGGAGTTGAGTTTTCAAATCTAACGATAAAGTATATTGGGTATCCGGTGTATTAGCTTTGGTATTCCAGTCTTATTCTTATCTGACTCCTAGTGGTACACTTAGGTATTGCGCTTTTGATTCAATCCAGAAGTCCAGTATTCACTTCTTCTCAGCTTTCTTCTCCAATAATTTAGAAAGCCCGCCTATTATTTTTTCAAATATGTGATCATTCTCTTCTTCTCAACTTCTTTCTCCAATAAATTTAGGCAAATATCTCTTCTTTGCTTTGAAGGTCCAGTCGTCTCTCTAAATTTGTTTTCTTCAGTTGGCCATTTTTGGCATTTCGCCCATCTCATTCCTCGGAGGTCCGATTCTCAATTTCTTGAGCCCCTTCTTCATATTTAGCTAACTTGAACCTGCGAGTTAAGTACAATTATCGATTTTTTTATAAGATCAAGCATGTTCAAGATGCATTGTTTTGTCACTAATTCATAAATCAAAATATAGCATTTAGGTTAATATTCTCCCCCATTTTAATGATGGAAAACACTGATTGCTCCAAAATAAGATAAACCAATTAGAATAAGATCAAAAATACCTCGTAGATAATGCATATAAGATATAATAATAGGAACAAAGCATGCATTTCTTCTCCCCCTTTGTCAACATCAAAATTAGGGAAGAATTTAAGGGAGCTAAAGAACGACTAATCTGAATAATATTAACTTAAAATTTAACATATATAGAAGATTCACAATCTTTCATGGGAGAAAATCATGACTTCAAATATCATATATTATGGAGAAGAGTGAACCTTACACATTTTTGAAATCACAAAATCGTGGGTTTTAACAATTTATTCTATTCCTAGGGATTTGTCCCACCTACATTTTCTCTTATAGCAATTTCTTCAAACCCTCCTTTTTAAGATACAAAAAGTAAAAATCTTAGAAGCATCAAGAGAAATATATTTATATTTTTAAATTTAGAAGAAATAAAGTGACTTTCTTTAGAATAAGTGGGGTGTTTGTAAAATTATTGTATATTATGTATAATATAACAATAGCAGAAACTTATGCACATAAATTAAAATGGAAAAGTTTAGATTTTTTACAAAAGTACATGAAAAAAATGCAATCTCCTTTTTGTATTGGTAAACAAATCCATTTTAATATATATTCAATAAAAAATTGTTGGACATAGGTCCACTTAAATAATCATTACAAAATAAAACCAACCCAAACAATAATACATGGTTAGAGCCCAGTCCATATCTAACCTAGCCCAATATCTAAAAACCCTAGTCTTGGCATTATTAAAAGACTAATATACCCTTGCTAAATAAAATATATTATTTTTAATGGACAATCGAAAATTAGAAACGGTCTCGTTTTATAAAAACTACTCTTGGATTTCACGCCGAACACAGTTTTTCATTTATATATTTCTCGTTCAGAAATCAACGCATTTAGTTTTTATAAGTGTTTTCCAACTTCATACACCAATCTCTCACAAACTTTTCATCTAATCTTCTCATCTTATGCCATCTCATATAAAAAGTCCAAGTACTCATAATATATGAGAATATATGGTTGAGATTTATATTATATATTTGGTTACTAAATTATTTGCAAAATCATGGTAAGGGAAATATAATTTAGATGTTTATGGTTATATACTTATTTACAAAAAAAAGTTATTAACATATTTTTAAAACAGGTCTGTGTATCGAGATTTAGGCAAAATCTTTAAGAAAAAGAAGATCGATGGTCATTACATTTCAATAAAATCATGATTGACTATGGTAAGAACTATATTTAAATTATAAGATCTATTTATGATATTTTTATAAGTAAATACACTATTTTTCCCCTATACTTTGACGCAATTGTCAACTTACCCCTAACTTTCTGAATCGTGACAATTTACCCTTGTACTAAATATTTCGTGTCGAATACCTCTTGTTGACGGTTATGTCATTTTTCTCCATTAAGTAGGCATTTATGTGGAATAAAACTACATAATTACACCTAAGTATTTTTAAATTTGTCAGTTTACCCCTGACTATATCTGTATTCATTGTTTATCCCCGACATATTCCTATTTAATGGAAAAAATAGACTGAAACCATCAATAATGGTATTTTGGCACAAAATATTTAGTACAAGGGTAAAGAGACATGTTTTAGAAAATAAGGAGCAATATGTCAAACAGTTATAAGTTATAATACAGGGGGTTTAATTGTATTTACTCTATTTTTATTTGAATTTTTTTTATTGTATGACTTATCAAAAGGGACAAAACTAGGTTTAACATGAGAACTTTTAATATATATATTTTTAGCCCTAATTTATGTTAAAAACTTAATAATTTATGATCATCTGAATTTTTTCAACTTTAAGTTAGGCTCCAACTTTTTTATACTACAATAAAATAATTTTTTCAACAAACCCTTAACTTAATATGTAATTTAATTTATTTTAATTTAAATCTAAATATTTTTAGCAATAGGCATCTTAATTTAATATTAATTTTGTTAAATCATTTAATAAATCTAACATCTCAAATTTAATAGTTAACCAGCTTTATATTATAAAAAATGTTTTATCTTTAATTGATATAATTTTGTCATCTTACAACCACATAAACCTTTAAAAAAAAGATCCTTTAGTTGATCATGTTAGACGTATTTACTACACCCAATTGCATTATTTATGCTCTTCAAATACCTTCTATAACACCACAAAGTCTTACTCGGGAGGCAGGCCCAATCGAGACCTTAAACCTTCAAATGTTAGCGTTTGTTCGGGTTCAAGTTGTGAGGTCAATAAAGAAAAGAAGAAAGGTGTATTATACTTTCTATGTTACACAGATAATGTTCCCTTCCTAAAAATGATGTTCCAAAAATATTATCTACTTAGGATTTTTAAAGATATTTTTTTCTATTTTTCTTAATCTTTAATAAGATATTAAAAATTATATCTAAATGACACATTTAAAATATTAATACAGTTTATAAGAAGTTTCTTTGTAATAGTAAATACAATTATTATGTTTTTTAATATGTTAAAAAAAATTAATTGAACATTATTTGTACATAAAAAAAAAATTAAACATTATTTGTTGGAACACTACTTATATATTTATTACTCACACATAATTATTAATCGCCGAATAGTTGAATGTAAGATCCAATTTTACCTCAAATGCTTGTGAATTAACTTAGACTCTGTTTTTTTAGCATGTCTAGTGATAACAAGCATAGCCCTAGTAGCAAAAAGATGTGGAGCATGTCTTGATAGCATGTATTGCTTCACTGGCCATCGATCCTATGTTCTTCTTTGCTTTGGCGGTTATAATCGGTGGAGGAGTACATAAGCCGTGTATCTACTTGGATAGTGGGGTTGTGAAAATCACAACCATTTTACGCACGTGGGTGGATATGATGCACGTGTGGTACATTTGGACTCAATTTCAAATGGCTTACGTGTCAAATGGGTGTGGAAATCTCAGGTGGGACACACGTACTATTATTGCTAATGTAATTCGGTGTCTCTCTGGGTTGTGGTTGGACATTTTAGTAATACTTCCAATTCCTCAGGTAAGCTTTGCATATTCATTTCCAAATTCGTCTATAATTGCAACATTAGTCCTTGTGCTATTTAAAATAGCCAAATATACCACTATGTTTCAAAGTAACAAATATGCCCTTGTGTAGTTGTGCTATTCTTTCTATAGCTTGATAAATCTACCCATCCAAATAAGTAGATATTTTTGGAATAATATAGAGATGTACTTGCTGATTTTTAAAATATAAGGAGTGTATATTATGCTATCTCACAAATGCACAAGGTCTAATGGTGCTAATTATCCCCAAAAAATATTTACATTGTTCATTTAGTGACAAACACGAGGGGTGGAGCCAAAATAATTGTTTGGGTGGGGACATGGGGGTTTAGGGACAATTATCCTTAATTTTTGTTTTATTTATTAGTCTATTGCACTATAGCTCTTTGTATTATGCAAAATTAAGGGACTAATGATCTTTTCTTGACAGGTTATATATGGGTTGGTGGAACCAAAGTTAATGAGTTCGAATCTGATAGAGTTGGTGATGGGAGTGCTACAAATTAGTTTCTTGATTCAGTTTCTACCCAAGGTCGACCATAGCTTCCAACTTATGAGAAAAATGGATAAAGCGACAGGTTTTATCTTTGGCACTATTTGGTGGGGCTTAGGTCTTAGTCTCATAGCGTACTTCCTCGCTTATCATGTAAGTATACAATGTTTTGTCTTTTGATTTTCAATCATTGTGATACAAATTTAGTTTAAATTACCCTCCCTCCCGAAATCGTAAAAATCTTACCTAGACTAAAACCACGTGGTCTTAGTGAATGGTGTACGGAATCACTACAATGTAGTGTTTTCAGTGCTTTGATGATTTGGTATGAAATTGTGGTGATGTGTCTATACAACATTCATTAAGACCAATAGTGGGGGTATGATCTTAGTCTTGGTCAATGGCGGAGTCACTTATAGTCTAGAAGGGATGATAGTCGTACCTATAATATTATAAAATGCTATCATCAGTCCCTATATCATGCAAAAAATGGACTACAAGTCCTTATGTTATTCAAAAATTACACAATAGGTCCCTATATATTTTTTTGAGTTAATTGCAATATAGGTCCCTATATTTTACAAAATTACGTGGTAGGCCCCTATATATGAAGAAATCACTATTATTTATTATATTTTTTACAAAATCTGAACCTATATTATGCAAAAAAGGAACTATATAAACCTATAGTAGTGCAATTAACTCAAAAAACAGGGTGTTGCAGGGACCTCTTTGAGTTAATTTCTCTATAATCTTGTATTATGCAAAATAACCTAAAAAAACATAATATTCATAAAAACAACAAAATAAATCAAAGCCTATATTTTGAATCATAAGGTATAAATATATCTGAGGGTGTTTTATTATACCTATACCATGCGAAATCTGCCCTATGTATTATCTTTTAATGAATAACATTGTAAATCCTGCACTTTATTACAAAAACAACAAAGTAAATCAAAATTTAAAGGGGAGACAAGTGAAGATTGTGAAAAATTGGGGGATAATTAGATATTTAATATATCTTAAGGGTGTACTGTTTTGTTACAATTAACTGATGAATTCTGATCTTTTGGTTTGCAGAAGCAAAAGGTGGATTTGTCCAAGTGTCTTAATCTGAGGGCTCGTCAAGTTGAAGTAGGGTTCCAGAACAGAAGGGCGAGGTGAGTTAACTTATTTTCTTTTTGAATTAAATATTAGTAATATACTAAGTATGATGAGATGATCGCTCCTTGGAAAATAAGATCCAAGTTAGGAGGAGACCATGGGGAAAGTCCGCTGATGAGATTAGGCAACCGTATCAGCAGAAAAGGATCTGGCTTTGATATAGCACAGAAGATGCTGCTAGGGTTTATTAGAGGAAGAAGATCAAGTATGATAAGTCTCAGGAGGAGAGTTCCTCTAGTGCTCAGGCTGAAAGAAGGTGACAGATTAGTGATGATGTCAATACAAGGGAGCAGCATAGGACAGAGGCACACTATGGAATCCCTGTCTGAATTCTTTTCTTCTAGAATTTTTAAATATTGTTATAATTCTATATAAAATTTGACGGATTCTTATGTTAGAATTTCAATGGATTTTAATGAATTTTAATCCTTTTATATTATTTCGTTGATCCAAGGTGTTTGTACAATTTCATTTGAGATAATTAACGGTAGAAAATTAACATCCGAAATATCTTTGAAAATCCAACATCTGAATTTGCAATTTCTTTTGAAAAATTGAGTTGTTTCAAGTTAAAGAATATGCTGCACATAGTTGTGCTGAATTCTGAAACTCATCCAGAGTAATGCTCCTTGCATATTTTTGTTAACCAAAAAATTATCTTCAACAACTTTAAATAAAGCTACCAAATCAACCCAAACAGTTGTAACTAATTTGAATCGTGCTCGTTCACTTTGTTAATATTGTTTTTTCGATGGCCGAGTATATTCACTGCTCAATGATATCTTAAGTGTTAACCATCCTTTCCTTTTTATAATAATTGACTTATATAAGTCCCTATACTATGCAAGAATTGTATTATAGATCCCTAAACATATTGATTACTTGACTTTTATATATGGCCGTGAGACATTTGAAAACGTAGATTAAAAAGTTCCGACCTACCGGATTCGAACCAGTGACCTAAGGATATCTACTAGGTAAACCCACTACAGTCCTCCGCTCTACCAACTGAGCTAAGGTCGGATGATAATTAAGCTAGACTTAATGCGTATTTAGCTAAAGTAATCATTTTCATTTTCAACTGCAGTAGCATAATGGTACTATTTGACTATCTCCGTAGGTACTTTGTAGACTTCCAGGTCTCTTGTTCTTTATGTCTTCAATGACTTTTATTGGGTAGTCTTTCATTTAATATAGGAATATACCGCTGGTTCTTGTGTGTCTTTGGATGATAATGTGATCTTGATCACCTAAAAAACGATCTTTAATCTTTAGGTCCTCCACTGAGGCTTCTACATAAGTCTAGTAGCTACTGTTGCTGAGTAATGTGGCTTACATTTATTCTCATATGTCTTGAACTTACTATTCAAGTTCTCTATGTAATGTGACAATATTTCAGCACTACCAACAGCCATGAACCATGTTTTTTAAAGAAGGATGTGAATGTGAAAATGGAATACCACTTTGTCAGACATCAAGTGAATCCAAAGATAATTTAAATGGCTTATATTCAGTTCAGTGACGGAACCAAGAAAGTTTTTTTGGAGACCAAGGCGACTGAGGTGCTAGGTAAAAACACCTCACAATATTATTAGGCATAGGCGACTAAGAGGGGAGTTGATGCTTAGGCGGCGATTATGCATAGGCTGCCACCCCCACCCTCCACCAGGACACAATAAGATAATGTCCGAAACAAAAAAAATTAGAAAAAAATCCTGGCCTTTGCCCTCCCCGAGCCAAAAATTCTCCGCAAGTTTAAAATTCTCCCCCAAACCCTTTCCAAACAAGATTTTACCCCAATTTCTTTTTTCCCGGAACTACCGTCCAGAATCCCAAAATAATTCGCTTCCTGGATATCCATCCTGGATCCGCCCCTATTAGAATACCCTACGTATTAGGGTCCCAAAAGACACTTATGTTCGATACTAGTGAATTTCTTTTTCTAGTTAGTAAAGGAAGATTTATAATACGAAATAGTTACACGACAACCTTCACTTAG
This sequence comes from Nemophila menziesii, assembly GCA_029959085.1. NCBI lineage: Eukaryota > Viridiplantae > Streptophyta > Magnoliopsida > Boraginales > Hydrophyllaceae > Nemophila > Nemophila menziesii. The sequence continues at coordinate 40,889,966 of JARWIR010000007.1, read as the reverse complement.
GTCGCTTTCAAACACTTGACAATCCATTAATAGGGAAATTAGGAAAATGAGAAAAGAATGCAGAATATGTGTTGTACAATAAATAGATTAAGATAAAGATTGATTTCACAAGTTTGTGTTGTCTAATAAAACAAGGTTTAGAAACAAATTTACAACTACAAGTTTGATTAATCATACACAACTAGTTCTTGGTACAATTCGCCTGATATTGCAGCCTCCATTACAGATTCCGGGTTCATCTCCTCCTTAGTTTCTTTTACATTGGATTGATCATCATTCGCCAAATCATGAGGATTTATAACTCCCTCTTCATCCAAGAAAAGAGTCAACAGATTATTCGAAAACCCAGTAACTAAGGCCACACCATTCTCTGTAGCAGTCACAGGAGTAGAAGACGAGTCTCTCAGATTCCAAAACACTATCTCAGGCACCTTCGTAAATCCTTTCTCCTTGAATTTCCTCTTTATCACCTCGTAATCAGTCTCCAATGGAGTACTTGATGCCTCGTTAAATTCCATGTCGCTAAACACAAACACTCTCTTTATCATCTTATCTTCACTTAAATTCTCATTCACTCCAATCTCCAATATCTTATCAAAAGTCTTTTGAAAATCAGTGGTCCATCCACAATCCATATTCCTAATAAACTTTGTCTTTTCTGTAAGACTTTTTCCTTCAATTACATGAACTTCAGGATCACTGCTGAAAGTGATCAACTTCCCCTTCCATGGTTCTTCACTTAGTTCTGAGACTAGTAATCCAAGAGCCGCTGAAACCTCCATTGGTATTCCACTCATGCTCCCTGATACATCACTAATTGCGATACAATTTGTTAACTTTCCTTTGATTAACAAATCATTAACCATTCTTTTCCACTTCAATTCCGCGATAATTTTTTATCCACTACTCTTCTTTAAACAACCAATTATCTCATGTGGAAGCAAAGCCCCCGCAGAAATTTTTGCATCCCCAGAGTTGACTTGTTCAAGATACTCCTTAAACCTTTTGTTGTCTCTGTGCAAGAAAATATCAGTGTAATTCTTCATGGCAATAGAGGCAACTCTTGGATATTCAATTGACTCCCATTTCTTTGCACTCATATATACCTCGGGTAGTTTTAATGCCTGATGTAATGGGACAAACACTTCTTTCCTCAATTTATTTGTCAATCTATTCACATCTAGCCCTTCATTTTCTTGGTGCGAAAAAACCATCTCGGCTATACTTTTGCATAACAATGTAGCCTTATCGTATGATGAATCAATACTAGGACACCATTTAGCAGCTAGAGTGATTTTCTTAGTTTCACCGGAGTTCAAACACATAATATCCGATTTCAACAATTTTGCAAATAATGTCGAGATCTCATCATGCAAGAGTCTATAATTTTCATCCGAATTGTACCTTTCGTTAACCCTTTTAGCCATGTTGAACTTGTTTTCCTTGCGCAATGCTCTGGCTTTCTCCATCTCAGCCTTGACTTTCTCCATATTTTCAGCAACCCTTTTCTCTCTAGGCACTCTAGCTCTTAACCTCTTCCTCATTTCTACGTCTTCTTTGCTATCTTTTTCTTCTCGGGCTTTCTTTTTCGTCTTGCTTTCCCTTTACTCCCTTTCTTCAGTAGCCATTCCATTTTTCTCTCCTTTCTCTTTTCGGATCCTTCAAAAATCCTATGAAGAATCTCCAACAAGTCCTTGAAGTAACCAAATTTTGCAAAGTTTTCGACATTGGAAACTAGGGTTTTGGGGTGATTTTCAAACAACCAAAGGGCTGAAACGTAGAAATTTTCTTTATCTGATTTTCCAGTACCTCATACACCCCTTAAGTTACAAACAAGTTTCAAGGTAATTAAGGGATCTTGGGACCATGATTGTTGTAACAGGTGAATCAAACTCTCAGGGGGTGAATCTGGTACTATTTGGAAATATAAATCAACGCATGGATTTGTTAATGTTAAATAGGTAGCTGAGTTGTTTTCTGTGAGACCCATATTGGAAAATGATAGGGTGGTGAGGTGGACATAGTTGGGGTAGGAGGCATAACCACCATCAGAGGTGGCGGGGCTGGAGGATCCGGATGAGTATGACATTTACTTTTTCTTGTCTCTTAATTAATTATCACTACTCTTATTTAATTACACATATGTTTAACACAATTAAGTCTCTGATGAACGAATCTTCTTATCATTATAACTTGCATACGATTTGTGATACTTGCAGTAACAAGCTCAGTCTAGGGTGTTTATTTTTTTTGTTATTTCTATTATTTTATCACACCTTAAGCGACACCACCACACAAACTATAATCCACTCTTATCTAGTCAATGGAAGAACAACCTCTTCGTAGACCAAGAGCGAAATCCTAGTATTTATGATTATACATCATTTACCTAGCCTAACCTCTAAACCTTTACATGAATTGATAAGCAAGTGTTTAGGCTAGAAAATTTAAATCAATATATGTGGATATAAAACTGATTTTCTTTGGGACTCTCTTGAAGGGTATCTTAAAAAAAATTGAATTTGTGAAGAAATAACCACTTTCGGAAATCCTCAAGGCCTTTAATTAAAGGGAAAAGAATCTTCCAACGTCTTTGTTCATATGTCACCATCCGATTGGTTGGTTTTTTACTTTTTGAAGGTTTGGTTCTTTGGGTCGGAGATTTGATGATGTGGCTCAAATGGCTCTTTGACACATAGTACACTAACTTATGTATTTGTCTTTTCTAGTTGTTATCACTTTGATCTCAAATACCTACCTTCTACATGAACACGCATACACTTGGAGTTGAGTTTTCAAATCTGACGATAAAGTATATTGGGTATCTGGTGTCTTAGCTTTGGTATTCCAGTCTTATTCTTATCTGAATCCTAGTGGTACACTTGCGTATTCCGCTTTTGATTCAATCCAGAAGTCCAGTATTCACTTCTTCTCAGCTTTCTTCTCCAATAATTTAGACAGCACGCCTATTATTTTTTCAGAGGTGTGATCATTATTTTCTTCTCAACTTCTTTCTCCAATAAGTTTAGGTAAATTATCTCTTCTTTGCATTGAAGGTCCAGTCGTCTCTCTAAATGTGTTTTCTTCAGTTGGCCACTTTTGGCATTTCGCCCATCTCACTCCTCGGAGGTCCGATTCTCAATTTCTTGAGCTCCTTCTTCATCTTTTATGCTCTTATTCACTATAATCGTATTCTTAATCACCATCAACTTTTTGCTAACTTGAACCTGCAAGTTAACTACAATTATCGATTTTTTTGTAAGATCAAGCATGTTCAAGATGCATTGTTTTGTCACTAATTCATCAATCAAAATATAGCATTTAGGTTAATATTCTTCCCTATTTTAATGATGGCAAACACGGATTGCTCCAAAATAAGATAAACCATTTAGAATAAGATCAAAAATACCTCGTAGATAATGCATATAAGATATAGTAATAGAAACAAAGCATGCATTTCTTCTCCCCCTTTGTCAACATCAAAAATAGGGGAGAATTTAAGGGAGCTAAAGAACGACTAATCTGAATAATATTAACTTAAAGTTTAACATATATAGAAGATTCACAATCTTTCATGGGAGAAATCCATTACTTCAAATATCATATATGAGAGATAGAAGTCTTCATGGTGAATGACTTCATTCTTGAACAGTGTAAGCACTTATACCTTTCTCTTTCCAAACATTCATCAGTCGAATAATTATCCCATCAAGTTCATTAAAATTAAATCACATGCAAGTATATTAGAACTTATTTGATCCAATGCCTCATGCAAAGCAGTGTTATCAACAAGGATTTTTTAAGGTGAAATCAGTTCGATAATAGGATTTGGCTCAGGTCCATATAAAACACTTTCTTTGTTTATCTCTTTCTTGATGAGTTTTTTATAGATCCATCAAGTCTCTTAAATTGAGCTATTCCTATGTGGCAACCATTGTACGACTAAATTCTCAATTTGCTTAACATTACAACATCAAATTTCCATTGATTGTGAAAGATAAATATTGATAAATGAACTAAAAATTTCAGTGTAAAATACTAAATATAGAGTAGGGTTAAGCCGAAGAACGTAGATAAAGCAATTCAGAGTCCATTGCATGTATGAGATAATCAAGTAGTGCTAGTTAATAAGCTTTTTAGAGAATAAAAATATATAGTGGATTTGCTTCAGAAGGATAAACAACCATATCTTTATTCTCCTTGCAAAGAACTCCTTAAAGTTTATTTGATATGAAATGCAAAATTCAGTCGAAAAAGTACTCACATATTATGGAGAAGATTGAACCTTACACATTTTTGAAATCACAAAATCCTGGGTTTTGGCAATTTTTTCTATTCCTAGGGATTTGTCCCACCTACATTTTCTCTTATAGCAATTTCTTCATTCCTCATTTTTAAGATAGAAAAAGTAAAAAAAACTTAGAAGCATCAAGAAAAATATATTTATATTTTAAAATTTAGAAGAAATAAAGTGACTAGTGGGAGTTTTGTAAAATTATTGTATATTATGTATACTATAACAATGGCAGAAACTTACGCACATAAATTAAAATGGACAAGTTTAGACTTTTTACAAAAGTACATGAAAAAAATGCAATCTTCTTTTTGTATTGGCAAACAAATCCATTTTAATCTATATTCAATAAAAAATTGTTGGACATATGTCCACTTAAATAATCATTACAAAATAAAACCAACCCAAACAATAGTACATGGTTAGAGCCCATTCCACATCTAACCCAGCCCAATATCTAAAAACCCTAGTCTTGGAAATATTAAAAGACTAATATACCCTTTCTAAATAAAATATATTATTTTTAATGGACACTCGAAAACTAGAAACGGTCTCGTTTTATAAAAACTACTCTTGGATTTCACGCCGAACACAGTTTTTCATTTATATATTTCTCGTTCTGAAATCAACGCATTTAGTTTTTATAAGTGCTTTCCAACTTCAAACACCAATCTCTCACAAACTTTTCATCTAATCTTCTAAAAAATCTCCTCATCTTATGCCATCTCATATTAAAAGTCCAAGTACTCATAATATATGAGAATATATGGTTGAGATTTATATTATATATTTAGTTACCAAATTATTTGCAAATGCATGGTAAGGGAAATATATTTTAGATGTTTATGGTTATATGCTTATTTACAAAACAAGTGTTTAATATATTTTTAATACAGGTCTGTGTATCGAGATTTAGGCGAAATCTTAAAGAAAAGGAAGATCGATGGTCATTGCATTTCAATAAAATCATGGTTGATTATGGTAAGAACTATATTTAAATTATAAGATCTATTTATGATATTTGTATAAGTAAATACACTATTTTCCCCCTATACTATGACACGATTGTCAACTTACCCCTAACTTTCTAAAACGTGATAATTTACCCCATGTACTAAATATTTCGTGTCGGAATACCTCTTGTTGACGGTTATGTCAATTTTCTCCATTAAGTAGGCATTTATGTGGAATAAAACTACAAGATTACACCTAAGTATTATTAAATTTGTTAGTTTACCCCTGACTATATTTGTTATTTATTGTTTATCCCCTACATATTCCTATTTAATGGAAAAAATATACTGAAGCCATCAATAATGGTATTTTGGCACAAAATATTTAGTACAAGGGGTAAAGAGACACGTTTTAGAACAGTTATAATACAGGCGGTTTAAGTGTATTTACTCTATTTTTATTCGAATAAATAAATTTTTTATTGTATGACTTACAGAAAAGGACAAAACTAGGTTTAACATGAGAACTTTTTATATATATATATATATATATATATATATATATATATATATATATATATTTTTCTTTTTTTTACACCTAATTTATGTTCAAAAATTAATAATTTATGATCATATGAATTTTTTCAACTCTAAGTTGGGCTTTTTTATACTACAGATAAAATAATTTTTTCAACAAACCTAACTTAATATGTAATTAATTTATTTTAATTTATTTTAATTTATTTTAATTTATTTTAATTTATTTTAATTTGAATCTAAATTATTTTAGCAATAGGCATCTTAATTTAATATTAATTTTTTTAAATTATTTAATAAATCTAACATCTCAAATTTACTAGATAACCAGCTTTATATTATAAAAAATGTTTTATCTTTAACTGATATAATTTTGGCATCTTACAACCACATAAACCTTTAACAAAAAATAAAAGATCATTTAGTTGATCATCTTAGACGTGTTTACTACACCCAATTGCATTATTTATGCTCTTCAAATACCTTCTATAACACCACAAAGTCTTACTCGGGAGGTAGGCCCAATCGAGGCCTTAAACCTTCAAATATTAGCGTTTATTTGGGTCCAAGTTGTGAGGTCAAAAAAGAAAATAAGAAAGATGTATTATACTTTCTATGTTACACAAATAATGTCCCTTTACTATAAATTATGTTCTAAAAATATTATCTATTTAGGATTTTAAGATATTTTTTTCCTATTTTTCCTAATCTTTGATAAGATATTAAAAATTATATCTAAAAGACACATTTAAAATATCAATACATATTATAAGAGGTATTTGTAATAGTAAATATAATTATTATATTTTTTAATATGTTAAAAAGAATTAATTGAACATTATTTGTACATAAAAAAAATTAATTAAACATTATTTGTGAGACATAGGAAACACTACTTATACATTTATTACTAACGCATAATAACAACACCAAGCCAACTTATATATTTGACAATCTTTTTAAATATTTATTATTGAAAAAAATAATTTATTATAATTATATTTAAACAAAAATAGTTAGTCATTCCTGCAATCTTCAACACGATATCAAGGTAATAGAATCTTTTGTGTTCAATTTTTTTGTTAAAATATATATATATATATATATATATATATATATACGTCGCCTTTTGTGTAAATATTGTATCTGAAAAATTATTAATAGCCGAATAGTTAAATGTAAGATCCAATTTTACCTCAAATGCTTGTGAATTAACTTAGATTATGTTTTTTTAGCATGTATAGTGATGACAAGCATAGTCCTAGTAGCAAAAAGATGTGGAGCATGGTCTTGATAGCATGTATTGCTTCACTGGCCATCGATCCTATGTTCTTCTTTGCTTTGGCGGTTATAATCGGTGGTGGAGGAGGAGTAGATAAGCCGTGTATCTACTTGGATAGTGGGGTTGTGAAAATCACAACCATTTTACGCACGTGGGTGGATATGATGCACGTGCGGTACATTTGGACTCAATTTCAAATGGCTTACGTGGCAAATGGATGTGGAAAACTCAAGTGGGACACACGTACTATTATTGCGAATGTGATTCGGTGTCTCTCCAGGTTGTGGTTGGACATTTTAGTGATACTTCCAATTCCTCAGGTAACCTTTGCATATTCATTTCCAAATTCGTCGATAATTGCAACATTAGTCCTTGTGCTATTTAAAATAGCCAAATATACCATTATATTTTAAAGTAACAAATATGCCCTTGTGTAGTTGTGCTATACTTTCTATAACTTGGTAAATCTACCTATCCAAATAAGTAGCTATTTTTGGAACAATATAGAGATGTAGTTGCTGATTTTTAAAATATAAGGAGTGTATATTATGCTATCTCACAAGTGCACGAGGTCTAATGGTGCTAATTATCCCCAAAAAATATTTACATTGTTCATTTAGTGACAAACACGGGGGTGGAGCCAAAATGATTGTTTGGGTGGGGACATGGGAGTTTAGGGACAATTATCCTTAATTTTTTTTATTTACTAGTCTATTGCACTATAGCTCTTTGTATTATGCAAAATTAAGGGACTAATGATCTTTTCTTGACAGATTATATATGGGTTGGTGGAACCAAAGTTAATGAGTTCGAATCTGATAGAGTTGGTGATGGGAGTGCTACAAATTATTTTCTTGATTCATTTTCTACCTAAGGTCGACCATAGCTTCCAACTTATGAGAAAAACGGATAAAGCGACAGGTTTTATCTTTGGCACTATTTGTTGGGGCTTCGGTCTTAGTCTCGTAGTGTACTTCCTCGCTTATCATGTAAGTATACAATGTTTTGTCTTTTGATTTTCAATCATTGTGATACAAATTTAGTTTAAATTACCTTCTCTTCCGCAATCGGAAAAATCTTACCTAGACTAAAACCACGTGGTCTTAGTGAATGGTGTACGGAATCACTACAATGTAGTGTTTTCAGTGCTTTGATGATTTGGTATGAAGTTGTGGTGATTGTCTAAACAACATTCATTAAGACCAATAGTGGGGGTATGATCTTAGTCTAAGTCAATTGCGGAGTCACTTATAGTCTACAGGGGTGATAATCGTACCTATAATATTATAAAATGCTACCATAAGTCCCTATATCATGCAAAAAATGGACTACAAGTTCTCATGTTATGCAAAAATTACACAATAGGTCCCTATATATTTTTTTGAGTTAATTGCAATATAGGTCCCTATATATTTTACAAAATTACGTGGTAGGCCCCTATATTATAAATATAAAGAAAACACTATTATGCAATTTTTGTACAATACAGGGACCTAAAGTCCAATTAACTCAAAAGTATGAAGGGACCTATTGTGTTTTTTTTTTCATAATATAGGGACCTGTAGTGTATTATCTTTTAATGAATAACATTGTAAATCCTGCACTTTATTACAAAAACAACAAAATAAATCAAAATTTAAAGGGGAGACAAGTGAATATTGTGAAAAATTGGGGGATCATTAGATATTTAATATATCTTAAGGGTGTACTGTTTTGTTACAATTAACTGATGAATTCTGATCTTTTGGTTTGCAGAAGCAAAAGGTGGATTTGTCCAAGCGTCTTAATCTGAGGGCTCGTCAAGTTGAAGTAGGGTTCCAGAACAGAAGGGCGAGGTGTGTTAACTTATTTTATTTTTTAATTAAATATTAGTAATAAACTAAGTATGATGATCGCTCTTTGGAAAATAAGATCCAAGTTAGTAGGAGACCATGGGGGAAGTTCGCTGGTGAGATTAGGCAATCGTATCAGTGGAAAAGGATCTGGCTAGGGTTTATCAGAGGAAGAAAATCGAGTTTGATAAGCCTCAGGATGAGAGTTCCTCTGATGTTCAGGCGGGAAAGAAGGTGACATCACCAATGTCTTTGCTTCATCTAGGTACGACAGGGTCAGGTAACACATCTTAGACGGCATCTCTGGCGAAAACTCCACCGGCTAAGAACAATGGAGATTCGCCTGAGATTAGTGATGATGTCAATACTGATAAACAATATATAGAAAAGGATAAACAATAGCTGTAAATAGTTAGTAGTTTTTTAAAGTTGTTACACACGTGTATTTGTTAGTAACAACCTCTCTATTGTAAGCCTATAGAAACTCTTGTATGCAGTCTACAATTTACACAATAATACATTCACAAAATTCTCTTCTCTCTACTCTATATTCAGATATCTCAATGCTTACGAGATAGGACAGAGGCTCACTATGGAATCCCTGGCTGAATTCCTGTCTTCTAGAATTTTAAAGATTGTTTTAATCCTAAATAAATTGAAGGATTATTATGTTAGAATTTCAATGGATTTTAATAGATTCTAATGCTTGTATATTCTAATTATTTTGTTGATCCAAGGTGTTTGTACAATTTCATTTATCTTCAACAGCTATAAATAAAGCTACAAAATCAACTCAAACAGCTGTAACTAATTCGAATTGTTCTTGTTCACTTTGTTAACCTTGTTTTTCGATGGCCGAGTATATCCACATAGTGAGGTTCATGCTCAATAATATCTTAAGTGTTAACCATCCTTTCATATTTCTAATATTTGACTTAAATAAGTCTGTATACTATGCAAGAATTGTATTATAGATCCCTAAGCATATTGATCTTACCCCATCAATCATTGACAAAAGTTTGTTTTGTAAATCTGTTTCTCGGTTGCTGAAACTCGCTATTGCTAGTCTTGTTCATTTTCTCAAGGATCATAGTGGTCCTAGGGATGGCAACGGATCGGATATCCGCGAAAAATAGCATAACCACATCCGCATCCATTAAGAAAAACGATAACCAAATCCGCATCCATTAACCATCGGATTTTAGAATTATATACCGAATCCGAATCCGCATCCGCGGCGGAAGCGGTTTATCCGCGGTTAATCCGCATCCGCAATCGTTTAATAGGCTTTCAATAAAATGATCTAATAAAATATTTTTAAAATTCTAAATTAGCTACAGAAGTATTGGAAGATCATAAATAGGTATTATGCAATATAGTGATAAACTAGAAAATAATCAGTTATATACTTTATGTTTGGAATATATTTATTTGATCGATATTATGTACAATGTACATATAGAATAACTTTATATATAGTGTATATAGTGTATATATTTTTATTTTTTATATTTTATTCGGATTTCGGATTATCCGTCGGTTTATTGTAAAAAACCAAATCCTAACGGATAATCCACCGGTTACCTTTTGTAAGAACCAAACCCTCATGGATGCACCATCGGTTCCACTAACAGATTTTTTATCGGATCGGATATCCACCGGTTACGGATAATATTTGAACCATTGCCATTCCTAAGTGGTCCTTAGCTTCATCGAGTAGTTGTTCAATGCACCTTTTGGAGTACTGTCGAGTGCAGCTTCATCGAGTGTTACTGATAATACTGAAGTGAAAGGAAAACAAAAATCCGACCTACCGGATTCGAACCAATGACCTAAGGATATCTATCGGGTAAACCGACTACAGTCCTCCGCTCTACCAAGTGAGCTAAGGTCGGATGATAATTAGGTTAGACTTAATGCGTATTTACCTAAAGTAATCATTTACATTTTCAACTATAGTACAGTACCATAAGGGTACTATCTGACTATCTCCATAGGTACTTTGTAGACTTCCAATTCTCTTTTTCTTGATGTCTTCAATGACTCATATTGGGTAGTCTTACATTTTATATAGAAATATATACTATATATCTGGTTCTTATGTGTCTTTGGATGATAATGTGATCTCTTGATCATCTAATTCAATCTTTAGTCTCTAGCTAGGTCCTCCACTGAGGCGTCTACATGGGTCTAGTAGCTACTGTTGCTGAGTAATGTGGCTTACATTTATTCTCATAGGTCTTGAACTTACTATTCAAGTTATCTCTGTGTAATGTGACAATGTTTCAGCACTACCAATAGCCATGAACCCTGTTTCACAAGGAAGGATGTAGAATGTGAAAATGGAGTACCACTTTGTCAGACATCAAGTGCTTGCAAAGATAATTTAAATGGCTTATATTCAGTTCAGTGACCGAACCAACAAAGTGCAGTGACTTAGTCGCTGGGTAAAAACGCATAGCCATTATATTTAATGTAGGCGGTTGAAGAGGGACTTGACGCTTAAGCGGCGATTTCTACAGCATAGGCTGCGACCCCCAACCTCCCATGTACTGGAACACAATGAGAAAATGCCAGAAAAAAAAAATTAGCAAAAAATCCTTAACAAAATGGACTTTTGCCCTTCCTGAACAAACAATTCTCCCCAAGTTTAAAATTCTCCCCCAAACCCTTTCCGAACAAGATTTTACCCCAAAGTTTTTTCCCAGGACTATCGTCCAGAATCCCGCAAATAATTTGCTTCCGGGATATCCATCCAGGATCCGCCCCTATTAGAATACCCCCATTTATTAGGGTCCTAAAAGACATTTATGTTCGATACTAGTGAACTTCTATGCTTAGTTAGTAAAGGAAGATTTATAATACGAATTAGTTACAGGACAACCTTTACTTATAGGTCAGTTTCAAACATTTGACGATCCATTAATAGGGAAATTAGGAAAAAGAGCAAAGATTACAGAATATTATGTGTTCGTACAATAAATAGATTAAGATAAAGATTGATTTCACAAGTTTGTGTTGTTCAATAAAACAAGGTTTAGAAACAAATTTACAACTACAAGTTTGATCAATCATACACAACTAATTCTTGGTACAATTCGCCTGATATTACAGCCTCCATTACAGTTTCCGGGTTCATCTCCTCCTTAGTTTCTTTTACATTAGATTGATCATCATTCGCCAAATCATGAGGATTTATAACTCCCCCTTCCTCCAAGAAAAGAGTCAACAGATTCTTCGAAAACCCACTAACTAAGGCCACACCATTCTCTGTAGCAGTCACAGGAGTAGAAGACGAGTCTCTCAGATTCCAAAACACTATCTCAGGCACCTTCATAAATCCTTTCTCCTTAAATTTCCTCTGTATCACCTCGTAATCAGTTTCCCATGGAATACTTGATGCCTCATCAAATTCCATGTCGCTAAACACAAACACCCTCTTTATCATCTTATCTTCACTTAAATTCTCATTCACTCCAATTTCCAATATCTTATCAAAAGCCTTTTGAAAATCAGTGTTCCATCCACAATCCATATTTCTTATAAACTTTGTCTTCTCTATAAGACTTTTTCCTTCAATTACATGAACTTCAGGATCACGGCTGAAAGTGATAAACTTCCCCTTCTATGGTTCTTCGCTTAGTTCTGAGACTAGTAATCCAAGAGCCACTGAAACCTCCATTGGTATTCCATACATGCTCCCTGATACATCACTAATTGCGATACAATTTGTTAACTTTCCTTTGTTTAACAAATCATTAACCATTCTTTTCCATTGCAATTCCGCAATAATTTTTGATCCACTACTCTTCTTCAAACAACCAATTATCTCATGTGGAAGCAAAGCTCCAGCAGAAATTTTTGCGTCCCCAGAGTTGACTTGTTCAAGATACTCCTTAAACCTTTTGTTGTCTCTGTGCAAGAAAATACCAGTGTAATTCTTCATGGCAATAGAGGCAACCCTTGGATATTCAATTAACTCCCATTTCTTTGCACTCATATATACCTCGGGTAGTTTTAATGCTTGATGTAATGGGACAAGCACTTCTTTCCTTAATCTATTTGTCAACCTATTCACATCTAGCCCTTCATTTTCTTGGTGCGAAAAAACCCTCTCGGCTATACTTTTGCATAACAATGTAGCCTTATCATATGATGAATCAATACTAGGACACCATTTAGCAGCTAGAGTGATTTTCTTAGTTTCACCGGAGTTCAAACACATAATATCCGATTTCAACAATTTTGCAAATAATGTCGAGATCTCATCATGCAAGAGTCTATAATTTTCATCAGAATTGTACCTTTCGTTAACCCTTTTAGCCATGTTGAACTTGTTTTCCTTGCGCAATGCTCTGGCTTTCTCCATCTCAGCCTTGACTTTCTCCATATTTTCAGCAACCCTTTTCTCTCTAGGCACTCTAGCTCTTAACCTCTTCCTCATTTCTACGTCTTCTTTGCTATCTTTTTCTTCTCGGGCTTTCTTTTTCGTCTTGCTTTCCCTTTACTCCCTTTCTTCAGTAGCCATTCCATTTTTCTCTCCTTTCTCTTTTCGGATCCTTCAAAAATCCTATGAAGAATCTCCAACAAGTCCTTGAAGTAACCAAATTTTGCAAAATTTTTGACATTGGAAACTAGGGTTTTGGGGTGATTTTCAAACAACCAAAGGGCTGAAACGTAGAAATTTTCTTTATCTGATTTTCCAGTACCTCATACACCCCTTAAGTTACAAACAAGTTTCAAGGTAATTAAGGGATCTTGGGACCATGATTGTTGTAACAGGTGAATCAAACTCTCAGGGGGTGAATCTGGTACTATTTGGAAATATAAATCAACGCATGGATTTGTTAATGTTAAATAGGTAGCTGAGTTGTTTTCTGTGAGACCCATATTGGAAAATGATAGGGTGGTGAGGTGGACATAGTTGGGGTAGGAGGCATAACCACCATCAGAGGTGGCGGGGCTGGAGGATCCGGATGAGTATGACATTTACTTTTTCTTGTCTCTTAATTAATTATCACTACTCTTATTTAATTACACATATGTTTAACACAATTAAGTCTCTGATGAACGAATCTTCTTATCATTATAACTTGCATACGATTTGTGATACTTGCAGTAACAAGCTCAGTCTAGGGTGTTTATTTTTTTTGTTATTTCTATTATTTTATCACACCTTAAGCGACACCACCACACAAACTATAATCCACTCTTATCTAGTCAATGGAATAACAACCTCTTCGTAGACCAAGAGCGAAATCCTAGTATTTATGATTATACATCATTTACCTAGCCTAACCTCTAAACCTTTACATGAATTGATAAGCAAGTGTTTAGGCTAGAAAATTTAAATCAATATATGTGGATATAAAACTGATTTTCTTTGGGACTCTCTTGAAGGGTATCTTAAAAAAAATTGAATTTGTGAAGAAATAACCACTTTCGGAAATCCTCAAGGCCTTTAATTAAAGGGAAAAGAATCTTCCAACGTCTTTGTTCATATGTCACCATCCGATTGGTTGGTTTTTTACTTTTTGAAGGTTTGGTTCTTTGGGTCGGAGATTTGATGATGTGGCTCAAATGGCTCTTTGACACATAGTACACTAACTTATGTATTTGTCTTTTCTAGTTGTTATCACTTTGATCTCAAATACCTACCTTCTACATGAACACGCATACACTTGGAGTTGAGTTTTCAAATCTGACGATAAAGTATATTGGGTATCTGGTGTCTTAGCTTTGGTATTCCAGTCTTATTCTTATCTGAATCCTAGTGGTACACTTGCGTATTCCGCTTTTGATTCAATCCAGAAGTCCAGTATTCACTTCTTCTCAGCTTTCTTCTCCAATAATTTAGACAGCACGCCTATTATTTTTTCAGAGGTGTGATCATTATTTTCTTCTCAACTTCTTTCTCCAATAAGTTTAGGTAAATTATCTCTTCTTTGCATTGAAGGTCCAGTCGTCTCTCTAAATGTGTTTTCTTCAGTTGGCCACTTTTGGCATTTCGCCCATCTCACTCCTCGGAGGTCCGATTCTCAATTTCTTGAGCTCCTTCTTCATCTTTTATGCTCTTATTCACTATAATCGTATTCTTAATCACCATCAACTTTTTGCTAACTTGAACCTGCAAGTTAACTACAATTATCGATTTTTTTGTAAGATCAAGCATGTTCAAGATGCATTGTTTTGTCACTAATTCATCAATCAAAATATAGCATTTAGGTTAATATTCTTCCCTATTTTAATGATGGCAAACACGGATTGCTCCAAAATAAGATAAACCATTTAGAATAAGATCAAAAATACCTCGTAGATAATGCATATAAGATATAGTAATAGAAACAAAGCATGCATTTCTTCTCCCCCTTTGTCAACATCAAAAATAGGGGAGAATTTAAGGGAGCTAAAGAACGACTAATCTGAATAATATTAACTTAAAGTTTAACATATATAGAAGATTCACAATCTTTCATGGGAGAAATCCATTACTTCAAATATCATATATGAGAGATAGAAGTCTTCATGGTGAATGACTTCATTCTTGAACAGTGTAAGCACTTATACCTTTCTCTTTCCAAACATTCATCAGTCGAATAATTATCCCATCAAGTTCATTAAAATTAAATCACATGCAAGTATATTATAACTTATTTGATCCAATGCCTCATGCAAAGCAGTGTTATCAACAAGGATTTTTTAAGGTGAAATCAGTTCGATAATAGGATTTGGCTCAGGTCCATATAAAACACTTTCTTTGTTTATCTCTTTCTTGATGAGTTTTTTATAGATCCATCAAGTCTCTTAAATTGAGCTATTCCTATGTGGCAACCATTGTACGACTAAATTCTCAATTTGCTTAACATTACAACATCAAATTTCCATTGATTGTGAAAGATAAATATTGATAAATGAACTAAAAATTTCAGTGTAAAATACTAAATATAGAGTAGGGTTAAGCCGAAGAACGTAGATAAAGCAATTCAGAGTCCATTGCATGTATGAGATAATCAAGTAGTGCTAGTTAATAAGCTTTTTAGAGAATAAAAATATATAGTGGATTTGCTTCAGAAGGATAAACAACCATATCTTTATTCTCCTTGCAAAGAACTCCTTAAAGTTGATTTGATATGAAATGCAAAATTCAGTCGAAAAAGTACTCACATATTATGGAGAAGATTGAACCTTACACATTTTTGAAATCACAAAATCCTGGGTTTTGGCAATTTTTTCTATTCCTAGGGATTTGTCCCACCTACATTTTCTCTTATAGCAATTTCTTCATTCCTCATTTTTAAGATAGAAAAAGTAAAAAAAACTTAGAAGCATCAAGAAAAATATATTTATATTTTAAAATTTAGAAGAAATAAAGTGACTAGTGGGAGTTTTGTAAAATTATTGTATATTATGTATACTATAACAATGGCAGAAACTTACGCACATAAATTAAAATGGACAAGTTTAGACTTTTTACAAAAGTACATGAAAAAAATGCAATCTCCTTTTTGTATTGGCAAACAAATCCATTTTAATCTATATTCAATAAAAAATTGTTGGACATATGTCCACTTAAATAATCATTACAAAATAAAACCAACCCAAACAATAGTACATGGTTAGAGCCCATTCCACATCTAACCCAGCCCAATATCTAAAAACCCTAGTCTTGGAAATATTAAAAGACTAATATACCCTTTCTAAATAAAATATATTATTTTTAATGGACACTCGAAAACTAGAAACGGTCTCGTTTTATAAAAACTACTCTTGGATTTCACGCCGAACACAGTTTTTCATTTATATATTTCTCGTTCTGAAATCAACGCATTTAGTTTTTATAAGTGCTTTCCAACTTCAAACACCAATCTCTCACAAACTTTTCATCTAATCTTCTCAAAAATCTCCTCATCTTATGCCATCTCATATTAAAAGTCCAAGTACTCATAATATATGAGAATATATGGTTGAGATTTATATTATATAGTTAGTTACCAAATTATTTGCAAATGCATGGTAAGGGAAATATATTTTAGATGTTTATGGTTATATGCTTATTTACAAAACAAGTGTTTAATATATTTTTAATACAGATCTGTGTATCGAGATTTAGGCGAAATCTTAAAGAAAAGGAAGATCGATGGTCATTGCATTTCAATAAAATCATGGTTGATTATGGTAAGAACTATATTTAAATTATAAGATCTATTTATGATATTTGTATAAGTAAATACACTATTTTCCCCCTATACTATGACACGATTGTCAACTTACCCCTAACTTTCTAAAACGTGATAATTTACCCCATGTACTAAATATTTCGTGTCGGAATACCTCTTGTTGACGGTTATGTCAATTTTCTCCATTAAGTAGGCATTTATGTGGAATAAAACTACAAGATTACACCTAAGTATTATTAAATTTGTTAGTTTACCCCTGACTATATTTGTTATTTATTGTTTATCCCCTACATATTCCTATTTAATGGAAAAAATATACTGAAGCCATCAATAATGGTATTTTGGCACAAAATATTTAGTACAAGGGGTAAAGAGACACGTTTTAGAACAGTTATAATACAGGCGGTTTAAGTGTATTTACTCTATTTTTATTTGAATAAATAAATTTTTTATTGTATGACTTACAGAAAAGGACAAAACTAGGTTTAACATGAGAACTTTTAATATATATATATATATATATATATATATATATATATATATATTTTTTTTTTTTTTTTTTACACCTAATTTATGTTCAAAAATTAATAATTTATGATCATATGAATTTTTTCAACTCTAAGTTGGGCTTTTTTATACTACAGATAAAATAATTTTTTCAACAAACCTAACTTAATATGTAATTAATTTATTTTAATTTATTTTAATTTATTTTAATTTGAATCTAAATTATTTTAGCAATAGGCATCTTAATTTAATATTAATTTTTTTAAATTATTTAATAAATCTAACATCTCAAATTTACTAGATAACCAGCTTTATATTATAAAAAATGTTTTATCTTTAACTGATATAATTTTGGCATCTTACAACCACATAAACCTTTAACAAAAAATAAAAGATCATTTAGTTGATCATCTTAGACGTGTTTACTACACCCAATTGCATTATTTATGCTCTTCAAATACCTTCTATAACACCACAAAGTCTTACTCGGGAGGTAGGCCCAATCGAGGCCTTAAACCTTCAAATATTAGCGTTTATTTGGGTCCAAGTTGTGAGGTCAAAAAAGAAAATAAGAAAGATGTATTATACTTTCTATGTTACACAAATAATGTCCCTTTACTATAAATTATGTTCTAAAAATATTATCTATTTAGGATTTTAAGATATTTTTTTCCTATTTTTCCTAATCTTTGATAAGATATTAAAAATTATATCTAAAAGACACATTTAAAATATCAATACATATTATAAGAGGTATTTGTAATAGTAAATATAATTATTATATTTTTTAATATGTTAAAAAGAATTAATTGAACATTATTTGTACATAAAAAAAATTAATTAAACATTATTTGTGAGACATAGGAAACACTACTTATACATTTATTACTAACGCATAATAACAACACCAAGCCAACTTATATATTTGACAATCTTTTTAAATATTTATTATTGAAAAAAATAATTTATTATAATTATATTTAAACAAAAATAGTTAGTCATTCCTGCAATCTTCAACACGATATCAAGGTAATAGAATCTTTTGTGTTCAATTTTTTTGTTAAAATATATATATATATATATATATATATATATATACGTCGCCTTTTGTGTAAATATTGTATCTGAAAAATTATTAATAGCCGAATAGTTAAATGTAAGATCCAATTTTACCTCAAATGCTTGTGAATTAACTTAGATTATGTTTTTTTAGCATGTATAGTGATGACAAGCATAGTCCTAGTAGCAAAAAGATGTGGAGCATGGTCTTGATAGCATGTATTGCTTCACTGGCCATCGATCCTATGTTCTTCTTTGCTTTGGCGGTTATAATCGGTGGTGGAGGAGGAGTAGATAAGCCGTGTATCTACTTGGATAGTGGGGTTGTGAAAATCACAACCATTTTACGCACGTGGGTGGATATGATGCACGTGCGGTACATTTGGACTCAATTTCAAATGGCTTACGTGGCAAATGGATGTGGAAAACTCAAGTGGGACACACGTACTATTATTGCGAATGTGATTCGGTGTCTCTCCAGGTTGTGGTTGGACATTTTAGTGATACTTCCAATTCCTCAGGTAACCTTTGCATATTCATTTCCAAATTCGTCGATAATTGCAACATTAGTCCTTGTGCTATTTAAAATAGCCAAATATACCATTATATTTTAAAGTAACAAATATGCCCTTGTGTAGTTGTGCTATACTTTCTATAACTTGGTAAATCTACCTATCCAAATAAGTAGCTATTTTTGGAACAATATAGAGATGTAGTTGCTGATTTTTAAAATATAAGGAGTGTATATTATGCTATCTCACAAGTGCACGAGGTCTAATGGTGCTAATTATCCCCAAAAAATATTTACATTGTTCATTTAGTGACAAACACGGGGGTGGAGCCAAAATGATTGTTTGGGTGGGGACATGGGAGTTTAGGGACAATTATCCTTAATTTTTTTTATTTACTAGTCTATTGCACTATAGCTCTTTGTATTATGCAAAATTAAGGGACTAATGATCTTTTCTTGACAGATTATATATGGGTTGGTGGAACCAAAGTTAATGAGTTCGAATCTGATAGAGTTGGTGATGGGAGTGCTACAAATTATTTTCTTGATTCATTTTCTACCTAAGGTCGACCATAGCTTCCAACTTATGAGAAAAACGGATAAAGCGACAGGTTTTATCTTTGGCACTATTTGTTGGGGCTTCGGTCTTAGTCTCGTAGTGTACTTCCTCGCTTATCATGTAAGTATACAATGTTTTGTCTTTTGATTTTCAATCATTGTGATACAAATTTAGTTTAAATTACCTTCTCTTCCGCAATCGGAAAAATCTTACCTAGACTAAAACCACGTGGTCTTAGTGAATGGTGTACGGAATCACTACAATGTAGTGTTTTCAGTGCTTTGATGATTTGGTATGAAGTTGTGGTGATTGTCTAAACAACATTCATTAAGACCAATAGTGGGGGTATGATCTTAGTCTAAGTCAATTGCGGAGTCACTTATAGTCTACAGGGGTGATAATCGTACCTATAATATTATAAAATGCTACCATAAGTCCCTATATCATGCAAAAAATGGACTACAAGTTCTCATGTTATGCAAAAATTACACAATAGGTCCCTATATATTTTTTTGAGTTAATTGCAATATAGGTCCCTATATATTTTACAAAATTACGTGGTAGGCCCCTATATTATAAATATAAAGAAAACACTATTATGCAATTTTTGTACAATACAGGGACCTAAAGTCCAATTAACTCAAAAGTATGAAGGGACCTATTGTGTTTTTTTTTTCATAATATAGGGACCTGTAGTGTATTATCTTTTAATGAATAACATTGTAAATCCTGCACTTTATTACAAAAACAACAAAATAAATCAAAATTTAAAGGGGAGACAAGTGAATATTGTGAAAAATTGGGGGATCATTAGATATTTAATATATCTTAAGGGTGTACTGTTTTGTTACAATTAACTGATGAATTCTGATCTTTTGGTTTGCAGAAGCAAAAGGTGGATTTGTCCAAGCGTCTTAATCTGAGGGCTCGTCAAGTTGAAGTAGGGTTCCAGAACAGAAGGGCGAGGTGTGTTAACTTATTTTATTTTTTAATTAAATATTAGTAATAAACTAAGTATGATGATCGCTCTTTGGAAAATAAGATCCAAGTTAGTAGGAGACCATGGGGGAAGTTCGCTGGTGAGATTAGGCAATCGTATCAGTGGAAAAGGATCTGGCTAGGGTTTATCAGAGGAAGAAAATCGAGTTTGATAAGCCTCAGGATGAGAGTTCCTCTGATGTTCAGGCGGGAAAGAAGGTGACATCACCAATGTCTTTGCTTCATCTAGGTACGACAGGGTCAGGTAACACATCTTAGACGGCATCTCTGGCGAAAACTCCACCGGCTAAGAACAATGGAGATTCGCCTGAGATTAGTGATGATGTCAATACTGATAAACAATATATAGAAAAGGATAAACAATAGCTGTAAATAGTTAGTAGTTTTTTAAAGTTGTTACACACGTGTATTTGTTAGTAACAACCTCTCTATTGTAAGCCTATAGAAACTCTTGTATGCAGTCTACAATTTACACAATAATACATTCACAAAATTCTCTTCTCTCTACTCTATATTCAGATATCTCAATGCTTACGAGATAGGACAGAGGCTCACTATGGAATCCCTGGCTGAATTCCTGTCTTCTAGAATTTTAAAGATTGTTTTAATCCTAAATAAATTGAAGGATTATTATGTTAGAATTTCAATGGATTTTAATAGATTCTAATGCTTGTATATTCTAATTATTTTGTTGATCCAAGGTGTTTGTACAATTTCATTTATCTTCAACAGCTATAAATAAAGCTACAAAATCAACTCAAACAGCTGTAACTAATTCGAATTGTTCTTGTTCACTTTGTTAACCTTGTTTTTCGATGGCCGAGTATATCCACATAGTGAGGTTCATGCTCAATAATATCTTAAGTGTTAACCATCCTTTCATATTTCTAATATTTGACTTAAATAAGTCTGTATACTATGCAAGAATTGTATTATAGATCCCTAAGCATATTGATCTTACCCCATCAATCATTGACAAAAGTTTGTTTTGTAAATCTGTTTCTCGGTTGCTGAAACTCGCTATTGCTAGTCTTGTTCATTTTCTCAAGGATCATAGTGGTCCTAGGGATGGCAACGGATCGGATATCCGCGAAAAATAGCATAACCACATCCGCATCCATTAAGAAAAACGATAACCAAATCCGCATCCATTAACCATCGGATTTTAGAATTATATACCGAATCCGAATCCGCATCCGCGGCGGAAGCGGTTTATCCGCGGTTAATCCGCATCCGCAATCGTTTAATAGGCTTTCAATAAAATGATCTAATAAAATATTTTTAAAATTCTAAATTAGCTACAGAAGTATTGGAAGATCATAAATAGGTATTATGCAATATAGTGATAAACTAGAAAATAATCAGTTATATACTTTATGTTTGGAATATATTTATTTGATCGATATTATGTACAATGTACATATAGAATAACTTTATATATAGTGTATATAGTGTATATATTTTTATTTTTTATATTTTATTCGGATTTCGGATTATCCGTCGGTTTATTGTAAAAAACCAAATCCTAACGGATAATCCACCGGTTACCTTTTGTAAGAACCAAACCCTCATGGATGCACCATCGGTTCCACTAACAGATTTTTTATCGGATCGGATATCCACCGGTTACGGATAATATTTGAACCATTGCCATTCCTAAGTGGTCCTTAGCTTCATCGAGTAGTTGTTCAATGCACCTTTTGGAGTACTGTCGAGTGCAGCTTCATCGAGTGTTACTGATAATACTGAAGTGAAAGGAAAACAAAAATCCGACCTACCGGATTCGAACCAATGACCTAAGGATATCTATCGGGTAAACCGACTACAGTCCTCCGCTCTACCAAGTGAGCTAAGGTCGGATGATAATTAGGTTAGACTTAATGCGTATTTACCTAAAGTAATCATTTACATTTTCAACTATAGTACAGTACCATAAGGGTACTATCTGACTATCTCCATAGGTACTTTGTAGACTTCCAATTCTCTTTTTCTTGATGTCTTCAATGACTCATATTGGGTAGTCTTACATTTTATATAGAAATATATACTATATATCTGGTTCTTATGTGTCTTTGGATGATAATGTGATCTCTTGATCATCTAATTCAATCTTTAGTCTCTAGCTAGGTCCTCCACTGAGGCGTCTACATGGGTCTAGTAGCTACTGTTGCTGAGTAATGTGGCTTACATTTATTCTCATAGGTCTTGAACTTACTATTCAAGTTATCTCTATGTAATGTGACAATGTTTCAGCACTACCAATAGCCATGAACCCTGTTTCACAAGGAAGGATGTAGAATGTGAAAATGGAGTACCACTTTGTCAGACATCAAGTGCTTGCAAAGATAATTTAAATGGCTTATATTCAGTTCAGTGACCGAACCAACAAAGTGCAGTGACTTAGTCGCTGGGTAAAAACGCATAGCCATTATATTTAATGTAGGCGGTTGAAGAGGGACTTGACGCTTAAGCGGCGATTTCTACAGCATAGGCTGCGACCCCCAACCTCCCATGTACTGGAACACAATGAGAAAATGCCAGAAAAAAAAAATTAGCAAAAAATCCTTAACAAAATGGACTTTTGCCCTTCCTGAACAAACAATTCTCCCCAAGTT
Organism: Nemophila menziesii; assembly: GCA_029959085.1. Classification (NCBI taxonomy): domain Eukaryota; kingdom Viridiplantae; phylum Streptophyta; class Magnoliopsida; order Boraginales; family Hydrophyllaceae; genus Nemophila; species Nemophila menziesii. The sequence continues at coordinate 40,866,641 of JARWIR010000007.1, read as the reverse complement.
TAAAATTCTCCCCCAAACCCTTTCCGAACAAGATTTTACCCCAAAGTTTTTTCCCAGGACTATCGTCCAGAATCCCGCAAATAATTTGCTTCCGGGATATCCATCCAGGATCCGCCCCTATTAGAATACCCCCATTTATTAGGGTCCTAAAAGACATTTATGTTCGATACTAGTGAACTTCTATGCTTAGTTAGTAAAGGAAGATTTATAATACGAATTAGTTACAGGACAACCTTTACTTATAGGTCAGTTTCAAACATTTGACGATCCATTAATAGGGAAATTAGGAAAAAGAGCAAAGATTACAGAATATTATGTGTTCGTACAATAAATAGATTAAGATAAAGATTGATTTCACAAGTTTGTGTTGTTCAATAAAACAAGGTTTAGAAACAAATTTACAACTACAAGTTTGATCAATCATACACAACTAATTCTTGGTACAATTCGCCTGATATTGCAGCCTCCATTACAGTTTCCGGGTTCATCTCCTCCTTAGTTTCTTTTACATTAGATTGATCATCATTCGCCAAATCATGAGGATTTATAACTCCCCCTTCCTCCAAGAAAAGAGTCAACAGATTCTTCGAAAACCCACTAACTAAGGCCACACCATTCTCTGTAGCAGTCACAGGAGTAGAAGACGAGTCTCTCAGATTCCAAAACACTATCTCAGGCACCTTCATAAATCCTTTCTCCTTAAATTTCCTCTGTATCACCTCGTAATCAGTTTCCCATGGAATACTTGATGCCTCATCAAATTCCATGTCGCTAAACACAAACACCCTCTTTATCATCTTATCTTCACTTAAATTCTCATTCACTCCAATTTCCAATATCTTATCAAAAGCCTTTTGAAAATCAGTGTTCCATCCACAATCCATATTTCTTATAAACTTTGTCTTCTCTATAAGACTTTTTCCTTCAATTACATGAACTTCAGGATCACGGCTGAAAGTGATAAACTTCCCCTTCCATGGTTCTTCGCTTAGTTCTGAGACTAGTAATCCAAGAGCCACTGAAACCTCCATTGGTATTCCATACATGCTCCCTGATACATCACTAATTGCGATACAATTTGTTAACTTTCCTTTGTTTAACAAATCATTAACCATTCTTTTCCATTGCAATTCCGCAATAATTTTTGATCCACTACTCTTCTTCAAACAACCAATTATCTCATGTGGAAGCAAAGCTCCAGCAGAAATTTTTGCGTCCCCAGAGTTGACTTGTTCAAGATACTCCTTAAACCTTTTGTTGTCTCTGTGCAAGAAAATACCAGTGTAATTCTTCATGGCAATAGAGGCAACCCTTGGATATTCCATTAACTCCCATTTCTTTGCACTCATATATACCTCGGGTAGTTTTAATGCTTGATGTAATGGGACAAGCACTTCTTTCCTTAATCTATTTGTCAACCTATTCACATCTAGCCCTTCATTTTCTTGGTGCGAAAAAACCCTCTCGGCTATACTTTTGCATAACAATGTAGCCTTATCATATGATGAATCAATACTAGGACACCATTTAGCAGCTAGTGTGATTTTCTTAGTTTCACCGGAGTTCAAACACATTATATCCGATTTCAACAATTTTGCAAATAAATTCGAGATCTCGTCATGCAAGAGTCTATAATTTTCATCAGAATTGTACCTTTCGTTTGCCCTTTTAGCCATGTTGAGCTTGTTTTCCTTGCGCAATGCTCTGGCTTTCTCCATCTCAGCCTTGACTTTCTCCATATTTTCAGCAACCCTTTTCTCTCTGGACACTCTAGCTCTTAACCTCTTCCTCATTTCTACATCTTCTTTGCTATCTTTTTCTTCTCGGGCTTTCTTTCTCGAAAGAAAATAATATTTTCTTGCTTTCCCTTTCCCTTTACTCCGCTTCTTCAGTAGCCATTCCATTTTTCTCTCCTTTCTCTTTTCGGATCCTTCAAGAATCCTGTGAAGAATCTCCAACAAGTCCTTGAAGTAACCAAATTTTGCAAAGTTTTCGACATTGGAAGCTAGGGTTTTGGGGTGATTTTCAAACAACCAAAGGGCTGAAACGTAGAAATTTTCTTTATCTGATTTTCCAGTACCTCTTACACCCCTTAAGTTACAAACAAGTTTTAAGGTAGTTAAGGGATCTTGGGACCAAGATTGTTGTAACAGGTGAATCAAACGTTCAGGGGGTGAATCTGGTACTATTTGGAAAAACAAATCAACGCATGGATTTGTTGATGTTAAATAGGTAGCTGAGTTGTTCTCTGTGAGACCCATATTGGAAAAGGGTAGGGTGGTGAGGTGGTCGACATAGCTGGGGTAGGAGGCATAACCACCATCAGAGGTGGCGGGGCTGGAGGATCCGGATGAGTATGTCATTTTCTTTTCTGTTAGGAGATGAAATGATTTGTGTTACTTATGCACAACTGCTGTATAGTCTATATATAAATCACTGAGACTAATTTTTTCTTGGTGACGAAGTATTGTATTAATTTCATTTCTTAAATTGTATATATTGTCTTTAAAGAATTTTCTTTTTCTAATATATAATTAACATTATTGCTTAATTAGGAAAACGTGTGATTTCTGTTACTTATGCACAGCTACTGTATAGTCTACATATAAGTATCTGAGAATAATTTTTTCTTGGTGACCAAGTATTGTATTAATTTCATTTCTTAAATTGTATATATTGTCTTTGAAGTAATTTTATTTTTTATATTTTGACAATTAACCTGAATGAGGAAAACGTGTGATTTATGGTATTTATGCACAGCTGCTGTATTGTCTATATATAAGTATTTGAGACTAATTTTTTCTTGGTGACAAAGTATTGCATCAATTTCATTTCTTAAATTGTATAGAGATTGTCTTTGAAGTATATATTTTTTCATAATTAACATTAATGCTTAATAAGGAAAACGTGTAAAAATATCTAAACGAGTACATGACAAATTGTTAGCACGATTCATAATATGTTATGTCTTTTTAAATGTCTAAAATATATGTGTATGTTTTTTATGTGAATATGTCAAAATTTATTGTTTTTATGGATTTGTTTTTGGCCAATTTATTTATGTTATTGATTGGTTGTGAATATGGTGAAATATAACAAGAATTTTAGTTATTTTTCTAATCGGTATGTTCGAACCGAGTCTCAATGATTCCGAATCGAAAGTGGTTCTCCCATGTATTAAAAAAATATGGTGATATATATCACCAAATATTTATATAATTATTTATTGAGGATCTTTATCGTGAAAAAACGACATAAAAGGTTTAACAACAAAAAAAACTTTAGCAAAAAACGTTTAATTAGCTTTTTGTTAATCAAAGTTTTTTTTGGATATTGTTATAATTGGTTGAGGTACTTATAGTGATCTTATTTGGATATGCGAATTAAACGAAATCTAAATAATATTGGATTAACGGTAGAGAGGCGTTGGATGGGCAAAAAGTTTAAAAGGTAACAGGATTCGGGGTATTTGTCTTGAAAAATAAAATTTCGGATAATTTTTAGTTCAGGGATGGCTTGGAAGGCAAAAGTTATGTTTCGATACTAGACGAAATTCCATTTTTTAAAGATTTTTTTGTTAAAGAAAAAAATTCATACAGAATTTGCACTGCGTCTTATTATTCTCTGCAGCTAACCGATACAGACGGACTAAACCAAAAGTTAGGTTAAGGCTTACAAATGTATTCTTATTAGTCAAGCAATCTTGCTCCATTCGACATATATTGAAGCAAGGCTTCAACTACTGATAACTTTGGTTAGATAACTACTGATATCTTTAGTTAGATTTCGATAAAGAAGATTTTCCATGCTTCACACTTAGTTTTAAATCTCTTGAATGTACCTTTTCTTGTTTTGCAAATTAAAGACTTTTGACACCACAGTGTACCTTACCTTTGCAGATTAAAGACTTTTGACGCACTACAAGAAATAGTATCATTAGCGGGGAAACTATTGCATCAACAACTAAAATGGCCTCTAATGATATTTTTAAAAACCAAAATGGCCGATATTTTTAAAAACCAAAATGGCCTTTAATTATATTTTTAGCGGCAACATTTGCCGCTAAAGATAAAGTTAATAGAGGCAAAGTCAAATAATTTGCTACCGAATGTATCTTTAGCGAAGAACTTATAGAGGCGACAAATAACGATTATTAGCGACAAAATTAAGATTTTTAGTATTAAATTTTTTTTCACTAAAAATACTATTTCATGTAGTGACACCACATAAGTCCCATCTTTCAAGACTTCTTCATAAATAGATCTAAAACTTTCCGAGCCAAGTAAATTGCTTTCATTATACTTATAAGTTGTTTCGAGAAGTTCATAACAAGATTCTCTTCCAATCTTCTACAAACCTTCTCCTTTCTTTGGTGTCTAGAAAATCGTGCGGTCACCAAAGCATTATTGGAGAAACAAAAATCCGACCTACCGGATTCAAACCGGTGACCTAAGGATAGCTACTGAGTATACCCATTACAGTCCTCCGCTCTACCAACTGAGCTAAGGTCGGTTGCTAATTAATTTGGACTTCATGCTTATTTAGCTAAACTATTCCAGCTTACATCATTTTCATTTTTCACTATAGTAGCTTACGTGTACTATCTGACTATCGAGTAATGTTGGGTATCACCTAAACATCACCCATGATGATGACTTCCAATTATATTGTTCTTGATGTCCTAAATGACTCTAATCGGGTCGGTCATCTGTCATTTTTTATAAGAAATCTACAACTATTTTTTGTCTGTTTTGGGGTAATAATGTGATCTCTTGGTCATATAAAGAACAAACTTCAGCCTCTAGGTCCTCCAACTGGGGCTAATTAACCTATTATTTCATTTAACCTTAAAATTTTGGTTCACAGAGCAAAAAATACATTGAAATAAAACAAAGTTCTAAATCTCATGATTTTCCACAACATGTAAGAGACTCAAATTTTATATCTTTTAGGGTTGCACCAACAAATTTCATGTTGATCCTCTCATTAGGAGCTTTGACCGAGCAAGATAAAGCAAACTCTAAAATAAATGATAAACACTTCAATTTTTTACTCGAGTGTTGTTCGTCTGGCCTTATTAAATTGGCATCCACAACTGCGTTAATTACATGAGGCGTAGAATTACATTCCCATCTCTTTAGGGTCAAATATCCATCAAACATTGCGCTCATAGGATTTGTTCTTGTGAAAACTTCCATTTTCATAATACCGAAGTTATAAACATCATATCTCGTTGACACAGTTCCTCCGGATCCATTTTCTGCAATCGAGAGACAAACTATTAAAATGTTTTCTATAGATTAACAACAAAAGCTACCTGGTGCAATAATAACCCATTGTCGCTAGGGTAATAGTGTGGTTAATAGTTTCTCCTTCATCCAACAGTTTTGAAATGCCAAAATCACTCAAATGGGCTACGATATTTTCGTCAAGTAAGAAATTACCAGGCTTTAAATATCACAGTGAACAAGAGTCGTCAAATAATCATAATGGAGATATTCAACCTATCATAATATTCAACCTTTGCATAAAAGTCAAAATATAGTTGTGAGCATACAACCACTTTTCAAGGCTCCCATTCGGCATATACTAGAGCACTAGGGCTTTAAAACTATCCATGCAACAACTACCTATAACTTTGGTGAGATTTCGATGACGAAGATTACACAACACTTCACACTCAGTCTTAAAGCTCTTGAATGCGCCTTTTCTTTGCAAATTAAAGACTTTTACCACTACAAGAAATAGTAGCATTGGCGGGGAAGCTATTGCGGCAACAACTAAAATGGCCTCTAATAATATTTTAAAAAATCAAAATGGCCTCTAATTATATTTTTAGCGGCAATATTTGCCGCTAAAGATAAAGTTAATAGAGGCAAAAACAAATAATTTGCTACTAAATGTATCTTTAGCGAGGAACTTATAGAGGCAACAAATAACGACTATTAGCGGCAAAATTAAGATTTTTAGTGTTAAATTTTTTGCCGCTAAAGATACTATTTCTTGTAGTGTACTGCCACATAAGTCCCATCTTTCAGGATTCCTTTATAAACAGAACCGAAACTCCCTGACCCAAGCAAATTGCTTTCATTATACTTATCAGTTGCTTCGAGAAGTTCATAATACGAGATTCTCTTTGCTCTTTGTACTGAGAAGGACTTTGATCTTCTGCAAACCTTGTTGTTCCTTCTATCTCATACAAATAAGTGTGAAAACTATCGCAAGTATAAATAATGCAATTCCTAGCGAAACGAGTATAAATATAAGTTTCCTTTTCGAGCCCTTTTTCTCGGTAGAACTAACTTGACATGGTGGTACTTGAAGCTTTGCATCACTGCACAATGCATAGTTAAATACAAAAGACTGGCCTGTGATTTTTTTGAAAGGACCACTAGATGGGATTTCTCCTTGTAAGTTGTTGAAAGAAACGTTGAAACTTGTGAGATATTTCAAGGAAACTAAGTATTCAGGGATGGTTCCTGAATAATTCTTATGGGTAGGTCCAAGTATTCTAAACTGATTGTTTTACCTAGTATATCTGGGATAGATCCTTCCAATCTGTTATAATTCAAATAAAAATTTTGTAAACTTGAAAGACCCACGAACGTACTAGGTATGTTACCTGAAAATTAATTCATCGACAGATCTATATATGTTGCTGCATATAAGTTTCCAATTTCCGGAGGTAAATAACCTTTTTAGGAATTTGATGAGAGATCTATGTGCATGAGATGTCGAAGGTTCCAAATGCTTGGAGGTACTGAAGGAGTTAAATTTTCATAGCTAAAGTCAATATAACTAAGATAAGAAAGTTTATCAAAGCAATCCAGAATTGAACCCAAAAAGCTATTATGGCTCAAATCTAGGTAAGAAAGGGTATGTAGTTCACAAATAGTGTTTAGAGTGAATCTGTCTATATTATTACTTTGCAGATATAGACCTTGGATACATTTCATTGTAGGTGGAATTTGACCAGTCAAATAATTGTAAGATAAGCCTAACTTAATTAAATCAGTTAAATTCCCAATCTCACTTGGAATAGTTCATTTAACTTCGCAGTTAACTACAAAAAGTTTCTCCAGAGAGGAAATATTCCCAATTGAAACTGGAAAACTTCCACTCAAAGGATTTTCTGACACATCCAACACTCTTAAATATCGGCACCTTGTCGATGAAGTGATGAATTTTAATCCTTTGGATGTTAAGTTGTATCTCAACATTAGAAATTCAAGCAACTTGAGATCCCCATAGGAGTTCGGAATTTCGCCAAGGATTTCATTATTACTAAGCTGTAAAACTCGGAGTTTTAAAGAATTTGAGAGATAATTTGGTATAACTCCCCCGAGTTTATTCTCATAAAGATGTAGTTTTTTAAGATTCATTATAACCCATGCTCGAAAGAAGAGTGCCTGAAAGTTAATTATTGTGAAGTGCAAGGAATCTCAGATTTGACATGTTGAACATACCAGTTGATAAAGAACCACTTTAAGTTTTTTCTGAAGAATTGATAATCTCCAATTTGTGAAAGTTGTTGAATAAAGAGGTGGTATAGAACCTATAAAATTGGCTTCTTGGACGACTAAAGTCCTTAGATTACTGAGATTACTCATCTCGAGTGGAATTACACCTTTCAAATAGTAAAGATTAAATATTAATCAAAATAAAACCATTCTTCACATGGCCAGTCAATGTTTAATCACCTTTTAAAAAGTCATTGTTGTCTAGGTACAACTCCTCGAGATTCACTAATTTACCAATTCCTCCAGGTATATATGACTCCTCTAAATTTGTTACTTGATAGTGACAAAACACGAAGGTGTGAGCAATTTGATATAGTTGCTGATATCTGACCATCGAATTCATTGTAAGACAAAGAAAGCCAATTAAGACGAGGAAGATTTCGACAGATATTCATCAAAAGATCCCCGATTATTTTGTTATATGCCAAAGCAATGGCTTCCAAAGTTGATATGTTGAATATTTTTTATCGTATAAGCCCGTGATGTTGTTAATATTTGCAGGTTTAGAGTCTTCAAATTTCTAAGGTTTCCAATCCCTTTTTGGAATATTTCCTTAGAGAATTGGAAGCAAACTTCAAGTGTTCTAGCTTCGACATATTGTATATGGAATAAGGAATTAAACCAATAAAACTATTTCTTTGTCCAAGGCTTGACAGAGAACCCAACCAGCTTGGAATTTCCCCAACAAAGTTATTGTAACTTAACACGATGATTTGAAATCGACACAAATTTTTCAACTCTTGGCGAAGAGTTCCATAAAAATCATTCTTACTCAAGTTAAGGGAAACAAGAAATGAGAGGCTTCACAATTGCGGAGGAAGTGTGGCGGATAGATTCATGCTTGAAAGATCGAGGGCAGTGATTCTGTGATGGCGATAACTGCAAGTTACCCCAATCCAATCACAACTGGGGTCCAAGGTAGACTAATTAGTGAGTAATATATGAGAAGGGTCTAATGAAAAATGGGATTTGATAGCAAGAAGAGAAGCTTGATCAGTTGTGATGTTTTTCACAGACGTCACAAGAGTTATGCACAAAAATGAGAAGAAAGGAACAAAGTAGATGACGGTTTGTTTCATTGTTGTTGTAACACTATAAGAAATAGTATCTTTAGCGGCAAAAAGTTTAACACTAAAAATCTTAATTTTGCCGCTAATAGTCGTTATTTGTCGCCTCTATGAATTTCTCGCTAAAGATTTCTTTAGTAGCAAATTATTTGTTTTTGCCTCTATTAACTTTATCTTTAGCGGCAAATATTGCCGCTAAAAATATAATTAAAGGCCATTTTAGTTTTTAAAAATATTATTAGAGGTCATTTTAGTTGTTGCCGCAATAGCTTCTCCGCTAATGCTACTATTTCTTGTAGTGTAATTTGGATGATTCTCAGGAAAGCTGGAGGTCATTGTATTAACAATTAACTAGCTAGCTACTTCGAGGAAATTACTAATTTGAGCCCCAATAACTTAAACATTATTATTTAAGTCCTCTCTACTTACTTCTACTTACAAAGTCCTCAGTTGCAAATATTGGTTGGCCAATTTACCTATACACCCTTTTGATTTAATTAATTATTATTTTTACTTCTTTTTTTCAGATTTTGTTTTAGTGTCGGAATGGGTACGCGCTTAAGTGGGTACAGACCCACTTCTTTTTTATAATGTGTTTTAGCTATCTTTTTTCTATAAGGGGTTTAAAATTAATTAGTGTAATTATAAAATAAGTCCTTGTCCAAATTTAATCAACATCATTGTCCAAATAATAGATAAGGTGTAATTGCATTATAGGTCCCTGTACCGAGAGTTGTCACGGGTCCTGTCACGGGTCACGTCACGGGTCCGTACCCAGATGAACGAATACAATGTACACAGATGAACGAATACAATTTTAGTCATTTAACAGTGTTTTTGCAATGGGGCTGTACCCATTGGGTCTGGACCCATTTGGGCCTGGACCCATTGGGTCTGTATCAACGGGTCTGGATGCACCTGCACAACAAGCGAACCAAATAACATCACTAATAAAATAAATAATTAACAAACAACACCACCACCACTCGGAGGCCACTCAATCGAACTCGGCGGCGAGTGTGGTTTTGTTCTCGAACCAGATCTGGTGCACGAACCTGATGGAGATCGAGGCGAGGCAGATCTGAGATGTAATGGAGAGATCTGGTGCTGTTTTTGGATCTCCAGCCATGACTTGCGGTTGAAGGAGACGGGTACCAATGGATCCCGTTTTTGGTGGTTTGTTTTTGGTAGTTTCTGGTGGGTAGGTGAGCAGGGGTAGCCACGGTTTCGTGGTGGTGAAGATTTGAGAGACGGAGGTGGTGGCTCGTCACTGTGAAGATGGAGAAGAAGGGGAGGGGGTGGCGAGGGTTTATATGGCTCGTGTAGGGCGGCGTGGGGTGGGGTGGCTCGTGTAGTTGCTGCTGGTTGGGTGGCTTCGGGTGGTGGTGTAGTTGCTGCTGGTTAGGAGTAGATCGGAGAAGAAGCTTTCTTTGGCTTCGCCGGAACAGCAGAAGAAGGGGAGGGGCGGGGTGGCCATGGAGGTGGGGCGGCCATGGAGGAGGTGGGTCAGAGAGCGCTGGGGGTGGCTTGGATGGACGCGGGGTGTGATGATGATGGTGGTGGCTTGTCTGGGCTCCGGTATGGAGGCGAAGGAGAGGGCGATGGTGGTGGATCGGAGTAGGGCTTCGCTGGGATCTGGTTTCAGTGGCTTCGGTTTTGGGCTGGTGGTGGTGGCTTGGATGGAGGTGGCCTTCTTTGGCTTCGCCGGAACAGCAGAAGAAGGGGAGGGGCGGGGTGGCCATGGAGGTGGGGCGGCCATGGAGGAGGTGGGTCAGAGAGCGCTGGGGGTGGGGTGGGGTACTTATAGAGAGAAGAAGGGGAGGAGGGGTGGGGCGGACCAACCATAATAGGGTTTTGGGTTTGGGCTGCTATATAATAGAATAGGGAGGAGCTATTTGGGCTTTTAGGGTAATCTAGTTGGGGTCTAACTAGATACTTAGGAGAGGAGATTTTTTGGCTACTTTGATATGTTGTGTGGACCGTGTTCTGTAATTCACCCAGCTACTTCATCTCCAATGGACCCGAAAATCATCAATCTTACCTCCCATCTAATTTGATTTTTTTGCAAAATTCTTTCAATGGACTAAAATGGTCGTAGTGTCTTCATGAGTCGTGTGACTTGTTTGAGTATGCCAAACCTGGCATGGCCCCTGGCCCCTCAAATATTCATATACCTAAATTTTATAATATTTTGTCAATTATCTAGATTTTAAAATTTGCTAACCACTGTATTTTTCAAATTTTCTTAAGTTGACGTGTAGTCCTAATGTTAGGATTGGATAATGCTTATTTTTATAAATTACTTTAAATTCCAAATTATTTAAACCCGAATCCAAAATCTTTTATTATAAAATCTTAACTTTTACTATTTAAACAAAACAAGGGGTGATTAATCTAAAGATCCATAGTCCGATAAACTTTCTTCATAAGGTTCAACCCACTTCATTAACAATTCAAGTCCATAATACTTTTTACAGGGATGTGCGACATAATTCACTAGGCTTCAACTTTGCCACACAATTCATTGGATTGCGACACAGTTCACATAGCCACGCAATTCACTAGGTTTTGCGACATAATTCACTAGGTTGTGCAATTTCAGCAATTGCGTCAAAAAATATTTACTGCAACACAATTCAAAATTAGGACACTATTCATATTTTTAGACTTCTTCTATTAATCAATATTTATTTACACCCTTTATAAGCTATGTTTTCTCCAACACATTGATTTCCATTAATTTATACACATAAGAAACAATCGAATTTGTGAGCGACTCGATTGAATTCATCTCGAAAAAGATTGTTTGAGAAAATGAAAGAACCAAGCTTAACTATTGAGAAAATGAAAGAACCAGCAGTTGCGTCAAATGAACATTTACTGCAAAACAATTCAAAAACGCAGTGTCCTAATGAATATTCTCAGTGTATCACTTCTCATATGGTAAAAGGCTTCTACGGTCATAAAATGGTCATTGTAGGATTTGTATAAAAATATAAAAACATCACGACTGTAATTATACTTCTTTTTTTGGACATCGACAGGTGCCGAAGCACCAAGACACAAACAAACATGAAATAAAAAAGAAACAATATAATAGTGACTAAGATACTTCTAGCCTATTCCCGGTCTGCAAAAGTTGTCCGCAAAATAAAAGTAATGCGATCAGGTTAAAAATAATTCAATATTTTAGAGTTTCAGTGGTAAAGATTATTTTTTTACCTTCAAACCTCAAAGTGAACTACTTTTGGCACCTTCACCTGTTCACCATGACCAATGGTGCAATTTAATTCCATAGAACTTTTCACAATAAATGTTTTCTCGAGCAAGAGTCTAAAGTGCCATGGATGCAAAAACTGTTGCATACTCTGATGAGAAGGTAAAAGCCCTATATTCCTCAAAACATATCATTAGGATTACCCCGCCAAGATACAAGTTGGATTTCAAAACTCGATTCAATTAAAAAAGCAAGAGAAACTATCAATATTTCCTTTTTAGTATATATTTGGCTATTTCACATAACACAAGGACCAATGGTGCAAGTTACAAAACCAACAATATATAGGGTTGTTATCATTGGGTAGCATCTAGGTTTTTACTGTGAAAAACACTTAATGAAACTTTCAGGTTCATATATCGAAATTATGGGCTTTAACACGGAGAGGCAACCACCCTTTTCAAGAAATCCCTATTTGATTGTTGGCGTAGCAAAGCCGGGTTGAAGACAGTGGAGAAAGGTCCACGAGTTGCGGCGTTTCTTGTGCAGGAGAGCGGCTTGGTGAGAAGAGATTTCATTTTTGTTTTTCCTTCGAATGAGAGTGTGAAGAGATACTTACTTTTAGGCTTTATGTTTCATTGTTTTTCAACGGAAAGTTTCCAAGTGTATTTTTTTTTTAAATATTATTAGTTTATTTTGTAAGGTTATATTGGGTATATCATAAGACTAAATAATATTTATAACTTTATTCATCCCAACTTTTGGGTTGGACTGATTAAGGGGGTGTTTGTTTGCACTTAATGAGATTTTAATCTGATTCATTAAGATACTGGATTATTAAGACTGTTTGTTTTTACAGACCAATTCAGATCTGAATGGCTCTTAACATGTCTGTTTCATTAAGATTTAAAACTAAGGGGGTGTTTGTTTGCACTTAATGAGATCTTAATCTGGTTCATTAAGACACTGGATCAATAAGACTGATTGTTTTTCCTGTCCAATTCAGATCTGAATGACTCTTAACGGGTCTGTTTCATTAAGATTTCAAACTAAGTCTGAATCATTCAAACACTGCCTCTTAACAGAATAAGTCCTATTCAGCCGTTCATTCAGCATTCAACACTTATTACTTAAAAAACAAATGGCACCTAAGTCTGATTCATTCAGACACTGCCTCTTAACAGAATAAGTTATATTCAACTGTCATTCAGCATTAAGTACTTATCACTTAGAAAAATTAAACGACACCTAAGACATGATTTATTATGTTATGTACCTAATTAACAATGATCTCTTAAACAAATTCACATTAACATTAAGGTGATTTAGGGTCTGTTTGAGATTGATTTTTAAAATAATCATTAAAAATAATTTTAGATTCCGAAAAACATTCTAAACCCTATATATCATTTTTTTTAAATCCCTATGTGATTCTTAAAAAAATTACTTAAGGTGATTTTAGATGTCAAAATATTTTTATAATGTTTTTTTACAAATATTCTAATTTTAATCGGAAAATGATTTTAACTATAAAATAATCAAAGCCCAAACGGGCCCTTACTTATGTGTCCATGACTCAACAAATCTGGCCAAAGAAGTCAAATCCAAATAAATGTCCAAGATACCTTTTTTCAAACAAATCATTCCATAAGAAAATAATTACTTTTCATAACTAAAAAAACTATATAGAACTAGTTGGGATTAGCTCAATGACCAGGGTCTTGGTCATTCAATCTAGTGGTGCAGGTTCGAACCGAGTCAATGGCTCTCCTATGTAACAATATATATATTATAATTAAAGTATTTTAATATTGCAAAATTACTAAAACTGAAACATTTATATAATAACAATATTCTTTATTCTAAAACTAACCCATTCCATAATATTTCCTATTTTATAACAGAGAATTAAATCACTCCCTTTAATCGTCAAACCTACATGTGCATAAAAATAAAACAAAAATCTATTAGAATTTATGATCTAAAGTATGAATAATATGTAGTGGGTTGACAGTACAAAAATAGTGGGTGGACAGTACAAAAACCGTGAGCAAAACATTGAAAGACGTGTACAAAAATAATGTGTAGTTAGTAATTAAATAGAGGTGTATGCTAAGAAAACAGTGGGTTGTGCAATGGAAAGACATATGTGAAGTGTAAAATGGATGATTTGTGGAGTCATAATTCATGGGTTATAGGCTTATAACAGTGGGTTATGTAATAAATAATTTACAATTGTAATTATCATAGGCCAAATACAGCATTTTTAGTTATCATAAATACTTTATACAACTTAAAGGTCAAGTGTTAATAGAAACAATATAATACGAAGCCTATATCCATTAAAACTTAAAAGCAATCATCACTAACGATGAGATAAGGCTCAAAATCTAATTTTAATGTAATAAAAAGCAAAAGAAGGGGCATTGATGTCTTCTCAACCCGTAGTATTTACAGATCCACCAGAATACCTTTAGAAGTTGATTACACGAGATAGAAGTGGTTGTGCAACTGTTAGAGTTGTACTAGATAGTTAATAAGAACTTTTGTTCTTCATGTAATCTGTTTTAACGGCTTCTATAGCCTCTTATGCATGCAAAAAAAAGAGTTTCTATTTAAATAAAAACAAATGATTCATCATCGTTGCAAACTAACCTTGTAATTCCAAATAACAGCTTGCTTTCACTTGATTAAAAACCTTGGAATGTTTGCTTGAAAATACTAGGGGGAAAACCAACTAGGATAAATGATAGATTTTCATACTTAATCTCTTTCCGGTAATAGACACATTAATTTGTGCTAAAAATGGAGGTGTTGGTTTATTTAGCGTTGGGTACCTAGATGACTTTTCTAAATTAGAATCTGACGTGTGTAATTTTTTTAAATAAAAATAAAGGACAATCTTAGCATAAGTGATTTATTTTGGACCTTTTAAAGAACTAAAAAAATTATGGACTTACAAAAAGTGGATTATTATGAACTTGAACTCTTTTGTTCTTATAATATTGGAAACTTTTTTTTGATTTCTACTAAATTCTAAATCAAGTAAATTATATTTAAAGATTCAAAATATTAATTTTATATCATAATTATTTATTTTTAATTTTTCAAACAAAAAAGATTGCTTCAAATTTTTTATCATTTCTTTAACTAAAGTTTAGAAGAGTCGGTAGTGTTTAGGAGGTTAAAAGTCTTATATTAGATTTTGATACAATGGAACTAATATTTTTTTGTTACATGAAAGGCCTAAACAACCAGGAAGGAAGAATATATTACTATACCAATAAATTTTTATTTAAAAAAAAAACGTTAAATTTTTACTATATCTCATATCTGTGGTGGTTGCTTCCAGGTTCACTTGAAGCTCCCTCTGCATACTAATAACCACGTTCAGTCATCATTTACAACCATCCTCTCCGATAGTCATTCTCAGTCACCATTTCTAATCATTTCCTAAAAAAATATTTAAAAAATCATAATACATTAAAAATATATATTTTTTGCGAATTTAAATATATGATGTTCACAATATCACTTTAGATTTTTTGAGATTTAAAAAAATTATAATTATTCAAAATAAATTAGAATTAGTTTTTCGTGTACTGGGATTGTTTAGATACATAGTATCACTTGTAAAATTTTAGTTTATTTTTGAATATGTTATTTGAGAAAGTCTTCTATTTTACGTGTATAATATATACGATCGATAGTCAATAATATATTGCTACGTGTATAACTGATTTATTAATTTAATATAATTTTTCAAATTAAGCAATAATGATTTGTTTTCAATATCCTTACTTAATTTATGGGTCATGTCATTCTAATTTTAATTATATTTTCTCTAATGAATATAGCTTTATGAAATTACACTCCCACTCATATTAAACTGTAAACGAGGGAATTACGAATTGTATATGAGGGAATCGCGAACTGTAAATAAGGGAATTACCTGTATAGGAGCGAATTACAAACAGTAAAGAAGGGAATTGCGAATTGTATAGGAGCAATTTACAAACTATAAAGAAGGGAATTATGAACAATAAAGAAAGGTTTTACAAACTGTATAGGAGCAAATACGAACTGTAAAGGAGCGAATCACAAATTGTAAATGATTGAATTATGAATTGTAAATGAGTGAATTACGAACTATATGTGAGCGAATTACAAACTGTAAAAAAGAGAATTACGGAATGTGAATAATAGAATTACAAACTATAAAGGAGGAAATTATGAATTGTAAAGTATGGAACTACGACCATAAAGGAGAGAATTATGGAATGTAATGAGTGGATTTTACAAACGGTAAATGAGGGAACTAGGAATTGTGAAAGAGGGAATTACGACTTGTAAAGAAGGGAATTACAAACTATATATGAGCGATATACAAACTGTAAAGAAGGGAATTACAAATTGGTAATAAGGGAATTAAGAATTGTATAAGAGCAAATTTAAAACTGCAAAAGAAGGAAATTACGAATTGTAAAGGAGCAAATTACGAATTGTAAATGAGTGAACTACAAACTGTAAAGAAGTGGATAACAAATTGTAAATGAGTGAATTTATGAACTGTGAATGAGCGAAATATGAATTGTAAAGAAGAAAATCATGAAATGTAAAAGAGTAAATTACGAACTGTAAAAGAACAAATTACGCATCGTAAATGAGGGAATTACAAACTGTAAAGATGAGAATTACGAAATCTAAATAAGGTAATTACGTAATGTAAAGAAGAGAATTATAAACTATAAAGAAGGGAACACGAACTATATAGGTACGAAGTACGAACTATAAAGGAGCAAATTACGAATTGTAAAGGATCGAATTACAAATTGTAAAGGAGTAAATTACAAATTGTAAATGAGTGAATTAAGTGTAGAGAAAGGGTTATGAACTGTAAAGGAGCGATTTACCATATGTAATGAAGATATTTACGAACTGTAACGAAGAGAATTACAAACTATATGAATTATAATTGAATCCAAACCCATGTAGTAGCAGAATTACAAAATGATTTATAATTATATTGAATTGTAATAATAAATAGTACTCAACAAGTTAAATTATTTGATTGAATTTCTTTTACAAAATTAGAAGTGATCCTAATTTATGTAGTTGTTTAAAGTAGCCTAAAGGTTAGGACCTAGGATAAATTATTCCTTCTAGAGTTCACGATTCGGAGTAGCTAAACTGATTAGACAATCGTGTGAGGGTAAACAGACTTAATCATTAGATAGCATTGTAGGTTCACTCGGAAGAGGCTCTTAGTGTTATATAGCATCCCCTACTTACTCGAAAGAGACTTAGGGTATATAATTGAATACTAAATAGGAAAAGCATCCCATTTTTTATTATACTTACAATTAAGTCCCTATCTTAACTAGTGGTGAGTATGAGTGTCTCGAGTTATGTATAGCTGCGTATGTTTACATCCTTAGTTTATTTTCTTAGAAAATTATTCGTTGATTCTTAGCTTATTAACAATCTTATAGAAAACCCAATAAATATTTTACTTCTTAAGTCTTTTTAGTTACAACAAATTACTAAGTTTGAAATGAAGTTCCCCATTAACTTGTCAATCCATGTGGATACGATACTTTACTTAATGATTATATTTCTTGGAGACCCATACACTTGTAGGACTCAATGTTATTAGTGGAGATTTTATATCATACTTTGGAAGACAACAGGTTTTTGGGGTCGTTGCGGGGTTCACTAGTTAATTGTTCTTTTAGTTTAATTTTATTTTTTGTTGTCAACTTTTATGCTTGTTCTTGTTTTATCATTCTCGTGTATTATTTTTTAATGCATGTCTGACGACCCAACGAGCATACTCAGACTTCAGTGGAAGTAAGAGAATGAAAGGAAGAAGGATGAATCGATGGTGCAAGTGCAAGAATACGACGCTCAAGGCAACACAATCATACCGTCAAGGTTAGTCTTGCCAACTGGACACGAGGGAAGGAATGTGAACAACCAATATCATCCCATCACTATGCCTCCTCCCAACAATCTAAGCAGAGGGAAAGGCCTTTCTGGACAACTTCGAGTACAATCCCTAAGTATTTTCCCTCCCTACCATTTAAGCCTTGTGATTCAAGCTTGAATCGTGTATGTTGAATCAGTTCTCGACTAATGGGAACTATAGTGAAGCCTCACATCAAGATCTGCTACAAGTTTTTTAGAAGTTCGTGCAAATATATGACGCCTACATCACTCAAGGTGTTACACGAGAACAAATGTACTACTTCATGTTCCAATTCTTTTTTACCAAAGGTGCGAGTGAGTAGCTCAATCATCAACCTCCCAAGTCAGTATCAAACTTGGGACAAGCTTCAAGCTAGATTTCCTGATAATTTCTATCCTCAGAGCATTAGGATAAAATACAAAATGGAGCTCGCAAATTTTAGACAAGAAGTTGGGTGCATAAATAAGCTTCGGAAAGTTCTTCTTAGAATAAAGACAACATTCGTTTCTCTGACCGAGACACCAATATGGTAGATTCCCCACATGATTATCTACATGTCATACCCTCAGTCATAATTATCAGTTTGGTAGGTTTAGTATTTGTTGACACTTAAAAATCAGTAGACCATCTATCAAGGGATATTACCAAATACTGGTGGCCAAAGAGTACAAATAAAATACTGCCTTCGTAACCGAGCAAGGTCTTTATTGCTACAAACTTATGTCGTTCAGATTAAGAAATGTCGGGTAATATATCAACAAATGGTAAAATGTCTCTACGAGGTTCAGATCAGGCACACCATGGAAATAAACATCGATGATATTTTGGTATACATAAATATGTTCAAAGATCATTTGTTGGATCTCGACAAAGCATTCATCGTGATGAGAATTGTGGGTATCCGATTTAGTCCTGCAAAGTGTGCCTTCAGCTTCAGGGTGACCTCTGTAAATATCCTAGGATTCATGTTCAATCATTGAGGAATCAAGGATAACCCCGATAAGATACAAGTTATGATAAATATGGAGATTCCTCAAACAATCAAGTAAACCCAATCATTGACGGGATAAGCAGCGGCGCTAAACCATTTTATGTTCAAATCAGAAAAATGATGTGCCTCGTCATTCAAAACCTTGTGGAAACAAAATAATTTTGAATGGACCAATTGAACACAATATATCTTCCTAGAAGGAGTGAATATGACAATACAAAATTAAACATCTAACACAAATTAGATCCTTTGATTCTATCTAAAAGTACACTATTTAAGGATTTTAGATAGAATGTCTACATAAACACAAGAGATGAGAGATATTGGAGTGTAAACACTCTATCACACTCTTAATATTATATATATATATATATATATATATATATATATATATATATATATACCCAATGAGTGATAAACTTAACAAGTAATAAGCAAGCAGAATTATATTCTTAAATTTAGAAGCAGTATAGAGGCAATTGATAAATCATATGGCAAGCACAAAAGTAAAGAGTTAACAGAGAAAAGACAAACAAGGATTTAGAGAGGTTTGACTCCTGTAGGTCAAGTCAACTACCTAAGGTTTATGCACCCTTAGAATTTGAAACTTCTCCACTACAACTCCTTATGTCTCTTAAAGGTAAGAGAACAATCTTTACAACCTCTTTAAAATCACCTTCGAGTGAAACCACTAGTATTATCACCAAAACAAGAAAACCAAGTGGACAAACTCCACTCACCATATACCACTTCACATTCCGGTGTTGCCTTCAACTTGTGTATCACTACATAAGCACATGAAGACAATCTTCACTCACGGTCTACCATTTCATACTTTATGAATCCTTCAATCTTTCTTTCTACACCACACAAGCTCTAATAGACTCTTATCTATTCTATGTAATAACAACCTCTTTGTAGACCAGAATCGAAATCCTAGTATTTATGATTATACCTCATCTACCTAGCCTAGCCTCTGAACCTCTACATGAGTTGATAAATACAAGTTTTTAGGCTAGAAAATTCAAATCGATATATGTGGATATAAAATTGATTTTCTTTGGGACTCTCTTGAAGGGTAGCTTTAAAAAGATTTGAATTTGTGAAGAAATAACCACTTTTGGAAGTCCTCAAGCCCTTTAATTATAGATAAAACAATCTTCTAACTTCTTTGTCACCATCCAATTGGTTGTTTTTTTATTTTGTGAAAGTATGGTTCTTCGGGTCGGAGATTTGATGATGTGGCTCAAGTGTCTCTTTGACAAATAGTACACTAACTTATCTATTTTTGTCTTTTCTAGTTGCTATCGCTTTGATCTCGAATACCTGCCTTCTACATAAGCACACATACACTTGGAGTCGAGTTTTCAAATCTGATGATAAAGTATGTTGGGTATCCAGTGTATTTTCTTTGGTATTCCAGTCTTCTTATCTGACTCCTAGCTGGTACACTTGGGTATTCTGCTTTTGATTCAATCCAAAAGTCTGGTATTCACTTCTTCTCATCTTTCTTCTCCAATAAGTTTAGATAGCCCGCTTTTTCTTTTTAATTTTCAGAGGTGTGATCATTCTCTTCTTCTCAACTTATTTCTCCAATAGGTTTAGGAAAATTACCTCTTCTTTACTTTTAGAGGTCCAGTCGTCTCTCTATTATTGTTTATTATAGTTGGCCACTTTTGGCATTTTGCCCATCTCTTTCCTTGGAGGTCCGATTCTATATATCTTGAGCTCCTTCTTCATCTGTTTTGCTCTTATTCACTATAAGCTTATTCTAAATCACCATCTTATGCTAACTTGGACCTGCAAGTTAACTACAATTATCGATTTTTTTTTTGTAAGATCAAGCATGTTCAAGATCTTTTGCTTTTTCACTAATTCATCAATCAAAATATAGCATTCAGGTTAATATTCTCCCCCATTTTGATGATGGAAAACACGGATTGCTCCAAAATAAGATAAACCATTTAGAATAGGATCAAAAATCCCCCTAGATAATGCATATAAGATATAATAATAGGATCCAAGCATGCATTTCTACTCCCCATTTGTCAACATCAAAAGTAGGGGAGAATTTAAGGGAGCTAAAGAACGACTAATTTGAATAATATTAACTTAAAATTTAACATATATAGAAGATTCACAATCTTTCATGGGAGAAAATCATCACTTCAAATATCATCTATGAGAGATAGAAGTCCTCATGGTGAACGACTTCCTTCATGAACAGTGTAAGCACTTATGCCTTTCTCTTTCAAAACATATATTAGTTGAATAACTATCTCATCAAGTTCATTATAATTTTAAAACATGAAAGTATATTATAACTTATGTGATCCAACGCCTCATGCAAAGTAGTGTTATCAACAAGGTTTTTTTAAGGTGAAAGAAGTATTCGCTTGATAAGGAGAATTCAGTTCAATAATAGGATTTGGCTCGGGTCTATATAAAACACTCCTTTGTTTATCTCTTTCTTGATGAGTAGTTTAATAGATCCATCAAGTCTCTAATATTCAGCTCTTTCTATGTGGCGACCATTGTACAACTAAATTCTCAATTTTCTCAACAGTACAACATCAAATTTCCATTGATAATGAAAGATAAATATGGATGAATCAACTAGAATTTTTAGTGTAAAAGACTAAAGATAGAGTTTAGAGTTAATCCAAAGAGAACGTAGATAATGCAATTCCGAGTCCATTGCATGTGTGAGATAATCAAGTAGGGTTAGTTAATAAGCTTTTTAGAGAAGAAAAAATATAGTAGATTTGCTTCAAAAGGATAAACAACCATATATTTCTTATCCTTGCAAAGAACTCCTTAAAGTTGATTTGATATGAAATTCAAAATTCAGTTGGAAATTACTCACATATTATGGAGAAGAGTGAACCTTACGCATTTTTGAAATCACAAAATCCTGGGTTCTAGCAATTATTTCTATTCCTAGGGATTTGTACCACCTACCATTAGAATAAATCTTCAAACCCTCATTTTTAAGATAGAAGAAAGTACCAAACTTAGAAGCATCAAGGGAAATATATTTATATTTTGAATTTTAGAAGAAATAAAGTGACTTTCTCCGGAATAAGTGGGATGTTTGTAAAATTATTATATACTATGTATATTATAATCATGGCGGAAACTTACACACATAAGTTAAAATGGACAAGTTTAGATTTTTTACAAAAGTACATAAAAAAATGCAATCTCTTTTTTTAATGGCAAACAAATCTATTTTAATCTATACTCAAATAAAATTTGTTGGACATATGTCCATTTACATAATCATTACAAAATAAAACCAACCCAAACAATGATACATGGTAAGAGCCCAGTCCACATCTAATCCAACCCAATATCTTAAAACCCTAGTCTTGGCATTATTAAAAGACTAATATACCCTTCATAAATAAAATATATCATTTTTAATGGACAATCCAAAACTGGAAATGGCCTCGGTTTATAAAAACTACTCTTGGATTTCACGCCGCACACAGTTTTTCATTTATACATTTCTCATTCTGAAATCAACGTATTTAGTTTTTATAAGTGTTTTCCAACTTCAGACACCAATCTCTCGCAAACTCTTCATCTTATCTTGTCAAAAATCACCTCAATCTTATGCCATCTCATATAAAAAGTCCAAGTACTCATAATATATGAGAACATATGGTTGAGATTTATATTGTATATTTAGTTACCAAATTATTTGCAATAACATGGTAAGGGTATTATGTTTTAGATGTTTATACGGTTATATGTTTATATACTTATTTACAAAAACAAGTGTTTAATTCTAATATTTTTAAAACAGGTTCTTGTATCGAGATCTAGGCATAATCTTTAAGAAAGAAGAAGATCGGTGGTCATTACATTTCAATAAAATCACGTTTGATCATGGTAAGAAATATATTTTAATTATAAACTCTATCTATAATATTTGTATAAGTAATTCACTATTTGCCCCCTATACTATGAAGCGATTGTCAACTTACCCCCTACTTTCTAAAACGTGACAACTTACCCATGTACTAGATATTTCGTGTCAGAATACCTCTTGTTGACTATTTATGTCAATTTTATCCATTAAGTAGACATTTATGTGGAATGGAACTACCTAATTACCCTAACTATTTTTAAATTTGTCAGGTAACCCCCAGACTATATTTGTTATTCATTGTTTATCCCCTGCATATTCCTACTTAATGGAAAAAATAAACATAACCCATCAACAGTGGTATTTTGCCACAAAAATATAAGTACAAAAGGTAAAGAGACACGTTTTAGAAAATAAGGAGTAATATGTCAAACAGTTTATAATACAGGGGTCTAAGTGTATTTACTCTATTTGTAGTGAATAGATATATATTTTATTGTGTGACTTATAGAAAGGGACGAGACCAGTTTAACATGAGAACTTTTAAAATATATATTTTTACCCCTAACTTATTTTCAAAAATTAATAGTTTATGATCATATGAATTTTTTCAACTCTAACTTCTTTTTACCACTTAGCCCGAATTCTATGGAATATTACAACTTACTACTATAAAACCTATTTTTCATCAATTACTACATATAAAATAATTTTTTTCAACAAACCCTCAACTTAATATGTTATTTAATTTATTTTAATTTAAATCTAAATTTTTTTTAGCAATAGGCATCTTAATTTAATTTTTAAATCATTTAATAAATCTAACATCTCAAATTTAATGGTTAACTATCTTTATCACTCATCTGTACCACACTAATAAAACAATTTCCAAATTATAAAAATTGATCACTCATTCATAAATAAATTGAAAAGATATATTTTCAATGGATTTGAGTTATACGTAATTATATCCATCATTGATAAAAAATAAATCTCTTTTTTTTTTGGAATTTCTTTCCTTTATGTATATCGACAAAAATTTTATTTTCTATTTAATTTCATAGCTTAGTAGAAAAATCATAAAATTTGAATATATGTTTTTATCAATTTTATTTTTGAGATCAATACTTATTTGCAACTAAGAAATACTTATTTGCGACTAAGAATTGGAGATTCGTGTTTCTTTCATTCCTAAGTAGCATCTTTTTTTTCATTCATAAGTAGCATGACTTAATTATTTTTTGTTCATATTCCTCCACATCTAATGAGGGATGAATACGACTTATTTTTTTCATTTATCTTTCTTGAGAAAATATTGAATTTATTTTTTTTCTCCAAAAATGATTTTACTACCAACATATCTTAAACTTGTGCAAGAAGCACCCAATTCTAGCAAAAAACAAAAATTGGGAGTTAAATAATGAAAAAACTAACTCCAACAACTTCTCAATTCTAGCTAAAGACAAAATAAGAAATCTGATTGTTAAGAAATGTTAGCTACATATGGATAGTTCCGATCTCACCCCCTATTCAACTTTTTAATATTTTACATTATTTTCATTGACCAAAACAAAATATTTTCAACAATCTTTATTATTGATTTAACACATATTTCCAATAAGACGTCATAATTAATCTACTCATATTGTTAATTTTTTATTATTTGAATATTAATTACTTCGATTAAATTTTTGGATTAAAATTAGAAAAACTAATATTTTTAAGATTCTCGTATAAAAATAAATAATAGATATATTATTATAATAAATATTATGACGAATAATAACTATCTTTAATTATTTTTAGTAATATTATATTTAATAAAAAATATTAAATATGTTAATATTAATTTCAAACATAGGTGTATAAATTAAAAATAAACATATACATAAAAAATATAAATATTTATAAATTATTTAAAATAGAAAAATTGTTGAAATAAATTAAAAATAAGATTAGAAGGTTGAAATTTGGGAGCCTTGGAGTAAACCTGTTTTTAAAGTTGTTATTTTGAAAGAAGTATCATGTTTGACTCCAAGCTAAATTTGAGTCATACAGGATGTTTCTTTCAAATAGAAACTTTAAAAACGGTTTACTCCAACAGCTACCCAATTCCAACCTTCTAATCTTATATTAACATTAGTGGCAATCTCATACACTTATAAACATATATATTACTAAAAGACAAACTTAGTAATTTGTAGGTTTGACAAAAATAATTGTACTTGCATATATGGGTGTATGGGTTCCCGATGTGTGATGGTAAAACTCACACTCGAAGAATCATTCTTCGAGCAAATGTACGAATCTTATCAAGTAGTAAAGTATTGTTCATCGCACGGACTAATGAGTTACTTATTGTAATTATTTTGAGTATTTGGGGTTATAGTCGTGATAATGTAATAAATGCAATAACGCATTTCTTTCCATATATTTATCTTCTCTCCTTTATTTTACAACACGTTATCACCACAAGATACTAAGCTAACTGAATAAAGTAATCATATTGTTTCAAACTGACATCTAATTGTATGATGTACAAATTATTTTAAATTTTCTTTCACATGTATACTGTTAATTATTTTGAGATATATATTGATATGAAAACTCTTGAACAGAATCAGGTTATATTAATAATTGGGATATTGCCACCCTGAAGGATCTCACACATCTAGAACGAGTTCTCGCACCAAATCCTCTCTATACACCGGTTCCACAGGTGTCAAATGTAAATGATTTTCTTAGCCTACCACCTCACCCTTTGTTTCAAGTACAACCACACCAACTAAATGTACTACCAAATCCACTTCATCAGCAAAATGAATTTGAAGTTTCTAGTAGTGGTGTTCAAAAATCTACTGCACTAGCTCAGAGTGCCAAACAAAGGTAATAGTTTTTATTTAGTTTATTTATTCATTAATATAAGTATTAATTTTTTTAGAGAAATTGGGGAGCTGTTGAAGTAAAACCGTTTTTAAAGTTGCTATTTGAAAGAAACATCCTCTTTGACTCCAGGCTAAATTTGGAGTCAAACAGGATGTTTCTTTCAAATAGAAACTTTGAAAACGGTTTACTCCAACATCTCCCCAACTTCAACCTTCTAATCTTATTTAAATTTATTTCAAACAATTTTCTATTTTAAATAATTTATTAATATTTATATATTTTCAAGTATATGTTTATTTTCTAATTATACACCAATGTTTAATTTTTTTTAGTTTTATTAGTAATGACTATGACAAATAAGGAAATTCTTTTGCAGGATTCCGTTTTAACTCAAGATCCACAACCTACTTTCCCTCGCTACTCTCTCTTATTTCCAGGTTTTGTAAAGTTTCTTAAAAAAGTTTGTTCTACATAACATGGTTTTTGTATATCCATTTTTTTATTTTGTTGCTTATTTGTGATAGTTGGGAATGTTGAGAATGTTATCAATCAGAGAACAAATCAATGTTTGAGCCACATGCATCAAAAATCACATGGACCGTTGAAATACTTACTCGTCGTTCAAAAGAATTATTCAAATGTTTTTGTTACCATTGTAAGTGAATGTTCATATATACTCTATGTTTTTTGAAGTCGTATTTGGTAGGCTTTTGACCCAAATCTTTCATTGCAGAAGGATACATATTTACCCAAAAAGGAACAACAACGAGTATTTCTCAAAAGAATTTATGTGAGCAATATCATATTTCTTATGACATGCGTCTAAAGGTTGGAGTAAGTATGTCAAATAAAGCGTAGCAGTCATAAATAAAAATGCTTCAAGAAGTCAATAAAATATTGTATATTTAAATACTTTCGTGTTTGTTCCTTCACTTTAACAAATGAGCATTTTAATATCTATTTGTTTTTTATGTCACGGAGTCAATGAAAAAATCCTAAATATTAATTCGGGTTTTACAATTTCATGCCTCTTAGTGAGCTCTGTAATTCTAAAAATTTGTTTAATATCAATGATAGAATATTAGAATTAATATTGAAGTTGATGTTGATGTACGCGATGTTAATTAACCAAAGAAAAAAACAATAATATCAGAGCAAAACTAATTTTGTTGGTTGAAAACAGTATGGAGCTACAGTTGTTGTTCCAGAAGTCACTCTAGACAATTCAAGACTAATACAATCGTAACATAATTATTTAAATAGAAATTTAAGAGGTGTTAAAGGAATTCACTGAGTACTCAGAAATTTTAGTCAGGTATACTAACACACAACTTATACTATTATGCAAAATAACTCAAAAATTCCTTGAGCACTCAGAGAATTCACTAAGTGGTTTTTTTTTGTTGGTTAATTCAGTGCGTAGTTTTTTACTACGGAATTCACTGTATACTCGGAAAATTTACTAACTACTCATAGAAGTCTCTGAGTAGTGATTTTTTTTTGGTTAATTATTTACATAGTTTTTTTGCTGATTAATTCTCTGAGTATTTTTTAAAATCGACGAGTATAACACAAAATCACTAAGTATTAATCCAAAATCACTGAGTAACACTGATTATAACACAAAATTACTAAGTATTAATACAAAAATACTGAGAATCACTGATTATAATACAAAATCAATGAGTATTAATGTAAAATTGCTTAGTATCACTAATTATAAATATAAAATCACTAAGTATTACGCAAAATAACTAAGTTTAACATAAAATCAATATGTATTAACACAAAATTACTGAGTATTGCAACAAATCATTGAGTGATACGAAATTGGAGCTTCAAATGTTTCGAAAATAGAGCTTGAGGTGGTGAAAAAATAAAAGTCAAAATGCTATACAGAAATGGAGCTCCAAAAGTTTAGGAAAAAGAGTTTAAAAATTGTAAATATTGTTTGTAGAGATAGAGAAATAAATTTGATAAAATTGTTTGAAAAGAAAAAAAAATGGAGAAACTTGAAAAAAGAAAATAAAATGAATTGAAATAAAGATTGATTCTCTTATATATATACTTTAGAGAAATTTTTTATCTATAAGATTTTGGTGAACTCTTAGTAGAAGAGTGTAAAATCAAAGTCCATTTAAGCTATAAAAATAGTCTCCAAAGATATTTGAGAAAAAAAAATTCAAGATCTTTTAACTCAATCACTCAACTATATTTTTCTCTTATACAATTAAGGGCACACAATACAGCTTTAAGTGTGGACTACCGTATGGGTCTCTCGTTAACAACCTCCATTGTCTATTAGGTAGATCTACATAACAGCATCGAGTAAAAATTTTGAAACAATTTTTTTTGGTTATGTAAGAAAGCCATTTTGGACTCGAAGTTATTGATTCGGTTTAAACCTGCACTACTAGATTGGATGACCAAGAACCTGACCAAGTGAATTAATTTCAACAGGTTAATCTTTTTATTATAAACTCAAAGATTTGCATGAGTTAATCATTCATAAAATATATTAAAATTTGTCATAATCCAGAATAAACAAATTCAGGCAAATTGGATACAACATTTAAGAATATGTCAAATTTTATAAAGAATCAAATAAGAGTCGGTAAATCGGAAGATTTTAAAAAGAGTAAATCTCTCCTGAAACCCTTTAACTTTGCCCAAAGCGCCTTCTCGCTGCCCCGTACCGCCATGTAGGCATGACGTCACCGGCAAATTACACCGTTATTTTTTTAATTCTTCTTTTAATTATTCTTTCTTTATTTTTACAGAAAATCAAACTAAATCTGTAACATATTTCTCCTAAAATCAATCCATCTCTCTCCTAAACTCAATCCCTATAATTCTCACACCTTGCCTTGCTTTTAATCTCGCCCTTTTAGTTGCTGCTAATTTGTTCCATTTTTTCTTCCGCTTACAACACAAGACTAGTCCTCCTGTTTCAGTTAATCCATAGCCATGAGTCACTATAAATCCCAATAATACTGCCCTGTTTAATACTGCAGATGGAGGTGGTGCACCGGGCTGTTAATATAGATACAGAATGAGTTAAATAGATTGGTTGGCTGAAATTGCGTTTTTGAAAATGAAGAAAGAAGCTATTGAAGCTTTGTCGGAGGGTTTAAAAGAGACGGCTATGGTGCCGGATTTGACTCATTTTCCGGTAAATACAAAAAAAAATTATTTGGGTTAAAGATCAGCGGAGGGAAGAGCATTTTTCATTTCTATTTGTTTGATCAAAAGCAAAAGAAATGAGGTTCAATTCGTTTGATATGGGATATGTGTGATATGGAATAATTCATTTTTTATTTGTTCGATCAAACGCAGAAGAAATAAGTCTCAATTGGGAAATGAGGCTCAATTGGTTTGATATGGGATAAGGTTTAATATGTAATAATTTATTTTTTTACTTTTCATTTTTTTTTTTCGAGCAAAAGCAGAAGAGGCTCAATTGGTTTGATATGAATAATGGATTTTTTATTTGTTCGATCAAAAACAGAAGAGGCTCAATTGGTTTGATATGGGTTTTGTCTTTTTTTTTTAATCGAGTGTTTGGTTGAGCAATTTAGTTTTAATTTGTATTTTTCTTTGAGTTGTAATGAAGAACACCAAGAATATGTGTATTTTAGTGGGTTAGTATATATGTTTTGATGTATTTGTGTTGGTGTAAATGTGTTATAAAGGATAAATGACAAAATTGCCCTTGCCACATAGTATAAAAAATCTCAGACGTGGAGCTGACGTGGCGGTGACGTGGCGCCACGTGGCGGTGACTAACAGTCAATTGACAGAAAAATGAAAAAATGGCTAACAGCGACAAAAAATAGTGAAATCCGAGGACAGAAAAGGTAAAAATGAAAATCAAAACGGATGCTGCACTTTAGCCATAGTTAAAGAGATTCGAAAGGGTTTTACCTTTTTAAAAATTCAAATATAATCTTATGAGCAATTGTATACACTTTTTAATTGTAGATGAGATTTGATTAAAATAAATTGTCTAATTCATTATTTTATATTTTTAATAAAATAATACTAACCAAGAAGCGTGAGAAATAACCATAAGCAAATTCACCATATGCTTTTATATTTATTAAAGAAACAAGCAATGGAACTCTCAATAAAAAATTGCAGCTCTCAATCTATAACAGTTGCTTGAGAAAACCTATATTTTCATTATATCTCTAAAGCTAGCTAGTGAAAGTAATGGAGCCATTTGGATGCCGAGTAGTTCACGACACACGCTAGATCACCCCGAAGGCCCAAAGTACCCATGTAACATTTGAGAGACAAACTTGAACATAACAAAATAAAAATTATCCTTTTCTGCGCTAATGTTTACTTTCCACTTACACAATCTAGGCCTTCCTATAACTTATAGAGTAAATGTCTTCAAATGTATATCAAAACACTCTGATGATGATAATTGAGGTTCCTACACAATATTACAATCGGAAAATCAGTTATATTATTAAATTACTTGATCTTTATATTTTGTTAATTTAGAATTTTTAAATGCATACCTGAACTGGACCCTTTTGACCTATAGTTCTCTGTGCTTGGTAAACTTTATTGCGCAACGCAATTAGAAAACCTCCATAATTCAACTTATTCTCCTTTTCTACAGTTTGAACAAAGCTATATGTCAAAGCACCTTGTGGAGTACCTGTAAAAGCCTGCACAATATCCCATAACATTACTAATAGAACCTCAAGACTTATTTAATGGCCGTGACTCGTGAGACATTTCACTACATACACTAACCGTTGTATTTCCTGAGGTCTGATGATCATCACATGCGCTAAAACAAATTGCTAATCCACCTCTCGTTCCCTTATATGTTGTACATTCTGGCATTCGATGATCTTCCCATTTATAAAATCCATCCCTGCTAAAAGAACTATGTTAGGGAAATGCATATATACTACTTATAGTCGCTTTACCATATAAACAAAAACAATGAATTAAACATATAGTACCTATTCATGACCTTGCACATGTATGGTAGATCTAGAAAGGTTCCACTGAAGCAAGTATCAATTACAGCATGAAGTATAGCTCCATTAGGTAGAGGTCTAACAATGGTGGCATTAATCTCATCATCAATTATTTTACCTTCCGTCTCATAATCAACTGGACATAAAGCTTCATCATGCCCGTCTATCTCATCCCCGTTATGATCTTTCACTCTTGAAGCATGTCCTGAGTAATGAAACACCAACGAGTCTCCTGCTTGTGAACCATGGACAAGCCAAGCTAAAGCTCGTCGGATATTCATCTTTGTAGGAATTCTTGATGGATCTTTATCATCTTCTGCAGTTACATCATTTAATTACCTGAGCGTTACTATGATTAATTAGGACAATTGACAATAACTGAATTATATTAAAATTTACCTGTGAGGATAAAGATAGATGCATTAGGAAAGCTTGAACTTCCAATCAAGAGTTTCTTCATGCTCATTACATCATTAACACTAGCAGCCAAACTCTTTGGGCTTCCCTTATAACTCACCCCACATAAAACTGCTCGTTTTGGGCCGTATGGATTAGGTTGTGCCAATTGTGTTCTTAAGAACATATGCACACGCTGAACTCGATTTGCGACTTGTTTGAAAGCATTGGCATATGGCAATTCACTAGAAACGATTATTGGGAATAAGACATTGTTTTTAGGTGGGAATTGTGTTGTAGCTCCACATTTGATACAGGTTATGGTTTGATAATCATGAGGCACAACCAATCTTGACTTGCACCATTTACATCTTTCTGATCTTGTTGACATAATTCTGATGAATGTGGTTTAATTAGTTTTGTTACTTGATGAGAAGGTATAATTAATTATTGATCTAAGATCATTTTTATACTACATGAATTCATGATTTGATATGATATGGTTTTAGTGCATGGAGAATCAGGTTCAAATCTTTATTTTTTTGACCAAAAAATACTTTTATCTCCTAGGTTCGACTCATTTAAATATTCCACATCTTTTCAATTCTCTCTTTATCTATATTTCTCAGAAAAGCAAATTCCTTTAGGCAGAAAGTATGGTTTAACAAAAAATAATTTTGGGAAACTATATGTTTAGAGGAGAAGTAAAGAAAAGTCCGACCTACCGGATTCGAACCAGTGACTTCAGTCCTCCGCTCTACCAACTGAGCTAAGGTCGGATGTTAATTATGTTATATTTGACGAAATTATTTCATCTCTGGCTTCTTAAATCACGTTTCTTCAAATATATTAAGGGTTGAGAATTACTCTGCTTCATTTATTCCACAATATGGTTGGGTAATGATCCCATCCCATGTCATAACTGTAATCAGGATATCCCGGGTTCTTTTGTCTGGGACCTATAAAAATTGTCACATCCATTACAGAAGAATTACTTCTTGTCTGAAAATGGAGTGGCGGGACACTCGGTTCGCTTTCAATGGAAAAGACCATGGGTGTGCTGGTGGTGCTTGAATTTAAGTTATTGTGCTATGGTATGGATCCTTGAACGATGGATTAAGGGACCGTTTCTTTGGAAACGTCGGATGGGATATGTGAAGATCTTAGGAAGGGTGGTGTTTTGGAACACCTTGATTTGATTTGATGTATTGGAGGTAAGGGCACAAAGATAATGTGGGTTGAAAAATTGGTGTGAGACGGTGAGTATTGGGCCTCCCCTAGGTCAATTAGAAGAAATAAAATTATTTTTATTGAACCATGCAATGTGAGTTGTTGATTGATAAAGTTCTTACGGCTGAGATTCATGGGTTGATGTCCTATCTTGGGTTGTAGCGCGGATGGAATACTCAATATATAGGCACCTGTCACCTTACATTCTTGTTTATAAAAGACACCGTTTTTTTAAAGAACAGTAAATAATGAGAAGTTTCTCAGAGTTTGAGTTATGTCAAGTTTTCCATAACTCAAACTTACTCTTTTTATGAGAAAGAACATGAAAAGGCAAAATATACATGGCTTTTTATGGGTAAAATAATGGTTAAGGTGAAAGAGAATTAATATTAATTTGAGATGTTTCTTAGGCAATAATTCATATAATAATATAGTTAATGATATGAGAATTTAACATTGGGTATTTAAGATGGATTAGGGAAAATTTGACTTTATTTTTCCTAAATGTGGATTTATTCAGGCCTAAGAGACTGAAAATTGGGTCTTTCAATCAGGTTTGAGGTTTTTTCATTGGTTGGTTCGATTGTCATTTTTTCTTTTTTTCTGATCTTTGAGGACGGCGGTCATTCCTTTAAAATGATCAGGAATGAAAAATATATTTTATATACGTCTAATTTTATGAAGTTAGAGTACTCTTAACTTTGTAAGATGTTAAATCCGTTATTTTAAAATATAACGTTAATATCGCTAATCTTTAAAGTCTACAATTCTTTAAACAGATGTTAAAGCCCTGTTTGGTTTATGAATATTTTCGTTTTCAGAATATTTTTAGAATATGATTTTCTTTTTTAATATTTTCAGAAAATATGGAAAACATCGATTTCACGTTCTCTAATATAGCAGTGTTTTCATTTAGTTTTTCAGAAAACTGTTTTCATTTTCTTTAGCCAAACACATTTGTGTAGTATTCTGGAAAATATAAAGAATAAAAACAGAAAATACCTATTATTATCACGAACCAAACGGGGCCTAAGTATTTTACTTAGTGAAAAAGTTTTACTAATTTTCACATAGTTGAACCCGGGGACTATGTTGTAGAATTCGATCTCGCAGCCTAGGCGGTTGACCGAAACCTAGCGCCTTTGCGGGATTACACGATTTAGAATCCCTATATTTAGTTTTATATATTTAGCAATATATGCAGTAATTATAATATTTTTTAACTATTTAAGTCATAAAATTCATCTAACAACACTATAATAAATATTAAAAAAATACGAAAACTAGATTTATAATATCAATACAAGAATTTTTTAGACTAAAAAAGGTAAAAGGAGGGCTTAGGCGACTAACTTTTGTATTAATCGTCGCCTACGCAGGCTAGACGCTTCTTCCACGACGACTAAGGCTCTAGGAAAAAACGCTTATCATATTTACTAAGTGTAGGCAGCTGAGGAAGCATTTTACGCCAAGGCGACAATTCCTACAGCATAGCCCAGGGAAAGAGTGTTTAGGTTTGGGGAATTTTACTCGTATGGAAGAATTATGTCATTCCTATCATTGCTAAGTCGTTTCGATCTTTTTTTATCACTAGAATTAGTGAATTTAGTTCTATTTTATAGTATAACGTGTTTGTTGATGTTCCCACATATTAATCGAAGTGGAATAAACTTTTGGAGAAACTCTGTAGCTGAAAATCTTCTTTATCTGAACTAGTTCTTTTGTGGGCGACTTTAATGATATCTCAAAAACTTCAAAGAAAATGGGAAATAAAGAAGTTAATCTTAAAAGACTTCTCCGCCTCAACTCTTTTATCAATGACAATGAACTCATTAATATCCTGACTAAGGGATCTTAAATCACTTGGAACAAGTGTAAAGATGATTAAAGTGTTAAGGAAATAGTGGATAGAGCTCTGCCCTGCAAAGACTGGATGTGTTTATATCTACAATTATCAAAACCCCTCCCGCAGTCGGATCAAATCATTCAACTCTTAATATCCAAAGATGTGATCAGATCAACCAAAAGAAGAAGGAGTTTATTTTTGAATCAGAGAGGTTATAAAATTAACAATGTCGAGACATCATCAAATTTACTTGGAATAACTAATATCGAATTGCTTATATTCATGAGTTATGTCACAAAAGAGATGTCACCCATCTTGCTCTTACGAGATGGAGTAAAAGATTATTCGTCAATAATCAGAATCTCATTCTCAGATACAAGAAATTATTGGCACAAGTTCAAGATGTGGATTACTCAGAACATAATGCGATCTTGGCACTTAATATTAGTCAGGAACTGTAAGACCTTTTGAGTAAAGACAACGTTTTTTGGGTTGAACCGGTCCATGATCTTTGGATTAAGATAAAAGATAAAAATACAAAGTTCTTTTATGACATGATGCTCATAAGAAGAGGTGTTAATCACATCTACAAACTCAAATATTCTAAAGGAACATGGTACGAGAATCCAAAAAGCCTTCGAAATGTCTTTATTAAGTTTTATATTGATATTTTGTCTCATAAAACTTCAACTGGTACCGAAACTGTGGTAAATATGACCCCGAACAAAGCTCCTGCTTTAATTAATGAATCTCTCACCAAAGGTCCCACTATGGAAGAAATCAAAGATGCGATTTTCAGTATGTTAGGATCCACAAATCCGTGTTCACACATGTTACGGAACAAATTTTACTAGGAATTTTTGGATACCAACACCACCTCAATTTGGGTTAGGGATTCTATTTTTCCTTCCAAAAACTAATTATTAATATATATTTTATTATTGGAAGCTTTATTGGATTGGTTGAGGAAACTGATTTCCTTGAAGAGAAGTCTAGAACTGTTGTCTTAATTTTTAGATTTAATATTAGATTGCATGTATTTTTTTAACTAGTAGAAAATATCTATAAATCTAAATGGATTTGTTTTGAATATGAAGATCTAGGAGTATTTTGTAGGAAATGTGGGTTCATAAGTCATTATGTAAATAGTTCCAATACGACAAAGATTGATCCTAACCAACAAGACCAAATCATAGTCTACCATATATATGAGTCAAATATGTTAAATGATATTTTAAGTGAACCAAATTATGGAACTCGTATATACTTGGAAAAACTAAAAAACATGAAATATATAATAACCCAACCAAGATGACTTGATGAAAAGACATGAAACAAAATTGTTAGGAACTTTATTGATAAGAGATATAGGATTTTTGGTCCAATTGAAGGCCAATAAGTTGAAAATCTAAGGCAGGCCTAGATAACCAAGAAACTAAAAATCAAAGGCAGATCGGGATAACCAAGAAAAAGGATCAGGAAGACAATAAAAAGAAGTTAGTTATGGGAACAGTCATGGGGAGACAAGTGGAGAAGGTTTCCAAGAAATAAGCTTTAGGAAGTAAAAAATCTGACCTACCGGATTTGAACCAGTGACCTAAGGATAGCTATTAAGTAAACCCACTATAGTCCTCCGCTCTACCAACTGAGCTAAGGTCGGTTTATAATTATGTTGGACATAATTCCTATTTACCTAAATTAATTCTACTTACATCATAAACAATATTACATATCACCCATTTTTATGTTAATATTCTATCTCTTGGATAAAATATATAAAAAAAATTATTAGAGAAAGAAATCAAATTATTAAGTCATATAAATATAGATTTAAGAAATAATAAAAGAGCGATATTAAAATGACGAAAACCGTACTTACTTGTTTCATTCCCATTTTTATATTTTTTTAATTTAGATAATATTTTTCATTACTAATAATACCAACAAAGAATAATGTCAAGCGTATTCTTTATTTATCAAAAATTTAAATGTAACCAAGTTAACATAAAATTTTATCGAGATTATTTCTTACTTAACACTAAGAAATAATAGTCTATTTGCTCTTAAAGTTATCAAAAATTAATACACCCGTGACAAACACGTCATGCATCATTTATTATATAAGTAACAGATTGGTCAAATATATTAATTTGAATACAGAGTGACACATGTGACTTAATTTAACTATTTTTGAAAATATGACATCGTTTCGCGTAAATGATATGATATTGTATAGAGTAAAATTTCATTTTTCACTGCTATCTTTTACTAATTTTCCTAATCTTAGTCATATATTTCATTTTTCTCCAATTTAGGCCACATCTTTCTTTTTCCCCAAATTTTGACCACATTTCATTTCCCCCAAGATTTTGCCATTATCCTTTGATCCATCTAATCATAAAAAGGTAAGAATTGGGGAAATGATAGATTTTTGGTCAAAATTGGGGGAAATAAAAGATGTGGCCTAAATTGGTGAGAAAATAAAAGATGTGGCCTAAATTGGAGAAAAATGAAAGATATGACCAAAATTGGGGAACCTAGTATAAGATAGTAGTGTGGATAGTTTATGGCTACTTTGGAGTTTACCTCTAAAAGTAAGTTTTACAATTCCTCATAAAGTTAGGCGTTGATAGCATCGTATTGGAGGTCAACAAATATTCGAAGATAGTGACACAATTTTTCCTCCAACTCTAGCACTCGTGAAGAATGTCGTGCACACCAGCAACTAAACCTTTGCAAGCCTTTTCACCCAACGCGAGTTGTTCTTTATTCGAGCTAAGGGGTCCTTTAAGTAAGGATAACACAAGGGTGTTGACGGTCTTCTCAATATAAAATCAAGCTAGGGATCGAAATAATATTTTGCCAGCAATAGGACGCAAGGCGATGAGTTCTTCAGTACTTTTCCGAGGATTGTCCCTGGAAGGATGTCAAGTCACAAAAGTATTCCTTATACTGGGCCACCAGTCTCCTAAAATTTCCCGTGCAGACCTTGTGTACGGCGTCTGCTCTCCACGATATCAAGGAGACTTTGAACTGGAATTGTGCTTGTTTTTGGTAAAAAAAGGGAGGGCTAGTCAAAGGTCTCTTACCCGTCCGCTAAGAATCCACCAAAGTTTCCAAGTTACCCACACCAGAAGGATGAAAGTGGAAGAGGGATAACCTATTAAGAGGAGATGTGAATGCCCAAAGCTCTATCTGCTAACTTACGAATATTAACAAGATATAAAAGAGTAGCAACGGTTTTACTAGTGATAGGTACACAGACGTCATTGTTTTTGCACAAGGTGTGTATGCTCGTTTTGTTCACTAGACACATCCAGAGTATTTTAAGTATTAAATAAAGACTCAAGGCGTGAATATACATCGTCAGGAAGAAGACGATTGATTTCCTTTGGTATGGCGGTGAAAACCCATGAAAAGCAAATCAAGCTGAAGGTAAATGAACTTTTCTCGAGGAAGAGTAAAGTGTAAGAGAAGAATAAAGGTTTATTACAAAATATCAAGTCTCAAACGAGTTCAAAACCAATATATTAAATCCTATAACTCTGTGATTACAAAATACCAAGTTAATTGAAGCCTAAAGTTTTGTAAAAACATGTTCAAACTTTTACGTAATCTACGAGTTCAACTCTATTTTACAGCATAATATCCCAAAAAATTATCTTGCTTGATAATTATGATAACATTTGATCCCTTTGAAATGCCAATAGAAGAAACCTGGTATGGAAAAAACATGTAATCCATATAAAGTTCTAGAATGATTAATCCAAATAAAAACAGGACCCAATCAAGACGTTAAAACCTTAATTTCCGATTCTAGGTTATCATATCAATTATTACGATAAACCCCTAAAGCTACACAAAAATATCTCTCAAAAGAGTAATCGTTACTTATATATGTGTTGTTAGGTTTCCATTAATCACTTGAGAAGTTTTGACCTGGTGATGTATACAACTCACAACAACACATGAAGCCCACAAGATGATTTAAGAGCCTTACTTTTGTGCTTAGCTGTCAATATAATAATTAAAAAACGTCATACATAATAAGTTGATAACATATATACAAAATGTATAATTCAATATATATACATTCTAAAACTAAAATATTTACTTGTGGTATCCTTTGTGCTTGGCACTTTTTTCTTCATTTCCTAGTGACTTTTTTTCTTTCATTAGTTTTCCTTTTAGATCCCATATAGGGAGGATCAAGAACAAGAGGTTCATCGTTAACATTAATGTCTCGAATATAATTATTAGTCGACCCTTGCGCGTCTTTAGTGGATTCAACATTCATATTTATCCCACTAAGAAATATATATATATATATATATATATATATATATATATATATATATATATATATATATATATATGCTTTTGTAGCTCCATATTTAATACACTGTATACAATTACCCTTGCACCTTCATGTGATTTGGTCTGCGTCACAAGATCACAAGCCATTCTCATAGTAGTATTTGAATAAACGATTTCTGATTCTTTTCCATACCTTTGGTGGAATTGTAGTTGGAGTCTAATAATGCGTACATTCAAAAGAAAAGAAAAAAAATCTTCGTCCCTTCACATCAATAACAAAGGAAATCTCCAAGAAAATGGGATTTCGGTTGTTCGGATACGATATTGTTCCTCAAAACGAAGCAAGGACATACAAAAAGCTTCCTGAGGATTTCGTCCCTGATATACTTTCATGGCTACCTCCAAAGACTCTCCTACGCTTCAGGTACGTATCAAAGTCATGGTGTTCTTTGATCGAAAGTAGATATTTCTCCAAGATGAATTTAAATCATAGATTGCGAGATAGTATAAATTCCAAGATAATTGGGGGTTATAGTGATAGATACACGAAGACTCTTTATACTATAGAGTGCAGTAGCAGTAGCTCAGAGGTTGTTGTGGAAAATCTTAAGTATCTTCATCTACCATACAATTGTAATGACAATACTCCAATTTCTTGTCATGGTTCAGTTAATGGCATGCTTTGTCTGAGTTATGCAGGTCATAGAAATATTGTTATATGGAATCCATTATCCAAAAACTATCTGGAGATACTATCCCCTTACGTAGCCCCTCCTTCTAAAGATACGGGTCCCGAAATAACTTATGGTTTCGGGTATGAAAAAACCTTTGACGATTACAAGGTTGTGGCTTTGCAAAAATTTCATGATAGTCTTGATGGTGTGAGTGAAAAAATCACCGTTTAAAACGAAGTAGAAAAGTCGATTTCGAAAGAGGGAAATGTAAAATCAATTTAAATGTAAACTAACTATTACAAGAATTGAAATTACAATGAAAATCAAACTTACACGGAAAAGCGAAACACTAATACACGGAAAAATAATCCTAGCGTTAAAAAGATATTCCGGCGTACCGGTATCTCCTAACGGAAAGACTACTACTACAGCTGTTTTATCTCGGAGAGAAAGGTAGGGAGAAGTGTTTGCTTTGTTGTAATTTTCGGTGAGATTACAAGTGGAGAGTGAGCACTATATATAGGGGAGGGAGAGGTTTGAAAAGCTTTGTCAATCGTAACGGACCAATCAAGTCCGTGATTCCCTCCAGTAATTGATTGACAGTTTCGGATTTGGTTTTATTCCACACGTTTCTGTTGACTTCTAATTCCCCCACGTTTTGAAAGCTTGTGTAACCGCTGGTTGATTTGTCTTTATTCCACACGTTTTAATTGACAAGTTGACCAGCTGATGGAATAATTATCTTAATGGGAGTGTGATTGGCGGAGCCTTGTCTTGCGTTTGTCTTAGATTGCCAGCGGCACTGTAAGAGCTGGACCCAAAACCTGTTTCATTTTTCAACCACGAACCACGCCGCCGCCGCCGGTGCCGGGCCGGGCGGGTGGTGGTGGTGGTGGTGCGCGCGTGTGGGTTTGTCCAATACCTTTTCAAAAGCATGGGGTTGAGCTCTTTTGAAACTAAATGTCATCACAATGGCTAAAAGAAGGCTTTTTTCTTTATTACCCACCGATGTGTGAAAAAGAAAAAAACCTTCCACCTTCTACACAAAAATGTTCCAACAGATGGTTCAAACCTTCAAGAGTATCATTCTATTGGTTGGATTTATAGTCTAAAATTGAAAAGATGGAAGAAACTTAGTAATTTTTCATATGGTCTTGAGTGGCGGAAGGAGAGTTCAGGTGGCGTTCTTTGTAGTGGCTTTTGTAATGGCGCTCTTCATTGGCTTAGGGACAAACTTTCCATTCTTGCCTTTGATCTTCTCTATGAGAAATTTTATTTTGTGCCAAAACTAGCACTTGATAATTCTCCTAATGATTTTGATCTAACTTCTCTTACGGTTTTTGGTGACTGTCTTTGCTTGACATACATAAATCCATTGCGAATATGGGCGATGAACAATTATGGAATTCAGGATTCTTGGACTAAGATCAATTTGAAGAATGATTTTTGTGAATTTCATAATTTGAGAAAGCCCGTAGCGTATCTGAAAAGAAACAACAGCAAGTAATGATTATTAAGAAAAAAGATGGTCGAACGGTCTTTTTATATGACCCCCTTCTGAGCCAGTCACTTAAGGTTTCATCAATAATTAGTGCATTTGGCTATCCTTATATAGAAACTCTTGAATGTTATGATCCGACCAATCATCATGATCGAATTTAACTGGGGAAGCCACTGCTGAAAAGATGAAGTTTACGCCAAAAGAAAATGCTAACACTCTCATGTATGCAAAGGATGATGAATTTTTGGGATTTTTTGAATATGTATCTTGAAGTGAAAGGTTGTTGTTTTGATTGGTCGAGCACAACTCGAGAATTAATTGAAAATATAAGTGATGTTTCCACATTAGCTGTTCAATTTCATTCATAAAATGTGATATTATAAGTATCTCAAGTGTATGAAGATCATCATATTTCTTATTCTTTATATTCTATTATTTATTAGTATGTGGGTTGCATAGTAGATAAACCAAGAGAAAGTGTGTATTTATAATTAACGAAGGCCGAGAGAAATTCTTCTAGAAACTAACAAAACCCAGTTTTCTTTTTTAAAAATGAATAAAAAAAGAGGCGAGAAATATAAACCCTAAATAAAATGAAATTGGATCATAGCTTAAATATTCTATCAAAAGTACGAACCCTTGACCGATAAATTATAGGGTTTCTAGAGAGATAGAGTTATGGACAGGTGTTTCAGATATTAGGATGTTGACAAGGAGGCTATTGGTGAAAGATAACGATGAGTATAATTTTTAAGAGAGATAAAAGAAAAAAAAGATTTTAGAAATAATCTTTTATAATTTTTTTTTATAAAATTAAAGAAAATGGAAGTTGTGCCTAATGCAACAGGTGGTGTTGTTTGTGATTAAGTGTATAGTGACGGGCCAAATAGGCTAATGCTCTTTTTTTTTTCTAGGGTAAGGAGAAACTTAAAAGGTGGGTGGAAATTGGTTCTCAAAATCTATTACACTCTTTTAGCAAAAGTATAATGAATTTCTGAAGATTAAGTTTTTAATCGATTTTGAGTCCATTCTTTTCTTTGTATCTTGAATATTTATGTACATAATTGAATTTATGATCAATATTTATAACTCAGTTTGCATCAAAAAAAAAATTGAAAAATGAGTTTTTTACCCTATGATGCCCCCATTAATA
Organism: Nemophila menziesii; assembly: GCA_029959085.1. NCBI lineage: Eukaryota > Viridiplantae > Streptophyta > Magnoliopsida > Boraginales > Hydrophyllaceae > Nemophila > Nemophila menziesii. Next base: position 40,824,998 of record JARWIR010000007.1, on the reverse strand, counting down.
TCATGAGTTTTAAACATTTTTTTTTATATGCTAGCTAAACTACCATTTTCTACTAAGCAAAAGAAGGATATAACTATCAATTACAATCAACCAAAACCTTATCTCGACAGCAAACATGAGTAACAAAATAACAATATGATGCGATGGATTTAACCATCTCTAGACTTGATACACTATTATGTAGTGTGTGTATTATATGCTACACTATTATGATTACTTAGTACCTTAAATAAGATACTTGTATCATCAAAGGTGAGAGTAAGTAAGTTAGAGATGTAACCTTAATGCTGATAGACAATGTAGCTGGGACAATGAATTTAAGATCACTTTACATAACAGAGATGATAAAGACAAGATTTGGTTCCAAAGACCTTGGACTTTAATGGGTAAGCATCTAGCTCTTAATGATCCTGAGATTTCAGGTACTAATAAAGTTCTGAACACAACTTTATGGCTTCAAATTTATAATCTCCCACCTGGAATTCTTAATTGCGACAGCATTAATGATTTCTGCAGTACTATAGGGAAAGTTCATGATATTATTCTTCCAACAGAATTGATAATAAATGAGAACACATTCACAAGAGTAAATCTTGATTGGGACATCAAAAAACCTCTTTTACCTGGTTTTAGATATTGGGAAAATGAAAAAATCTCTTATTGGATCAAATTTAAGTATGAAAATCTTGGTCAGGTCTGCTTTAGATGCGGAATTTTCGATCATGAAGAATCTGATTGTCATGAAAAAATTCGAATCACTCCACATCTTGGAGGTTGGATGAAAATCTCAACCAGAGGGAATTTCAGTACTGAAAAAAGAACAAAATTGAAGGGCTTACTTCCTATTAAAAAATCTATTGAAAAAAGTTCAGAATCTGCTATGGTAAGAAGCTTTGTATCACAGATCAAAGGAACACTTATGGAGAACAATATTTTTGAAAAAAATCCATCGGTTTTGAATCTCACATCATTCTATCCGATAAATAATAAAAATTATGCAGAAATCATTAAAGGCTTCAACCTTTTACAGAACTACACAGAAGGTGTTTTTATTTTTGGAAATCATGATTCGGGTTCTTACTCTGAGATGCAAGGTTTTCCAAAGGATCTTCAATGGAAGATAAGATTTGGTAAGGATGAGATGGAAGACGACTGCGTTTTCTGCTTCAAAGCTCAAAGGGTCCAATCACTCATTCAACATTCTGAAAAGGTTAATAAAGCTAAGTTCGAAGCCGACCTAATGTTTGCTGACAAAAGGTATATTACCAAAAAGCCCTTAACTAATAACTTGCCTACTCCTTATACTGAGGGTACAATAGTAAATGATAATATAGACCCTACTTACCCACCCGGTTACACCCTCCCCATTTACCAGTCACCTCAAACACCCGTCTCTTATCAAACAATTAGTCTTACACCTCTCAACCCTAAAGCTAAACCCTTTTTCGCAGCTTCTTCTCCTATCACTGTAGATCAACCCCACACCACCATCTCTGTCCCATCTCCAACCAAAACCCCTCAAACCTTCACTTCACCCATTACAATAATAAAAAACCCTAATAAAACACCTTTTTCTAATACGAGAGATTCACCCCTAATTAAGGATATCAAATTCCTTCAATTTCTTGACTCTCGTATCTCTTTCCAAGAGAAAACTAGAAAAATTGGTATTGATTACAAAGCTAGACACCAATTAGCTCATGAAATCAAACTCCATGAAAGAGAAGAAGAAAAACACAAGAATAATAAAATGGGAATTTGGAAGCTTAGATCGAGAATTATTAAAGTGGGTTTGGAATATGAACAATACGTTGATGATACATTATTGGAGAATCTTAATAAGCGTATCAGAAGGTTTCTATGGTTAAAAAAAGGAAAAAAGAAAGTGAATGTTGCCGTCACCAATGGCTTGGTAGCTTCACACAATGAAATGGTGTATGCTCTCAAAAAACAAAGGGTTTGCGGAATTGCCCCAATGCAATTCCTTCCTCATCAATGACACACCTAAGCTGGAATTGTCAAGGGATTGGCAACCCCTTGACTTTCCAGACCCTAAAGGATTTATGTGCTCTACATAATCCTGAGGTAATCTTCTTATCCGAGACTAAAAATTCTTCTACGTTTTTACATAATATTGCTTCTATTATTAAGATGAAACTTATTATAACTGTCGACCCTGTGGGATTAAGTGGTGGTCTTGCTTTATTTGCTAAAGATAATATTAAAATTGAAGTTTTAGATGCTAATAACAATTATATTGATACGCTGATTAATAAGGATAAGTTAATAAAATACACTTATGTTTATGGAGCTCCTGAAGAAATTAATATAAGTGAAGTTTTAGGTACTATTGCGAATTGTTATGATAAAAATTATCCTTGGTTAGTTATGGGAGATTTTAATGTCATAAGAAACATATCTGAAAAAATTGGGGGGAACAAAATTAATAAAGGTAGTATGAAGTGTTTTAAAAATTATTAATAAACTTGCTTTGGAAGAAATTCCGAGATCAGGGTGTGAATTCACCTGGACTAATAGGAGGTCTAATGATGAACTTATTAAAGCTATACTTGATAGAGCTTTAGCTACTAAAGATTGGACTGTGTTATATCCTAATGCTTGGATTTCTATTATCCCAGCCATAGGATCAGATCACTGTCCTTTAATCTTCTTTCATGAGGTGAACAAAATTAATAAGAAAAAAAGATTTTTCTTCCAATCTTATTGGGCCTCTGAGAAAGATTGTTATAACATTATTGAAAAAGTTTGGAATGATAATAAAGCTTTTAGAGGTATACCTACTAAAGTTTTAAACTTCAAGTTGAACATTACTAAAAGGAAATTAATTCGCTGGAATAGATTGAAGTTTAAAAATAATAGAATTGTTATTGATAAACTTATGGAAAAACTAAAGGATTTATCTAATAAGAACACTAATAAAGGGGATTGGACTGAATACAATGTGATAATAAAAAATATCGAGGAAGCTTGGAATAGAGAAGAAAAATATTGGAAAGATAAGTCTCGAAATCTTTGGTTAAAAGAAGGGGAAAAGAATACTTCTTATTACCATGCCTGTACTAGAAGCAGAAGGAAAATAAACACTATTAATAAGATTAAAAACTCTAATAATACTTGGGTTGAAAAAGATAATGAGATTATTGACATTTTTAAAGATTATTATAATACTATCTTCAAATCAGTAGGAGACAGAAACTTTGAAGATGTCTTGAATATTGTTCATCCTGTGGTTAATAATACTATGAATAATGAGTTAATAAAGAATATAACCTATGATGAAGTTAAAGCAGCTACTTGGGAGCTGGGTTTGAATAAGTCTCCTGGTCCTGATGGTTACACTGGTTTATTCTATACTACTTATTGGGATGTAATAAAATTAGATGTTATGCGCATTATTAATGATTTTTGGTGTAATAAAGGATCTCTAGAGACTATTAATCAAACTTTCATAGCTCTCATACCTAAAATAGCTAATCCTTCTGAGGTTAGTCAGTACAGGCCTATTAGCTGTACAAATTTTATTTATAAAATTATCTCAAGGGTTTTAGTCAACAGATTAAAACCCCTTATGCCTCTTATTGTTGATAAAAATCAATCTGGCTTCATTCCTAATAGGAATATTCAAGAAAACATTTTGGTCTCGCATGAAATTATAACACACATTAAAAGAAGGAAAAATACTAAAAAGTATTTAATGGCTATCAAAGCTGATGTTAAAAAAGCTTACGAGTTTATAGAATGGGATTTTCTTGAAAAATTATTAATAAAATTGGGCTTTCACAATACTTGGGTGGATAGAATTATAAACTGTGTCTCAACAGTGACTTATTCTATTTTAATTAATGGTAAAGATTTCTCTTTATCTAAACCTACTCGAGGATTGAGACAAGGGGACCCTTTGTCCCCTTTTCTCTTCTGTATTGTTACTCAAGTTTTAAACTTACTTGTGAAGGATAAAATTGAAAAGAACGAGCTTGAAAGCTTTAAAATTGGTAATAACTGTCCTATAATCTCTCATCTGCTTTTTGCAGATGATAGTATTTTCTTTTTAAAAGCTAATGCGAGTGATGTTTTAGCCTTTAATACTATAATGGAAAATTTTAGTAGAGCCTCAGGCCTTTGCTTAAATTTAAACAAATGTGGAGTACTTTTTAGTAGTAACACTCCCACTTTTATTAAACATGTAATATCTCATCAGCTCAAAATGCCCCAAGTTGATACTTTGGGTACTTACTTGGGTATTCCCACTGATTGGAACAGGAACAAAAGTAAAGATTTTGAATGGATTATTATTCGCATTCTAAAAAAAATTGAAAACTGGCAAACCATTTTCTTATCTGATGCAGGTAAAGATATATTAATAAAGGCAGTGCTCCAAAGCCTCCCCAATTACCTTATGTCATGTTTCTTACTGCCCAAAAACATTTGTACCAAAATTGATGGTATCATCAGTAATTTTTGGTGGGGAAAAAATAATAAAAAAGGTATTCATTTCATTAATTGGGATACCCTTTGTCAATCTAAATATTCAGGAGGTCTAGGGTTCAGAAACACAAGTATTATGAACCAAGCTCTCCTAGGTAAACAAGCTTGGTATATATTCCATAATCCAGATTCTCTAATTGCTAAAATTTACAAAGGTAAATATTATGCGCATACTACCTTTATTAAAGCCAAGCTGGGTTCTTATCCTTCTCCTGGTTGGAGAGGTATTATTGAAGGTAGAAAAGTTTTTGAAAAAAACCTTTTTTGTAAATTAGGCAATGGTATGAATATTAATGTGCAGGAAAATATTTGGATTACTAATTCGGATAAAGTAATTAAACCCAAAGATAATACTATATCCTTTGTCAGAGATTTTTATAATAATGATAACACATCCTGGAATGAGGAGTATGTTAAAGAACAATTTGATACTAATGTTGCCAATACTATTTTAGATATGAAAATCCCCCCATTTGATTGTCCAGACTTTACAATCTGGAATAAATCAAAAAATGGTGATTATTCTGTTAAAATAGCCTATGCTATTATCAAAGAACAGCTGGACTATCCTTCTAAAACTAGCTTGAATATTAAACCTTCCTCGTCTTACAATCATGATAAAAAAACGTGGAAATTAATATGGGGTATGAATTGTTCCAATAAAGTTAAAAACTTTATGTATAAATGTGTAAAGGATAAACTTTCTACTGAAAAAAATCTATACATAAGGAAATGTACCAAAAATAAAGTTTGTAAGCTTTGCAACACTGAAGAAGAAAGTATAGAGCATTTACTTTTCGCTTGTCCTTGGGCTAAGGCTGTATGGTTCAGTTCACAACTGACTCTTAAAACTAAAAATAATAGCACAGAAAAAATTGGAGATTGGCTTATTTACATAAATGATTCTCTTAATAATAACTCTTCAGTGGGAAATTATGATATTGAGTTTGTTTGCTATGTTTGCTGGCAGATTTGGAAAGGGCGAAACCTTTTTCTTTTTGAAAATGAAATCCCTGATCCTTTATTTACCCTACATCTAGCAAAAAAACATTGGAATGAATATAGAGAGGCTAATTTAAATCCTAATGATGCAATTCATTCTAAGCTGAAGGAAACAGATAAAAAATCACTAAAGGGCATTCGAAATAATGCAATTAGTGACTCTCATAATGGAAACCAGAATTTGTTAAATGATAATAATAGTAATTGGAAAGCTCCTCCCTTTAATAAGGTAAAGATTAACACTGATGCTTCTTTCTCTACTAATAATAGTACTATTGCATATGTGATCAGGGACTCTTTTGGAAATTTGGTGGATTATGATGCTAAGGCTATAGCAGCTTCTCACGCTGGTGAAGCTGAAGCTTTGGGAGTGCTATGGGGATGCGAGAAAGCTAAGGAATTTGCTCCAGGCTCGGTGATCATTGAAAATGATTGTGCTACTGTTTTAAAGCCTTTGTCTTCTGCATCCTCAAACACTTTATTTGATTGTTGTAATATTTTTAAATCCATTTATGGTACTGCTGAGCTTTGTGCTCCTTCTTTTTCTCTTGTTCTTCGCAAGAGCAATAGGGTGGCTGATTGGGTCACTAAACATAAGCTTTTAGGCAATATGTTTGGTGATTGGAGGGTGTGTCCTCCTCCCCAATTAGCCCTTTTGATTTCTTTAGACACCATTGCTGCTGGCATTGGTTGAACTGTTCTTTTTGTACCCTATTTTACCTTCTATATATTATGGTTTAGACAAAAAAAAAAAAAAAACCATTTTGCCACCGAATTATGGAAAACTCAAGTCAGTATTTTATAAAAAAAAAACTTCTATATCATCCAAGTATGTTTATTTTTTATTCAGTAAATCAAAACTAATTACTCTTACTTCATATTTGCAGATAAAAATGACAAGTGGTATTTTGGAGCAACCCCGGAGAAATACGGACTACACATGGATATATATAGTTGGCATTATTGCCAACTATGTTTCAGTGCTAGTATATTTGTCACCCGTGTAAGCTAACAACAGTGGAAAATCGTTGATGCATCTTATTCAAGTTTTTGTTGGACTCTATTTTGAACAACCTTAATTGAGTCACATTGAGACTAATTGTCTCTTTGAGATACGGAGTTCCTTGATATGGTAGCTCTAAAAGCTTCCAAAACTCTTGTGTTGTCTCACACTCTCTTACACAATTATACTCAGATACACACAAACCATAAATAAGCATGTTTAGAGCTTTGTTATTCTTAGTGATTTTTACCACATCACTGGCTATGAGATCTTCTTAGGTATTGAGTGTCAAAGTTACTTTATCCTTGTTGTATATATGGATCATTAATTGGGATTTTCAAAAGCAAGTAATTGAGTCATTTGAGAACCCTTACCTTTTTTCCAATAGAAGTAGTCTACAACTACATATAGGGAAGGTTGAGTGGTACTAATACCCTCAGGTTATCTTCCACATAAGATTAACTTTAGATGCAGTAAATCACAAATAATACTAGAGCTAGATTCTGATACCAGCTGAAACAAAATACATAGTCCTAGAGGGGAGGTAAATAGTAACTATGCTAAATAAAAATTAACCAACTTAAAAAGTATCTATAGAGGATAAAGGAACACACTTTATATGTTCAAAATCTAAGATAAGATACTTTGATGAATACACAACCTAGAAGAGACACTACAATAAACACCAAACATGCAATAAAAGAGTTAAAAGTTTAGACAACTATTTATAATCAATTAAATAAACATATAGTATAAATAAAATTAAAAATTAACCAGTTGGGTTAGCTCAACTGGCCAGAGCCTTGCTATTTCTTCAACACTTAAAGGAGAGGTCCATGGTTCGAATCCCCTCCCTAACGGGTGTAAAGTAAGAGGTACAAGGCTCGAACCCCTCCCTGAACATGGGCAACCTAGTTCTGATTTACCATGTGAATATATATGGGGAGGCATGTATATCTCCGTGGGACTTTTTGGGTGCGCGTAAGCTAGCCCGGAACCCATGTAACCAAAAAAAAAAAATTAAAAATTAAGGGATGAAGAAAATACACGCGATTTTGAGTTGTTCATCTCTCGTAGGTTTGGTCCACCACCTAAGGTTTTGTTGGACCCTTAGCATTTTGTAAGCACCTCCAATATAACTCCCGTGTCTCTTAACATAAACCTTTGCAAACTAATTAAGAATAACATTAGAAGGAACACTTGTGTTAACTCCAACACACCTAAACTAGGTAAACAGTTTATAATGATCTCCTTTTTTTATACCACTGGAAAATCCCTATTCCTACCAAAAAGAAACCCAAGACTAGGGTTTGTTGATTCTAATATAATTTAATAGATCTCATCTTAAAGGATTAGATAAAAGTGTATAAATAAATAAAACATATATGGGTCTGTTTGGATTGATGGTATTGAGAAGAAAAGAAAAGAAATGAAGTGATTTTTAATATTTTCTATCGTTTGTACTGGAGAATTTTTGAAAAGAAAGTAATTTGGGTGATTATAAAAATCACCTATAAGTCACATTTATAAATCACTCCAAATCGGGGTCAAATGGAAGGAAATTTTTTTTTTTTTAAACTAAGAGGCAAAAAGTAACTTTGGCATATTACGAACAATGATAAAAATAGAAATATATAATTACATTTATTTATTTTTTCTTTATTTTTTAACAATCCAAACAAAAACTATTTAAAAATCTTTTATGATTTCTTTATTTTTTAACAATCCAAACAAAAACTATTTAAAAATCTTTTATGAATTTTTCTTATCTAAATTTTCTAATCCAAACAAAAAAAAATTCCCTTTCTTTTCTTTTATAATTTTTCTCTTCTTTTCTTTTACTTATTTTTTTCCTCCTAAATAGAAACATGAAATACTATAATGGTTGGTTGCTAGCGAAATCTCTCTAAAGATTTTCTCTTGAAAAAAATTCTTGATAGTTTTGAAAAATGAGAAATATGAGAGTTAATTTTTTCAAAGAGAGTGGCATTGTATCTATAGGAAAATAGGGTTCACAACTCTCTCTCTCTCTCTCTCTCTCTCTCTCTCTCTCTCTCAGGTATTGATTCAAAAATTCAGATCTGCTGGTCAGATATCTGTCTGCTCCTGCTTGTTGTCCATTGCACTCTATCGGTTATTCAAATGCTTGTCATTTTTTCTTCAACAAATGGATAACCAAATATAATTTTGAACCTTTCGACTATCCGCTTTACCCTTAGGGTATCAATGAATTGCACAGTCAAGAATCTTACGAATATTTAATACATAGGTTACAAGCCTGACTGGTCAGGGATCTGAGATACCTTTCTTACTCAACTTCATCTGGATGAGCTTTGGTGGACTATCGTTCTTATGAAAATCTTTGACACTTTTTGGTAGGTCGCCTGATGCATATATTCAGAAGTCTGGTGGTCAAATCTTGGTTGATGAAATCTCTGGCACTCTTCAACAGTCCACAACTTGTATTTATTATGAAATCCGTTGGACTGTTCTTCGCTGATGTATTCCCTAATACGCTTTGGGGCCCTGCTTATGCTTTACTGCACGGATCTCGTGGATCTGGCATAATTCTTCTTTTGATCATTTGCTTATAATTTGTCTTTCAACAAACACTCAAAACATCTACTAGGCTACTAGTTTAATAAAAAAAATATAATTATTTGATTAGATTTCTTAAATACTTTTAATATATTGAATTTGTTTTATCTTGGGTAACCTTATAGTGTCGCGCATCATCGAAAATGATACCTCTGAAAACATTAGTTTAGGTTTCAAGACCAATAGAAAGGTTAAATGATTGCTTTTATCCAAAACATTCGTTCTTTTTTTTAGTTAGAGAAAATATTTCTTTCAAAACAAGAGGTTAAAAAAGAGATCTATCCAATACGTATCGTATTGTGATAATTGGTTGCTACTTCGGTTAATTGGGGTGATTGACACCCATCAAAGCTAAACAACTTGTCAAACTCTTGTTTAATTATTCAATCCGTCATCTTGTTTTTACTTCTAGATACAAGGGAGTAATTAATATTACAAATTGAAATAAAAAATTAAATGCCATCTACTACTAAATACTAAATGTTTAATACGATGAATTGTTTTTACTTTATTACATATAGAGGTTGTAATAGAGTTGTACAATATCTTTTAAAAGTGTCTTTGCTTTGGTTTAATAAAAAAAATATTATAATTTGCTTGATTCTGATAGAAGTAGTTTATACTGAATTTAATTTATCTTTACTATACTGTAGACCAAGGAATAAAATTGATACAATGTGATCATTGATTTTTTTTTACTCAACGAATCATTAGTTTGATTTAAAAAAAATTATTGGTACGCATTTTTTCTTCATGTTTTAAGTTTTTGCTAGTTTTTTTTAATGAGTTTTGTAAAATAACCCAAAGGGGTGAAACTAAAATAAAAAATATAGAATCCAAACAAGTTACAAGGAGACTATGTGACGAAAACGGGGTATAGAATATTTACTGACCATGATATATACGAAGCTCCTCACCAATCAACTGGTATCCCGACGGAGAGCATTCTCTGGAGAACAATTTGGTGGTCAAATGTCCCGACAAAGGTTAGAATTTTTAATTGGAAAGTTTGCAACAACGCTATCCCTACAGGCACAAATCTCGAAAAAAGGAAGTGCGAAGTACATAGCAATTGTTGCTGGTGCTGTGCGGAACAGGAAACTACAGAACACCTTCTACTTACCTGTGGGTTATCGAAACGTATTTGGGCAGCTTTACAAGTTTATATTAAAACCTTAGAAGAAAATATTGGCGACTAGCTGTTAAATACAATAAATTCATATACTATGGGAGGGTGGAAAAAGGAGGTGGTAACTTCGTACTTACTCCTTATGCTTTGGAATATTTAGAAAGCGAAAATGAAGAGCAGACACTCAAATTTAGATGTCGATTCAAATGAGATTATTCATATACCTACGGTTAATATTCAGGAACATTTTGGAAGGAACTGGTTCGAAGAAGGTTACATCCAACCAGAACACACCAACACATTGCAGGTTATAGGTACATATCTCGATTTTAGTACTGATATCGCATTTACGTGTGATGCCTCTTTCACACAAGCGCATCATCCTACCGGGATCGGGGTCCTTCAGCATAATAAAACTGGCGGATCAAAAGCTAAATTCCAAACAATGGTGGATTGCAACGCCAGTTACATTGGAGAGGCACACACAGTTATCAAAGCCCTTGAGATAGGCAAGACATGGAGGAACAAAGAGAAAACAATTTTCTCTGACAACCTTGAATTAGTTCAAGGTATTCAGCAAGTGTCGGGGCTAGATGGGAGCTCAAACCGTGGACTAAACACATTCAACAACTGGCCATTGAAGCAGGACCAGTTTTTTTCAAGCACATTCCACGACATTTCAACACTAGAGCTAATTTTATAGCAAAAGATGACAGGCGCAGGGCACTACAACACCAACTTACTGCTTAATCTCTCGAGAACAACTTCTCTAAACTAGGAATAGATTAAATTGTCTAGTACTTTGCTCTTTGGTTAGTTTGTATTTGTTAGTTTGTTTGTTTTTTGAATTTTCTTACACGTCAAAAAAAAATACAAGTTACAATAAAAAAATAGAAATTTAAAAAATAATTCCAATTCAAGAATGAAAAAGAAAACAAGAAAGAAGCAGAGAAAAGAAAAATCCCAAAGCTTATGAATTCAAATTATCCAAACTTTTTGGCCAGTATGATTCCCCAAGTAACAATTCATTTAAGAATGAAAATAAGAAATCCCAAAAATCTGTATAGTTCCACACACGTGACAATTCAATGGAACTGATGCAAAAATAAGAATCCAATGAAAAATTCCCAAAATGGTGAAACTCTTAACAGGAATCAATAAAAGCATAAACCCAGAAAGAGCAATTTGAATGTGCAACTGCAAAAATGAATATGTATTCGGCCTTATATGTATGTGCAACTCCCGTGCACTCTTCTCCTCACCAAACAACTCCCGTGCAATTTCATATTCTCTCTCTCTCCCCCCATATCCGCCGCTCCCGCCGCCGGTCTCTCTCCCTCCCACCTCCGCCGCTTGCCGCCGGCCGCTCTCCCTCACACATCCGCCGTTCCTACTTCATCGTAAGTTTTTACTCTCTTTCACCTAATAATCAGTTCAGTCTAACCATTTTTTGTACAAAAAATTACCGTTGTGTTTAGATCTGGGTGTGTTAGGTGTGTAGGAAGTAAATTGCATGATGGATCTATTAAATTAAAATTTTGTTGCGTGTGGGTTTTCTAAAACATCTAGAGGCTTGTACGTTTAGATGTATATGTGTAAGAGATAAAATTGTGTGTTTGGTCTTCTGGGTTATATAGCGATTTGATTCCTTGAGTCCTTTGTTCAAGTTTTATTTTGTTAAAGTTGTAAGGATATAATAAGATTGAACCCGAAAATAATTATATTCCTACTGGTTCACACTTCTAAATAATAAGATTGCATCCAGTGAAACTGAAGCTGTCTTTGATAAACTTTTGCTTGAATTTCTTTGAAGCATGTCTTTTTTCTACCTATCCAGCGAAATTCTAAAAAAAATGGATGGATGAATAAGGGTAATATTGTAAAGAAAGGTTTATTTAATGTTTTTTTAAATCTTTATACTATAAAAAGTAGGATAAATATAAATGAGAGTAGGACAATATCTTTTCTTATTCATTCCAATAAATTTTATAGTCATATATATTTAGCTGAATGCTAATTTTCTATGGTTACAGGCTATCAAGATAAAGGTTTTGGTTTTATCCTTCTTGAATACATGTTGGTTTTATCAATAAGTATATTTAGCTGAATAAGTTTTCTATGGTATTGTTAGTCATACTCCACTATCATCAACCCCCGCTTGGCTACGCCATCAACAGTCGAAGAACCCAACTCACCTTCCAACACCACGCCGCTCTCCTGCACAAGAAAACCGCCTCCAATCGGGAGCATTCTCCACCATCATCAACCCCGCTTGGTTATTACGCCATCAACAAATCGAAGAACCCAAATTAAGGTAATAAAATTAATTTTTTCCGTTAGAATTCTAAAAAAATTAAATTATTTTTAACCTAATCTCCTCCCTTTTACAATTTTCCAGAATTATCTGATTTAAGTATAATTGTTTATTCTATTTTTATACAAGTCCTACCATGGCCATTTTATTACGGTTGGAACTTGGAAGCACATGAGAAGTGATGCGCTTAGAATAGTTTATATAGGGAGGGGAGGGGATGACGTGTGAGTTTTGTGGGTCCCCTGATTTACCGTGACGGTTTGAGTGAGCAATTTGGTCTTATACTGCATTTTTTAATTGTTTTGCAGTAAATAATATCCATTTGAAGCAACGGTTGGAAATGGTCTTACAATCCATCCTGAAAATGGTGAGCATTTGTTCTTGAGTTTTCTTTGTGATTTTATATGCATTGTTAACATTTATATATGTATATGCTACAGAGGATTATTCTAACCAAGGAAGAATTTGAACAAATGTTTAGACTACAAAGTACTTGGATGAAAGGGAAAGCTCAAATGAAGGATACATTTCTACCAGGACTGAGGGGAATCGGAAAAAAGAGTAAGTTAATATTATTTAAATGAAATAATTTGTTCTAAAACCATAGTACACTTTTTTGATAGTTTGTATCTTGTCTTGAAAGTGTTTCTAATTTTTGGTTTGTATCGGTTTTCAAAACACTGATCTTTAACTAAACCCCTTACTAAATAAATTTCTTATTCGAATAAAGAACTCTATGATATTACCAGATCCTTTATTTACAGAAAACAAAAAACAATCGGTTCTTTAAGATAGTGATTTATTGATTTTGATTCTTTATCCATTTTCCTATCTAAGATTTTTGGGAGTAGAAAAGAGATTACCTGTAAAAAAAAATTGATTGCATCAAACTCTTTTTTTGTAACTGAATTTGTAGAAGAGTTGAGACTTGATTTTGGCTTCAATTGATGTGATTTTTAAGGAAGATTTGAGTTTTATGCTATTTAACCATCTACCTCTTTCTTGGGAGGTGATATAAACCACCATTTTCTTAAATGAGTTGTTAGTCTGTGTTTGAAGTGGTCCATGTGAAAATCTAAGATGTAATACTAAGATTATTCTAATAGAGTAAATTTAGCTTAATTAACCAGACTCGCAATATAGTAAATTTTTATTGTAATACTAAGATTATGGTTAAGAATATTCTAAGATGTAAACTTTTGTATAACTTGAAAATCTCCCTTATTAGGAGATCAAAGAACATGAGTGCGGATTGGGTGGCTAAATATGAAGGATAGCAATAACGATTATATCACATATAATACAGCGGAAAATAGAAATTGCAATCCAAATAGATAATCTAGTTGTGATTTAAGAATTCAAAACAAAGTATAATAACGATTACATACCTTAATCCGTTGTGTGAGGATCGAATTGTCAAATTCTAGCTTCAAAGATTTGAAGTCTCCACGCTTTGCACACCGAGTTTGATTTTGCTTTCAGAACCATTCTGAATTTGGAGAGAGACCTTCTATCTACTGTATCTTTTTCAAGAGAGAAAAACTGAAAGAAGTTACATGTATATATTGATTTCTCATTATACATATATTAACTCTTGAAGGAAAAATGAAAAGGCAAGAAGTGGAAAAGCCAAAAGTCAGGAACGTATAATGAAAACTAATTATCTTAATAATTTGGTCCATTACCCACTTCTGAAGTGGACTTTGACATTTTACATTATACAAAAGACTTGACCAGCCTAGTGGTTAGTGACATATTCCACACTACTAGAGGTCCATGGTTTGATCCACGAACCTATGACCTTTTTCCCTTTTTTCTCTTTTGCCTTAGATCGGTCTTATATTAGAATATAAATTTGTGCTAGCAAATCAATATACCAATATTACAAATATATAATTAATTAATATTTATTATCTAATAATAAAATTAATTAACTTCATGAAGCAAGCACAATGCACTCGTTAGTGTGCGACTACGTGGGTTCATCGTTAAACCGGTAGTAGTTAATTAAATTAACCACTAATCGAGGTTGGCGTCTAACAACACTCCCCAACGACCGGATAACGTGAAGTAACTCTGTACAAAGAACCCGGTGAAGAATCATACATGTATTCCCTCTATCTTTACAGCTCCGGATCATCCTGGGATATGGTACAACTGTCAAATACCATTAGAAAATCAACTACGTTACACGTCGATTATCAACGATTGACGAATGACCTAAGAAACTCATTTCTTCATTCATTCTATCACCTTGGCCAAGGATTTGATACAATCGTTATAATCTTATGACATCGTAGAGCTTAAACTCTTTACCTAGAGTTGATAGATTCCATCTTGACTCATCCCTAGGAGCATATATATTTAGCTACGTCCAATATCCTTTCGACTAGCATTATGACACACTAGTAGTCCAGTATCAAAACATAACAAGCACATACACAACTATAGTGATGATCTCAGGTCAAAGGATTACAAGTATAAAAATCCTTATAGAGATTAACCTACTTGACAGTTCAAGGTAATTAACCATTAGGAATCTCTAGTTTTAGTCGGTTCGATAATCACATCTCTATGTGCATTATCTATGCACCTAACTTGGTAAACGAGAACTACCGATATTTATCCAATAAATACTTGTTAGCTACATATTAATCTAACTTGATCATCGAGGTCCTAACTTGATGATCCTACGATTAAGAACAAGTTTAGATTAAGTCCTATAAGCTATATTCTCATTATCATAACACCTTATGATATCTAGTTCGTAACTTAATCAAGGATTTGCCTTTATATTATTTTGATTAATACCATAATCATAAAGGCTTGCCATAGATTCAAGGAAACAATTTCTATAATCAAAACTGTAGGGATAACTATTATCGTGTACAGTAAACACTCGTGTTCAATTCATTACAAGACGATCGGGGCTAGGGCATAATTCTAACAATCTCCCACTGGGCCTAGACCCAATCGTTCAAGTACCATAATTTATAAACAGTTTGTTCTCATCAGACTCTTCTGATAGACACACTTAGATGAATAGAAATACATCATGTTCCTACCTCCAACCTATTGAATATGAACATCTTCATGTTCAATTATATCTCGAATCAAGCGGTACTACTCCAGAATTTGTTTGGATCTATAGTTTATTCTAGGTTTCTTTAATCATACAATATCTCAAATATTGTCATTGTATAAAGAAGAATATCTACATTGTGAAAACCACACTATGTATATATAAAGAATTATTTTATCCATACCACTGGCATAGTTGCATCTTATGTTGCTATGTATTCTACTTTTAGTAACCGAATTCTGCTACAGTGTCTTCATTGGAACTATTCCAATTTATTTCTCCTCTATATAGACATAACCATATCTTGATTTGCTATCATCCACGTTTGAAGCAAAACAAGCATCTATATACCCAATTAGCTTCAACTTATATTCTCCACATATGAGGAATGTGTCCTTAATACTTCTTAAGTACTTAAGGATAGTGTTTACTACTTTCCAACATTCCTCATCAAGGTTACCTTCATACCTACTCGCTACTCCTAGTGTGTAGTGCATTTTAGGCCTTATACATTTTCATGGTATGCTGTATAGATCCTTATTGCTTAAACAAATAGGACTATACACATTCATTCTCTTACTTTTAGAGTCCTAGAACAAACCCTCACATTAAGAGTAATTCCAAAGCCTATTGTTAAATATCACCTTTTGGAATTTCCATGTGATACTTCTGAAAAAGTATAAATGTACTAAGATTGATATAGGTCAAGTAGCTTCTTTAATCTATCTCTATAGATCCCAATTCAAAGAATATAAGCTACTTTTCCTAAATCTTTCATGGAGAACTATTAGACAAAAAACTTGGTTTATCTGATTGGTTGGTATATCATATCCTTATGTGATAATATGTCATCTACATATAACACTAGGAAGATGAGTGTACTCCCACTAGTCTTTTGTACTCTTATAAAATCAAACTATTTGATTGTATAAAAGAGAGTAATCCAACTTAGTGACATTTACTGAATCCATTAAATGGATTTTTGGAACTTACATATTTTATCATGAATAAATGGCAATATGAGACCTTAAAGATTGGTCTTAAGGACGTCATAGACTCCCATTTAGTGAAAATTGTTTTCACGTGATATTACCATATCTCATAATAATAGTATGTAGTTACCAATAGTAGAATCTGAAATAAACTAAGCATTGCTATGAGAAAAGGAATTCACCACAATTGATGTTTTCCTTTTGATTTAAACGCTTAGCAATTAGAAGGACGTTATAGGTCTCTACCTTACCGGCTACTCCAATCATTTCCTTAGCACCCATTTACTATAAATGGATTTTATATCTATTAAAGATTCAACCAAAGTACTATACTTTGTTGATCCTTATAGATACTAATTCAGATTCTATGGTTCTTAACCACTTTCACTATCTAGACTAGTCATAACCTCTTCATAGGGATTTAGGATCATCACTTGATGGGGTTTTCATCTATATGATTTCCTCATCAAACTATCACCATTATTACAATTGATTTTGGTGTATGATGATATATATAACCTATAGGAGGCTTGTGTACAATAAATACTTCTTTCTCTTGATTTTGTTAATTTCCTTGTTCTAAAAGAGGTTCATTAATCGTCCCTAATTACTCAAAGTTTGAGACTTGAACCTTAAATGAAACTATTAATACTTCAAGGAAAGAAAGACTGGCATGCATCTGATGCTCTTCAGCTTGTATAAATAACTCTGAAATCTTTATTTCATTTTGATCTATTTCTACATTATGAATCCCAATAAGGTTGTATTCCTTACCACACACTCTTTGTATTCTGAATGGTGTAGAAATATAATCATGTCATTTTCTTTGGGTATCCAACAAATCTATATTTGAAAGATCTCAACTCAAGCTTAACCATCATAAGTCGTTTAGCATAAATCAAAAAAACTTCAAACTTCTACCATTTGAGGTTTAACTTATGTTATCTCCACATCACATATGGATTTTATCGACTGTTTAGTGGGACCTAATAGTTCATTAAATATGCAATTGACTTTAAAACATAATCCCATGTGAATATTTATAACCTAGTGAATCACTGAGACAAAATCTAATTTTGTCATAGATAATCTATTAATTCATTACTAAGATATTCACCTATACAGGTTGATATCTTACTTCCTTCATACTCTTATATACTTGCTTTCAACTTCACTCAATAGTAATTTGAACATTTCAAATTATTTATATTGGTGTTACATTTGGTAAACACATCTATATCTGTTATATAGTTTGTGAAGGAGATGAAGTAAGAATATATATCTTTGGCTAAAGTTTAGACTGACCACATACATCATTATATAATGGACATAAAAACTCATTAACATTGTCTCCATTTTCATCAAAATGAGATTTAGTCATATTTTATTGAGACAAGTCTCACAAGTTTCATATGATTCAAAATTGTATTCCTCAAGGAAATCTTCCTTGTGAAACTAGTAAACTTTTTCTCACAATTTATGACTTAGTCTATAATACCAAAGATAAGGTTTGATTAGTACGATTATCTATTTCGATTTATGACCAGAAACAACTATAACACTGTTACGTAGTTACTTTAGGCAATTATAATCACCATATTGTAAGCATCCAATGAGGTGTAATTCATCACTATGAAAAACTACATTGGTCATTTTATATTAAATTAATACACCATAACTATTTTATGATCAGATGACTATTTTTGTTCGAAAACAAGTGTACGAACAAAAAGCAGTTTTCTTACAATATGAATTGCCATATGCATCTTTAAAGAACTAGTTATTACAATTGTGGTTGCAACAATTGCTCCATTACCGAAATTGTAATTTAACTTCTCTTATTCTTATTTGTCTATTAATCTTTAGAGTATGCAATATTTTGCATATTTCTAAACTACTACGAGTATCCAATACCCTTTCTGTGTAATTAATAGAAGTTCGAGAAATTATAGAAACAATTTCCATTAATGCCCTTACCTTGTTTCTTGGTATTAGATATCTGGTATCTAATGGTCATACTAAGTTACTTATACATCTCCTAAAGATATTTAAGGATTCATGGGAATATCATGCTTAAAATGTCTTTTGGAGTTCATAACTCATGGATACAAGAATATACACATAGTACCATTACTAGGTTCATATTACTTTAGACATGCATCATATACATTCTATTCATCCTCAAGAGACACTTTAGTCAATAGCTCATTGAGCATATCAATGGGTCTCATGTGCATAAGAAAGTCTCTCAAGTTGCGGTCACAAATCTTGAGATTAACAACCAACTTGTGATGATTTGAGAAGTAATATCGCAGAAATATCGAGAAATCTAATCATAGGAAGGAATAGGGAACGACGCTTTAAGAACACCATTATATAACTGTCAAAGATATGGACTGTTATCTTAGAGATATATAATTGGAAACTTTAAAACGTGAATGAGCCCCCTGGTAGTCATTTCTCACGCATAATTAAAGTGAATAATGAAACTTTAAAACATGAATGAGCCCCCTGGTAGTCAGGTCGTTTCTCACTCATAATTAAAGTGTGGTACATTACCTATTTTATCAAATAAAATGCGAGACTTAAAACTATTTAGCCCCCTGGTAGTCAGGTCGTTTCTAATTAATTTTGTTGAGTTTTCCCATCCTATAATAGAATATTATCAATTCCACGTCCTCTGGGTAGTCCAGACTAAAAACGTAAATTAATAAGTTAATCCTATTATCAAATAATCTAGAGTTTTATAATTTGTATCCGAACTACAAGTACACCTGGTAGTCAGATCAAGACTTGTAAACTTAACAGATTTGAAACTCTATTTACGATGGACAAGTCTCACGAAATATCTAATATTTCGTTTTAGTAAACTCAATAATTTGTAATTATCAAGTGGGATGATGCTTAGGATTCAAAATGCTAAGTGTTGGGATTGAAATGGTGTTCGGAACGGATTTAAGAATATATTGGGTTACCATCGATCAAATCAAATGATAAAATATATATATATATATATATATATATATATATATATATATATATATATATATATATATATATATATATATTTATTTTTTTTTTTTAAATATTGTTAACAATTAACCCATTTCAAAAAAAAGATATAACAAAATAATGACGAATCACAAGCCGCTAATTAATTAATTCAATCCATATGAACATTAATCAAAATGAATTCTAAAATTCAGGCTTTGATAATGATAAAACAATTTTAAAAGAAAATAAAATAAATCTGCATTCGCAAAACCAAAAAAAAAACAAAAGAATTTTTAATATATAAATGATTTCACTGTCATAATTTTTTAAACAAATGAATCCATATTCATAGAAAAAAACCACAATCATTTTAATATTAAATAATTGCCTTTTCTAATTCCTTTTTTCCTTTTTAGTAAAACGGTAGAAATTTTAAGGATCAAATATCCTTTTTGATTTCGATCACAGGAAAAAAAACAAATCCTTTTTTTTTTTTTGCATTTCATAACAAGCGATTATAGCAGAAATATTTAAATGGTTTGATGATTAAGCTACTATCTCAACTCCAGGAGATATGTTTCAATTATAATCAATATTAAATATAAAGGAAAATCAGTGCAGCACCTCTTCTTATTATCAATATAACAATATTATAATGAACAAAGATAGGCTAGGCCACCTGTATTTTTTACCTTCACACCAACGAATACTACATATCAATGCAATCGATACTACACATTCATATAATCATTGATACATCCATATAATCATTTGAACAAAAAAAAAAGATACATCCATATAATCATTGATGGATTAAAGGTAACAAAAGAAAAAAAATGAACACAAGACAACACTTTGCCCATATGCTATGAAATTTCTTTTCCTCTTCTCCTTTTTCAGTCGGAACCAAAAAAACAACTATCACAATTTTTTTTTTCTTCAATCAGCCTATTGAATAAAATAAATCGCGGCCAAGCTTTTAAATCATCAATATTAAACAATTCAATATTAATCTTAAAAATAAACCAATATAAAAAAATCTTGATTTTCATATAAACCCTTACACCAAAAATCAAATATTATCACATAATATCAAGCTTAAAATTCTAAATCACAACAACGGGCTCTGATACCACTTAAAAGATAACAATAACGATTATATCACATATAATACAGCGGAAAATAGAAATTGCAATCCAAATAGATAATCTAGTTGCGATTTAAGAATTCAAAACAAAGTATAATAACGATTACATACCTTAATCGGTTGTGTGAGAATCGAATTGTCAAATTCTAGCTTCAAAGATTTGAAGCCTCCACGCTTAAGCCAAAAGTCGGGAACGTATAATGAAAACTAATTATCTTAATAATTTGGTCCATTACCCACTTCTGAAGTGGACTTTGACATTTTACATTATACAAAAGACTTGACCAGCCTAGTGGTTAGTGACATATTCCACACTACTAGAGGTCCATGGTTTGATCCACGAACCTATGACCTTTTTCCCTTTTTTCTCTTTTGCCTTAGATCGGTCTTATATTAGAATATAAATTTGTGCTAGCAAATCAATATACCAATATTCCAAATATATAATTAATTAATATTTATAATCTAATAATAAAATTAATTAACTTCATGAAGCAAGCACAATGCACTCGTTAGTGTGCGACTACGTGGGTTCATCGTTAAACCGGTAGTAGTTAATTAAATTAACCACTAATCGAGGTTGGCGTCTAACAACACTCCCCAACGACCGGATAACGTGAAGTAACTCTGTACAAAGAACCCGGTGAAGAATCATACATGTATTCCCTCTATCTTTACAGCTCCAGATCATCCTTGGATATGGTACAACTGTCAAATCCCATTAGAAAATCAACTACGTTACACGTCGATTATCAACGATTGACGAATGACCTAAGAAACTCATTTCTTCATTCATTCTATCACCTTGGCCAAGGATTTGATACAATCGTTATAATCTTATGACATCGTAGAGCTCAAACTCTTTACCTAGAGTTGATAGATTCCATCTTGACTCATCCTTAGGAGCATATATACTTAGCTACGTCCAATATCCTTTCGACTAACGACACACTAGTAGTCCAGTATCAAAACATAACAAGCACATACACAACTATAGTGATGATCTCAGGTCAAAGGATTACAAGTATAAAAATCCTTATAGAGATTAACCTACTTGACAGTTCAAGGTAATTAACCATTAGGAATCTCTAGTTTTAGTCGGTTCGATAATCACATCTCTATGTGCATTATCTATGCACCTAACTCGGTAAACGAGAACTACCGATATTTATCCAATAAATACTTGTTAGCTACATATTAATCTAACTTGATCATCGAGGTCCTAACTTGATGATCCTACGATTAAGAACAAGTTTAGATTAAGTCCTATAAGCTAGATTCTCATTATCATAACACCTTATGATATCTAGTTCGTAACTTAATCAAGGATTTGCCTTTATATTATTTTGATTAATACCATAATCATAAAGGCTTGCCATAGATTCAAGGAAACAATTTCTATAATCAAAACTGTAGGGATAACTATTATCGTGTACAGTAAACACTCGTGTTCAATTCATTACAAGACGATCGGGGCTAGGGCATAATTCTAACAAAACATAAGCTAAGTGACTCTTTGTTTAGCCTTTGGAGTGTTAACCCTCCTCCCCAATTAGCAAACTTATATGCTAGGGACTTCAATCCTATAAGGATTGACTAAATTTGTATTTGTTTTGGTTATTAATGCAAGTTTATTTTTGACTAAAAAAAAAACATTATTAAATCCTTATGCAAAAGGCTCATTATGCAACATAATAAACATTAATCACTTTTTTTTTTTTACAAAATAAGACATTATGTAAATTACAAATATAAAATTGGTCGATAATTTAATTTTTTTTAAAATAAAAATTAAAAATCTTGAATTATCGAGCATGAATTTTGTAATCATGAACCATGATCTACAATCCTCCACAAATTACAAATCTTGAATAGTAAATCATGTAATTTGAATCTTAGATAATGAAATATGAACTATTGATTTTAAATCTAGAATGAAATTCGAATCATATATTTTGAATTATAAACGTTGATCAATGTATATAGCCATGAATTATAAATACTACAATATGAAAGAACCATTAACACACTATACTTATCATTCATTGAACAATTAATTCATTTTTTTTTAATTGGAACAAAAAAATAATTTATTTTTTATATTTCGGCTATACTTGATATCTGATAACATAATGCGTGGCCAGAAGATAGCCACATCTCACTACTGAAAGCTTTTAGAGACATTTTAGAGACAGTATGTACTAGAGAATCTTGACACAAAACTCGTATAGCAAAACCTAAAACTCATCTCTTCACAATTTACGCTCACCGCTCTACTGCACAAGAAAACCGCCGCCACTCCGAAGCATTCTCCACCAATCCATCATCAACGCCGCTTAGCTACGCCATCAACAATCGAGTAACCCAACTCACCTTCCAACACCACGCCGCTCTCCTACACAAGAAAACCGCTGCCACTCGTGAAGCATTCTCTTCCATCATCAACTCCGCTTGGTTACGCCATCAATAAATCGAAGAACCCAAATTAAGGTAAAAAAATTAAATTTTTCCGTTAAAACTCTAAAAAATTAAAATTATTTTTAACCTAATCTCTTCCCTTTTACAATTTTCCCGAATTATCTGATTTAAGTGTAATTGTTTCTTATTATGTTATTATACAAGTACAATGACCATTTTATTACTGTTGGAAGCACCTTTTACCGTATGAGAAGTGATGCGCTGAGAATAGCGTGTTTGTTTTGTGTGTCACATGATTTAATTTACTGTGAATGTTGGAGTGAGAGCAATAGGTTTAGATTGCTCTATAGTCCCTATATATACTTTCTCTTAGGAATTTTATTTCATAACTGAAACATTGGGGGGAACAAAGTACATCAAAGATACAACAAGCCTTGTGTGCGCACAAATAACAATATAATCAGGCCTGTAGACGTTTTTTTTCCTTTTATGGCTTATGCATATATTTTGTGGGTATATGCAAGTTAAAATCATGATATTATAATTCCTTTTACTTGTATGAGAAGTGATGCGCTGAGAATAGTTTATATGGAGAGGGGATGGGATGACGTGTGAGTTTTGTGGGTCCCTTGATTTACACCTGTGACTGTTTGAGTGAGCAAATTTGGTCTTATACTTTGAATTGTTTTGCAGTAAATAATATCTATTTGACGTAAATGGTGGAAATGGTCATCCTGAAAATGGTGAGCATTTGTTCTTGAGTTTTCTTTGTGATTTTATATACATTGTTCAACATTTATATATATGTATTTGCTACAGAGGACTATTCTAACCAAAGAAGCATCTGAAAAAATGTTTCGGCTACAAAGTACTTGGATGAAAGGGAAAGCTCAAATGAACGAAACATTTCTACCGGGATTGAGGGGAATCGGAAAAAAGAGTAAGTTAATATTATTTAAATGAAATTATTTGTTTTAAAACCATAATACACTTTTTTGATAGTTTGTTTCTTGTCTTGAAAGTGTTTCTAATTTTTGGTTTGTATCGGTTTTCAAAACACTTATCTTTAACTAAACCCCTTACTAAATAAATTTCTTATTCGAATAATGAACACTATGATATTACCCGATCCTTTATTTACAGAAAACCAAAAACAATCGGTTCTTTAAGATAGTGATTTATTGATTTTGATTCTTTATCCATTTTCCTATCTAAGATTTTTGGGAGTAGAAAAGAGATTTAAAAAAAATTGATTGCATCAAACTCTTTTTTTGTAACTGAATTTGTAGAAGAGTTGAGACTTGATTTTGGCTTCAATTGATGTGATTTTTAAGGAAGATTTGAGTTTTATGCTATTTAACCATCTACCTCTTTCTTGGGAGGTGAAAATATATTATCTTACAACAATGAGTTGTCAGTCTGCGTTTGAATTGGACTTTTTTTCTTTTATTTTCGAAAAGCTTAGAGACATAATTCACAAAATTCACAAAGCTGCAAAATGATAATAATAAAACCGTCCTTTTGTACTATAGTAACGTTATACACCTAGTACTAAGCATAAGAAGGATATAATTATTAATTACAATCAACCAAAACCAAAACCAAAACCTTATCTCGATAGCAAACATGAGTAACAAAATAACAATATTATTCTATGTACCTTAAAAGATACTTGTATCATCAAAGGTGAGTAAGGAAGTTAGAGATGAAGAATACATGTAAGAAAAGATACATAAGTTGGAAGCACTAAAAACTTCTACTCAACTTTTAATACTTTAAAGAATAGACTTAGCCCTATAATAATATAAAAGTAGCATTCAGTTTACTTAACATAATAAATATTAAAAGTGTAGATTGTGAGTATTTCTCTGACTTTCCTACCTTAATGTTGTAACCATCTTTTCTGATAGACAATGTAGCTGGTTCCCACATATCTTTTTTGATAGTATATACAATTAAACCAATTTGCCACCAAATTATGGAAAACCCGAGTTTGTATTTTATAAAGAAAACTTCTATATCATACAAGTATGTTTATTTTGTATTCAGTAAATCAAAACTAATTACTCTTACTTCACATTTGCAGAAGTAGTGGTATTTTGGAGCAGCCCCAGCGAGATACAGACTGCACTGGGTGGGGTATATGTAGTTGGCATTATTGCCAACTGTGTCTCCGCGCTAGTATACCTAGCACCAGTGTAAGTTAATCTAACTTATCTATATATACCTTTGTATGCTAAACAAGTATAATTACGAAAAAAAACTTATTTATCTATATATTAATTAAATATTGAAAGCAATATCAATTTGAAAAATATATGACCTTTATATATCATAATTTATAACTCCCCATTTCAGTATTCTACACTTAATAGATAGATAGCTATCTACATAATAAATTTGTGCTTCGATCACTTATTAATGCCAAAGTAGAAGCATAAGAGAATTTACCTTCACAAAACTGAAACTTACTTTGTGTCTGCAATTTTTTAATCAATAACATAGATTAGTCTATAAAAAATTATACATAATACACAAAATTAATTACTTTGACTTATTTCGACAATAAAATAGAATTAAGAAGATTCTGAAGCAATATTAACAACCAACTTTCAAGCAATATCAAATATATACACCTATTTAGGCATTTCAGAATCACCAAGATCCTTTTTTTCAACTCAAAATAACTAATTCCATATATATATATTATACATATCAAAATAAATATTATAAAGAAAATTAAGGAATTTGAGAAATGATCATTAAGTAAAAAAAAGTCCTCTGAGGTAATGGTTTGAAATATTGTGTGAGTTTTACCTGATCCAATCACTAATTAGAGAAAGAGATGTGAGCAGCGAGAATAAGTGGAGATTAGGATTGGGTAGGTTAGAAGATATAAGTATATACTGTATATCAATAATAATATATAATAATAATATATACAGTATTTTATACAAGAAAAATTGGGCTTGGGCTAAATTGGGTGTACGGGTTGGGCTGGAGTTTTTTTTTTTTTCTTTTAAACCGGCTAAAGCCCAACGGATTTGCCTTTTAATTTTTGTAAACCGACAAACTCTATTAAGCCACTACCAAGTTAGCCCGACTCGGATTGGTTTGTCTTGGGTTCATTTTCTTGACCGAGTTTTCTCGGTCAATCCTCTATCTTAGTTTGGACAACTATCTAGTAATAGTTAAGAAAACTTTCTAACGATTTGGAAGCGTACACGTGTTGTAGTTGTGCTCATTTATTAGACATATGTTTTTTCTGTAATTAATTATTTAATATGAGTTAATAATAAGTATATAAAATCTATTTTGGTAGGGTTACGTTCCGTCGTATTTATCTGGCACGAGCTGTCCTTGGCTTCTCATGCATACCATATTTGGTTGCATTTTTTTCTTCACTTTTATGGTTATACTATGCCATAGTGAAGAAAAATTCAACATTATTGCTTTTTATATATTCCGCTGGAGCTGTCCTTGAGGCAGTGTACATCGGAATATATATCTTTTTGCGCCTGCATTAGTGAGGGTAAGTATTTATTTTCTTAATAATTAATTTAGTTTTGATTTTTTATTTAAACTAATTATATATTTTGTATAAACAGCGTTGGACAGGAGGATTGGCCCTTATAAAGGCCAGTCTTTTTGTTTTAGTAGTTTTGGTCACCGTGTTTGCATTTCACGGTGACCAGAGGATAGATATAGTCGGATGGATATGCGTGGTAGTATCCGTCCTGGTTAATGCCGCTCCTCTGAGCGTCGTGGTAAGAAAATTATTTCTCTATTTTTAAGCATTAGCCTCAATCATTTTCATATTTACTAACTTCTTAATTTTTATTAATGTGTAGGTTAGAGTAATCTAAGAACACAATGCCGAGTTTATACCGTTTGCATTGTCGGTGTGTCTGACAGCAGACTGTATAGCTTGGTTTGTGTACGGGCTTTTCGAAAACGATGTTATCGTTTTGGTATGTATTTGTAATTTTTTTTTTTAATTTTCTAAATTAAATTATCTAACTTTTTTATTTGTGTATGCAGTTGCCCAATATATTGGGTTTTCTTTTTGGATTGGTACAGGTGGTCCTCCATTTTGTTTACAGGCGTGTGGAGGAAACGCCTGAGGAAGGGGTTGAGCCTGATGTGTAAAAAACTCTAGGAATTTTTTTTTTATTAATTATGTATAATTGTAATTAATCTTTAATTATTTATGTATATAAATTTTAGTCCTAATTTGGATTTTTAATATATTAGAGTTTTTTAATTAAGTCTATAAGTCACGAACTCATAGTTGACCTAGCTAAAAAGGGCTTATGAGATGATACATAACCAAACTGATGGAAATGGATCACTTAATCTATATTTGAATTATGGTAATCTTTTATCATTAAAATTAATTTGATAACTCATGGATGTAACACATACCATAATATAAAATCAACCTTTTTCATAACAATCTCAAGAAATTCCCATTGAAATTTGTTATGCATTTTAGTCATATCAAGGTTTACATTAACATAATGTTGTGATGACTAGCGCTTTGGTTGAAGGGAGTACGCAACTTCATGAGAGATAAAAATGTTATCTTGAAAGACATTCTCTTTAACAAAAAATTATTGGGTTGATAAATAATATCATTATGATACTAGAGCCCAATAAAAAATTCTTGAGGAAAAGTGGTAAATATGAACAATGCAAAATTGAAAATCGGACACTCAGTAAGCTACTTTGACTATATCTAAAAATTCATACTTTAAGATTTTAGATAGATTGGCTAGAGGTACACAAGAGTTGTGATACAAGAGTGAAACACTCAATCAAACTCTGAGTGTATATATTCAATGAGCGAATACTAGCTAAAAATCGAAGAAACGAATCAACAAGTACTAAGCATGCAATAATCTATGCTGGTAAAATAAAAGTAATTATTGAGGCAATAAAATAAACAATTGGCATTCACAAGATTAAAGATATAAAAGTGTGAAGATAAACAATAATTTTAGGTTGGTTCATCTTTCATAGGTGTAGTCCACCACCTAAGGTTTATGCACCCTTAGTATTTCAAGAACCTCCACTAAAATCTCATAGTGTCTCATAAAAGTAGGAGCACAAACCCTTACAACCTCTTCAAAATCACCTCTAAAGAAAAATCTTGTTATCACAAACACTAGTAAACCAAATGGACAATCTCCATTCACGATATACCACTTCACAAGCCCGTGAAGCCTTCCACTTGTGTATTAACACACAAGCACGAGGGAAAAACATGTGCTTTGTGATTTACCTTTTCACGCTCCGTGAAGACTTAGAGCTTTGTGTCTATACCATATAATATCTAACCCACTCTTTTCTACTCTATGGAAAAAAGATCATAATTTTTCACTAGACCAAGAATAAGCCCCACGTTTTATGCTTAAGCCTAATTTTCGTAGCCTAGCCTCTATACTCTTAATGAGTAGATAAATTTAGGTGTTAGGGATAAAAATACAAACAAATATATATATATATATATATATATATATATATATATATATATATATATATATAAATATATGTATATATGTATATATGTATATATATATATATATGTATATGAACTATGGATTGACTGGGTCTATCTTTGAAGATAACTTTGAGAATTATTCAATTTTGGTTTAGAAAAAAACTACTTTTGGAAATTTTCATTGCCTCTATTTATAGGAAAATCTCCCTCCCACATATTTTTACTCATGTCACCTTTTGATTGACCTAAAAAAATTGGTAGATGATTGGCGCCTTTTGGTCTGATGAATGATAACGAATGTCTCAGTTTCTTTGAGCGACTACAACAACGAATATATGATGTCGTTCCTGGGCATTATATTTTCTTTTTTCAGGCACCACCTTCATTTCTATTAGGTATCCGTTTGGAGATGAGTCTTCAAAACTAAATACAAAGCGGAATGGATGCCCGAGACCCTATAGTGTCAAATATGCAAAGAAAAGGGACCAAATTGTCAAATATACAAAGATATGGGACTAAACCGTAAAAAATACAATCATAAGGGACTAAACTATCAAATATAACATGATATGGGACTACACTGTCAACTATACAAAGATAAGGGAATAAAATATCAAAATATACAAAGATAAGGGACTAAACTATCAAACATACCTAATTAAGGGACTAAACTTTCAAATATACAAAGATATAGGACTATAATGTTAAAATATACAAAGAAAATGGACTAAAGTGTCAAATATACAAAGATAGGGGACTAAACAATCCAAAATAAAATTATAAGGGACTAAATAGTCAAATATACCAAGATAAGGGTCTAAACTATCAAGTATACAAAGATTGGGGATAACATGTCAAAATATACGAAAAAAGGGACTAAACTATACTATGCAAAGTAGTATAAAAGTAAATTGCACTTTAAGTCCCTATACTATGCGAATTAACCTATATTATATCATTTGAACATGAAAATATTCATCCAAACAAATTCAGTTAAGGCCTAGAGATAAACATTTAAAGTTTGCACTATTAATCTATATACCAAGTGTAAAACTTGCATTATTTGTCCTTATATTCATTTTTTCCTAAAGTAATTTCACTTTAAGTCCCTAGACTATGCGAAATAACATATATTTTATCACTGAAACAACAAAATATTCATACACACAAAATAATCCAAGGCTCGGAAAGATTCATTATTAGTTTGCACTATAGTCCTCATTTTGAAAGTTCAATTTGCACTAGTCCTTATATTGAATACTTTTAAACCTAAAATGCACTATAAACCCTTATACTATGCAAAATAACCTATATTTTATCAAGGAAACACCAAAGTTTTCATACAAACCATATTAATGGAAGACTTGTAGGATTAGATTACACTTTGCGCTATAGGTCCCTATTTCAAAGAGTAAACCTGCACCATTAGTCCCTGTATTTTAGCTTTTAACTTAAAATGCACTAAAAGTACCTTTAGTAGTCGAAATAACTAAGTGGTCTAAGGCAATTCTAAGTAATTACTAAGATAGTAAGGATTTGATTAGGAAAGATTTAAGCATGAGTAAATATAAATTGAGTAAATGTAAAGAGATTAAGGAAAGTGATTTATAGTGGTTCGGTTTCCTTACATCCACTAACTAGTGTCGTCCCCTGTAGCAACTATGACTAGGTTCTAATATGAATCATGCAATATTTATATGAAAAATGTTAAAATCAAAATAAGCTTTTTTGATTTTAAAAAGAAAATAAAAATATAATACATTTATATTGAATCAAGCATCGAGGAGAAACAAATTGGTAATGGACTATTGAGTAAAAAAAATTGTCACTTTGAATTTAATTGTGGAAGGATTTAATGTTTAAAATATTCAAGTTTGTTATGGTAAAAGTTAATTTATTTATGACAATATTTTGTGTCTTTTAATTGTAAATAAACTGAATTTTTAAATAAAATAAAATAAAATGAATTTATTAATATAAATAATTAAATTTTAAAAATCCAAATATTTTTAAAGGGATAAATATCTCTATTTTATAATGTTAGGCAATGTTACTAAATATCTTTGGAGAATTGACGAATTAACGTTTACCACGTGGGCCACGCAGAAAATTTCCCTAATTACTAGAGGAGGCGCTCTCTTATCAGGTTTCAGGTCCAAAAAGAGGAGTGTAAAGAGCTCCGGATACCCTTTGCGCCCCTCTTTTGGAGCCTCATCTTCTTCCACACACAAACTCAGCTTTCTCCAACTCTTCCTTCTTCAACGGAAGCCCCACCATCTCCACCACACTACCTTCACCGTATTATTAGCTAAGCTTCATTTCCACACATACTTCCAGGTCTGTTATCATTTCATCTTTACATATCACTAATACCATTACATATATTAGTAATAGCTCAAGCTAATTTAGTTACTAAAGAAATGAATTTTAATTTTGAAAAATAAACCATTTTTCCTAGAATTTATCCTAAATTACCCTTAATCTATGTATTTTAGTTTGACAAAAATGTTTTTTTTTCTTTAATTTCCTTTCTCTTCAGATGTTGTATTCAGTTCTCTTAACTTTCTATGATTATAAATTTGTAAAATATGTTCCATTAGCAAGCAAGCGTGTCGGATAGGGGTAAATTGCATAATTGGTCCCTGTATTAAGTTATAAGCAAAATACGATTGCCGCAATTAAACCTTATAAATTTATAGAAGTAGAATATTTAATCTTTACAGGGTAATCGGGAGAAATTTTGAACATACTTTTGTATATATACTAAAAGGGTTATTTAATTATTTGCAATTTAACAGTTTCATCAATTTGAAATACTTTTGACAGTAAATTAAATGGCAATCATACCTTGTGGAAGTACATGGGTGGCTCGGTGGGGAGTGCAGCCTCAGTTAGTATCCAAATCATCCATTACAAATAAATTATCAACACCTCCCCATTGGTGAGTTTTATCAAATGAGGAAATCTTCTACTTTTTGATGCTTTTTATCTCACACTGTAGTATATATAATTCTTGTTTATTGTGTTCAAGATGAGAATTTAGTGATCTTATTTCAACATTATGTTCTATGCAGTTTCTCAATCAAGGTTAGAGCATTAGGTTCATCAACCTCAACTATGTTCTCTCAAGAACCTGTACACACACTCTTTACTTCTGGGTTATGTAAGAGATCATTTAAACAAAGAGGAGCTTCTTTAATCGTTAAAGCTTCTAGAGTAAGCTACTAATTACTTTATCTCTTACTCAATACTTCTTTTATTTTCGTGTAACATTTTCGCTTTCATGCTTTTACAGGATTATTATGATGTCCTTGGTGTCTCAAAAAATTCCACCAAACCAGATATCAAAAGCGGTAAATATTTTTTCTCATCTTTTATTTCATTATTTACGCTTTTCTTATAATTTTCCATTTAATTTTCAGCATATCGAAAGCTCGCTAGAAGCAACCATCCCGACGTAAATAAGTAAGTTTTACATAACCAAACTTCGAATCTTTCACTCCAT
This sequence comes from Nemophila menziesii, assembly GCA_029959085.1. Taxonomy (NCBI): domain Eukaryota; kingdom Viridiplantae; phylum Streptophyta; class Magnoliopsida; order Boraginales; family Hydrophyllaceae; genus Nemophila; species Nemophila menziesii. The sequence continues at coordinate 40,792,805 of JARWIR010000007.1, read as the reverse complement.
TTGGTATTTATATGAACTTTTTCCTTCAGGGAACCTGGAGCAGAACAAAAATTTAAGGAGATAAGTAATGCCTACGAGGTAAATTAAATTAAGCAAAGCTAATATTCAAACATTTAATAAATTTAACAAGATTTCTCTAAACAGGTTTTATCAGACGACGAAAAACGTTCAATATACGATCGATACGGTGAAGCAGGTCTAAAAGGTGCCGGAGCGGGCCCCGGAGATTTCAGCAACCCATTCGATTTATTCGAATCATTATTCGACGGTTTAGGTGGTATGGGATCACGTGGGTCCCAAAACCGTCCACAAGAAGGGGAAGATCAAATCTACAATCTCGTATTAAACTTCAAAGAAGCAGTATTCGGTATCGAAAAGGAAATCGAAGTAACACGTCTCGAAAGCTGCAACACATGTAACGGTTCAGGCGCAAAACCAGGAACAAAAGCCAGTAAATGCAAGACATGTGGGGGTCAAGGACAAGTAGTAGCTTCCGCTAGAACACCACTAGGTGTATTCCAACAAGTGATGACATGTAATTCATGTAACGGAACTGGTGAATTATCGACACCGTGTAACACGTGTGGCGGAGACGGTCGTGTACGAAAGTCGAAACGTATAAGTTTGAAAGTTCCTGCGGGCGTAGACGGCGGTAGCCGTCTACGCGTTCGTGGTGAAGGTAACGCAGGGAAGAAAGGTGGGCCCGCGGGGGATTTGTTTGTTTTGATTGATGTTTTACCGGATCAGGTTTTGAAACGGGATGACACGAATATTTTATATAGTTGTAAAGTGTCGTATATTGATGCGATATTGGGGACTACGTTGAAAGTACCGACGGTTGATGGGATGGTGGATTTGAAAATACCGTCCGGGACACAACCGGGGACTACTTTAGTGATGGGGAAGAAAGGTGTGCCGTATCTTAATAAGAGTAATATGAGGGGTGATCAATTGGTAAGGGTTCAAGTTGAGATTCCGAAACGGTTGAGTAGTGAAGAGAGGAAGCTTATTGAGGATCTTAATAGTTTGAATAAGGGGAAAGTTTCGTCGCCTAGTAAGCGATAGTGGATGTGGTAGTTTTGTGTCTTTTCTTATAGGTGAAAAGAGAAACTAGAGATAGAGTATTTATTATTTTCGTGGTGTTGGTTTCTTGGTTATATGATTGTTTTGAAGTGTATAATAGGTGGGATAACATTATTATTCACATTCTTCTTAATTTTTGTTTTAAGTGTATTATCAACTATGGCATAATCTCGTTGAAGAAAACTTTGCCGTTAAACCCTTGATATTTCTTTTCTCTGATGTACTAGGGGAAACAACTATATTTGTGTCTCACCCCTTGCAAGATCTTGATGCACTCAAACGTGACCTAGTTTTCAACGAAAAAAAAAAAAAAAAACGTGACAGTCATTTTAAACCAGGCAAATATGTGTAGAAACATAAGCCAGGACTAAAGATTCCATTAAACTCAAATAGATAACACAAAGCATTAAACGAATATTCTTCCAAGTTATACAAAAATATTCAAAAACGATTTGTGAATGCTCAAGCTGTTGCAATATTCTCTCAGTTAGACATATTATATTTATTAAAATACGTCCGAAGTACTAAAACAAAAAATAGACAACATAAGGTTTAAGAAGAAAGAGGACTAAACTGATACAGTAAACCAAGATTTAATCGAGATATAGACAACATAAGATAGAAGAAAGAGGACTAAACTGATACACAGGGAGCCAAGATTAAAACGAAAAATAGACAACATTAAAAAGAAAGAGGACTAAACTGATATACACAGGGAACCAAGATTAAAACGAAAAATAGACAACATAAGATTAATATGAAAGAGGACTAAACTGATACAGTGAACCAAGAATAAAATGAAAACTATACACCATAAGCTAGAAGAAAAAGTTGGAAAAGATTATGGGGTGAGAGAGGCTCGAACTCTCGACCTCAGGATTACTCTTAGAAGCTATGAGACCTACGCGCTAGCCAACTGCGCCACCACCCCATTGATGACATATTTTGAATTCTGAATAACTAAAACGCTCGGGTATTTTTCTAACATTGATAAGAACGAGAAAGATAACCCTAACCCCTAAAAAAAACCCAAACCTTCTTGGTCATTTACTGATGGAACTCCCTAAGGGCAAAAGTAAAATATCCTTGGCATGGACAGTAAACTATACTTTTATTTTTGAAGTCTATTTTACTTAGTTATGTTATTTTCTCTGATTTTGCCTTTCTATCTATAAGCTATCACCTATAATTTTCTTGATTTTTTTTAGAGTAAATAACACTTTTGTCCCCTGGGTTTATACGCGATTGACAGGTTGCCCCCTAACTCTTAAAATGCGCCTCGTTGCCCCCTAAGATTTAGTTTTGTGACCCGTTACCCCCTACTGCGTGTTCCGTCCATTTTTACCGTTAAAAGTGACGTGGCATTTCCATGTCACAATTTTTTTTTTTTTTAATCCAGATGTCAATTACCTGTTTAATTAATTTAATCTAAGGGTAAAAAAGATATTTTATAATAGTTTTTATAATATTAAATAAAAATAAAAACCCCCTACCCTCACCCCCCCACCCCCTACCCCCCCCCCCCCCCCCTCCCCCCCACCCCTTCTTCCCCGTTCTTCTTCTTCGTCCCCAACCTCTGGTTCGTCCTAAAAAAAAAAAAAAAAAAACTACCAAACACCACATCCTTCCTCTAACCTGTAAAACACATACCAATACAAGAATCAAACTATTCTTGTAGAGATCACAATATACTCCATCCTAATGAATATGGAGAATAAGTATAAGGGAATTTTTAAATTAAAAAACAAAACCAAAAATCCTATATCTGAAGTTATTGGGCTTTCTCCACATTCAGATGCTACTGGACTCACACTTCTTATTCAAGTTAACGATGTTCCAGGTCTTCAAATCAAGCATGATGGGAAATGGGTTCCCATTAAACCCCTTCCTGGAGCAATTATTGTCAACATTGGCGACGTATTGGAGGTAAGGTTTCGGGTTAATTATGCTTTTGTAGTCCTTGTCTTATGCATCAACTGTTGACTCTAAGTTGAAAAAGTTGATTATTTGAAAACAGATAATGAGCAATGGTGAATATAGCAGCATTGAGCACAGAGCAGTCGTAGACTTTGAAAAGGAAAGACTTTCAATCGCTGCATTTCACAGTCCAAATCACAACAGCAAAATTTGTCCACCATCAGATCTCGTGAAGGAAAATGGAGCAAATTTTAGAGAAGTTGAGTATAAAGAGTATATGAAGATGTATTTTTCTAGCAAACTCGATGGAAAAAAAACTTACTGGATCAAATCAAGATCAAACAATGAAAAGGAAAATTTATTATAAGCATTCGCAGAGTGATCTTGCCTTAAACCGGTTTTTAGATAGTGTTTTAAATTCAACTATTTTAGTTTATACTAGGAGTGACGGAGGCTGAATCTTTTGTTTGCTAAGGACAATGAAATTCAAGGGCGTCTACTGCTGAATTTTTTTATATTTGTTAATTTTCTGTAATTAATAAAAAGATTTATGCTTAGTTGCTCAATTGCTCTCTTTTCCTACTGTAGTATTGTATTACATGGTGCTCTCCTCCCGAACTATGGTTACTCTTTCCTCTAGCTCTGATTAAACTCTGAGTTTCATATCTTCAGATATAGGATTTTTGGTTTTGTTTTTGAATTTAAAAATTCCCTTATACTTATTCTCCATATTCATTAGGATTGAGTATATTGTGATCTCTACAAGAATAGTTTGATTCTTGTATTGGTATGTGTTTTACAGGTTAGAGGAAGGATGTGGTGTTTGGTAGTTTTTTTTTTTTTTTTTTTAGGACGAACCAGAGGTTGGGGACGAAGAAGAAGAACGGGGAAGAAGGGGTGGGGGGGGGGGGAGGGGGGGGTAGGGGGTGGGGGGGTGAGGGTAGGGGGTTTTTATTTTTATTTAATATTATAAAAACTATTATAAAATATCTTTTTTACCCTTAGATTAAATTAATTAAACAGGTAATTGACATCTGGATTAAAAAAAAAAAAATTGTGACATGGAAATGCCACGTCACTTTTAACGGTAAAAATGGACGGAACACGCAGTAGGGGGTAACGGGTCACAAAACTAAATCTTAGGGGGCAACGAGGCGCATTTTAAGAGTTAGGGGGCAACCTGTCAATCGCGTATAAACTCAGGGAGCAAAAGTGTCATTTACTCTTTTTTTTATTATGTTACTGAAAACTAATTTACACATAAGCAACTGATTATTAGAATCATAATTAGTGTATTAACGGACCAAACTAGAAGTTACCAAGAGATCGTGTAGTAGTGTATACCACACTAGATAGTAGATAGGGACCTGTTGAATATATCAACTACTCTACGCCTAATACATCACTAATAAATCTTCATGGAGAGGAAAAAAAAAAATAGAATAGATGCAAATTTGCATTTTTGTAAATGGTGTTAATAAAATTACAAAGTATGACACATACGTGTAAAACAAGCACAAAAGGTACGTATATCTTATTTTAGAAGACATGAGGATAATAAACCTAAAACTAATAAGAAGCATATAATAGAATTAAAAACAAAGGTTTGACAAGTTTGATACACAAGAAATTACTTGCTAAAACAATATTAAGATGTTTTCATCCAACACAACTAGGAAGAAATCTTGTAACACAAATGAACAGATTTCTTTATTTATCTGCCAAAAGCACCTCCTTGACAAGTTTCTTCAAGTTCATATAGGAAGAACCCATATATGAAGTAGCCTCTTCAGCTTTCTTCTTCCACTCCATAGCCCTCTTCTTCATCTCTTCACTTTTCTCACCTTCCATTAACTCTCTCACGAGTGTTTCAACTACATCTCTCTTTACATCATTATCAATCTCCATACCTATGCCCCAAGTAGTGCAACTATATCTACAATTTGTTTGTTGATCAGCAAAGAAAGGCCAACAAATCAAAGGCACACCACCACAAACACTTTCCAAAGTTGAATTCCATCCACAATGAGTTAAAAAACAACCAATACTTGGATGTTTAAGTACTTGTTCTTGTGGACGCCAATTAGCTAACATGCTTCTTTCTTTAGTCTCAATCACAAATTCAGGAGGTAATATTACCGAGTCTCCTGAAACAATATCAGGCCTAATGATCCATAAAAATGGTTTCTTGCTATTAGCTAAACCCCATGCAAACTCAGTTAATTGATCAACACTCAGCATTGTTATGCTTCCAAAGTTCACATACACTACAGAATTTGCCTTTTTGGAATCAAGCCATTCAATGCAACATGAATCTTCTTTCCAAAGATTTGAACCAAGTAATTCAAGCTTTTCGTCTTCGATTTGATTAACCAACAATGGTAAAGGATCAATGCTGTAAACATAAGGATACATGTCCGAAAGAGCATCTACAACATCTTGTTCAAATGCATCGAATGTGTTCAACACAAGACCTGAACATATACTTAGATTATCAACTTCACTCATAAGAAAATTGAGTATGAGGTCATTAAGGTTCGTTGTTCGAATGAAACTTGGAATATCCTTTAGTCTCATCGTTATGTCTTTCATTCCTGGCCACTCGATAGTTGTTTCTAGATATCCATTTGTTACCTGACTCATATCTGGAACACCAATTACAAAAAATACAGGAATTAATTCATGTATATTTATTCTTATTAATCATCTACAAAAATAGACACATACTAATAAATTAATTTTATATAGGGATAATTCTCAAAATAGACCATATTCATTTTATACCTAAAGAATTACTATCTGATGTGTAGTTGTAACAATATAAGATTCCAGTTTCATATAAGATTCCAGTTTGCATAATGACTAGCAGGTCCGTCCAGGACTAGTCTTGTGACATAGAAACATAACAAATTTATAAAATTAGATTCTTTATATAAAAAGGTTTATAAATCATGATCATGAAAAACATAAAAAATGGGATACAAAACAGTCACCTATTCGACCTATGACCTGTTCTGATAACTAGTTTCTAAAACCAAATTTATTTGATCTAATACTAATAAACTTATAAGATACAAAAAAAAACGGAGAAGAGATTTACATTTACCTTCTAAAGGAGTATATCCTCTATCGATGAGATGGCGAAATTGTGTCAAACCCAATAAGCCACATGCACTTATCGTCCAGAAAAGTACTACTGGAAGACCAAACTTTTCAGCAGCTTCAACTGTGAAGCTCATGGCTCCATCGGATATTATACATGTCACAGGTGGATTATCAGAGCTGTTATTAAGTTTCTCAAGAATGTTACAAAAAGGAGTTATGCAGGTTTTTGAAGTGGATTCACAGAGAGATGCCATATCTTGTGTGGAATTAGCATCAGATGGTGGAAGACCATCGGGAATGGTTTCGAATCTAAAATCAGGTAAGCCATCAAGTGAGTTTGGACCTCTAGATTTGAGCAAGCGTTTATGGTTATACTCTGTGTGGACGAAGGTTATATGAAAGCCTTGATGATGAAGAAGCTTAGCTAGTTTAAACATTGGGTTGATATGACCTTGTGCTGGAAAGGGTATGCACACAACATGAGGTTTTCCTTCAGCTGCTTTAGTGGCGAAACTCATTTCTGCGTTTTGTGTCTGTGCTTAAAGAGTAATGATATATACCACCCAAATTTATATCACCTAAATACCACCTAATGATGTGGCGTGAATTGGTTGGTTACAAATCTTTAATCAAATCAAGAAAATAAATACATTACCGATTTGTGACTGGTGAGAAACAAAGTGGTTTGGTAATATAGCATTTCTTTTATAACATAAAAAGTCTCATAAAACCAGTTGGGATTAGCTTACTGGTCAGGGTCTTGGTTATCTAATCTAGTGTGAGGCAGGTTTAAACCGAGTCAATGACTCCGAGTCCAAAGTGGCTCTCCTATGTAACAAAGGAAAAAAAAGTCTCATACACTAGGGAAAACAATATTACAAGTGACCCCTACCCTTTAGAGTATTGATACATACCACCTAAATTCATACCACCAACAACGTGGCGTAAATTGGTTGGGAAAAAGTCTTTAATCAAATCAAGAAAATAAATAGATTAACTATTTATAACCAATCAATTTATGCCATGTCACTGGTATTTGGGTGATATGAATTTGGGTGGTATATATCATTACTCTACCCTTTATTAATAGATAACGCAAGGCGTTGAACGAATATTTGACCAAGCAGCACAAAAATATTCGATAACATATTGTGAATGCTCAAGTTGTTGCAATTCAAGAAAAAGATAATGGGTGAGAGAGGCTCAAACTCTCGACCTCAGGATAACTCTTAGAAACTATGAGACCTACGCGCTAGCCAACTGCACCACCACCCCATTGATGATAATAGTCTGTATTCTGTAATATTCTTATATCCTTGGCATAGACAGTAAACTATACTTTCTCTTTTTGAAGTCTATTTTGCTTAGTTATGTTATTTTCTCTGGTTTCTTCGCCTTCCTATCTGTAAGCTATCACCTACAAAGTTTTTGATTTTTTTTTATTATGTTACTAATATGAACTAATTTGAACATAAGCAACTGATTATTAGATCATTATTAGTGTATTATACAATGTTTCATTGACCAAACTAGAAGTTACCGAGAGAGATCGTGTATTAGTGTA